>CM029022.1:131315986-133715986 GCA_016801055.1 Panax notoginseng
AAACATTTTAGCCGAACGAATTCGCCCGTGAATTTGTTATGTGCGTCCGTGATTAAAATTTTCAAATAGTATCCTTTCCATTCTCCTATAAATAGGATACTTAGTTAGAATTGAAAATCATACCAGAATCAGAGAATTCTTCTTCTATAATATTGAGCGTATTTCTTTAGAGTTTTAAGAAGCTTTGAGCATAGAAAATAGTGAAAGTTTTCTTCAAGAATATCCCCGCTATACCAGTTAGAATACATTTCTTTTTAAGGTAAGGGATATTATTTTTATTCAGTATTCGTAAGAAATAATATTTTCTTCCATACTCTGTAGTACGTAAGTAATATTATTTCGTTTCATATTTTGAATTTTATACTCGTTTTGTTAAAGTTTTGGCTTCTATACTCCATGAAATTAGTAGAATATCCTTGATATTTGCGCTTCATCCAGTATCTTTTCATGGAAATATTATTCTGAGCATTCTTGATAAGTTTTAACTTTTTCATGTCGGAGTACTATTCACGAGGTACTATTCATGAATTACTATTTACGGGATACTATTCACTTGATTACTATTAACCCGGGGTACTATTTAAGATAAAAATTGATTCCTCTTTGGTCCAAATCATTTTTAATATAATATTATTCTTGAATTTTACTCCACAAAGCAGTATCATGTTGACAATTTGGAAATTTTGAATTCTGGATAAATTAAATTATAAATCTTTAAAAAAAATTTCTTTACTTTCTTTTAATTGAATTCTTATATCATTGTCATCATCCTCATGCTTATATTATGATGAAAGTCATCTTTAGCCGTAGTGCATAGATGGATTTGGTATAATTATGACCAGAGATTATTCGGTATAATCATAACGGTAATGTTACAAATAATGTGGTAAAAGTCCTCATTGGCCCGCAGTGCATTGATGGACAGTTGTTGGCATGACATGACCATTGATGAAAACATGAATATCCTTGGCCCATAGTGCATGGATAATTTGTGGCCGTGATACTAATGAATATCCTTGGCCGTAGTGCAGGGATGATGTGAATTATTTATTAAGCTGAGTCTCAATGATAAAAGTGATGATAAATTCTTTTAAATCATAGAAGATAGTAGATATCATGCTCTACTTTACTCTTCTAATGGATTGCTTGTTCCACTGCAGTTAAACTTGATGTATATTGTATTTTATCAGTTTAACACTGTTGAATGCTAATTTATTCTGCATTATCTTAGTCATAATATTTCTTACTAGGCTGGTTGAGCTCACCCTTTGTTTTCATTGTTTTCTTTAGGAAATGAGAGCTGGGACTAGTCGGGGAACGGAGTGACGGTCCAGATGTTTCCGTTAGTAGTCCCCACTATTCTGTGAAATAGTGTGATAATAAATGTATTGAGGACTTATTTTGAGTTTGAATACTATCTAAAAGACAATATTTGTATTAAAACTCACAGCTCATGTTATATATTTAAATTTATATTTGTATTCTGTACCATGTATTTGGCAACTCAGAATGGGTGATGTATACCTATTTTGGGGGCGTCACAGTTGGTATCAAAGCTTAGGGATATGATCCCTGGCTGAGATGTGAGACAAGAACTAGGAGGGGAGAGACGGAGAATTCCTTCGCTAGTATGACCTACCTAAGTTTATTTGTTATTTAATTGGTCGATCAGAATATAGGGATAATATGTGGTGTGTCAATTAACCCTTATTTTGTGGTAGTATTTGAAAATGACATCCGAGAATGTTGAGAATAGCAATGGAGCACAGGAGACCGTTGATTCACCAACGATCAATACCCAGAATAATGTGCAATAAGAAGACAATAATCCTCAGGTAAACAACAACACCGATCAAATGATGAACGATGGGATATTCAGAGGCTTTATGCAATTCATGCAACATCAGGCGAGAGCGGCTCCTGTTCAAAATGCAGGTGAAAACACTGGCAACTCTCGGACGGTCACCGCTAAATAGTTCAAGGAGCTGGGATCACCGGAGTTTATTGGAGAGCCAAAACCACTTAAGGCAGAGGCGTGGATAAAATAAATCACTAAGATATTTGATATCTTGGGATGCTCCGAGGAGCAAAAGGTTCCCTTTGCCACCTTCATGTTGTAAGGAGAGGCAGATTATTGGTGGGAATCTGTAAAGCGTACTCAACCTGCCGCACTGAAGATGTCTTGGGAGAAGTTTCAAGAACTGTTCAATGACAAGTACTTTCCCGAAAGTATTCGTCATATGAAGGAAGTAGAGTTCATCAAGCTAGAGCAGAACAATATGACCGTGTCGCAGTACGAAGCTAAGTTTGCTGAGTTGTCTCAGTTTGCGTCACACTTGATTGATAATGAGGAGAGAATGACGAGGATGTTTCTATGAGGTTTGAAACCCGAGATACGTCAATACCTAATTTCTCACAAACTGTGTTTGTATTCAGATGTTGTAAATATGACTCAGTTATTGGAGCGCGATAACGAGTCAACCCAACCAAGAGAAAGTAGCCAGAAAAATGATAATACCAGTGGTAGTAGTCATCGAAGTGGTGACAACAAACGTGGAGGGAATCAAAATGCCAGAAATGGTAAGCACTTCGGTGGTAATCATGGCCAAGACAATAAAAGTGGACATTTTAAGAAGAGGAAATTAAACAATGATGGAAAGACGTCAGCAACAACACCAGTTATTAAGGAAGGAGAACGACAACCTATCATATGCTTTAAATGCAGAGGGGAGGGACATATCAGTCCAAACTATGCGCAACAGTCCAAAACGTGTTACAATTGTAGAAGAGAAGGTCACCTAGTTAGATTTGATCGTATAGGGAAGCCAAGTCCAGTTGGAACGGTGAAACTAAATGCCGTCCCAGACAAGTCAAAACCAGTAGTTCAAGGGAGAGCATTTGTCGTGACCTTCAAGAAGCAAGGAACCCGAACGAGGTCATCACATGTAAGCTAATCATAAACTCTAGCGAAGTCTATACCTTATTTGATATTGGTTCTACCCATTCTTTTATTTCTCCTACTTGCGCTCAATATTTAAATTTGACTATGGAGAAATTAGACTTTGACTTCTCTGTTAAAACTCTATTGGGAGAAACCTTCATTACATCCACTGTTTATAAGTCTTGTTTACTTCAAATCGGCACTCGCACGTTACCTGTCGATCTTATTTCTTTGAAAATACTTGTATTTGACATGATTCTAGGGCTTGATTGGTTAACTACTCATCATGCTAAAATTGATTATTTTCGTAAGGTGGTTAGCTTTCTTATTCCTAATCAACCTACTATGCGAATTCAAGCGACCAAATCATTAAAATCAATCGCGATCATCTCAAGTCATAAAGCTATTCGTTTATTGAAAAACGGATGTCAAGCTTTCTTAGCTCATGTCAAGGATTTAAACAAAAATACGTCAATTTTGAATGATATTTCTATTGTTAATAAATTTCCTGACGTATTCCTTGAAGAACTTCCTGGCCTACCCCCAGAGCGTGAAATTAAATTTTGTATTGACTTTGAACCCAATACAAAACCCATTTCCAAAGCCCCATAACAAATGGCTCCTATTGAACTTCAGGAGTTAAAAACCCAACTGCAGGAATTGTTAGACATCGATTTCATTCGTCCTAGTACGTCTCCTTGGGGTGCTCCTGTGCTATTCGTGAAGAAGAAATATGGAAGTATGCAACTTTGTATTGACTATCGGGAGTCGAATCATGTCACCATCAAAAATTGGTACCCGTTGCCTCGCATTGATGACCTGGTTGACCAGTTGCAAGGCGCCAAATTCTTTTCAAAGATAGATCTTCTTTCCTGATATCATTAGTTAAAGATTAAAACTGATGACATTCCAAAGACTGCTTTCAGAACTCGGTACGGGCATTACGAATTCCTAGTCATGTCCTTTGGATTGACTAATGCTCCTGCTGCCTTCATGGATATGATGAACCGAGTATTCAAGGAATATTTGGATCACTTTGTAATTGTCTTTATTGATGACATCCTCATTTACTCCAAAAGTTGTGAAGATCATGAGCAACACTTGAGGCTTATACTCTAAAAGTTTCATAAAAATAAGCTTTATGCCAAGTTGAAGAAATACGAGTTCTGGCTTGAGGAAGTAGTATTTCTTAGGCATGTAGTATCAAGTCATGGAATATCTGCTGACCCGGCAAAGATTGAAGCAATTCAAAGCTGGGAGCATCCTAAGTCAGTGACCGAAGTACGTAGCTTTCTGAGCTTAGCTGATTATTATCAGAAATTCGTGGAAGGATTTTCTCGAATAACTACTCCATTAACTCAGCTGACTCGAAAAGATATAAAATTCGGTTAGGGCGAGAAATGTGAGAAGAGTTTTCAAGAACTCAAGAGAAGACTCATTTCAGCACCTGTTCTGATAATACCATCTAGCTCGAAGGGATTTGTCATCTACAGTGATGCTTCGGGCAAAGGGTTTGGACGTGTTCTCATGCATCATGGGAAAGTCATAGCCTATGCCTCTCGACAACTTAAAGAATATGAGAGAAATTATCCTACTCATGATCTAGAGTTGGCATCTGTTGTCTTCGCACTTAAAATTTGGAGGCATTACCTGTATGGGGAGAAAGTGGAGATCTATACGGATCATAAAAGCCTCAAATATTTCTTCACTCAAAAGGAACTCAACATGCGGCAATGACGTTGGCTCGAACTATTGAAAGATTATGATCATACTATTCAATACCATCCTAGAAAAGCGAACGTAGTAGCTGATGCCTTGAGTAGAAGATCATATGTGGGTACGAGTGCGATATTGTCAATGCAAATGCCCATTTTATATGACTCGCAAAGGATGGAGATAGAGTTAAAGACTCCAAGGACCCACGTGATGATGGTAAACATACGAGTAGAACCGAATTTAATCGATAAAGTTAAAGTTGCTCAAGTTAAAGACCTGGAGCTGATGCGTATGAGGAAGAAAGTGCAAGAAGGTGCTATCCCGGAAGCAAGAATCGATGAAGAAGGAATTCTACGAGTTAACTCTAAACTTTGTGTTCTTAACGACCCTAATTTAAAGTATAAGATCATGATGGAGGCACACAATACACCGTTTATAATCCATCCTGGGAGTACCAAAATGTATCATGATCTTCGACATACATTTTGGTGGAGCAATACGAAGAGAGAGATAGGAGAGTTTATCTCAAGGTGTTTAACTTGTCAACGAGTCAAGGCGGGGCATCAAGTACCAAAAGGTCCATTGTAACCACTTAAAATTCCAGAATGGAAGTGGGATCACATTACCATAGATTTCGTTACTGGTCTTCCCAAGGTTTCTCAAGGCATAGATATAATTTGGGTCATTGTTGATAGATTGACCAAGTCGGCGCATTTCTTACCTATACGAGAAACTTATTCACTTGAACGTCTTGCTCGTATGTATATAAACGAGATTGTAAGACTGCATGGTATGCCAGTATCCATAGTTTCTGATAAAGACCCAAGATTCACTTCACGATTTTGGGTTAGTTTACAAACAACTATGGGCACAGATTTATAATTTAGTTCGGCGTATCATCCTCAAACAGACGGACAGTCGGAAAGGACTATTCAAACTCTTGAGGATTTATTAAGACTCTGTGTCCTTGACTTCAAAGGAAGTTGGGACAAGTTCTTACCATTGGTAGAATTTTTCTACAACAACAGTTATCAAGCAAGTATCGACATGGCTCCATTTGAGGCATTGTATGGAAGAAAGTATCGTTCTCTAGTATGCTGGGATGAGGTGGGTGAAGTAACGTTGTTGGGACCGAAATTGGTACATATGACTATGAAGAATATTCAAATAATCTGACAACGTATAAAAACCTCACAAGATTGACAAAAGAGTTATGCTGATCTTCATCGGAAGAACGTGGAATTCAATGTTGGAGAACATGTGTTGTTACGTGTTGCTCCATAGAAGGGAGTTACGAGATTTAGAAATAGAGGAAAGCTCAATCCTCGATTCATTGGCCCATTTAAAATCCTTGACCGAGTAGGAACTGTGGTCTATAGACTCACTTTATCGCCAAGTATATCTCGTGTTCATAACGTTTTTCACATATCCATGTTACGTAAATATGTGGAAGACCCGAACCACATTATTGAGTTAGAACCGGACGAAATAGCGGAAGATTTAACGTATGAAGAGGTTCCTGCTAAAATCTTGGATAAGAAGGAACATATTCTACACTCCAAGGTTATACCTGAAGTCAAAGTTTTGTGGAGAAACCATGATGTTGACGAAATGACCTGGGAGTTAGAATCTGAAATGAGATCAAGGTATCCTCACCTCTTCTTCATACCAGGTATGTACCTTAATTTTGAGGGCGAAATTTCATAAGAAGGTGAGGTTGTAAGACCCCAACTTTTATGAATAAAGATGAATTTTTTTATAAATATCATTTTTGAATATTAAGGTGTGAATTTGTTATAATGTTATAGTTGTGGGTAATATTTATAAATTTTTCAAAGTAAGCAAGTTGTTATAAAATTTTCGATTGGTCGGGGAATATTCGTTTTAAAAGGGAATATTCGTACGACGACGTAATCATTGGTGGACCCCACAACAGAATTATTGTCAAAATAAGAAAATGATAGAAATATCTTTTTATGAAATTAACGGCAGAAGTTTTACCATTAACTGTTAAAATACCTGGTGATAAAGGTACAGTAATACGCGTGGTTGCATAGTAGCACACTGTATTGATTATTGATGCTTACATGAGAAGTCACTTAGTTATATTCCATTATTGCTACAGTAATTGTTGCATAGTATATCACGTTATTTGATTTAATTAATGTTAATATTTTATTAAATCAATAATTGAGACGACAAAGTTATTCATAATTTTATTTGTAATATTGACAATGTCTAAAAAGTTCTGTCGAGGAGAGGTTTGGTCATCTAATTGCACGCCAATAAAGAGAAATCCTTATCGGAAAGCCCCCTCTTTCCTGAGAACGACCTGGTTGTTAAATATTGCGAATTATAATAATGATGATAAATGTTGTTAAAAATAGTGAGGGAATTTTTGTGACGCCCCCAAATTTGGGTATCTTACAACCCGACAGATGGTGCTACACGGTGCTACAGTTCACATAAATATTCGATTGAAATGCCTCAAAAGAACGAATATGTCTTATATATATTCAAAAGAATATTAACATACCCCATGTTCTTTACAACCATTACATTTGTCCTTATCATAATATCAAATAATATCCTTACAAAACTATACTATTACATCAATAATCTACGGGTTTATCTTCGCCTTCCCTTTATCCTTGCCGGATCCATCGGTCCGTTCGCTCTTAGCTGCATTCATATGGTTCAACCAAGTGTAAGCCTAACTAGCTCAGAAAGTATAACAATTCTCATAAAACTAGCATGCTTGAAACATAGGAATCGTATATCTTCAATAACTGAACAATAGTTATGAAGTACTATCAATAATTAAAAATAGCACTCCTTTTCATTCAAAACATTTTACAATAACAATATTCAGTAAAACATCAATTCTGGTTCAAGACCATGAGCATTTCATAAGTACTTTGAAAAGGACATCCTGACACTAAGTCTGTAAGTCCGGCATAGCTTACGAGCACGTCTAGGTGATCAGCCTATAGTACTCTATGTTGATCAACACTATATTCATTAAACGTGTATACGTTTAAGTTGTGGCAACCTCACGTGCCTATCGTTTGACGACAAAACAATTTAGCATACTCAGTCTCCTTTTGAAAAACCCCAACAATATTAGTTTGGTAAATCGTTGTCAATACTTGATAGATTATAAGAAATCCAACATAGCATAAGTCTAGCCGAAAGAATTGACTTTAACTTTATCAGACATTTAATTCATGCGTAAGAATACTTGAATCACAAAGACTTGTCCAGATTGAACTGGGACACGGGTTAGAGTACTTGCCTTCAACATATGCTAATAGATATAACACGTGCACTTTAGGTCTTTAAGGTTTCTACAGTAGATGATAGCATCACATAGTACATTAGGTGATGAATAACATACATAGTTCCTAAAAAAATCTTACCCTTATTCTCAATCTAATTACGTATTAGATATGTTATTTATTGGTTCTGGCTTTCCATTACGTCGATCTTTATTTCATATGTAATTGACTTTCTTTAACCCTAAGTGATCATACTTAAGGCTCTAATATGTTTTAACAAAATTACATTAAGATCTTTAGTTATGTGTTCATCATTTACTATTCATGCTCAACATGCAAACCTTCTTCACTATCTAGGTTTTAAGGCTGGCGCTGCGGCGCCAGCTATTTTTATCTGTGCCTCGTTGCGGCGTCACACATTAGGGCTTGAAGATCAGACTCGGCGCTGCGGCGCGAGTCTTCTTTGTTAAGGCTGCGCTGCGGTGCCAACTAACAGTGGCTGAGGGCGAGTTTGGCGCTGCGGTGCTGGAATTTTGGCTTGGAGTCGCGCCGCGACGCAGACTCTATGCCACAGATAATTTTGACAATTTTTTCAACTTGTGAGATTCCCGGGTTCGTAACTTCTTCGTTATAAGTCTAAATTCGCTCGTTCAAGAGCCTACGGTTCACAAATCATATATTTTACGTGTTCATGGAAGAATTTTATCTATTCAATTTTGTTTGCTAAAAATTCACATATTAGTCTATTTTTAACGAAAACGATAAACGTTCGTGAACGTTCAACGCTCATTTCTTCGTTTTAAGTCAGAATCCGGCCATTATTGATTCCGCAACTCTATAATGCCAAACACGACTTGTCTCCATCGAAAACCAATGTTTTTGAGTTCAAATACAAAATACGACTTTTATTCCGAGAATTTCACGAATTCGACGATTATCGTCCAATCGTGTGAATTCCGGCAAAACTCCATTACTAGTGATTTGTTCATCAATCCAAATACATTTATTTCATTGTCTAGATATCTCAACTTACATGATATAACAACTTATATTTACATTAGGTTATGACTTATTTCTTATGAGTTCATAACTTAACAAATTCTTCAATATTCTTCATAAGCTTATGACTTGTTTAGGTTCAAGTTACTTATTCAGCTTAAGTTCATTGCTTATCCACTTCTCATATGTTCTTAGCATATAAGTTCATTAGGTTACACTTCTCTTATCACCCTACTATGATAGAGATAGAAGAGACAAGATTATTTACCTTTGAAGACTAACTTCTCTTGCTTTGGAAATCTAACAATGGAACGTTAAGCTCAATAGTGCTTATTCACTCTAACCAATAAGTTGATTATGTATTGGATGAAAACTAACAACCATATAAGGAATTCAAGTGGTGTATTTATAGGATGGCTAAGCTTAGGGCATTAAGGTCATTAAGACATCCCACCTCCTTAGTTAACCTCCTTATTCTTCATTACTTTATCCCTAAGTAAACTAGGCCTCCACCCTTTTTTCCTTGGCCATCACAACACCTATCCAATACTTGGGCACCACATTTACTTAACCATTAAGTATTCTTGCTAATTACATAACTTAGCCTTTAAGTTTACTTGCTTAGCACAACTTTTATCCTTTGCTTGCTCACCGCTTTATTTACTTGGTCATTACTTAACTTAGCCACTAAGCTTACTTGCTCCCTACTTTGGATCACCCATGGGTTGCCCCATGGTTGCTTACCCATTGAATACTTACTTTGGGCTTTTCATTTAATTAGCTTAATTAGTTTGCGTATTCTTGTGGGCTTGCATTAATAAATCTTTGGACTTCACATTACAAACACTTAAGCTTGCACATTAATTCTATTGGACTTTCATATTAAATCATATTGGATTTGTACCTCCCACATAATCCACACGTTCATTCACAAATGGCTTAAAGCCTTATAACGTATAATCTACGTATTAATCTCGTATTCTAACTCGTTTATACTAATTCATGATATACGACTTACCATTATTCATACATACTCGTATAATACCTCGTATCATAGCATTCATTATCTCGTACAACACCTACGTATTATACGATCGTTACACTAACTTCTTAACACTTGATTTTACTAACGTTCTCAAATTTAGTCCACAGGAGAAATATTACATTTTCCATAACTGAAATATTATTGAATATTCCATCTCACGTCGATATTCTATCGTTACGTATTTCTTGGAAGTTTAAAAATAATTCCCGAGCAGAAATGTGTGAATAGTATTTTTTGAAAAATTTCTCGAAAAGCTTTTATTTTCATCTTGAAAATTCAAACACTTTAATTCTATCACGTAGCCAAAATACTACAATGTTCTGACATGTCTAGGTCATAGAACGACCTTCAATTAGCTTACTACATAAATAATCAATTAAATTCATTTAATCATTATAATTAAATAAAAATTTTAATTCTCCTAAAAATCTGATTTTTCTGGGGCGTCACACTCTTCCCCCTTTATAAGGATTCTGTCCCCAGAATCTCGCTAATAATACCTACACCATTGAAGAAATTTTTTTCTTTATTTTAATCTTGAGTCTCCACGTTGCTTCTTCGGCATTGTGGTTCCTCACACTCACCTTTACCGAAGGTATTATCTTAATATATATGACTTGTCACTTCCTATCAATAATTTGAGTTGGAAGTTAAACACTTACTAGCATATTACTCTATCTTCCTTTTATTAGTCCTTCGTTCAACTCCTAATTATTTGGAACTTAAATTTCTCCCTCAAAACAAGAGTATACTTAGTCTTTTTGTTATTTTGCATCCTCTTCTTCATTCGCTTTCATTCATAGTTACCTAGTTATACTTACTTAACTCGTTCCATTATCGTGGATTAAGTCTATATTGTGAATAACCTTTCTACCCCTTCATTCCGTAATTTAACTGCTAACTCCATTCTCGCCATCTCTGTTATTAACTCATTATGAGTCGTTAACATTGATAGCATTTCTCTAGCCTTTCTTACTTAACGCATCGTCTACTACTTTTACCTTCCCTGTATGATATAACATATCACCGTCGTCTCTCTACAGCATATTCAACTTCTTTTGTGTGGAGATATATTTCAGACTCTTAGAGTCCGTGTATATCTCACACTTTTCCCTGTATAAATACTATCTTCAGATTTTTAATTTAAAAACTACAGCTACCAATTATAGATCATAAGTAGGATAGACCTTCTCATAATCCTTTAACTGGCTTGATGCATACACAATGACTTTGCCTTACTACAAGAGCACGCAATCTCGTCATCCATGTGAAACATCGAGATACATTACAAAATTCCTCGTATCATCTGATAAAGATAATATAGGTGCCTCACTTAACCTTCCTTTTTAGTTCCTGAACTATGTTCATCACTTCTCATTTCCAACGTACCTACTAATTTTCTACCGACAATCCCCGTACACATATCTATCTTAGAAAATTCTTTGCCTCTTTCAATTGATCAAATAGATCATCGATCCTGGGCCATAGGTATTTATTCTCAACAACTAACCGAATAGTCATATATTTGACTTACGTATTGGTTTACTTAACTTTATTTTTTAGGGTTCGCGTTCTTTCAACCTAAGTTTACGCGACCTACTTTCATTACTAGCTTACGGCTTCATGACATACGGAGATGTCTTACTTAATACATTCAGCATCTTTGATGATTTACATTCTTATCTTCTTCTTATTAGTTCTTTAGGACTCAGCATACATCGCTTCTCTGCTAGTAGTCCATATGGTACTCTGAGTGGTTTCTCACAAACAACCAACAAACAAGTTCCCGTCTCATCTACACTGCCATCATAGTGAGTTAGATCTGTTGCCAGTTTCGTATATACCTTCGCTCTCTGAAGGAATTGTTCAGCCTAGCTCCCATATGTCAACCATCAAAGGTTACGATTGTACCACAACCTAAACTTATCTTAACATCCTTCTAGATTGCGTCATGGTTAGACAACAAGAAAGTTCTAGTGATTTACTACCTTGGGTTTTCTTAGAAAAACTGAAGATTCATACTTTTCTTCTAATAATTTATTAAAGTTCTATGGTTATTTAACTCATTCATACCGAGAATTACTTCAAATTCTCTTAACTTTATCGGCACTTATCTACCGATACTTGCTTACCTTTATTATTCATGAAACAATTTCCACGAATACAATTTACGAAAGTTATTTCCTCATTCTCTACCTTAACGCTTAAATGTATTAATAATCCCCTTCGGGAATGAGGTTAATCACTTAGCAATTCACATGCTATAATAGAAAAGTAGCACTCCAACCAAATAGCACATAAGCATTCATTGTATTGCCTGGAATGATACCTGCTACAACATCCGCTGATGCAACCGCATCTTGGACCGTCATATTAAAAGTACGGTCCATAGGTTTACTTGACGATAGTGGTTCAGTAATGGTTAACTTACCACTACTATCAACCCTACTCTCTTCCCTCCCCCTTGTTCTTATTCTTCCTCTCTTTTGTGGTATTGGGTCAACGCCTCACTACCACCCTCTGCAATAATCACCTTCCTCGGAATGGTCCCATAGGAAACCCTCTGGAACACCGCAATCCTACTATAGAGCCAGGGTTTCAGGCCCTGCTCAAACCTACGAGCCTTCCTCTCCTCAGTGTCCACTTGGTGTGGAGAAAACCTTGCCAATTCATTAAATTTGGCCATGTACTGGGGAACCGTCACGTCACCTAGTTTAAGTTCTAAGAACTTAATCTCCATCCTCCGTTACATGCTTGTAAGGAAATAATTCTCAAATAAAACCTTCTGGAATTGTTCCCACGTTACCGCATATGTTCTAGCCCCACCCTGGTGAGCCTTCCACCAAAAGTTGGCTTCCCCCTCCTTCATGTAAGTCACAAAAGAAGTCTTTTGCACCTCAGCTACATTTGTAATAACAAACGCCTTCTCAATTTCTTTTACCCAGGTCTGGGCCTCTATTGGGTCCGTCGTTCCTCTAAACTCTGGCGGACCTATGTTTTTAAACTCTTTAAAGGTAGTCGTTCTGGCTACCCTAGGTTCCGCGGGTACTCTACCCCTGGTTTGGTTAAATGCAGTCACTAATAAATTAACGAACTCTTGAATAGGGTTGTTTTGACCCCATTGATTATCATTATGTGATTCCACTTCCAAATTAAGTTGTTTTCTTCTTGGCGGCATTTTCTAATTGAATAAAATTTCATTATTATCTATTTACTTACGTCGTTATTATTTGCCACATACCAACTCATACCATAACAAAGCATATTGAATGAAAACTTCATTATATTTATATGCTTCTTCATAGTTTGAAACTATTTACAATCTGTTTCCATAGCCAAAAGCTATTAAATATCTATCCCTCAATTGAACTTCACAAAAGTTGGGATTTACAAAAAGACTACCCTTTACACACATATTTATAATTCTTCTACTAATGCATAATAGCGTCCTCGTGTTTCTCATTCGCAATCTTCGTTATAGTATCCCGACTAATAGTCTGACGAGTTTGTCCTGACTCAATGGAATAACAAGCCACTTTCAGCTTGAAATCCTTATGAGCACTCTCATGGATGTAAGACATTCGTGCTATCTTCCGGTCCTTCTCCCCCAGTTCTTTACAAAGCTCATCAGCCTCGTTCTTATAGTCCCTAGCCTTATTTATCATGAGCATCTTCTCATCATGCTCTGATTCAAAATCAGCTTCTGCAGACTCCTTCGCTACATAAAGAGCACTTATCTCTTCATCCTGATTCTGCACAACTGCACTCAGTTGCACATTCTTGTCAAGCTCTACCAGATATAATGATCTCATTACATCTGGAGGTGATGACTCTAGTGTAGGTACCACCGTAGTAAATGATGTTACCTCCAGTATGATGTCCAGGCTACATCTCCCTCGGAGTAGTCTTCCTCAGAAAAATACTCCACTGTCTCCGTCTCCTCCAGAATCACTATTGGTACCTCCGCCACTGGCATAGGTACAGGCTCTACTCTATTCACAAGTTCTTCGCTCCCCACGTGTATATCTCTATACATCAAGCTATCGATCGACATCCTACAATAACACATAACATGTTGATTAGTACATAACACACAATAGTATAAGCACCAATCATATTTAATTTATTTAGGGTTACTTTCCATCTTTTAAATATTTCGGTACTGAGTTTCCTCAATATCTTATTAACTCATTCGACTTAAGTAAAGCTCATGTTTACTTCCTTTGGACTTTTCTTCCTTAACGAGGTTATGAGCCTAAGGTTCTTCCCCCCTTAAGTTTTATAACCTAATGCTTTGATACCAACCTGTGACTCCCCCAAATCTGGGTATCTTACAACCCGACAGATGGTGCTACACGGTGCTACAGTTCACATAAACATTCAATTGAAATGCCTCAAAAGAACGAATATGTCTTATATATATTAAAAAGAATATTAACATTCCCCAGGTTCTTTATAACCATTACATTTGTCTTTGTCATAATATCAAATATTATCCTTACAAAACTATACTATTACATCAGTAATCTACGGGTTTGTCTTCGCCTTCCCTTTATCCTTACCGGATCCATCGGTCCGTTCGCACTTAGCTGCATTCATATGGTTCAAGCAAGTGTGAGCCTAACTAGCTCAGCAAGAATAACAATTCTCATAAAACTAGCATGCTTGAAACATAGGAATCGTATATCTTCAATAACTGAACAATAGTTATGAAGTATTATCGATAATTCTAAATAGCACTCCTTTTCATTCAAAATGTTTTACAATAACAATATTCAGTAAAACATCAATTCTGGTTCAAGACCATGAGCATTTCATAAGTGCTTTGAAAAGGACACCACGACACTAAGTCCGTAAGTTCGACATAGTTTATGAGTACGTCTAGGTGATCAGCCTATAGTACTCTATGTTGATCAACACTACATTCATTAAACGTGTATACATTTAAGTTGTGGCAACCTCACGTGCCTGTCGTTTGACGACAAAACAATTTAGCATACTCAGTCTCCTTTTGAAAAACCACAACAATATTAGTTTGGTAAATCATTATCAATACTTGATAGATTATAAGAAATCCAATATAGCATAAGTCTAGCTGAAAGAATTGGCTTTGGCTTTATCAGGCATTTAACTCATGCGTAAGAATACATGAATCACAAAGACTTGTCCAGATTGAACTGGGACAAGGGTTAGAGTACTTGCCTTCAGTGTTTGCTAACAAATATAACACGTGCACTTTAGGTCTTTAAGGTTTCTATAGTAGATGATAACATCACATAGTACATTAGGTCATGAATAACATACATAGTTCCTAAAGAATCTTACCCTTCTTCTCAATCTAATTACGTATTAGATTTGTTATTTATTGGTTTCGGCTTTCCATTACGTCGTTCTTTATTTCATATGTAATTGACTTTCTTTAACCCTAAGTGATCATACTTAAGGCTCAAATATGTTTTAACAATGTTACATTAAGATCTTTAGTTATGTGTTCATCATTTACTATTACTGCTCAACATGCAAACCTTCTTCACTATCTAGGTTTTAAGGCTGGCGCTGCGGCGCCGGTTATTTCTCTCTGTGTCGCGCTGCGGCATCACACATTAGGGCTTGAAGACCAGACTCGGCGCTGCGGCGCGAGTCTTCTTTGTTAAGGTCGCGCTGCGGCGTTAACTAAAAGTGGCTGAGGGCGAGTTTGGCGCTGCGGCGCTGGACTTTTGGCTTGGAGTCGCGCCGCGGCGCGGACTCTGTGCCACAGATAATTTTGACAAATTTTTTTCAACCTGTGAGATTCCCGGGCTCATAACTTCTTCGTTATAAGTTCGAATTGGCTCGTTCAAGAGCCTACGATTCACAAATCACATACTCTACATGTTCATGCAAGAATTTTATCTTTTCGATTTCGTTTGCTAAAAATTCACCTATTAGTCCATTTTTAACGAAAACGATAAACGTTCGTGAACGTTCAACGCTCGTTTCTTTGTTTTAAGTCGGAATCCGGCAATTTTTGAGTCCGCAACTCTATAGTGACAAACACGACTTGTCTCCATCGAAAACCAACGTTTCTGAGTTCAAATACAAAATATGACTTCTATTCTGAGAATTTCACGAATTCGACGATTATCGTCCAATCGTGCGAATTTCGGCAAAACTCCATTACTAGTGATTTGTTCATCAATCCAAATACATTTATTTCATTATCTAGATATCTCAACTTACATGATATAACAACTTGTATTCACATTAGGTTATGGCTTATTTCTTATAAGTTCATAACTTAACAAATTCTTTAATATTCTTCATAAGCTTATGACTTGTTTAGGTTCAAGTTACTTATTCATAACTTATTCGGCTTAAGTTTATTGCATATCCACTTCTCATATGTTCTTAGCATATAAGTTCATTAGGTTACACTTCTCTTATCACCCTACTATGATAGAGATAGAAGAGACAAGATTATTTACCTTCGAAGACTAACTTCTCTTGCTTTAGAAATCTAACAATGGAAGGTTAAGCTCAATAGTGCTTATTCTCTCTAACCAATAAGTTGATTGTGTATTGATGAAAACTAACAACCATATAATGAATTCAAGTGGGGTATTTATAGGATGGCTAAGCTTAGGGCATTAAGGTCATTAAGACATCCCACCTCCTTAGTTAACCTCCTTACTATTCATTACTTTATTCCTAAGTAAACTTGGCCTCCATCCTTTTTTGCTTGGCCATCACAACACCTATCCAATACTTGGGCACCACATTTACTTAACCATTAAGTATTCTTGCTAATCACATAACTTAGCCTTTAAGTTTACTTGCTTAGCACAACTTTTATCCTTTACTTGCTCACCACTTTATTTACTTGGTCATTACTTAACCTAGCCACTAAGCTTACTTGCTCCCTACTTTGGATCACCCATGGGTTGCCCCATGGTTCATGTTTACACATTGAATACTTACTTCGGGCTTTTCATTTAATTAGCTTAATTAGTTTGCGTATTCTTGTGGGTTTGCATTAATAAATCTTTGGGCTTCACATTACAAACACTTAAGCTGCACATTAATTCTATTGGACTTTCATATTAAATCATATTGGATTTGTACCTCCCACATAATCCACACGTTCATTCACAAATAGCTTAAAGCCTTACAACGTATAATCTACGTATTAATCTCGTATTCTAACTCGTATACTAATTCATGACATACGACTTACCATTATTCATACATACTCGTATAATACCTCGTATCATACTCGCATTCATTACCTCGTACAATACCTAAGTATTATACGATCGTTACACTAACTTCTTAACACTTGATTTTCCTAACGTTCTGAAATTAAGTCCACATGCGAAATATTACATTTTCCATAACTGAAATATTATTGGTTATTCCATCTCACATCGATATTCGATCATTACGTATTTCTCGAAAGTTCAAAAATAATTCCTGAGCAGAAATACGTGAATAGTATTTTTCAAAAAATTTCTCGAAAAGCTTTTATTTTCGTCTTGAAAATTTAAACACTTTAAATCTATCACGTAGCCAAAATACTGCGACGTTCTGACATATCTAGGTCATAGAACGACCTTCAATTAGCTTACTCCATAAATAATCAATTAAATTCATTTAATCATTATAATTAAATAAAAATTTTAATTCTCCTAAAAATCTGATTTTTCTGGGGCGTCACAATTTTTATGAAGTATTTGATGTAAATTTTGCGTATTATTTGGATTCCCACTTACCCATTTTTTAAAATAATCGGTAGAATTTTTTTTAATATATTAAAGGTGGGGCCACATGTGGGGTCTACATGTGGAAGAAAAATGGAAATGGGGGGGAGTTTACGTATTAGGGAGGGAATAATATATATATATATATATATATATATATATATATATATATATTTTATAAATGTTGTATTATATATATGTATATATATATATAAGTATTATATATTTACGGTCCGGATCTTAAGCTCACCACTTATTCAACTCACCCGAGCTCACCCCCCTTTAGCGATGGACCCGATGACAGTTTGGTCATACAACCGTCATTTATACTTTTAGCGACGTTATATGTTGTCCGTCGCTAAAAGTATAGACGACGGTTGTATGACCGAACTGTCGCCGGGTCCGTCGCTAAAGGGGGGTAAGTTCGGGTGAGTTGTATAAGGGGTGAGCTTAAGATCCGGACTCTCTGTCTCTCTCTCTCTCTATATATAAATAAATAAATATATATATATATATATATATATATATGTGTGTGTGTGTGTGTGTGTGTGTGTGTGTGTGTGTGTGTGTGTGAATGTCTGGCTTTGCCTTTGCCGTAAGGCAAAGGTTATAATTATATATATATAAATATTTTATAAGTTTTGTTTTATTTGATTTTAAATAGAATATATTATATTTTATTTAAAGTTTTTGTTTTATTAGAATATTTTATTACATAGTGCTGCATAGTAAATCAAAATTTTCAAATGTTTTAGGCGAACGAATTTGCTCGTGAATTCATTCTATGTGTCCGTGATTAAAATTTTCAAATAGTATTCTTTCCATTCTCCTATAAATAGGATGCTTAGTTAGAATTGAAAATCACACCAGAATCAGAGAATTCTTCTTCTATAATATTGAGCGTATTTCTTTAGAGTTTTAAGAAGCTTTGAGCGTAGAAAATAATGAAAGTTTTATTCAAGAATATCCCCGCTATACCAGTTGGAATACTCTTCTTTTTAAGGTAAGGGATATTATTTTTATTCAGTATTCGTAAGAAATAATATTTTCTTCCATACTCTGTAGTATGTAAGTAATATTATTTCGTTTCAGATTTCGAATTCTATACTCGTTTTGTTAAAGTGTTGGCTTCTATACTCCATGAAATTAGTAGAATATCCTTGATATATGCGCTTCATCCAGTATCTTTTCATGGAAATATTATTCTGAGAATTCTTGATAAGTTTAAACTTTTTCATGTCAGAGTACTATTCATGGGGTACTATTTACGGGGTACTATTCACTCTATTACTATTCACCCGGGATACTATTTATGACAAAAATTGATTCTTTTTTGGCCCAAATCATTTTTGATACAATATTATTCTCGAATTTTACTCCACAAAGCAGTATCATGTTGACAATTTGGACATTATTGAATTCTGGATAAATTAAATTATAAATCTTTAAAAATTTATCACTTGCTTTCTTTTAATTAAATTCTTATATCATTGTCATCATCCTCATGTTTATATTATGATGAAACTCATCTTTAGCCATAGTGCATAGATGGACTTGGTATGATTATGACAAGGGATTATTCGGTATAATCATGGTCGTAATGTTACAAATGATGTGGTAAAAGTCCTCATTAGCCCGTAGTGCATTGATGGACAGTTGTTGGCATGATCACGACCATTGATGAAAACACGAATATCCTTGACCCGTAGTGCATGGATAATTTATGGTCGTGATACTAATGAATATCATTGGCCGTAGTGCATGGATGATGTGGATTATTTATTAAGCTGAGTCTCAGCGATAAAATTGATGATAAATTCTTTTAAATCATAGAAGATAGTAGATATCATGCTCTACTGGACTCTTCTAATGGATTGCTTGTTCCGCTGCAGTTAAACTTGGTGTCTATTGTATTTTATGAGTTTAACACTGTTGAAGGCTAACAATAATTTATTATGCATTATCTTAGTCATAATATTTTTTACTGGGCTAGTTGAGCTCACCATTTTGCTTTCATTGTTCTCTTCAGGAAATTAGAATATAGCTGGGACTAGTCGGGGAATGAAGTGACAGTCCAGATGTTTGCATTAGTAGTCCTCACTATTCTGTGAAATAGTGTGATAATAAATGTATTGAGGACTTACTTTGAGTTTGAATAATGTCTAGAAGACAATATTTGTATTAAACTCACAGCTCATGTTGTATATTTAAGTTTGTATTTGTATTTTGTACCATGTATTTGGTGACTCAGAATGGGTGATGCAAACCTATTTCGGTGGCGTCACAATTGTACTCGCTCTTATGTTATCAAGAGCTTCGCTGACAACATGACTACCAAGTGGGCATGATTTTGTAAATCTGACTAACTCTTTGATCTTTGGTGGAGACCCATTTAGATCTTCGTTGACCTCTATTTCAATATCCATAATTGTCTCCACACTTTTGATATCTTGTAGCTCATCAAGTCGCAGATTCGGTTCGGGTTCTCCATCAGTTTCGTCATCCATGTTATAAAGCCTAGTGTTTGGAGGGTGGTTGTTTAAGGCTCTGGTCATTTGCTCCATCTGATTCTCAAGATTTTGAATTTCCTTCCTTAGATTTCGATTTGACCTCTCTTGATTAAACTGCCACTCCTCATTTGTCACTTTGATCTTGGACAACGCTTCCTCCAGCCTTGACTTATCTTCTTCTTGTGGCATTGGAGGTGGACATGAAAATTCCGGTGTGTATGATGGATTTAGAGTGTAATGTTGGTCATCATAATTATAACTCCATGAAGAATCCAGGTGATACCCCTAATCTTGGTGATAGTTGGGATCAACATAGTTGTTGAGGTAATCACCACTATTTTTTATCGATTCAAAACTGACGGTGCATTGATGACTTTGATGGTTGCCAACACAATAGTCACACGTAACTGCCATCCTTCGACTCCTTTGGGCTGCAATAATGTCCAACGTCCTCGAAAGTTCTTCATTCTGTGCGGATATTGTGAAAAATTCATTAAGTCCATCAATCCTTATTTCCCTTGGTTGAGTCATGTTTGCCATCCTTCGACTCTGTTGGGCTGCGATAACCTCCAACGTCTTCAAATTTGCCTCAATTTGTACTGACTCTAAAGAAAATATATTAAGTCCATCAATCCTTGTTTCCCTTGGTTGAGTCATGTTCGTGTATGACCATTGATACGCAAAGTCATCCATGGTAACTGAAAAGAGAGAAATATAGAAAGAGAATTAAATATAAAAATGAAAATGTTTAAATTAAGACTAATTTGATTAAAATTAATTTTGGTAAATAATTATTAAATTAATTCCCCGGCAGTGGCGCCAAAAACTTGTTGGGTAAAATCTAATTACGCACAACACGTAAGTATACGTGGTCAACAAGTAATAAAGTGTAAGTAAAGTATCGTTCGCACGAGGAATTGTTTAATAAAAATCATCAAGTACTAACCCGTAATCAATTATCTCTTATTTAAACGAATGAATTTCAAATTATATAATTAAACTACTATTAAATTCCACTAGTTAAATTAAGATTACGGAGATTTAAAATCACAACTTCACTTATTGCTTCATTTAAGTTAGCACGCTTCTCATCAATTATTCTCTATCCTGAATTGTTAATCAAGAACACTAAACACAGATAAAACCACCTTTCAATGCATAATACTCATACTCACTTAAATCTACAGATGATAGAATTAAGCAAGACACCCTAATTAACTAATCTACTATATCTCTATGTGAATTATAATTACAAAGGATTTAAAGAACAAGTTCTCTATAAAATTACATATGGCGTAAATGCATATCTCTATCCTAAACACGAATCATGAATTCCATCTATGCAGAAATCACAAACACATGCTATCATGATCAGATCTAAACCTATACTTAATCTCTCAAGTTCATATAGATTATCATGGTAATTGATGGCCAATCAATTAAACAATTAAGTCCAAACCACAATAGACAATTCTCACAATAGAACATAATAATTGATAACAAAGCATATTAAAATAAACTAAATAATAAGATCCATTGTAATCTAAAATAAAGAATTATTTCATTGAATTAAAACTAAGAATCCACACTTGAATACACATTAAAAGACAAAAATAAGAGTAGAGTAAAGAATAAATCTGTTGTCAGCAAATCTCCATCTTCCTCAAGCTCCTGCTCTTGATCTTCAATGGTTTCCAAGTTACTTCAATCTCCAACTCTAACAAGAACTAGGGTTTTGCTCCTAATCTACTCTAATCTAATCTAATGGAATCCTTCAAAACTAGCCCCCCCAATCCAAGTTAAAATCAAGTATTTATAGTTCTAATGGACACTCTAGCAAGTTAGGCAACTAAGAATCCTATTCTAGCTCAAATTGGACAACATAACACCTAATTTAACTCTCCCCCCGCCGACCAGCGCACCCCGCGCCATTCCTAGGCCATTTTGGGTGCACCCCGCGCAACTTTAGTAACGAATCTACTGGCCCGGCGTGCCCCGCTCCATTTTTAGTTCATTTATGGCGCACCTCGTGTCGCTCTATTTTCTGCTGCGACGTCCTTTTATAAAATAGTCATAACATTTGATCCGCTAGGAGTTATGGAGCCTGCCACCCATCAAATCGAAGATATCAACGAGATCTACAACTTTTATTCTTTGAGAATTGACAGATTCTAGCCGGATCAAGATCAAAATCGGGCTTGAAGTAGATGATATGTAAATTGCAAGCAGGACAACTTTGAGCTTTGATCTTTATTGGTAAAAAGGCCATAACTCTAGCATCCAAGCTCCGATTGAGATGATTCAAGATGTTACGGAAAGCTAAGAAGTAGATCTACAATAAAATCCAAGTTCCAAGCTAAGACCATGCATCCAACATGGTGTTAAAAGCTTTGCAATCTTCTCTTCTTGCATTTGCTTGAATATTTTAGTCCAAAAGATGTTCGAATTGTTTTTCCTTGCTTCTTCATGCCAATGTCGTGTCATAGCCTACAAAATAACATAAAATATATAAAATGAACACACAATCCATGCAAAGTAACTATAAAACATAGGTTTAAGCAACTAATTCAAGTAATAGATACCGGATAAGTAGGTATAAAACCTACTTATCAGAGATCAGATGTTGAGGACGAGAAGGATGATGTACCCATTGCGGATCCTGATCCTTCTTCTTCTGTTCCTCGCAGGGAGCTTTCAGCTATAAATGTAACGTTTCCAGAGCTTCTAAATGATTTGAGTCGTCACCCCTCGATCTATCTCCATGCGAACGAGGTAAAAGTCGTTTTGATCTTCCTTTTCCCATTTATGGGGTCAAGGGTTTTATTTTTGATTTGTATTTTGATGTAGGTTCCTGACTTTACGCAATCTCGAGGAAACTAGTTTAGAATACATTCTTTGTACCAGACTCTTCATCCAGAGTACCAAGAGATTGTGCATGCTTGGGGCTTTGAGGCTTTCTTCTCCATCCTCCCCGTCGTTGTCCCTGGGGTTACCTCATGGCTTTGTCTCAGTGCTGGTTTCACCAGACCTAGTCTCTTCATTTGCTGGATTGTGAGGTGATGATGACACCAATGGATTGGAGGTTCATTATTGGGATGGAGTTTTCCAGGGCGTCAGTGCCTTTTGTGGTTAACATTTCTCCGACTGCCGTCAGATCCTTGTTGGGAGTCCCGGCTACGGTGCTAAATGGTAGGACAGTCCGTACTGGTTCTTTTGAGTGTAGATGTCGTGAGTGAGGATTTGACTGAGCCATTGCCCGATGATCGGAGGGTTAGAGATCATATCCTTTGGTGATTATTTTTGATCATCCTCACGGGTTATTTCCTGGCTAATAACTCTTTGACGGTGTCATTCGCTTTAGTAAGTGCCACACGGGAGGTGGACCGTATTGGAGAGTTTGATTGGGGTTCCTACACCCTTGCCTACTTCCTCAGGGGGGGATGCGCCTACGCTCAGAGGGTGTGACGGAGGCTTGGTTAAGATTTTACCCATTCCTACTGGTGAGTGTTTTCTCTTTTGATTTCCCTTATTAAGGTTGAGAGTTTGACTGACCACAGATATTTGATCTTATATTGGCAGTTTTGGGCCTACGAGAGGCTACCATGTCTTCGTCCTGTTAACCTGTTAGGTTTAGAGACCTATCCATAGGGACCTCGATGACATCACTCTACTTTGACGGAGGTTCCTGTAGCTGAGGGTTTTACCCATTCGCGCTTACAGTTGGAGTTGTTGACAGCTGATGTCATTACATGGGTTCCTTACTCTGAGGGGCACTTGACAGTTGGCTTCGAGGGTGGTTTCCCGACTGGTGTCGAGTATGTATTGTCCACCCGTCGGATTCTTCTCTTTACAGATAGAGGTTGGGAGCTCTATTTAGGAGAGCGTGCTATTAGGAATACCACGAGAGAGATTCATTTTTTGATCCTTCCTCCTGCCAGGCGTCATTGGCCTTTATTGCAGCCGATCATTGAGGTCCCATTAATAGGTGTTGATGGCCTTACTTTGTTAGAGAGACCCTTCACTCAAGAGGCTTTTTACCACTGGTGGTTCCCTCGTACCATTGGAGCCCAGACCCGCGCCACACAGTTTATGGGGGATATGGTTCCTAACTCCGTTATGATGATAAATTGGATTACATGCATCTGAGAGCCTACTCATCTGACACAGATTGATAGTTTAACCTATTAGTTGGATCGGACACATTTCTTTATCCGGCATTTGGGTAGAGATCCTTCTGAGATGGACACTTTTGATCCTTCCAGCTCTGGGCCTGGCCCTTTAGGTGGCCCATATTCAGATGGTTTTGTCAGTGTAGATCCTCTGTTGTATCGGCCTGATATCCCTACTAACAGAGATTTATTGACTCAAGAGGAGTTACATCAGATGGATAGGTTGGATGATGTGGACATCAACACTATTGACTTCTTCTGATGTATTTCTCGCTATATCTTTTGATAGGCCTCTATTAGATATTGGGCGACTGTGCCCCATTCTTGTTATATCTTTTGATAGGCCTCTGTTAGTTGTTGGGCGGTTGTGCCTCATTTCTCTGTATTTTCCAGTTGTATACAGAGTTGATTTATTTAGATGACGAAGTACTTAGGAATGTATGTATACTATTTTCCATTCCCTACATCATATTGTCATCTATTGTTTATGATGCATGCATTATGTCATGGACATGCATTTCCATATATGAGTTTAACATTGACCCCTGGATGGTCTTATGACACGGCCCTACAGATGTCTTCATCCATAGTTAGCCAGATTGAGCATACCCCACCAATATTGGTGGCATCTTCCTTGAGATTGTGGTATGATAGTTTGTCTTCCCTGGATCGGGTGACAATTGATCAGTAGCTACGACACTCTATGACCCTCCTGGCATTTTAGGTTCCACTGGGCTTTGTAGAGGGAATGCTGGAGCGTTGGGTACCTGATAGACAGGTATTCAGATTTGACACCTAGAATTTGACTCCCACATTGGAAGAGTATGAACATCTTATAGACTTTCCATTGGAAAGGCCTTGTGCACGGATGGCTGTCGGTGACATGAGCTAGAAGTTTATGACCTTTACAGGCTTGAGGCGCAGAGTTTCCCTGGATGAGATTTCCTCAGGGCATGTAGTGTCTATGAGTTTCTTGATTGACATATTTGGGTCATTGGACAGCTATCTGTGATACTCCAGGGACTTCACCATTTATGAGGGTGATTGGCATGTCGCTCGGGTAGACATACTCTTGATGTGTATAGTGGCTTATCTGTACATGCCGTTGTACATGGACCACCTGGATATCGACGTGATCATGGTAGTTCGGGCTCTCCGGGAGGGACATACCGTCTTACCGATGATTCTGGTAGAGACCATGAGGTCGGCCACGTATTGCCATACCCATTCTATGGGGGTGTTTATAAGCTGTTCGGTCTTGTTATACGTGTGGTTTATGACACACTTAAGGCCGATTAGCACTTTTTGATGCCATGGGTATTATTTTTCCCATGAGATAGCCATGTCATACTCCTTTCAGTCGGCGGAGTGTACAGACACAGCTTCTTGGTCAGCTTTCATGACAGAGATCGAGGACCCATTTGATATTTTGTCGTGTTCATGGCTCAGCTCTACATACGGCTTTATCACTCATGTAGCTGGCATAGACTATCTTCCCATAGCCGATTTGAGTAGTGTGACCACATATCATACACTGGTTGTTATGGCACAGTTTGACCAATTTCAGGATATTCATCCCTTTGACGGGGCATTGGGTCAGTGTTTGCCATCTCAGCTTCTATCAGTAGAGGATTTATCCAGGATTTATGCCTGTTGGACCAGGTGTGAGAGGACTGACTTTTCAACTAACTATCCAGGTCGCTTTCCAGAGTATTTTGGATGGTTGGAGGAAGAGATTACATTGGCTAGGGTTGTATCCTTAGAGCCGGGTATTGATTCTGATGATGGGAAGCCTATGGAGTACCATGATTCTCCCATTGAGGATGAGCTATTTATTAGTTTATCAGTAGCTCTGGTTGATTCCCCCAGTATTCCTGCTGTTGTGACTCCACATTCTACAGAGTATTTAGAGCAGAGTTTACATCTGATGACGTTTGAGTGGGATCAGGCTAGGGCCTTGATGTTGAAAACTCTTTCTGATAGAGATGTTGCTCTGGTTGAGAGAGATGAAGCTCTAGCTCACAGGGATACCGTTGTTGTTGAGCGGGATGAGGCTCGATCATCTAGGGATGTAGCTATTGTTGAGCGGGATGATGCTCTAGGTAACCGAGATGCTGCCACTACAGATAGTATGGCATTGAGATCTCATACTACTGACATTGTGGCAGAGATGAGTGCATTCATTGATGAGCATGGTAGCACCATGTACATGGCCGTAGATCTCCTGGCTCGTGTGGATACCCAAGGGCAGGAGCTCATAGATTTACCTCCATTTTCTAAGAGGGATGCCATGTTAGACATGATGGCTCGCTTATCCACTTGTTTGTAGATTAGGTTTCATTTTCCTGCATAGACTAGGTTAGCCATTTTTCTCATGTACAAGATACATTGTATATATCAAACATTATTATATGGCAAGGAAATATGTTTTGATCCATTTCCCTTTTTAAATATGCCTTGTTACTTGCTTGATAGTTGCATGTTCTCCAGGGCTTTTGATCTTGATGTATTCTGAACTCCTCCTTAATGGATGGACATTGAGATTTCTCAGGATCTTTCAGAATGGATCTTTGATCTTTGTATCCCCCTACCCTTTGGTGTCTTGGGACTGGTTTCTGAATATGGTTATAGAGAGGATTTTGGCTTTCCTCTCTGAGGTTCACCGCACCAGAGATGGGTGCCGATACTCTCATGTATGGAGGAAACCAGATAGCTCCATCTCTTATGGATTGGAGTTTCTCCTTGAAGATTCAATTGTAGCTTAGTTGGTCGTCGATTTTTTCTCCAATTTATGTGGGGAGATCAGGTAGTTCCGTCCCTATGGTCTAAACCGATGAAGTGTGGTTTAACCGCCCCACAGATGGTCACCGATGTATACCCATATATTCGGGAGATCAGGTAGTTCCATCTCTTATAATTTGGTTTAAAAGTTTGAAGGAAGATCCAAGTACTGTTGACAGGGTTTTGTGTTTTTTGGTAGGGGTGAGATCGCTCCATGAATGGCTGCCTACGTACTCCCATGTATTGGGGAGATCAGGTATGCGTAGTTCCAACCTAGCATAAAAAGGTTGAAAGTTGTATGTGATAAAGAGTGTTTTTATTTTTTTTATAGTTAGACCGGACTATAAAAATGGCTGCCTACGTACTCCCGTATATTGGGGAGATCAGGTCTGCGTAGTTAGTCCCTACTGGGACAAACTTGAAAGGTGTATGTAGTGAGTGGTTTTGAAAACCTGAAGTGAATGATGGATTCGATGATCCATAACTAGGATGCTAGTTTGCAGGTAACTTTAGACATAATACCGTTTCACGGTGTCCAAATTGATTAGTTGGGGAAATTCCTCGTGTGACACCCCCAAAATAAGGTATACATCACCCATCTTGAGTCGCCAGATACATGGTACAGAATTCAAATACAACTTAATAATACGTACAACTGTCGTGTACAATACGACAAACATAAACTGCGAGTTAGCATACAAATATTGTCTACTAGAGAGTATACAAACTCAAAAGGAGTCCTCATTACAATTATTATCACACTATCTCACAGAATAGTGAGGACTACTAATGCTATCCTCTGGACCATCACTCCGTTCCCCGACTCGTCCCAGCTATATTCTCATTTCCTGAAGCGAACAGTGAAAGAAAGGGTGAGCTCAACTAGCCCAGTAAGAAATATTATGACTAAGATAATGCAAAATAAATTATCATTAGTCTTCAACAATGTTAAACTGATAAAATACAATAGACATCAAGTTTAACTACAGCGGATCAAGCAATCCATTAAAAGAGTCAAGTAGAGAATAAAATCTACTATCTTTTATGATTTAAAAGGTTTTTCATGACTTTTATCGCTGAGACTCAGCTTAATAAATAATCCACATCATCCCTGCACTACGGCCAAGGATATTCATTAGTATCACAACCACAAATTATCCATGTATCACAGCCAAGGATATTCGTGTATTCATCAATGGTCATGATCATGCCAATAACTGTCCATCAATGCACTACGGGCCAATGAGGACTTTTACCACATCATTTGTAACATTACGGTCATGATTATATCGAATAATCCCTAGTCATAATCATACCAAGTCTATCTATGCACTACAGGCCACAGATGACTTTAAAAAAAATAAACATGAGGATGATGACAATGATATAAGAATTCAATAAAACAAGTTCAAGAATTAATTTATTCAGGAACTAATAGCGTCCAAGTTGTCAACATGATACTGCTTTGTGCAGTAAAATTCAAGAATGCTCAGGAGAATATTTCCATGAAAAGATACTGGATGAAGCGCAAATATCAAGGATATTCTACTAATTTCATGGAGTATAGAAGTCAAAACTTTAACCAACTGAGTATAATAAAGAATGGAATAACAAAAGAAAACACCATGCATGCGGTACTTTGCATAGACAGGTTATTCCAAATGAATAATAATAACGGAACCAGGTCAGGCAAAATTTGCACCGACAAGATATTCCAACAGAATACTAAAGACGGAACCAGGTCCGGTGTAAAACACACAGACATGATGTTCCAACAGAATAATAATAAAGACAGAACCAGGTCTGGTGTAAAACACACAGACAGGATGTTCCAACAGAATAATAATAAAGACGGAACCAGGTCCGGTGTAAAACACACAGACAGGATGTTCCAACAAAATAATAGAAGAATGTCACCAAGTATAGAACAGAATAATAAGCAATGGAATAACAACAGTTCTCTTCATGAATAAGAAAGAATAACACCCCTTACCGTTAAAAAAAACTGGATATAAGAGTAGGGAAGTAGCAGAAAATTTTTCTACTTTCTCTCTATAATTTTCTCTCTCTAGAGTTTCAGTGAATTCGTAAGAAATAAAGAAGGAATGAGCTTCAATTTATAGGAGAATGGAAGTGTACTGTTCAAGTACGAAATAATTTTGCAGAATTATTTCTTCAATCAACTAACAACTAAGTCAAACAACTAAACAATAAGATTTCAACAAAAAAATTAATATAACACATATATATAAACAAATGTTTTCAACTTATATATATCAATATTATATATATCACTAGATTCCCCCCCCCCCCCGCCATATCCAACATCAATCCCCCACCCTCCCAATAATCACTCTTACACATCACTATCACACTACCACTTTTCCACCATTTTCCACTCATACACACATCACACACCTATCACTTTCACATATCATTTTCTCCCACCATATACACAATACATACATATACTTCCATACGTATACTCTTCTATTTCCAAAATCATTTTTCCAGCACAAATGGCCCCACATATGGCCCCCACATGTGGGCCCCACCTTTAAATAATTTTCTTCTGATTATTTTGAAAAATGGGTAAATAAGAATCCATAAAATAAGCAAAACTTCATAAAAATCACCTTAATAATTTTAACAGCATTTATCATTTTTATTATAATTCATAATATTAATCGACCAGGTCGTTCCCAGGAAAGAGGGGGTTTTCCAATAAGGATTTCTCCCTATTGGCGCGCAATTAGGTGACCAAACCTCTCCTTGATAGAACTTCTAGACATCGTTAATATTACAAATAATAATATTAATAACTTTGTCGTCTCAATTATTGATTTTAACAATATATAAAATATCGACAATAATTGAATCAAATAATGTGAGATACTATGCAACAATTACTATAGCAATAACTGAATAAAACTGAATGACTTCTCACGTAAGCATCAATAATCAATACCGTGTGCTACTATGCAACCACGTGTATTACTGTACTTTTACTACCGAGTAGTTCAACAGTATTAACGGTAAAACTTCTGCCGTTATTTTTATAAAATATTTTTGTCGTTTTCTCAATCATACAATAATTTCGTTGTGGGGTCCACCAATGATTGCGCCGTTGTACGAATATTCTCCAACAAAAAGAATATTTCCCGACCAATCGAATATTATACAACAACATGCATACTGTGCAAAATTTATAAATACTACCCACAACTATAACATTATATCAAATCCACACCATAATATTCAAAAAACATTTCGAGAAATTTAAACCTTTATTCATAAAATCTGGGGTCTCACAATCTCCCCTCCTTATGGAATTTCGCCCTCAAAATTTACGTACGTACCTGGTATGTCGAACAGATGAGGACACTTCGTCAAATTCTAACTCTTGAGGTATAACCTTTAAGCGTAGAATATATTCCAGGATTTTAACAGGTACATCTTCATACGTTAAATCATCCGCTATCTCATCCGGTTTTAAATCAATAATGTGGTTCTGGTCGTCCACATATTTACGTAACATCGATACGTTAAAAACGTTATGAACACGCGACATACTTGGCGGTAAAACGAGTTTATAAGCCACAGTTCCTACTTGATCGAGGATTTCAAATGGGCCAATTAAATCGAGGGTTGAGATTTCCTCTCTTCGTCAATTTTTGCTTCTAGAATAACGCCCTCTTGAACCTTCTTCTTCATGTTCATCAGCTCTGAATATGTAGCTTGAACAGCTTTAACTTTATCGATTAAAGTCGATTCTAATCGTATATTCGTTATCTTCACGTGGGTCCCTAGAGTCTTTAACTCTATCTTCATCATTTGTAAGTTATACGAAATGGGTCTTTGTGTTAATAACATCTCACCCGCATACGATCTTCTACTCAATGCGTCAGCTACCACGTTCGCACTTCTACGATGATATTGAATGGTACGATCGTAATCTTCAACAGCTCGAGCCAACGTCTGTGGCGCATAATTCGTTCGTTTTAGTTGAAGAAATATTTAAGGGTTTAAGAAATGAGTTTTGTACTGGGGTCAATACAAAATACAATTTTACGCTCTGGGGTAGGCTAAGAAGTCTTCACGAATACGTCAGGAAATTTATTAATAATAGAAATATTGTTCAAAACTATGCCCCTCATCCAAGACTTGGATATCACGTCACATTGATACCTATCAATTTGCCATCGTCATTCACGACGTCGCCTACAGAAAGTCTGGCTTCGGTGCATTCCACACAAGAAAGTCAACAACGAAAGGACCGGGGCTCTTTACTTATGGCTTGATATGACAATGATTGACTTTAGTGGTTTGGTTGCTTGAATTCGCATAACAGGTTGGTTAGGAGTATGAAAGCTAACAACCTTACGAAAAGCATGATGAGTAGTTAACCAATCGTTTCCAAAAATCACATCAAAGACAAGTATTTTTAAAGAGATAAGATCGACATGTAACGTGAAAGTGTTGATTTGAACAAGATTTATAAATAGTGGAGGTAACGAAGGTTTCTCCCAACTAAGTTTAAACAGGTATATCAAAGTCTAACTTCTCCGGAGTTAACTTCAAACATTGAACACAACTAGGTGAAATAAAAAAGTGAGTAGAACTGGTATCCAATACGGTATAGACTTCACAAGAGTTTATGACTAACATACCCGTGATAATTTTATTCAGGTTCCTTGTCACGAAAAAAAATGCTTTCTCTTAAACTACCGGCTTTGACTTTTCTGGGATGGCCTTTGGTGCCTCCATCCTAGCTGAACTTTTCTTCGGTGAATGACAAAATCGGGCTAAGTGACCTTCTCTTTCACAATTATAACATGCTTTGGACATCATCGCGCAGTTTGGATTGATGTGTCCCTCCCCTCCGCATTTGAAGCATATGATAGGTGGTCGTTCTCCTTCCTTAATAACGGGTGTTGGTGCTGACATCTTTCCATCATTATTGAATCTCCTCTTTTTGAAATGTCCATTCGTATTGTTTTGACTATGATTACCATCGAAGTGATTACCATTTCTGGCATGTTGATTCCCTCCATTGTGACGCCCCCAAAATTAGGTATACATCACCCATTCTGAGTCGCCAGATACATGATACAAAATTTAAATACAACTTCATTTATACAACTGTTGAGCTGTCGTATAGAATACGACCACAGTTAACTATAAGTTTTAATACAAATGTATGTAACTCTCATGGTACCTCGACCACAACCTTACAATGATACTTTACATAAAAGTATAGTCAAAAATTGTTTTAGAAATTAAAATATTTGGGAAGTGCTCAAGGAAACCTTCGTACATGGGAGGCCATGCGTCTAGGTTATGATATATATCATATGTCCACAGAATTATCCTTGGTTGACCCAAAAGTCCCCAAATAAAAACAAGAAGATTACTATCATCTTCTTTCCAATGGTGAGTCTTCTCTTGACATATAAATATCTCCGTTGTCTCCAAGTAAAAATTATACTTCAAATAAACTCCAAGATCATATAGATAGTGCTCGCAGATATATTCAGCAAGTGAATGTGCATAACCATGTCCTATGAGAATACGAGGTTGTATGTCATTAGACATCTTGTATGATAGTGGTAAAATACCCTTCCAAAGTTGGGTTCGCCTCACCCTATTTGATTCACCAAATATAACTACTAAATGATGTATAGAATATAACACACTTTTCTATACTGTTTAGGGAGAACCTCCACAGCTATCATACTATTTCATAGAATAGTGAGGACTACTAATGATATCATCTAGACTGTCACTCATTTTCCCGACTAGTCCCTGCTGCGTTCTTACTTCCTGAAGAGAACAATGAAAGCAAAAGGGTGAGCTCAACTAGCCCAGTAAAGAATATCATAGTTAAAGCTAATTTACATCATCAATAGCCTTCATCATTAATAAATCAGAGATTTAGAATATATGGTAGCTGATAAAACTTTTCAACCATAGTTACAGCGGAACGAACAATCCATTAGAAGAGTCAAATAGGCCATTAGGTCTATTATCTTCTCCATGTTAAAAGTCCACCAATAATATTTTATCCATGTAATATCAATCAACAATTCTTGTCCACAATTATATGAATAACTCATAATCATAATTGTGATTCTAAATTCCTCTTCGCACCCAGGACGAATATAATTTTTATCACCTATATTCACCTGAAACATCAAAAATCTTGGTTATACCAAATCACAATTCTTGTTCATAATCATACTAATAAATTCATCTTTGCACTACGGCTAAAGACATACAACTGTATTTTAGAAAAGTCAAGTAGAGCATGATATCTATTATCTTCTATAAATTAAAAGTGTATAACCAATATTTTATCGCTGAGACTCAGCTTAATAAATAATCCACACCTTCGAATTATCCATGCACTACGGTCAAGGATATTCGTTAGTATCACATCCATGAATTATCCATGCACTACGGCCAAAGATATTGATTATTATCACATCCATGAATTAATATTTCATCGCTGAGACTCAGCTCAATAATTAATCCACATCATTGAATCATCCCTGCACTACAGGCCAAGGATATTCATTAGTATCACGACCACGAATTATCCATGCACTACGGGCCAAAGATAATTGTGTTTTCATCAACGGTCCTGATCATGCCATAAAATAATTCATCTTTGCACTCTTGGCCGAAGAGAATCCATAGCCATAATCATACCAAAAACTGTCCATCAATGCACTACGGGCCAATGAGAACTTTTACCACATCATTTGTAACATTACGGTTATGATTATACCGAATAATCCCTGGTCATAATCATACCAAGTCCATCTATGCACTACAGGCCACAGATGACTTTTAACATTTTATAAACATGAGGATGATGACAATGATATAAGAATTCAATAAAACAAGTTCAAGAATTAATTTATCCAAGAATTAACAACGTCCAAATTGTCAACATGATACTGCTTTGTGGAGTAAAATTCAAGAATGCTTAGAAGAATATTTTCATGAAAAGATATTGGATGAACCGCAATTATCAAGGATATTCCACTAATTTCATGGAGTATAGAAGTTAAAACTTAACCAACTGAGTATAATAAAGAATGGAATAACAAAATAAATCACCCGGCATGCGATAGACCGCACAGACAGGTTATTCCAACAGAATAATAAATAATTGGACCAGGTCCGGCGTAAACGCACAGACAGGATATTCTGACAGAATAATAAATAATGGAACCAGGTCCGGTGTAAAACACACAGATAGGATGTTCCAACAGAATAATAATAAGACGGAACCAGGTCCGGTGTAAAACACACAAACAGGATGTTCCAACAGAATAATAATAAGACGGAACCAGGTCCGGTGTAAAACACACAGACATGATGTTCCAACAGAATAACAGAAGAATGTCACCAAGTATAGGGTAGACCGCCTATACAGGTTATTCCAACAGAATAATAAAAAATAAAATAACAATAGTTCTCTTCATGAATAAGAAAGAATAACACTCCTTACGAGTACAACAAATAATATCCCTTACGGTAAAAGAAACTTGATATCGGAGTGGTAAAGTAGCAGAATACTTTTCTTCTTTCTCTCTATAGTTTCTCTCTCTAGAGTTTCAGTGAATTAGTCAGAAAATAATGAAGGAATGAGCTTCTATTTATAAAAAAATAGACTGCATAGTAACTAACTCATGAATGATCTAGATTGATTTACTTAAATTTGACGGTCCATATTTAAAGCAAAATCTTTTAAATAAAAAACGAATAACTTTATAAAAGATTTTACTATACAAATACTATGCAGGCACTATGCAAACACTATGCATAATAAAATATAATATATTCTAATTATTGTCTAATAAAACAGATAACTTTATAAAAGTATTCTGTTTTATATAAAAAGATTTTACTATTAGCCTAATAAAACGAATAACTTTATAAAAGTATTATGTTTTATATAAAAAACTTTTCTGTTTTATTACATTAATAATACCAATAAAACAAAACTGAGTGACTTATCACGTAAGCACCAATAATCAATACAGTGTGCTACTATGCAACCACGCGTATTACTGTACTTTTAAAATCGGGTGTTTCAACAATTAACGATAAAACTTCCGTCGTTATTTTCATAAAAATATTTTTGTCGTTTTCTCAATCCGATAATAATTCTGTTGTGGGGTCCGTCAATGATTGTACCATCGTACGAATATTCTCCGACAAGAAGAATATTCCCTGACTAATCGAATATTCCCCGACACAATGAATATTTTATATCAACTTGCTAACTTTGAAAAAAAAATTCACACATTACCCTTAACTTTAAACTTTTATCAATTTAACTATTTACCAAAATAGAAAAATTGAATACTTTTATTTCATAAAATTCGGGGTCTCACATCCATGCTTATTGTCACCGCTTTGATGATTGTTATCACCGGTATTATCATTTTTTAGCTGCTCTCTTTTGGTTACTTTGACTTGTTATCGCGCTCCACTAACTGAGCCCTATTTACAACATCTGAATACAAACACAGTTTATAAGAAATAAGATATTGACGTATCTCCGGCTTCAAACCTCTTAAAAACATCTGCGTCATTCTCTCTTCATTATCAACCAAGTGGGACACAAATCGGGATAACTCGGCAAACTTGGCTTCGTACTGCGACACGGTCATGTTGTTTTGCTCTAACTTGATAAATTCTACCTCCTTCATGTGACGAATACTTTCGGGAAAGTACTTGTCAATGAACAGCTCTTGGAACTTCTCCCAAGACATCTTGAGTGCGTCAGGCTGAATACGTTTTACATATTCCCACCAGTGATCTGCCTCTTCACGCAACATAAAGGTGGCAAAGGGAACCTTTTGCTCCTCGGAGCATCCCAAGACATCAAATATCTTGGTGATCTGCTTTAACCACGTCTCCGCCTTAAGTGGTTCTGGCTTTCTTAAAAACTCTGGTGGTCCCAGCTCCTTGAATTGCTTAGCGGTGACCAACCGTGGGTTGCCATTGTTTCCTCCTGTATTATGAACAGGAGCCGCCTTCGCCTGATGTTGCATGAATTCTAAAAAGCTCCTAAACGTACCGTCATTCGTCAATTGATCAGTGTTGTTGTTTACAGGAGGATTATTGCCATCCTGTTGTACATTGTCCTGATTATTGATCTGTAGAGAATCAACGGTCTCCTGTGCTCCATTGGTATTCTCAACATTCTCGGATGTCATTTTCAGATACTGCCACAAAACAAAGGTTAATTGACATGTAACATATTATCCCTATATTCTGACCGACCAATTAAATACCAAATAAACTTAGGTAGGTCGTACTAGTGAAGGAATTCCTCGTCCCTCCCCTCCTAGTTCTATTCTCACATCCTAGCCAGGGATCATATCCCTAAGCTTTGATACCAACTGTGACGCCCCCAAAATAAGGTATACATCACCCATCTTGAGTCGCCAGATACATGGTATAGAATTCAAATACAACTTACTAATACGTACAACTGTCGTGTACAATACGACAAACATAAATTATGAGTTTGTATACAAATATTGTCTACTAGAGAGTATACAAACTCAAAAGGAGTCCTCATTACAATTATTATTACACTATCTCACAGAATAGTGAGGACTACTAATGCTATCCTCTGGACCATCACTCCGTTTCCCGACTCGTCCCAGCTATATTCTCATTTCCTGAAGCGAACAGTGAAAGAAAGGGTGAGCTCAACTAGCCTAGTAAGAAATATTATGACTGAGATAATGCAAAATAAATTATCATTAGTCTTCAACAATGTTAAACTGATAAAATACAATAGACATCAAGTTTAACTACAGCGGATCAAGCAAACCATTAAAAGAGTCAAGTAGAGAATAAAATCTACTATCTTTTATGATTTAAAAGGTTTTTCATGACTTTTATCGCTGAGACTCAGCTTAATAAATAATCCACATCATCCCTGCACTACGACCAAGGATATTCATTAGTATTACAACCATAAATTATTCATGTATCACAGCCAAGGATCTTCGTGTATTCATCAATGGTCATGATCATGCCAATAACTGTCCATCAATGCACTACGGGCCAATGAGGACTTTTACCACATCATTTGTAACATTACGGTCATGATTATATCGAATAATCCCTGGTCATAATCATACCAAGTCTATCTATGCACTACAGGCCACAGATGACTTTAAAAAAAATTAAACATGAGGATGATGACAATGAAATAAGAATTCAATAAAACAAGTTCAAGAATTAATTTATTCAGGAACTAATAGCGTCCAAGTTGTCAACATGATACTGCTTTGTGCAGTAAAATTCAAGAATACTCAGAAGAATATTTCCATGAAAAAATACTGGATGAAGCGCAAATATCAAAGATATTCTACTAATTTCATGGAGTATAGAATTCAACACTTTAACCAACTGAGTATAATAAAGAATGGAATAACAAAAGAAATCATCATGCATGCGGTAGTTTGCATAGACAGGTTATTCCAACAGAATAATAATAACGGAACCAGGTCAGGCAAAATTTGCACCGACAGGATATTCCAACAGAATACTAAAGATGGAACCAGGTCCGGTGTAAAACACACAGACAGGATGTTCCAACAGAATAATAATAAAGACGGAACCAGGTCCGATGTAAAACACACAGACAAGATGTTCCAACAGAATAATAGAAGAATGTAACCAAGTATAGGGTAGACCGCGTATACAGGTTATTCCAACAGAATAATAAGCAATGGAATAACAACAGTTTTCTTCATGAATAAGAAAAAATAACACCATTTACCGTTAAAAAAAACTGGATATAAGAGTAGGGAATTAGCAGAAAATTTTTCTACTTTCTCTCTATAATTTTCTCTATCTAGAGTTTCAGTGAATTCGTAAGAAATAATGAAGGAATGAACTTCTATTTATAGGAGAATGGAAGTGTACTATTCAAGTACGAAATAATTTTGCAGAATTATTTCTTCAATCAACTAACAACTAAGTCAAATAACTAACCAATAAGATTTCAACAAAAATTAAAATATAATACATATATATAAACAAATGTTTTCAACTTATATATATCAATATTATATATATCACTAGATTTCCCCCCCCCCCATATCCAACATCAATGCCCCACTCTCCCAATAATCACTCTTACACATCACTATCACACTACCACTTTTTCACCATTTTCCACTTATACACACATCACACACCTATCACTTTCACATATCATTTTCTCCCACCATATACACAATACATACATATACTTCCATACGTATACTCTTCTATTTCTAAAATCATTTTTCCAACACAAATGGCCCCACATATGGCCCCCACATGTGGGCCCCACCTTTAAATAATTTTCTTCCGATTATTTTGAAAAATGGATAAATAAGAATCCATAAAATAAGCAAAACTTCATAAAAATCACCTTAATAATTTTAACAGAATTTATCATTTTTATTATAATTCACAATATTAATCGACCAGGTCGTTCCCAAGAAAGAGGGGGCTTTCCAATAAGGATTTCTCCCTATTGGCGCGCAATTAGGTGACCAAACCTCTCCTTAACAGAACTTCTAGACATCGTTAATATTGCAGATAATAATATTAATAACTTTGTCGTCTCAATTATTGATTTTAACAATATATAAAATATCGACAATAATTGAATTAAATAACGTGAGATACTATGCAACAATTACTATAGCAATAATTGAACAAAACTGAATGACTTCTCATGTAAGCATCAATAATCAATAACGTGTGCTACTATGTGTGACGCCCCCAAAATAGGTCCTATCCATCCAACCCATTCTGAGTCGCCAAATACATGGTACAGAAAATAACTACAACTTTATTATTACAATTGTCGTACAAAATACGACAACACATATACTGTGAGTTTAAATACAAATATTGTCATCTAGACAGTATTCATACTCAACTAAGAACTCATTATACTTATTGATACACTATTTTACAAAATAGTGAGGACTACTAAAACAACTGTCTTGAACCATCATTCCACACCCCGACTAGTACTCGCTACATTCTCGCCTCCTGAGAAGAAAGATGGAACAACAAGGAAAAGGGTGAGCTCAACTAGCCCAGTAAAGAATATTATGACTAAGATAATATACAACAAATTATCGTTAGTCTTCAACAGGGAAAAATTTAATAGAATACAATGGACAACAAGTTTTAAATCAATATTCGCAGCGGAAAATAATAATTCATAGAAGAGTTACGTAGAGAATGAAATCTACGATTATCTATGAATTTAAAAGCTCATCATCAACATTTTATCCCTGTAACATCAATCAATAAATATCTTGAATCAAATAGTCATCTTTGCACTACAGGCCAAAGATATTCATCAGTTGGTCATGTTCACCTCAACACCTGCTCATCTTTGCACTACGGGCCAAAGATATTCATCATAAAATCATCAATCTTTGCACTACAGGCCAAAGATATTCAGTAACATCATCATTTAGGACTGAGGATGATGAAAAATATGTTAGAGAAAACGAATCCAGTGAAATAAAAGAGTAAATATTAAGGATTCGTATTTCAGCTATTTCATGTCCAAAAATACCTCATAAACAATCATAGTGAAGTAAAATTCAAGAATGATCAAAACATGGATACAATCAAAGTTAGTATCCAAAATAGATATTTTGGACGAAAAGAAGAAAATTTCATTTTTTTCGGTGAATAGTAACTCGTGAATAGTAACTCGTGAATAGTAACTCATGAATAGTAACTCATGAATAGTAATCCCGACATGAAAAGTTCCAAATTTGATAAAAAGTTCAGATCAATACTTCGGCATAATGATATTGAAGAAAATAATATCATTTAAGAAGAAATAACATCCCTTACCTCAGCAAAAACAGTACTTCTAGTTGAAACACCGGATATAGGTTATGACTTGAACTTGCACCGTATAGCAATACTCAAAGTATTAGAATACTCACAAGAATACGCTCACTAATATAGAGAGAGAAATAGAGAGAAACTTGTGTTTCTGGTGTGATTTTCAATTCTAACCTAAGTACCCTATTTATAGGAAAATACTTAGAACACCAAAGTAGAAAATTGAATAAATTAATAATATAATTTTCCTAATTTCCTTAGCACACCACATCAGCTGATTTCCACCATTAACATGTGCCACTCAAATGTCAAAAACGTTTTTCTTAATAAAAATAATTAAAACTTCCAAAAATCAATTATTTCGGAACTTCAGAACTTTAATAATTCATAAAAAAAATAGCCCTTTATTCAGAAAATTCAAATCTTGCGAGCTTTTATAGGAAATTCAATTCTCTACAACTTTGCAGAGGAAAGTTTTTCCAAATTCCAAACAGAAATTGACCGAAATCCACAAACGGGTAATTTTACAGTCAATAATAAATTTTCGGTCAAGAATTGTGTCCACCAACACACAAAACATGTGTTAATCATTTAATGCCACAAAAATACTCTTCCTCCTCATATACTCATATATCCCACATTCATTGTAAAAATATCATCATCAATATATTATTAAAATAATATATTTAAATGAATTATTTTATCAGAAAAAGATAAAATATTAATTTTCAACAATTGTCACATTAAAAAAATTTTCCATATATATCCACATAAAATCACTATTTTCCTCATCATATAAATTAATAATTAATTATACACAAATAATATTACAGAACCACAATACTGGCAACCAGGCCGTTCTCAGGAAAGAGGGGGCTTTCCAATAAGGATCTCTCCTTACTGGCGCGCAATTAGATGACCAAACCTCTCCTTAGACAGAACTTTCTAGACATTGCCAATAATGTTATCTAATAATATTATTCAAATAATATGAATTATTGTTCCGATAATTGAAAATACTGTGTAGTGACAATTATTAAAACAACAATAATATAAAATATCAACGCAGCAATTATTGAATCAATAAAATAAAATATTGAACAGTAATTACTGTAACTATTATTGAGTAGTGCCTTCTTACGTAAGAATCAATAATTGGTGCAATACCGTGTGCTACTGTGCAACAACGCGTATTACCGTGTTTTAACCGCTGGGTATTCCAACAGTATTAACGGTAACAACTACGCCGTTATTTATAAACAACTTATTTTTGTCGTTTTCTTCATCCAATCGCTTTCTGTTATGGGGACTACACAAGGCTGCGCCGTCGTACGAATATTCCCCGACAACAAGAATATTCCACGACCAAACAAATATTTCCCGACAACAATGAATATTTTAGGACCACTTGCTTATTTGAAATATTTGCGCCTTTTACCCATAACTAACCACATTAATCAAATCAACCCTTACTATTTCAAAATAATAAATAGAGGAATTTAAATTTTATTTATTAATAATTTGGGGTCTTACACTATGCAACCACGCGTATTACTGTACTTTTACTACCGAGTAGTTCAACAGTATTAACGGTAAAACTGCAGCCGTTATTTTTATAAAATATTTTTATCGTTTTCTCAATCAGACAATAATTTCATTGTGGGGTCCACCAATGATTGTGCCGTTGTACAAATATTCCCCGACCAATCGAATATTATACAACAACTTGCATACTTTGTAAAATTTATAAATACTACCCACAACTATAACATTATATCAAATCTACATCATAATATTCAAAAAATATTTCGAGAAATTTAAACCTTTATTCATAAAATCTGGGGTCTCACACCTCGCCATTCATTTCTTGCAATCTGATGGCTCCTCTTGTCAATACCTCTTTGACAACAAACGGGCCTTCCTAGTTTGGGGCGAATTTTCCTTTAGATTGATCTTGGTTATCAAGGACCTTCTTCAAGACCAAGTCATTTTCTTTGAACTGTCGTAGCTAGACTTTCTTGTTGTAGGATCGAGCGATCCTTTGTTGGTATAATTAACCATGGAAGATGGTTGTGGCCCGCCTTTCATCTATTAGAGACCATTTGTGATACCGATCTTGCAACCATTGGTCCTCATCCAACTGAGCATCTATCAACACTCTCAAGGATTTCATTTCCACCTCTATGGGGAGCACTGCTTCCATGTCATAGGTTAATGAGTAGGGGGTTGCCCCAGTGGAAGTGTGCATTGACGTTTTATAGGCTAATAGAGTCACAGGCAACAGGTCAGGCCATCCTTTATGATTGGCGAACATCTTTCGCATGATCTTTTCGATATTCTTATTAGCCGCTTCAACAGCACCATTCATCTTTGGACGATAGATGACGGAGTTGAGATGCTTGATGTGGAATTTATAGCATAATTCCTCCATCATTTGATTGTTGAGGTTTTTGGCATTATTTGATAGAATCACCTCTGGTTGTCCGTATCGACAAATGACATTGTTTCTGATGAAATCAATGATAACCTCTTTAGTAACCCTGAGGGAAGAGGCTGCTTCTACCCACTTGGTGATGTAGTCGTTCACGTCCATTACCCACATTGAGAAGGGTCAGGGCAAACTCATATTGTGGAGCTGCCTTGGAGGGGCGTGGATAGCATTTTCATGAATTTGGCATTGATAACATCTCTTGACGTGGTCATCACAGTCAGCTTTAAGAGAGAGCCAGTAATGTCATGTTCTTAAGATCTTCTTAACAAGTAGAGGACAGCTCATGTGTGGGCCGCATACTTCACCATGAATTTTATCCATGAGTCTCTTAGCTTGGTCTTTGTCAAGGCATCTTAGAAGGCCTAGTCACGCATCTCTTTTGTAAAGTGTGTCTCCACTCAGATAGAATTTCATGGCCATTCTATGGATCCGTTTTCTTTCAGCTTGACTCGCCCTTGTGGACATATATACATCTAACAAATACTCTTTGATAGACTGGTACGAAGGATGTTGGACTGGATGCAGCTCATCCGATACTTCTCCAATGTAATTCCCATAGACTGGGGCCTTTTGGCGGGCAAATATGATATTTTGAATGCTTCCCCTTTCAGGTATGTTGATCAAGGAGGCCAAATTTGCTAGTGTGTCAGCAAAGTCATTCCTATTCTGAGGAATGTGGAGGAAGGATATTTCTTCAAATTCTGAAGCCATATGGATAACTTATCGATGGTAAGGCAGCAAATGTAATTCCTTGGTGTGATAGACCCCAGTGGTCTGTCTGATTACCAGTTTGGAATCTCCAAGGACAGTCAACTATTTAATGCCCATGGATTGGGCTAGTTTCAACCCCATTATACAGCATTTATACTCAGTTGTGTTGTTGGTGTTGAAAAACTGTAATTTGATGGCAACGTGATATTGTTCTCCTGAAATAGATACCAAAACTGCTCCAGCTCCAAAACCTTCCATGTTTATAGCTCCATCAAAATACATCTTCCATGACTGGGGTATATTGTCCTTATGGTGTTGCTGATTTGTCATTACCCTTTCATCGGGGAAATATGTTTCCAAGGGCTTGAAATCCCCGGATGGTGTTGTGGCCAGTTGATTCGCAATTCCTTAACCTTTGATAGACTTTTGGGTCACGTAGATGATGTCGAATTGCTGGAGGATCAATTGTCATTTGGATAGTCGACAATTCAACATAGGTTTACTGAACACGTACTTGAGAGGATCCATACAGGATATGAGATGGGTTATATGACCATAGAGATAATGTTGTAATCTCGTGGAAGCCCATGCTAATGCACAACAAGTCTTCTAAATCAAGGTATACTTGTGCTCACTGATGTTGAATATCTTATTGAGGTAATAGATAGGTCTTTCTTGGCCTCTATCATCTTTTTATCCCATTATGCAGCCCATGACATTGTCATTTATTGATAGGTACATAAACAGGGGAATGTCATCCTTGGGAGGTACCAAGACATGAGCTTTGACTAGTTGCTCTTTGATAGAAAAGAAGGCTTTTTGACACTTTTCGTTCCATTTCTTGGAGGAGTTCTTTCTTAACAACTTGAATATGGGCTCACAGGTTACTGTGAGTTGGAAGATAAATCGGCTGAGGAAGTTGATTCTTCCCAGAAATCCCCGTATTTCCCTCTCTGTCTGGGGTATGGGCATCTCAATAATGGCTTAAATTTTGGCTGGATCCAACTCGATGCCTTTGTGGCTCACTAGGAATCCCAACAACTTATCTGACTTGACGTCGAAGGCACACTTTACCAGATTTATTTTCAAGGTGTACTTGCATAACCGGTTGAAGAGCTTTTTGAGATGGTCTATGTGGTCTTCTTCCCTTCGAGACTTGACAATGATGCCATCCATATAGACTTTTATCCCTTTGTGCATTAAATCATGGAAAAGAGCCATCATGGCTCACTGATAGGTAGCTCTGGCATGTGAATTTTGGAGTCATCCAATCTGGTGTACCATGCCCTGGCTTCTCCAGTCAGACTTTTCTGAAATAGCTGCATTCTCAGCTTTTCATTCTCGGCGTAGGATCCGAGCTCTCCAATGAACAATTTTAAGTGCGTGTAAGGATCTCCCAATCCATCATATTTCTTAAAATTGGGAGTCTAAATTTCTCCAGATAATGAACCCTAGGGAAGATACAAAGGTCTGAATATGAAACACTTCCGTGCGATCCAATCCCTTTGATGGACCGAATGGTCTCTTCCATTTATAGAACCTTCTTCCGAATATCACTGGTGTCTTGATCTTCTTTAAGATGGGTGATTTTAGGGGTTTTGTTGGACTTCCCAGTCTAAGACTAAGGTATTGGGACTTCTCTTTTTGGACCCTGGATTCCTCCATGTGCAGAGGCTTCTATTTGAATGGTTATTTGTGGACCCTGAGTTATTTTGTTTAGTTCTTTAAGAAGAACAACCAACTCTGTTATTTGATTACTTAATCCTTCAAACTCCTCGTAAGAGACAGGAGTAGGATCAGGTGGGGCACTTGTAGCCATGTCTGACTGTGGGCTTAGTGCCCTTTTGGACTTTGAACGAGTAACCAGACCAATCGTTTCCCTATAAAAAGACTATGTAGTTTAGTTTGGGAAAATGAGAAAATGCTATATGCTATGTAGTGTATCCGTTTTTTAGGAGTGTTTTAAGATTCTCCTACAAAACTAATGTCAGTCGTTTTGATGATAGGATAGCATGACAGGTCTTGATATGAAAAAGGAATGCATATTTACATACTCCTTTATATTTTTCATTATATTGAGATTGACATGGAAATGAAATTACAAGTAATTGAAATTATAGGTAATTGAAAAGGGGAAGGTATGAAGAGGCTTCCCTCCGCGTTTGGTTTATAAGAGGCTGACCTATCTTAGGCTACTCTCGCGACTTTTTGGCATGGAGGTCCCCAGATAATCACAATTTACTAGATGGGAAGTTAATCCGATCTTTCAACTGGACGAATATAGGTGGTGTCTTTCCTAAGCCTCGCGGAATTAGTCTCCCTTGAGTTCAGTAATCAAACACCGATGAGTTAGCCTCCTGGTGGAGGAATCACATAACATACATTCACATACATCGCGTCTAACGATATGGAAATGATGACATGTGCGAAGCACTAATATCACATGCAGATATGATGCGAAGCAATAAAGTGCAGTAAATAAAGCATTAGTACACATCTATTCAATGTAAATGCAGTATTCACACATAAGCAGATAAAAGTTTTGAAAAGTTTAAATAGCGGCTTAAGCCATCTTACTAGAGTCCCCAGTAGAGTCGCCACATGTCGATGTCGGGATTTTTATTTGTCCCTTTCTGTTCTTGTCTTTTGGTGTTCTCATTTTAGGTTAGATTTGTTTGAAAAAACAAGTTTGGAAAGGTTCGACATGTATATGTCGACGATTTGACTGTTAGAGTCGCCAGTTGGTATTTTTAAATGGTTGCACCAACTCAACCTAGAAAAGGTTTGCACAAAGACCCAATGATTTGACACTGTTTAACTGGTCTGAGAAACCAAAATTCGTTATGGTCCGGGGGCTTGATTAAGCGGAGGGAAGGTGTTAGGCACCACCCGACTTCCGTGATGACACAGTTACCGCCACTTTTCATTAAACTTTTATCTGTGTATGTGTGTGTGTAGTGCCTATGTGCAGTTTTCTTGAAGTAGTGATATGCCTCGTTTGCACCTATATAAAAAGTGTTTGACTTTTGTATAAAAGTTCAATTATAACAAAATATATAGCAGTGAGGTTTTGTAAAATAGGTTTTTCAAACCCTTGTGCTCAATAGTAATTGAGACCTTTGATACTTCCATTTTATTATGTGTTCAGCTTGATTGCTTTTATTTTCGAGATGCGAAGCATCTTCGAAAAAATAAGATACATAGCAGTGTCAAACTCCTTGTGGGCATGAGAGCTATCTAAGGATATTCAGACACCGTAGATAATTTACAAGTTGGCTGCAGCTGTAAAATGTCCATCACGGAAACCGAATCTAGATTCAGATGTTGAATTTGTGATCACATGATTCCTAGGCTCACATGAAAAAGCAATATGTACAAAAGCTAAAAAAAGAACTAGATTTTAGTAAATCTAAGCCATTCTAGCTTCAACAGTTCTAGTTTAGTCACTTTTAACCGGTTAAAGTCAGAAGTAGCCAGATTGAGGCAAATCTAGCCCGCAGGCTAAAAGATTAAATATTTACATTTTGAAAGCAGTTAAAGTAGATATTTATATAAAAGTGATATATATATATATATATATATATATATATATATAAGCAGTAAAAGGCCACGAAGTAAACTCCAGGCCAAACAAGAATGTAAATATATATATATAAGCTGTAAATGGCCACGAAGTAAACTCTAGGCCTGACAGAAATGTAAATATATATGTATATATATATATATATGAGTAATAAAAAGCCACGGATCGACGATCCGGGCATACCCACATAACGCGACTCTCAACGTTAGTAGATATATATATATATATATATATATATATATATATATGCATAGAAGTAATAAAAAGATTAAAAATCTAAAAAATCTTACAGTGGGCTGCCAAGAAGACTTCAGATAGCTTTTGACGCCTAAAAACTCAGTTTCCACCTGTTAAACTTCAGTATGTTACAAAACACGAGCTTTCAAGTGTTTAGAAAGAAGAATAACTCAATTTAGAGCACTCTAGTAGGAGTTACAGGCTGAAATGGATAGAGTTTTCTCTCCTTTTTCTTTTTTTTTCAAATGAGCTACCAAGAGCTCATATTTAAAGACCAGATGGCCGCAGGTCTACCCGCGGCTGCCGCGGATCTACCTGCGACTTCCCGGGATGCCCCGGGCCATGCGGGTCCTATTATCTCGAAGTACGTGCACTTTAGATACACGTTGTCCGCTCGAACCTTCACAACTTTCAATCCGGGCATCCGATAAAAGAGTACTATACCTTTTCGAAATGTTGTTGTCAAGAGCTACACAATGACATATGATTAGAGGTTGTACAAAGTCAGGAAGATGGGTCCATGAATAGATCTCCGAGTCTTCAAAGTCTATCCGTTGTACTGTCTTGTGAAGTAGTCACTCGAGATTTGAGCTATGGTTCTTGTGGGACACCTTGATACACAGTGTGGAGTGAAATGTGTTGAGATGACGTGAATGTGATGTTGAGTTGGCAAAATGACAATTTTACCCCCACCGAGGTTATCTCCAGCTTTTGCCCAGATGTAGCAGTCATTTCTCAAGGTTATCTATGAGATTGGGCTACTGTGGATGTTAAATGTCCTCAGGGTTATTTCTGAGATGGGCTTGACCTCCCAGGGTTATCCCAGGGTTAGAACTGAGTATCCCGGGGTTGTCTTCGGGGTTAAAACTGAGTCCCTCGGGGTTATCTCCTAGATTGAAAACTGGACCAGTCGGGATTGTCTCTAGGGTTGAAACTTATTTGACTTCCATGGTTATCTCTAGAAGACGATTTTTCCCTCCTGTAGGGTTAGTAATAGGAATGCAAAATTTTGAGTGTCTACACGTTGGTGTCAGCCCCATCTTAGGCATTGGTAATCCCAGGTATAGCGATGTGATTTGTGATGCAATATAAGTTTTGGTGCGATTTCATATGTGATTTGATATGTGAAAAGTGTGATTTGTGAAATGCAAAGTGCGATGTGCGATCACTGAAACATGACTTGATATGTGATTTGTGATTTGTGAATTGCGATTGGGAAAATATGAAGTGCGATGTGCGAAATGCAATTTGCGAAGTGCTATTAGCAATTTGTGATGTGTGATTAGGAAAAGATGGAGTGCGATGTGCGAAGTGCGATTTGAGAAGGGCGATTTGCGCTGTCCGAAGTGCGATTTGCAATATGCAAAGTGCGATTTGCCAAGTGTGATTTACCATATGCAAACTTCGATATGCGATACACGAAGTGCGATTTGCGAAGTACGATTTGCAAGTAGAAATGTGCGAAGTGTGATTTAAGATGTAAGATGTACGATATACAAAATGCGATTTTCAAAGTGCAAAGTGCAATATGCGAAGTGTAATTTACGATATGTGAAGTGCAATTTATGAAGTATGATTTTCTAAGTGGGATTTGCGGTATGTGAAGTGTGAGTTGTGATGATATGTAATTTACGATGTAATAAGCGAAGCTATCGGCAACACCTGGTGATAACAATATAACAATCATCCTCCCCAACAGACATGGGTAAACTTTTAAAATTTTAACACTCATATATTACTGTAGAGTTTATACATGGCATTACATCATTGGATATACCTTATCATGTATCAAGTGTCAAGTAATGTTTGTCGTGTTCATTTCATTGCATTACATAAACATGACAAAGAGGGGCATCTATAGACACTCGAAATTTTGTTTTCCTTGTACTAATCGTGCAGGAGGGCAAAGTATCTTTTTACACCCTAGAGACAACCCTAGAGGAATACAATATCAAACCCTGAAGATAGCCCCATGGGATATCAAATCAATCCTCGGGGTAACCATGAGGAAAGAAAAAAGAAAACATAATCAAACCCCGAAGACAACCCCGTGGGATAACCAAAAGCCACATCAATCCTGAAGACAGCCTTAGGAGGGCAAAGATGTAATTTTGATAACACAACATAAACAAAAAATTATCCATCTACGCATAAGGTCGCAAGAGCCTCCTCAGAAATCCTGCAAACTGCGCAAGATAGATCAACGGACTACCTTTGAAAACCTGAAGACGTTATTCTGGTCAAGGACCCATTTTACAGACTTAGAAAATGGCAAGCTAGTGTCATTGTGTAGCTCTCAAAAAGAGATTTCTAGAAAGGTATGGCACATCTTCATGCGATCCCTGGATTGCAAGATACGGACATTTCAACAGACAGTGCGGCGATCGAAGAAACAAACTTTGAGGTGGCGAGACCCACCTAGCCCAACAATAAGTCTACCTGTGACTATCGCAGGTAGACTTGTGGCTTGCCGGGGTCTTTAAATGTAGCTGCCTAGCTCATTTTAGAGAAAGAGAAATCAGTTTCAAAGTTTCTAGAGAGATAAATTCGAGAGCTAGAGAGAAAGGAAGTGATTCTTCATCTCAAACTCTGTACATCTTAGTTGTAAACACTTATATACATATAAACTTTGTTATATCAACTTTTTACCAGTTGAAATCAAGTTCTTGAAAGCTTTCAATCGATCGTTATAGTTCTCGCGCCATACTCTAAGATTTTCTCAGATATGCTCTCATTTACTACTTTAATATATATATATATATATATATATATATATATATATATATATACATACTATTTGGTTATGCATAGATCTAAGTTTTAACTGTTTATTTTATGTAAATAGTCAATATTTAAAGTGTATTGACTAGATCTATCCTAGATTTGGCCATATCTAGCATTTAACTGGTCCAAAAGCTTCATAGTTTGACCCATTCAGCGAGATTATCTAAAATCTAGGTAGATCTACTGTAGTTTCTAGTTTTGTAAATATTAATGCAACCACGCGACCCTAGATCTGTATCTAGAGGAAACATGAAGCTTATTTACTCTCGTATAAGGTTTTAATCAATAAATCCCTTGTTCATCAAAGTTAGAATATGTGATATAAGTATATATTATCTTTAAATATACATCTTGCAAGCTTAAAATGATATTATGTGAGCTTAGGAACCATATGTTTGAAGATCTAATCAATGAATCTAGATCTGGGTGCCATGATGGACTTGTTTAAGTTGTACAGTCAACTTGTAATCCATTGTACATGTAATCTTGGGCCTTAAAGCGGTATCAAAATTTAAGGCCCCGAAATAGTCAAATCTTGGTTGTAAGTGCTCAGGGTTACTTAGATGGCTTTCATGCCTACAAAAGACCCCGACCCTTATAGGTTAGAGTTTCAATCTCGTCACTAAACGTGATTTTCAAATCAAATTAGCGAAGATCTTATAAAATATAGATCGCGTTGGGATGCATAGACTTAAGGAAAAATCAAGTAATTAGAACCCCGAGTTCTAAACCACCCCCCAAAGATTCTTTGCATCCAATAAAAATCAAACAAAGCCACTTCTAGGATTAAAAGAAGGCTTAGTTAAGTTAAAATTGGAAGTATTTAAGGGCCTCGATTCCTATCTTGCAAAAGGGTTTGAAAACATCTTTTCAAAACATCACTTCTATATGCTTTGTCTAAAAATAAACTTTTTTATAAATTAAACCCTTTGTACATAGGTCCAAAGAGGAACAAAACTACTTTATAAGCACTTCATCACCTTTTCAAAGCTCAAATCACACACACGCGCACACACACACAAAATTTTTGCGTAGGGAATGAAAAAGTAGTTGTAACCGTGTTTCACGGAAGTCGGGGGGGTGACTAACACCTTCCCTTCGCTTAAGCAAGCCCCCGAACTCTATGAATCTCAGTTTCTAGACCAATTAAATGGAGTCACATATTGGGCCATATTGCGAAAACCATGAAAATTCGGTTGAGTTGGTATGACCATTTAAACTCAAACCAACTGGCAGCTCTTCTAATTCAGCTCAATCTTTAAAATCAATCTTTTCAAATCATCTCCACATATGTATGTCCTTCCTAAAACTCACCATTTAAATAAAAATAAAATAACAAAAGACAAAGGGTTGAAACACATAGGAAAATTAAAATTTCACGGCGTCGACAGTACACTTGTTTAACCCGAACGCTTAACCGATATGCTATTGCATACGACTAACACGTTCAATACCTCTACCATTAGTTTATTTGCTTTCTTCTAAACTATATTTCCAAATTCCAATATTTAGATTTCTCTTTTAGAATCATGATAATGATCATGCTAATGAGATCTAAATTCTTAGATAGCTCACAAACTAAAATTGTTCCCAATCGTTGGATTACTAAAAAGGAGATTAGTGAATCCGGATAGATTGGTACATACGTTGCTTGCTCATTGGACGAGGATTGATCTCATGATCATTTGTGTGGAGACACTAAAGCAAATATTGAGGAGCTTATTGGAGAATAAATTCACTGAACATGGCTTGCTAAGGAATACCTAATGGAGTTTTATTTGCTTGTCAATAAGAATTCATGTAGTGACAGTAGTACAAGTGATCTTTGGACTTGAGATCACCATAGTGTCTTGTGTATGGTGAGTTATGTTTTGATATGTCCCTTAAGACCCTTAGGGCATATCAAAAGGTATGCTTGGGTGTAATAAGTTGTACATCGAGATAATGTATGATCAATAAATAATCTACCGCTTCTAGTAAAATAATGGAATGTCATATGTGATTCGATAAATGACAACTCAGTAGTCCTTGGCCAAGGTAGAATGAAATTAGAAAGGAGTTTTTAATTTGCATTATTTGGAGTTGTGCATTTAAGAATCAAAAAATATATAATTAAATAAAATAAGACTTGTCAGTAATTTCATGTCTTATATTTAATTGGAAAATTGTATGTTGGAAGGATTGAATTGTACCGTAACTATTTACTCAAAGGTTCTTTTATGATTAATATTAAAATCTATATTTTATAAAAAGTTATTGATCGCTAAGGGGGCTTACTCTTATTGTAAAATAAATATAATTTATTTAAATAAATTAATGGATTAATTTATTTATTTAAATAAGATTAGAATTGTTCTAATTGATTTATTCACAATCGGTTTAATATGGAGAACCTAAAGAGTCACACCTTAAAAGGAAGTATATTTATTTATGAAGTAAATGGCATAATCGTAATAATAATTTAAATGTATTTAATTTAATTTATGGTGCTACGATAAATTAAATAGCTTAATATTTATTATTTAATATTTTAACAATATTAAATATAAATTAATATGAGGAGTCTTATTATTATTACTACTACTATTATTAGGGGTGAGCATGGTGCAGTTTGGTGCGGTTTGAAGTCCAAATAACACCCGAAACCGCTTAGGTGCGGTTTGAAAAATTTAAAACCGCACACGAAGCCGCTTGTGATTGGTGCGGTACGATTTTAAAGTGTGCGGTACAGTTTTAATTGGTGCGATTTCGGTTCCAAAACCAATTGAAACAACAAAAAAGTCTTAAACCTTCAATAAAATTTAATATAGAACTTATATCGAGCAATTAACTTAGTGACATAGTTGGCAATGGGAATAGAACAGTGAGACACGTAAAATAGTTTTAGTTTATAATAAAATAATGATGCTTTAAAACTAAAACATACGTTATATAAAACAACGGAGACCATATATTTGATAACAAGCAAGAATGTTTATTTAGTTCCCAAAAAATTAAAAGTATATACTGGAGATAAAATGAAATTCTATCTTATATATTGCAGAGATGACTTATAAAATATAATCCTAAATATACCTAATTTGAAAAATAATCTATTAGACTATTACTATTATAGCATTGACCTTAATCAATGCATCAAGTACTCGAACCAACGAATTTGGCCCCTCAGGTATAAGCCCCTCTAATAACTCATTAAACAAATTCGAAATTTCAAAACCCAATTGCTTAATGTTTAACTCTATAACCTCTACCAATCTTTTTTCAATTGGTTAAAAAATGACAATGCAAAACTGGTGTTTTCTCTGAGCGTGTTCAAGTAAAAAGTAACTTTAGAATTAACTATAGATAATACATACATACACACACATGGTGCGATTTCGGTTTTATGCGTGTGGTTTTAGCTAGTAACCAAACTGGAATCGTAGATTTGGTTATTCAACCCACCTAAAACCGCCACATACGCCGAAACCGTTGGTGTGATTTTAATTGGTGCGGTTCGTGCGATTTTTGGTTCGATTTCGGTTTCAATTTGGTTACTTACTCAGCCCTAACTATTATTAGTTTAATTCCTAAAGGAGTTTGGAAATTAATTAATAAAAGTACTCTCATATATTCCTAATTGGATTAGGAGCCTAACTAATTAAATGAGTTTAATTAATTAAAATACAACCATAATACTAAATTATTTAGGATGGTTGCTTACATCTATAAAAAAGAAAGTCTTATTATGGATTAAGGTTATGCACTCTATTCCTAGAGTTGGAAGAGTATACATAATTCTATAGAGATAGAATCTAGGGTTTTGTCAAACACTCATCTTCTTAGATATTTGTTCTTTTTTGGTGGTTCACCTCTAGAGGCCTAACACTTAGGTGGCTAACATTGATCAAAGAAAGGAATAAAATCCGATGGATCCAAGTTAAATGTGAAAAAGGAATTGGAGGTGAACTCGTATATAAGTAAGCTACTTTCTACAAGGATATGAATCTGATCTCCATCTCTTTCTTATTGATTGATAATTAAACACAAAGCATGATCATGGTGATGGTTTGTATAAAAAATTTTATAATTTGTTTTATCGCGCTTTCGCACCTTTTTTGTAATTTTATTGCATAATTGCGATATATACAAACCTTACAGATGTATAAGATCTTAACTGTGTACTAATTATCGGTCTTGATGATTCCATGTATGAATTGTTATGCGATTGGATCAAATTTTTTGGGCAAAAATGAGTTTTCTGACTCTACTACGCAGCACGGCCGCACTGCCTCCATTTTATCCTGGAGCACGAACACACCCTAACCCAAAAAACGTTTCTGGTGTTGCAATGGGGGCGCACCCAACATTAGAATTTGAAAAAAAATTATTTTATTTTTATTTATTTCAATTAAGAGAAAAGGTTTATTTTGAATTAAAATATGATTAAAATTAAAAGTTTTATTTTAACTTAGAATAGGATTCCACGTTAACTAGAATAAAGGAGTTTATTTAGATATGGAATAGGATTCCATGTTTCCTAGAATAAAGGATTTTATACAGATATGGAATAAGATTTTATGTTTTCTAAAATTAAAGATGTTTAATTTTGATAAGAAATAGGATTCAATATATTTTATTTTTCCAATAATTTTAATTTAAAAATAAAAGAGTTTATTTTGTACTTGAAATTGGATTCCTTGTTAATTAAAATAAATGAGTTTATTTTGATTTTGAATTTGATTAAAAATAAAGGATTGTATTTTTATTCAAAATTGGATAAAATAAAATAAAGAAGTATATTATGAATTAAATTTTGATTAAAATAAAAGTGTTTGTTTTGTTTCAAAATAGAATTTCTAGTAAATTTTTAATTGCCCATTAAATTGATATCGATACATATATGAAATGGATTTCTTATTCATGAAATTAATGTTATTTATTAATGCATATGATGATATGTATGATGAAAAATGAGATTTAATATGGACTATTGACCAATATGGTTGAATTTTTTTAGTTGGTTGCATAAATGTATCAGTTTTATTAAATGGGTTATGCGTACCTCATCTTGTCTAGTTTTTTATTATATAAACACTACAAGAAACAGGACTGCGACGACGAGATATGGCGACAACTGTTAAAACCCATCGCCATATTTCCCATAAGACGACGGATGTATATTCCCCGTCGGCATAAATTAGGCGGGAAGACTGGCGCCACAATTTTGCTACTAAAAAACCTAAGACGATCATTCTGGGAAAAAAATGTCAAATTAAACTTATAAAATATTATACATAGAGCAAGGATCAAGTGCATACCCCTTATCTTACTCACCCGTGCTCATTCCCCTTTGGGCGACGGTTTCGGTCATACAACCGTTGTCTATACTTTTAGCGACGCTATATGTTGTCCGTCGCTAAAAGTATAGACGACGGTTGTATGACTAAAATCGTCGCCTAAAGTGGGGTGAGCACAGGTGAGTAAGATAAAGGGTATGCACTTGATCCGGACCGATTATACATAATACTAATTATTCCCTAAAAAAACTAAAAGAATAATAATAAAAGAATACCTAATCCTATATCTTCTTATACTCTAATCCAATCACAGTACTTCTTTCATTTCCCACTCCTGCTATTAGTTTCGTACTCCCCCGCCCAAATCCAATCTTCATCTTCTTTCATTCTCTCTAATTCGCCTTCTCAGTTAATGATCTGGCGCATTAATTTGATTCGCCACTTCAAAGGATTCCCATGTATTACATGTAACCCGGATGTAGCCAAAGAGAGTGTTCATTATTCTGGGAATTAATTGATTATCACGTTTACATGTAGCCTAGATAAGTTTGTAGAACATCAATTAATTACATGTAACCCTAACACATCAATTGATTTTTGAGTCATCATTACATGTAACCGAAATGTAGCCAAAGCTCCGTGTTTGTCGATCATTCCGTGAAGGGATCGACTTACAATTTAATTAATGGGTTAACCTTGGTTTTTATTCATAATATATGGATTACATGTAATCTTCGCAAATTTGGCTACATCAATTTCTCTTCAATTTGGGACTTTGGTCGTGTTTATGGTTAAATTAAGGTTTTTATTTGTTGATCTCCCTCTTCTCTTCATTCACAGGTGACCGATACTTACGAACGTCCATGAACAATCTGGTATTTCTAATTTTAATTTTTCCAACAATTTCTCATTTGGGTCTTCTTTTATCTTCCTAATAATTTTCTATAATAGCATATTTTTGGTCTTCTTTTATCTTTCTAATTATTTCTTACACATGTATGTTGAAACAACCCGGGTCAAATCCCGAGTCCGGAATAAATCTCAGGTCAAATCCCGAGTCCGAATCGAATCCAATTCATCAAAATAAGGCCTCAAACCACTGGCCCAATAGTATCTTCTTAGATCATCTTAGCCCACCATAGGCTCCCAAAAGGTCATGACTTGAAGGTACTATTGGTAGTAACTTATTTCCTTATATGCAGATAAATTTTTTTCCTATCTTTCGGTATGGGACTGGGGTGTTCCAAACTCCCCCACTTAAATTTTTGACGTCCCCATCAGAACCGATCACACACACGGCCCCAAAGATCTTTGCCTCTCTAGCCATTGTAGCATAATACCGGCTGGCTTCATGTCCCCACCTCCGGATCTCCATCTCTCCATTATGGGATAATACCACCCGCCTTCGTGTCCCCACCTTCGGCAACCCGATCGGACGACCCGACCCGAGCTTTTGAGAGTCGACTTTCATACCATATGAAATAACCCGGGTCAAATTCCGAGTCCGAAATAAATCTCGGGTCAAATCCCAAGTCCGAATCGAATCAAATCCATCAAAATAAGGCCTCAAACCACTGGCCCAATAGTATCTTCTTAGATCATCTTAGCCCACCACAGGCTCCCAAAAGGCCATAACTTGAACGTACTATTGGTAGTAACTTATTTTCTTATATGCAGATAAATTTTTTTCTTATCTTTCGGTATGGGACTGGGGTGTTACACATGTCTTCCAATTATGTATTCTACTGTATGTATGTTTGTTCTGGTTAGTCTTCTTTTGGAATTTGTAATTCTATTCGTCATTAGAGCCCTATTTTTACTTTTGTTTCTATTTTAATTTCTGATTTTGTTCCTTTTTTGTTCATATTTCTATTTTTGCTTCTGTTTCTACTTTCATTCTTTCTTCTATTTGTGGTATTTTCACATTTAGGCTGCTTATAATCCAAAACATTAGATCATTTTTTTGTGATTCAATGTGTAAGTTAAGACCATAATTCTGCTATCTATATCTGAATATGATAGTAGAGTAAGTTGTTGAATTATCTGTTTTCGTTGTTTCAAGTCTTAGTCCCAAAAAAAGAGTCAATAATTTGGTGAAGTTTCAAATCTGATCCTGCATTCAATATCAACTTTGCAAATTTCATTTCAGTTAAGAAAGTTTTGATCTTGGTCGTTAATTATGCTGAAAATATGACATCTCATGTGTATGACCTAGAGCTTCATCTGATGCTTTTCTTTGTTATTCCCATATACAAATTAATATACATAATAAATTTATAAGCTCAATTCCTAGGTGGTCCAAACATGCTTTGGTGGTTTAGTAAAGGCAGAAAATTTAGTAGTCACTACAAGGAATTAGGGATGTAACGAAGGAAATTTTGTGAAGGAATTTATTCCTTCACATGAGGAGTTTTCTAGCGAAGGAATAGTGAAGGAAAAAATAGTGACAATATAGTTATTAGCGAACGCAACATCCTTCACAATTTATATTTTATTTCTCGCAATATTGAGGTGATAAAAGGATTTTTAGCGTCAATAAATGTTGAAAACTTGCGAGGAAAAAATCTATTAATGAAAGAATTATTACTCATTATATATTATTGTTCAGAGATTTTTTGCGAGAGATAAAATTAGTCGATGTTTTGTTCTAAATAATTTTTTAAAATTAATTATCATAAATATATATAAATTGTAATATAAATACATTAATTGTTTAATAATAATAAATTTACTCATAATAACACCTTTTTAAGTAACGCATAATATCAACTATTTTTTTAAATAAACTATAAAGTAAATAATTTACGTTGCGTTAAACTTAGAAAATTTCATACATTGACAGAAAAAAGAGAAAAATAATAGCCCTATAAGTCTCTCAACAATTTTTGCAACTCTCAACGATTTCTAGTCTCTCAACGAGACTCTCAACAATATCTGCAATTTCCTCCCAACGATTTCTAGTCTAACAACGATTTACCCAATTTCTGTGATTAGTTGTTGCGATTGCTGCCATTATGTAAGGAACAAGCTACTGTTTTAGCTCAAACAAACAGAATATACAACTAAGTTGATGGTTATGTAAGGAAGCGATAGTATTCTCAGTGTTACCACTGTGAACTAGTGTGTATGGATTCTTATGAATAGTTAGAACAGAAATTCAGATAGAGGAAGAGATGGAGAGAGATTTCAAAGATAAAGGGAAGGAAATCCAGAAGAGATTAGAGAGAATTAATTTCATTCAAATTTCACATGATCCAATACATCGATGTTTATACCCTTATATCTCAACATGCACGCACCAAGCAATAGACTCTCATAACAGAATTGAAACAGGAAAAGACAAACAAGACCTCAACTAATATAAGCCAAGACTAAACTACCCTTGCCTACTATATCAGTCAATTAATATCTAACTATTAACTAACTGTGATTATTAATGGAAAGAGCACAAAAACAAAGATAAGCTATGATCTGGAACTGAGGAATGCTTTACTATCCCTCCCCTTCGACAGCAGCCTTGTCCTCAAGGATGGAAGTGAGGAAACCTGCTATGGAAAATGTCCCACTCCCCCCAAGTTGCATCAGAAGGAAGTGTGTTAGACCATTGCACTAACACTTCTACAGCTGCAGCATTGTCCTTTTTAACCAACTTCCTATCCAATATAGTCATAGGCTCCACCAAGAATTGCCCCTGATCATTGACTGAAGGCAGTGTAGGTGAGCTGGAAGAATTTATCCCAATACATTTTTTCAATAAAGAGACATGAAACACTGTGTGTATCGTAGCATTCACTAGAAGCTGTAATTTATAAGCCACATTGCCAATTTTCTCTAATACCATGAAAGGCCCAAATACTTAGGACTCAGCTTCCCAAATCTGATGTGTGTTAAACTAGTCTGCTGATATGGTTTAATCCTCAAGTAAACCAAATCCCCCACCATGAAAGACCTCTCAGATCTTGCTTTATCAGCATAATATTTTATCCTAGTTTGAGCCTTAACCAAATTTTGTTTGATCAACCTAAGAGAATCAGTCATGTGCTTACAAAAATTTATAGTGGTTGAGTCATGTACTCTTCCTTGCTGATGAAAATTAAAGTATGGTGGTTTATAACCATAGAGGGCTTCAAATGGTGAAGTTTTTAACCCACTGTGATGGTGTGTATTATACCACCATTCTGCCATAGGAATCCAGTTAATCCACCCTATTGGTTTCTACGTCACCATACACCTCAAATAACATTCTAGTACCTGATTCAACTGTTCAGTTTGACCATCCGATTGGGGGTGGTAGGCTGAAATCAAGTGATGCTTAGTTCCCACCAATTTAAACAAGGATTGCCAGAACAAGCTAATAAAAACTTTGTCTCTATCTGAAATAATTGTAGAGGGAAAACCATGCAGTCTATAAATCTGAGCAATATAGGTGTGAGCCAGGTCTTAAGCTGAAAAAGGATGTTTGAGTGTGATGAAGTGGGCATACTTGGTGAGCCTATCCACCACTACCCAGATAATAGTGTAACCTTGAGAGTTAGGCAGCGCCTCTATGAAGTCCATAGAAATGTATGTCCAAGGAGTTTTAGGCACAACTAATGGTTGAAGAAGACCAGGAATGGCCACTGTCTCATGCTTCTATTTTTTGTATGTATCACAACTTCTTACCCACTGGGTTACATCAGCTCTTAAACTTGGCTAAAAGAAGTACTTACTAATTCTTTCATAAGTTCCTCTAATGCCTGAATGACCTCCTAGAGGTGAAGCATGAAATTCTTCTAGCAGTTTATTTCTTAGTACCAAATCAGGTCCCACCACTAGTTTATCCATAAACTTGAGTCTTCCATTATTGTATGAGTAACCTGGTAGAGATTGAGGATCCAAGACTAGTTGAACTATCATATCCCTGAGGCCATCATCAGCCACCCAAGTAGAAGCTAGTTCTGAGATCCACTGGGGAACAGATGTAGATATGGCTGAGAAGGAAGAGTGGTTAGAATCCTTACCTATTGGTCTGGATAAACAGTCTGTTACTACATTTTCTTTCCCCTTTTTATAGATAATCTCATATCCAATCCTAGCAACTTGGTGATTGATGAGTAGGTTTTTAACCTCCGATTTATCTTTATTTAGCTTGTTACATTGTTAGTTTTTGATTATTTCATGTTGCTTTTGATGGGTTTTTTTCTTGTTGTAAAATATTCAGTGAACACATCAAAATGCTAGCATTAGAAGAAATTCGAGTAAAATTTATACATTCTGTAGGACCAGCGCGGGGCGCGCCATGATGAAGAGCAGACTGACGCGGCACTCGCTGCAGCATAAGATGTCACTGGTTTCATGGCACGGGCCGCGCTATCATAGGGCACAACCCGGCGCGAGGCGCGCCGGTCGGACGAATCAAGCGCCAAAGTACTTTTAATTGCTGGAAGCTAAGTGGTGTTGGGAGATACAACTTCTTTATGTATTATGCTTATATTTGGAGTTGACAAGAAGGTTATTTCAGGTAGTTGGTATTCTTTGGCTAAAGACTTGTTGGGTTTGATTAGGAGTTTGATTTCCATTAGAAATCCTATGTGATGAGTTGGAGATGGATTAAAATTGGTGGTGTGGAGCTAAAGTGAATAAATTTATTCTAAGTGTTGGAGACTAAAAAAAAGATATACACACTCAGAGAGAGAGATTGGAAGGCAAGAGTTTGGAGAAATAAAGAAGAGAAGTAATTTCACGAAGATTGTAGAGTTTGAAGGGCGAGAAGGGTGGTGTATTACTATTCTCCGTTAATTTCAATATGTGTAATCAGGATGATGATTTCTTTTGTTTATTCAGTATTTAATTCATTAGTTATGAACTAAATTCTTTATTAGGTTTATGACGGATCTTTAAGTGGAACGATTATTATGTAGCTTTGATGTTTCAGTTTTATAAGCTATTCCTCAGTTTATCTATATTAATTTATGCTTGAATTTATGAATTGCCTGATCAACAGTTCTTTGTGGACTTGTATGGATTCGAGAGAGGAAGTATGATTCTAGACTTAGTTAATATAGCATGTGTTCTTGAATTCTGTAAATGAACATAATCTTGATGAATATTAGGGTAGAGATATGCTTGACATCACATGTAATCCGATAAAGAACTTGAAATTAAACTTTCTTTAATTTTAATTCACATAGAGATATAGTGAGTTAGTTGATTAAGGTGTTTAACTTGATTCTATCTAATTTTTGGATTTGAGTTAATACGATATTAGTGCATCGAGAGGTGGCTAGTTCTACTTATGTGTTCTTGATTAATAAACTGGGATAATTAATTAAACTGGAATAAGGTGTAATAATCAGAGTGATGATTAGAGTTAAGTCGTAAGCCTAATTTTCCAATATTTGTTCGAAAATTCAGTTTTTATGGTTTGTTGATTATTTGGTAATTTTAATATTTTTAATACTTTTAGTTACAAACTTGAAATTGGTTAGTTTAATAAAATTTGGATTAATAGGAAATTGGTAATTGTGAGAGTTAATTTTTTACTAGTCTATGTGAGAACAATACTCTACTTACTATTATATTACTTGTTGACCACGTATACTTGCGTGCTGTGCGTTATTAGATTTTACCTAACAGTGATCCACTTTTGTTGGTTCACAGTAGACACTCTTTGGTACACTAGATACTTCAAGCTTTGGTGATCAATCTTTATGTGGACCTTATTCCCCAGTATATAGTGTCTCCATTTGCTTACAGCATGCACTAGAGACATAGGCTCCTTCTCGTAAGTAGACCATCCCAAATGCTTGGGAGCTATGGTTTTACTAATGAAAGCTATTGGCTTGCCCTGTTGCATAAGGACTGCTCCTAGTCCATAGTATGATGCATCATCTTCTTTCACAAAAGGTTTTGAAAAGTCATGTATTTCTAATACTGGAGACTTGGTCATTGCATGTGACACCCCCAAAACTGGTTCCTCTGACCCCGGTCCGGTCGTCACGATAAAGTACAAACATCCACCTCTAAACAACATACAATAACAAAAATGCGAAATATAATAAACGTACGTCGTTCATTCAAAAGGTGTTACTAGTCCCAAGATTCGATAACCTTAATACAATCTTACAAACATACCCTAAAATAATCATTAGGGTTCATATTACATAACAATAATTTAAACTAGGCACAAGGTAAAGTCTGTTTCTCGCAACTATCCTACATCTTTCCTTTACCCTTGTCCTTCCCTGAGGTCTCGGGCTTAACTACAATATAATTCATGATATAGCAAGGATGAGCAACAAGTTTGCTCAACAAGTTTAAATACAACAATAAGGATATGTCATGACGAATGGAAAATATCTGACAATGAATTCAACAATATTAATATCTGAAGGATTCAACAATTCGATTATTAGAAGCAAAGATAATGATTGCTTTTAGAATAACTGATAGTCAAGTAGACTTTGAACTATAAAACTCTAATGGAATCAATAGCTGATTGACCCTTTGGTTACTGGCTACAGAATAAGTACTTGAGGGGATCAGCCTCGCGTACACCATGTAAATGCATAACATTTAAATCTGCTCTTTGTATCTTATATTAGATACCTGGGGTACTCCCCTATCATAAAAGGGGTGTTCTTTTAGTATATGAATTCTTACCATCAATTGGTTTGGATAGCTTTTATAAAGCTTCATACAATTGTCTGACCGAACAAAGGTTCAGACTCTATGTGACACAGTTCAAGAATTATAGAACTTTAAATGATGTACAAGTCTAAGGTTGTACGAACTCAAGTGCACTAAGTGCGAATATATATAATATCGATGTGGAATAATTGTAAAGTAATTACACTACTTAATAGCATTCTTGGAAATAAAGTTCAAGCTTAAATGAATAACTTTCAATTCAACAATAGCATGCTAAATACAATATGAGAAAGATAGGAAACTTTTACAAAAATAAGTGAAGTTTAGCAACTTGCACAATATTCAAAGTCGTGTACGGTAGAGAACTTGCACAATCAAAGAATAAGGTTCAGAGAATTGCTCAATATAAACGAGAGTTTTGGATACTTGCATTCAACATACGAATCATATGAAATTCAAGAACTTGCACAAAATCCAAAGTTGTGTAAGTTAGGAAACTTGCCTGTTTGCTTAGCTACAATTTAATTCTATCTTTACTTAACTTGCGTTGAAACGACCTAACATTAACAAGTCGGTCTTTCTAATTAGTATGTGTAAACTAATATGAGTCTACACTTACAAGAATCAAATCATCGCATAGGTCTATCCCATAATTCACGTAAGTCAATCTAACCGTGTCTTAGATTTAATAATTTTAGATTATCTAGTTTCTATGTATCAATATAGGCTTGAACACATAACACTTCAATTTAAATCAGTGTTTTATAGTTTGTAAATACCTTTTTGAACTTCATTCTTGAAAGTTATAATCATGTTATCCTATCACCTAGTATATTTCTTAACACATTGGATAGATACTGGTCACATAATACATGTTAGATAACAATACAAGCATGCAAACACCTTCAAGCTATTAGCAAAAAACTGTTCCTACTGTAGATTGGCGCGACCGCACTTGATTTATACTATGGAGTGGCATGGCCGCGCTGCTCCTGGTGCAAACCAAGACTGCCACATAGCTAGGCCAGTCTTGCACAACCAATCCATTAGCCAAACTTATCCAAGCATACAAGATGAGTTTGCATAGTCTAAATCATGCTTTCATAATCACATAATTGATCACATGAGCATATCTTTAAGTTCAAAACTTAGTGTATACATAGTTCATTTATACATAGCCAATATAGTCCTTTTTCTTGAAATTTCTCTTTTTAATCATGCTTGAATATCTTATATTACCTTCAACCATATAACTAATATATTGACACATGTCAAGACATATCAGAACGAAATACACTTGCATCCAAGGTTAGAACATGTTTTGCAAAAGGTTTATCAAAACTATTTTCCAACTCTTTAAGTTTTCTTTTAATATTCCAACCAAAACAAGCTAACATGACTCCTATATGCATAACAACCTCATTACATGTGTTAAGGTTGTTTATAAGCATATAATAATCAAAGTAGCTTGCTCGTCCTCTTATTGAGTCATTAAAGCAGTAAACAAGAAAAACACCCCACACGGCCGCGCGGTAACAAGCTATAGAAGTGGTGCGGCCGCTGTTGGGTAAAATCTAGTTACGCAAAACACGCAAGTGTACGTGGTCAACAAGTAATAAAGTAATGAGTAGAGTATCGTTTCCACAGAGAATTATTTAACAAAAATCACCAAGTACTAACCCGTACCAACTCAATCTTATTTAAACAAATGATTTAATAATTTAATTTAAAATAATTAAATAAACTATTACTAACTATCCCTAGAATGAAACAAGATATTGAAGACTTGAGATTACAATTTCACTTATTGTTTCATTTAAATCAACACACTTCCTGTTAAGCCAAATTATTTATACTGGTTTGTTAATCAAGAACACAAAAGTAAAATATGACCATCTCTCAATGCACCATACTCATATCAAATCAAATCCACAGATGATAGAATCAATTTGAACACCCTAATTAACTAACCCACTATATCTCTATGTGAATTACAATTAAAAAGGGTTTAAGTTCAAGTTCTTATTAGACTACATATGGCATAAAGGTATATCTCTATCCTAAACACGAATCATGAATTCCATCTATGCAGAAATCACAAACATATGCTATCATGATCAGATCTAAATCTATACTTCATCTCTCGAGTTCATATAGATTATCACGGTAATTGTTAGCTAGACAATTAAGCAATTCATTACAAATCATAGTAGACAATCCAAATATAGCTAATAAGACTAACAAAGAAGCATATCAAAGTAAACTACACAATAAGATCCATAGTAATCTCAAACAAAGAATTAGTTCATTATTATTGAATTAAAACTAAGAATCCACAATTGAATAATCATTAAAAGACAAAAATAAGAGAAGAGTAAAGAATAAATCTGTTGTCAGCAAATCTCCATCTTCCTCAAGCTCATGCTCTTGATCTTCAATGGTGTCCAAGTTGCTTTAATCTCCCAATCCCATAAGAACTAGGGTTTTTATCTAATTTACTCTAATGTAATCTAATGGAATCCTCTAAAACTAGCCTAGATCTCCTCTCTTTTATATCTCTCATCATGTATTTATAGTTCTAATGGACACCCAAGAAAGTTAGGCAACTAAGAATCCTATTTTAGCTCAAATTGGACATCAAATGACCAAAACAAACGCTGCATTCCCGCTGCCTAGCGCGCTCAGCGCCGCTGCTAAGCTTTTCTGGGCGCGGTCCGCGCTACAGGGTCAGAAAATCTGGCCGCCTAGCGCGCCCTAGCGCGGTCCGCGCTGCCCTATTTTCTGCTGCGACGTCCTTTGGTAAAACACGCATAACTTCTGATCCGCTTGGAGTTACGAGGCCTGCCACCTATCAAATCGAAGATAACGACGGGATCTACAACTTCCATGCTTTGAGGATTGACAGATTCGGATCGGACCAAGGCAGAAATCAAGCTTGAAGTAGATACTGTGTAAATAGCAAGCATGACAACTCTTAGCTTTGATCTTTGTTGATATTTTGGCCATACCTTTCACATCCGAAATCCGATTGGGACAATTCAAGATGTTTCGGAAAGCTAAGAAGTAGAGCTACCGTAAATTCCAAGTTTCAAGCCAAGAACATGCATCCAACTTGATGTTCAAAGTCCTTCAATATTCCCTAATAACATTTTCTTGCGTAGTTTAGTCCAAAAGATGTACGAATTATTTCCCTTGCTTCTTCATGCCAATGTCGTGTCATCGCCTACAAAATAACATAAAACGTATGAAAAGTAACTAAGAAACATGAGATTAAGTAAATAATTCAAGTAATAGATACCGGATAAGTAGGTATAAAACCACTTATCAGCCGCGCCACTTCGTTCAAAGGCAAAAATAAATGGCTCTGCTTCTGTAAAGCCTTAGCACAAGTATTGCTAATTCTATACCCAGACCAGCTGCAGTACTTTATAGCATACATACCAACTCAAACAACACAGACACATGCGAATTCATATTACCTTGTTAGATTTCATGAGAATTGTAAGAATTTGACAAAACTTGAATTAAGAACAAAAATAGGAAATATACCTCCTTGAAGTTTAACTTGATTCCTCAAAGTACTAATTACACTCTCTCAATGCTCAGCCATAATGAAGAGTATACTGGCACGAGGCGCGCTGCAACATAAGATGTCACTGGTTACATGGCGCGGGCCGCGCTGTCATAAGGCATAACCCGGTGCGGGGCGCGCCGGTCTGACGGATCAGGCACCAAATTACTTTTAATTGCTGGAAGCTAAGTGGTGTTGGGAGATACAACTTCTTTATGTATTATTCTTATATTAGGAGTTGACAAGGAGGTTATTCCAGGTTGTTGGGATTCTTTGGCTAAAGACTTGTTGGGTTTGATTAGGAGTTTGATTTCCATTAGAATTCCTATGTGATGAGTTGGAGATGGATTAGAATTGGTGGTGTGGAGCTGAAGTGAATAAATTTTTGCTAAGTGTTGGAGACTAAAAAACTCAGAGAGCGAGATTGGAAGGCAAGAGTTTGGAGGAACAAAGAAGAGAAGTAATTTCACGAAGATTGCAGAGTTTGAAGGGCGAGAAGGGTGGTGTATTACTATTCTCCTTTAATTTCAATTTGTGTAATCAGGATGATGATTTCTTTTGTTTATTCAGTATTTAATTCATTAGTTATGAACTAAATTCTTTATTAGGTTTATGACGGATCTTTAAGTGGAATGATGATTATGTAGCTTTGATGTTTCAGTTTTATAAGCTATTCCTTAATTTATCTATATTAATTTATGCTTGAATTTTTGAATTGCCTGATTAACAGTTCTTTGTGAACTTGTATGGATTCGAGAGAGGAGGTATGAGTCTTGACTTAGTTAATATATCATGTGTTCTTGAATTCTGTGAATGAACAAAATCTTGATGAATGTTAGGGTAGAGATATGCATGACATCGCATGTAATCTGATAAAGAACTTGAACTTAAACCTTCTTTAATTTTAATTCACATAGAGTTATAGTGGGCTAGTTGATTAAGGTGTTTAACTTGATTCTATCTAATTTGTGGACTTGAGTTAATACGGTATTAGTGCATTGAGAGGTGGCTAGTTCTACTTATGTGTTCTTGATTAATAAACTGGGATAGTGAATTAAACTGGAATAAGGTGTAATAATCAGAGAGATGCTTAAAGTGAAGTCGTAAGCCTAATTTTCCAATATTTGTTTAAAAATTTAGTTTTTAGGGTTTATTGATTGTTTGGTAATTTTAATATTTTTAATACTTTTAGTTACAAACTTGAAATTGATTAGTTCAATATAATTTGGATTAATAGGAAATTGGTAATTGTGAGAGCTAATTTCTTGCTAGTCTCTGTGAGAATGATACTCTACTTACTATTATATCACTTGTTGACCACGTATACTTGCGTGTTGTGCGTAATTTGATTTTATCCAACAAGTTTTTGGCGCCGTTGCCGGGGATTTTAGTATAGATTTTAATATTTTGCAATATTAGTCTAATTAGTCCAGTTTTACTTAAATATTTTTATTTTTTTTGTTTTGTCCGTCTTATTTCAGGTTTTTGAAGTTGGTTTATGAAAACTCGATCCAAAAATCCAGACTTGCTTCCTTTTGAGGACGACATTGAGAGACGCTTTCAAAGGCTAAGTAAGTGGATCAAGGAAACAAGGGAAGACTTCGAAAGCTCTAAACAAGAAGAAGCAATGGCTACCAAAGACCAGAAAGCGTCGAGGGACTTTGCTACACCCAAGGTGATTGAGTTGCAGTCAAGTATTACCAGGCCTGCTATATCTGCGAACACATTTGAGATTAAGCCTGAACTATTCAGATGATCCAAAACTCGATTCAGTTTGGGGGATTAGCGAATGATGATCCGAACGAGCATTTGGTCAGCTTTCTAGAGATTTGCGACACTTTCAAATACAATGGGGTGTCAGATGACGCAGTCAGACTTCTCTTGTTCCCATTCACTCTGCTAGACAAGGCGAAGAGTTGGTTACACTCTCTACCATCGGGTTCAATAACTACTTGGGATGACCTAGCTCAAAAATTTCTTGCAAAATTTTTTCCGCCGGTGAAGACTGCAAAGATGAGAAACGAGATTACTATGTTTGAACAGCAACATGGGGAATGATTGTACAAGGCATGGGAGAGATACAAAGAGTTGCTCAGAAAATGCCCACATCACGGATTGCCTAAGTGGTTGCAGATGAACACATTTTATAATGGATTATATGGGAATCTCAGGACCAGTATTGATGCAGCCTCGGGTGGAGCTTTTATGGCAAAGAATTATGAGGAGGCATATCAATTGATAGAGACCATGGCAGCTAACAATTATCAGTGGCCCACGACAAGAATGACAACCTACGGTAGCTGGAGTGCTAGAGGTAGATGGAGTGACAGCAATAACAACGCAGATTTCAAACCTCGTTAAGAAGTTTGATACTTAGTCAGGGGTACAGACACAGCAAATTGCAGTTATTTGTGAATTATGCGTGGGTGAACATCCTACAGTTCAATGTGCAATCAACCCTGCGTCAGTACAATTTATGGGTAGCTACAATAGAATTCCACAGAATACGTACCAGAATACATACAATATGGGGAATAGGAATCATCCTAACTTTTCGTGGAGTAATAATCAGCATCAGCAAGCTCCACGACCATCTTATCCCCCAGGATTTCAGAATCAACAACAACCAGCTCAACATCAAGAGAGAAAATTAGATTTAGAGGAGTTGTTATCAAAGTACATAACAAGCAACGAGGCAGCTATGAAAAACCAAACAATGGCCATGAAATCGCAAGAGATAGCCATCAAGAATTTGGAAAATCAGATGGGACAAATTGCATTAGCATTGAACAATACACCGCAAGGGACTCTACCAAGTGACACCGAAAGAAATCCGAAGGGAAATCACGAACAGCGTCAAACAATCACCTTGAGAAGTGGAAAACATCTAGATGGAAAAAGTGCAGAAAAATCAGTTAGAACGGATGACAAAGTTTATGAGAATAAAGTGGTTGAAAAAAAACAGGGTGAGGAAAAGCAAGTTGAACAAACTAAGTTAGATGACAAACCGGTTGTTAATCATCCTCCAACATTTCAGCAAAGAGTTCAAAAACATAAATTGGATAAGCAATTCGCTAAATTTTAAGAAGTTTTTAAGAAACTTCAAATTAATATTCCGTTCGCTGAAGCCCTTGAGCAGATGCCAAGTTATGCTAAATTCATGAAAAGGATATTGTCCAGGATAAAGAAGTTGGAAGATTTCGAAACAGTGGCATTAATAGAGGAGTGTAGTGTAGTTTTACAGTGAAAGTTGCCACCAAAGTTAAAAGATCCGGATAGTTTTACCATTCAATGCACGATTGGGAACATGGCGATCAGCAAGTGTGGGGCAAGTGTGAACCTTATGCCGTTATCAGTTTACACAGAATTGGGGTTTCCAGCTCCAAAGCCTACGAACATTTCATTGCAGTTGGCAGATATGTCAGTCACATACCCAAGAGGCATTGTGGAAGATAATTTGGTCAAGGTTGACAAATTTATATTCCCCACAGACTTCATAATTCTGGATTTTGAGGAAGATAAGAATATCTCAATCATCCTAGGTAGACCATTCTTGGCTACGGGAAGGACTCTCCTCGATGTGCAAAAAGGTGAACTAACTATGAGGGTCCAAGATCAGGAAGTAAAGTTCAATGTTTTCAAGGCCATGAAATTCCCCACGGATGAAGAGGAGTGTTTTAGGATGGATGCCATTGATCAAATAATCAGCGAAGAAATGGGTAAAAGTTTGTCTAATGATCCATTGGAAACAACATTATTGGGAGATGAAGATTTAGATGATCCAGAATTTGTGGATTACTTGTAAATGTTGGATTCCTTGCCACGAGTTAGCAGATTCAAAGAACCCTTTGAACCATTGCACACGAAGGAAAGAGCCACAACAAGGATGAAACCTTTATTGGAGGAGCCACCTACTCTCGAACTTAAGCCACTCCCTAAACACCTCAGGTATACATATTTAGGCAATTCTAATTCTTTACATGTTATTATTTTCGCTATACTTAACGAATTATAGGAAGAAAATTTGCTGAGAGTGCTTAGAGACCACAAATCGGCCATAGGATGGACAATTGCAGATATCAAAGGAATCAGCCAATCCTTTTGCATGCACAAAATTCTGATGGAAGAAGATGCACAGTCGACAGTGGAGCAACAGAGATGGCTTAACCCAATCATGAAAGACGTAGTGAAGAAAGAAATCTTAAAATAGTTGGATGCGGGAATCATCTACCCAATTTCAGATAGTAAGTGGGTCAGTCCAGTTCAATGTTTGCCAAAAAAGGGAGGAATGATCGTGGTACAAAATAATGACAATGAGCTAATTCCGACAAGGACAATGACTGGTTGAAGGGTTTGCATGGATTATAGAAAGTTGAACAAGGCAACCCGAAAAGACCATTTTCCTTTGGCTTTTATTAATCAGATGTTGGATAGATTGGCGGGCCATGAATTTTATTACTTACTGGATGGGTATTCGGGATATAATAAGATAGTCATTGCTCCTGAAGATCAAGAGAAGACTACTTTCACGTGCCCATACGGAACATTCGCATTCAAGAGAATGTTATTCGGCTTGTGTAATGCTCTCGCTACCTTCCAACGGTGTATGAATCTTCTCGGACATGGTGGAGAATAATGTGGAAGTCTTCATGGATGACTTTTCTGTCTATGGGGATGATTTTGTTGCTTGTCTAGAGAATTTGGTGATGGTTTTACAAAGATGCACAAAAACAAATTTGGTACTTAACTGGGAAAAGTGTCATTTCATGGTTGCAGAAGGAATAATTTTGGGGCACAAGGTTTCAGTGAAAGGATTGGAGGTTGATAAAGCAAAGTTGGAAACGATTGAAAAGCTTCCACCACCAACTTCAGTTAAGGGAATATGCAGTTTTTTGGGACATGCCGGGTTCTACAGGAGATTTATAAAAGACTTCTCTAAAATTACAAAACCATTGTGCAGTCTTTTAGAGAAGGATTCAATTTTTAAGTTTGATGAGGATTGTAAGTTGGCATTCGAGCTATTAAAGAAGAAATTGACTACAGCTCCCGTTATCTTCGCACCGGATTGGAATATGTCGTTCGAATTAATGTGTGATGCAAGCGACTTTACAGTTGGGGTTGTCTTGGGTCAACGCCGAGAGAAGGTATTCCACGCCATATACTATGTAAGCAAGACACTTACGGAGAGCCAAATGAATTAAAAAACTACGAAAAAGGTATTACTTGCAGTAGTATATGCTTTCGATAAATTTCAGGCATATTTGATCGGGACAAAGGTAGTAGTTTATGCAGACCACTCGTCCATTTGATACTTAATCTCAAAGAAAGATGCTAAGCCACGACTTATCAGATGGATACTTCTCCTACAAGAATTTGATTTGGAAATAAAATATCGAAAGGGGACGGAGAATCAAGTTGCAGATCATTTATCGAGGATAGAAAATCAGGGGAAAAAGGAAGAAGACAGATGTGTAATTAATGAGCCATTTCTGGACGAGTAGCTTTTTGGGATCAATACAGAATTTCCATGGTACACGGATTTCACTAATTATCTAGTGAGCAACATCCTTCTACCAGATCTTACACGACAACAGAAAAAGAAATTCCTTCATGACGTCAAGTGGTACATGTGGGATGAGCCATACCTATTTAAACAGTGCGCCGATAAGATGATTAGAAGGTGTGTGCCTTACAGCGAGGTGAAGAACATATTTCAAGAATGTCATTTGTCTGCATATGGGGGACATTATGGAAGTGAGAGAACAGCATAGAAAGTTCTTCAAGCAGGGTTTTATTGGCCTACAATATTTAAGGACGCCCACCAGTTTGTTAAAAGCTGTGATAGATGTCAAAGGGTGGGTAATATATCGAAAAGGAATGAGATTCCTCTACATACTATCTTAGAAGTTGAACTTTTTGATGTATGGGGCATAGATTTTATGGGGCCATTTCCTTCATCATTCAATAATCAGTACATCTTGCTCGCGGTTGATTATGTGTCGAAATGAGTTGAAGCTGTAGCACAACCCACAAATGATGCCAAGGTGGTTCTCAAATTCTTACACAAGAATATTTTTACAAGATTTGGCACGCCACGAGCTATTATAAGTGATGAGGGTAGTCATTTCTATAACAGATCCTTTACAGCCCTCATGAAAAAATATGAGGTCAATCATAAGGTTGCTACAGCATATCATCCCCAAATAAGTGGGCAAGCTGAAGTTTCCAACAGGGAGGTGAAGAAAATCTTAGAGAATGTAGTAAACGCGAACAGAAAGGACTGGTCTCTCAAATTGGAGGACGCCTTATGGGCTTACAGGACTGCTTACAAGACGCCAATTGGGATGTCGTCATATCAGTTGGTTTATGGGAAAGCATGTCACTTACCAGTGGAGTTAAAACATAAAGCATATTGGGCAATTCAGAAGCTCAATTTTGATCAAGCAGCAGCAGGTGAAAAGAGGCTACTTCAATTAAACAAACTCGATGAATTCCGACTACAAGCTTATGAGAATTCAAAGTTGTACAAAGAAAAAGTCAAGAAATGGCACACACGACAAGAAAATCATGCAAAGAACGTTCAAGCCGGGGCAATCAGTATTATTGTTCAACTCAAGGTTGAGGTTATTCCCAGGAAAGCTAAAATTGATATGGTTGGGTCCATTAACTATAAAGAGGGTATTCACACATGGCGCCGTTGAACTATACAGTAGAAATCATTTATAGACGTTCAAGGTGAACGGTCAACAGTTGAAGCATTATTGGGGTGGCCAATCAAATTGGGATGTCATCGCCATTACACTTGCAGATGCACCTTGAAAGAAGAAGCACCGTCGGGCTTACGACGTTAAAACTAACGCTACTTGGGAGGCAACCCAAGCTCTAAACCTTTTCTTCTTTATTTAATATTTAAATTTTAGTTCATAGTCTAGCTTACTTATTTAGTTTTCAAAGAATAATGACTCCATAATGGTATGCTCGCATGTAATGAAAGAAAAAGAGAGTCACCAAAACACTGACCCCATAGCACGAGGCACGCCGCCTAATGAATAGACATGGCGCGGGGCACACTTTCACATCAGAACCTAATGACCCTCCAATGCGGGGGGAGCCGCCTTAGGCCTACATACGGCGCTGGGCGTGCTAGCACATCAGAACCTACTGACCCTCCAGCGCGAGGGGCACCACCTAAGGCCTACACACGGCGTAGGCCGCGCCGCTCGAAAACCCCAGGTGCTAAATGTGTTCTTAACGCATCATACTCGGCCATAACCACCACATAACTCCTTTTTACACCCAACCTTCCCACTTCTCTTCCAACACAAACTCTCCCACTACCCCATAACTTCTATAACTCTCACAACTCCTTTAAACCACTTCTCCTTCCCCTTCCTAACTCCTTCACCCATTAACACACATACTCTACAACTCCTCTTACATGTTGGTTTTCATCTCCTATATGAACTCTACCCATGAAAGTAGCCAAATTCATAAAAGATACAAGCAATACACTCCAACACTAAATCTAATTCCTCTCCTACACAAATTCATACAAATTGGGGCATCTTTACAAAGGAGGAAACACAAAAATTTTCATTGAAGGTAAGCACAAAATTGATTCATTCTCATTCTTCTTCTATTTTATTAGTAACAATTAGTTGGAAAACATTGGGAATTGGTTGCCCAAGGATTGTGTTGCACTATTTCATATTTTGGTTAGAGAGATAGTTCCAACAAACCATGTTTGGGGGAATTAACCCTTACACCCACCAACTATTCGACAAAAATCCTGAACCAAAACTTTAGCCTACAATTCACCACAAACACCATGTCTTCACATAAGAGACAATGTCCGTCCACCTCCACTGCTCGGGCTCAGTATGATCACACGAAATTTGTTAGTGAGGGGGTCGTGGAAAAGTTCAAATCATCCATAGACAAGAAGAATCTGGTGCTAAAACGAGGATTGAAGCCGAATGCTAACTTGGACGGTGATATGGCACTGCAGATTGTGGAACCTAATTGGTTTCAGTTAGTAAAGAAACCACTTCCAACGGTGATCAATATAATGAAAGAGTTTTATGTCAACGCAATGGAGCATGTCAATTACGTAGTCATGGTTCGGGGTAAACCGGTCTCTTTTCATGCCGATGCCATCAACGAGTATTTTGGGTTGGAGACACCAAATACTGAATGATATGAAGATGGTTTGCCCGATCTAGATGAGTTGATTATAAGATTGTGCAAACCGAGAACTTAATGGGTGACTCGAGTTGGAATGGATGAAAAGATAAGTTTTCCTCACTCAGCGCTAAGTAGATATGGTAAAGCATGGTATGCATTCCTTTGTGCACGATTGATGCCCACGCACCACCAAAATGATGTAACGAAGGAAATGGCACGTCTACTTTATGAGATTGTTCATCACCATTACCGTGTGAATAATTCCGTTGTGTTCTACAATGTGGATGTGGGTGAGTGTATTTAGGAGTCCATTGATCGGCTGCTAACAGGAAGTACTACGGGGGGCCTTTTACACGGATTTCTCATAACTGATTTGTGCCGCAAAGCCGGGGTGCAATGGCATCCCTCTGAACCTTTCCAATAACCAATGGCTATAATCGATCATGCTACAGTCGAGAAGTGCAAGGCATGGGAGGGGGCGAGATCGCATCCAAGAGGAGAAGGCTATATTAAGATTCGCCAACCCTTACCCTAAGTTGCAGCGGAACCAATGCAAGAGCAACCACCTCGGGGTTCAAGGAATCAATTTTTGTGGCTGGCTCAACGCTAAGACTTAATGCATTAGTACAATGCAAATGCTTTCAACACACTTACTGATGCATTCTCTCGTTGTAATCCCAATGCCAATCTGGTCGTCATGTATGTTCCTCTTATCCTTCCAGTATACCCTCCTTCGGATGACGACGAGCAGTGACTCGTCTTTCAGGGAAGTCCTCATGTTTTTAATTGTTATATGTTGTCGTAATGGGGACATTACGTGATTTAAGTTTGGGGGGGTTATGTTTCTGCCTGTTAAGTTGTGAAGATTTAGAAATTCATGTTAGTTAGTTTGTTTAGTTTATACATTTGTTTGTTTTTCATGTCTTCTAGTTTAATATGTTAGTTAAAAAAAATAATTAGCAAATTTGCATATAGTTTAAATTACATGAATTCAGTTATTAGATAGTAACAGTTTATTCTTGGCCAATGATAAGATTGGAATTGTGTCGACAATTACAGTGCCGCATATTAGAATTTTGATGTAATTTTTGTTATGAATTGAATCTTTTACTTGTTTGAAACTGGTATAATAAGGTTAGCACATTAATAACATTTATGTGGACTGGTCAGTTCAAATTGATACATAAATAATTTCTAAAGGATATTGATAGTTTAAATGAAAGAATGACAAGATAAGTAGTGATGACTAAAGTTAGACAAGAACTTGAGTTTGGGGGAATATTTGAGTTTACATTGTATGATGCCTTCTAAGAGACTACTTATGTATTAAATTTGCATTCACATCAGTTAGCATGAATGTTGAGCACACACACTATACCAGTAATGACGGTTTAAGATTTGAGTATTGATAAGGAATTATGGATTGGTTTTGATGTGAAGTAATCTTGAGTTTGCTTAATTTCTCTGAGGCTGTATGAGTAACTATATTTTGTCTCAATATTGAATTCGTAGTATAGCTTAGTTAGTTGTATTGCATATCGTTTTGCTTGAGGACAAGAAATGTTTCCTGTTTGGGGGAATTTGATGAGTAGGTTTTTAACCTGTGATTTATCTTTATTTAGCTTGTTATATTGTTAGTTTTTGATTATTTCATGTTGCTTTTGATGGGTTTTGTTCTTGTTGTAGGATATTTAATGAACACATAAAAATGCTAGCATTGGAAGAAAATTCGAGCAAAATTTATACATTCTATAGGACTGGCGCGGGGCGCGCCATGATGAAGAGCAGACTGGCACGGGGCTCGCTGTAACATAAGATGTCACTGGTTACATGGCGCGGGCCGCGCTGTCATAAGGCACAACCCAACGCGAGGCGCGCCGGTCGGACGAATCAGGCGCCAAAGTACTTTTAATTGCTGGAAGCTAAGTGATGTTGGGAGATACAACTTCTTTATGTATTATGCTTATATTAGGAGTTGACAAGAAGGTTATTTCAGGTAGTTGGGATTCTTTGGCTAAAGACTTGTTGGGTTTGATTAGGAGTTTGATTTCCATTAGAATTCCTATGTGATGAGTTGGAGATGGATTAGAATTGGTGGTGTGGAGCGGAAGTGAGTAAATTTATGCTAAGTGTTGGAGACTAAAAAAATGATATACACACTCAGAGAGCGAGATTGGAAGGCAAGAGTTTGGAGGAACAAAGAAGAGAAGTAATTTCACGAAGATTGTAGAGTTTGAAGGGCGAGAAGGGTGGTGTATTACTATTCTCCTTTAATTTCAATTTATGTAATCAGGATGATAATTTCTTTTGTTTATTCAATATTTAATTCATTAGTTATGAACTAAATTCTTTATTAGGTTTATGACGGATCTTTAAGTGGAATGATGATTATGTAGCTTTGATGTTTCAGTTTAATAAGTTATTCCTCAGTTTATCTATATTAATTTATGCCTGAATTTATGAATTGCATGATCAACAGTTCTTTGTGGATTTGTATGGATTCGAGAGAGGAAGTACGAGTCTAGACTTAGTTAATATAGCATGTGTTCTTGAATTCTATGAATGAACATAATCTTGATGAATGTTAGGGTAGAGATATGCTTGACATCACATGTAATCCGATAAAGAACTTGAACATAAACTTTCTTTAATTTTAATTCACATAGAGATATAGTGAGTTAGTTGATTAAGGTGTTTAACTTGATTCTATCTAATTTGTGGATTTGAGTTAATACGATATTAGTGCATCGAGAGGTGGCTAGTTCTACTTATGTGTTTTTGATTAATAAACTGAGATAATGAATTAAACTGGAATAAGGTGTAATAATCAGAGTGATGCTTAGAGTTAAGTCGTAAGCCTAATTTTCCAATATTTGTTTGAAAATTCAGTTTTTAGGGTTTGCTGATTGTTTGGTAATTTTAATATTTTTCATACTTTTAGTTACAAACTTGAAATTGGTTAGTTTAATAAAATTTGGATTAATAGAAAATTGGTAATTGTGAGAGTTAATTTCTTGCTAGTCTCTGTGGGAACGATACTCTACTTACTATTATATTACTTGTTAACCACGTATACTTGCGTGCTGTGCGTAATTAGATTTTACCTAACAGTGATCCACTTTTGTTAGTTCACAGTAGACACTCTTTGGTCTAATAAATAGTTCAAGCTTTGGTGATCAGTCTTTATGTGGACCTTATTCCCTAGTATATAGTGTCTCCATTTGCTTACAGCATGCACTAGAGACATAGGCTCCTTCTCGTAAGTAGACCATCCCAAATGCTTGGGATCTATGGTTTTACTCATGAAAGCTATTGGCTTGCCCTGTTGCATGAGGACTACTCCTAGTATCAGTTTCTATCACAAAAGGTTTTGAAAAGTCATGTATTGCTAGTACTGGAGACTTGGTCATTGCATGTGACACCCCCAAAACCGGTTCCTCTGACCCCGGTCCGGTCGTCACGATAAAGTACAAACATCCACCTCTAAACAACATACAATAACAAAAATGCGGAATATAATAAACGTGCATCGTTCATTCAAAAGGTGTTACTAGTTCCAAGATTCAATAACCTTAATACAATCTTACAAACATACCCTAAAATAATCATTAGGGTTCATATTACATAACAATAATTTAAACTAGGCATAAGGTAAAGTCTGCTTCTTGCAACTATCCTACATCTTTCCTTTACCTTTGTCCTTCCCTGAGGTCTCAGGCTTAACTGCAATATAATTCATGATATAGTAAGGATGAGTTCTTGGAAATAAAGTTCAAGCTTAAATGAATAACTTTCAATTCAATAATAGCATGTTGAATACAATATGAGAAGGATAGGAAACTTTTACAAAAATAAGTGAAGTTTAGCAACTTGCACAATATTCAAAGTTGTGTAAGGTAGAGAAATTGCACAATCAAAGAGTAAGGTTCGGAGAATTGCTCAATATAGAAGAGAGTTTCGGATACTTACATTCAACATACGAATCATATGAAATTCAAGAACTTGCACTGTGACACCCCCAAATTCGGGTTACCTGACCCCCGAGTTTGGTGTTCACGATCCACAATATAATACCATTTAACTACCCATTCATATATAAATAAGATTACATAAGTCATTAACATATATTGTTAATACATAAGTCCCAGGTCCACTAACCTTAACATTACTGAAATACCCCTTAGATATACAAAAAGGGTTTACAAAACAATACATCATAATAATATTATTCATCATAACTAATTTATAACTATGCATTTTACCTTGTTTTTCTTCGTAGCACCTTCTACAACTTCATCCCTAGCTGAAAAGTTTTATTTATAGCAAGGGTGAGCAACAAGTTTGCCCCGCAAGTTAAGACATACAATAAATGTATATGAATCAATAAGAACAGACTATCTATTTTGATAGAATGAAACCAAAGTTCGGTGAACTTTGAAATGGCTGAACAAATCGTTAATTAATAACAAGTCTTCTCGTATTCTAGTCAACACAATAATTTGATAATAAAAGAGTACAACTGTAAGACCCCAACTTATTAATGAATAAAATCAAATTTTCTCTAAATATTATTGTGAATAATAAGGGGTTAATTTGATATAATACTTTGGTTATGGGTGAAATGTGCAAATTTTGCAAAATAAGCAAGTGGTTATAAAATATTTATTTTGTCGGGGAATATTCGTTTGGTCGTGGAATATTCTTGTTGTCGGGGAATATTCGTACGACGGCGCAGCCTTGTGTGGGCCCCATAACGGAAAGCGATTGGATGAAGAAAACGACAAGTATAAGTTGTTTATAAATAACGGCGTAGTTATTACCGTTAATACTGTTGGAATACCCGGTGGTTAAATTATAGTAGCACACGGTATTGTACCAATTATTGATTCTTACGTAAGAAGGCACTACTCAATAATTGTTACAGTAGTTATTATTCAATATTTTATTTTATTGATTCAATAATTGCTGCGTTGATATTTTATATTATTGTTGTTTCAATAATAGTTGTTGCACAGTATTTTCCATTATCATATCAATAATTCATATTATTTGAATAATATTATTAGATAACATTATTGACAATGTCTAGAAAGTTCTGTCTAAGGAGAGGTTTGGTCATCTAATTGCGCGCCAGTAAGGAGAAATCCTTATTGGAAAGCCCCCTCTTTCCTGGGAACGGCCTGGTTGTCATAAATGTGATTCTGTAATATTATTTGTGAATAATTATTTATTGATTCACATGATAAGGAAATATTTATTTTATGTGGATATAAATGAGAGATATATATATTTTTGTGGTTAAAAATGAAGGAGTTAATGTTGAGGTTTTTATCCGTATTTTTGTCGGAATGGAGGTATTAAAAATCAGGGTTTTTGAGATATTTTGCGGGGGTTATAATTTTTAATCCGACCGTTGGATCGTGGTAATTTTTGGATATGTTATACATATATAAGTTGAGTATATGCCCACAAATTTTGAACCGTTAAAAATGAACGTATGATTTATTATGAATTTTACAAGATGACTGGTACAGAAATTGTTGAATTTTTGGAGTTTATCATTTTGATGGAAAATTCTAAAATTGGTGGGCCCCACTTGTGGTTGATGAAGAAATGTGCTGAATTATATTTCAAATGTGGTGGGTGGGAATAGTAGCAGGTAAAGCCATCAGGTTGTAGGTCAAACCTACTAAAATTTTTCTATAAATAGAGGGCTAAGTTAGAATTAAAAATCACACCAGAAACAAGTTTTCTCTCTTTCTCTCTCTATATTATTGAGTTATTTTGTGAGTATTTAGATACTTTGAGAGTTTCTATTCATCAGAGCAAGTTTCTTTCAGCCTTATACCGGTATTCCGACCAGAAGTACTGATATCTTGAGGTAAGGGATATTATTTTCTTCTTAAATGATATTATTTTCTTCAATATCATTATGCTGAAATATTAACATGAGTTTTTATCAAATTTAGAACTTTTTGTGTCGGGGTTACTATTCATGTGTACGTTACTATTCACGTATACGGCACTATTCACGAATACGACACTATTCACCGAAAAATAAAATTTTCTCTTTTGTCCAAGATGTCTATTATGGTTACTATCTTTGATTGTATCCATGTTTTGATCTTTATTTTTGAATTCTGCTTCACAATTGATTATTATGAAGTATTATTGATCTTGGATAAACTGTTATACGAATCCTTAATATTTGTCCTTCTGTCTCACTGGATTCGTTCTTTTTAAGATATTTTTCATCATCCTCAGTCCTAAATGATGATATTACTGAATATCTTTGGCCTGTAGTGCAAAGATGTATGATTACTTGATGAATATCTTTGTCCTGTAGTGCAAAGATGAACAGGTGTTGAGATGAACATGACCGACTGGTGATACAAATGAATATCTTTGGCCTGTAGTGCAAAAACGAATATTTGGTTAAAGATGATTATTAATCGATGTTACAGGGATAAAATATTGATGATGGACTTTTAAATCTTAGAAGATAGTAGAATTCTTTCTCTACTTGACTCTTCTAATGGTTTGTTGTTTCCGCTACAGTTGTTGATCTAAAACTTGTTGTCAATTATATTCTATCAGATTTTTTCCCTGTTAAAGACTAACGATAATTTGTTGTATATTATCTTAGTCATAATATTCTTTACTGGGCTAGTTGAGCTCACCCTTTTCCTTTTTGTTCCATTTTTCTTCTCAGGAGGTGAGAACATAGCATGATCTAGTCGGGGTATGGAGTGATGGTTCTAGAAAGATGTTTTAACAGTCATCACTATTTCTGTAAAATAGTGTTTGAATAATTGTAATGAGGACTTATTTGAGTGTGGATATTGTCTATAAGATAATATTTGTATTTAAACTCACAGTATGTGTTGTCGTATTTTGCACGACAATTGTATTATTAAAGTTGTAGTTTGCTTTCTGAACCATGTATTTGGCGACTCAGAATGGGTGTTGTATACCTATTTTGGGGGCGTCACAGTTGGTATCAGAGCTTAGGGATATGATCCCTGGCTGAGATGTGAGACAAGAACTAGGAGGGGAGAGACGGGAAATTCCTTCGCTAGTATGACCTGACTAAGTTTATTTGGTGTTTATTTGGTCGGTCAGAGTATAGGGATAATATATGACATGACTATTAACCCTTGTTTTATGGCAGTATTTAAGAATGGCAGCTGAGAACGTTAATAATGGAGTAAATCAGACCGTGGAGACACCTTTGATCATCACCCAGGGGAACGTGCAACAGGAAGGCAATATTCCTCCTATAAAATATATTACCGAGCAAACGATGAATGATGGAATATTTAGGAGCTTTTTGCAGTTCATGCAAAATCAGACGAGGGAGACTCGTGTGCAGAATACGGGTGGAAATGATAACAACGCGCGGTTTGTCACAGTTAAGCAGTTCAAAGAATTGGGACCACCAGAATTTAAGGGAAAGCCGGATCCGATCGTGGCGGAAACGTGGGTCAAGCAAATTACCAAGATATTCGATGTCTTGGGATGCACGGAGGAACAGAAGGTTCCATTCGCCACTTTTATGTTCCGCGGTGAGGCAGACTACTGCTGGGAGTCTGTGAAGCATACCCAGCCTGACGCACTCAACATGTCCTGGGAAACATTTCAAAAACTGTTCAATGACAAGTACTTTCCTGAAAGTATTCGTCATATGAAGGAGGTGGAGTTTATCAGACTAGAACAAAATAACATGACGGTGTCCCAGTACGAGGCGAAGTTTGCAGAGTTATCCAGGTTTGCACCTCATTTGGTCGAGAATGAGGAACGAATGACAAGGATGTTTCTGAGAGGTTTAAAACCCGAGATTCGGCAATATCTTATCTCTTATAAATTTTCTTTATATTCAGATGTTGTAAACAGGGCTCAATTATTAGAGCGAGATAATGAGTATGTGCAACCGAGGGACCACAACCAGGGTCATACTGGTGGCAGCAGTCATCGAAGCAATAAAAACCAGCAGGGAGGAAAATATTCGGATAAAAGCGGTAACCACTCTGGTGGTAATCGTGGCCGTGATAATAGAAGGAGCGAGTCGGGAGGAGATTTCAAGAAGAGAAGGTACAACAATGATAACGTGAAGACGTCAGCACAAACATCAACTGTTTCTAGGGGAGGAGAACGACCACCGGTCGTATGTTACAAATGTGGGAAAGAGGGACATATCAGCCCAAACTGCCCACAACAATCCAAGGTATGTTATAACTGTGGAAAGGAGGGTCATATAGCTCGAGAGTGTTCTGTAGCAAAACCAAGTTCAGTGGGGATGGTGACTCCAAAAGTTATCCCGGATAAGTCGAAATCAGCGGTTCCTGGAAGAGCGTTTTTCGTGACTGGTCAAAACGCGAGAAACCCGAACGAGGTGATCACGGGTAAGCTAATCTTGAATTCTTGCAAAGTTTATACTTTACTAGATACCGGTTCTACCCATTCTTTTATCTCTCCTGCTTGTACTCAACGTTTAAACTTGACTCCGGAGGAAATTAGATTTTGACTTATCTGTTGAAACTCCGTTAGGAGAAACTTTCGTTACATCTACTGTTTATAAATCTTTCTTGATTCAAGTTGGCACAATCACATTACCTGTTGACCTTATCTCTTTAAAGATACTTGCTTTTGATGTGATTTTAGGAATTGATTGGTTAACCACTCATCATGCCAAATTGATTGCTTTCGTAAGGTTGTTAGTTTTCATATTCCTAAGCAACCTGTTATTCGAATTCAAGCAACCAAACCATTTGAATTCAAACACTTTCATATCAAGTCATAAAGCCAATTATTTATTGAAAAACGAATGTCAAGTTTTCTTAGCCTATGTCATGGACTTGAACAAAAATACGTCAGATTTGAATGATATTTTTGTTGTTAGTGAATTTCCTGGCGTATTTCCTGGCTTAACCCAGAGCGTGATATTGAATTTTTGTATTGATCTTCAACCCGATACAAAACCCATTTCTATAATCTCATATTGAATAGCTCCTATTGAACTTCAGGAGTTAAAAACCCAACTCTAGAAGTTGGTACCCGAGCCTCTATCTGGTGACTTCCTTTGTAGAATGCACCAAAGTCAGACTCTCCGTAAGGGACTCTATATCTGTGTGGTGGTAAAATAATAGGTGCCCTTGTGACGTGCTATCCAAGATTGGGATATGAATCACAATTGAGAGCAACCGAAGTCGGTGACCGAAGTACGTAGCTTTCTGGGCTTAGCTGGTTATTATCGGAGATTTGTGGAAGGATTTTCTCGAATCGCTACTCCGTTAACTCAGCTGACTCGGAAAGATACAAAATTCGTATGAAGTGAGGAATGCGAGAAGAGTTTCCAAGAACTCAAGAGGAGACTCATTTCGGCACCTGTTCTGACAATACCATCTGGTTCGGATGGATTTGTTATCTACAGCGATGCTTCAGGCAAAGGGTTAGGATGTGTTCCCATGCAACATGGGAAAGTCATAGCCTATGCGTCACGACAACTCAAAGAATATGAGAGGAATTATCCTACTCATGATTTGGAGTTGGCAGCAGTCGTTTTCGCGTTGAAGATTTGGAGACACTACCTGTATGGGGAGAAAGTGGAGATCTATACGGATCATAAAAGCCTCAAATATTTCTTCACCCAAAAGGAACTCAACATGCGACAACGATGTTGGCTTGAGCTGTTGAAAGATTACGATCATACCATCCAATATCATCCTGGAAAAGCGAACATAGTAGCTGACGCATTGAGTAGAAGATCATACGCGGGTACGAGTGCAATGTTGTTAACACAAAGGCCCATTTTGTATGACTTGCAAAGGATGGAGATAGAGATGAAGGCTCCAAGTACCCACATGATGATATCAAATATACGAGTAGAACCGACTTTAATCGATAAAGTTAAAGCTGCTCAAGCTACGGACATAGAGCTGATGCGTATGAAGAAGAAAGTGCAAGAAGGTGCTATTCCAAAAGCAAGAATCGATGAAGAAGAAATACTTCGAGTCAACTCCAGACTTTGTGTTCCTAACGATTTTGACTTGAAGCATAGAATAATGATGGAGGCACACAACACACCATTTGCAATCCATCCTGGGAGTACCAAAATGTATCACGATCTTCGACATACATTTTGGTGGAGCAATATGAAAAGAGAGATCGTGGAGTTTATCTCGAGGTGTTTAACTTGACAACATGTAAAGGCGGAGCATCAAGTGCCAAAGGGTCCATTGCAACCACTTGAGATTCCGAAATAGAAGTGGGAACACATTACTATGGATTTTGTTACGGGTCTTCCCAAGGTTTCTCAAGGCATAGATGCGATTTGGGTTATTGTTGATAGATTAACCAAGTTCGCTCATTTCTTACCGATACGTGAGACTTATTCCCTTGAACGTCTTACTAGTATGTACGTGAACGAGATTGTGAGATTGCATGGCATGCCAGTATCCATAGTTTCGAATCGTGACCCAAGATTCACTTTACGATTTTGGGTTAGCTTGCAGAAAGCTATGGGCACGGATTTACGATTCAGTTCGACATACCATCCTCAAACGGACGGACAATCAGAGAGGACTATTCAAACTCTTGAAGATCTATTAAGACTTTGTGTCCTAGATCTCAAAGGGAGTTGGGATAAGTACCTACCATTGGTGGAATTCTCCTACAACAACAGTTATCAAGCGAGCATAGGTGTGCCTCCATTCGAGGCATTGTATAGAAGAAAATGTCGTTCTCCAGTATGCTGGGAAGAGGTGGGTGAAGCAATATTGTTGGGACCAGAGTTGGTACGCATTACTACAGAGAAGATCCAAACGATTCGACAACGTATACAAACGGCACAGGATCGACAAAAGAGTTATGCGGATCTTCATCGGAAGGACGTGGAATTTAATATTGGGGATCATGTATTGTTACGTGCTGCACCATGGAAGGGAGTTACAAGATTTGGGAAGAGATGAAAGCTCAATCCAAGATTTGTTGGTCCATTTGAGATTCTTAAGCGAATAGGAAATGTGGCATATAGACTCGCATTACCTCCAAGCATGTCTCGTGTTCATAATGTTTTTTCACATATCTATGCTTCGTAAATATGTTAAAGACCCGAACCACATTATTGAGTTAGAACCAGACGAGATAGCTGAAGATTTAACGTACGAGGAGGTACCTGTTAAGATCTTGGATAGGAAAGAGCATGTCCTACGCACGAAGGTTATACCACAAGTTAAGGTTTTGTGGAGAAACCATGCTATTGAAGAAATGACCTGGGAGTTGGAATCAGAAATGAAAGCGAGGTATCCTCACCTTTTTAAAACATCAGGTACGTACGTCAATTTCGAGGACGAAATTTCATAAGGAGGGGAGGTTGTAAGACCCCAACTTATTAATGAATAAAATCAAATTTTCTCTAAATATTATTGTGAATAATAAGGGGTTAATTTGATATAATACTTTGGTTATGGGTGAAATGTATAAATTTTGCAAAATAAGCAAGTGGTTATAAAATATTTATTTTGTCGGGGAATATTCGTTTGGTCGTGGAATATTCTTGTTGTCGAGGAATATTCGTACGACGGCGCAGCCTTGTGTGGGCCCCATAACGGAAAGCGATTGGATGAAGAAAACGACAAGTATAAGTTGTTTATAAATAACGGCGTAGTTGTTACCGTTAATACTGTTGGAATACCCGGTGGTTAAATTATAGTAGCACACGGTATTGCACCAATTATTGATTCTTACGTAAGAAGGCACTACTCAATAATTGTTACAGTAGTTATTATTTAATATTTTATTTTATTGATTCAATAATTGCTGCGTTGATATTTTATATTATTGTTGTTTCAATAATTGTTGTTGCACAGTATTTTCCATTATCAGATCAATAATTCATATTATTTGAATAATATTATTAGATAACATTATTGACAATGTCTAGAAAGTTCTGTCTAAGGAGAGGTTTGGTCATCTAATTGCGCGCCAGTAAGGAGAAATCCTTATTGGAAAGCCCCCTCTTTCCTGGGAACGGCCTGGTTGTCATAAATGTGATTCTGTAATATTATTTGTGAATAATTAATTATTGATTCACATGATCAAGGAAATATTTATTTTATGTGGATATAAATGAGAGATATATATATTTTTGTGGTTAAAAATGAAGGAGTTAATGTTGAGGTTTTTATCCGTATTTTTGTCGGAATGGAGGTATTAAAAATCAGGGTTTTTGAGATATTTTGCGGAGGTTATAATTTTTAATCCGACCGTTGGATCGTGGTAATTTTTGGATATGTTATACATATATAAGTTGAGTATATGCCCACAAATTTTGAACCGTTAAAAATGAACGTATGATTTATTATGAATTTTACAAGATGACTGGTTCAAAAATTGTTGAATTTTCGGAGTTTATCATTTTGATGGAAAATTCTAGAATTGGTGGGCCCCACTTGTGGTTGGTGAAAAAATGTGCTGAATTATATTTCAAATATGGTGGGTGAGAATAGTAGCAGGTAAAGCCATCAGGTTGCAGGTCAAGCCTACTAAAATTTTCCTATAAATAGAGGGCTAAGTTAGAATTGAAAATCACACCAGAAACAAGTTTTCTCTCTATCTCTCTCTAGATTATTGAGTGTATTTTGTGAGTATTTAGATACTTTGAGAGTTTCTATTCATTAGAGCAAGTTTTTTTCAGCCTTATACCGGTATTCCGACCAGAAGTACTAATATCTTGAGGTAAGGGATATTATTTTCTTCTTAAATGATATTATTTTCTTCAATATCATTATGCTGAAATATTAACATGAGTTTTTATCAAATTTGGAACTTTTTGTGTCGGGATTACTATTCACGTGTACGTTACTATTCACGTATACGGCACTATTCACGAATACGACACTATTCACCAAAAAATAAAATTTTCTCTTTTTGTCCAAGATGTCTATTATGGTTACTATCTTTGATTGTATCCATGTTTTGATCTTTAATTTTGAATTCTGCTTCACAATTGATTATTATGAAGTATTATTGATCTTGGATAAACTGATATACGAATCCTTAATATTTGTCCTTCTGTCTCACTGGATTCGTTCTCTTTAAGATATTTTTCATCATCCTCAGTCCTAAATGATGATATTACTGAATATCTTTGGCCTGTAGTGCAAAGATGTATGATTACTTGATGAATATCTTTGGCCTGTAGTGCAAAGATGAACAGGTGTTGAGATGAACATGACCGACTGGTGATACAAATGAATATCTTTGGCCTGTAGTGCAAAGATGAATATTTGGTTAAAGATGATTATTAATCGATGTTACAGGGATAAAATATTGATGATGGACTTTTAAATCTTAGAAGATAGTAGAATTCTTTCTCTACTTGACTCTTCTAATGGTTTGCTGTTTCCGCTGCAGTTGTTGATCTAAAACTTGTTATCGATTATATTCTATCAGATTTTTTCTCTGTTAAAGACTAACGATAATTTGTTGTATATTATCTTAGTCATAATATTCTTTACTGGGCTAGTTGAGCTTACCCTTTTCCTTTTTGTTTCATTTTTCTTCTCAGGAGGTGAGAACATAGCAGGATCTAGTCGGGGTATGGAGTGATGGTTCTAGAAAGATGTTTTAACAGTCCTCACTATTTCTGTAAAATAGTGTTTGAATAATTGTAATGAGGACTTATTTGAGTGTGGATATTGTCTATAAGACAATATTTGTATTTAAACTCACAGTATGTGTTATCGTATTTTGCATGACAATTGTATTATTAAAGTTGTAGTTTGCTTTCTGAACCATGTATTTGGCGACTCAGAATGGGTGTTGTATACCTATTTTGGGGGCGTCACAACAACGCTTTCAAAGTTTCTACGATATTCTATTGAATAATCAAGAATCAATTCTACGCAATAACAAAGTGGAATGTTTTCCAGATTTATGCTGAGCGATCACACTAGATCTAGAACTTATTTTCTCGGGTATCTATCAAAGATTTACTTTGATACATATGCAAGAGTATCAGATAACCATAAAGATTAAATCATACCCCTCTGCAAGTACTTAGAGCCGGCCAACTCCTTGTACCCTATATTATGCATAATACTTAACAGCGCGTAATGGTCGAATATACGACCCAAAATGTTCCCTTTATATAAAAGGTTGTTCTTCTCAGTCTCAAAATCAAGATTTTTGATTTAACAACGAAATACTGTGATTTTAAATTCTATTTACTTAATGATCTAGCCGAAACAATTGGCATCGATCTATCAATAACAATTGATTCATCTTCTCGTATTTATCAAGTTCTAACAAATATTCGTCTATCCAGAATAATTAGCTAAGACATTTTTCAATATAACTTGATAATAAACAGGAATTATCTGTACTGTCAATATTAGTTTCTACAGATATAAATATCCAACAACAGTAATTCTACGAATATATATTTTTCGAATTAGTAATTTAATTTGAATTATTAATCATGCACTAACTGCGAATAATCAACAATAAATTCCCTAGACATGGTATAATTATCAATAATTAACCGTTAAAATAATTGAATGAATATAACTCAAGGTTGAGTTAGGAAACTTGTCTTCCGCGTTGATTACAGCTACACAATATAATTAAATGTGTTCGTAAGACCTATATTCAACAATGTCGGTCTCACAATTAGCACAATCATTTATAACACGTAATACTGTATTTTACAGTCAAACTTCTCCTAGACACATTATCACATAGCCACATTAGTGTTTATAACCTATATAAATACTTATCAAGTCTAATTATTTCGGTCTGGTTGGATTTCGGTCCATTCTCGGTGTTCTGATCACCCTATTCGACAATTAACACATTGATTGTCAATTAAACATGGTCTCTAAGCTTCAATATTATTTTAGATAAGTCAAATATCGTTTATAATATTTTTCGGAAGCTTTTAATAATTTAGAAACAATTATTATAATTTATAATAATTTTTCAAACACTTAAATTATTTTTAAATGATTTAATTATCAAATAATCTTATCATTATTAATATTTAATAATATAAAAATATTAATAACATACTTGTCAAAATATTAAAGTTATTGTTAATAACTTGAAATATTTTTAAATCATCAATATTCTACTTAAATAATTTTTAAAGTAATTAAAAGTATTTTTAAATCATCACCATTAATATTTAAATATTAATGAAATTATTATCAAAATATTAAAAGTCATTAATTATAACTTAAAATACTTTCAAAACATTTTTCTCATTTTTAAATGATTTTTAAATCAATAAAACCATTTTTAATTCATTTATTTAATATAATAATTAAATAAATCTAATATCATTAATATTAATTTATTAATGAGAATTCTCTAAAAATATTGAACTATATATTTTATAATTCAAAATATTTTCTAACACTTAATTCTTATTTAAAATGATTTTTTACAATATTAAATCATTTTTTTCTAATTTATTGAATACACTAATTAAATAAATTAAATATCATTTTTATTCAAATAATTATAATTATTAAAGAAAAATGTCCCAAATAATTAAAAATTATTTTTTAGAATTTAAAATAATTTTTAAAACCATTTTTAGTAATTTTTAGAATTTATTTCTATTTTCAATTAATTTTTGGAATATTCAGAAATTAGAAAATAATAAACCGTCGCTAAAGCCCTTTAGCGACAGAAAGCGTCGCTGTTGGTGTTTTTGAGCTCAAGAACACTGACAGCCGGCTTAACAAGAGGTCAACTTTGACCGGCTTTTAATCTCTGTGTAATTCGATTCTAGGCTAGCTCTAACTATGAGCGTGTAGTGTTTTTGTAATACTACAACAAATAACCATCATTATGATCTAACAATATCTCAACTGCAAGATCCAAAGCCCCAAAGTCGCTGTTAGAAGCTTCTGGAATTTCTGGGTTACCCAGAAACCCAAACAGCTTCGACTGTCCACTTTGTGGGTCGATTTAATTCCATCCCCAGCCATCAAATACATTATGTTATGATCCAAATCTATAGAATTAGTTTCAAGGTACATTTACATGACAACTTCACAGTTAACTAACATCCAAATCTCTAGATTGAACGTGGTCAAACGTTGTCAGAAAAATTGCTTACATTGTTTCTGGGTTTTCCAGAAACGTCAAAAACAGACCGAGTGGTCTACTTTGACCTCATGTCACAATCGACCTATTGACTGTTTTAATGTTCTACAAGCATGAATCTAGAGTCCATCGTACAATCTACAATATGGTTACAAACATAACATCAAACAACATAAACATGTCAGATCCGGGCTTCACAAAAACTTGTCAGACACGAAACTAAACTTTCTGGGTTACCCAAAATATACTCGGTCATGCCCGGTCAACGGGTTTTGACCGATTATATCTTCGAATCCAGACATGCAATGACTCTAATTCCACTTGCAGCTTAAAGATAACATAACCAGCTACCCATAACAACTTGAAAACATCAAGAACAACAAACGAACAAGAATCTGTGGCGCCTGACATTAGCTTGTCAGACCACAATTTTTATTCTTGGACAGATTTGAAAAACTTCGATTTTTACCAACTTTGATGCTATGGATCTATCATGGATCAACATAGATCAACTAAAAACATTATATAACATAAAATTAAACACTTTAACACAAAAATTCTCTTAGCATACAAGATCAAAATAAGTTTTAGGTTTTATACCTTTTCTTTAATATGCTTGATCTTGATCTTCTTAACTGATCTGGGGTGTTTGAAATGCTTGGTTAGTGACTGAAACACTTAGAAAATTTCGTGGCTATTAAGAGAGAGAGAAATTTGGCTAAGTGTAAAAACATAAATGACTTATGTTTTTGGTTTTCTCTTTCTTTAATCCACCACTTTTGATTCTTGTGGTTAAAATGGTGTGATGTGGCTTCACAAGGCTAGTAATAAGTGTTTGGTAAAAATGCAAGAGGTGTGGCAACAATTTTAACCACATCTCTTTTTACTAGATTATTTTTAAAGTAAAGGGTATTTTTGTCATTTTCCTTCTAAATTTAATTGCAACATAGACAATTGGCTCAAATGTCCAAACCCTTAGGATTTAGGGTTTGGGTTAGGGTTTAGGGTTTAAACCCTTTAGGGTTTAGGGTTTAAACCCTTTAGCTTAGCAATCTAATTTCCAATATTTTCGATTTTCGATTTTCAAAATAGAAAATTAACATTCCAAAATTATAATTAGGATTCAATAATTATATTAATATTTCCTAATCATAAAATTCATTCTTGCTAATTAGGATTAATATTCCTAATTAAAATTGCTTAATTTAGCAATTAGGGTCAAAATTGTCATTAGGGTTTATAACCCACGAATTAAGGTTGTAATTAGGAAAATAAATTTTCTAAATTACAATTAGGGTTTGTAAAATAGAAATTAAGATAACTAAAATATAATTAGGGTTTTCTAATCATATTTAAGTTTAATACACACATTAGGCTTGCCAATTAGGGTTAGGGTTTCTAAAGCTGTTAAGCATAACTCTACTCTAATTTTATTAGTCAATACACAAATTGACTTTCTCGATACACGTATCACTGATACTTGTCACATAAATGTTAATTAATATTAATATTACTTAAAAACAATTATTCGCAAATTTTGGATTATTCGAAATCCCGAGTTATCACATGCACAAAATCCAAAGTTGTGTAAGTTAGGAGACTTGCCTGTTTGCTCAGCTACAATTTAATTCTACCTTTAATTAACTTGCATTGAAATGACCTAACATTAAAAAGTCGGTCTTTCTGATTATTATGTGTAAACTAATATGAGTCTACACTTACAAGAATCAAATCATCACATAGGTCTATCTCATAATTCACGTAAGTCAATCTAACCGTCACTACTACAAAACACTAAATAGACAACACTTAAACAACAACGTTTTTATAAAAAAACGTTGTGGTGTTTTCTCTTATAACGTTTTTTAACAAAATATTGTAGATACATATAAAAAAATGTTATCTATATAAAAGGGCAATTTTTGATTTTAAATAGATAATATTTTTTCTAAAAAAACATTATCTATATTAAAAACACGGAGCTTGAAAGTTCAAATTAAAAACCCTCCCTTCGCAGACTTCCAACAAAAGCTCTCCCAAATCCTGATCTACACCCTCTCCTATCTCTAACACATCTTCACTCTCTCACCTCAATCAGATCGAAAAACCAACATGTTAGGTTTTGAAATCGTCGACAAACCACCTCGTCGCCTCAAATTTGGACCCAAGAGGCGCTTCAATCAGCACTACCATAGGTTTCTATATTTATAAGTGTATGTCTCCTTCTCTCTGATGATTATTATTTGTTTATGTATTTCTATATTTAAAAGTGTATGCAAGAATGTGTTAGAAAAATTAACAGGAACGTGTTATTGCATAGAATAAAATAAAATCAATAATCATAATAATAAGTACTTACATGAATTGAAAGAAGTCATCTCGTATGTAACACGTTTCCGCTGCGCTTATGGGTGAAGGTCTTCAATTGCCTCTCTCAATCTTAGGATGGATGTATGGGTGTGTAAAAAATTCTTGAGACGACAACTGGGACCAAACCCTAACTGTTTTATTTATATAATAACTAAGGGTCAAAATCGTCCATCAAGATTATGAAACCCTAGGGCCCATTATGCCAAATACTATTAGGAATATTATTTATAGGCCACATAATTAATTACCAAACCCATAAATAAAGTTTTTAAATTAATACAATATCTAAGCCCAATAATTATATAAATAGTAGAGGCCACATAAGGAATAAAATATTCTAACATTCTTCCACTTGGCCGAAATACTATTTATATACAAAACATAACGCTTACTATCATTAATTTGGCCAAGTATTAATTTAATATCTACATCTTGTTCAAATAAAAATACCAATGCGAATTAATACAATCTTTGTGTCACTATTAACATAAGATCCCCATTAGTTACACAATTAGTACTTTTATTAAAACAAAGATTAACATTAAGCATAACAAGTATGAATAGAGTTTATATAAGTGGTAATAGATTAAACTCATTCATATGGTCCAAAACATAACCGTACCGTTTGCTCACAAGATCTCAAGTGTGCACAATAAAGAGAATAGCAAACCATAAACATAAAGTGAAGTTCAAAACAACGAGCTCAAAATTGTTGTCTTACATCAAAATAACTTACTAATTAAGACTACCAGTTAAACCCATGCCGGCAACATGCTCTAAAAAAAGCTTGGGTGGTAAGCCTTTCGTAAGTGGATCCGCTAACATATCATGCGTACTAATATACTTAATGACAATGCTTTGATCTTCAACTCTTTCCCTGACAAATAAGTACTTAGTGTCGAGGTATAGTCCAGCACCACTCGAACTAGTGCTATTGGAAAAACTAATAGCAGAATCATTATCACAAAATACTTTCAATGGCCTTGAAATGGAATCTACAACCTTAAGTCCTGAAATAAGATTCCTCAGTAATACGGCGTGACAAGTAGCATGATAACAAGCCACATATTCTGCCATCATCGTGGAAGTGGTAGTTAACTCCTGCTTATGACTTCTCCACGAAATAGGGCCTCCTGAAAGCATAAAAATGTACCCTGATGTAGATTTCTTTTCGTCTTTACACTTAGCAAAATCAAAATCAGAATAACCAACAACTTCAAGGTTATCTGTTTTTTTGAATGTAAGCATAAAATCCTTAGTACCCTGTAAGTAGTGTAAAACCTTTTTGGCTGCTTTCCAGTGATCCAAACCTGGATTGGACTGATAACGTCCAAGCATGCCAATTACATACGCTATATCTGGACGTGTACAAACTTGAGCGTACATAAGACTCCCAACCACAGAAGCATAGGGAATAAGATTCATTTGATCACGCTCAAGTTGATTCTTAGGGCATTGATATAAGCCAAATTTGTCACCCTTAACAATAGGTGCGACAGTAGGGGAGCAATTTTGCATGTTGTATTTGTTAAGAACTTTGTCAATATAAGCTCTTTGGGACAATCCTAATATCCCACGAGACCTATCTCGATGAATTTCAATACCTATAACATAAGAGGCTTCACCGAGATCCTTCATATCAAAATTTCCAGAAAGAAAACGTTTGGTCTCATGCAACATGTCTAAGTTATTACTTGCAAGTAGTATATCATCAACATACAAAACAAGAATAACAAATTTACTCCCACTGACCTTCAAGTATATGCATTGATCCACTATATTTTTCTTAAAATCAAAATTACTCATCACCTCATGAAACTTAAGATACCATTGTCGAGAAGCTTGTTTTAACCCATATATGGACTTCTTAAGTCTACATACCATATGTTCCTTGCCTTTAACCAAAAAACCTTCTGGTTGTGCCATATAGACATTCTCATGCAAGTTACCATTAAGGAATGCAGTTTTAACATCCATGTGATGTAACTCTAAATCATAATGAGCTACTAAAGCCATGACTATTCTAAATGAATTTTTCCTGGATACTGGAGAGAAAGTTTCATTATTATCCACACCCTCCTTTTGAGTGAAACCTTTAGCAACCAATCGAGTTTTATACCTTTCAACGTTCCCTTTAGGATCTAATTTGGTCTTATAGACCCACTTACAACCAACAGGTTTAAAACCTTTTGGTAATTCCTCAAGATCCCAAACGTTATTAAGCTCCATTGATTTCAACTCATCATTCATAGCTTCAAGCCATTGAGTTGATTGAGCACTCATAATGGTTTCTTTATAGGAGATAGGATCATTAATCTTACTTGAATCATAGTCAATCTCATTAAGATAGGTTATAAAATCATCAAAATTAATAGGCTTTCTAGGTCTTTCGGACCTTCGTAAAGGCTGCACAATTTCAGGAATATGATTTTCAATAATGTGAGGTTCGACATTAGGTGGTGGCTCAGCTATCTCAGGGGCATCATTCACCTCAATAAGAGGTTGTTGTGCCTTACCCTCTTGAATTACAGGATTAGAAACATAAAACCTGTTTTCTTCAAGATCAATTTTTCTAGGCTCACCACTCCCACTTAAATTACCATACTCTAAAAACTCTGCTTGCCTAGTCTCAACAATTCTAGTGGTATGAGAGGGACAGTAAAATCAAAAACCCTTAGATCTCTCAGGATATCCAATGAAATGACAACTAATGATTTTAGAGTCAAGTTTCTTTATTTGTGGATTAAAAATCTTAGCCTCGGCTGGACAACCCCACACCCGTAAGTATTTTAAACTAGGTTTCCTACCTGTCCAAATTTCATAAGGAGTGTTAGGGACAGATTTGCTAGGAACCCGGTTTAAAATATGAACAGCTGTCTTTAATGCCTCAGTCCACAAAAATACAGGTAAGCTAGAATTACATAACATACTACGTACCATATCCATAAGGGTACGATTTCGCCTCTCAGCTACACCATTCTGCTGCGGTGTACCAGGCATTGTATACTAAGTGACGATTCCATTTTCTTGACAAAATAAGGCAAATGGGCCAAGACTATGACCTGTATCGGAGTGTTTACCATAATACTCCCCGCCTCTATCTGATCTCACTACTTTAATTTTTCGCTCAAGTTGATTTTCAACTTCAGCCTTGAAAACTTTAAACATATTTAATGATTCAGATTTTTCATTAATCAGGTACACATAAGTATAACAAGAATAGTCATCAATGAACGTAATGAAAGATTTGTGTCCACCAATTCTTGGAGAAAATGGTCCACATATATCAGTGTGAATCACCTCAAGAAGTGCACTACTTCTAGTTGCTCCTTTCTTATTACCTTTCACAAATTTTCCTTTTATACATTCAATACAATGGTCAAGATCAGAAAAATCTAGTGAATGAAGAATTCCATCCTTTACAAGACGTTGCATTCTGTCTTTTGAAATATGGCCTAAGCGTTTGTGCCACAATTTTGAAGAATTCTCATTATCTGGTTTTCTCTTAGTTCCACTTTTAGAGGTATTTTCTGTCACATTCATTGTTAATAAGGATTCAGCAAAGACTTTATCCAAATTTATCTTATAGAGGTTTCCCTCTAAAGAGCCAGAACCAATAACATGAGAGTAATGATAAATAATTATTTTATTATTCCCAAACTTAAACGAAAATCCATCAACGTCAAGTTTAAATACAGAAATTAAATTCCGTGTCATACTGGGAACATAAAGAGTATCATATAAATACAAGGTGAAACCACTCTCCAAAACTAAAGGAAGAGTTCCTACAGCTTCAACTTGTATAGACTCTCCATTGCCAACTTTAATGGTTCTTTCCCCCTTTTGGAGTGTCTTCTTTGAAAGGAATCCCTGCAATGAATTAGTAATGTAAACCATAGCACCAGTGTCAAGCCACCATGTATTAGAAGGAACATCAATTAGAAAGGATTCATAAGTTACATAATTGATGGACGGTATACCTTTCTTTTCAAGCCACTCTCTGAATTTAGGACATTCTTTCTGAATATGTCCTTGCTTCTTACAAAAGTGACATTTAGGACCTGCCTCAGAGTTGTTACCTGAATGATTTGCCTTATTTATTTGGGTAGAAATTTGTTTATCCTTATTCTTAAAACCTTTGCCATTATTATGAGCCTTCTTCTTATGAGATCTAGAGGTAGTCAAATGAGCAACATTAAGTTTTTCAATCTTAAGCCTTTCTTCTTCTTGGACGCACATGGCAATTAACTCGCTCATCTTCCATTTTTCTTTCTGCGTGTTATAATTGATCTTAAATGGATCAAACTGTGCAGGAAGAGAAGTCATAATGAAGTGAACAAGAAAACCCTCAGAAATCGCCATGTCCATACCCTTTAATTTAAAGGCCATGTCGTTCATCATCATAATGTGCTCGCGCACTCCACTAACCCCATCATACTTGCTAGTGAGCATTTTCAAAATAAGGGTACTTGCATGAGTTTTAGAAGAACCCTTAAATTGTTCCTCGACTGAAGTTAAGTACTCTTTAGCATTCTCAGAGTCAGAAATGACTCCTCGAATGGCTGTCGTGATAGAGTTTTTCATAATCATAAGGGACATGCGGTTGGATCGCTCCCACTTTTCATAAATAGATTTTTGCTCAATTGAGCTTGTATCTGTAAGTGGAGCAGTATGATCAACTCGTAATGCATAGTCCAAATCCATAACGCCGAGAACAATTTTCACTTGCTCTTTCTAAACAGTAAAATTAGTTCCATTCAAGGCTTCAATTCCAGAGAGATACCCAGAAATACTAGTTGGAGTCAATGCTGAAATACAATCAAGCTCATAAACATGCTTACAAAAAACTAAAAGAAATCCACAATATACAACAATAATTAATCATAATAAAAACCAACTGTAGGGCAAGTAGTTAGTTATATAAAATCTATTTACAACACTTAAAAATAGATTTTAATGAGATGTTGGTGCATAATTATTAATTTTTCGTTGGTTCAATTAATAATATACTAATAACATCCCCATAAAATAATGCACAACACATTTATCCACGCATCACCGTTGGGCAGAAAACGAAATAAACATGTTACTTATGCAATAAAATTCCATTTAAAAAATTCTAATTCTAATTTTCCGTTGGGTAAAATTAAAATATTCATTTATTAAATGTAACATTATGTGACTTTTCTTAATCTTTAATTGTTTCAATTAATAACCCTCCGTTGGGTTGATTATTAATTTTAACAATAAAAGAGTCACGCATACATGTAAATTATTATGATCAAACTCAATTTTCTTTAAACATATTAATCAAGTTTGAAAATTAACATTATTTAAAATTTACATGTAACAACTTAAAAGCCCTAATATTTATCACACCATGTTCAAAATTTTAAATTTAAAATTAAAATATATAATTATGAACATGAATTGATTATAAAATAATCACGTAAATTTTAAACTAACTACATGATGAATTGATAATATTTTTATAATCAGAATCCATAAATTATGATCACGAGTATTCGATTGCAGTAGCATTAATGCATGAACCCTTTTCACAAATACCGCATATACATGAATTTGATAGAATGGAAGGCCCGCTAACACCTTAGCACACATTGTTTTTTTTTTTTTACAGAGGGTGACTCACTACATTATAATGAAGATGATTTTTTTTCTTAAAGTAGTACTGCATATATATATATATATATATATATATATATATATATATATATATATATATAAACGGAACAGTACTATATATATTAACGGAACAGTACTATATATATATTAACGAGATTATGCGGAATTAAAATTCATAGCATAATAACATAAATAATTTATTCTATACAATAACGTAACCATAGCTCTGATACTAGATGTTAGAAAAATTAACAGGAACGTGTTATTGCATAGAATAAAATAAAATCAATAATCATAATAATAAGTACTTACATGAATTGAAAGAAGTCATCTCGTATGTAACACGTTTCCGCTGCGCTTATGGGTGAAGGTCTTCAATTGCCTCTCTCAATCTTAGGATGGATGTATGGGTGTGTATAAAATTCTTGAGACGACAACTGGGACCAAACCCTAACTGTTTTATTTATATAATAACTAAGGCTCAAAATCATCCATCAAGATTATGAAACCCTAGGGCCCATTATGCCAAATACTATTAGGAATATTATTTATAGGCTACATAATTAATTACCAAACCCATAAATAAAGTTATTAAATTAATACAATATGTAAGCCCAATAATTATATAAATAGTAGAGGCCACATAAGGACAGAATGATTATTATTTATGCACAGGTTTATTGTGTAGCATTTTTTAGAAATGATGATGATTTAGGTAATTTTACATAGGGTGTTTTTTTCTTTTTAAAGTTTGTTCAAACAAAAGTTTCTGGGAAATTGAAAAGTTGTGTTGATTGGGAATTTTGTTGCCTTTTGTCAATCTGTTTCCTGAAGTATGAATATTACCTTTTTATAAAGTGATTTATGTTTGATATAATTGCAGGTAGAGAAAATTGGTTTGGAATACATGGATGTGGAAGGCCTGAAGAAGCTTAACAAGAACAAGAAATTAGTTAAGAAACTCGCAAAGAAATACCATGCTTTTGGGCCCAAGGCTCAACAAAGCAGGTAGGTGTATATTGATTAATGTAAAATGTCATTATTGTTTTACCTTTGCTTTTGGGATAATAATTTATTTGGTTGGCTTATGTAGATAGTGGGATGCGTCTGACAATTTTATATACGATATTTTTATATTTGTTTTTCCTATTTATGGTGTTCAATGTTTCTCGTCTTTGTCTTTTGAGTATGAACATCTAATATTTATTTATGCACATTATATATATATATATATATATGAATTATGTATTTGTCTAATTTCTATATTATTAGTTACTGTTACTGTTAGTAAACTGAGTGTGTAGTCTAGTTAGGTTGAAGCAATAATTTGAGCAGCCGGAGGTTTTAGAGCTCATTTGAATCATTTCTGGATATTTAGTTTGTTATGTGCCCTTTGAAGTTTAATGTTGCAACAAATTTTCATCTTTTAGAAAGCTTGCTATTTTGAGGATAAAAGCTAGTCTTTTACTAATGTATTTTCTTTCGACTATTTGGAGACCCTTGGATTGAACTTTGTTGAATTGGTAAAATTCGCTTTATATAATTATGTTTAGCAAGAGGTAATGCCAGCTTTAGAAGTTTGTGTTTTATGTATTAGTAACTATTAACTTTATAACAAACATGTATCATATTTTGTTAAATTGTGTTCCTGTGAATAACTTTAACTTAGTTTAGCAACATAAACTGTATTCTGATGGATTAATTGATAATCTGTTCTTTCCCTTTTGGTATGTAGGAGAATAGGCAGACAAAACACCCACAGTTACTTTATGAAGCAAAGGTATATAACATTCTTCAGGGAGGAAGTAAGTATAACATAGTATTAGTTTACAATGCTTTTGTATACATCTTGTTGTCCTGATTATTCGCTCTCTTCTTTCAGCTGGTATTGCAAATAGAAAATGGTGTGGGGTTGATGGAGAGGATAACGTTCTTGTCCTCGACTTACTAGGACCAAGTCTTGAAGACCTGTTTGTGTACTGCTCTAGGAAGTTTTCACTGAAAATGGTCCTAATGTTGGCTGATCAGATGGTACTTCAATTTTCTTATATTATTGTTTACTACTGTGTATTCCCTCTAATACTGTTGTTTTTATTTTGACTTTTAGTGGTTTAAAGGGAATGTTGCCTGTTGTAATTCAAAATTAAATTTACTAGATATGTTATATCATATTGTTTCCATAATTTGTATCTTCATTTTCTCTCATCAATAATCTTGGATAAAACTATGTTAGCAGATTGATGTTGTTAATCAGTTATTTTTCTATCATATTAATCATACATCATCAAGTTGTCTCGCTTTAAAAGTTATTTTTCCTGAGTACCAAATTATATTGCATGTGTTACTTCTTAAATTGTTCAACTTGCTGATTATAATCTTTTTAAATCCAAATTGGTTATAATCACTGTTTTTTTTTGGGGTTTTGATAATCAATTGCAGATTACAAGAATTGAATATACGCACTCTTAGGGGTTTTTGCATAGAGACATAAAACCAGATAACTTCCTATGGTAGTTACCATATTCTTCTTTAGTGTTTGTAGTGCAGTGACTTTTTTGTTCCTATAAGATTCTTTGCTCTTTATCTCTGTCTTTGCTTTAATTGTGTTATTCTCGTCAGGCTTACCTTATTGATTTTGGACTTGCAAAAAGATATCATGACCCCACTTCGAGCCGCCATATTCCTTACAGGTATTTGTTTGATTCTTAATAAGTACACTTACTAGTATTATCTTATAAAGCTAATGAACTTCAGAACACAAACAGGTAGATGGATAACGCATAACTGTTACCTGTACTTTTAACATTGGTTGTGTGAAGCTGAATATTCTGTTAAAGATTCCGGGTTCTTCTGCCATTATATGTAATTAATTCCTAGTGTGAACTATTCAACCATTCCTACTTTACTTAACAAACCAAATATTTGTTAGTTTTGGTATTATTATATTGTATGACATTCCACTGTTGCAGCCTCATCTTTTGATATGTTTCCTTCTGAACAGGGATACAGTGAAGCCCATCTTTTGATATGTTTTGGTATTATCTTTTGATATGTTTAATTTATGTGCAGTGGGCTATTGTTCCTATTATGGGAAAAAATTCGACCCTGAGCCAGGTAGGTGCCGGAGGACTGATGGGAAAAAGTGGAGGTGCTCCAAAGATGCTTATCCGGACTCCAAATACTTTGATCGGCACATGCACCGTGGCCGCAATCGTTCAAGAAAGCCTGTGGAATCTCAATCTACTTCTCCGTCCTTGTCGACTGCAATGCCACACACAGCAACTGGGAGCAGCAGTGGTAGGGGAAGCTTTCAGAGCAGTGGCAGTGGAAGCTTCCAAAACCTGCCCTTGTATTCAGTTGGTAATTCAGAGAGTCTATGTTATGGAAGCAATGTATCAAAGTTGCAGATGGAGCAGCCTTCCCCTTAGGGTATCAATAACAAACAGTACATGTACATCACTTCTTTTTCCGAGAGATTGTCAATTGTCAATTTAATCTCTCTCCAATTTGTCAATTGTTTACTGTATTGATATGGGCATATTATGTATTAATTTCAGGGAGTTTGTGAACTGTGTCCGATGCATCAAGATCCTTTCGCCTCAAGAAGTCCAGCAGATGAGCTTGGATGGAGGTTTTGGGAACAATGCCCTTCCGAATCATGCCTGCATCCAACAGTTGTTGCACTACAGCGGAAACAATTAGTGTGGAGTCCACTCAGGTACAGAAGCATGAAAACTAACAGGAAACGGAAACAATTAGTGTGGAGTCCACTCAGGTACAGAAGCATGAAAACTAACAGGAAATCATTGTTGTTACCCTCTTCTAGAAGGTTCAGAAGCATGAAAACGAACAGGAAATTACTATGAGGATATTTGGACTGATAAGGAATAGGAACTCTTATGGCAATTAATAGAACGCAATGAACTAAATTAATAGAGGCAAAACTTAGGTTTTTTTGTGCATGCTTAAGTAGTAGCTTAATTTTATGGATAGTTTAGTTTATTTTGTGGATGTAATTAAATTCACAATTCAATATAGTAGTAATTTTTATTGAAAAGTTAATTTGAGATGTATATATTTTGTGGATGTAGTAATTTGAAATTGTAAACGAATGATATTACTTGGAATCTTTTATAAATGATTGAAGTTATAACTCTTTTAATCTTTCAGGTTACAATATGCTAATCTTTCAGGCAGTAGCATATTGCAGGTGCGTTTGTAATGCACGCGAACCACAACTTTTTTTTTCTTTTTTTTTTTAATCTACAACATTTTAAAAGCGTTGTGTAAATATGCCTAAACGTTATCTGATATATTAAACTACAATATTTTTATCCAGAAAACGTTGTGGAATTATACCTTCTACAACGTTTTTAAGCATCTGTTAATTTATGAAAAATAAATCTACAACGTTTTTTTCTTAAAAACGTTGTGTAATGTGACGAACGAGATTTTTGTAATTTGATTTTAATATTTATTGAATTAAATAAATATTCTCGATGATTTAATTATTAGATTAAATAATTAATTAATGCAATTGTGGTAAATTAATTTAATTGTATGTGTTATATTTATCAAATTAATGTGAAAAATTATTATTATTCGAAGTATGTAATTATGTGAGCTTATTGAATTAAAAAGAAATATTTATTGAGCCTAATGTTATTTTAATTAATTAGAGATTTAATAATTTAATATTATTAATTAATGAGAAAATTAATTATATGACTATGTGAATTAATGAGAAATTATTATATTTTATTCAAATTAAATTAAATAATATATTTGATTTATTTTATAATTGGATGTGACATTATTAAACTATAGTATAGGAGATTGATTAAAATAATTAGAAGTGTTATTTATTATTAGCCAAACATGGCCTTAGTGGGAGTTAAGGGAAGTTAACCCATGTTGGGTAACTGACCCCCACAACGCGTCCGTTCTTTTATTACGCCTTCCTTATTTCATTTTTTTTTGCTAAGTCTGGAATTATCAGAGAGAGAGTTTGAGAAATTCAGAGAGAAATTTAGAAATTGTTGAGGAAATTGGGAGTTGAGTAATTGAATTAGCATCATCCAAAAAGGGTTTCTCCAGTAATCTGCACTCTATAATCTGGGTAATTCCTTTAAACCCAATTTTATTACGTCGTTTAAGTTTTTCTTAGAAATTGGCTTTCAAGTTTATGTTAAATTCATGTAATTGGAAAGAGTAATAATTATGTGTATATATGTGATAAGATGTTGTTAAAATGTGTTTTACTATGTACTGGATGGTTCCATATCATCAGTTTCATGAAAAATTATACAATATACGATTACAGAGTACGTTATATAGCCATATGGCCCTTACGCACAAATTTAATGCGTTAATCATATATTATCCCTAAATTTTACAATTTTATATAATTATGCATATTAAAACGAAGAGAACAAAGCTTGAATGGATGGATTTGGTGTTATAACGAATCCGTGGCATTAAATTTTATGATTTATGTTCAAAACCTTCAAGAAAATCAAGAACAGTAAATTATATGTTTTGATTATGCAAAATTATGTGTTATAACTTGTTAAAAGCATGCTGGAAGGGTTAAGTAATAGTTATATGTATATTATAATGTCTGGGTATGTCTAAATTCATGTAGAAAATAAGAAATTGGTAGAAAATGGCATGTTCTGCGATTTTTCGCGAACTGCAGTTTATGTGTTTGGTGCGCCGCGCCGCAGCGCTGGCTGCAGGCATAAGGACCGCGCTACAGCGCGAGCCACACCACAGCGCCATTGACCTGGCTGCAGCGCGGGCCGCGTCGCAGCACCGAGATTAAGTACAACAGTGGCGCCGCAGCGCCACTCTCCAGAATGTCCAAAAATGCAAATTTTTAAGTGTTCAAGTATAGAAATGTAATAGTAACTCAACCTAATGAATATAAAATTAGGTTAAACATATAATGAGATGTTAAAGTAAATTCTTAACACGTCCATAACACAATGACGTGTGAATTGAACGATTGAATGTATAGTTAGCTTAATGTTCGTGAAGTCTTAATTTTGACCATAAGTGTAGTAATTGACTAAGTATTGTCATGAATTCGAGTTAGACAAAAGAATAAACTTGTGATGATTAGTACGTTATAATTGACTGGTATTATGAATGTAAGTGATATGTAGGATTTAAATAAAGGAACGAGTTTAATTAAAGTGTAATCTATGCACGAGACAAGTTTTCCTAACCCTACTTGTTATCGTTATATAAATGATGAATTCACCTTTCTACATTGAGCCAGTTCTCATTATTATTGATCAAGTCTGTTTTGTTATATTAAAGCCTATTAATCTTTCAAGCATGATGCTGTTATACAATACTTATTCTATTGTATACCTTTTGAGATTTTATTCAAGTTAAATATTTAGTTACTGTTAAACCTTGTTAGACTAGCGATCCCTTAATGATTCAACTAGTCCATAGTTGATGAGCGTTCTAAATTTTAGAATCCTTGATGAATTATCCAAACCAAACTTCCTTTGGCGCGGACTCAAATGTCAAACTGAGATGAACAACCCTGTAAAGGGGATTACTTATGCGTTAGCGTTAAGATATTGTGCACAGTATGGTATTAAAGGGCTGATCCCCCTAAGTACGAGAAGAAGAGTCCATAGTCTTATGACTGTTAAAGGTTTCAAGTATAACCCTTGATAACCTAGGACATAGTTCAAGGTCTTATGACCCTCAGATTTCTTTTGATTCTAGTTATTCATTCTCGATTCAAAAGTTGAGCTTTATTTCAGAAGTCTTTGATTCACTCGCATGTTATTATATTGTTACTTTCATTATTATACTTGTGGGCAATTGTGCTCACTTTTGCGAATAATAACATTGCAATTAAGAACGAAAGAACACACGAACCTTCTACTAGCAAAGGGAAGGGCAAGATTAACAAGTGATGAAGACTTGTTGTTTATGTGATGTTGAATTTATGTGTTAAGACTTATTTTAAGACTTATTATTTGTTTATGTTTTCGCACAGATGTTTAAGGTTAGTATGACTTGGGATTGTATTTATTATTCAGATGTTGTAACCCCATAAGGGGAGGATTTATTTCTATCTATTGTATGGTTTGCATTTATTATGGGTAGATAGATATATGATGTTGTATCGTAAACACCAAATCATGTGGGAATGTAAGTACCCGGATTTGAGGGTGTCACAGGTTGGTATCAGAGCTGTAGGTTATGAACCTTAGGGTGGGGAACAACCTTAGGTAATAGCCTTATAGGAAGAACATAGTGAAGGAAAACTCTTATCTAGCTCTAAGAGATGAATTTCTTAATTCATTGAAGATAATAAAAGACTTTATGTGCATATGTGTTAAATTATGTGCTCACTAGTACGACTTAGTAATTAAAACTTGAAACTGTGTTGCCAGGATGTCAGATGTTGGAGGAGCTAGTCGAGCTGGGGAGGAGGAACCCCGAGTTCCTATTGAGGAGGAGCCCCGAGACATTCATGTTGTCAGGGAGCAGTTAATACAGATGGAGCCATCTCTGTTGATCACTGTTGTTGGTCTGGAGCATGAGCTTGAGACTGATCTAGAGGAGGATCCTGAGGAGGAAGAGGAAGAAGAGGAGTTCCCACCGAACTCCATTGATGCTGAGATGTACGATGAGCTATATGACCGTAACGTAGAGTTAAGTGACACTATCCAGGATTTGACTGAGCGGACGATTATTCAGCAGATTACCATCGAGCAGAAGGATAGGGAGATTGTGACTCTTCACACACGTGTGGAAAACGTAGAGTCGGATTTGGTTCACGAGAAGGGGTCAAACCGAGGAGAAGTCCGAAGAAATAGAGAAGTTGAAGAAGGAACTGAAGGAAAGCTCAGAGAAGCTGATCATAGCAGAGGAGGGCTGGGTAAGAGAATCACGTCGTGCTGATCTTGCAGAAAGGGATTGTCGTGTAAAGAAGGCGAAGCTTGGGGAGACATACTCTACACTTAATAACGCAATGGATGAAGTCCAGGATCGAGTTTTGAGGTACCCAATCTAGTTTGAAGGTCTACCATCGTACATGCTGGATCGCAGAACGATGTCTGGCATCATAGAAGAGGAACGTAGCAAGGCTATTCGGCGCCTTAACAGGCAGTGATAGTATTTGTTTAATTATGTGAAAACTTATCTGGTTTTTAGATGTAAATTCAGACGTGTTTATGAACGAATGAATATTTTAATATTTTAAATCTTGTAGATTCTTTATCTCGGGATAATTGATGTAAATAGCAGTGATGCTATCGTTTGATGTTAAAACTTTTGATTTGAATAAATATATCAAGTTGTTTGAGATAATGTGTTAAGTGATTATGTTAAATTGTTGAGTTAATCCTTAACTATTTAGAGAAATAAATAATGATCTAATAAGCGTATATTTTAACAGAAATATGCCGCCGAGAAGAAGACAAAACCGTCACCCAGCTCAGGAAGAGTCAACGAATAATAACAATAACGCCAATGCTAATCCCGTCCAATAAATAGTGAACTTACTAGCTGGAGCAATGAATAATCAACCTCAAGCTCCACCGAATACAACGTTCAAAGATTTCAAGGCGGTGGGACCGCCAGAGTTTAAAAGTTCCATGAACCCGATCGAAGCTCAGACTTGGGTTATGGAGATGGAGAAGGTTTTTGAGGTCGCAAGAGTCAGAGAGGACCAGAAGACCACTTTTGCAACGTTTATGCTGAAATCTGAAGCCAGTTTTTGGTGGCAAGCAAACAAGGTTTGTGGAGGAGAAGGTATGATTACCTGGGAGAGGTTTAAGGAGATGTTTTTCGAGATATATTTCCCGACTACCTTGCAGAACCAATTGAAGGTTCAGTTTCTGGAATTGAAGTAGGAGAAATATGTCTGTACCAGATTATGCTGCTAGATTCAACGAATTGGCAAGGTTTGCCACATATCAAGTGCACACGGACGAGAGAAAAGCAAGAAGATTCGAATAAGGACTGAAGCCGTGGTTGTATAGTAAGGTGTCGATGTTTCAGTTGAAGACATTCGTCGGGGTACTAGAGAAAGCCGTACTCGCTGAAGGTGGAAGCGATGCGGTAACCAAATATAATCAGGATCAAAAAGAAGAAGAAGAATGAAAGTGAAGGAAATAATAAGGCTATTGGAAGTAATACGGGAGGAGGTAATAATAATCAGAAGAGAAGGTGGTCTGACAACACATCAACCGAAAACCAGCAAGGAGGTCAGAAGAAAAGGATTGAAGCGTACCCGACCTGCGGGAAAGCTCATTTGGGAGTGTGTATGAAGGGTAAACGTGTGTGCTACAATTATGATCAGGAAGGCCACATAGCACCTAACTGTCCTAACCCAAAGAAAGGTGTCTGCTTCAGTTGTGGTTCAAAGGATCATTTGGCAAGAAACTGTCCTAAGAAAGGATCTGGAGGGGCAGGATCAAGAGGAAACAGGGGAAATAGCAGTGGAAGCGCTCTGACCATCACAGGACCAACCGCCACCAATCGACCGACCGCCAGGACCTTCAATATGATGGTGGAGGATGAAGTGTAGTCACGTGATGTGGTGTCATGTATCAGTTCGATCAATAGAGTTAATGCTTACGTATTATTTGATTCGGGTGCTAATTGTTCATTTATATCCGATGACTTTGCTAAGAATTTAGAATTGCCTAAGGATGAGTTAGAATACCCCATGAACATAGAAATCACGAATAGAGAAATAATCCCTGTTAAGTACGTGTATAAGAACTGTAGAGTGGATATTAAGGGTAATATCATGAACGTAGATCTTATCCCTATTCGTCTTGGGGAATTTGACGTTATCTTGGGAATAGACTGGTTATTCAATTACGGGGCGGTAATTGATTTCCAAAAGAAGTGTATTAACCTTATGACTCCGTCAAAGGTTGTGTTTTATGGTAGCAAGTCGCCTAGACAAGCGAGTTGTCTGACGATGATACAGGCCAGGAAGTTGTTACAACAAGGATGTGTAGGATATTTAGCTTACATAGTCGACAGTCGTAAAGAAAATTCGAAAGTAGAGGATATACCAGTAGTGAGAGACTTCGTCGACGTATTTCCAGATGATTTGTCAGGACTTCCGCCAGATAGAGAGGTTAAATTTGTGATTGATTTGGCACCAGGAACGACTCCAATATCAAAGGCACTATACCGAATGGCGCCGATAGAAATGAAAGAATTGATGGTACAACTACAAGAATTACTAGACAAGAAGTACATTCAACCGAGTGTATCACCGTGGGGAGCATCGGTGTTGTTTGTAAAGAAGAAAGACGGGACGATGCGGCTTTGCATCGATTTTAGAGAACTGAATAAGGTCACAATTAAGAATAGATATCCATTACCGAGGATTGATGATCTGTTTGATCAATTGAGGGGAGCGAAATACTTTTCCAAGATATATTTTAGGAGTGGTTATCATCAACTGAAGGTGAGACCAGACGATGTACCGAAGACAGCGTTCAGAACACGATATAGTCACTATGAATTTTTAGTAATGTCGTTTGGTTTAACGAATGCTCCTGCAACATTTATGGGACTAATGAATGGTGTGTTCAAGCTGTTTTTGGACAAGTTCGTAATGGTATTTATAGATGACATTTTAGTATACTTAAAAACCAAGAAAGAACATGAAGAGCATTTGAGATTAACGTTGGAAGTGTTGAGAAGAGAGAAGTTGTATGACAAGTTTTCAAAATGCGAATTCTGGATCGAGCGGGTACAATTTCTTGGGCATGTGATTGATAAAGACGGAATTTCGGTAGATCCATCCAAAGTCGAAGCTGTGATTAACTGGGTTCAGCCGAAGACGCCATCGGAAGTACGAAGTTTTCTTGGATTGGCAGGTTATTACAGAAGATTCATTCAAGACTTTTCCAAGATCGCAACTCCATTAACGAATTTAACTCGAAAAGCTGTGAAATTTGTTTGGACGGAAAAGTGTGAGGAAAGCTTTCAAGAATTGAAGAAGAGGTTGAGTACAACACATGTGTCGTCTCTTTCGAAAGATACATGAAATTTTGTTGTTTATAGTGATGCGCCGCATAAGGGACTTGGCTGAGTGCTTATGCAGAACGGTAGAGTCATTGCGTATGCGTCACGACAACTGAAAGATTATGAGAAGGGGTATCCGACCCACGACTTGGAGTTTGCTGCAGTGGTTTTCGCTTTGAAAATCTGGAGGCACTATCTCTACAGGGAGAAGTGTGAAATATATACAGACCACAAGAGTCTGAAATATATTTTTACACAGAAAGAACTGAATATGCGCCAAAGAAGGTGGTTGGAATTAATTAAAGACTACGATTGTGAGATTTTATACCATCCGGGTAAGGCAAACGTGGTTGCCGACGCTTTAAGTAGAAAAGGTCAGGAGAAATTGATGATGTTTACCGCACAAAAGGAATTGATTTCAGCAATGGAGAAGCTAGAATTGGAAGTGAAGTATCCTATGGAGATTGAGGAAAAGCTAATTCAGATGCAATCTGGTACAACCCTACTGGATAAAGTTAAGGAAGCTCAACTTCAGGACGATGAATGTAAAAAGGTGCTAATAAAGATATCTGAAGGAACTGAACCAAGATTTAAGATGGATAAGGAAGGAATACTGAGATTTGAGAGCAGAATTTGGGTACCGCCAGTACTAGAGATTAATGAAGACATTTTGAGCGAGGCTCATAGTTCACGATATTCGATTCACCCTGGTAGTACCAAGATATATCAAGATCTTTGACAACATTTCTGGTGGTCGAATTTGAAACGTGATATTGCAGAGTGTGTTGCAAAGTGTCTAACCTGTCAAAAAGTAAAAGTAGAACATCAGAGACCAAGTGGATTGTTACAACCGTTGGAGATCCCAGAATGAAAATGGGAACATATTACAATGGACTTCGTGGTTGGCCTTCTGACGACTCAGAAAGGCTACGACGCAGTATGGGTTATCGTTGACCGACTGACAAAATCCGCACATTTCCTTTCGATAAAAATTAGATTCAACTTAGATCAGTTGGCAAGGTTATACGTAAAAGAGATTATTTCGAGGCACGGAGTACCGGTGTCAATTATTTTCGATAAGGATCCGCGCTTTACATCGAAATTCTGGAAACGTTTACAGGAATGCATGGGTACATAATTACGAGTGAGTACAACATATCACCCTCAGACAGATGGACAGAGCGAGAGAACGATTCAGAAATTAGAAGATATGTTAAGAGCTTGTGTAATGAACTTCAAAGGTAATTGGGACAATCACCTACTGCTTGTAGAGTTCGGCTACAATAACAGTTACCACGCTAGTATTGGTATACCGCCTTATGAAGCATTATACGGCAAAAAGTGCAGAACTCCGCTTTACTGGGATGAAGTTGGCAAAAGACAGTTGCTAGGGCCAGAATTGGTTCAAAAGACAGCAGAAATAGTCAAAGTAATCCGAGCACGACTGGTAGCAGCTCAAGATAGGCAGAAGAAATACGCCGATCCACATCATAAAAATGTTGAGTTTGAATCGGGTAGTTATGTATTCTTGAAGGTCTCTCCCTAGAAGGGAAAGATCAGGTTTGGAAAGAAAGGAAAATTAAGCCCACGATTCATTGGACCATTTGAAGTACTGCGAAGAATCGGAGAAGTTGCATATGAGATAGCGTTACCTCCAGCACTCGAGAATGTCCACAACGTCTTCCATGTTTCAGTATTACGACCCTACAAACCCGATTACAAACATGTAATTGAATACGAACCCCTGCATTTTGATAAAGACTTATCTTACGAAGAAATCCATGTTCAAATTGTCAACCGAAAAGAGCAAGTTCTCAGAAATAAAATAATACCTTCTGTTAAGGTAATTTGGAGGAACCACAACGCTGAAGAAGCTACATGAGAACTCGAAGAGAATATGATGAAGAATTACCCTCATTTATTTACTTAAATTATGTGTAAGCAATTCTTAGGACAGAATCTTTGTAAGGAGGGGAGAATGTAACGGGTTGAATTAATTGATTCGTGATTCTGGGGACAGAATCCTTTTAAGGGGAGAAAGATGTGACGAATGAGATTTTTGTAATTTAATTTTAATATTTATTGAATTAAATAAATATTCTCGATGATTTAATTATTAGATTAAATAATTAATTGATGCAATTGTGATAAATTAATTTAATTATATGTGTCATATTTATTAAATTAATGTGGAGAATTATTATTATTCGAAGTATGTAATTATGTGAGCTTATTGAATTAAAAAGAAATATTTATTGAGCCTAATGTTATTTTAATTAATTTAATAATTAATTAGAGATTTAAAAATTTGACATTATTAATTAATGAGAAAATTAATTATATGACTATGTGAATTAATGAGAAATTATTATATTTTATTCAAATTAAATTAAATAATATATTTGATTTATTTTATAATTAGATGTGACATTATTAAACTATAGTATATGAGATTGATTAAAATAATTAGAAGTGTTATTTATTGTTAGCCAAACATGGCCTTAGTGGGAGTTGAGGGAAGTTAACCCATGTTGGGTAACTGACCCCCACAACGCATCCGTTCTTTTATTACGTCTTCCTTATTTCATTTTTTTTGCTAAGTCTAGAATTATCAGAGAGAGAGTTTGAGAAATTCAGAGAGAAATTTAAAAATTGTTGAGGAAATTGGGAGTTGAGTAATTGAATTAGCATCATCCAAAAAGGGTTTCTCCAGTAATCTGCACTCTATAATCTGGATAATTTTAAATTTTATGATTTATGTTCAAAACCTTCAAGAAAATCAAGAACAGTAAATTATATGTTTTGATTATGCAAAATTATGTGTTATAACTTGTTAAAAGCATGCTGGAAGGGTTAAGTAATAGTTATATGTATATTATAATGTCTGGGTATGTCAAAATTCATGTAGAAAATAAGAAATTGGTAGAAAATGGCATGTTCTGCGATTTTTCGCGAACTGCAGTTTATGTGTCTGGTGCGCCGCGCCGCAGCGCTAGCTGCAGGCATAAGGACCGCGTTGCAGCGCGAGCCACACCACAGCGCCATTGACCTGGCTGCAGCGCGGGCCACGTCGCAGCTCCGAGATTAAGTACAACAGTGGCGCCGCAGCACCACTCTCCAGAATGTCCAAAAATGCAAATTTTTAAGTGTTCAAGTATAGAAATGTAATAGTAACTCAACCTAATGAATATAAAATTAGGTTAAACATATAATGAGATGTTAAAGTAAATTCTTAACACGTCCATAACACAATTACGTGTGAAATGAACGATTGAATGTATAGTTAGCTTAATGTTCGTGAAGTCTTAATTTTGACCATAAGTGTAGTAATTGACTATGTATTGTCATGAATTCGAGTTAGACAAAAGAATAAACTTGTGATGATTAGTACGTTATAATTGACTGGTATTATGAATGTAAGTGATATGTAGGATTTAAATCAAGGAATGAGTTTAATTAAAGTGTAATCTACGCACGAGACAAGTTTTCCTAACCCTACTTCTTATCGTTATATAAATGATGAATTCACCTTTCTACATTGAGCAAGTTCTCATTATTATTGATCAAGTCTGTTTTGTTATATTAAAGCCTATTAATCTTTCAAGCATGATGTTGTTATACAATACTTATTCTATTGTATACCTTTTGAGATTTTATTCAAGTTAAATATTCAGTTACTGTTAAACCTTGTTAGACTAGCGATCCCTTAATGATTCGACTAGTCCATAGTTGATGAGCGTTCTAAATTTTAGAATCCTTGATGAATTATCCAAACCAAACTTCCTTTGGCGCGGACTCAAATGTCAAACTGAGATGAACAACCCTGTAAAGGGGATTACTTATGCGTTAGCGTTAAGATATTGTGCACAGTATGGTATTAAAGGGCTGATCCCCCTAAGTACGAGAAGAAGAGTCCATAGTCTTATGACTGTTAAAGGTTTCAAGTATAACCCTTGATAACCTAGGACATAGTTCAAGGTCTTATGACCCTCAGATTTCTTTTGATTCTTGTTATTCATTCTTGATTCAAAAGTTGAGCTTTATTTCAGAAGTCTTTAATTCACTCGCATGTTATTATATTGTTACTTTTATTATTATACTTGTGGGCAATTGTGCTCACTGTTGCGAATAATAACATTGCAGTTAAGAACGAAAGAACAGACGAACCTTCTACTAGCAAAGGAAAGGGCAAGATTAACAAGTGATGAAGACTTGTTGTTTATGTGATGTTGAATGTATGTGTTAAGACTTATTTTAAGACTTATTATTTGTTTATGTTTCCGCAAAGATGTTTAAGGTTAGTATGACCTGGGATTGTATTTATTATTCAGATGTTGTAACCCCATAAGGGGAGAATTTATTTCTATCTATTGTATGGTTTGCATTTATTATGGGTAGATAGATATATGATGTTGTATCGTGAAAACCAAATCATGTTGGAATGGAAGTACCCGGATTTGGGGGTGTCACATGTAATGTGTTTAACTATAATGTTTTAAAAACGTTGTGTAAGGGTGTCAAATAGATGACACCCTTAACCACGACGTTTTTTTGACTGAAACCATAACGTTTTTTTGGCGTTGTCTATTTACTGTTTTGTAGTAGTGCGTGTCTTAGATTTAATTACTTTAGATTATCTAGTTTCTATGTATCAATATAGGCTTGAACACATAGCACTTCAATTTAAATCATTGTTTTATAGTTTGCAAATACCTTTTTGAACTTCATTCTTGAAAGTTATAATCATGCTATCCTATCACATAATATGTTTCTTAACACATTGGATAGGTACTGGTCACATAATACATGTTAGAGTAACAATACAAGCATGTAAACACCTTCAAGCTATTAGAAAAAAACTGTTCCTACTGCTGACTGGCGTGGCCGCACTTGATTTGTACTAAGGAGTGGCGCGGCCGCGCTGCTCTCGGTGCAAACCAAGACTGCCACATAGCTAGGCCAGTCTTGCACAACCAATCCATTAGCCAAACATATCCAAGCATACAAGATGAGTTTGTATAGTCTAAATCATGCTTTCATAATTACATAATAGATCACATGAGCATATCTTTAAGTTCAAAACTTAGTGTATTCATAGTTCGTTTATACATAGCTAATATAGTCCTTTTTCTTGAAATTCCTCTTTTTAATCATGCTTGAATATCTTATATTTCCTTCAACCATATAACTAACATATTGACACATGTAAAGACATATCAGAACGTAATACACTCGCATCCAAGGTTAGAACATGTTTTGCAAAAGGTTTATCAAAACTATTTTCCAACTCTTTAAGTTTTCTTTTAATATTCCAACCAAAACAAGCTAACATGACTCCTATATACATAACAACCTCATTACATGTGTTAAGGTTGTTTATAAGCATATAATAATCAAAGTAGCATGCTCGTCCTCTTATTGAGTCATTAAAGCAGTAAACAAGAAAAACACCCCGTGTGGTAACAAGATATAGAAGTGGTGCGGCCGCGCCACTTTGTTCAGAGGCAAAAATAAATGGCTCTACTTCTGCAGAGCCTTAGCACAGGTATTGCTAATTCTATACCTTGACCAGCTGCAGTACTTTATAGCATACATACCAACTCAAACAACACAGAGACATGCTAATTCATATTACCTTGTTAGATTTCATGAGAATTGTAAGAATTTGACAAAACTTGAATTAAGAACAAAAATAGGAATTATACCTCCTTGAAGTTTAACTTGATTCCTCAAAGTACTAATTACATTCTCTCAATGCTCAGCCACACACTCTCTTCCTACACTTATCAGTCGATTTCTTTAGCAACTAAGAATTAGGAAGTTTGGATGCCATTTATAGAGAAAAGGGTTGCCTAGTTCATGGCTTTGTTCCATGGTTTGATGTACTTGAAATCGGAAGGATACAAGGGTTATAGAGGAGTTGGCCAACCACCATTTGCATAGCCATCATCACTACAAATCCTAGCTACTGTAGTTCAGGTAATGAGGGAGATAGGCTACTGTGCATCACTATTTGGGACTCTTAATATGGGACACAGACTTTTAAATCCCAGCAACATGTTTATAATGTTTAGTTTGTTCTCTTATACTCCCAAAATATAATTTTAATGTGTTAATGCTACTACGCAATGCAAAGTTAAGGATTATTTATGTACTCACATGAATGCAATAACTCTTACTATATAGTCTATATATATAATATATAGACATATTAATGTGTCACCTTGTACTATATAAAATATATAGTTAACTACAATGTAATAAAGGTTTACTATATTGCATGCTTGCATAAATTAATCAAGTAAATATAATCATATTATATTTATTAATCTCTTACTCATTAATTATTATTTATTCATAATAATTATTAATCAACACATTATTAATTAATTACCCATAATTACAATTAATCAATATGTTCAAATCCTGCCACTATATTCAAATAAATTGAATATCTAATTAATAATAATCCTATCAATTCTTTGATATTAAAGTCTTAGGGTTAGTCCACTAGCTTAAATAAACTATTAGTGACTCCCTTTAGTCATTTCATAAATTCACATAATCATATAAGGTTTAAATAGACTCACAAAACTAACTTATTAAAATTAAATCACATATTTATTTAATAAGGAGTTTAAAATTCACGGTCATTACATCCCTCCCCCCCTTATAAAAATTTCGTCCTCGAAATTATAAAAATAAGGTTACTCAAATAAAAATGGATAATTCGCTCTCATTTTCTCTTCTAGTTCCCACGTAGCTTCTTCGATTGCGTGATTCCTCCAGAGAATCTTAACGGAAAGGATGATTTTATTCCTCAGCTTTTGTTCCTTCTTATCTAGTATCTAGACAGGAACTTCCTCGTACGATAAGTCTTTCTCGACCTGGATTGGTTCATAGGAGATAACGTGCTTGTAGTCTGGTTTATACGGCCGCAATACTGACACATGAAACACATTGTGAATGTGCTCAAGTTCAGGAGGTAAGGCTACCTCGTACGCCACTTCACCGTCTCGCCTCAGAATCTAGAACGGTCCTATAAACCTAGGGCTCAACTTTCCTTTCTTCCCAAAATGAATCTTCCCTTTTCAGGGAGATACTTTTAGAAATGCATAGCTTCCTAATTCAAAATCTTTCTTCTTGCGATGTAAGTCCGCATACTTCTTCTGGCGGTCTTGAGCTACTACTAGTTGGGCTCTTATCACCTTAATTATTTCTACCGTCTGTTGTACCAACTCTGGTCCCAACAGTCAACGTTCTCCAACTTCATTCCAACATAAGGGCGTTCTACATTTCCTCCCATATAATGCTTCGTACGGCGGCATTCCAATACTAGAGTGATAACTATTGTTAGACGCGAACTCTACTAATGGAAGGTGATCCTCCCAACTACCCTTGAAGTCCATCACAAAAGCTCGGAGCATGTCTTCAAGTGTTTGAATCGTTCTTTCGCTTTGCCCATCGATCTGCGGATGATACGCGATACTCATTCGTAGTTATGTCCCCATTCTTTCTTGAAGACTCTTCCAAAAGTTTGATGTGAATTGCGGATCTCTATCTGATACGATAGATACCGACACCCCATGCCTCGAGATAATTTCCTTGACACATAATTTGACTAACTGGTCTAAACTATACTTACTCTTAATCGGCAAAAAGTGAGCTGACTTAGTAAGACGATCTACAATCACCCATATGGCGTCGTATCCTTTCTGCGTTGCTGGAAGTCCCGCCAAAAAGTTCATTGTGATGTGCTCCCATTTCTATTTTGGAATCTCTAATGGTTGTAATAACCCGCTTGGTCGTTGGTGCTCTGCTTTGACTCTCTGATAAGTTAGACATTTACTTATGCATTCCACAACCTCTCTCTTCATGTTTGGCCACCAGAAGGGGTGACGTAAATCTTGGTACATCTTCGTGCTTCCTGGGTGTATCGAATATCTCGTACTGTGCGCTTCTTGCAAAATCTTTTCTCTTAGTTCTGGTACTAACGGTACCCAAATTCGTCCTTCAAATTTTAGCAGTCCAGTTCTATCAATCTTAAATTTCAATTCATCACCTTCAGTCAATTGCTTCTTGATGTTATTGCAATATTCTTCCTTCGTTTGTGCCACTTTAACCTTATCCAACAAAGTCGGGCTCGCTGTTACTGTAAATAATTGTTCGTTGGTCTCCATCGGATACTTAATCTCCAAGTCTAGTCGTTCAAAATCTTTCACCAATTCTTCTTGAATAGCCAATTTCAATAACTTCTCTCTTCCTTTTTTTCTCAAGGCATCTGTCACTACATTTGCTTTGCTTGGATGATACAGAATCTCACAATCATAATCTTTGATCAATTCTAGCCATCGGCGCTACCTCATGTTTAACTCTTTCTGCGTGAAGATATACTTCAGACTCTTATGATCCGTATATATCTCACATTTTTTGCCATACAAATAATGCCTCCAAATCTTCAAGGCAAAAACTATCGATGCTAACTCTAGGTTATGAGTCGGATATCCCTTCTCATAATCTTTCAGCTAACGCGAAGCGTACACAATGACCCGGCCGTGTTGCATTAGTACACAGCCAAGACCCTTATGTGACGCATCACTATACACTATAAACCCTCCCGTGTTGTCCGGTAAGGCCAACACAGGTGCTTGACTAAGCCTCTTCTTCAATTTTAGGAAAATTTCTTCACACTTCTCCATCCAAATGAACTTAATTGTCTTTCTGGTAAGATTGGTCAACGGTGATGCTAATTTTGAAAAATCCTGAATAAATCTTCGATAATATCCTGCCAATCCTAAGAAACTCTAGATTTCTGTTAGTGTCTTCGGCTGCTCCCAGTTGATAACCGCTTCTACATTCGCTGGATCCATCGAAACACCATCCTTGTCGATAACGTGTCCCAAAAACTGCACTCTCTGCAACCAAAACTCACAATTGGAGAATTTTGCATACATCTTCTCCCTCCTTAATGTCTCAAACACTATCCGAAGATGCTCAGCATGTTCTTCCTCCGTCTCTGAATACACTAGCATGTCATCTATGAATACGACAACAAACGTATCAAAATACTGTTTGAACACTCTGTTCATTAAATCCATAAATGCTGCTGGCGCATTCGTCAATATGAATGACAACATTACCAGAAACTCAAAGTGTCCATACCGAGTTTTGAATGCCATCTTTGGAATGTCCTCCGGCCTCACTTTCAGTTGGTGATAACCGATCCTCAAGTCAATCTTTAAAAAGTACTTTGCCCCCTTCAACTGATCAAACAAATCGTCTATCCTGGGCAACGGGTACTTGTTCTTAATGGTGACCTTGATCAACTCTCGATAGTCGATACAAAGTCTTAGTGACCCATCTTTTTTCTTTACGAATAAGACTGGTGCTCCCCATGGTGATATGCTCGGTCGAATGTATCCCTTATCTAACAACTCTTGTAATTAAGCTATCAGTTCTTTCATCTCTACCGGTGCCATACGATACGGCGCTTTGTATACCAATGATGTCCCTGGTGCCAAATCAATAAAAAACTCAATCTCTTTATCCAGTGGCAATCCCAGAATCTTGTCTGGGAAGACATCAACGAAATCCCTTACAATATATATTTGACTCAGTTCACCCTCGAATCATCAAGTATCAACCACGTGAGCCAAATAATCTATACAACCCTTCCTAAGCAATCTCTATGCTTGCACCATCGTCAGACAATGAGATTGTCTCGGCGATTTACTACCATAAAATACCACCTTTGACTTATTCGGAGTTTTAAGGTATACATACTTCTTCTTACAATCTATAACTACTCCGTGAATCGATAACCAATCCATTCCAACGATTACATTGAACTCCCCCAAACGAATCGGTATCAAATTCACTTTGAGCTTAAATCCTCGTAATTCGGTATAAAAATTCCTATAAATGTATAATACGGGGATAATTTCCTTGTTCGCTACTTCTACTTTCATAGGGTGTTCTAATCTCTCACGGGATAAGTCTATCTGTTTAGCAAATTCTTCGGAAACAAAGGTGCAGGTAGCACCCGAATAAAATAACACGTATGCATCTATATCTTTAATCGGAATAATACCTGACACCACATCGTTAGACTCCACCGCATCCTGTACGGTCATGTTGAACATTCGTGATGTTGGTATGTTGGCTTGACTGGTTGGCCCTCCAATGTTAAGCCCATTGTTGTTGTTGTTACGGTTGCCACTAGCTGCATCGCCCTTTCTCTTCAGGAAGTCCTTGATTTGATGGTATGTGGCTCCACACGAGAAATCGGGTCCTCTGACCCCAGTCCGGTCGTCGTGATAAAGTACAAACATCCACCTTTAAACAACATACAATAACAAAAATGCATAATATAATAAACGTACGTCGTTCATTTAAAAGGTGTTACTAATCCCAAGATTCGATAACCTTAATACAATCTTACAAACATACCCTAAAATAATCATTAGGGTTCATATTACATAACAATAATTTAAACTAGGCATAAGGTAAAGTCTGCTTCTCGCAACTATCCTACATCTTTCCATTACCCTTGTCCTTCCCTGAGGTCTCGGGCTTAACTGCAATATAATTCGTGATATAGCAAGGATGAGCAACAAGTTTGCTCAGCAAGTTTAAATACAACAATTAGGATATATCATGATGAATGAAAAATATCTGACAATGAATTCAACAATATGAATATCTGAAGGATTCAACAATTTGATTATTAGAAGCAAAGATAATGATTACTTTTAGAATAATTGATAGTCAAGTAGACTTTGAACTATAAAACTCCAATGGAATCAATAGCTGATTGACCCTTTGGTTACTGGCTACAGAATAAGTACTTGAGGGGATCAGCCTCGCATACACCATGTATATGCATAACATTTAAATCTGCTATTTGTATCATATATTAGATACCTGGGGTACTCCCCTATCATAAAAGGGGTGTTCTTTTAGTCTAAGAATTCTTACCATCAATTGGTTTGGATAGCTTTTATAAAACTTCATACAATTGTCTGACCAAACAAAGGTTTAGACTCTATCTGACACAATTTAAGAATTAAAGAACTTTAAATGATGTACAAGTCCAAGACTGTACGAACTCAAGTGCGCTAAGTACTAATATCAATAATATCGATGTGGAATAATTGTAAAGTAATTAAACCACTTAATAGCAAGCTTGGAAATAAAGTTCAAGCTTAAATGAATAACTTTCAATTCAACAATAGCATGTTGAATACAATATGAGAAGGATAGGAAACTTTTACAAAAATAAGTGAAGTTTAGCAACTTACACAATATTCAAATTTGTGTAAGGTAGAGAACTTGAACAATCAAAGAGTAAGGTTCGGAGAATTGCTCAATATAAAAGAGAGTTTTGGATACTTGCATTCAACATACGAATCATATGAAATTCAAGAACTTGCACAAAATCCAAAGTTGTGTAAGTTAGGAAACTTGCATGTTTGCTCAGCTACAATTTAATTCTAGCTTTAATTAACTTGCGTTGAAACGACCTAACATTAACAAGTCGGTCTTTCTAATTAGTATGTGTAAACTAATATGAGTCTACACTTACAAGAATCAAATCATCACATAGGTTTATCCTATAATTCACGTAAGTCAATCTAACCGTGTTTTAGATTTAATAACTTTAGATTATCTAGTTTCTATGTATCAATATAGGCTTGAACACATAGCACTTTAATTTAAATCATTATTTTATAGTTTGCAAATACCTTTTTGAACTTTATTCTTGAAAGTTATAATCATGCTATCCTATCACCTAGTATGTTTCTTAACACATTGGATAGGTACTGGTCACATAATACATGTTAGAGTAACAATATAAGCATGAAAACACCTTCAAGCTATTAGCAAAAAACTGTTCCTGCTGCAGACTGGTGCGGCCGCACTTGATTTGTACTAAGGAGTGGCGCGACCGCGCTGCTCCTGGTGCAAACCAAGACTGCAACATAGTTAGGCCAGTCTTTCACAACCAATCCATTAGCCAAATTATCCAAGCATACAAGATGAGTTTGCATAGTCTAAATCATTCTTTCATAATCACATAATAGATTACATGAGCATATCTTTAAGTTCAAAACTTAGTGTATACATAGTTCGTTTATACATAGCCAATATAGTCTTTTTTCTTGAAATTCCTATTTTTAATCATGCTTTAATATCTTATATTACCTTCAACCATATAACTAACATATTGACACTTGTCAAGACATATTAGAACATAATACACTCGCATCCAAGGTTAGAACATGTTTTGCAAAAGGTTTATCAAAACTATTTTCCAACTCTTTAAGTTTTCTTTTAATATTCCAACCAAAACAAGCTAACATGACTCCTATATACATAACAACCTCATTACATGTGTTAAGATTGTTTATAAGCATATAATAATTAAAGTAGCATGCTCGTCCTCTTACTGAGTCATTAAAGCAGTATCCAAGAAAAATACCCCGCGCGGTAACAAGCTATAGAAGTGGCGCGGCCGCGCCACTTCGTTAAGAGGAAAAAATAAATGGCTCTACTTCTGCAAAGCCTTAGTACATGTATTGATAATTCTATACCTAGACCAGCTGCAGTACTTTATAGCATATATACCAACTCAAACAACACAGAGACATGCTAATTCATACTACCTTGTTAGATTTCATGAGAATTGTAAGAATTTGACAAAACTTGAAATAAGAACAAAAATAGGAATTATACCTACTTGAAGTTTAACTTGATTCCTCAAACTACTAATTACACTCTCTCAATGTTCAGCCACACTCACTCTCTTCCTACACTTATCAAACAATTTCTTTAGCAACTAAGAATTAGGAAGTTTGGATGCCATTTATAGAGAAAAGGGTTGCCAGTTCATGGCTTTGTTCCATGGTTTGATTTACTTGAAATTGGAAGGATACAAGGGTTATAGAGGAGTTGGCCAACCACCATTTGCATAGCCATCATCACTACAAATCCTGGCTGCTGGAGTTCACGCAATGAGGGAGATAGGCTACTGTGCATCACTATTTGTGACTCTTAATATGGGACACATACTTTTAAATCCCAGCAACGTGTTTATAATGTTTAGTTTGTTCTCTTATACTCCCAAAATATAATTTTAATGTGTTAATGCTATTACACAATGAAAAGTTAAGAATTTTTTATGTACTCACATGAATGAAATAACTCTTACTATATAATCTATATATATAATATATAGACATATTAATGTGTTGCCTTGTACTATATAAAATATATATTTAACTACCATATAATAAAGGTTTACTATATTGCATGCTTGCATAAATTAATCAAGTAAATATAATCATATTATATTTATTAATCTCTTACTCATTAATTTTTATTTATTCATAATAATTATTAATCAACACATTGTCAATTAATTACCCATAATTGCAATTAATCAATATGTTCAAATCCTGCCACTATATTCAAATAAATTGAATATTTAATTAATAATAATCCTATCAATTCTTTGATATTAATATCTTAGGGTTAATCCACTAATTTAAATAAGCTATTAGTGACTCCCTTTAGTCATTTCATAAATTCACATAACCACATAAGGTTTAAATAGACTCATAAAACTAACTCATTAAAATTAAATCACATATTTATTTAATAAGGAGTTTAAAATTCACGATCATTACATTGCATCTTTAAGAGCCAAGAAAGCTTATGTGGCCATTAGAGTCCAATGGAATATATCTTTCTTTGACAGCTCAGTTAGAGGCCTACTTATGGTTCCATAGTTCTTTTTAAATTTTCTGTAGTAACCTGTTAAGCCTAGAAACCCCCTTAAACCCCTAAGGTTTTGTGGTTGGGGCCATTTAACCATACAATCTATCTTGTCTGCATCAGTTGAGGCCCCGTCTTGAGAGATGATATGCCCAAGATACTTGACATGTTCCATTCCAAAAGTGCACTTACTTTTTTTGACATACAACTGGTTAGTCTCCAACAATTGTAATGTCATTCTAAGGTGGCCTATGTGATCTTCCCAAGTCTTGATGTACACCAGTATGTCATCAAAGAAAACCAGAATGAACCTTCTAATGAAAGGTTTAAATACTTCATTCATAAGAGACTAGAAAGTTGTTGGTGCATTTGTGAGGTCAAATGGCATAACCAAGAATTCAAAGTGGCCTGAGTGAGTCCTGAATGCAGTCTTTTGTATATCAGGTTCATGAACTCTGATTTGGTGATAACCCAACCTCAAATGTAGCTTTCAAAACCACTTTTCTCCATGTAGTTCATCAATGGTAGGGATGTGAAATTTATCCTTAACAGTTTGCTCATTTAAGGATCTATAATCTACAGACATCCTATATGTACCATCTTGTTTTTTAAATAACAGAACTGGAAAAGCATAAGGGTTGTTGCTTGGTTGTATGACATCAGTCTGCAACATCTCATTTACTATTTTCTCGATATCCTCTTTTTGCACATAAGGCTACCTGTATGGCCTCAGATTTACAGGTTGACTTCCCACCTTCAAGTTGATATGATGGTTATGATTCCTATTAGGAGGTACTTGTTTAGGTTATTGGAAGACCCCAATAAATTCTTCAATTAAGGCATCTAACTCATGACCTTTTGGGGATTCAATCTTATTTTTTCAGAGTCATCCTTGCTGCTAGCGGTGGCATCCTTTACCTGGTTATCATAAACCATTCCAAACAAATAACCAAAGTATCCATGGGTGGTGGTATTAAGGATGTTGTTGAATTCACCAGAGGACATGACTTGAACAGTAGGAACCATAGAATCAGATTCACCTTGTAACACCACTAACTTACCATTCTTAAGGAAGGATAGTTTTAATTCCTTAAAATCAAATGTGGTAGGATTAAAATCCCTTAACCACTGTACTCCAAGTACAACATCAATCCCACCCAAAGGTAGAATCTTAAAATCATTGCTAAACTCCTCTCCTTGTGATGTCCAATGAAGGCCCACACATTCTTAATTACTATTAACTTTGAATCCATCATCTATAAACATAGTAATTGGTTTAGTATACTGCACTGTGGCTCTCAATCTCTTGGCTGACTCTGGATCCATGAAGTTGTGAGTACTTCCACTGTCAATTAGTATCTTGAGGAACTTCCCATTAGCCATTCCCAAAATTCTGATTATATTGTTCTTATTGTATCCAGACAAGGTATGTAAGGTTATATGAGCCTCCTGTATACCCCCTTCATCCATAATCTCCTTAGCTTCTAGTTCACCACATTCTTCCTCCCCACACTCCTCAACTTCTACCTCAGAAGGCAATAACATGGACAAGTGTGGGGTCTTGCATTTGTGACCAGGGGTATATGGTTCATCAGGGGAAAAACACAACCTCTTCCGTCTTTTCTCAGCAATTTGCTCATTAGTCAACCCTTTGACAGGAAGTGACCTGCTATACTCCAACTGTTTAAGAGGAATAACTGGGTTGGTGCTACCAGTGATCAATGGAGGCTTAGTTGAAAATAACACTGTGTTTTTCTGTGAACTTCCCACCATACCATATTTAGTGCTCAACCTACTCTTTTTTACCCAAGCCTCAAACTTAGCTTCCTCAACCCTAGAAACCCTGATAAACTCCTTGAGACTAGTGACCTTCAACTTGTATACCCAGTCTTATCTCCTCCTTAAGTCCTCCAATATAACAGTCCATGAAAAAGGATTCATTGAGGGTAAGGTTCTTTAGTAGACCCCAGCCTTTTAACTCTTCAAATTTCCTTCCATACTCATTTACAGTTCCAACCTGATGTAAGTTTTGGAGTTCACCAATTGGATTAGACTGTGCCTCAGGACCAAATCTAGCTAAAATTTCATCCACAAAGCCAGTCTGAGTTAGACCAACTCCTTCAGGAACAAATTCGGCATACCATTCCTCAGCCTCACCCTCTAAATTTATTGTAGCTAGATACAATTTCTGTTCCTCATCCACAACATGATGTGCAAATAATTTATTACACCTTCTAATCCAAGATCTAGGATTAGTTCTATCAAATTTAGGGAACTCAATTTTAATAGATTTGAATATATTATTGCTATTACCACTGTTATTGCTACTCCCATCCTTTCCATTATTACCCCCACTATTTATATAGCCTAATATTAAACCAATGGGATCATTGTGGTTACCTGTTTGATTCTGTTTAACCGGTAACCTTAGTATTAACATGGCTTCAAGTCCTTTCATCATCCGTTGCATTCTCTGGTCCATCTTCACATCAATATCCTACTTGAGTTCATTCATTTGAGCACAGAAATCATGTTTGAGGCCACCTATATGCTCTTCCAAATTGCTGAGGCGTTGGTTGTTAGTAGCCATGGTAGGATCGACTAGCTTTGATACCAATTTGTAAGGAACTAGCTGTTGTTTTAGCTCAAATAAACAGGATATGTAACTAAGTTGATGGTTATGTAAGGAAGCGATAGTATTCTCAGTATTACCACTGTGAACCAGTGAGTTATGTATGGATTCTTATGAATAGTTAGAACATAAATTCAGATAGAGGAAGAGAGGGAGAGAGATTTCAGAGAGAAAGGGAAGGAAATCCAGAAGAGATTAGAGAGAAGGAATTTCATTCAAATTTCACATGATCCAATACATCGATGTTCACACTCTTATACCTCAGCATGCACGCACCAAGCAACAGACTCTCATAATAGAATTAAAACAGGAAAACACTAACAAGACCTCAACTAATATAAGCCAAGACTAAACTACCCTTGCCTACAATATCAGTCAATTAATAACTAACTACTAACTAACTATGATTATTAATGGAAAGTGCACTAAAACAAAGATAAGCTATGATCTGGAACTAATGAATGTTTTACAGATTACTGCAATCTCTACAAATTTGAATTGGAACCCTAGTTCGAAATTGCTGTGAAAAGGAATTGGGATCGACAAATTGATGTGAAAAAGAATTGGGGTAAAATTATCGATAATCAATCAGGCTATTGAATTATTTTTCTATCGATAGTTTTTACTTTTTAGACAACACAATTTGAGTTATGTAAACTACAATTGCAAGCAAAGCTAGACTTTTGCCTAAATTCAAAATTAAGTAGGTGATTATTGTTGGTTATATGTTGTTTCAACTTTCAACTTTTAAATAGGTTTACATGTTGTGCTTACGATGTTTGCTGGTTATCTAGATGGATATGTTGCATTCAGAGCATTTTTCGGCCACAGTCTTGTTATGGTAACTTCAGAATCACCACATCTTAAATTTTCATCCGTTTGCAATACTAGGGATTTTAAACATACTTCCTTTACTCTTGAGAGAACGAACTATATCTATTTGTTACTCACCATGTACAATAATTGCAAATTTAGGATAAACAAATCAAATTCTATCTTTTTAAGCTTACAATAATCACATATAAAGTACAAGTTTAAGTTTGATTTGTGTTGTTGCTATTAGCTAAATATGGAGTAATTTAGAGTGCAATAAATGAAATATTATTGATTTTTTTCCTTTCCCCTTTCAATGTTGGTGGCTTGAATAATAAATTAGAATTTGTTAAGAAGTGCCATAATTGCAAATTTTGCGATAACCAAACCAAATGTTAATTGGTAATATCAGCATGTGCTCTAGTTATCTTTTATTTGGGTTAATAGATAATTAGTACCATAATTTGCTCTAGTTATGATGGTGTTATTTTGTCCTGTATTAATCTTTGTTGATTATTTATTGGCTTGTGTCTTTATTACAATCACTCAATAATTTGGAAGGAGGAATAGTTAGCATGACAAGAATGGAGCAAATACTATTAAGTCATGTAAAATGGTGACTATGTTGTACTGTGTTCCAATATAAATATGTTCGTCCACCAATTGCGCGTCTCTATCTAAATCGTTCTCTGCGCCTCCGAGCAAATCTTTGTGACATATATTCTTCTGAAAACCAAATCGCTTTTCGGTGACAACCAAATCGCTCTGACCTCCGTCCCCTGTCATAATATCCTAGGTTCATGCCAAATCCATTATATGAAATAGCTAGTTCATTTAAACTGATTAATGTGTATACTATGCCAAGTTTTAACTGTTTTATTAATTTGACACTCTATGATGCTGTGATAGTTTTGAGATACATTGATGTTATGTGCAGTATTTTTTAGAATTGATCACTGCTCTTAAAAATAGTATTAACATGATTTGAGTGTACTTTTCTACACATTGATTATGCATGAAATTAGTTTGAGTCGAGGTGCTTGTGGGTAGTTTTTTGCAGCAGAGTACAATTTTATTTATTGGAAAGGTTGGGAACTTATTAATACGTAATGCACAACTTTATTAGGTGTGTAAATCATATGATTAAAAGAAATTAGTCCTTCTTATTTGTAATGTATAATGTGCTGTTGTAGTTGAATTCACATTGCTTTTTAACTCCTGGTGTGATGGTTGATATGGGCAAAAAGATGCATCTGTTATTGCCATTTTTCCAGCTTCATGTTAGCTTGTCTTAGTTGAGCAGGAATGTCTCCTTTTCTGGTAGCAGGTGTATAAGAAATGACAGACTAAAAGTCTCAAAAAGAAATATTGTACAAGTTCCTTTTTGTGATATTTATACTATAATTTTAGTTTACTAGATATAGTCTCAAACTAAATGATGTTTTATTGTATGATGTTTTTGCAATCTCCAGATATTTGGTTACTTTGGGCAATATTTATGTTTGTATTTTGAAGCTTGGGATGCCTATAATATACATAGCATTCTTGTGTTTCAGGGGTGATGGAAAGAACTATAGTTATAGATAGCAATGAGGTTTGATGGAATGGAATGAAGCTAACTTCGCAAGTGGTGCCTATAAGCACAAGGGATAGTCGTTATAATGTTAATGACCATTTTAATGGTCTGATTATTAATTCAAAGCAACATGACACTCTTCTTCTCCAGGGTTTAATGGCAGGATTTGGAAAGATATGTAATTTGACTGATCAGTTGACCACCCTTTAGATCAAAATCATATTAGTGTGTTGAGAAGTGCGAGGAGTTCCTAGTGTTCTGTTCATGTTTTTTTCTTTTGGGATATTTGGCGGCACTCTCTTTGCCAGTCTATGCATCAAATACATTATAGCGTGAATGATAATGCTTATTTATACGTACATGTTATGAATTTGTTATATAATGCCAGTCAATCCCTTACTTTAATCAGAAACTGCAGGATCATGAAGCTTTTCCTTGTGTGAATTACATTCCATTTCCTTGTGTGATTTGGAAAAGCAGCTAATTCTAGCAGACATATTAATGATTTGCCTTGTTTCCTTTTCCTTGTGTCTTGTGTGATTTGGCATTTTCCTTCCTTTTAACATTACATCCGCTGGAATTTCTAGCAGATAGACCAATTTTTACAGATGCAAGGCATAATTGTCCATTAAAAATTATAATCCCATTCGCTAGGAATTCTAGCTGATGGAGAAGATTATTTTTTAATCCAAGCTGTTAATCATTATAATGGAAGATAGAGGTGGTATTTGCCACTTTTTAATCCTTAGCAAATAAATGTTATGGATCATTGTGCTATATATATATATATAATTTTCCTTCTATAGCCAATACCAATGGAGATGCAATGATCATATATAAGAAGTAATGTTATCCTGCCTGATTAGTGGTTAATTAATTTCTAAAAGGCTTTAAATGCAAAAGAAAATTGTTTTCCCTTCTGAGTGGTATATATTTAAGTTTTGACTTTCGACCACTTAATAGTTTTTTGCCTGCATATACCTCCAGTTGACTTCCTTATTGGATGAGATTGGGCTGAACATCCAAGAAGCACATACTTTTTCTACAGACGATGGCTACTCTTTAGATGTTTTTGTTGTTGATGGTTGGGCATTCGAGGTGAAGTTATTGTCGACGTCGAGAAATTTTTTTTATCGCATTCTTTACCATTTATGTGTTTTATGTTTATTTGATCTTACTTAAAGGATGAGATTTTTAGAAAGACTGACATATAATATCGACGATTTAAAAAGTTTGATTTTATTGATTGGGCCGAATTAAATAGAGCTGCTAGTTGGTATGAGGTCAAATAGTTGTACCAACTCAACCGGAGTTTGAATGGTTTTCGCAATATGGCCCAATATGTGACTCCATTTAATTGGTCTGGAAACTAAAATTTATCGAGTTCAGGGGCTTTCTTAAACGAGAAGGTGTTAGGCACCCCTGACTTTCATGAAACACGGTTACCGCTACTTTTTCATTCCCTAAGCATGTGAAGTGTGTGTGTACGTGTGTGTGTGTACAACCATAGTTACATGACTTTTTATGACCCTATCTGCAGCTGTAGTGTGGTTATTGATGTTGTCTTGTCAAAATGACCTATTTTCCCTCTCGGGATTGTCTCAAGGGTTAATGGGGCTTTTCGCTATCTCTTGAGGTTGTCTTCGGGGTTTGATTGCAGTTGATTCTCTTCTTCCTCAGGGTTGTCTTCGAGGTTGATTTGATATCCCCTCAGGGCTGTCTCTAGATTTTGATTTGATATATTTTCTCTGGGGTTTTCTCAAGAATGACCATTTGTGATCCTCCGGGGATGTCTCTAGAGTGAGAAAAGACACTTTTGCCCTTCCTGCATGGGTTAATAATAGGAAAATAAAATTTTGAGTGTCTACAGATGCCCCTCTTTATCATGTTTATGCAGTGTAATGGAATGAACAAGATAAAGATTTTTAGACACTTGAAACCTGACAATACGTAATGATGCAATGTAAATGAAATGGAAAGATGCAATGCAAATTAAATGATATGATGCAATGCAAATGCAATGATGTGATGCCTATGTTGGGGCTGTCTCCAACAGTTGATTTTTCATTAGTGTTGTTGATGCTTACACTCGTGTTTACTCCAATGGTTTTGATGTTCATCGGTGTTGCCGATGTTTGTTTAATTGAGACGTTTTCTACATTTGTGATGGGGATGATGTTCTGAAATCACCAGACCTTCCCGATGTCTACGCTGATAGTTGACAACGTTTATATAATTGAAATGACTCGATGCTAGCTCGAACGGTGGTTTACAAAGTTCACCTTATCGGGTTTATGTCGATGCCTAGTCGAACGATAGTTTTCAAGGTTTTATCACCAGGTTGATGTCGATGTTGCGTTGGGGCTGTCTGCAACGGTTTACAATATCGAATATCCCGTTATCTTCGCTGAACTAGTTTTCAACGGCTTACAGTTTCATCAAACATTCTTGATATCTCCACTGGGGATGGAGTATCAATGGTTGTTAGCACTAAATTGTCTTGATGCCTACCAAAACGGTAGTTTGCAAAGGCTATTATCACCGAACCTTCTCGATGCTACGCTGGGTTGATGACGACGATTTACAATATTTGAGAGACCGATTTCTTTGCTGAAGTAGTGTTCCAGGGCTTACATCATCGGATCCTGGCCAATGTCACGCTACATTGATGCCAATGGTTTAAAATATCTGACAGACCGATATCTCCGCTAAAGTAATTTTCAACGGCTTACATCATCGGATCCTTCTCGATGCCATGTTGGATTGATGCCAACAATTTATAATATCAAACAGACTGATATCTTCACTGAAGTAGTTTTTAATAGCTTACATTATCTGATCCTTCCCGATGCCGCACTATATTGATGCCAATGGTTTACAATATCAAACAGACCGATATCTTCGCTGAAGTAGTTTCTAACGACTTACATCATCGGATCCTTCCTGATGCCCTGCTGGGGATTTCTTCTATAACAGATTCCATCATCATTCCTTTCAATGAAGATAACTTTTCAAATTTATCCTCACCAGGTTTCTCTGATGCTTCATTAAGATGATACCAATGGCTTAATTGAGAATTTCATATTTCTGAAGTTTTTCGGGATTTCAGGTGCTTTCCGCTCAATCACATAACATTTTTTCGTGATTTAACTTTTTGGCTTTAGAGGAACCTACCATTACTTGAATTTAATCGAGCTAGAGGGGTTGGGACCCACCTAGCCTTTCTATAGCTCTATAGAGGGGACTTTGGCAAAATATTTTCACGAGTCTGAGTATTTTATATGCATGCATATTTAATTCTACTTGGGATGTATGTTAAAATAGCATAAATTTACACATGTAGATCATATATGATGTGATGATCTAAGCATATCCTTAGGAGTCAGTTGTCCTAGATGGATGCATATACTCAATAGAATTGACTGGAGAAGAAATATACCTCACCCTTTCTAAGGCAATTTGGATTTTCTTTTAGTTGTTAGGCACTTATGCCCCATTTACTTGTGCTTTTTATTCGTGACACAGCTGGACTGATGACCTAGGTGCCGCTGAAATCCCTGGAGGGTGAGGCACGTTCTTTAACTTCCCAGATTTGAACTTCGATGTAGAGGCCTTGACTTGTGAGGACTTGGCGCAGGTTGACATGTTTGATGGTGTAGATTTCATTCGCTAGACCTTTAGTTAGTAGACGGGCGGTTGTGCTCCATTTCCCTGTATTTTTACTTTTATTTGTAGGACATAGATGCCATTTGATATACACATGTTTTATGTATTCCACCGAGATGTAATTATAATGCTTTTCATTTACTGCATATGTTATGATGTATTCATTATAGACATGGATTTGCATTTATAAATATGTGTTAGGATTGACCCCTGTGTGGTCTTTTGATAATATTTTTAAAGATGTCGTCCTCTTCAGTGGCCCGCATTGATCACATCCCACTTGTCATAAAATGTTCTCGAGGTATTCGTAGAGGGTATGTTGGCATATTGGATTCCAGCGAGGCATGTCTCTCGTTTTGATTCAGATAAGTTGACTCCAACTTTAGAGGAGTATCAGAGGATTTCTGGTTTACCCCTGGATGGGATTTTTGCTTGAGTGGCGGTTGGTCAGTTGCACCATCTGTTCATGACCTTGACCGGGTTGTGGCAATTATTTATTTTGAAGGAGATCACATCAAGGCACGTGGTATCTCTAGACTTTATAATAAATCACTTCGGATCTGCTGAGAGCTTTACCTTGCATCAGGAGGACTTTACAATCTTAGAGGATAGATGTTTACTAAGTTGACAAAATCTTTTATCAGCTCAACTCCCAACTTTACATCCACTTCTTCATCACTTTCTATAGAGGTTTTGACTCATCAGTTGTAGCTTATGACTTTCGAGCGATATCAGGCTCGTACATTGATGTTGACAACTTTGTCTATCAGGAACGATGTTGTTGCTAAGAGTATTGCTCTTAGATATTTTACAGATGACATTGTCGCACATACGAATGAGCTCTTGGGTTATCAGGATAGCACCTTACATACCACGACAAAACATTTAACTCGCATTGAGGCAGCAGGGCAGGAGCTTAGACACCAGTACAAAACAGTAAATAGACAACACTTAAACAACAATATTTTTATAAAAAATATCGTGGTATTTTTTTTCATAATATTTTTTAATAAAACGTTGTTGAAATATATGAAAAAACGTTATCTATTTAGGGTTATAAAGTTTTTTTTTTTTAAAAAAATGTTATCTATATAAAAAACACCGAGGGAAGAAAAACACGGGGGTATGTGCCATGGAGTCGGGTAAGAAAAAAAACACACGGAGGTATCAGGTATGTGTCATTTCTTTCCTAATCAAACTTTACTTCATTTGTTCCCTTCCCCTTTTTGAAGTACTCAAACCCTAACTCCATTATCTGATTACAAAATGGGTGTCCTCCTGTGAGTTTGTAAATCTCTCTCTTTTTCTCTTCTTTTTCTGGTTCGCATGAAAAATGGGAAAGAAACGTAGCAATGTCAAGAAAAATGGTGAATCTAAAGGCCCTTCTTCGTTAGTTGACATTTTCAAAACCCTATTCGAAGAAATCACAGAAAAAGGTCTATCTTCTTCAATCTTTTCTGACGACAATCCATTCCGAAAAAAACCTAGTGATCCTTCCCAAACACCCCAACACAATCAATAGCCAAAACAGTTAGGGTTTCATTCTGTTGAAAATGAAGAAAGTCCCGAAAATGGCAAAGTTCAAAACCCTAATGCTGTTGAGGGGAAAAAGAGGAAGAGAATCAAAGAGAAAGATGAAGTATCTGATATTAAGTTGGCTTCCTTGGGTGAAGGTTCAGTGGCTCCATTAGAATCAAAAATTTTTTTGTCTGAGTCGAAGGCTTTGTCAAAGAAAGTAAAAGGGAAGCATCATTTGGGAAAAGATTCCCGTGAAGATCTAAACTTGGGTGATAAGTTGAAGGAGAGAGATGAACATCAAAAACATACTGTTGGCATCGAATTGAATGGGGTGGTCAATTTCGAGAAGAAAACTAAAAAGAATAGGAAAAGGGATGAGCTAGAGTCAGAGTACGAAGTGAGGCGATATGGGGGAAGTGGTGGTGAAAGATGAAAGTGGTGAGAGAGGATTGGGTGGGGGAGTTATTGTTGGAAAAAAGAGGAAAACCTTGGATAGTGTAGAGGATATGCTTGCTTCGGAGGAAGGTTTTGATGATGAGGATAAACTTTTGAGGACTGTTTTTGTTGGAAATTTACCATTGAAGGTGAAGAAAAAGGCTTTATTAAGGGAATTTAGTCAATTTGGAGATGTTGATTCTGTGAGAATCCGGTCTGTTCCCATAGTAAATGTGAGTGCTATTCATGTTAACAATTTTGTATTTGTTTTACATGATTGAAGCTTTATTTACCAAAATTTGATTTACCAATGTAGAGTAAGACACCAAGGAAGGGTGCCATAATCAAGAAGCAACTCAATGATTCTGTTGATAGGTATGATATCAAACTGCATATCCTTTTTTTTCTTTTCTTTTTTATTAAATATATTGGGTAAAGGCTCATCCTATTGGACCTTCAACAAGGTTATTGTGCATTTTTCTTGTACTCTTGTTCCTATATTTGTGATTTATGTTTCGATGTTCAATTTGTGTTTGTTCTTGGTAAATTCTCCAGAAGCATCTTAGATACTTCTTGATGTTCTTATAATAACTAGTACATAATGTTTGCAAACTTTAGATTATTGTGTTAGCTGGTAGAAGCCTAGAAGTTACAACTTTCTGTCTTTTTTGTATTTATTTAAAAGAGAAGGTACCATGAAGCCCATATAAGGTTTTCAACTTATTTTTTCTTCCATCTCATTCTTGTGATGTGATGATGGTATAATGTTGGTTTTAGAGTACATTGCATTGTTATCCATACATTTTTCGTGGTGATAAATAGTCTGATGCTTGCAGTGTTTATGCTTATATTGTATTCAAAATGGAGGAATCTGCTCAGGCTTCTTTGTCTCATAATATGGCTATGGTATGTTTCTTTTCCTTTTAACTGGCTGATTTTATTTTATTTATGTTGACAAGTTTATAATATCTGTTGAGTCATGGACATCAATTGAGATTTTGATATTCTAGCATTAGATTCAATCAGTTGTGTGCTTGTGAATGTAGGTTGGAGGAAATCACATTCGTGTTGACAAGGCGTGCCCACCACGCAAGAAACTAAAGGGAGAGAATGTTCTACTCTATGTTAGCAAAAGGACTGTTTTTGTTGGCAACCTCCCATTTGATGTCAAGGTGAATTTTGTATGCATTATATTATGTATTATATGGACTGCTAACCACCGTATGTTATTGTTTATATTGTACTGAACTCTTCCTTCATTTTAGCAGGATGAAGAAATTTATCTGTTATTTTCAGGTATTAACAATTTGGAATCCAGCATTGAAGCCATTCGTGTTATTAGAGATCCTGGTACAAGTATGGGCAAGGGTATTGCCTATGTTTTATTTAAAACAAAGGTACAATCTGGAAATTTGTAGTTTCAATGCACATATTTCCTTACTTCATAGGTTTTCCTTATAGATATGGTATTTGATTTCATTATAATACTCGAGCCCTTGGGAATATGTGATTTATTTACAAGGGGTGCTATCCTCCCAAAATTTAAAAGTAGGCAAGCTGGTGATTTCTGTAGGCATAAGAGATGTCTGTAATTTTTATGAACCTCCTTAACATTAGTTTCCTCGCAGATGAGGAATTAGTTCAAGTAACTAAAAATGCTTGGTAATTACCCTCATTTTATCCTTGAAATTTGAATGTTTGACCTGTAGTTTTTGGATTATTTCCTTGCATGTTATCGTATGAGACCTCCTAGATGGACACTGTATTGTTGGAATTTAGGCAGAATTTATGATTTTGCGTTCTGTTTCTAGCCTAATATCTAATAGGTACACCTCTTCCCCTCCCCCACCCCCAACACACATTTTTCTTGATTCATATTTGACATTTCAGTTTAATTTTTATATAATGTCTCTTTCATCCTGTTTATGATATGATGATCATATTTTATTTTCTTCTTTAAGGGAGAATTATGAACACCCTGATTTTCACATGGAGAGACATCCATTACCTCGTACACTTGTTAGTACTATTGAGCCCACTGACTGGAATGAAGCTCTTGATATAATTAAAATTTAGTTATTGTGGTTTTGTTGGATAATTTCCCATAATTCCCATGTTCTAAAGATATGATATTGGCATTACAAATTGCAATTTGCCAAATTGGTCAAAAGTGAAGATTGTTTTTGTGAATTCAATATGTTGGGTTAATGTAATTTTATTGTTGGATTTGAAGAATTGCATATGAAGAGAGGGTTTTGGTTTTGGTTTAGTTTTTTGGTATCCATGTATAAGTAATAGATCTTAGTGCTCGAGATAAATTGAGGAGCAACATTGTTATTTTTGCTCTAATAGTTTAGATTAATGAAGGGAATGGTTTTCTTTATGCAGTCGATACTTTATTGGGTGCCATGACCGGAGCTTTGATAGGTTAAGAAACCGAGAGTGGGTTTGTTCGAGGTGCTGTGGTTGGAGCCATATCGAGTGCTGTTTTCTCTATTGAGGTGTTCGAATCATCTCTTGTTCTATGGCAATCAGACGAGTCCGGGCTTGGCTATCTTCTGTACTTGGTGAGCAGCTTAGCTTACTGATCATGTGTTTAGATTTTAGGTTTACAAAATCATTGCTTCTGATATCTGAGGAAAAAAGAGATAGATTAGCCGTGGGTGAATCCTATAACTGTTAGTTTAGCAAATATGCCTTTCAAACTACAAATACAAATTCAAAAAACTTTTAGATTGAGTAAATTTTTTTTTGAAACTTCAAAACTTTTGCAAATTTATGTCATTTGTAAGCCTATTAAGCAGTAGACTTGTTCGTGAGGGAATTGGTCCGGCTATGCTAAGTGCAATGCAGAGTCAGGTACTTTTGTTGTTCATTGAATAATTTCAGGCTGTGTAAACCTTCACATAGCAGTGCCAGTATTTAGTCTCAATTGTGTATATCTTCTGCTTAATTTAATTAGATGGGAGCTATTGAAACAAGCTTAGAGGAGGTCCAAAACATTTTCGACACTGGCGGGGCAAAGGGCTTGGCAGGAGATTCAGTTGAGAAAATTCCCAAGATCAGAATCACGAGGGATAACAATGTGGATGCTTCTGGTGATAAAGTCTGTTGTTCAGTTTGCCTTCAGGTATTGGAATTATTGTCCATCTACATTGATTCTTCTCTTGGTTTATGGGACATATAGGAGAGGGTACAATAAATGATTAAAAAATGGAAAAAGAGAAAGAGTAAAACAACATCAACAAAAGAATTTAACATAAGATCTTGGAAGAATGAGGTGTTTTATATTCAAATAATAATTTCATCTCTTGTCTCAAATCAGATAAAAAGGATGTTATACTTTGTAGATAATTTGTAGATTCTTCTGTTGGTGTATTAACTTTCAGAACAAAAAGAAAAGGAAATGAAAAACTCAGTTTTCTATGTTTGGAATGTTATGCATTCCCAAGATTTTTAGCTTGGAGAGACCGTAAGAAGTTTGCCTCAGTGTCATCACATGTTTCACCTACCTTGCATTGATAAGTGGCTGCTGAGACATGGTTCATGCCCGTTATGCAGACGGGATCTGTAAACAATGGGTTTTTCTGTAAATTATAATATAAGATGTGTTTCTTCAAAACCACTAACTCAATTTTCACATGTATATATGGATAGTTTGGTATATATTTTGTGGATGTAGTAATTTGAAATATAAACGAATGGTATTATTGTGATGTATTTTGAATGGTTGATATATTTTGGCTATAAATTTAAATGAGAATTTAGACCTTTTTTAGCTATATATCATAGCATTAGCAGACTATAATTTGTTATATCCATGTATTACAACATTTTTAAGTCACACTACAACGTTTTAAAAACGTCATATAAATTTGTCTAAATAGATGACACATTCTAAATGTTGTGTAAATGTGTCTAAACATTGTCTGATATATTAAACTACAACATTTTTAGCCAGAAAACGTTGTGGAATCATACCATCTACAACGTTTTCAAGCATCTAAAATTTTTGGAAAACAGATCTACAACGTTTTTTAGAAAAAAAAAACGTTGTATAATGTGTCAAACCACAACGTTTTAAAAACGTTGTATAAAGGGTGTCAAATAGATGACACCTTTAACCACAACGTTTCTGGGATAGCAACCACAACGTTTTTTACACGTTATCTATTTACTATTTTGTAGTAGTGAGAGATGCCCCTTATGTGACGCCCCCAAAATAAGTATATATCACCCATCTTGGGTCGCCAAATACATGGTACAGAATACAAATACAAACTTAATTATACAACAAGAGCTTAGAGTTTTTACATGAATATTGTCTCATAGACAATATCCAAACTCAAATTCAACCTCATTACATTTATTATCACGCTAAATAGTGAGGATTACTAAAACAGCCATCCCGGACCATCACTCCATTCCCCGACTAGTCCCAGCTATGTTCTCATTTCCTGAAGAGAATAATGAAAGCAAAAGGGTGAGCTCAACTAGCCCAGTAAGAAATATTATGACTAATATAATGCAGAATAAGTTATCGTTAGCCTTCAACAATGTTAAGTTGATAGAATATAATAGACAACAAGTTTAACTACAGCGAAACAAGCAATCCATTAGAAGAGTCAAGTAGAACATGATATCTACTATCTTCTATGATTTAAAAAGGTTTCTATCAACTTTATCGCTGAGACTCAGCTTAATAAATAAACCACGTCATCGAATTATCCCTGCACTACGGGCCAAGGATATTCATGTAATCATCAATGGTCATGATTATACCGAATAATCCCTGGTCGTATTCATACCAAGAACTGTCCATCAATACACTACAGGCTAATGAGGATTTTTACCACATCATTTGTAACATTACGGGTCATGATTATACTGACTGATCCCTGGTCATAATCATACGAATCAACAGTTCATCTATGCACGTAAGCCAAAGATGGCTTTCATCACAATATAAGCACAAGGATGATGACAATGATATAAGAATTCAACTAAAATAAAACACATGATAAATTTTAAAGATTTATAATTTAATTTATCTAGAATTCAATAATGTTCAAATTGTCAACATGATATTGCTTTGTGGAGTAAAATTCAAGAATAATATCCATGTATCAAAAATAATTTGGACAGAAAAGAAATAAATTTTTTGATGAATAGTACCTCGTGAATAGTTGTAGCATCCCCAAATCTCGGTCCTAATCACTAAGGATCTGGTATACTAATTCTATAATTATTGCGGAAGATATAAACATAATTTGTTTATACATTAAACTTTTACACATCATTCTCAAGGTCTACAACCTTAACTTAATACATACCTTCAATATCTTAGAAGATTTACAATATTATTTTCGTCAGAAAATTTAATAGATCTAACTGCAATGTAATTTAATCTTGCACTTTGACTTTGCCTTTGTCTTTACTCGAGCTTTCATCTTAATCTGAAAATTTTTATCATGATATAGCAAGGGTGAGCATCAAATTTGCCCAGCAAGTTAAATTTATTTGAGGATATATCATGATTGAAAGAATTGAACAATAAGCTAGATAACTTTCAACAATATAAACATTGTGAAAGAGCATGAACAAATTTTCTTAGCTGAACGACCAAGTCAATAAAAATGAATGGTCAAGCATAAACATGAACACATTAACTGAACCAAATGGTAATGAAGGTGATCAACCTTTCATACCTGATGAACGTTTACAATATGCACAGCGTGCGAATCAATAATCAATATAGACATGAATAATCAACAACAATTATTCATTAACATGCTTTGAACATGCAACTCAAGTTTGAGTTAAGGAAAACTTGCCTGATTCGTTGACTACTGCTACGCAGTTTAAGTTAACCTCTTTTGGTAAGACCTATCATTAATAACAAGATTGGTCTTTCAATCAGCATATTCTACTTTGTATCATAATACAATTACTTTATTACTAGATTATCTAACACTTAATCAAATATTAGATAACATCCTAACACATCGGTATTATTATCATTCTTGGATAATTCTTCAATCACTGTATCATATTCATTATGATTAAACACTTAATCTTATACATTATAAGTTCTTCTTTATATTCTAATAAGTCAAATACTAATCCAACAACCTGGATTCTAAATTTAACAACCAAATTGCCAATCCAGCAGACTGGATACAGAATCCAACAACCTGGATTCAACAAATTTCCAATCCAGCAAGCCAAACTGCAATCCAGTAAACTGGATTACAAATCCAGCAACTAGATTGCAATCCAGCAAGCTGAATTCATCATATTTTCAATTCAATAAACTTCTTTTCAATCCAGCAAGCTGGATTCATCAGATTTTCTAATCCAGCAAGCTGGATTCCATATCTGAACACGAAAATACCAAATCAACTTATTATTTTTCTATCCTTTGTACAAACATGTATACACATATTTCATATACAAAAAGTATTTTTCCAAAATTTTCCCAATTTCTTTGGTATTTTTTAAAAATCATTTTTAGTTAATTCCTTAAGAAATTAGCTACCTCGTGCTTAACTCCAGAAATTCTCATCACTTGGCACAATCTTATACGTCTTAACGTGACACTCCAGTTTAAATTTCGTGGCCATCGGAGTTATAGAACTCCGGTTATAGCCATTTTCGTCGGAAAATCACAAAAATTAAAGTAATCATAACTTGGTCATTTTAAGTCGGAATTAGCTCATTTTTGGACACAAGGTACTTAATACCATATATTTTCATGTCCCAAAAGTTCAGAATTTATTACATAAACTAAGTTGCCAAAACAGCCCTCGCAAAATTTGGGCAGCAACTTTTTGGCCAAAAACAGTTTTAGAGTCCTTTGCTAAAACAGTCATAACTCTCGCGTTTTAAAACATTTTAGAGCGATTCTTGGGCTCACGCGAAGTTAACTTCCAGGGCTACAACTTTTATCTAATGATGTTTTTCCAAAATCCGAATACATCAGTCCAAAAATTTTGTAAAAGGAGACTGTTCGGGATTTGGTTGGACAGTTTTGATTATGCTTCTTCCGAACGTCATAACTACCTCATCCGGAGTCGGAATTAGTCCGTTCCAGAGTCTATGGAAAGCTTATTCAGTGTACTATAACATACCAGAAGCCCAGAATTTTTAAAGCACAAAAAGTGTACGAAAATGCCCCCGTTGCAGACTGCCCAAAAACAGTCTTATTTTTTTTTTCCAAAATCGGGACTGTTTTGGCTTAATCAGCCACTACACCATGAAAACTCAACATATTTGAGTGCTACCACTTGGGTTAACTAGTAAACACATATATTTAGCACCCCTCTTTGACGGATCGTAAAAAGGAGTTATAGATTTAAAACGGTGGATTTTCAAAGTAAATAGAAATTTAGGATTTCTAAACTAGAAAAAAATTAATTTTTCTTTTCTTTTGGTTTCCAACCAAATCAACACCCAAAATAGGTAGATCCATACTTGAATCCATGGAAAACACATAGATCTTAGGGATTTAAACATCCAAATGAAAACCCCTTTCCATCAAATTACAAAAAAAACAAAGGAAGAAATTATACCTTTACTTTAATCTTCTTCTTCCTTCTTCTTCTTATTCTTCTTTTTCATCCATGGAGGATTTTCCCTCTCCTCCCCATCTCCTCTAAGGGCTGCCGCCCTCTTCCCCTTCTCTCCCTCTCGTTCTTTTCTTTTTCCCGTTCTTTCTTTCTCTTTCTTCTTTTCTCTTTCCCTTATCTTCTTATCTCTTCTTATCTCTTTCCTTCTTTTAATTAATAACCGGCCATTTGGCCTTATCATCTACCAAGTTTGGTTTAATTTCTTTGTCCTAAAAATGTCCCTCCTTTGCCTTTTCTTGTCCAAAAAATATCCCACATACTTGGATTTAATTTTGGGCTCTTTAAATTATTGCTTGGGCCAACTCTTGGGCTAAAAATTGAGTCACTCCTTTCCATCTTACCCCATCATAAATATTTAATTAGGGTATCCATTCCAAATATATAGAATTTAAATCCTCACTTTAGCACATTAAATTCTATAACTCAATTAAACTTGTTTTAATTAAGTTATAAAATTAATAACTTGAGATAATTAAAATATATCTCTTAACTTAATATTATTTTTAATATTATTGTTCTCCCACGAGTGGCTTAGTTTGGGCCCTTAATTAATCCCATTGAGCTAACAAATTTAATTGTTTTACTTACTAACAACAACTAACTTGGGCTTTCAATCCCTAATTAAATTGAGTCAATATAATACTTGTCACATACATAATATATTGGGCTAGATTAAATAATTTAATCATCCTTAGTCACTTTATCTACAAGTCCCATGCTTAATTAATTAATTGGGCTCGTTTAAATAATATAACTTCCTTAGTTCATCAAATTTAATTCTCTTGGACTCTAAATAAATTAATGGGCTATGATATTATTATAGTCCATTACTTTTAATATTATTTTACCCTAATTATTTAATTAGGGTTTTCATGCACTCAATTTAAATACAAATTCTTACCCCAAGTACATTTAATTTCCTTAACCCAATTAGACTTACATTAATTAGGTTATAAAATTAATTAACCGAGATGTATAAAATAAATCTCTTAAAATTAGTATATATTTTATATACCATAAATCTCTCATCCCATAACCCTTAAGTTATTTAATTCTTCATTCCTAATATATAATTAGGATCATACTAATTTCTTTTATTTGCAATCACATAATATTCGTATTCACTTACTCACATAATCATTAAATAAATTATGACATGCTCCACAAATCTCTTAGATTAGGTCACTAGTATATATTTAAATACTAGAACCACTAAATAACAATAACCATTTAGGTTATTTAATTCTCATACTTAATTTAAATAACCTATTTAAGTTATATAATTTATATTGTATAATTAAATTTAATTTCCTCCTCTCCATAAATTGTTTTCAAACAATTTATTTATATACTAAATATATAATTTAATATATTCAATCATTTATTCAAATATGAATTTAATTTACTAACTACTTTGATACCAATATACATATTTGCATATTGGATTTCATCTCATATTTTTACTTTACATCATTTGGTATAATATTAAATATTATATCATTATCCATATAACATCTTTCACTTCTCACACTAATTTTGACTTTTCTCCATAAAAAGTCAACTGTTGACTTTGACCAAAAGTTAACTTTTACACATTTTGTGTTTACTGTCTATTCTGACTAAACTTGACGTCCCGGACGCAACCGAGCAGTCCATGCTTCAAAATACTATCTCTAACCCAAGTTTTTGAGTTTTAACTTGCTCTATTCTTATTTCTAATCGTATTAACTAACGACTTTATACTTATTCAAATTCTTATTTACCATTCAAGGCCAACGTTCAAGCTATGTTAATTACTAACATAGTTTTATCTTGATCCTTATATCATTAACTTATTTCATCACTCATCTTGCTAAAATATATATAGCATCTTACTAAGTATATATATTTCTATACATATACTCATCTTCGTTTTAACCTTATAACATCTTTTCATGTGAAATCTTATCTCCTTAATAAAATTTTGATATGTACTTATATAACATTTCTTAGACTATTCAGTTCACACCGAATTTACAGGTATCGTAATATCTTATTCTCGATATTCCTTCAAGTACATATTAATTCATTTCTAGGGTTTTAAAATTTTGTAACCCATATTTCTTTATTCTCATTCAATTAAGAAACCATATAGGTTCTTCTTAAAAATTTTGAAATCCTTAAAATTCCTTCACAGAAACGTCAATTCCATACACTTATTTTCTGTCTAGGTTCATCTTATAACCTTTAATCCATCATTTTAGGATTTTAATAATTATCTAAATTCTCGGGTTGTCATAATAGTACTTCGGGAATAGTATCCCATAAATAGAATCCCGACATAAAAAGTGCTCCGAATACCCGAGTGAATAATATTTGAGTGAATAGTAATCTGGTGAATAGTAACTCTTGAATAGTATCTCGGCATGAAAAGTTTTTCAAATACCCGAGTGAATAATATTTTAGTAAATAGTAACCAGGTGAATAGTAACCCGTGAATATTACTTCGGTAAAAATATTGATATTTAATAAGAAAGTTCAGATCAATATTCCAACAAAACGATACTAGATGAAGCGCAAAACTCAAGAATATTCTACTAATTTCAAGGATTATAGAAGCAATACTTACCATAGCAAGTTTAGATTTAAGAATATGAAAAGAAATAACATACGAAACAGCAAATGGATTTTCATCTGTCATACGGTACGTAATACGTGTAGACAGGTTATTCCGACATATTAAAGGATGGATACGAAAAAAAATAGTATTCCTTATGAATACGAAAGAAATAATACCCATTACCTTAGTAGAAGGCTGGATACTGCAATAGTGAAGTAGCAGAATACTCTTCTTCTTGCTCTCTATAGTTTCTCTCTCTATAGTTTCTCTTGTGAGTCTCAGTGAATTGGTGAGAATGAAAGAAGAATTAAGCTTCTATTTATAGGAGACATAACTAAATAGTAACTAATTCACGAACGGTCCAGATTGATTTACTATTAGAACGGACGGTCCAGATTGATTACTATTAAACCCCCAACTGACGGTCCAGATTGATTTACTTTTAAAACCACCACCGACGGTCCAGGTTGATTTACTATTAAAACCACCACCAATGGTCCAGATTGATTTACTATTAAAACCACCACCAATGATCTAGATTGATTAAACTTGTTACACTTTAGTACCCCTAAAGTTTTTCAAGTTTGCATTATTCCCCTCTAATTTTTATAATTCACTTATCTTCAATAAACACATTCTTAATAATTCAACAATTATTCATCATTAATATTATAACTCACAATATTTAACAACCAGATTATTTCCAGGAAAGAGGGGACTTTCCGATAAGGATTTCTCCATATTGGCGCGCAATTAGGTGACCAAACCTCTCCTCGATAGAACTTTCTAGACATCGTCAATATTACAAATAATAATATGAATAACTTTGTTGTCTCAATTATTAATTTAATAATATAAAATATTATGCAGATGATACTGCGACAATAATTGAATCAAATAATATGAAATACTATGCAATAATTATTGTAGCAATAATTTAGTAAACTGAGTGGCTTCTTATGTAAGCATCAATAATCAATACCGTGTGCTACTATGCAACCACGTGTATTACTGTACTTTTACCACTGAGTAGTTCAATAGTTTAACGGTAAAACTTTCGCCGTTATTTTTATAAAAATTAATTTTTGTCGTTTTCTATCTACGACAATACTTCTGTTGTGGGGTCCACTAATAATTGTGTCGTCGTATGAATATTCCCTGTTAAAACGAATATTCCCCGACCAATCGAATATTCCCTGACACAACGAATATTTTATATCAACTTGCTTACTTTGCAAAATTTTCAAATATCACCCTTAACTTTAACCTTTTATCAATTTAACTATTTATTAAATAGAATAATAATTATAAAAAAATTGGATACTTTCATTTCATATAATTCGGGATCTTACACCTTAGTCTGCAGAGAGGGATGGTCTTCTGGATTTGTTGGTTCGTCTAGTTGTGGGTTTGTAGATTATCTTTTATTTCCTACATGGATTAGGTTAGTCACTTTTGTCATGTACATGACACATTTTATATATCAAATAGTAACATATAAAAATGAAATATATTTTGGTTCACTTCCCTTTTGGATATGTTTTAATTTTTCTTGATGGCTGCCACTTTCTTTATGACTTGTTGTTTTGATGTATCCCAAACTCTTTCCTAATGGACTGATATTGAGGTGTCACAGGGTCGCTTAGAATAGGTCATTGATCTTCAGGGTTTTCCTGGTGTATAAGCTTTCAAGTTTTTGATTTTGGTGTCTTGGGACGGGTCTTGACATGAATATTTAAGTTTATAGATAGTGTGTTTTGGGTTTTTGTTTGGATTAACTACTCCATTGATGGTTTCGTACGTACTCCCGTTAATGGAGGGAGATCATGTCTTTCGTAGTTCAGGCCTGGCTGTAAAGACCAGAATGACTTGATTTCATGATTATTTCCTTCTTTTTTTCTTTGTTTTTTCACATGACAAGGATGTGCCGGTGTAGGGGATTCAGACATAGTACCTCTTGACAGAGTCTGAATTGATAAGCTGGAGAAATTTTTCGCCGTCCATTTCTTGCAATTTAATTGCTTCTCCAAATAACGCCTCCTTGACAATAAAGAGACCTTCCCATTTTGGGGCGAATTTTTCTTTAGTTGCATCCTGATTGGAGATGACCTTTTTTAGCACTAGGTCATTTTCTTTGAACTGTCAAGACTGGACCTTCTTGTTGTAGGACTGAGTCATCCTCTGTTGATACAGCTGACCATGGAATATGGCTGCAACCCTTTTCTTATTTATCAGTGATAATTGGCTGTATCACTTTTGTAACCACTGATCTTCTTCCATCTGAGCGTCCATCAACACTCTTAATGACACCATTTGTATTTCTACAAGGAGGACAACTTCCACGCCATAGACCAGTGAATAGGGGGTGGCCTCCAGTAGAAGTGTGTATTGACGTTCTGTAAGCTAACAGGTTAAAGGCAATAAGTTTGGCCATCCTTTATGACTAGCAGCCATCTTTTGCATGATCTTTTTGATGTTTTTGTTGGTTGCTTCAACAACACCATTCATCTTGGTACGATAGATGACGAAATTAAGATGTTTAATATGGAATTGGCTGCATAATTCCTTCATCATCTGGTTGTTACGATTCTTGGCATTGTCTAATACGATCACCTCCGGGTGTCCGTATTAATAGATTACATTATTTTTGATTAAACTGATGATGACCACTTTTGTGACTTTGGGAAAAGAGGTAGCTTCCACCCACTTGGTAAAGTAATCGATCATAGTGAAGAAAAACCTATAACCATTATTGGCTTTCGACTCTATCGGCCCGATCACGTCCATTCCCCATAAAGCAAAGGGCCATGGCGAACTCATACCAGTGTAGTTCGATTGGAGGTGCATGGACAGTATTTCCATGTTCTTGATATTGATAACATCTCTTGACGAGATCATCACAATCATCTTTGAGAGAAATCCAATAATGCCCTATTCTTAGTATCTTTTTCGCAAGTGACCACTCATGTATGGCCCATATACTCTACCATGCACTTCATCTACAAGCTTCAAGGCTTGATTTTTATCAAGACACCTTAGGAGCCCCATTCATACATCTCTTTTGTATAAGTTATCTCCACTTAGATAGAATTTCATGGCCATTTTACGAATCCTCTTTCATTCAGCTTAACTTGCCCCAATGGGTGAAGATCTATCTCATAGATATTCTTTGATATCCTGGAACCAGGGGTACTTGATGGGAGGTAGTTCATCAGATACTTTTCTAACGTAATTTCCAAAGGTTGGTGCCATCTAGTTTGTGAATTTGACATCCAGGATTCCCCTCTTTGGGGAAATACTAATCAAGGAAGCCAGGGTTTCTAATGCATCTGCGAAATCATTTCAATTCTGAGGAATGTGGAAGAAGGCTATATCTTCAAATTTCATAGCCGTCTTGATAACCTGCCTATGATAAGGAAGTAAGTGTAACTCTTTGGTGTGATATACCCTGGTGGTTTACTTGATGACCAACTCGGAATCCCCAAAGACCGCTGACCATTTGATGCCCATTGATTGAGCCAAATTTAATCCCATTATACAACCTTCATACTCGATTGTGTTATTGGTGTTGGCAAACTATAGCTTGGTGGCCATGGGAGATTTTTCCCTAGTGGTGGATACAAGGATTGCCCCTGCTCCTGCACCTTCCATGTTTACAGCCTCATTAAAGTACATTTTCTAGAATTGGCTTGCATCCTCTCGATGGTTCTGCTGAATTGTCATTATCCCATCATCCGAGAAATAAGTTGCCAATGGTTCGAAGTCCCCTGATGGTGCTTTGGTGAATTGATATTCAATTCCTTGACCTTTGATGGACTTTTGAGTCAAGTAGACGATGTCAAATTATTGGAGGATTAATTACCAACTTGACAATTGACAATTCAACCTAGGCTTGCTGAAATGTATTTTAGAGGATCCATACGGGATATGAGATAAGTGATGTGCCAATGGAGGTAGTGTTGTAACCTTATGGCGGGCCATGCTAATGCACAGTAGGTCTTTTTAATCAAAGTGTACCTCTGTTCACAGCTGCTGAACCTTTTGCTGAGGTAATAGATAGCGTTTTCTTTGCCTCCATCGTCTTTCTGACCTAGCATGCAACCTATGGCATTGGAATTGACTGATATGTATATGAACAGGGGAATCTTGTCCCTTTGAGGCACCAAAATAGGAGCTTCAATCAATTATTTCTTGATGGTAAGGAAAGCTTTTTGACATTCCTCATTCCATTTCCCAGAGGAATTTTTTCTTAATAGCTTAAAAATGGGCTCACAAGTTGTTGTGAGTTGAGAGATGAATCTTCTTATAAAATTGATTATGCCCAGGAATCCTTATATCTCCTTCCCCATCTGAGGTACAGGCATTTCTGTGATAGCTTTAATATTGGTTGGATCTTGTTCAATACCTCTGTGGATTACTAGAAATCCTAACAATTTATCGGACATGACACCAAAAACACATTTGGCTGGGTTCAATTTCAAGTTATATTTGCGGAGCCGATTGAATAGCTTTTTAAGATGATCGGTGTGGTCATCTTCCTTTCTAGATTTGACGATGATATCATCCACGTAAACCTCTATCTCCTTATGCAACATATCATGGAATAGGGCTATCAGGGCTCTGTGATATGTGGTACAGGCTTTGGTAAGGCCGAAAGCAAACCTTCGATAGCAAAAGGTTCTCTATGGGGTGATAAAAGTAGTTTTCTCCCAGTCCTCCTCAACAACCATGATTTGATGGTATCCGGCAAAACAGTCAGTAAATGAGTACATGTCGAATTATGTTGTATTGTCTATCAGAATGTGGATGAAAGGTACTGAGAAGTCATCTTTGAGATTAGCCTTGTATAGGTCCCAGTAATTCACACAAACTCATACCTTCCCTTCGGGCTTGGGTACGGGAACCACATTGGACATCCATTCAGGGTAAGTTGATACCATGATAATGTCTGCTTTGAATTGCTTGATAATTTCTTCTTTAACTTTCAGGCTCCATTTAGGTTTTAGACTCCTGAGTTTCTATTTGATTGGCTTGAACCCCTCTTTGATGGGTAGTCGGTGAATGACAATATCAGTGGATAACCCGATCATGTCTTCATGCGACCATGCGAACACATCCTTGAACTGGGTGAGGAGTTTAATCAGGTCTTTCTTTTGACTTGGGGTAAGGTCATTCCTAATTTGCAGTTCTTTGGGATTTTTTGAGGTTTTGATATTAACAGGGGTGGTTTGCTCGAGGTTTGATTTGGGTTTGTCCTTAACCCATCCTTTGATCTCCTCTGACACCTCATTATCATCTATCTCCTCTTGCTCAATCCCCATCAGGTCAAAGTCTAGTTCTACATTAAAGTCGTAGTCACTGTTGAGATTTTGCGACTCATCAACAAAGCTAAACAAATCCAACTTTGGAGTCCTAAAAATAAAATGCTTTTACATTAATATATGCAACTGTTTGACAATATAAAGAAATCGTAAAAGCATGACAAAAGTAGACTACTAGCATTAAGAAACAAAATAAGTAGTTTAATAATATCTACACTTCAGGGCAGATGGACTCTTTGCCCTTTTACCTTTTTCGAGTGATGCAAGGAGCACTGATCCAATTTTCCAGAGTCAGGTCCTTATTGACAGTTGTGATGTAGAGTTCAGTTTCAATGATAGCTAGGACTAAATCCATATTAGGGTTAGCGTCTTTCCCTGAAACATCCACATGTGCCCAGTTTATGAAAGGGAGAGAAAGATGGTCTCCTGACTTGTCACTTTCTTTGACACAGGTATCTTCACCTTTAGTAGGTGTTAGGCAGAACATTCCAGTAAATTGACTTTAAACTTCCTAGAAGAAGTGTATCTTTTCTTCCTTGGTGGGAAGGGGCGCTTCTCTTTTGTCTTTAACTGAATTGACCTTTGGTATCAGAATGTTGGACAAAGAAGTGGAAATCTTCCTTATAGGTTTCTTGAAGCTTGCTTCTATGAAATTGGGTAACAGAATGGTGGACAGATGAACTGACAGATGTTTATATGGGTTTCTGGAATTTGATCCAGAGGAATATCCTAATCCATTCTTCCCTACTTAGATAGGCATTTGAATTGGGCTTTTGATTCCTTGTTGATGTTTTCCTAGCCCTTTGTCAGGCCTGAATCCCAAGGATACTATCTCTTGACCGACATACATTACTTCAGGAGAGATTCTTAGTCTTAAGGCTAGTGCCCCAATAGGTCAATAGTGAGTGTTGCTCACTTCGAATGCTTGAAAATTGGCAGGCTCAACTCCTTCATTGAGACTGATTAAAGGCATTTCACCTTGTATATGGATTTGATATTCTGGTTCGGCATTAACAGTCATCAGGTTACCGTTGATGATGCATTTCACTTGTTGGTGAAGTGTGAATGCGACAGGTCCTGCCATATGAATCCAAGGTCTTCCCAACAGAAAATTGTATATAGTAGTGATGTTTAATTCTTGAAATGAGATATGGAATATATGTGGGCTAATCTCCACTGGAAGCCCGATTTCTCCTACAGTATCCCGTCGAGATCCATCAAAGGCTCTTATGACGACATGACTACTTCGGATTTTGTTTGGGTTAATTTCCATTCTTACCAGAGTATCATAAGGATAGATGTTCAAGGAAGACCCTACATCTATCAATACGCCGCCTATCACATATCCTGATGATACCACTGCTATATGTAGTGACTTATGATGACCAGTTCCTTCTACTGGTATGTTATCATCAGTGAAGGGTATAACATTGTTGTTAAAGATGTGATTTACCAAGTGACGAAATTTTTCTAAGTCCACCGTTTTTGGTAGATGAGCCTCTTCTAGGACTCGAACAAGGATTTTATAGTAATCTTCTGAGGATAATATCAAATCTAGGATGGAGATTTGTTTGGGTGATTCTTTTAGATGTTGCACCACTTTTATTTCATTATGCCCTATCTTTTAGAGGAACTCTTTGATCTTCTTCTTAGGAATTTTCCCCTAGGCTTTGCTAACTGGACTCATTATCCTCTGAGGTAAGAATAACGGGTTATCCTTAGGCAGGATAACAGTGCAGGTTGATTCCTCGCTTTTCCCATAATTCCACGGGACTTTCCTTAAGCTGGTAATTGGATATTGGGGTAGATATGACAACATCAGTGGTTCTGGTGCAACTATCTTTATAGGATTCTTTCCTCTTTTATCCCCTATTCCTTGAATTACTAAATGTGACAACCCGAGAATTCAGATAATTATTTAAATCTTAAATGATGGATTAAAGGTTGAATAATAAACCTAGACAGAAAATAAGTGAATGGATTCGATATTTTCAGGAAGGAATTTTGTGAATTTAAAAATTTTGTGGTGAATTATTCAAGATTAAGGATATAAGTGTATATGTTCTGTGTATATGGTTAGATATGTGTACAATATGTGAATAAGGGTCAAGAGTTGACTAGATAAGCTAAATCTGTGACAAACCCTAATTATTAAGAATGTCAACGTTCAGTTAGAAAATTTTATCGATTAATAAGAAATCCTAAAACCGAATTTGGAAACCCTATTTTCACTTCTGGGAATCTAAAATCCTAATTCGAAATATGAAACCCTAATTTGGGAATTCAAATGCTAAACTTAATGATTTAAGTATTTATGATTATAAATATAATTAGGGATAACCCTAATTGACTATTTAGAAAATCCTAATTCTTGGGTTATAAACCCTAATGCCCAATTTAGGGAAAACCCTAATAATTATTTAAAATTTTTTAATTAGGAAATAATAATCCTAATTAGTAAGCTTGAATTATGAATGGAAAATCTTAGTATAATTAGAGAATCCTAATTATAAATTAAAAATATTAATGTTCTATTTTTTAAAATCTAATTAGAAAATCCTAGAAAATTGATTTTTAGGAACTTTAGGTTTTAATCCTAAGGGTCAAACCCTAAGGGTTTGCACAAGTTACCAATTTATCATTAAAATTATAAATCAAATGACTATAATGCCCGTTTTGTATTTTTTATAAGTTGGAGTGTAGATCTAGCCATGTTATTGAGTTGTTGACCAACTAAAGTTATTCACATGTACCTATATCTAAAATATCAGCCATTATTTGCCAATTAGATACATGAATCAAGTGATATAAAAGATTAAAGTGAGAAAAGTTCTCTTTATTTTCTTATAATACCCAACCTCTTTTCTCTCTCTAGAATTCGGGATTTAGAGTGATAAGGAGTGATGAGATAAACCAATATCTAGCCTTAACTCTTCATGATCAGACTTCAAAGGATCAGATTCAAGATTTTAGTATAAAGAGGTATAAACCCTAATTTTTGTAAATTCTTAAGATTTATGTTAGATGTTATGAGTTGTTGTTTTAAGTTATGTATTAGGGTGTTATTTAGTAATTTGGGTTGCTAGAACTTAGATCCATAGCATCAAAGTGCTCGAAAATCAAGTTTTTAGAAACTGGCTATGAACCCTAAAATATTGTCTGACAGCCGAATGTCAGAGGCCCTAGATCCTTCTCTGTTTTTGGTTTGTTGTGTTTAATGTTATGGATCTGTTTTATGTCATGTCGACTATGATCTGAAACTGAAATCAGGGTCAGATCATGTCTAGATCTCCAATTATAAGCGGTCAAAGTGTGTTGACCGAGCATGAAATATGTTTCTAGGTTACCCAGATTTACCCAGAAAATTTTTGACAACGATTTGCAGGCTCTAAATCTTGCAACTATTAAGGAGTTTGGCCATGTTGTTATGGTTGTGTAGACTGACATGAGAACTATCGATCCATGCCTCTAGAACCCCCAGATCATACTTGGAATCGAATTAATTAGTGGTCAAAGTAGGGTTGACGAAACTGTCGGATGAAGATTCTGGGTAACCCAAAAATCTTCAAAGGCAGTTCCTGACCACTACTTTGACCGGCCTAGATCTATTATTTGTGATGTTGATTTACTGATCTGATGTTGTATTCACTAGTATAAAGTAGTAAATAGACAACACTTAAACCACAACGTTTTTATAAAAAGCGTTGTGGTATTTTTTTTTCACAACGTTTTTTAACAACATGTTGTAGATATATAAGAAAAAACATTATCTATTTAAAAGGGCATTTTTTTAGTATTAACTAGATAACGTTTTTAAAAAAATGTTATCTATGTAAAAAGACACGGAGCAAAAAACGGCCCAAGTGAAAACTTAAAATTAAAATTAAAACACGGACAAAAAAACGCGCTCAAGTAAATCAAGCCTAGGGTTTGTTTCTTCCTCTGTGTTTTAGAGAGAATGAGTAAGAGTTAGGGAGAGAAGATATAGTAACCGGACATGGTTTGAGTTCTAGAACGAGGGATTCCTTCTCTCGGACTTTCAGAAAGAAGGGTACAATCCATCTCTCGACCTACCTGAGGACCTACCACATCGGCAATTATGTCGACATCAGGGTTAACGGCGCCGTCAGGCTTCTTGCTCATTAGTAATAGCTGCTGCAGGGGCAATTTCAAATGCCCAGACCAGAGAAAGATTAAGTCTCAAAGAAATGTTCGAAGATGCTTGCGAGAGATGCCGTACTACCCCCATGGAAGGTATGTTTCTCATGCGATCTACCGATCTGAAAACATCTGAGTTTGTTTTCGATTTTTACTCTTGCTTTATTGTATTGTCCCAATTTAGATTTACTATTATTTTTAAGACCTGTTAGGTTTCGATTAGAATTTTCATTTTGTTGTCGATTATCTTTGTACATGTAAATTTTTTTGTGATTATTTCTTTGACGTAAATCTGGTCTGTTGGTCTATATGTTGTGATAGTTTGTTTCTCGAGATTGGATTGGAGAAAAGGGTTATTTCTGAGTAGTGATACGAGTATAGAAAAAGGGTACGACAAGTATTTACATAATGATATGTGAAGGTTCAAACAAGTTATCACACCTGGAGTAGTTGGTGAGCCAAAAATTAGCAATTTGGACAGATTCATGTTTAATTTGACACCATCCTAAAAACTTGTTACTCTGTGGTCCATATTATCAGGGAATCTGATATTCTTCATACTAGTTGTAAGGCAGGTTTGTCTAAATTTATCGCTAGTCTGGAAATCAGATGACTGTCTTTGACAGTCTTTGTGGTTGCGATAATTTAATATTTTAGAATCTAATGTTGATTCATCCAAAATAAAATAGTTAGTGTGTATTTGTGGGATTCACATCATTTTTAATTAGTTGATGTGAAACAATATTCGTGCATGATTTGTTTGAGTTGTTCTTTTAGTGCTAGAAATGTACAGAATGATTTAAGGTTGTTATTTATGGGGTTTGCAGGCTTCTAGGAGTAAAATGGCTGGCGGTAGGGTTGCTCATGTCACCTTGAAGGGACCAAGTGTGGTGAAGGAACTAGTTATTACAACTATACTTGGCTGTGCGGTAGGTGGTTTATGGAAGATGCATCACTGGAATGAGCAGAGGAGAACAAGAGCATTCTGCAACTACCTGCCTAATTGTTTGTCAGCTCATCCAAACTATTTGTATTGGTCTTTACTCCTTTATCTAATTGTTTGTTTTCATGGAATTTTTGTCCATTGTTTTATGGAAATTTAACTAATTTCATTTTTCCTGTTACCTTAGACTTAAAAAACATGTTGAAAATTCCTTGAGAGATGCAAAGCTGTCTTTCAAGGATGTAGATGAGGTGATCCTCGTTGGTAGTTCAACATATATTCCAGCTGTTCAGGGCGTTATAAAATCTTTAACTAGAAAGGAACCCAATGTTACTGTCAATTCCAACGAGGTTGTTACCCTCGGAGCTGCAGTTCAGATAAGATCTTCTCTCATTTTCTTGTTGTAATTATCATGTTTTATTCTGGTGTTTCCTTTTATATCCTTCAAGAACGTGAAGCACATGTAGGGAGTCTATGAATGAAAGGGTGTCTGATAGGAGTTTGTTTGTACTTGTTTTGATTGAAGCTGCATAAACTAATTATCTGGATTTTGTACCATTTTAGGCTGGTGTTTTGGCTGGAGATGTCAGTGATATTGTACTTTTAGATGTAACTCCGCTATCTATTGGGCTAGAAACACTTGGCGGTGTTATGACAAAATTTATCCCTTGGAACACAACATTGCCCAACTAGATTTTAATGACTTTTCTGTTACATTCATCTATCACCCAATTTGAAGCTTTTAATTCTAACATGCATAACTGGAAAGCCTTAATATGTTTTAACTTTTTATGGATGTATGCATTCAAACTCCCAAATTGCGAGGGACCAAGTGTGGTGAAGGAAAATGCTTTCTCTTCTGAATGTCTCTTACATTCATCAGAATGGTAACAATGTTGCTTATTTTTGCAGATCAAGCCTGTTCTAATTCATTTTGAAAGAAAATGTAATATTATTTTGCTTCTGTTACCTCACAAGATGAATCATACCTGAAGCACCAAGTAGTACCTCAGAACTAATTCATTTCTGCTTTTGTAAACGTGTTATGCGTATACATTTATTAACGACAGATGGCTTATTTTATTTCTTTCCTATTTTAAATTTTGGAACAACTAAATTTCATAGAGGAGCTCAGTGGGAGAACAATCTTTTTTTTATTTAGTAGAGGAGCTCAGTGGATGATACTGACACATTTTTTTGATTGCGGTGCAGAACAATCTTGATGTTGATAAAAATTATAGACACAACATTCGACGCCATCAATTCCAACAGGCAAGTATCTTGTGCTAGTACTTTCTCTATTTCCTATCGTTTCTTTCAACTGATATGGAATTTCTTTTATTTGTTGCAAGTGAAATTTATTCTCTTACTTTTCTGAAATTTATTTCTCGTGTTTCTCCAGGTCATATGTTCTCTATGCAACACTGAACAGGAGGTGAGTTGGTTTTTGTGCATTTTCTTTGTTATTAAAAATAAAATTCGAGTTATACAGGCTTACAAAGTACACCAACGCACTAACAATGAACTGTATGAAGAATTATGAATTTTTGACCTTTTCTTATCTATTTGACTGATTATTCTTTTGCTTCTGGCATTTTTAAGAAGTCAAACAAGCATATTTGTTCGTGAAAGGCATCCTTCAGCTCAGGAATCTGTTGAAAGGTCTGGGCATGTTCAATTTGATTTCATTTCACCTTGGATTATAGGTGTCTTTGCATATTATGTATATTTTGGAAAATTTCAGGGAGTTCAAACTTCTCAATCTGTTGGATTTCACCAGTAAAAGAAAGCGAATGTCTATCATTGTCAGGGATGGGGATGGATAAATTCTTCTGCTTTGCAAAGGCACAAACAGGTCTGGCTCTATGCTTCCTTTTATTTTCAACCCTTTTAATTTTTCATTCAAGGAAATCATGCAGCACATTCTTCTGCTTTGCAAAGGTGTAGACAGTTCATGTTAGGACAAATTTTTGTTTGTTATTGTTAATCAGGAAGTAAAGGAGAACATTTTGATGCAAATCACCAATGCCTCTCAAATGGTTAAGCTTAAAAAAGACCCCCATGCTACATTTGCCTTAATAATCGATGGGAAAATACTAACTTATACGTTGGAGAATAATATGAAGCATCAGTTCTTGAATTTAGCAGTTGATTGTGCATCTGTGATATGCTGTCGAGTCTCTCCTAAGCAAAAGGCATTGGTAAAATACTTGTATTCATTGTGAAACATTTTTTCGGAATTCTCTCATTTCGTCGAGTTTCTTGTACAAAAGTCTCTTTCTCAAAATTACATATTTTATGGAAGTCATTTTATATCTGACCATTGACCATCTGAAACATTGTGGAAGTCATTTTATATCTGAATTGTACAGACATCTGACTTGTCATACTGCAATTAGAGTTTTAAAATATGTAACTTTTCCTATTTATAGCAGTTTTTGTCAATGAAGCTTGTAACAGTTAATCCATCTTTAACATATCTCATTTCCATTCCTAGAATTGTCTTGACAATGTGTGCTTTTGTACTCCAGATTCGTTTGGAATCTATTGAAGCTGTAACTAAAATACTGGAAGAGGCCAAAAGCGCATTCAACCAACGGGAACAGGTATAGACAAAAACTAATTATGCACAATTAGGGCAACGCTAATTTCTTGTACATGATTATATATTTTGTAGATGTGATTATTGAAAGTAGTATGTATACAAGCCAATCATGTTTGATGATAAAGCATATACTTTGTAACAATCTTATTCATTTATTAATAAAATGTATTAATTTATTAAAGACTTTTAATTATCTACATGATGTTGTTTTTAATATGTGATAAACTCATAGTTTTAAGCAATGCTTTTAGAATAATAATGATGATCGTTCTTATGAGATCTAAATTCTTAGAAAGCTTAAAACTAAAATAGTTTTCAATCATTGGATTACTAAATTGTGAATTAGTGAATCCGGATAGATTGGTACATACGTTACTTGCTCATTGGATGAGAATGATTGATTTCATGATCATTTGTGTGGAGACACTAAAGCAAGTATGTAGGTGCTTATTAGAGAATAAGTTCACTGAACGTGGTTCGCTAAGGAATACTTAATGGAGTTTTATTTGCCTGTCAATAGGAATTCCTGTAGTGATAGTAGTACAAGTGATCCTTGGACTTGAGATCATCATAGTATCTTGTGTATGACAAGTTATACATAGAGATAATGTATGATCAATAAAGAATCTACCACTTCTAATAAAAGAAGAGAAATGTCCTATGTGATTCTATAAATGACAACCCAGTAGTCCTTGGCCAAGGCATATTGAAATTAGAAAGGAGTTTCTAATTTGTATTATTTGGAGTTGTGTATTTAAGAGTCGAAATACATATAAATAAATAAAATAAGACTTGACAGTAATTTCATGTCTTATATTTAATTGGGACACTGTATGGTGGAAGGATTGAATTGTACGGTAACTATTTACTCTAAGGTTCTTTTATGATTAATGTTGAAATCAATATTATCTGGAAAATCGTTGATCGCTAGGGAGGCTTATCCCTATTCTAGAATAAATATTATTTATTTAAATAAATTAATAGTTTAATTTATTTATTTAAATAAGATTAGAATTGCTCTAATTGATTTATTCACAACCGGTTTAATATGAAAAACCTAAAGGGTCACACCATAAAAGGAAGAATAATTTTTTAAGAAGTTAATGGCACAATCGTAATAATAAGTTAAGTATATTTAATTTAATCTATGGTGATAGAATAAATTAAATAACTTAATGTTTAATATTTAATATTTTAAAAATATTAAATATAAATTAATAAGAGGAGTCTTATTATTATTATTTCTATTATTATTATTTAATTCCTAAAGGAGTTTGAGAATTAATTAATAAAAGTACTCTCATATATTCCTAATAAGATTAGGAGGTAAATTAATTAAAATGTTTTAATTAATTATTCCTAATAAGATTAGGAGCCTAATTAATTAAAGAAGTTTAATTAATTAAAATAAAACACAATTTCTTAATTATTAAGGAGGGTTGCCTACATCTATAAATAAGAGGAGTCTTATTATGGATGAAGGGGTTGTTGACGTTTTCATAGAATACGTAATTTTAATAGTTGGGAGAATACACCCTTTTCTATGAGAGATAGAAAAACTAGGGTTTTACCAAATACTCATCTTCTTGAATCCTTCTTCTTCCTTGGTGGATCACCTCTAGAGGCCAAACTCTTGGGTGGCTAACGTTGATCAAAAGAAAGAACCAAACCCGGTGGATTCAAGTTGAACGCGAAAAGGATTGGAGGTGAAGTTGTATCTAATGAAGCTCGAATCTTCAAGGGTATGATTCTTGTTCTTTCTTTTTCGTTTAATTAATAATTGTGCATAAAGGGTGATCCGAGTATATAGTTTGTAAAATTTTAAAACTTTGATTTTTCACGTTTTCGCTTAATTTGTGCAATTTGATTGCGTTCATGAATATTACAAACCTAACAGTGGCATTAGAGCCAAACCTTTATGCAAATTATTAATTATTTTAATTTGATATGTATATTGATATGTGTTTAGAACAATTTAATTGGGCATAATTTGATGTATAAATTTTTTAAAAAAAAGAAGGAAAAATCGTAAACTTCGAATCCTTTTCCTGCACATTCACGGTTCCATGAATATCATTCACGTGGCCTAGGCTACATCCACTTTATGCTGGAACATGGCATGATATATCCTAATATATATATATATATATATATATATATATATATATATATATATATATATATATATACACGGTAATCAAGTGAAGCAGGAATAGGAGGATAAATATATATATATATATTATTCTTAATTATTTTATAATTAAAATAAAAAGTTTATTTTAATCTTGAAATAATAGGTTTATTTTAATATTAAAATAAAAGAGTTTATTTTAATTTTAAAATTGAATTTCATGCTAACTAATTAGAGTTGGAATTAGATTCCATGATAACTAATTGGAGTTAAAATTGGATTCCATGTTTCCTTAAATAAAGGAGTTTATTTAAATATGAAATAAGATTTCATATTATTCAAAATAAAAGAGTTTATTTGTGAATAGGAAAGAGAATCCTAATTTCTTTAAATAAATGAGTTTATTTAGATATGGAATAAGATTTCATATTATTCAAAATAACGGAGTTTATTTGTGAATATGAATGAAAATCTGTATTTCCTTAAATAAATGAGTTTTTTTTTTACTTGGAATTGGATTCCATAATTAATTAAAATAAAGGAGTTTATTTTGATTAAAGATTTTGATTAAAATAAAATAATTTATTTTACTCAAAATTGGATAAATTAAAATTAAAGAGGTTTATTTTGATTTAAATTTGGATTAAAATAAAGGAGTTTATTTTGATTCATAATTAGATTTTATGCTAAGTAAATTTGTCCATTAAATGATATCAATATATATATTAAATGTTTATTATTCATGAGATGAATTAATTTATTGATGCATATGGTGATGTGTATGATAATAAATAGGATTGATTATGGACTATTGACCAATGTGATTGAATTTTATTTTAGTTGGATGCATGAATGTATGGATTTTATTAAATGGGGTCTGCGTACCTCGTCTTCTCTAATTTTTCTTAATGTAAATTCTAACTCCCTCCTATGTACTTCCCTTTGACTGCTGATCAAGGTTTCTATTTATTTTAAATAGTTTTGTAATAGGAATAGTTAAAATTAATTTTTAAAGAATTGGAGATCAAGGAACAAGGAGCGTTTGAAGACCTGTTTGTAATGGAGTCCGGGTTTAAATGTAATAGTAATATTTAAATATTAAATCTTGCACCCCTCGGGTTTAACCTTTTAGTTCACTTGGTGGCTCTAGTAAACCAAACTAGAATAAAGTCCATAATCAATCCGGGTAGTGTAGACACTCGAAATTTTCTTTCCCTGTTATTAACTATGTAGGAGGGCAAAAATGTCTTTTTCACACTCTAGAGATAACCCCGGAGATAACCCCAGGAGGTCAAGCCAACCTCAGAGATGACCCTGAGGACATTCAGAGTTAACAACTTGACAACCTCCAAGATAACCCTGAGAAAAGACTGCTACAACTGTGGGAAAATTGGAGATAACCCCGAGAGGGGCAAAATGGTCATTTTGCTAACTCAACTTCAACTCATATCAAATACACTCATGTCAACTCAAATTACTTCAATAAAAGTCCCACAAGAACCATATCTTAACTTTCGAGCGCAAACTACGCAAAACGACTCAATGGACTGCCTGACGGAAACTCGAAAATGCCATTTTGGTCATAGACCCATCTTCCTGGAATCAAAAAGGTCAAATCATATGTCATTGTGTAGCTCTCGGAAAGAGCTTTCCAGAATGATATGGCACGCTTCCATCGGACTCCCGGATTGAAAGTTAAGAGCGACCGAGCGAACAGCGCGTACGTACTTCGACACGGCGGGACCCACACTGCCCGGGGCACCCCGGGCAGCCGCAGGTAGACCTGCGGCTCCCCCCTCTATAAATATAGGTCTTGGGGTGCCAATTTTGCAAGAGGAGACAGCGAGGAAGCCCTATCCAATTTGCTCTGCACTTATCTCATGCAGTGTACTTTTCCCTTTTAAACACTTGTGAGCTCATATATAGCCCTTTTGTACCTACAAAAATCTGTGTTTACCCACTCTAAAGATATAGAAGTCTTCTTTGGCAGCCCACTGTAATCCTTCTCACACACTTTAGAGTCCTTCTCTTCATCTTTGCACACACCCTTCTACACGTTGAGAGTCGTGTTGCTTGCTTTTGCCCAGACTTTGGTCCGTGGTTTCATTCCAGTCTGTTTATATATATATATATATATATATATATATATATATATATATATATATAAAAACAGTAAACGCTCCAGACCGAAGTTTAGGCTCAATCGAGGCATAACTCGATAATGTTAGTCTATATATATATATATATATATATATATATATATACTTTTTGTCGAACTTTGTTCGATGAGCCTAAATTTTGATTTGGTGCGTTTACTTGCTTTCCTATATATATATATACTTATATATATGAACTGTGGTCGAACTCTGTTCGATGAGCCTAGACTTATGTCTGGTACGTTTAATGGCTTTCTTATATATATAATTATATATATGAATTGCTATCGAACTCTGTTCGGTGAGCCTGGATTTCACATCCGGTGCGTTTACTGCTTTAATATATATATACTTATATATATTAACTATTGTTGGACTTTATCCGATGAGCCTGAATTTTATATCCGGTGCGTTTACATGCTTATATATATATATATATATATATATATATATATATATATACATTTTGTCCCACCTGGAGTTTACTTCGTGGTGGTTGACCGTTTTTACAGCTTTCTGTACATTTCGTCCCGCCTGGAGTTTCCTCCGTAGCGGTTGATAGCTTTTACAGCTTTATTTATATTTCTGATCCCCCATGGATGTGCTCCGTGGCTGGTGATCATGTATGTATATAAATACTTACAACTTTTATATATATATATACCTGCTTACTGCTTTCATACAAATTGCAGTATCATGTGAGCCTAGGAGTCATGTGATCACAGATCAATCCCATTGGATCTAGATTCGGTTCCCATGATGGACATTTTCAGCTATAAGCAGCTTGTAAATTAGTCTGCGGTGTCTGAATTTCCTCAGATGGTTTCCGTACCCACGTGGGAGTTGGTATTATTTTGTACATTATTTTCGTACGGATGGTTCACATCTGTCAAATAAAATCAACCAAGCCGATCACTAAATAAAATGGGAGTGTAAAAGGTCTCAATTACTATTGAGCATCAGGGTTTGAAAAACCTCTTTTATAAAACATTATTGCCATATTTTGCTTAAAATTGAATTTTTACATAAAATTCAAACCCTGTGTATATAGGTGCGAACGAGGCCTCACATTACTTCCAAATAACAGCACATTGACCCACACACACATATTCAGATAACAGTTTCTTGAAAAGAGGCGGTCACCATGGTAACACGGATGTCGGGGGGTGCCTAACACCTTCCCTCCGCATAACCAAGTCCCCGGACCCTAATGAATCTCGGTTTCACCGACCCGTTTAGCAGTGTCACATCACTGGGTCAATGTGCAAACCTTTTTCTCGGTTGTGTTGGTACAACCATTTAAAAAACCAATTGGCGACTCTTATAGTCCAATCGTCGACATTATACATGTCGGACCTTTTTCACTTGTTTTTTCAAACAAATCTCACCTAAAATGAGAACACCAAAGAACAAGTAACGGAAAGGGACAATTAAAAATCCCGACGTCGACAGGTGGCGACTCTGCTGGGGATTCCAGTAAGAGGACTTAAGCCGCTATTATAATTTTTTCAAAATTGTTATCTGCTTGTGTGTGGATGTTGCATTTACATTTTGTGATGAATGTGTACGAATGCATTTCCTTACTTAGTGTTTCGCACTATAAACTGCTTGTGATATGAGTGCTTCACACTATAAACTGCCTGTGATATTAGTGCTTCGCACTATAAAACTGCCTGTGATATTAGTGCTTCGCACCATATCTGCTTATGATATTAGTGCTTCGCACATGTCATCATTTTCATACGGTAAGACGCGATGTATGTGAATGTATATTGTGTGGTCCCTCCGCCAAGAGGCTATCCCGTCGGTGTTTGATTACTGGACTCGTGAAAAGACTAATTCTCCGAGGCTCAGGAAAGGCACCACCCAAATTCGCTCCAGTTGAAAGACCGGATTAACTTTCCGTCAAGTAGATTACGATGATTTGGGAACCTTCATGCCAAAAAGCCGCGAGAGTAACCTAAGATAGGTCAGCCTCTGATAAACCCAAAACGGAGGAAAGGCTCTTCATGCTCTCATTTCAAATTACTTGTAAAGCACAATTACTTGTAATTATCTTCCATATCTATCTCTATGTAATGAGAAATATGAAGAAATGTGTACACATACATGCTACAAACAGCTGACATCCGTTTTGTAGGATAAAATTCCTAAACTGGATGCATCGTATAGCATGTTATTATCCACCTTCCCAAAAGACTAAACTATGCAAGTCTTTTGTAGGGAATCAATCGGACCTACCACCCGTTCAAAATCCAAAAAGGCAACAGGCCTACAGTCAATCATGTCGTCATCCGACCAGACTGAACTTAATCCAGTTTCTAGCAAAGAATTTGACGGATTAAGCAAACAGATTACAGATTTGGCTGTTCTACTAAAAGAATTACACCAGTCTACACAGGGTCAGAAAATACCCGTACATGCTGAATCCTCCACACAAGGAGGAACCCATGTCGTTACAATACCTGAACTGCAGTTGGATCCGACCAACAAAACTCATGATGCTGCCCATCCCACTAGAGATCCAGACACTGGTGACATCAAAAAGAAAGTCCTCCAAATGGAAGAGGCTCTTCGCACTATCAAAGGAATTGGAACACACGGGAGTGTTTCATATACCGATTTGTGTATTTTCCCTGGTATTCATTATTCAGAAAAATTTAAGACTCCTGACTTTGAAAAATATGACGGGTTAGGAGATCCTTACACACATCTAAAGGTGTTTATTGGAGAACTGGGATCTTATGTAGAGGATGAAAAACTCAGAATGCAACTGTTCCAAAAAAGTCAAACTAGAGAAGCCCGTTCGTGGTACACAAGATTAGACAATTCAAAGATCCATAGCTGGGAAGAGCAAGCACACGCTTTCCTCACCCAATACAACTTTCAATCTCAAATGGCTCCTGATCGGTATCAAATTACCAAGATCAAGAAGCAATCTAACGAGTCTTTCAGAGAGTATGCTCAGAGGTGGAGACGCCTGGCTGCCCAAGTTTGTCCTTCCATGGCAGAATCAGAGATGGTCATGACTTTCATAGACATACAAGAAGCACCTTTCTATGAAAGAGTTTTAGCCGGCATTAGCAAACCATTTTCTGAAATGGTCAAACATTGGGAGATGGCTAAAATGGGATTGAAATCCAGAAAGATTCAAGACCTAGCTGCACTCAAAGCGGTTGCTGATCACATCCAATCTGGAAATTATGGGAACAACCCCCGGAGGGTCCATAAAAAGAAAGAAGAAGATGTTTCCCTCATACTACAGGGTCAAAAAGGCAGTCAAAACATGCCTATTCAACAGAGAAATTACACTCCCTTTCAATCATAGTCTGCGAACCCTCCAGTACCAAAAGGTGGAGAAGTTAAACGACCTTCACACCATTAGGAGACACCCTCGAGAACATTCTCAATCTTCTAACAACATAGAAGAAAATCACGCATCTGCTTCCACCAGCCAGCCCTAATGGTCGGGGTTTTAATGCTGCTCGAAAATGTGCTTATAATGCCGGGGCACCTGAACATGATACTCAGGATTGTTGGGCCTTGAAACACAAAATCCAAGACCTGATAGACAACGGTGAAATCGTGGTCACCAAACCCGATCAACCTCACGTTCAAGACAACCCTCTTCCTCAACACAAGGAAGAAGAGGTCAACATGATCAATTGGAGCAGTGGACAAAGTTCCAATTTCAGCTGTGAAACCTCCTAGACTCCCAAAGATGGTGATGACAGATGGGATTATGCCAAGTTCCAATTCACAATGGAACGAAAGATGAAAGCTCTCTGTAAACAAATTGAGCAATTGGCGGAACTGGTGACTTATCAGCATCAAGTGACTCGTCAGCTAATTAGCCAGGAGTATGCCAGTCTCCTACCTATTGTCATGAATATTCCCTCTTTGCTTTCAGAAAATGAAATGCTAGAAGACAAAGTGATGAAGAGAGCGAATGATAAGGTCCGTTGGGATTTTGCCAACAAAAGGGAATTCACACATTTGGGCCAACCTATGGAGGAAATCCTTCACATGTTAATTAATGAAGGAAGGATTAGTTCCCTTCTACCTCCAATCAACCCCCGTTCAGAACGATACAACTCTGAGGGAGTATGTCAATATCATTCTCAATCTCGCGGTCACAACACAGAAGAATGTTGTGTACTCTGCCACCTTATTCAAAATTTAATCGATAGTGGCGTACTGCGCCTGGCAGATAATGACATTGTGTTACGGGCAAGTGAGGATTCATGTCCTACTAAGTGGAAGAGTGTAGTAACAGTCATATCCGTTGAAAATGATGGGGTTAACAAATCACTTGTCATGCCAGTAATTCAGCTCAAGGGAATCAACAATCCTTTGAAAGTGGCCACTCCCAAGCCAATCAACTTACCATACAGAGCACAATATCCTTTTGTTAGCTTGCGTGCAGTTCCATGGAATTATGGAGAAGGTGAAGGATCCACCTCGCATATAACTACTGCAGTGTCGAAGGAGAATCCACTGTATCTTTCCCAACGAGTAATGAAGCCTGTCATCAAGTCTAAGGGGAAAGTACCCATTGAGAAGATTGAAAATTTCCTCCGTACTATGGGTCATAACGAAGCCAAGGTGGTTTTAAGCTTGAAAGAAGCTCCACAATAGATATCAATCTTGGACTTGGTCCTGACTTCCGAGAATCACTGGAAGGTCTTGTTAAAGGTTTTAGAAAAAGCCTATCTACCGACATCAGTTGATACAGAAAAGTTTCAACATCTGGTTGATCACATTTTCAACAACAATGTGATATCCTTCACTGATGATGACATATCGCCCGAAGGGACCGGTCATTGCAAATCATTGCACATTGCGGTCTTGTCCTCCGGATATATGGTGGCTGGAGTTTTAATAGATGGAGGTTCCTCTCTGAATATTTGCCCATACGCTACCTTGGTGAAGATGAATATCAATCCCAATCGAATTCAGAGTAGCCATACCATTATCAAAGCTTTTGATGGAGCCCACCATAACTCGGTCGGAGTAGTTGAGCTGCCAATTGAGATTGGTCCTCATACATTCTGCGTATTCTTCTATGTGCTCAAGATAGATTCGGGATACAACCTGCTCTTGGGACGACCATGGATTCACATGGCAGGGGCAGTCCCCTCCACTCTTCACCAACATGAAATACATCATCAACAATAGCCTTGTCACAGTCAACGCTGAATCGAAGATTCCTCAGCACGGGGACATGCCACTCATCAATGCCAATAAGGATGTTGAGCCAATTAGTTTTAATGCTTTGGAAATAAGCAATACCTAATACCATGCTATTGGAATGCCACTGCCCGAACCCCAGATTTCTACCGAGGTAATGTTGCCCACGCAAAAAATGATGTCGTTGGGTCATAAACCGGGACAAGGGTTAAGTAAAGATTGCCAGGGTGTCAAGTATCCTATTCGCTTAACCCAACAAATTGGGACAGCTGACTAGGCTATTCTGCCAGCTCTAGTCACAGGAATCCTCATAAGCATCAGCAGATTCCTACAGCTTCAACCATGCGGCGTTTAGCTTCGCCATCAAGCCCTGAGTTCGCACAACCTCCCGTAAAGGTGCCAGCCAATATAATGGCGATGTTATTTCCCAAGCCGGTACCGGTGAAGGAGAAAGAAATCTTTGTTCCAGATCCCGCAGTGGAGGAAGAGGAACGAAGAATCAAGCAAGACGTCATCAGGATGATGTCCGACATACGCATCATCGTTCATAATGAGCATACCAACAGATACACCCCATACGATGATTGCCCAGACGTAATGGCTATCATTCGGGATAGGGAAGATGATGATAATCCCTCCATCATTGCAGACCACCAAGACTTTACCCTCGACAATTGGAGTACCACTCCTTGCATTTGCCGACGAGGGTAAAAAGGGAAGAAACTCTCTCTACCTTGTAGATAGCAATAATTGCTTACTTTTTCTGTACAGTATTTGTGACGCCCCCAAAACATGTATACAACACCCATTCTGAGTTGTCAATAACATGGTACAGAAACAACTACAACTTTATTAATACAACATAAAAACTGTGAGTGTAAATACAAATATTGTCATCTAGACAATATTCACACTCAAATAAGTCCTCATTACAATTATTGGTACAATATTTTACAAAAAAAAAATGGTGAGGACTACTAAAACAACTTCCTAGAACCTTCATTCCATACCCCGACTAGTACTCGCTACATTCTCGCCTCCTGAGAAGAAAATGGAACAACAAGGAAAAGGGTGAGCTCAACTAGCCCAGTAAAGAATATTATGACTAAGATAATATACAACAAATTATCGTTAGTCTTCAACAGGGAAAAATCTAATAGAATACAATAGACAACAAGTTTTAAATCAATAACTGCAGCGGAAACAGCAAACCATTAGAAGAGTCAAGTAGAGAATGAGTTCTACTATCTTCTAAGATTTAAAAGTCCATCATCAATATTTTATCCCTGTAACAACAATCAATAACCATCTTTAATCAAATATTCATCTTTGCACTACAAGCCAAAGATATTCATTTGTATCACCAGTCGATCATGTTCATCTCAACACCTGTTCATCTTTGCACTACGGGCCAAAGATATTCATCAGAAATCATTAATCTTTGCACTACAGGCCAAAGATATTCATTTATATTATAATTTAGGACTGAGGATGATGAAAAATATTTTTAAGGAAACGAATCCAGTGAAACAAAAGAATAAATATTAAGGATTCGTATTTCAGCTATTCCATGTCCAAAAATACCTCATAAACAATCATAGTGGAGTAAAATTCAAGAATGATCAAAACATGGATACAATCAAAGCTAGTATCCAGAATAGATATTTTGGACGAAAAGAAGAAAATTTCATTTTTCGGTGAATAGTAACTCGTGAATAGTAACTCGTGAATAGTAACTCATGAATAGTAATCCCGACATGAAAAGTACTAAATTTGATAAAAAGTTCAGATCAATACTTCGGTATAATGATATTGAAGAAAATAATATCATTTAAGAAGAAATAACATCCCTTACCTCGGAAACACGGTACTTCTGACTGGAATACTAGATATAGTGCTGAAGGAAATTTGTACCGTATAGCAACACTCAAAGTATCAAATACTCACAAGAATACGCTCGATATAGAGAGAGAAATAGAGAGAAACTTGTGTTTCTGGTGTGATTTTCAATTCTAACCTAAGCACCCTATTTATAGGAAAATGCTTAGAACACCAAAGCAGAAAATTTAATATAATAATAATATATTTATCAAATTTTCCTTAGCCCACCTCTAGACATCTGATCTCAGCCCATTTATATCACATGTTATCCCACTTAAATGCCAAAAAACGTTTTTCTTCAAAATAATAAATAAAACTTCCAAAAATCAATTATTTCGGAACTTCAGAACTTCAATAATTCATAATAAATAGCCCTTTTATCAGAAAATTCGAATCTCGCGAGTTTTTATAGGAAATTCAATTTTCTACAACTTTACAGAAGAAAGTTTTTCCAAATTCTAAACAGAAATTGACCGAAATTCACAAACGGGCAATTTTACAGTCAATAATAAATTTTCGGTCAAGAATTGTGTCCACCAACACACAAAACATGTGTTAATCATTTAATGCTACAAAAATACTCTTCCTCCTCATATACTCATATATTCCACATTCATTGTAAAAATATCACCATCAATATATTATTAAAATAATATATTTAAATGAATTATTTTATCAGAAAAAGATAAAATATTAATTTTCAACAATTGTCACATTAAAAATTTTCTCCATCTATATCCACATAAAATCACTATTTTCCTCATCATATAAATCAATAATTAATTATACACAAATAATATTACAGAATCACAGTACTGACAACCAGGCCGTTCCCAGGAAAGAGGGGGCTTTCCAATAAGGATCTCTCCTTACTGGCGCGCAATTAGATGACCAAACCTCTCCTTAGACAGAACTTTCTAGACATTGCCAATAATGTTATCTAATAATATTATTCAGATAATATGAATTATTGTTCCGATAATAGAAAATACTGTGTAGTGACAATTATTAAAACAACAGTAATATAAAATATCAACGCAGCAATTATTGAATCAATAAAATACAATATTGAACAGTAATTACTGTAACAATTATTGAGTAGTACCTTCTTACGTAAGAATCAATAATTGGTGCAATACCGTGTGCTACTATGCAACAACGCGTATTACTGTGTTTTAACCACCGTGTATTCCAACAGTATTAACGGCAACAACTACGCCGTTATTTATAAACAACTTATTTTTGTCATTTTCTTCATCTAATCGCTTTCCGTTATGGGGCCCACACAAGACTGCGTCGTCGTATGAATATTCCCCGACAGTAAGAATATTCCACGATCAAACGAATATTCCCCGACAACAATGAATATTTTATAACCACTTGTGTATTTCGAAAAAAAATTCATATATCACCCTTAACTTTAACATTTATCAATTTAACCATTTACTAAATAGTAATTATAAGAAAAATTAAATACTTTTATTTCATAAAATTCGGGGTCTTACAATCTCCCCTCCTTATGAAATTTCGTCCTCGAAATTTACATACGTACCTGGTGTTTCGAAAAGATGAGGATACCTCGCTTTCATTTCCGTTTCCAACTCCCAGGTCATTTCCTCAATAGTATGGTTTCTCCACAAAATTTTAACTTGTGGTAAGACCTTCGTGCGTAGGACATGCTCCTTCCTATCCAAGATCTTGACAGGTACCTCTTCGTACGTTAAGTCTTCAGCTATCTCATTTGGTTCTAACTCAATAACGTGGTTCGGGTCGTCCACATATTTACGTAACATTGATACGTAAATAACGTTATGAACACGTGACATACTTAGCGTTAAGGCGAGTCTATAGGCCACAGTTCCTACTCGATCGAGGATTTCAAATAAATTGAAGGCTTGAGCTTTCTTCTCTTCATCGACTCTTACTTCTAGAATGACACATTCTTGCACCTTATTCTTTATATTCATCAGCTCCAGGTCTGTAGCTTGAGTGGCTTTAACGTTATCGATTAAAGTCGATGTTACTCGTATATCATCACGTGGATCCCTAGAGTCATTAACTCTATCTCTATCATTTATAAATTATACAAAATAGGTCTTTGTGTTCAACAATATCGCACTCGTACTCGCATACGATCAATGCGTCAGCTACTACGTTTACTTTTCTAGGATGGTATTGGATGGTGTGATCGAAATTTTTCAACAGCTCGAGCCAACGTCGGTGTCGCATGTTGAATTCTTGGAAGCTCTTCTCGCATTCCTCGGTCCATTCGAAGTTTGTATCTTTTCGAGTCAGCTGAGTTAACGGAGTAGCGATTCGAGAAATCCTTCCACGAATCTCCGATAGTAACCAGCTAAGCCTAGAAAGCTACGTATTTCGATTACTGACTTAGGTTGCTCTCAATTGTGACTCATATCCCAATCTTGGATAGCACGTCACAATGACACCTATCAGTTTACTACAGCACGAATATGGCGTCCCCTACGGAGAGTCTGGCTTCAGTGCATTCCACAAAGGAAGTCAGCAGATAGAGGCTCGGTTATCAACTTCTATAGTTGGGTTTTTAACTCCTGAAGTTCAATAGGAGCCATTCGATATGAGATTTTAGAAATGGGTTTTGTACCGGGTTCAAAGTCGATACAAAATTCAATATCACGCTCTGGGAGTAAGCCAAGAAATTCTTCAAGAAATACGTCAAAAATTTTACTAACAACAGAAATATCATTCAAATCTGACGTATTTTTGTTCAAATTCATGACATGGCTAAGAAAGCTTGACATCCGTTTTTTAATAAACGAATGACTTTACGGTTTGATATGAAAGAGTTTGACTTCAATGGTTTGATTGCTTGAATTCAAATATCAGGTTGCTTAGGAATATGAAAACTAGCAACCTTACGAAAGCAATCAATTTTGGCATGATGAGTAGTTAACCAATCAATTTCTAAAATCACATCAAAAGCAAGTATCTTTAAAGAGATAAGATCAACAGGTAATGTGATGGTGCTAACTTGGATCAAACAAGATTTATAAACAGTGGATGTCATAAAAGTTTCTCCTAACGGAGTTTCAACAGATAAGTCAAAGTCTAATTTTCTCCGGAGTCAATTTTAAACGTTGAACACAAGCAGGAGAAATAAATGAATGGGTAGAATCGGTATCTAATAAGGTATAGACTTCGCAAAAATTTATAATTAACTAACCCGTGCTAACTTCGTTCGGGTTCCTCGCATTCTAACCAGTCACGAAAAACGCTCTTCCAAGAACCGTTGACTTTGACTTTTCTGGGACAACTTTTTGAGTCACCGTCCCCGCTGAACTTGGTTTTACATAAATTGCAAAAAGCTTCTAAACATTCCATCGTTCATCGTCTGCTCAGTGGTGTTGTTCACAGGAGGAACATTGCCAGCCTGTTGCAAGTTCTCCTCGTTGGTGAGTATAGGCATCTCCACCGTCTCATTTACTCCACTGTTAACATTCTCAGTCGACATTCTCAAATACTGCTATAAAACAAGGGTTAATTTAACAAATTAACAAATCACATAATATCCCTATATTATGACCGACCAACAGATAAGCTTAGGTAGGACATACTAGCGAAGGATTTACTCGTCTCTCCCCTCCTAGTTCTATTCTCCGATCTCCTCCAGAGATCATATCCCTAAGCTCTGATACCAACTGTGACGCCCCCAAAATAGGTCCAATCCATCCAACCCATTTTGAGTCGCCAAATACATGGTACAAAAACAACTACAACTTTATTAATACAACATAAAAACTGTGAGTGTAAATACAAATATTGTCATCTAGACAATATCCACACTCAAATAAGTCCTCATTACAATTATTGGTACAATATTTTACAAAAAAAAAAATGGTGAGGACTACTAAAACAACTTCCTAGAACCTTCATTCCATACCCCGACTAGTACTCGCTACATTCTCGCCTCCTGAGAAGAAAATGGAACGACAAGGAAAATGGTGAGCTCAACTAGCCCAGTAAAGAATATTATGACTAAGATAATATACAACAAATTATCGTTAGTCTTCAACAGGGAAAAATCTAATAGAATACAATAGACAACAAGTTTTAAATCAATAACTGCAGCGGAAACAACAAACCATTAGAAGAGTCAAGTAGAGAATGAGTTCTACTATCTTCTAAGATTTAAAAGTCCATCATCAATATTTTATCCCTGTAACAACAATCAATAACCATCTTTAATCAAATATTCATCTTTGCACTACAAGCCAAAGATATTCATTTGTATCACCAGTCGATCATGTTCATCTCAACACCTGTTCATCTTTGCACTACGGGCCAAAGATATTCATCAGAAATCATTAATCTTTGCACTACAGGCCAAAGATATTCATTTATATTATCATTTAGGACTGAGGATGATGAAAAATATTTTTAAGGAAACGAATCCAGTGAAACAAAAGAATAAATATTAAGGATTCGTATTTCAGCTATTCCATGTCTAAAAATACCTCATAAACAATCATAGTGGAGTAAAATTCAAGAATGATCAAAACATGGATACAATCAAAGCTAGTATCCAGAATAGATATTTTGGACGAAAAGAAGAAAATTTCATTTTTCGGTGAATAGTAACTCGTGAATAGTAACTCGTGAATAGTAACTCATGAATAGTAATCCCGACATGAAAAGTTCTAAATTTGATAAAAAGTTCAGATCAATACTTCGGCATAATGATATTGAAGAAAATAATATCATTTAAGAAGAAATAACATCCCTTACCTCGGAAACACGGTACTTCTGACTGGAATACTAGATATAGTGCTGAAGGAAATTTGCACCGTATAGCAACACTCAAAGTATCAAATACTCACAAGAATACGCTCGATATAGAGAGAGAAATAGAGAGAAACTTGTGTTTCTGGTGTGATTTTCAATTCTAACCTAATCACCCTATTTATAGGAAAATGCTTAGAACACCAAAGCAGAAAATTTAATATAATAATAATATATTTATCAAATTTTCTTTAGTCCACCTCTAGACATCTGATCTCAGCCCATTTATATCACATGTTAGCCCACTTAAATGCCAAAAAACGTTTTTCTTCAAAATAATAAATAAAACTTCCAAAAATCAATTATTTCGGAACTTCAGAACTTCAATAATTCATAATAAATAGCCCTTTTATCAGAAAATTCGAATCTCGCGAGTTTTTATAGGAAATTCAATTTTCTACAACTTTACAGAAGAAAGTTTTTCCAAATTCTAAACAGAAATTGACCGAAATTCACAAACGGGCAATTTTACAGTCAATAATAAATTTTCGGTCAAGAATTGTGTCCACCAACACACAAAACATGTGTTAATCATTTAATGCCACAAAAATACTCTTCCTCCTCATATACTCATATATTCCACATTCATTGTAAAAATATCACCATCAATATATTATTAAAATAATATATTTAAATGAATTATTTTATCAGAAAAAGATAAAATATTAATTTTCAACAATTGTCACATTAAAAATTTTCTCCATCTATATCCACATAAAATCACTATTTTCTTCATCATATAAATCAATAATTAATTATACACAAATAATATTACAGAATCACAGTACTGGCAACCAGGCCGTTCCCAGGAAAGAGGGGGCTTTCCAATAAGGATCTCTCCTTACTGGCGCGCAATTAGATGACCAAACCTCTCCTTAGACAGAACTTTCTAGACATTGCCAACAATGTTATCTAATAATATTATTCAGATAATATGAATTATTGTTCTGATAATAGAAAATACTGTGTAGTGACAATTATTAAAACAACAGTAATATAAAATATCAACGCAGCAATTATTGAATCAATAAAATACAATATTGAACAGTAATTACTGTAACAATTATTGAGTAGTACCTTCTTACGTAAGAATCAATAATTGGTGCAATACCGTGTGCTACTATGCAACAACGCGTATTACTGTGTTTTAACCACCATGTATTCCAACAGTATTAACGGCAACAACTACGCTGTTATTTATAAACAACTTATTTTTGTCGTTTTCTTCATCTAATCGCTTTCCGTTATGGGGCCCACACAAGACTGCGTCGTCGTATGAATATTCCCCGACAGTAAGAATATTCCACGATCAAACGAATATTCCCCGACAACAATGAATATTTTATAACCACTTGTGTATTTCGAAAAAAATTCATATATCACCCTTAACTTTAACATTTATCAATTTAACCATTTACTAAATAGTAATTATAAGAAAAATTAAATACTTTTATTTCATAAAATTCGGGGTCTTACAGTATTAGCAGTTACTTTTGTCATTACAGGCTAACACTTTGTGTGATTGAATAGTGTTATATACTAAGTGAAAGCATATTTTGCTTCAGGACTCTGAATTTAGATGTGCCTGTACTTGCTGATGAGGTGCCTATTCTCCACAAGGACTGTAACTTTGATGTAAAGTGGGACTCAGACTTAATGAAAATATAAGAGGACTATGAAATACCTTAGGAGATCAAAGAATGGGTCAAAGGCAAACCGAAGCCAAATCTTGATCAAACCACCTCTTTTGAACCGCGAAAAACCCCAAACAAATCCAGATGGGTATGGACCTCACTCCAAACCAAAGGAATGACATGGTTACTCAATTGACTCTATTCCAGGATGTGTTTGCATGGTCTCACGAAGACATGGTCGATTTATACACAGACATTATCATTCATCGCCTTCCCATCAAAGGGGGATTCAAGCCACTTAAGAAGAAGCTCAGGCGATTAAAACCTGAGTGGAAGTTAAAAATTAAAGAAGAAATTGTGAAACAATTTCAAGCCGGCATCATCATGGTGTCAACATACCCTGAATGGCTATCCAATATAGTCCCCGTTCCGAAACTGGGAAGGAATGTTCTAGTTTGTGTGGATTATAGAAATTTGAATAAAGCTTGCCTCAAAGATAGCTTTCCTGTGCTATTCATCCACATACTTGTTGACAATACAGCTCGATAAGACATGTACTCCTTTGCTGATTGCTTTGCGAGGTACCATCAAATCGTGGTTGCTGGGGAAGATCGTGAGAAAATTGTTTTCATCACTCCTTGGGGAACCTTTTGCTACGGACGATTGTCATTCGGCCTCACCAATGCCAGAGTTAACTATCAGTGAGCCATAGGACTCTTTTCCACAATCTAATGTATAAAAAAAAGAAAAAAAGAAAAAAAAGAAAACGAAAAAAAAAGAAAAAGGAAAAAGAAGAAAGCTCTTCAACAAGTTCTACAGTTGCTGCCTTACCATCGGCATGTTCTACAGATGGCTTCGGAGTTTGAAGAAGAATCCTTCCTCCACATTCCTTAGAATATGAATGATTTTGCGAGTGTGCTAGCAACCTTGGCCTCCGTGATCAACATACATGACAAGGAAGACATGCCAACCCACATATTTTTTCAACAAAAAGCTCCAGCCTATGAGAATTACATTGAAAAGTATCGGATGACCTACCTTCCATCCAACATCATTGGTATCAACACACCAAGAAGTACTTACGAGATGGATCTACACCCGCTGAGGCGAGCCCGACTGAAAAAAGGCAAATCCATCAATTTACTATAAAATTCTACCTGAGCGAACATGCACACTACAAAAGAGATGCAATACTAGGTATCCTCAGATGTTTGGACGAGGACCAAGCTCAGAGGCTATGGATGAAATCCATGGGAAAGTATGTGGCCCACACATGAGCGACCCTCTACTTGTAAAGAAGATCCTACAACAGAAAAGTCCGACTACGGCAGTTCAAACAACACGACTTGATTTCGAAAAAAGATCGTTGACAACCAAGCTCAGTCAAAAGGAAAATTCTCCCCGAACTGGGAAGGCCCATTTATTGTCAAGAAGGTATTGACAAGAGGCGCTTTCAGATTACAGGAAATGGACGGCGATGAATTTTCGTAACTCATCAATTTAGACACCGTAAAATGGTACTATGTCTGAGGTTACCATCAAGCGAACATCCTGGTTTTGGATCATCAGATCACCAGTCATTTTAGGTTCTTTAACCCTCACTACATACCGCCTTTCCTTTTCACACCTTCAATTTATCCTGTACATGGGATTAAAATTTTTCATCTGCAATCTGCCCTGTACATGGGCGAACTACGTCGACCTGATCTCCCCAATAAACGGGAGTACGTAGGAAGCCATCTTATATGGTCTGGTCTCACCACAGAAAAAACAAAAACCAATCTTATCCATAGCCACATACAGAAATCAGTCCCAAGACACCAAAGATGGTAGGGAATACACACAAATCGACGATCCATTCTAAAAATCCTGAGACATCTCACTGTCCATCCATCAAGGAGGAGTTCAGAATACATCCAGATCACAAGGTCCTGGAGAAACAAGCAAATATCAAACAAGTAACGAGGCACAACTAAAAGGGAAGTGAATCAACATATATTTCTCTACCATATATAATGTTGTTTGATATATACAATGTGTACTGTCCATGATAAAATGGCTAAGCTAGTCTGTGCAGGAAAATATAAGCCCATCTACAAATCAATGTATATGCGCACAATCAAATTCAACATGGCATCCCTCTCAGAAGAAGGGTGTAACGCTGTAAACTTCTGCCCTATGGTAACAAAGCGACCTAAAATTTCCACAGCCATCTGCATGGTGACGCGATGCTCATCAATACATGTGCTCATCTCTGCGATGATTCCAATGGTATGAGACCTCACTGCAATGCTATCTGTAATAGCGACATCTCAGGCAGATATAGCCTCATCCCGCTCAACAACAGCAGTATCCCTATGGTTAGAGCATCATCTCTCTCAACTAAAGCGACATCTCTACCATAAAGAGCTATCAACATTAAAGCCCACATTCACTACCTGTTCACCATATGGTACAGAGGTAAAAGCTTCTCGTGATCTTGACATCTTATCAGCCCATCTGTCAAAGCAACTACCCCAGACAACAAGCAAGGCTGGGGCAATTTCAAAATTGGCAACAACCGGATATTGGATCCCTTACGATAAGATTGGGGGCAATCTTGGAAGCAGCGGTAACTCAACACTGGGGCATTTATCAACCATCCTAAAGTGGAAAATGTACCAATCAGCGCCATCAACATGGTCCATCATCATCTCAATGGCGATTTAGATATTATTCACTCGCGATTTGGTCAACAAAGAGAGTTTCTCATATAAATCTCCGGTAACAACATGCGAAAGGACTGGGGCATTTTGCGATTCCAAGGAATGAAAGGAGTTTAAGGCAGGATAAGCCTCTCATCAAAAGAAGGGGGAGAACTCCTAAAAGAAATCATGGCGATATAAGCGTGCCCCTACGAAAGAAGGGGAAAATTCTCAAAAATGGAGACCTCTACAACGGAACTCAAATTTGGGTAGCAAAATAGCGAGCTGCACCTTCCAGGGATATTAGCGGTATTCAGCTCATCAGTTCAGCCGAGTTACGAATCAAAAGCTCAAGGAAATGGGGCACCTACCCCAAAATCAAAAGGAACTCCAAATCACCGCAAAAAAGGGTGAGACATCTGGTAATTGTCATCAATCTAGCGTAACATCAGGCGAAATCTAGTGAAGTAATCTGTGGAATATTACTTCAGCGAAGGTATCGGAAGATCCGGTATTCTAAGACTATTGGCATCAATTCAGTGACATCAAAACAGTTCAGCGATGAAAGCTTCGTATACCACCGTTAGAGTGGGAACCGAAAAAGTTTGGCGATCAGCAGGGTAGGCACCGTTGCAAACTACTAGCGAATACATCAGGAGGGTCTGGTGATTTCAGAACGTCATCCCCATCAGAGATATGGAAAACATCTCAACTTATCTTCATCAAACAAGCATCAGCGATTAAATGCCAAACCATTGGAGTCAACGCTAGCATAGGCATCAGCAATTATCGGTAAAGGTAAAGCGATTTGTAAAAATATTTTAAACATTCATCATAACATTGCGATTTGCGAAATGCGATACGCGAAATGCGATATGTGAAATGCGATGTGCGAGTTGCGATGTGCGATGTGTGATGCGATTTGGCTAAATGCGAAATGCAAAAAGCGATAAGCGATGTGCGATGTACAAAATGCGATGTGCGATTTACGAACTGCGATTTGCGAAAATATTTTCACATTCATCATAAACATTCACTACATTGCGATTTGCATCATTATAAATACTTTGTCATGTTTCAAGTGTCTACTAATCTTTATCATGTCCATTCCATTGCATTGCATGAACATGATAAAGAGGGGCATCTGTAGACACTAGAAATTTTTTTTCCCTGTTACTAACTATGCAAGAGGGCAAAAATGTCTTTTTCACACTCTAGAGATAACCCTGGAGATAATCCCGGGAGGTCAAGCCAATCTCATAGATGACCTTGAGGACATTCAGAGTCAACAACATGACAACCTCAGAGATAACCCTGAGAAAAGACTGCTGTAACTGTGCAAAAATCGGAGATAACCCCGGGAGGGGCAAAATGGTCATTTTGCTAACTCAACTTCAAATCACATCAAATACACTCATGTCAACTCAAATTACTTCAATAAAAGTCCCACAAGAACCATATCTTAACTTTCGAGCGCAAACTACGCAAAACGACTCAATGGACTACCTAACAAAAACTCGGGAATGCTATTTCGGTCATGGACCCATCTTCATGGAATCAAAAAAGGTCAAATCAAATGTCATTGTGCAGCTCTCGAAAAGAGCTTTCCAGAATGATATGGCACGCTTCCATCGGACTCCCGGATTGAAAGTTATGAGCGACCGAGCGAATAGCGCGTACGTACTTCGACACGGCGGGACCCACACTGCTCGGGGCACCCAGGGCAGCCGCAGGTAGACCTGCGGCTCCCCCCTCTATAAATATGGAGATTGGGGTGCCCATTTTGCAAGAGGAGACAGCGAGAAAGCCCTGTCCAATTTGCTCTGCACTCATCTCATGCAGTGTACTTTTCCCTTTTAAAGACTTGTGATCTCATATATAGCCCTTTTGTACCTACAAAAGTCTGTGTTTACCCACTCTAAAGATATAGAAGTCTTCTTTGGCAGCCCACTATAATCCTTCTCACACACTTTAGAGTCCTTCTCTTCATCTTTGCACACACCCTTCTACACGTTGAGAGTCGTGTTGCTTGCTTTTGCCCGGACTTCGGTCCGTGATTTCATTTTAGTCTATATATATATATATATATTAACTTTGTGTCGAACTTTGTTCGATGAGCCTAAACTTCGGTTTAGTGCGTTTACTTGCTTTCCTATATATATATACTTATATATATGAACTGTGCTCGAACTCTATTCGATGAGCCTAGACTTATGTCTGGTGCGTTTAATGGATTTCTTATATATATAATTATATATATGAACTGCTATCGAACTCTGTTCGATGAGCCTGGATTTCACACCCAGTGCGTTTACTACTTTAATATATATATACTTATATATATTAACTGTTGTTAGACTTTGTCCGATGAGCCTGAATTTTATATCCAGTGCGTTTACATGCTTATATATATATATATATATATATATATATACATTTCGTCCCACTTGGAGTTTACTTCGTGGTGGTTGACCGTTTTTACAGCTTTCTGTACATTTCGTCCCGCCTGGAGTTTCCTCCGTAGCGGTTGATAGCTTTTACAGCTTTATTTATATTTGTGATCCCCCATGGATGTGCTCCGTGGCTGGTGATCGTGTATGTATATATATACGTACAACTTTTATATATATATATTCTTGCTTACTTCTTTCATACAAATTACAGTATCATGTGAGCCTAGGAAACATGTGATCACAGATCCATCCCATTGGATCTAGATTCGGTTCCCATGATGGACATTTCCAGCTGTAAGCAGCTTGTAAATTAGTCTGCGGTGTCTGAATTTCCTCAGATGGTTTCCATACCCACGAGGGAGTCGGCATTATTTTGTACATTATTTTCGTACGGATGCTTCGCATCTGTCAAATAAAATCAACCAAGCCGATCACTTAATAAAATGGGAGTGTAAAAGGTCTCAATTACTATTGAGCATCAGGGTTTGAAAAACCTTTTTTATAAAACATCACTGCCATATTTTGCTTAAAATTAAATTTTTACATAAAATTCAAACCCTGTGTATATAAGTGCGAACGAGGCCTCGCACTACTTCCAAATAACAGCACATTGACCCACACACACATATTCAGATAACAGTTTCTTGAAAAGAGGCGGTCACCGTGGTAACACAGATGTCATGGGGTGCCTAACACCTTCCCTCCGCATAACTAAGTCCCTGGACCCTAATGAATCTCGGTTTCACCAACCCGTTTAGCAGTGTCACATCATTGGGTTAATGTGCAAACCTTTTTCTCGGTTGTGTTGGTACAACCATTTAAAAAATCAACTGGCGACTCTTATAGTCCAATCGTCGATATTATACATGTCGGACCTTTTTCACTTGTTTTTTCAAACAAATCTCACCTAAAATGAGAACACCAAAGAACAAGTAACGAAAAGGGACAATTAAAAATCCCGACGTCGACAGGTAGAATATAGTATTCTACATGTGCATGCTTATACATTATATATATATATATATATATATATATATATATATATATAAATGTGTGTGTGTGTGTCTGTCTGTGTGTGTGTCTGTGTGTGTGTCTGTGTGCATGCGCGCTAAACAAGATGAGACAAATTAATTACAAACAAACCCCTCAAAGTTTTTATATTAAGTTCTAAGCGTTCAAAGATATTTGGAATATCGAACATCGCCTTCTAGCATGATAAAAAATAAAAGAGTATCAATTAATTATTATAAGTTTGTTGTGTTACCACAAGGCTTATCCTAATTCTTTGAGATGTTAATTTTATCACATTTGATGCTTATAAAGAAAATTGAACAATGTTGTTTTGTTATGTCACCACAAGGACAATATTTTTCTTTTTTGAATATATGGAGTGCTAGGTTGGACTTAACTTGGATAATTTTGATTCGGATGTGCCACCACTTGATCAAAATAATCTAAGAGGCAAAATACAACGAGTTGCATAGTTGATGTAATTGACAAGAGTTGTCTACCTATTTATTTATATATAGTTTGTTATGTCACCACAAGGCTACATACATTTGAAATGGGATCCTTATTCTCACTAGCATATCATTAATTTGATATTGTCGAACTATATATGTTGAGGGTAATATAGTTTGAAGAAAATAGTGGGAGATACCAATTTAAAACAAGACCTAATTTATTTTGATAATTAATAAAAGAATGTATGTTAAAATATTGTTAATTACAAATTCATTTACAGAATTTTACAATGTCTAAATTACTATAACTGCGTAGCATATTAGATACTAAATTAATCGGACCGAATTAAACAGATTGTTTAAGGAATTTGAGAATAGTTCTCATGACTAAAAAGCTATCTTATGTCCTTAATATGCCTATCCCTGTAATGGTTGAAGACAATGCCTTTGAGGAAAGATTGCTACTTTTAGAAAGTGACAAGATGATGCACAGTTGGCTCAATGCATCATGCTCGCATCCATGAGTAACGTGCTTCAGCGTCAGCATGAAACTATGGATGATCCTACTATATTCCTACACACCAAGTAGTTGATGGTGAGGAAAGTAGGACTGATAGATATCAGATATCTAAGGAGCTCTTCCGATCTAGAATGACCGATGACACTACAGTACAGATAAAAGTCCTTAACATTATCAATTTAATTGATCAGTTAGGACAACAGGTTTTGTCATGGATGGAGATTTGAGCCAAGATTTGATCTTGCACTCACTCCCGGACTCCTTTCACAATTGTTGTGAATTTTTCATATGAACAAGCTAGATATCAGCCTCGCTGATTTGCTTAACATGTTGAAAAATGTTGAGAGTCACTTTCCAACCAAGAAAGACCATGTATTACTGGTAGGGGCCAAAGGATCTTCCGAAAAGAAGAACGATTCAAAGAAGGTAAATAGAAAGGCAAAAACAAAGGATAATAAGAATAAAACTGTTACGGATAGCAAAGGAGTTTGCTTCCACTGCAATAAGCCTGAACACTAGAAAGAAACAGCAAGAAGCATCTTGCAGAGGATAACCAGAAGAAACTTAGTGAAGTTTCAGTTACAAATATTATTTTGTTCATGATTGAAATAAATTTTTTTTCAAGTCAAGGTTCTACTTGCGTATTGGATACCGACTTTGGTTATCATAAATATAGATTTATAAAGGGACCAAGCAGAAGTAGAAAGCTAAACAAATATAAGTAGTCCTATGTGTGAAAAATGAAGCAAAGGTTGCTCCATTAGCCAAAGAAACTTATAGTTTAGCATTGCCTACGGGCAAATCTATTAAGTCAATAAGTTGTTATTGTATTCCAGTTCATGTTAGAAACATTATTTGTTGTTGGACAATGAAATCTTTGGTATTATATTTAAGAACAATTATTGTTCTATTTATAATAATAATATTTTGTATAGAACTGAAATATTACTTAATGGATTTAGTATACTTGGCTTGCATGAAAATAATTTTGCATATTGAACAAATTAGTATAAGAAAAGTAGATGATCATTCAAATAGTTGAATATGCGTATTTGCTGAAATACAAGTGTGAATTATTTGAAAGGTTCAAAGAATTCAGAAGTGAAACAAATTGACAAAGTATTAAGATTCTTTGATTAGATCAAGGAATAAATACTTATGTAATAAGTTTCTAGACCATCTCAAATAGTTTTCTCATAATGGACGCCTCCTGATACGCAATAATTGATTGATGTATCTAAAAGGAAAAATCGAATCTTGTTGGACATGGTGCGGTCCATAATGATTTTACCGACATTCCAGTATTCCTCAAGGGTAATGTCCTAGAAATGGATGTATATCTACGAAAAGGTAACCTCAAAATCCAGCCCCAAGACTCTATAAAAGTTATGGACATGGAGGATTCCTAATCTTAAGTATGTTAAGATAAGGGGTAGTCCAACTTATGTGAAAAAGGTTTCAAAGGATAAGTTTGGGACAAGATTTGAGAAGTACAAATTTGTGGGACATCCTAAAGTAAGTTTAGGGTATATGTTCTATAATCCTACTTAGCAAAAGATGTTTGTTGCGAAACACGCTACCTTCTAAGATAAAGGTGTTTATCATTAAAGGAGCTAGTGGGAGGATAATTGATCTTGAAGAGTTCAAGAACCACAAAATACTATAAGTAAAATAAGAGGAACCTGTAGATAGACCTATTGTACCACAACCGAATCGTAAATCTGAAATAGTACTGAAGATACCTAGGAGGTATGGATTCATCATAGATGATGATGAGGTACACATCATGGAAGATGATGATCCAGTTACATACGATGAGGTAAAAGTTGTAGACACTCAGAGAAATGGATTGAAGCAAGCTTCTCAAAAATGGAACATTCGTTTTGATGAGACAATCAAAAAGTTTGATTTTATCAAAAATAAGAATGAACCTAGTGTGTACAAAAGGGTCAGTAGGAGCGCTGTGACATTCCTAATATAATATGTTGATATACTATGGGTAAGGAATGACATACTAATGCTATAATCAGTAAAGATAAAGTTGTCTAAACATTCCTCCATGAATGATTTGGGAAGAGTATCGTAATTGGGAATACAAATCTATATAGATAGATTTAAGAGGATGCTCGACTTAACCCGAGGAACGTATATCCATTTGATGTTGAAGTCGTTTAGCATGAAAAACTCCAATAGTTGTCTCATGTTGATGAGCCATGGAGTTTATCTCTCTTAATAGTCCCCATAGACTCGTAAAAGAGAGATCACATGAGTAACTATCATGTATGCAATGAAATGTACGGGACCTGATGTTGATCAGTCATATTTTGGAGAAGATCATTGTAAGACAGTGAAAAATATCTAAAAGTACTTAACCGACACTAAGGATGTGATTAAAATATATGGTGGGTCTAAATTAAAACTAGAGGGCTTAATAGACTCAAGTTATTTCAGACAGACCAAGACAACAAAAAATCTACTTTAAGGTAAAGTGTTACCTTGAACAGTGGTGCAGTGAATTGGAAAGGTTCCAAACAACAAAGAGTTATTAGATTAGTGATAAAGCCAAAGTATATAGCTGTAAATGAAGCTGCAAGTTGATTGTTTAGATGAAAAGTTCATTAAAGAACTAGGAATAGTTCCTAAGTCTCATCTTGGATCTAAACATGTGTTGTGACACTTTCATTTGATTATAAGAATCATTAAAAGATGGGAAATCACTATAGAGATAGTGGACTCTCAAGAACAATATTACATATCCATTAACTAAAGCTTATCCAACAGCAGGATAATCGTCACTTAGAGAAGAAAGGTATGAGATACAATGGCAATTGGCTTTAGTGCAAGTGAGAGATTAAAAGTAGTATGCATACAAGCCAATCATGTTTGATGATAAAGCATTTACTTTGTAACAATCTTATTTATTTATTAATAAAAAGTATTAATTTATTAAAGGCTTTTAATTATCTACATGATGCTATTTTTAATATGTGATAAACCCACAGTTTTAAGTAATGCTTTTAGAATAATAATGATGATCATTCTAATGAGATCTAAATTCTTAGAAAGCTTAAAACTAAAATAGTTCTCAATCGTTGGATTACTAAATTGGGGATTAGTGAATCCGGATAGATTAGTACATACGTTACTTGCTCATTTGATGAGGATGATTGATCTCATGATCATTTGTGTGGAGACACTAAAGTAAGTATGTAGGTGCTTATTAGGGAATAAGTTCACTGAACGTGACTCGCTAAGGAATACCTAATGGAGTTTTACTTGCTTGTCAATAGGAATTCCTGTAGTGATAGTTGTACAAGTGATCCTTGGACTTGAGATCATCATAGTATCTTGTGTATGACAAGTTATACTTTGACTTATTCCTTAAGACCCTTAGGGTATATCAAAGGGTATGCTTGGGTATAATAAGTTGTACATGGAGATAATGTATGATCAATAAAGAATCTACCACTTCTAGTAAAAGAAGAGAAATGTCCTATGTGATTCGATAAATGACAACCTAGTAGTCCTTGGCCAAGGCATACTGAAATTAGAAAGAAGTTTCTAATTTGCATTATTTGGAGTTGTGCATTTAAGAGTCGAAATATATATAATTAAATAAAATAAGACTTGACAGTAATTTCATGTCTTATATTTAATTGTGACATTGTATGGTGGAAGGATTGAATTGTACGATAACTATTTACTCAAAGGTTCTTTTATGATTAATGTTAAAATCTATATTATCTGAAAAGTCGTTGATCGCTAGAGAGGCTTATCCCTATTTTAGAATAAATATTATTTATTTAAATAAATTAATTGTTTAATTTATTTATTTAAATAAGATTAGAATTGTTCTAATTGATTTATTCACAACCGATTTAATATGGAGAACCTAAAGGGTCACACCATAAAAGGAAGAATAATTATTTAAGAAGTTAATGACATAATCGTAATAATAAGTTAAGTATATTTAATTTAATCTATGGTGATAGAATAAATTAAATAACTTAATATTTAATATTTAATATTTTAAAAATATTAAATATAAATTAATAAGATGAGTCTTATTATTATTACTATTATTATTATTTAATTCCTAAAGGAGTTTGAGAATTAATTAATAAAAGTACTCTCATATATTCCTAATAAGATTAGGAGGTAAATTAATTAAAAGATTTTAATTAATTATTCCTAATAAGATTAGGAGCCTAGTTAATTAAAGAAGTTTAATTAATTAAAATAAAACTCAATTTCTTAATTGTTAAGGAGGGTTGCCTACATCTATAAATAAGGGGAGTCTTATTATGGGTGAAGGGGTTGTTGACGTTTTCATAGAATACGTAATTCCAATAGTTGGGAGAGTACACCCTTTTCTATGAGAGATAGAAAAACTAGGGTTTTGCCAAATACCCATCTTTTTGAATCCTTCTTCTTCCTTGGTGGATCACCTCTAGAGGCCAAACACTTGGGTGGCTAACGTTGATCAAAGGAAGAAACCAAACCCGGTGGATTCAAGTTGAACGCGAAAAGGATTGGAGGTAAACTTGTACCTGAGAAAGCTCGAATCTTCAAGGGTATGATTCTTGTTCTTTTTCGTTTAATTAATAATTGTGCATAAAGGGTGATCCGGGTATATAGTTTGTAAAATTTTAAAACTCTGATTTTCCACGTTTCCACTTAATTTGTGCAATTTGATTGCGTTCATGAATATTACAAACCTAACAATTATCAGCCTCTTGAGCTTTGTTTATCTTTTGGTTTGAAGTGGAGTTATTTGGGGCTCTTAGAGGCCGGCTATATGACAACAACAAAAATTTGATCATGGTTACTTTGTCTACTATTACTGGCATTGCATCTGCAATGGGCTCACTGCACTTTAAATCATATTGATGTGCAATGCTTGGGATTCAGTCTCAGAGAAACATTGTTATCTGTGTCATTCAAAATATCAATAGGTTAGCTACTTAATATCATTGGTGCAATCCAAAAAAACTGTTCTTTCTTTATAGATGACTGGGCAGTTTTTTTTCCATTAAAATATTGTTCTTTAGTTTTTGTGAAACTTTTTGTAGCAAACTGAGCCAAGGAGTCCTGATTCATTACTCGATCAGTTTTCACAGATTGAGACTGAGCTTCAGGCACAACTGATTATTTCAGTTTGCTCAAGATGTTTTTTCAATAAATGGATTATGTTTGTACTTAAATTTGAATTTTTTGCAGCTCCCTTGCATATTATCTGTAGTTGTAGAACTGTTTTGTCTTTGCCACCAATTATTAATGGTGCACATTCAGCCATTAATTATCTATAGTAGCATATTATCTGTAGTAGCGAACTCCTCGCCTTGACCCAATATTTGCATAACTTATCTGGTGTTTGCATTTTTTTTAACCACAGGTGTTTCTTAAAGCTATGGCAGAGACTGGGCAAATAAAGCTTTATGGTGAACATCCAACAATGACTGAGACCTCTCTTTACAGTAGTAATTTACAATTCAATATAGTAGTAATTTATATTGAAAAGTGAATTTGAGATGTATATATGGATAGTTTGGTATATATTTTGTGGATGTAGTAATTTGAAACTGTAAACGAATGGTATAATTGGGATGTATTATTGAATGGTTGATACATTTTGACTTTAAATTTAAATGAGAATTTAGACTTTTTTTTATCTATATATCATGGCATTAGCAGATTGCAGGTACATTGGTAATATAGGTGAACCACAACTTTTTTTTTCCTTTTTTAAGTCGATCTACAACATTTTAAAAATGTTGTATATTACAACATTTTAAAAACGTTTTAAAAATTGTAAATGTATTACAACATTTTTAAGTAACACTACAACGTTTTAAAAACGTTATATAAATTTGTCTAAATAGATGACACATTATAAACATTGTGTAAATGTGTCTAAACGTTGTCTGATATATTAAACTACAACATTTTTTGCCAGAAAACGTTGTGGAATCATACCTTCTACAACGTTTTTAAGCATCTGCTAATTTATGGAAAACAAATCTACAACGTTTTTTTTCTTAAAAAATGTTGTATAATGTGTCTAACTATAACATTTTAAAAACGTTGTGTAAGGGTGTCAAATAGATGACACCCTTAACCACAACGTTTTTCTGATTGAAACCACAACGTTTTTTTCGCGTTATCTATTTACTGTTTTGTAGTAGTGATTGTTTTTCTTTGACATCAATACTACACGATAGAACCAATAAAACATATTAATCAAGCTGCAAAGTAGGACCCTTAACTATTATTCATTTATGGAAAACCCAGAAATGAAGAATAGCTCTGACATCATTTTCTTGAGCTTAGATCTTATAGAGTTGATATGTTTTGGACATAAATTTAGTTTGTGGTTGTAGAATTACACTTATACTACAACATTAAAACTTTTTCCAGCCCAACTAACAACCAGATCTAGGTTTTATTCCTAGTCAAACGTAGCACATTGTTCACTAACATGAGTTTCTGGGCAGGCCCAAGAACAGCTCAAGAACACCTATAGCGACGGTTCTGTCGATATAGGGCCCTTTATCAACAATTAATTTCGAAAAATCAATTATTTTATTTAATAAATAAAAAACTAGTTTTTAATTATTAAAAATACAAAATTAATTCCTAAAAATTATTTTAAAGTCCAAAAATGGGTTTTTAATTATTTAGAATATATTTCATTAATATTTAATATTTTTGGAATATTAAAGGTATTTAATTTATTTAATTATAATATTAAATAAATTAGTTAAAAATGATTTTAATACTTAAAAAATTATACTATGGTATAAGAAAACATTTTAAATTATTTTCGATGACTTTTAATATTTTGTGATGAATTTAATTAATAATTTAATATTAATGATAATTATTTTATTTAATAAATGTATTAAATAAATTATAGAAAAATAGAATTAATGATTTAAAAATCATATAAAAATAATTTAAATGTTATAAAAATATATTTTAAGTTATAAAATATAACTTTTGATATTTTGTCATGAAAATAATAATATTTTAATATTAATAGCAATTATTAGATAATTGATTTAACTATTTAAAAATCATATAAATATGATTTTAAGGTATTAAAAATACTTTGTGATATTATAAATATATTATAATATTATGGTATGATTTTTTTCATTAATATTTAATATCAAATAAATATTAATGATAAGGGAATAATGTGGTATTTAATTCATATAAATACGATATTAATGATTGAAAAATCATGATAAATGATAATAATTATGTAAAAATTATTATGAGACTTGGAAAATTATTTTGACTTATATTATAATTATCTAAGATAACTGTTAAGTGTTTAAGTAGAGTTTAATTGAACTTAAACTCGACAATGGTTCGATTAGGCAATCGGGATGTCAGAATTGTACCGAATTCGACTCAAACTGTAAAAGTTTGACTTGGGGTTAGATTTTATGTGTTTTATAGACCGATAGGGTTACGTGTTATGTGTTTAGGTTATTCTATAGTTATATATAATAGTATTATACAGTGATGATATTATTCTAATTTTTATATCGATATTATCTATATTAGGTATTCAAACAAAGCTTAATAAGTTGTGTAACGATAATTAACGGAACATGTAAGTTTTTCTTAACTCGACCTCGAGTTGTTTCATTCAAATATACTTGTGGTTAATCATTGTTGATTGCCATGTCTATGAATTGTTGAATCGTACTTAGTGAATATTGCATGTATTCATCAGGTATGAAAGGATGATCACCTTCATTACCATTTGGTCCAGATATAATTGATATGTTCACGTTTAATGTTCGTTTAGCTATGATAGTTTGTTCATGCTAGTTCATAATTATATTGTTGAAAGTTAGCCAGCTATTATTCAAATTCTTTCCATCATGATATTTCGTTAATTTATTAAACTTAAACTTGCTAGGCAAACTTGTTACTCACCCTTGCTATATCATGATTAACATTGTAGATTAAGACGAATACATTCGAATACAAGGAAAAGTTAAAGCCAAGTTCAGCTTGGGATTATATGTGCAGTTAAATTGTAATAGTATATTTTGATAATAACATTGTATGTTAAAGAGAATATTGGTTCAGGTATTATGTGAAGGTTACTCGGCCTTGGGGTTAATGTGTAAAGTTTAGTGTATAAATAATTTATGTTTATATCTTTCGCAATAGTTATAGAAATAAGGTACCAGATACGCTGTGATTCGGGACCCGGATTTGGGACATTTATAATTGGTATCAAAGCTATAGGTTATAAACCTTAGGTAGGGTTACCTGAGACTAATAACCGCAGTAATTAGGTTAAGTACTGACTCAAATAGAGTTATTGTGTCGGTAAGATTCAAAGACGAATCTCGACGAGTTACTAAGATACGGAGTTCCCTAACACTGATAATAAAGTTCAACAGTAGTAATGAATAGATGTCAGTTGTACTATGAATTAGTACAGATTCAGGAAAAGGATTATGAATACGGATTGAATGAAATTCGTATTGAGAAGGGAGTTAGGATAATTATTGAAATATCTGTGTCGCGCTATTTGCTATATGCGTGTTGAGAAGGTGATTCTTTTCTCATGTGTATAACAGATAGATAGATTATAGGTAGAGAATATAAGGTTAAGTATGAGTTCTTAAAACTCATACTTATGGTACGTTCGTGACTCATAATTATATGAAATATTTATGAACCCCTCAGCGAATGGACGCCAAAGGTCTGACTAGGACAAGTTTTTAAACTCATATGATTGTGAAAAGTTCCTGAACTCATAAGCATGGTAAGTTTGATGAACTTGGTATAGTTTTGTGTGAATGGAGTATTGAGGATTATAAGAATAGATAGATTACTAAGCAATTGATTATTAGTGGAGATATAGGTTTTTCAAAAACTCCTAGCTATGCTAGACTTCAAAATTTTTGACATCAAGCTAAATACGCACTGTGTGCTTTTAAAAAATGAATTGTTTTTAATTCTCAACTCCTGGTGATTATTGTGTATATGTGGACGTCGGGCCACCTACACATCGTTACCTGTTGAGATGATAAAAATGATTTGCAAAGATTTTTGAACGATTTAAAGTATAGTCTATGCTACTTGTTTCGGCTAGACGATAATGATTTGAAATATCAAAATATATTTTTATTTATCACTTATGTATCATTTAACCTGGTGCAGAGATGATAAAAAGTTGAGGGAGTTGTAAATACATGAATACTTAGTGTTGAATTTGATCTAAATATCATTGTTCCACTATTGTATGATGTGTTATGACAAAGTCACTCAATGACGGCATCCTCAAACGGGCTGTTAATACAGTACGACATCATGACGTCATTTTCAAACTAATTTTAAAATTATAATTTGCCAACGGGGTTTGGCTATACCTAAATATTTTGATTAAATTGAATTATTGGTATGAGTCTGTGCTATTTGATTCGGCTAGACCAACTTTTATGAAAATTCTTAGCGTTCTTTAAAATTTTTCCCGAACCAAATTATTTTGGTGCGGAATCCGATAAGACTGAGGTAAAATTTTTTTGCCTATGGCAGTGATGTGAAACAGATCCGATCAATAGTACTTGGTCAGTACAGAGCATACCGAGCTAAACACCCTCTGTGTCTGTAAGATATGACGGTTTACGAAGGAATTTCCATAAATCCTTTTCAAAAATGAAAGTTTATGGTCTATACGACTCCTCAGCACAATTTCAAAATTTTAACTCTGGTGAGTGGTGTTTTGGGTAGCATGTAATGATGAGAATGAATGGTGAATGGTTCAAGGTGTAAGGTGTAAGATAAATTACAGGGAAATTTTTTTTAGAAGAATGGGTGAATGTGACAACCCGAGAATTTAGATAATTATTTAAATCTTAAATGATGGATTAAAGGTTAAATAATAAACCTAGAAAGAAAATAAGTGAATGGAATCGATATTTTCAGGAAGGAATTTTGTGGTGAATTATTTAGGATTAAGGATATAAGTGTATATGTTCTGTGTATATGGTTGGATATGTGTATAGTATGTGAATAAGGGTTAAGGGTTGACCAGATAAGCTATATTTGTGACAAACCCTAATTATATATTAAGAACGTCAACGTTCAGTTAGATAATTCTATCGATTAATAAGAAACCCTAAAACTAGTTCTGGAAACCCTATTTTCAGTTTCGGGAATTCGAAACCCTAATTCAGAATATGAAACCCTAATTTGGGAATTCAAAGGCTAAATTTAATGATTTAAGTATTTATGATTATAAATATAATTAGGGATAATGTGACACCCCCAAATCCGAGTTCTCAAACCCCGGGTTTGGTGCTCACGATCCAACATCATCATAAGCATTCTATAAACTATTGCGAAATAATAAACATACATTATTCATTATAATAAAGTCTTCCAACATTATCCTCTTATATTACCTCCCCAAATTTTCCTTGAATTTTTAAAGCACATTAAGAGGACGAAACTGCCCTCGTGGCAGACTGACCAGAGAGCATTTTAAAGCTTTTTGTCCACTACGTGGACTATTTTGAACAAAACTCATACCACGACTGCTAAACACATCATTTTCATGTTCTACCACTTGGGTTAACTAGTTAACACATATATCTAGCACCACTCTTCAACGGATCCTGAAAAGAAGGTCTAGATTTAACATATCATTTGTTCAAAGGAAGCGAAAGCTAGGGTTTTCTAGATTTCTAGAAACCTAGTTTCATTTCTCTCCTTTTGACCCACTTTTAAATACTTGAACATGTTAGATTCATACATGAATCTACATAAAAAACATAAATAAAAGGGTCCTAACTTCCAAATCACAAAACCCTTTTCTCCAACAAATCCATAAAAAGAAAAGAAAATAAAGTCTAGAAATTAATTTTTACCTTGACTTCTTAGCCTCCTTCCTTCTATACCCGAAGTAGGTTATAAATCTTGGGTGCACGAGCTTAGGTCCGCTTCCTTTCTTCTTCTTCTTCCCACGAGTTCCTCTCTCTCTCTTTCTAGTATTTTCCTTTTCTCTCTCTATTCTTTTTTTTTCTTTAGTAATTAAAATGAGAGTAAAATGGAAGTTCTAGATTTGCTAGCATAATTCAAATGATTAGATTGCATATCATCCATATCTTACCTACTCTCTCATCATAGCAAAGATGTCTTGCAAGAAACACTTAGTGTGTTGTCCAATTAAAAAGTTGACAACAAATGAAGTTGTTTACCTACTAAAGTTACTTAATCATTACATTCCACTCCTTTTCCCCCTCTTCAAATTTTTGGCCACATGTCCTCTTCTTTTACCAATTTTGTTTTTATTCGCTAGCTTAATTAATGACTATTCTAACCTCTCCAAGTGGGCTTAACAATTGGGCTTGCAATTAAATGTTTAATGGGCTTGCACTTTTATTATCATGCTTACTAAAAAAATGAACTTGGGCTTCCCCATTAATTCAATTGGGCCATTAATATACTTATCTTATACATGACCTCTTGGGCTAATTTAATAAACTAATTGCCCTTAAATTAATTTTATCTATAAGTCGCATACAAAAATATAATTAGGCTTGTTTAATTACTTATTTTTCTTTTATTACAATCTCATGAACTTATGCTCATTATTATTAATATTCTCATATTATTATTCATTAATAATATTAATTCACTCACATAACCCAATTAGACTTGTCTTATTCAAGTTTATTGAGTATTTAATTAGGGTTTAAATCCTTACATCTATTTTATTGATTATTAAAATACTTAGGTTAGTTCACTAACTTATTTAACTTATTAGTGAGATTTCCCTTAAATATTCTAGTATATTATCCACATAATCACTTAATCATCCATAATATATTACAGATTATTTAATATATTTATTTACAATGTACCACAGAAATTCTTGGTTATTACATTTGTGACGCCCTCAAAATAGGTATACATCACTCATTTTGAGTTGTCAATAACATGGTACAGAAATAACTACAACTTTATTAATACAACACATAAACTATGAGTTTAAATACAAATATTATCATCTAGACAATATTCACACTCAAATAAGTCCTCATTACAATTATTGATATATTATTTTACAAAAATGGTGAGGACTACTAAACAACTTTCTAGAACCATCATTCCATATCCCAACTAGTACTTGCTACATTCTCGCCTCCTGAGAAGAAAAATAGAAGAAAAAGGAAAAGGGTGAGCTCAACTAGCCCAGTAAAGAATATTATGACTAAGATAATATAGAACAAATTATCTTTAGTCTTCAACAGGGAAAAATATGATAGAATACAATAGACAACAAGTTTTAAATCAATATTCGCAGCGAAAATAATAATTCATTAGAAGAGTTAAGTAGAGAATGAAATCTACTATCATCTATGAATTTAAAAGTTCATTATCGATATTTTATCCCTGTAACATCAATCAATATATATATCTAGAATCAAATGTTCATCTTTGCACTACAGGCCAAAGATATTCATTAGTTGGTCATTTTCATCTAAACACATGTTCATCTTTGCGCTACGGGCCAAAGATATTCATCAGAAAATCATTCATCTTTGTACTACATGCCAAAGATATTCAGTTATATCATCATTTAGGACTGGGGATGATGAAAAATCTTTAAAAAAAAACGAATTCAGTGAAACAAAAGAATAAATATTAAAGATTCGTACTTTAAACAATCCGAGTTCAAAAATACTTCATAAATAATCATAGCGAAGTAAAATTCAAGAATAATCAAAACATGGATACAATCAAAGCTAGTATCCATAATAGATATCTTGGACAAAAATAAAAATTTAATTTATTTTTTTTGGTGAATAGTGTCGTATTCGTGAATAGTGCCGTATACGTGAATAGTGCCGTATACATGAATAGTAACCCCGACACAAAAAGTTTCAAATTTGATAAAAAAATTCAGATCAATATTTCGGCATAATGATATTGAAAGAAATAATATTATTTATAAAAAAAATAACATCTCTTATCTAGAAAAGACAGTACTTCCGACTGGAATACTTGATATAGTGCTAAAGGAACTTGTACCGTATAGCAACTCTCAAAGTACCAAAATACTCACAAAAATACGCTCGATATTATAGAGAGAGAATGAGAGAGAAAACTTGTTTCTGGTGTGAATTTTAATTCTAACCTAAGCACCCTATTTATAGAAAAATGCTTAGAACACCAAAGCAGAAAATTTAATGAAATATTAATATTTTCAAATTATATTCCTACGTACACCACACCAGGCCAAAATCATCAGCCACCCACCCCACAAAAAAAACAAAAACGTTTTTCTTAATTAAAATATTTTAAACTTCAAAAATTAATTATTCCGAAACTTCGGAACTTCAATAATTCATAATAAATAGCCCTTTTATCAGAAAAATTCAAACCTTATATCTTTTCCATAGAAAATTTCATTCTCTACAACTTTGTAGAAGAAAGTTTTTCCAAATTTCAAACAGAAATTGACCGAAATCCACATACGGACGAATTTACAAACTATAATCAAATTTCAGTCAAGAAATGGGCCCACAGACATGTTTAACATGTTTTAAATAACTTTTGCAACAAAAATACTCTTTCTCCTCATATATTCATATATCCCACATTCATTGTAAAAATATCACCATTATTATATTATTATAATATAATAATATACTTAAATGAATTTTTTTTCAAAAAAAGATAAAATATTAATTTTCAACAATTGTCACATTAAAAATTTTCTCCATCTATATCCACATACAATGAATATTTTTTTCATCATATAAATCAATAATTAATTATTCACAAATAATATTACAGAATGACAATACTGACAACTATGCAGTTCCTAGGAAAGAGGGGGCTTTCCAATAAGGATCTCTCCTTACTGGCGCGCTATTAGGTGACCAAACCTCTCCTTAGACAGAACTTTCTAGACATTGCCAATAATGTTATCTAATAATATTATTTAGATAATATGAATTATTGCTCCGATAATGGAAAATACTGTGTAGTGACAATTATTGAAACAACAGTAATATAAAATAACAATGCAACAATTATTGAATCAATAAAACAAAATATTGAATAGTAATTACTGTAACAATTATTAAGTAGTTCCTTCTTATGTAAGAATAAATAATTGGTGTAATATCGTGTGCTACTGTGTTTTAACCACCGGGTATTCCAACAGTATTAACGGTAACAACTACGCCGTTACTTATAAACAACTTATACTTGTCATTTTCTTCATCCAATCGCTTTTCGTTATGGGGCCCACACAAGGCTGCGCCATCGTACGAATATTCCCCGACAGTAAGAATATTCCACGACCAAATGAATATTCCCCGACAATAATAAATATTTTATAGCCACTTGCTTATTTAAAAATATTTGTGCATTTGTACCCATAACTAATCACATTAATCAAATCAACCCTTACTATTTTAAAATAATAAATAGAGGAAATTCAATTTCATTTATAATAAGTTGGGGTCTTACAACATCCCCTCTTTATGAAATTTCGTCCTCAAAATTGACGTACGTACCTGGTGTTTCAAAAAGGTGAGGATACCTCGCTTTTATTTCAGTTTCTAACTCCCAGGTCATTTCCTCTATAGCATGATTCCTCCATAAAACTTTGACTTGTGGTATGACCTTTGTGCGTAGGACATGCTCTTTCCTATCCAAGATCTTGACAGGTACCTCTTCGTACGTTAAGTCTTCGGCTATCTCGTCCGGTTCTAACTCAATAACGTGGTTTGAGTCTTTCACATATTTACGTAGCACAAATATATGAAAAATATTATGAACACGAGACATACTTGGACGTAACACGAGTCTATAGGCCACATTTCCTACTCGGTCAAGAATTTGAAGTGGACAAATAAATCGTGGATTGAGCTTTCCTCTCTTCCCAAATCTTGTAACTCCCTTCCATGGAGCAACACGCAACAATACATGATCCCCAATACTAAATTTCACATCCTTTCGATGAAGATCCACATAATTCTTTTGTCGATCATGTGCCGTTTGTATACGTTGTCGAATCATTTGGATCTTTTTTATAGTAATACGTGCCAACTCGGGTGCCAACAATGTTGTTTCACCCACCTCATCCCAACATATTGGAGAGCGACACTTTCGTCCATATAATGCTTCGAATGGAGCCACCCCTATACTTGCCTAATAACTGTTGTTGTAAGAGAACTCCACCAATGGTAAATACTTATCCCAACTCCCTTTGAAGTCTAAGACACAGAGTCTTAATAGATCTTCAAGAGTTTGAATAGTCATCTCTGATTGTCCGTCCGTTTGAGGATGGTATGCCGAACTGAATCGTAAATCCGTGCCCATAGCTTTTTACAAGCTAACCCAAAATTGTGAATTGAATCTTGGGTCACGATCTGAAACCATGGATACTAGCATGCCATGAAATCTCACAATCTCATTTACGTACATACAAGCAAGACGTTCAAGGGAATAAGTCTCCCGTATCGGCAAGAAATGAGCAGACTTAGTTAATCTATCAACAATAACCCAAATAGCATTTATGCCTTGAGAAACCATGGGAAGACCTGTAACAAAATCCATGGTAATGTGTTTCCACTTCCATTTCGAAATCTCAAGTGGTTGCAATGGACCCTTAGGCACTTGATGCTCCGCTTTTACACGCTGACAAGTTAAACACCTCGAGATAAACTTCGTAATCTCTCTCTCTCTTCATATTGTTCCACCAAAATGTATGTCGAAGATCACAATACATTTTGGTACTTTCAGGGTGAATTGCAAATGGTGTGTTGTGTGCCTCCATCATGATTCTATGTTTCAAGTCAGAATCGTTAGGAACACAAAGTCTGTAGTTGACTCGAAGTATTCCTTCTTCATCGATTCTTGCTTCTGGGATAACACCTTCTTGTACTTTCTTCTTCATACGCATCAGCTATGGGTCTGTGGCTTGAGCAACCTTAACTTTATCGATTAAAATTGGTTCTATGCATATATTTGACATCATCGCATGGGTCCCCGGAGTCTTGAATTCTATCTTCATCTTTTATAAATTACCCAAAATGGGCCTTTGTGTTGACAGCATTGCACTCGTTCTCGCATACGATCTTCTACTCAACGCATCAGCTACCACGTTCGCTTTTCCAGGATGGTATTGAATAGTGTGGTCGTAATCTTTCAACAGCTCGAGCCAACGTCGTTGCCGCATGTTGAGTTATTTTGGGTGAAGAAATATTTGAGGCTTTTATGATCTGAATATATCTCCACTTTCTCTCCATATAGATAGTGCCTCCAGATCTTTAGCGCGAAAATGACTATAGCATCCCCAAATCTCGGTCCTAATCACCAAGGATCTGGTATACTATTTCTATAACTATTGCGGAAGATATAAACATAAATTGTTTATACATTAAACTTTTACAACATAAACCCCAAGGTCTACAACCTTAACTTAATACATACCTTCAATATCTTAGAAGATTTACATTAATATTTGCATTAGCAAATTTAATAGTTCTAACTGCATAATAGCTTAATCTTGGACTTTGCCTTTGCCTTTGTCTTTACTTGAGCTTTCATTTTAATCTGAAAATTTTTATCATGATATAACAAGGGTGAGCATCAAATTTGCCCAGCAAGCATAAGTTTAATTGAGGATATATCATGATTGAAAGAATTGAACAATAAGCTGGCTAACTTTCAACAATATAAACATTGTGAAAGAGCATAAACAAATTTTCTTAGCTGAAAGACCAAGTCAATAAAAATGAATGGTCAATAATGAACATGAACAGATTAACTGAATCAAATGGTAATGAAGGTGATCAACCTTTCATACCTGATGAAATTTACAATATGCACAACGTGCGAATCAATAATCAATATAGACGTGAATAATCAACAACAATTATTCATTAACATGCTTTGAACATACAACTCAAGTTTGAGTTAAGGAAAACTTGCCTGATTCGTTGACTACTACTACACAGTTTAAGTTAACTTCTTTTGCTAAGACCTATCATTAATAATAAGATTGGTCTTTCAATCAGCATATTCTACTTTGTATCATAATACAATTACTTTGTCAATAGATTATCTAACACTTAATCAAATATTAGATAACATCTTAACACATCGGTATTATTATCATTCTTGGATAATTCTTCAATCACTGTATCATATTCATTATGATTAAACACTTAATCTTATACATTATAAGTTCTTCTTTATACTCTAATAAGTCAAATACTAATCCAACAACCTGGATTCTAAATTTAACAACCAAATTGCCAATCCAGCAGACTGGATACAGAATCCAGCAACCTGGATTCAACAAATTTTCAATCCAGCTGGCCAAACTACAATCCAGCAAACTGGATTATAAATCCAACAACTAGATTGCAATCCAGCAAGCTGGATTCAACATATTTTTAATTCAGTAAACTTCTTTTCAATCCAGCAAGCTGGACTCATCTGATTTTCCAATCCAGTAAGCTGGATTTCATATCCTTTTCACGAAAATACCAAATCAGCTTATTATTTTTCTATCCTTTGTACAAACATGTATACACATATTTCATACACAAAAAGTATTTTTTTCAAAATTTTCCAACTTCCTTTGGTATTTTTTAAAAATCATTTTTAGTTAATTCCTTAAGAAATTAGCTACCTCGTGCTTAACTCCATAAATTCCCATCTCTTGGCACAATCTTATACGTCTTAACGTGACACTCCAGTTTAAATTTAGTGGCCATCGGAGTTATAGAACTCCGGTTATAGCCATTTTCGTCAGAAAATCACAGAAATTAAAGTAATCATAACTTGGTCATTTTAAGTCGGAATGAGCTCATTTTTGGACACAAGGTACTTGATATCATATATTTTCATGTCCCAAAAGGCCGAAATTTATTTCACATTTAAAGTGGCCAAAACAGCCCCCGCAAAAATCTGGGCAGCAACTTTTTGCCATAAAACAGTTTTAGAGTCCTTTGCTAAAACAGTCATAACTCTCGCGTTTTAAAACATTTTTGAGTGATTTTTGGGCCCACGCGAAGCTAACTTCCAGGGCTACAACTTTTATCTAATGATGTTTTTCCAAAATCCTAACACATCAGTCCAAAAATTTTGTAAACGGAGACTGTTCGGGATTTGGTTGGACAGTTTTGATTATACTTCTTCCGAACGTCATAACTACCTCCTCCGGAGTCAGAATTAGTCCGTTCCGGAGTCTATGGAAAACTTATTCAGTGTACTAGAACATAACAGAAGCCCAGAATTTTTAAAGCACAAAAAAGTGGACGAAAAAGCCCCCGTTATAGACTGCCCAAAAACAGTTCCTAGAAAAACGGGACTGTTTTCACAAAATCAGTCATTACCCTATGTAAACACAACATGTTTGAGTGCTACCACTTGGGTTAACTAGTAAACACATATATCTAGCACCCCTCTTTGACGGATCGTAAAAAGGAGTTATAGATTTAAAACGGTGGATTTTCAAAGTAAATAGAAATTTAGGATTTCTAAACTAGAAAAATTAAGTTTTCATTTCTTTTGGTTTCCAACCAAATCAACACCCAAAATAGGTAGATTCATACTTGAATCCATGGAAAACACATAGATCTTAGGGATTTGAACATCCAAATCCAAACCCCTTTCCATCAAATTACAAAAAAAAAAATAAAGGAAGAAATTATACCTTTACTTTATTCTTCTTCTTCTTTCTTCCATGAAGTACCTTCTCACTCCTCTTCTTCTCCCTCATGGGCCACCGCCCCTCCTGTCTTACTCCTCCATGGCTTCGGCCACTTCTTCTTCTCTCTCTTTTCTCTTTCCCGTTTCTTTCTTTTCTTTCTTTTCCTCTTTCTCTTTATTCTCTTCTCTTTTCCTTATCTTCTTATCTCTTCTTATTCTATTTCTTTCTTTTAATAATAACCGGCCATTTGGCCTTATCATCTACCAAGTTTGGTTTAATTTTCTTTGTCTAAAAATGTCCCTCCTTTGACTTTTCTTGTCCAAAAATATTCACCATACTTGGATCAAATTTTGGCTTTTTAAGTTATTGATTGGGCCAACTCTTGGGTCACCATATAAAATCTCTTTGGACTTTAAATTAAACTCTTTAGGCCATTGAAAAGTTATCATATTCCAATGTTTTTCCATTTTACCCACCCTAAATATTTAATTAGGGTATCTATTCCAAATATATAGAATTTAAATCCTCACTTTAGTACATTAAATTCTATAACCCAATTAAACTTGTTTTAATTAAGTAATAAAATTAATAACTTGAGATAATTAAAATATATCTCTTAACTTAATATAATTTTTTTAATATTATTGTTCTCCCACAAGTGGGTCTAGTTTGGGCCCTTAATTAATCTCATTGAGCTAACAAATTTAATTGTTTTACTTACTAACAAAACTAACTTGGGCTTTCAATCCCTAATTAAATTGGGTCAATATAATACTTGACACATACATAATATATTGGGCTAGATTAAATAATTTAATCGCCCTTAGTCACTCTATCTACAAGTTCCATGCTTAATTAATTAATTGGGCTCGCTTAAATAATATAACTTCCTTAGTTCATCAAATTTAATTCTCTTGGACTCTAAATAAATTAATGGGCTATGATATTATTATAGTCCATTACTTTTAATACTATTTTACCCTAATTATTTAATTAGGGTTTTTTATTTCTCACTCAAAAAAATAAATTCTTTACTCATGCACATTTATTGCTTTAACCCAATTAGACTTGCTATAATTAGGTTATAAAATTAATTAACTGAGATGTATAAAATAAATCTCTTAAAATTAGCATATATTTTATATACCAAAATTCTCTCATCTCATAACCCTTAAGTTATTCAACCCTTCATTCCTAATATATAATTAGGATTACACTAGTTTCTTTTATTTGCCATCACATAATATTCGTATTCACTTACTCACATAATCATTAAATAAATTATGACAAGCTCCACAATTCTCTTAGATTAGATCACTAGTATATATTTAAATACTAGAACCACTAAATAACAATAACCATTTAAGTTATTTAATTCTCATACATAATTTAAATAACTTATTCAAGTTATACAATTCATATTGTATACTTAAATTTAATTTCCTCCTCTCCATAAATTGTTTTGAAACAAATATTTATATATTAAATATATAATTTAATATATTCAATCATTTATTCAAATATGAATTTAATTTACTAACTGCTTGATACCAATATACATATTTGCATATTGGATTTCATCTCGTATTTTTACTTGACATCATTTGGTGTAATATTAAATATTATACCATTAACCATATAACATAATATCATAACATATTTCACTTCTCACACTAATTTGTACTTTTTTCCATAAAAAGTCAACTGTTGACTTTGACCAAAAGTCAACATTTACACATTTTGTGTTTACTGTCCATTCTGACTAAACTTGACGTTCCCGACGCAACCGAGCAGTCCATTCTTCAAAATTCTATCTCTAACTCAAATTTTGAGTTTTAAATTACTCCTTTCTTATTGCTAATCGTATTAACTAACAACTTTATACTTATTCAAATTTTTATTTGCCATTCAAGGCCAACGTTCAAGCTATGTTAATTACTAACATAGTTTTATCTTGATCCTTATATCATTAACTTAATTCATCACTCCTCTTACTAAAATATATATAGCACCTTACTAAGTATATATATTTCTATACATATACTCATCTTCGTTTTAACCTTATAACATCTTTTCATGTGAAATCTTATCTCCTTAATAAAATTTTCATATGTACTTATATAACATTTCTTAGACTATTCAGTTCACACCGAATTTACAGGTATCGTAATACCTTATTCTCGATATTCCTTCAAGTACATATTAATTCATTTATAGGGTTTTGAAATTTTGTAACCCATATTTCTTTATTCTCATTCAATTAAGAAACCATATAGGTTTTTCTTAAACATTTTGAAATCCTTGAAATTCCTTCACAGAAATGTCAATTCCATACACTTATTTTCTGTCTAGGTTCATCTTATAACCTTTAATCCATTATTTTAGGATTTTAATAATTATCTAAATTCTCAGGTTGTCACAACGACTGCTGCTGATGAGTAGATTTTATACCTACGAATTCGATATTATTAAACTTAATTATTGCTATCTTTAATTATTTTTTAGTATCTTTTTATGTGTTTTGTGTTTATTTCTTGTAGGTTGGAGCTGGAGGGATAAATTGGTCATTTGGGAGAAGAAAAAGGTCAAAATTCATTAAAATTAAAGCTGAGTGGCATTTTTGTAATTACGCTGTCCTGAGCAAGCGCCTAGGCGCTTGGAAATGGCCTATGTTGAGCGCCTAGGCGCTCATGTGCGGAAAAAGGAGAGTTTTTCTATTGCTAAGTGGGTTTTTGAAGCCAAAAAGGAATCTAAAAGAGGGTGGAGACCAATACAAATAGGAGAAGACTTTAGAAAAGACGTAACAACTTAATTTCTCAAGAGATTTACAGAGAGAACAACGAAGGAAAACACGAAGGAGAATTGCAAGGGTTGAAGATTAAAGGGAGATTATTGGAGCAAATTCAGAGTTTCTTCTTCTCTTCTCTAGTTTTATCTTTTGTAATTATCTGGGATGTTTGGATTATTCATCTGGATGATGTTTTTCTTTATTATTATCATGAACTAAATTTTTATTAAGATTGCAACGGAACTTGGTATGTAGTTTAAATTAAATTTTCCCATTGAATGAAAGTTAATTTTTATTGAATTATTTATTATATCTTTTGCTTATTGATTAATTGTTTGGCCAACAATTACTGTGATAATCTATATAAAATTGAAAGATGGAGTATAGATTGAGATCTGGATATGATAACATCTGTTCATATAATCTGATTAGGGTTAATATGATTAGCATGTAGGATAGGAATATACCTATGTGTCTTTTGTATCCATTGAAAGAATTTGTGTGTTAAACCCTAATTAACTTGATTTACATAGGAATATAGTGAGTTGATTAACTGGGGTGTTCCTTATAATTCTGTGTCTTAAGGATCGGAGTTAGGAGGATTTGTTCACGTGTTTTGGAAAAAGTGCGTGAATTCTATAAAACATTCTTGGATAATGATTCATATTAATTAATTGATTTAAATGGGAAGTAAATTGGTTTAAATGAAATACTAAGGGAAGTTGTAATCTTAATCTGTTAAATCTGCAGTTATTCTTGTGAAATTCTTATTTTAATTATTAGTTTTGTTAAGTTTAATTTTTAAATCATAAACAAAGTTTTGTAGTTTAAAATAGGATTAATTGCATTGAAATTAGTAATTGATAAATATTAGTCTATTTCCTCGTGGGAACGATATCCTTGCTTGCTGAATATTACAATTGAACGCGTATACTTGCGTGTTAAAGTGCTATTAAAAAATTAGGCAACAGCTGCCAACTCTAGATCATGAGTAGGATAATTCCTCTCATATTCTTTAAGTTGTCGCGAGGCATAGGCTATGACTTTCCCATGTTGTATTAGAACACATCCTAACCCTTTGCCCGAAACATCGTTGTAGATAACAAATCCATCCGAACCAGATGGTATTGTCAGAACAGGTGCCAAAATGAGTCTCCTCTTGAGCTCTTGAAAACTCTTTTCGCATTCCTCGCTCCATACGAATTTTGTATCCTTCCGAGTCAACTGAGTTAACGGAGTAGCGATTTGACAAAACCCTTCCACGAATCTCCGATAATAACCAGCTAAGCCCAGAAAGCTACGTACTTTGGTCACCGACTTAGGTTGCTCCCAACTTTGTATTACTTCAAACTTCGTCGGGTCAACAGATACTCCATATTTTGACACCACGTGCCCAAGGAATGCTACTTCCTCAAGTCAGAACTCGTATTTCTTCAACTTGGCATATAACTTATTTTTACGAAGTCTTTGGAGTACCAGCTTCAAATGGTGCTCATGATCTTCACGACTTTTGGAATATATGAGGATGTTATCAATAAAGACAACAATGAACTGATCTAAATATTCCTTGAATACTCGATTCATCATATCCATGAAAGTCGCAGGAGCATTAGTCAATCCGAAAGACATGATTAAGAATTCATAATGCCCGTACTGAGTTATGAAGGCAATCTTTGAAATATCCTCAGTTCTAATCTTCAGCTGATGATATCCAGAACGAAGATCGATCTTTAAAAAGAATTATGCACCTTGTAACTGGTCAAATAGATCATCAATACGAGGTAGCGGATACCTATTCTTGATGGTGACATGGTTCAATTCCCGGTAGTCAAAACAAAGTCGCATACTCCCGTCTTTCTTCTTTACAAATAAAACAGTAGCACCCCAAGGAGATGTATTAGGACGAATAAAACCGATGTCTAATAATTCCTGTAGTTGGACCTTTAACTCCTGAAGTTCAATAGGAGTCATTCAATATGGGGTTTTAGAAATGGGCTTTGTACCAGGTTCAAGATCAATAAAGAATTCAACTTCACGTTCTGGGTGTAGACCGAGAAGTTCTTCAGGAAATACGTCAGGAAAGTCACTAACAACAGGAATATTATTCAAATCTGACGTGTCTTTATTCAAATCCATAACATGGGCTAAGAAAGCTTGACATCCATTTTTCAATAAACGAATAGCTTTATGACTTGATATGACACTGATTGAATTTAATGGTTTAGTTGCTTGAATTCGAACAACAAGTTGATTAGGAATATGAAAACTAACAACCGTACGAAAATAATCAATTTTGGCATGATGAGTAGTTAACCAATCAATCCCTAAAATTACATCAAAAACAAGTATCTTTAAAGAGATAAGGTCAACAGGTAATGTGATGGTGCCAACTTGGATCAAACAAGATTTATAAACAGTGGATGTGATGATAGTTTCTCCTAAGGGAGTCTCCACAGATAGGTCAAACTCTAATTTCTCCGGAGTCAAGTTTAAACGTTGAGCACAAGCAGGAGAGATAAATGAATGGGTAGCACCGGTATCTAGTAAGGTATAAACTTCACAAGAATTTATGATTAGCTTACCCGTGATCACCTCGTTTGGGTTCCTTGCATTTTGACCAATCAAGACAAACGCTCTTCCAGGAATCGTTGACTTTGAATTTTCTGGGACAGCCTTTTGAGTCACCATCCCCACTGGACTTGGTTTCGGTACCGTACAATCTCGAGCGATATGTCCTTCCTTTCCACAATTATAGCATACCTTGAACTGTTGTGGACAGTTTGGGCTGATGTGTCCCTCTTTTCCACATTTCTAGCATACGACCGGTGGTCGTTCTCCTCCCTTAGAAACAGTTGCTGCTGGTGCTGACCTCTTCATATTATCATTGTTGAATCTCCTCTTTTTAAAATCTCCCCCCGACTCGCTCTTCTATTTTTATGGCCACGATTACCACCAGAGTGGTTACCGCTTTTGTCTGAATTTTTCTTTCCTCGCTGGTTATCGTTGCTCCGATGACTGCTGTCACCGGTACGATCCTGGTTGTGGTCCCTCGGTTGAACGTACTCGTTATCTCGCTCTAATAATTGAGCCATGTTGACAACATCTGAATATAGAGAAAATTTATGAGAAATGAGATACAAACGTATGTCGGGTTTCAAACCTCTCAGAAACATCCGCGTCATACGTTCCTCATTCTCCACCAAATGAGGTGCAAACCTGGATAACTCAGTAAACTTCACCTCGTACTGGGACACCGTCATGTTGTTTTGTTCCAGTTTAATAAACTCTACTTCTTTTATGTGACGAATACTTTCAGGAAAGTACTTGTCATTGAACAGTTTCTGAAACGTCTCCCAAGACATGCTGAGTGCGGCTGGATGGGTATGCTTCACAGATTTCCACCAGTAATCTGCCTCATTACGGAACATAAAGGTGGCAAATGGAACCTTCTGTTCCTCCGTGCATCCCAAGACATCGAATATCTTGGTAATTTGCTTGACCCATGTCTCCGCCTTAATTGGATCTTTCTTTCCCAAGAATTCTGGTGGTCCTAACTCTTTGAACTGCTTGGCCGTGACAAACTGCGCGTTGCTATCATTTTCACCTGTATTTTGTACACGAGTCTCCCTCGTCTGATTTTGCATGAACTGCAAAAAGCTTCTAAACATTCCATCGTTCATCATCTGCTCAGTGGTGTTGTTTACAGGAGGAACATTGCCAGCCTGTTGCATATTCTCCTTGTTGGTGAGTAAAGGTGTCTCCACAGTCTCATTTACTCCACTGTTAACATTCTCAGTCGACATTCTCAAATACTGCTATAAAACAAGCGTTAATTAAAGAAATCAACATATCACATAATATCCCTATATACTGACCGACCAACAAATAAGCTTAGGTAAGACACACTAGCGAAGGTTTTACTCGTCTCTCCCCTCTTAGTTCTATTTCCTGATCTCCGCTAGAGATCATATCCCTAAGCTCTGATACCAACTGTGACGCCCCCAAAATAGGTATACATCACCCATTTTGAGTTGTCAATAACATGGTACAAAAATAATTACAACTTTATTAATAAAACACATAAACTGTGAGTTTAAATACAAATATTGTCATCTAGACAATATTCACACCCAAATAAGTCTTCAATACAATCATTGATACATTATTTTACAAAAATAGTGAGGACTACTAAACAACTTTCTAGAACCATCATTCCATATCCCGACTAGTAATTGCTACATTCTCGCCACCTGAGAAGAAAAATGGAACAAAAAAAAGGGTGAGCTCAACTAGCCCAGTAAAGAATATTATGACTGAGATAATATATAACAAATTATCGTTAGTCTTCAACAGGGAAATATCTGATAGAATACAATAGACAACAAGTTTTAAATCAATATTCGCAGCAAAAATAATAATTCATTAGAAGAGTTAAGTAGAGAATAAAATCTACTATCATCTATGAATTTAAAAGTCCATCATCGATATTTTATCCCTGTAACATCAATCAATATATATATCTGGAATCAAATGTTCATCTTTGCACTACAGGCCAAAGATATTCATCAGTTGGTCATGTTCATCTAAACACCTGTTCATCTTTGCACTACGGGCCAAAGATATTCATCAGAAAATCATTCATCTTTGCACTACATGCCAAAGATATTCAGTTATATCATCATTTAGGACTGAGGATGATGAAAAATCTTTTAAAGAAAACGAATCTAGTGAAACAAAAGAACAAATATTAAGGAGTCGTACTTTAAACAATCCGAGTTCAAAAATACTTCATAAATAATCATAGCGAAGTAAAATTCAAGAATGATCAAAACATGGATACAATCAAAGCTAGTATCCATAATAAATATCTTGGATAAAAATGAAAATTTAAATTATTTTTTTAGTGAATAGTGCCGTATTCGTGAATAGTATCGTATACGTGAATAGTATCGTATACGTGAATAGTAATCCCGACACAAAAAGTTTTAAATTTGATAAAAAATTCAGATCAATATTTCGGCATAATAATATTGAAAGAAATAATATCATTTATAAAAAAAAATAACATCCCTTACCTCGAAAAGACAGTATTTCTGACTGGAATACTGAATATAGTGCTGAAGGAACTTGCACCGTATAGCAACTCTCAAAGTACCAAAATACTCACAAAAATACGCTCGATATTATAGAGAGAAAGAGAGAGAAAACTTGTTTCTGGTGTGATTTTTAATTCTAACCTAAGCACCCTATTTATAGAAAAATGCTTAAAATACCAAAGCAGAAAATTTAATAAAATATTAATATTTTTAAATTATATTCCTACGTACACCACACCAGACCAAAATCATCAGCCACCTACCCCACAAAAATAACAAAAATGTTTTTCTTAATTAAAATATTTTAAACTTCAAAAATTAATTATTCCGGAACTTTGGAACTTCAATAATTCACAATAAATAGCCCTTCTATCAGAAAAATTTAGACCTTATGTCCTTTTCATAGGAAATTTCATTCTCTACAACTTTGTAGAAGAAAGTTTTTCTAAATTCCAAACAGAAATTGACCGAAATCCATATACGGACGATTTTACAAGCTATAATCAAATTTCAGTCAAGAAATGGGCCCACAGACATGTTTAACATGTTTTAAATAACTTTTATAACAAAAATACTCTTCCTCTTTATATATTCATATATCCCACATTTATTGTAAAAATATCACCATTATTATATTATTATAATATAATAATATATTTGAATGATTTTTTTTTAAAAAAAGATAAAATATTAATTTTCAACAATTGTCACATTAAAAATTTTCTCCATCTATATCCACATACAATGAATATTTTCCTCATCATATAAATCAATAATTAATTATTCACAAATAATATTACAGAATCACAATACTGACAACCAGGTAGTAGGGGTGCTCATCGGTAAAATACCGGCCCGAACCGAACCGAACCGATTACCAAAACTACTGATAATTGGGTACCGATACCGGAACCGAATGAACCGGTAAACCGAACCGAATAGCCGGTTCGGTACCGGACCGGTTCCGGTTTTTACCGACTTGTACCGAAATTTCAACCCAACCAATTTCAGCCCAAAAACAAGATTTTTAGCCCAAAAACTTTCAACCCAAAACTTTAAATATTGACTTAAATTTTTAAGCCCAAAATTATGCCAGCCCAAAAGCTTAGTAAGATAGACCTATTACAGCCCAAACACAAAATTATAAGCCAAAAATTGGCCCAATTGGAATTTATTGTTACATGGTAATCGGTAATCATTTTATAAAGAGAATCTCCTTAAAGTTTTACCAATTTAACCAATATGGGACTTGGAGACAACTAAATAGTAAATGCTTCACTTGGTAGTTGGTAGTGTTTTTATAAAGAAAACTTTCTTAAATTTTTATAATCTAATCAATGTGGGACTTAGAAACAAGTTATGTAAGATGGTGCCATAAGTTCCCTTATGTGATTTTCTTGGCATTCATTAATCATTAGTGTCATTATAGTTGGTTTGATTTGATGAAAGTCTAAGTTTGTAAATTTATTTAAAGTTTTAGCAATGGTATTTTTATAAAGAAAACTTTCTTAATTTTTTATAATCTAATCATTGTGAGACTTAGAAACAAGCAATGGTGCCATAAGTTCTTCATTAGTGTCATTCATTATAAGGGTTAAGTTATTTACATTCTTATTATTAATAATGCATTGATTATTTGTTATCTTAAATTCATTATTACATGATAATCAATTTATAAGAAAAATTTCCTTAAAGTTTTACCAATTTAGCCAATATGGGATTTGGAGACAACTAAATAGTAAAGACTTCACTTGGTAGTGTTTTTATAAAGAAAATTTTCTTAAATTTTTATAATCTAATCTATGTGGGACTTAGAAACAAGTTATGTAAGATTGTGCCATAAGTTCCCTTATGTGATTTCCTTGGCATTCATTAGTGTCATTATTGTTGGTTTGATTTGATGAAAGTCTAAGTTGGTAAATTTACTTCAAGTTTTAGCAAATGGTATTTTTATAAAGAAAACTTTCTAAATTTTTTATAATCTAATCAATGTGGGACTTAGAAACAAGCAATGGTGTCATAAATTCTTCATTAGTGTCATTATAAGGGTTAAGTTATTTACATCCTTAATACTAATAATGGTTTGATTATTTGTTATCTTAAATTCATTAAGACATAATAATCAATTTATAAGGAAAATTTTCTTAAAGTTTTACCAATTTAGCCAATATGGGACTTGGAGATTCACTTGGTAGTAATGTAGTATGCCATCTCTTGTTTAATAAGCCCCACATTGAATACATCCCATATTGTCTAGTATGCCATCTCTTGTCTTACCTCTATTCTATAAATAGAAGAGACTTTCAAGTTAATTTTACATGGCTAGACAACTAAACATCCCACATTGTCTAGTATGTCATCTCTTGTCTTACCTCTATTCTATAAATAGAGAGACTTTCAATTAATTTTACATAGTTAGACAAAAGAGTCTTAAAACTTTTACATAGTTAGACAAATGAGTCTTAAAAAATTGGTCCTTCAAGTTATTTTTTAATTTATTATTTAAATAATCGGTACGATCGGTTCGGTTCGGTATTTACCGACCAAGCCAAACATCCAACCGAAACCGGAACCGAAAATTCGGTATGTACCGATTTTTTGTACCGGTACCGAACCGGTTCAGTTTGGTACCGAACCGATCGGTTCGAACCGGTTCGGTTTCCCTAAAAACCGAAAAAACCGACCGGTTTGAACACCCCTACCAGGCAGTTCCCAAGAAAGAGGGGGTTTTCGAATAAGGATCTCTCCTTACTGGCGCGCAATTAGGTGACCAAACATCTTCTTAGACAGAACTTTCTAGACATTACCAATAATGTTATCTAATAATATTATTCAGATAATATGAATTATTGCTCCGAAAATAGAAAATATTGTGTAGTGATAATTATTGAAACAACAGTAATATAAAATATCAATGCAACAATTATTGAATCAATAAAATAAAATATTAAACAGTAATTACTGTAACAATTATTGAGTAGTGCCTTCTTACGTAAGAATCAATAATTGGTGCAATACCATGTGCTACTGTGTTTTAACCACCGGGTATTCCAACAGTATTAACGGTAACAAATATGCCGTTACTTATAAACAACTAATACTTGTCGTTTTCTTCATCCAATCACTTTCCGTTATGGGGCCCACACAAGGCTGCGCCGTCGTACGAATATTTCCCGACAGTAAGAATATTCCACGACCAAACGAATATTCCCCGACAACAATAAATATTTTGTAACCACATGCTTATTTAAAAATATTTGCGCATTTGTACCCATAACTAATCACATTAATCAAATCAACCCTTACTATTTTAAAATAATAAATAGAGGAAATTCAATTTCATTTATAATAAGTTGGGGTCTTATAACATTCTCCCCTCCTTATAAGAATTTTGTCCCTGAAATTTCTTTAAGGTTACTCAAAAATATTCGGATAATTCTTCCTCATCTTTTCTTCAAGCTCCCATGTAGCTTCTTCAACATTGTAGTTTCTCCATAGGACTTTGACAGAATGTATAACCTTATTTCTCAATTTATGCTCTTTCCTATCCAAAATTTCTATAGGAACCTCCTCGTACGATAAGTCCTTCTCGACTTGAATCGGCTCGTAGGATATCACATGCTTGTAATCCGGCTTTTACGGACGCAACACTGACACATGAAACACATTGTGAATATGTTCCAGCTCAGGAGGTAGAGCTACCTCATATGTCACTTCCCCTATCTTCTTCAGTATTTCGAATGATCCAATAAACCTTGGACTCAGTTTACCTTTCTTCCCAAATCCTATCTTACCTTTCCAAGGAGATACCTTCAGAAATGCATAGCTTCCCAATTCGAAATCTCTTTTCTTGCAATGATTATCTGCGTACTTCTTTTGTCGATCCTGAGCTGCTACCAGTCGAGCTCTTATCACTTTGATGATCTCCACAATCTGCTGTACCAATTCTGGCCCCAACAGTCTTCGTTCACCTACCTCATCCCAATATAAGGGTGTTCTGCACTCTCTTCCATACAGGGTTTCATACGTCGGCATTCCAATGCTTGCATGATAACTTTTGTTATATGCAAACTCCACCAATTGAAGATGATCTTTCCAACTTCCCTTGAAATCTATTACACAGGCTCTGAGCATGTCTTCTAGTGTTTGAATTGTTCTCTCGCTTTGACCATCTATCTATGGATGATATGCAGTACTCAACCTTAATTATGTCCCCATTCTTTCTTGACGACTCCTCCAAAAGTTTGACGTGAAGCGTGGATCTCTATCAGACACGATTGATACTGGCACTCTATGTCTCGAAATTATCTCCTTTATATACAACTTGGCTAACTGATCCAAAGTATACCTGATCTTTATCGGTAAAAAGTGTGCTGACTTTGTAAGACGGTCGACAATTACCCATATAGCGTCATTACCCTTCTGTGTTGCTGAATGTCCTAACACAAAATCCATCGTGACATGCTCCCATTTCCATTCCAGAATTTCCAGTGGCTATAATAGTCCACTTGGTCGTTGATGCTCTGCCTAGACTCTTTGACAAGTTAAACAGCGGCTGACGCATTCAGCAACCTCTCTCTTCATGTTTGGCCACCAATAATGTTGACGTAAATCTTGATACATCTTTGTGCTTCCTGGGTGTATTGAGTATCTCGTATTGTGCATTTCTTAAAGAATCTCTTCTCTTAACTCTGGTACTGCAGGTACCCAAATTCTTCCTTTAAATCTCAGCAATTCAGTGTCGTCGATCTTATACTTCAGCTCTTCGCCTTTAGCCAACCGCTTCTTTATGTTACTGCATTATTCATTATTCCCTTGTGATTCTTTCACCTTGTCTAATAAAGTTAGACTTGCTTCCATTTCAATTACTTTATCCGAATCCTTCGGATTTTTCACCTCCAACTCCATTTTCTCCATTTCTCTTACTAGTTCTTCCTGGTCTTTCAATACAAATAACTTTTCTCTGCTTTTCCTGCTTAAAGTATCTGCTACTACATTGGCCTTTCCGGGATGATATAAAATATCACAATCATAGTCCTTGATCAATTCTAACCATATCCTCTGCCTCATGTGTAACTCCTTTTGTGTAAAGATGTACTTCAGACTTTTGTGGTCTGTGTATATCTCACACTTTTCTCCGTAGAGATAGTGTCTCCAAATCTTAAGGGCAAATACTACCGCAGCCAATTCAAGGTCATGGGTAGGGTATGCCTTCTCATAGTCCTTTAACTGTCGGGACGCATACGCAATGACTTTACCATTCTGCATTAACACGCAACCTAGTCCCTTGTGTGACGCATCACTATACACTGTAAAACCTCCTGTACTATCCGGTAAAGATAACACTGGTGCTTCACTTAATCTTTTCTTTAATTCCTGAAAACTCTGTTCACACTTCTCTGTCCACATATACTTAACAGTCTTCGTCGTCAAATTAGTTAATGGTGTCGCTATCTTCGAGAAATCCTGAATAAACCTTCGGTAATATCTTGCCAATCCCAAGAAACTTCTGATCTCTGTCGGTGTCTTCGGTTGTCCCTAATTTTTCACCACTTCTACTTTCGCTGGATCAACAGAAATTCCATTGTTGTCGATGACATGTCCCAGAAATTGAACTCTCTTCAACCTGAACTCACACTTTGAAAATTTAGCACATAACTTCTCTTTTCTTAAGGTTTCCAATACAATTTGTAGATGTTCGGCATGCTCCTCTTCAGTCTTTGAATACACCAAAATGTTGTCAATGAACACCACCACAAATTTATCCAAATATGGTTTAAATACTTTGTTCATCAAGTCCATAAAAGCAGCTGGTGCATTTGTCAGTCCAAACGACATCACCAAGAACTCATAATGACCGTAATGAGTTCTAAATGTTGTCTTTAGTACATCCTTTGTTCTCACCTTCAACTGATGATAACCAGTTCTCAGGTCAATCTTCGAAAAACATCTCGCTCCCTTAAGTTGATCAAACAGATCGTCTATTCTTGGTAACAAATACTTGTTCTTGATTGTCACCTTATTCAGTTCTCTATAATCCGTACATAATCTCATCGAACCATCTTTCTTCTTTACAAACAACACTGGTGCTCCCCACGGAGATACACTAGGTTGAATGTACTTCTTATCCAACAACTCCAGTAGCTAGATCATTAACTCTTTCATTTCTACCAGAGCTAGATATCGGTGCTGTCCCCGTACTAAATCAATCACAAACTCTATTTCTCTATCTGGAGGAAGTCCCGAAAGTTCTTCTAAAAAGACATCCTCAAACTCATTAACTTTAGGTATCTGCCCCATGTCTGAATTCACAACCCGTGTATCCACTACATGAGCCAAATAACCTTCACATCCTTTTTGTAACATCCTCCTGGCCTGCATCATCGTCAGACAACTTGTTTGCCTTGGCGACTTGCTACCATAAAATACAACCTTAGACTTATCTAGTGTCTTAAGTCGTATGCTCTTTTTCTGGCAATCTATAACTGCCTCATGGTTAAACAACCAATCCATCCCTAAGAAAACATCAAATTCTCCTAAGTATATCGAAACCAAATTAACGCTTAACTTATGTCCCCTTATTTCCACACCACAATTGTTATGGATAAACTCTACAGGGATCAGTTATTTGTTTGTAACTTCTATATTCATTGGGTTCTTTAACTTTTCACATGGTAAGTTTAATCGTCTAGCAAATTCATCAGACACAAATGAATAGGTAGCTCCCGAGTCAAATAATACGTAGGCATTTATATTATTGACCGGAACAATACCTGACACCACCTCCTTTGATGCAACTGCGTCTTGCACAGTCATGTTGAACGTTCGAGTTGTCGGCTTGCTCTGCTAAACTGGACCTCCAATGGTTAACTTTATAGAACTGCTCTTGTTTCCACTTCCTCCATCTGTATTCTTCTTCAATGGACAATCTTTGAATCGATGCCCCGTTCCTCCATAAGAAAAATAATCACCTTTCTTCGGCTTAGGACAATTTGGTGAAATATGTCCTTCTTGACCACAATTATAACATACATCTTTCCCTTTCATACACTCTCCTAAGTGATTCTTTCCACACTTTGAACATGCTGACTTCTTCTGTTGAGTATTCCCTTGTTGCGTTCCTGATTCATTGCCACTGTTGTTCCACTTGCGTTTCTTACTGTTACTGCCACCACTTCTGGCACCCTGATTTCCACCTTCCATCTTCTTCTTATTCTTTTCCTTATTGTACTTAGTGAAAGTAGTATGCACACAAGCCAATCATGTTTGATGATAAAGTATATACTTTGTAACAATCTTATTCATTTATAAATAAGAAGTATTAATTTATTAAAGGCTTTTAATTATCTACATGATGTTATTTTATAATATGTGATAAACCCATAGTTTTAAGCAATGCTTTTTGAATAATGATGATGATCATTCTAATGAGATCTAAATTCGTAGAAAGCTTAAAACTAAAATAGTTTCCAATCATTGGATTACTAAATTGGGGATTTGTGAATCCGGATAGATTGGTACATACGTTGCTTGCTCATTTGATGAGGATGATTGATCTCATGATCATTTGTGTGGAGACACTAAATCAAGTATGTAGGTGCTTATTAGAGAATAAGTTCACTGAACGTGGCTCGCTAAGGAATATCTAATGAAGTTTTACTTGCCTGTCAATAGGAATTCCTGTAGTGATAGTAGTACAAGTGATCCTTGCACTTGAGATCATCATAGTATCTTGTATATGATGAGTTATACTTTGACTTAGGGTATATCAAATGGTATGCTTGGGTATAATAAGTTGTACATGGAGATAATGTATGAACAATAAAGAATCTACCACTTCTAGTAAAAGAAGAGAAATGTCCTATGTGATTTGATAAATGACAACTCAGTAGTCCTTGGCCAAGGCAGAATAAAATTAGAAAGGAGTTTCTAATTTGCATTATTTGGAGTTGTGCATTTAAGAGTCGAAATACATATAATTAAATAAAATAAGACTTGACAGTAATTCTATGTCTTATATTTAATTGGGATATTGTATGGTGGAAGGATTGAATTGTACGGTAACTATTTACTCAAAGATTCTTTTATGATTAATGTTGAAATCTATAATATCTGAAAAGTCGTTAATCGCTAGGGAGGATTATCCCTATTGTAGAATAAATATTATTTATTTAAATAAATTAATATTTTAATTTATTTATTTAAATAAGATTAGAATTATTCTAATTGATTTATTCACAACCGGTTTAATATGGAGAACCTAAAGGGTCACACCATAAAAGGAAGAATAATTATTTAAGAAGTTAATGGCATAATCGTAATAATAAGTTAAGTATATTTAATTTAATCTATGGTGATAAAATAAATTAAATAGCTTAATATTTATTATTTAATATTTTAAAAATATTAAATATAAATTAATAAGAGGAATCTTATTATTATTATTATTACTATTACTATTATTTAATTTCTAAAGGAGTTTGGGAATTAATTAATAAAAGCACTCTCATATATTCCTAATAAGATTAGGAGGCTTATTAATTAAAAGATTTTAATTAATTATTCTTAATAAAATTGGGAGACTAATTAATTAAAAGAGTTTAATTAATTAAAATAAAATCCAATTTCTTAATGGTTAAGGAGGGTTGCCCACATCTATAAATAAGAGGAGTCTTATTATGGATGAGAGAGTGTTTGTTAACGTTTTCACAACAGATATAATTTCAATTGTTGGAGGGTACGTTCTTTTTCTATAAGAGATAGAAAAACTAGGGTTTTGCCAAACACCCATCTTCTTAAATCTTTCTTCTTCCTTGGTGGATCACCCCTAGAGGCCAAACACTTGGGTGGCTACTGTTGATCAAAGGAAGAAACCAAACCCGGTGGATTCAAGTTGAACGCGAAAAGGATTGGAGGTGAACTTGTACCTGAGGAAGCTCGAATCTTCAAGGGTATGATTCTTGTTCTTTATCTTTTCGTTTAATTAATAATTGTGCATAAAGGATGATCCGGGTATATGGTTTGTAAAATTTTAAAACTTTATTTTTTCACGTTTCCGCTTATTTTGTGCAATTTGATTGCGTTCACGAATATTACAAACCTAATACTTAGACACCGCTTCACTACCACCTTCTGCAATGATAGCCTTTTCCAACAACTTTGAAAACGTATTAATTTGCAAAACTGCCTCCTTGCTGTATATCCAAGGCTTCAATCCATTCTCAAATTTTTGCGCCTTTCTTGCCTCGGTGTCCACCTGATGTGGTGCAAATCTTGCTAGGTCGTTGAATTTGGCTGCGTATTCTGAAACTGTCATGTTCTCTTGCTTCAATTCAAGAAATTTCACTTCCATTCTGGCTTGCATGCTCGACGAGAAATAATTCTCGAAGAACAACTCCTTAAACCATGTCCAAGTTACCACTGTTGTTCTGGCTCTAGCCTGGTTTGATTCCCACCAATAATTAGCTTCACCTTTCATTAAATAGGTAGCAACAGCTGTCTTTTGTCCCTCTGCTACTCTAGCAATCAGAAAGGCTTTCTCCATCTCCTTCACCCAGGTCTAAGCTTCAATAGGGTCTGTGGTTCCCTTAAATTCAGGTGGTCTGACTGTTTTAAAGTTTTTAAAATTCTCCAATCCAACATCTGGCCTACCTCTAGCTGCTGGTGCTCGATTTTGCATAGCCTGAGCTAACATATCCACAAAGTTCTGCATTGGGTCTACCTGACCTTCTTTATTATTTACAGATCTTTCCTCCCTCTAGTTACGATTTTGACGTCTCGGCGACATTATCTGATTAAACAAAACCTTAATTTATTACATCGAGTTTTAATTATATGATATATCTTCTAAGTGTTTAAAATATAACATGTAATTTAAACTCTATCAATCATATTATCTTCATGTTCAACTTACTGAACTATCTATTTCAGTTTACTGAAATATTCTTTTTAGCTTGCCAAAATGACCTTTTCAGTTTAATACAACTTTCAATTATCACAGAGATAACCTACTATCTTCATTCTCAAGATTTATCTACTCAATCAAACATTTAGTCATAATACCGCATTTATATTCATATACCAAATTTTTTTTTCAGTGTCGTACACATGCCTGTCATATTTTTATATATGCTAACTATCCCATTCTTAACATTCAGAGATGGGATATATCAAAAGACATACTCCCCTACACACCTAATATGGGATACATCATTTTTACATACTACCTCGCACAGTCTGAGGTTTACATCAAGCATAAAACCCTAATAAACAAAAGGGGTTCTACTGCATCTATATACAATAGAAAACTATTGAACTATCACTGCGCGTCTGGAGAGGGTGTGCCTGCATGCTCCTGCTCTGGTGGAATGAATCCATCCATAAGTTGATGTATAACAGATCGACTCGACTCGCCAATCTCAAAGGATCTCCTCACTCCTACTTGGGGACCAGTATATGCTGCATCTAAAGCCCGTCCCAAGGACTCCATCCTAACTCGTCCAGCCTCTGCCTCAACCTCTAACTGATCCACTCTTCTCGCTGCTCGTACCCAGGCATCCTCAACTCAGATCCTGTTAGCGATCTCTAAGTCAAACCTTAGGTGCAACGCCTGATGCTCAATACTCAATATCGCAAACTTATTCTACTCTTGTTCTAGTATCTCCCTCAGCTCAGCATTCTTGGCAACCATATGCGTAGCCAAGGTCATCTGCTCCTGCAACTGTATCTTCATCTCAGCAAGCTCGTTCTGAGCTTGATATGCCAATTCCTTGTATTGAGTTTCAGTAAACTGATGAATGGTATTCTCCTGCTCTAATTATGTCACTCTATTCTCCAGCGCCATGTTCTCGTCGAACAAAACCTCCATCACATCCTCGTCACACTCATCACTATCAGCATAATCCTCTACCAGATCTATCGGCTCTTGCTTAACTGTATGGCTACCTTGTCCTTCCTCAGGTATCCTATAACCAAACAAACACAACATCAGTATCACAATAAAATATATTCATTGATAAAATGAAATAATATTTTATTATGTACAATCTATATTAGATGAATCTCCACAATCCACCACTTAGCATACTCTATACAAGTTTTCTTCTAAGGTTATAACCTAGGTTTCACATCCTAAAGTTTATAACCTACGGCTTTGATACCAATCTGTGACGCCCCCAAATCCGAGTTCTCAAACCCCGGGTTTAGTGCTCACGATCCAACATCATCATAAGCATTCTATAAACTATTGCGGAATAACAAACATACATTGTTCATTATAATAAAGTCTTCCAACATTATCCCAAGGTCTATTAACCTAAACTTATACTTACCTTAATTAAGTTACCCTTAGTAACATAAAAGGTTTACATTACCAATGTACATAATATAATATATTACATAAACATTCTCCTTATCTATTCCTGCACTTTTCCTTTGTCTTTGTCCCTCTTGGACGTCTCTGGCATGACTAAAATAAATGTCATAATATAGCAAGGGTAAGTAACAAATTTGCTTAGCAAGTTTAAATACAAGGAAGATATATCATGATTAGCAAGGAATTTATCATTCAATGTTCAACAATAGAAATCAGTTGTGAAAGAACATGAATTAAGTCTTGATAATTGAATATTCGAATAACTGAATAACAGATGCTGAGTGGTCATAATGACCATGAATATATGCTAACGTTGTTAGTATTTAAACTGGTCCTTTTAATAAGTTTTGGTAATCAAGGGGATCAGCCTTTCATACCCGGTGTATTATGCATAAACACTTAATATACGAGCAATAATTATTTTTCAATAATGCTTTAATCAAATTGTTCTTTTTCTCAGTCTGGAGTTCTTACCAAATCGATTGATGAAGAACAACTTTTAACAATATATTTGATTTAACAAATTTAAACATACTTGATCTAGCTGATACAATGAGCATAGATCCATATCTTAAACAGTTCATGAATAAAAGAACTTTAACTAATTCACAGTTCAATAATATTAGAACATGAATTTAATTGCACCGAGTGCGAGTATCAATAATCAATATAGATGCGAATAATCAACAATAATTATTCACTAATATGTTTTGAAATTAATAACTCAAGTTTGAGTTAGAGAACTTGCCTCAATCGTGGTCTACTGCTAAGCAATTTACTTTAACTTCTTTAGAGAAAAAACCTATAATTGATCTTTCGATTAGTCATAACATAGCTCACTTATAATCTTATCATCTTATATTAAAGTGTCTAACATTTAAACATATAGTTAAGTATTAGACATTACGTTTAAGTCTTAATGTTATTGTTATACTTTGATAATCTTTTAATCACATCATAACTTGTACTTATAAGTTATCCCTTTTATATGTCATCTTAATAAGCTAGATAACATGTCAGTAAACTGAAATATCATTTCAGTAAACCAAAATATATTCCAGTATCCTGAAATTATCATTTCCGCAGACCAAAATCAGCTACAGTAAGCTGAAATCATTTCAGTAACCCTGAATCCATTTCAGTACCCTGAATTATCAAATCAATCTACTACAAACATAATATAGTTCATTCCCAACCAAATTCAACAACTACGATTAAAATAAAATAATTTCTCGTATTTTAATCTCCGTTTAATATTATTAATTAACTAATAATATTTTAAACTAATGTTATTAACTTTTAATAACATTTAAGTCTAATATTGCCAATAATATTTTAATCTAATATCATTAGTCATATAAAGATATTTTAAATCATTTATTGAATTAATAAACAATTTATTTAATTACTTTTTCTTTCACTAATTAATTCATTTAAACCTTTTTAAAACACCATACACAAAGTCACTCTTCACCACTGACCGAAATCCTCACCACAAATCTGCATCAACCATACGTAAGGACCTCAAGTCATGAAATCATATTTTTCGCATTTTTAACATCATATATTTAATTAAATTCATTTAACAATATAACATCATTTATAGGAAAAATAGCAAAATAACTCAAAAACCATGTCTTTTCTGAACAGTAGCTACATATAATCCTCTCATGAAAATGAATTTTTCTTGAAATTTTTAAAATTCATTTACTATATTTAAATAGTTCATAATGTCCAAATATTGCCAGATTTTTCATAAATCAAAATTAACTCCAACAATTCTGAAATTTTCAGGGTAGGCTCCTGTTATATACATGTACTTCCAGTAAACATTTCATGATTTTTGGATCAATACACAGAGAGTTAATCAATTAAAGTTTTAAAAGTAGTCCCCGACCGTAAAATGCATAACTCTCAAACCGTATGGCCAAAAATTCTCAAATTTTTACAGGAGCTACCTAACCTCTGATATTACGTCCCCAAATTTTCCTTGAATTTTAAAGCACATTAAGAGGGCGAAATTGCCCTCGTGGCAGACTGGCCAGAAAGCTTTTTAAAGCTTTTTGTCGACTACGTGGACTGTTTTGAACAAAACTCATACCACGACTGCTAAACACATAATTTTCATGTTCTACCACTTGGGTTAACTAGCTAACACATATATCTTGCACCACTCTTCAACGGATCATGAAAAGAAGGTCTAGATTTAACATACCATTTGTTCAAAGGAAGCGAAACCTAGGGTTTTCTAGATTTCTAGAAACCTAGTTTCATTTATCTCCTATTGATCCACTTTTAAATACTTGAACATGTTAGATTCAAACATGAATCTACATAAAACAAATAAATAAAAGGGTCCTAACTTCCAAATCACAAAACCCTTTTCTCCAACAAATCCATAAAAAGAAAAAAAAATAAAGTCTAGAAATTAATTTTGTACATTGACTTCTTAGCCTCCTTCCTTCTATACCCGAAGTAGGTTATAAATCTTGGGTGCATGAGCTTAGGCCCTCTTCCTTTCTTCTTCTTCTTCCCACGAGTTCCTCTCTCTCTCTTTCTAGTATTTTCCTTTTATCTCTCTATTCTTCTTTTTTGTTTAGTAATTAAAATGAGAGTAAAATGAAAGTTCTAGATTTACAAGCATAATTCAAATGATTAGATTGCATATCATCCATATATTACCTACTCTCTCATCATAGCAAAGATGGCTTGCAAGAAACACTTAGTGTGTTGTCCAATTAAAAAGTTGACAACAAATGAAGTTGTTTACCTACTAAAGTTACTTAATCATTACATTCCACTCCTTTTCCCCCTCTTCTAATTTTCGGCCACATGTCCTCTTCATTTACCAATTTTGTTTTTATTTGCTAGCTTAATTAATGACTATTATAACCTCTCCAAGTGGGCTTAACAATTGGTCTTGCAATTAAATGTTTAATGGGCTTGCACTTTTATTAGCATGCTTGCTAAAAAAATGAACTTGGGCTTCCCCATTAATTCAATTGAGCCATTAATATACTTATTTTATACATGACCTCTTGGGCTAATTTAATAAACTAATTTCCCTTAAATTAATTTTATCTACAAGTCCCACACAAAAATATAATTAGGCTTGTTTAATTACTTATTTTTCTTTTATTACAATCTCATGAACTTATTCTCATTATTATTAATATTCCCACATTATTTATTCATTAATAATATTAATTAACTGACACAACCCAATTAGACCTGTCTTATTCAAGTTTATTGAGTATTTAATTAGGGTTTAACACCTTACATCTATTTTCTAGATTATTAAAATACTTAGGTTAGTTCACTAAGTTATTTAACTTATTAGTGAGACTTCCCTTAAATATTATAGGATATTATTCACATAATCACTTAATCATCCATAATATATTACAGATTATTTAATATATTTATTTATAATGTACCACAGAAATTCTTGGTTATTACAGATAGCCCTAATTGACTATTTAGAAAATCCAAATTCTTTGGTTATAAACCCTAATGCCCATTTTGGGGAAAACCCTAATTATTATTTAAAATTTTTTAATTAGGAAATAATAATCCTAATTAGTATGCTTGAATTATGATTAGAAAATCTTAGTATAATTAGAGAATCCTAATTATAATTTAGAAATATTAATTTTCTATTTTTTTAAATCGGTAAAAAACACATTTACCCCCCTATGGTCGTCGACTTGTAAGTAATTGGCCACTGAACATTAAAAATATGCAATTGGACCACTGTGCTTTCTAAAAATGAAAATTCAGGTCATTCCGTTCAATTTCTTGGACGGACGTCAAATATTTTCAGACGTGGCATTGAAAAAAATTAAAAAATTATTATTTTCTGATGTGGCAACATAAAACTGTAAGCATTGAGGTACTGTACTTCAAAAAAAATGTAATTGACCCGCTAAACTTTTTTAAAAAATTTAATTAGGTCATTCATTGGACGGACATCAAATACTATGAAAAATATTAAAATATATTAATAACTAAACATAAAAATAAAAAAAAAACAAAATAAAATAAAAAATAGAACCAAATCAAAATCATAATAAAAGTGAAGAGGGGTGGTTTCCTGCACTTCTTATGTGGATTTCTTGGGACTTATTGGTTGCTGGGTATGCACAAAATGGACTATTTGATGATGCATTGGAAGTTTGTAGGGATATGCAAACATTTGGCGTCGAACCCGATTATGGTACAATGGCTAGCCTCTTGCCTGTTGTAACTAATACATCACGTAACAATGTCATGGCTGTGAATGATATGTTCATAAACCATGCTAATGAGAGTTTGGTTTCATGGAATGTTATGATTGTGGTGTATGTGAATAATTGTGTTGATAAAATTACTGAAGAATTGTGTTGTCATATCTTAGTCAAAAGTTGTTTAAATATTTAGAATGTTCATATATCCAACTTATTTATATCTACTTATTTATATCTGAACATTTAAAAAAAAAAGTTAGAAAATTGAAGCAAAACTACTCCCAATACACCCAAATTATCTTCCACTGCAAAAACCCTAAAATTTAAATTTTAATATAATATAAATCCAATAAATCCACATAAGAAGTTCAGAAAACCACCCCTCTTCACTCTTATTTTGATTTTGATTTGGTTCTGTTTTTTATTTTATTTTGTTTTGTTTTTTATTTTTATGTTTAGATATTAATAGATTTTAATATTTTTCATAGTATTAGACGTCTATCCAATGAATGACCTAATTAAATTTTTTTAAAAAGTTTAGTGGGTCAATTATATTTTTTTAAAGTACAGTGACTCAATGCTTATGGTTTTGTGTTGCCACATCAGAAAATAATGATTTTTTGAATTTTTTTTAAATGCCACGTCTGAAAATATTTGACGTTCGTCCAAGAAATTGGACGAAATGGCCTGAATTTTCATTTTTAGAAAGCACAGTGGTCCAATTACATATTTTTTAAGTTCAGTGGCCAATTACTTACAAGTCGACGACCACAGGGGCATTCAAATATTCTTTTAGATGTTGCACCACTTTTGTTTCATTAAGCCCCATCTTTCGGAGGAACTCTTTGATCTTCTTCTTAGGAATTTTCCCATAGGATTTGCTAACTGGCCTCATTATCCTCTGAGGAAAGAATAACGGGTTATCCTTAGGCAGGATAATAGTGCAGGTTGATCCCTCGCTTTTCCCATAATTCCACGGGACTTTCCTTAAGCTGGTAATTGGATATTGGGGTAGATATGGCAACATCAGTGGTTCTGGTGCAGCTATCTTTATAGGATTCTTTCCTCCTTTATCCCATATTCCTTGAATTACTAAATGTGACAACCCGAGAATTTAGATAATTATTTAAATCTTAAATGATGGATTAAAGGTTGAATAATAAACCTAGACAGAAAATAAGTGAATGGATTCGATATTTTCAGGAAGGAATTTTGTGAATTTAAAAATTTTGTGGTGAATTATTCAAGATTAAGGATATAAGTGTATATATTCTGTGTATATGGTTGGATATATGTATAGTATGTGAATAAGGGTCAAAGGTTGACCAGATAAGCTATATCTGTGACAAACCCTAATTATATATTAAGAACGTCAACGTTCAGTTAGAAAATTCTATCGATTAATAATAAACCCTAAAACCGGTTTTGAAACACCTATTTTCAGTTCCAAGAATCTAAAACCCTAATTCGGAATATGAAACCCTCATTTGGAAATTCAAAGACTAAATTTAATGATTTAAGTATTTATGATTATAAATATAATTAGGGATAATCCTAATTGACTATTTAGAAAACCCTAATTCTTGGGTTATAAACCCTAATACCCATTTTGGGGAAAACCCTAATTATTATTTAAAATTTTTTAATTAGGAAATAATAATCCTAATTAGCAAGCTTGAATTATGATTAGAAAATCTTAGTATAATTAGAGAATCCTAATTATAATTTAGAAATATTAATTTTCTATTTTTTAAAATCTAATTAGAAAATCCTAGAAAATTGATTTTTAGGAACCTTAGGTTTTAACCCTAAGGGTTAAACCCTAAGGGTATGCACAAGTTACCAATATGCCATTAAAATTATAAATCAAATGACTATAATGCCCTTTTTGTATTTTTTATAAGTTGGAGTGTAGATCTAGCCATGTTATTGAGTTGTTGACCAACTAAAGTTATTCGCAGGTGCCTATATCTAAAATATCAGCCATTATTTACCAACTAGATACATGAATCAAGTAATATAAAAGATTAAAGTGAGAAAAGTTCACTTTATTTTCTTATAATACCCAACCTCTTTTCTCTCCCTAGAATTCGGGATTTAGAGTAATAAGGAGTGATGAGATAAACCAATATCAAACCTTAACTCTTCATGATTAGACTTTAAAGGATCAGATTCAAGATTTTAGCATAAAGAGGTATAAATCCAAATTTTTGAAAATCCTTAAGATTTATGTTAGATGTTATAAGTTGTTGTTTTAAGTTATGTATAGAGGTGTTATTTAGTAATCTGGGTTGCTAGAACTTAGATTCATAGCATCAAAGTGCTCAAAAATCAAGTTTTTAGAAACTGGCTATGAACCCTAAAATATTGTCTGACAGCCGAATGTCAGAGGCCCTAGATCCTTCTCTGTTTTTAGTTTGTTGTGTTTTATGTTATGGATCTGTTCTATGTCATGTCGACTATGATCTGAAACTGAAATCATGGTCAGATCATGTATAGATCTCCAGTTATAAGCAGTCAAAGTGTGTTGACTGAGCACGAAATATGTTTTTGGGTTACCCAGATTTACCCAGAAAATTTCTGACAACGATTTGCAAGCTCTAAATCTTGCAACTATTAAGGAGTTTGGCCAAGTTGTTGTTATGGTTGTGTAGACTAACATGAGTACTATCGATCCATGCCTCTAGAACTCCCAGATCATACTCGGAATCGAATTAATTGGTGGTCAACTAGGGTTGACGAAACTGCCGGATGAAGATTCTGGGTAACCCAGAAATCTTCAAAGGCAGTTCCTGACCACTACTTTGACCGGCCTAGATCTATTATTTGTGATGTTGATTTACTGATCTGATGTTGTATTGTTGTTCTTTGACATCAATACTACACGATAGAACCAATAAAACATATTAATCAAGCTTTGAAAGCATAGATTTAAAGATGCAAAGTAGGACCCTTTAACTGTTCTTCATTTCTGGAAAACCCATAAATGAATATTAGCTCTGACATCATTTTTTGGATCTTAGATCTTACAGAGTTGATATGTTTTGGACATAAATTTAGTTTGTGGTTGTAGTATTACACTTATACTACAACATTAAAACTTTTTCCAGCCCAGCTAACAACCAGATCTAGGTTTTATTCCTGGTCAAACGTAGCACCTTGTTCACTGACATGAGTTTCTAGGCAGGCTCAAGAACAGCTCAAGAACACCTACAGCAACGGTTCTGTCGCTATAGGGCCCTTTAGCGACAATTAATTTTGAAAAATCAATTATTTTATTTAATAACTAGAAAAAAATGGTTTTTAATTATTAAAAATACAAAATAAATTCCTAAAAATTATTTTAAAGTACAAAAATGGGTTTTGAATTATTTAGAATATATTCCATTAAAATTTAATATTTTTGGAATATTAAGGTATTTAATTTATTTAATTATAATATTAAATAAATTAGTTAAAAATAATTTAGTACTTGAAAAATTATGAAAAAATTATATTATGGTATAAGAAAATATTCTAAGTTATTTTCAATGACTTTTAATATTTTGTGATGAATTTTATTAATAATTTAATATTAATGATAATTAGTTTATTTAATAAATGTATTAAATAAATTATGAAAAAATAGAATTAATGATTTAAAAATAATATAAAAATGATTTAAGTGTTATAAAAATATATTTTAAGTTATAAAATATAACTTTTGATATTTTGTCATGAAAATATTAACATTTTAATATTAATAGCAATTATTGGATAATTGATTTAACTATTTAAAAATCATATAAATATTATTTTAAGGTATTAAAAATACTTTGTGATATTATAAATATATTATAATATTATGGTATGATTTTTGTCATTAATATTTAATATTAAATAAATATTAATGATAAGGGAATAATGTGGTATTTAATTCATATAAATACGATATTAATGATTAAAAAATCATAATAAATGATAATAATTATGTAAAAATTATTATGAGACTTGGAAAATTATTTTGACTTATATTATAATTATCTAAGATAACTGTTAAGTGTTTAAGCAGAGTTTAATTGAACTTAAACTCGATAATGGTCCGATTAGGCAATCGGGATGTCAGAATTGTACCGAACTCGACTCAGACTGTAAAAGTTTGACTTGGGGTTATGTTTTATGTGTTTTATAGACTGATAGGGTTATGTGTTATGTGTTTAGGTTATTCTATGGTTATATATAATAGTATTATATTGTGATAATATTATTCTAATTTGTATATCGATATTATATATATTAGGTATTCAAACAAAGCTTAATAAGTTGCGTAAGGATAATCAACGGAACATGCAAGTTTTTCTTAACTCGACCTCGAGTTGTTTCATTCAAATATACTTGTGGTTAATTATTGCTGATTTCCATGTCTATGAATTGTCGAATCGTACTTAATGCATATTGCTTGTATTCATCAGGTATGAAAAGCTGATCACCTTCATAACCATTCGGTCTAGATATAATTGATATGTTCACGTTCAATGTTCGTTCAACTATGATAGTTTGTTCATGCTAGTTCACAATTTATATTGTTGAATGTTAGCCAGCTATTATTCAAATTCTTTCCATCATGATATTTCGTTAATTTATTAAACTTAAACTTGCGGGGCAAACTTGTTGCTCACCCTTGCTATATCATGGTTAACATTGTAGATTAAGACGAATACGTTCAGATACAAGAAAAAGTCAAAGCCAAGTTCAGCTTGGGATTATATGTGCAGTTAAATTATAATAGTATAGTTTGATAATAACATTGTATGTTAGATAGAATATTGGTTCAGGTATTATGTGAAGGTTACTCGACATTGGGGTTAATGTGTAAATTTTAGTATATAAACAATATATGTTTATATCTTCCGCAATAGTTATAGAAATAAGGTACCAGATTCGCGGTGATTCGGGACCCGGATTTGGGGCTTTTACACTAAACATGCTAAATACATGTCTTCTTCAGATGATATGACTGCTATAACTTCCCTCCATCTCTATGTTCCAAGAGGAAATATCTCCTCTTCGTCAGGCATGGTATTACTGTTGTTTACCATTTACAGGTCACCGCTGTCAATCATATTTTGGATTAGGTGACGAAGTGCCCAATAACTTTCTGTGTCATAACTAAAAGTGTTGGAATGGTATTGACATATCCTGGTAGCATCAAACCTCTCTGAACGGGGGTTAATTAGGGGTAACAGTTCTGTGATATTCCTTTCATTAATCAACATCTTTAGAATTTCCACCATCGGTAGACCTAAAGGAGTGAACTTTCTTTTATCTACATACTTTAGACGAGCACGAAATCTTTCTTTCCTTGTAACTTTATCTTCCCACGTTTCACTTTCTTAGAATCGGTGATGATCCCTTATTGAAATGGGGAGGAGGTTTGTTTACCCCTGACTGATCTGACTTATCAGCTGTCGAGTTACTTGATGCTGGTATACCATTAACTCTGCTAACTGATCAATCTACTCCTTGATGGATTTCAATTCATGCTTGATTGAAGACCATCCTTTGTAATAACCTAACTCCGTAGGTATTCCTTAATCTATTTGTGATGTTTCTCCAATGTATTGAAGGTACTTAAAACTTTCTTCCCTTTCAATACTGATCATGTTTATTCCTCTCTTATTGTGTTGAGGTAGAGAAATTTCCTGGACATGGGGTTGCTCTGGTGTTGTCACCACAATCTCACCACTATCTATCATGTCTTAGATTTTCTATTTCAGAGACCAACATTCTTGTGTATCATGGCCTGGGGAACCAGAATGGTAAGTGTAAGGACCGAGAATTTTATATATATATATATATATATATATATATATATATTTTTTACGAATAAATTTTTTTGAGAAATTACGTAGACTATATAAGTGAATATGTGAATTAAGTAAGATAGTTAATTTATTTATTTTAAGTTAACTAAGATGAATACTTAATCAATTTGATTAAGGAAAAGTAAGATAAACTTATGTTAAAAATTTAATATAGCTTGAATGCTAGTCTTGAAAGGTAAATGAAAAGATTTATAATATTTAAATGATTAATTAGTATTACTAGTGTAAAGTGATTATATGAATATGGGAATAGATGTGTAATAATTTATTAAGCCAATTAAGGAAAATTAAGTTAATGAATTAATGGAACAAAAAAGAAAGCCAAGAAATAAGTATATTAAATTATTTAATAATATATTGAACACTTTGTGTCATATATTGCATATGTGATTAAATAAAAATAATAATTATTTATCAATGATGATAAATTTGTTATGACATATATGGAAAGTGTATGTCTATATATATATATATATATATATATATATATATATATATATATATATATATATATATATATATATATATGGGAAAAAGCACCTTTACCCCATTATGATTGTAGTGTTTTAAGAAATTAGCTACTATACTTTTAAAATATTCAATTAGCCCATTGTACTTTTTTAAAATGTTCAATTAAGCAATTTCGTCCAATTTTTCTTACGGACGTTAAAAAATTAGGTTAATATTCCTACGTGGCTTTTGAAAAAATAAATAAAATAAGTTATTTCCTACATGGCAAGGTAATTTCCTAATAATCATCAGCGGGGCCCACCCTTATTTACCAACAGTTTCCTACATTTAACTCAAGTATCAATAGTTTCTAGCCATAGTTATTCTACTAATCACATGTCCCACATAAGTCATAATATATTTATCATCACTGATAAATAATTATTAAATTTATTTATTAGGTTAGATATTTAATTCATGTCTTGTTAAAACCTTCTAATACGGTTTGTTGTATTCAATAAGCCTTTTCCATATGGCTTGCCATATATATTATTTTTACTTGTCACATTCTTAATTATATATGTAGCTATACATATACATATTCACTTTATTCTCATAACATATTTTCTTTGAAATTTATTTTCTTAATAAATTTTCCACATAAAAAAAAATCTCCTTTTATGCTTTGAATTTTCATAACCTTATGTTTTCAATTCTCTTTCAAATAGTAAACCATATAGGTTCTTCTTAAAATTTTTAAATTATTCCTCTATTTTCACTCTAGGTTTTAAATTTTAACCTTTAATTTAATCATTCAAGATCCTTTAAATTTTCGGGTTGTCATGTTCACTCCTTCTTCTAAGAATTCGTCCTCGAAATTATAGCATACTAATCTCTGCTCATTCTATTAATCAAAACTTTTCAACTTAACCTTTACAATTTCCTCCTCTGAAGATTTCTCTTCTATCATCTCATTCTACAATGACTACTCACTATGAGTTAACATATTCTAAACATTCAGGAGTCTTCACAATTGTTCAGTAACTGTGAAGTAGTTTAAATAATGTAAAAAATTTTATTCAAGAAAACTTTTTATATCTATCTGAGGGGTCATAAAAATCATAAACTTTGAGGTTTAGGGGTATTCAACCTGCTACCTTTTTCAATTATGAAAGAAAGGTACTCTACCTCAGAAACATTTTCTACTAAGTATGTTTACAATCACGAAGAAGGTAAACTACCGGTGTGGGTACTTTAGATGATCAGTCTATCGTACCTTAGTTTTTAGAACGACTATATGCATTCTTAGATTGTAATATTTTATCCAATTAGTAAATCCCCATTTTTCGAGGTTATTTACCTCAAACTTAGCATAAGATTTTGCACAAAAATAATTTTGTTCGGGATAAGTTCTCAAAGAAATACTTCATGAACATATGTCTTGCTAAATCAAATAGCTTAGACATATATTAATAATTCGAACATCAATTGAAACATTTGTCTGCCCACTTTAATTGGCATTGACTTTTCTTTAACTGCTTCAAAATTTTGAAAATCATTTTATGAAGTCATTATACCGCACTGTATTTACAGTCCGTTTGAGGATTCCGTCATTTTGTGGATTTATCATACTATATTATATCATAGTGGGCTAACGATTCTTAGATCATATCCAACACTAGGCAATAATACATTGATGACTCCATAGTTTTTATCATTTTTGCACCAGGTTCCATAATGCATTAATGATATATAAAATGACAAAACTAATGAAATACCCACAGTAGTTGACACGTTTTACTGATTACGTCATTGAACTTTTAATTTTTTAAATTATCCCACTAAACTAATTATTATTTTGAAATTGGGTCATTCCGTTAAAAAAATAAACGGATATTAATTTTTTATCGACAAAAGTAATGAATTACCCACTGTAGTTTACAAGTTTTATTGATTACACCATTAAACTTTTAATATTTTAAATTACCCGATTAAATTAATTATTATTTTGAAATTGGGTCATTTTTAAAAAAAAAATAAGCAGACATTAATTTTTTTTATCTACGTGGCTCTAGAAAAAAAATTAAAAAATTAAAATATTTTGGGTACTCTGATCTCAGATGTTTATCGATAGAACAAATTTCCTCACGAATGAAACACAATGCATCAACAGTAGAAATGAAAACACGGTAATTGACAACAACAACAATATTTTGCATCTGTCTCTGAATTATCTCCGCATTCATCTTTAAAAGCTCAAGCTCCTATCAAATTATAAATACAATACCAACAAAATCAATTTAACCAAATATTACTACAACCGAACTCCTCACGAGATACATGAGTAGGATTAGACTGGCCAGATGAAGCCATGCTTGGCTGTAGGCTTGTTGCCTTTTTGGATTTTAATCGGGTAATAGGTCCGATTGTTTTCCTACAAAAAGACTAATATAGTTTAGTCTTAGGGAATGTGGAAATGTTACATGCTATGTGATGTATCCGTTTTAGGAGTATTATCCTGCAAAACGAATGTTAGCTGTTTATATGACAAGATAACATGTCAGGTTTTGATATAAAAGGGATTAATATTAAAATATTAATATTTTCATGACAAAATATCAAAAGTTATATTTTATAACTTATAATATTTTTATTACACTTAAATCATTTTCATATGATTTTTAAATCATTTATTCTATTTTTGCATAATTTATTTAATATATTTATTAAATAAACTAATTGTCATTAATATTAATTAATTAATGAAATTCATCCCAAAATATTAAAAGTCATTAAAAATAACTTAAAATATTTTATTATACCATAATATTATTTTTCATGATTTTTCATGAATTAAAATTATTTTTAAATCATTTATTTAATATTATAATTAAATAAATTAATTACCATTTATATTCTAAAAATATTAAATATTTATGAAATATACTCTAAATAATTAAAAACTACTTTTCAGAATTTAAAATAATTTTTCGGAATTTATTTAGTATTTTTTATTAATTAAAAACCATTTTTATCAATTTTTAAATAATTTTTGGAAAATAATAATAATAAACTGTCGCTAAAGAGCCCTATAGCGACAGAACCGTCGCTATAGGTGTTCTTGGCCTGTTCTTCATCCAGCCCAGAAATGCATGTCAGTGAGCTAGGGGGTGGTTTGACCAGGCGTAATTCACAGTATATTTAGTTTCTGGGTCTGTTTGAACCTTGATCTTCTAGTAAGTATATAATACTACAAGTTGTAATCATTATATGAGTCATAACATAACATATCATGAAGATCTGGTCATTCAAAAAAACTTGTCAGGCCTGTTCTTCATTTTCTGGGTTACCCAGAAATGAAGAACAGCCTAGGTACCTACTTTGCTGCATTAAATCATAACATCTTGGATGTGTTTTGTGTAATATATTAGTTCAGTCTTGTAGACCACATGACAGGGTATAACGACATAAAATTATAACATCCTAACAACACCGAATCTAAGAAATTAAGGCCGGTCAAACGTATGGTCAGAAACTATTCTTGGTGAATTCTGGGTTTTCCAGAAATTCAACCGGACAGTTGGTCAAAGCATGTTTGACCACTGTTTACTTTTGTTCTGAGCAAGATCCATGTGATCTAATGGTTTGAGTATGTAGATTACATGTCGGGCTACAATATGAAATCAACAACATAACTAAAACACTTAACAGGAGCAAGATTTAAGCCCTTCAAAAATGATGTCAGACAAGATCTGGGTTGCCTAGAAACCCATTTTCGTGACTGGTCAACGCGGTTTGACCGCTTATATCTTTCGATTTACACATGCTCTGGACTTGATTCAAGTTTCAGATCAAAGTCCTTACAACATACTACCAATAGAAACATCTAAGACACTAAAAACATTACCAGACACCGATCTATTAAGCCTGACATTTACTTGTCAGACAAAAATTTTTAATTTTCCAGATTTGATAAATCTTTATATTCGAGCATCTAGATGATATAGATCTGAGTTTTTACAACCCAGATCATCAAATGACACTCTATTACACATATCTAACCCACAAATTACAACTTTTAACAACAAATCATGAGATTTCGAATTTTGAAGCTTTATACCTCTTTGAAGCTTTGATCTTGATTTCTGACTTCTGATGTTTATCTTGGAATGCTAAAGGCTGATCATGGTTTTGTTTCTCTCTCTCTCTCTCTCACTCTATATTTCGAAAATGAAGAAAGAGAATGGCTAGGGAGAAAATGAAAATAAAAGTGACCACTTCTCTCTCTTTAATCTATATAATTGATTGGATTCAATGTATTTGCTAGCATTTTGTGGTTGATTTTTGGACACATAGCTAAGTCTAGGGTTAGGGTTGGTCACCAACCCATTATCTTGGCAAGATCTACACTCCAACCATTTAAAGAATGCTAAAAGGCATTAATGTCATTTCCCATTTAATTTTTAATGGCAATTTGGATATTGTCCCAAACCCTTAGGATTTAGGGTTTGGTTAGGGTTTAGGGTTTGAGCTAATTTAAGGTTTGCAATTTAATTTTCTAGAATTTCCAAATTTAGGTTTTTAAAAATAGAAAATTAATATTTCTAACTTATAATTAGAATTTTCTAATTATATAAAAATTTCGTAATCACAAATTAAATCTTGCTAATTAGGATTAACATTTCCTAATTAAAATTGCTAATTAAGCAATTAGGGTCAAAATGGTCATTAAGGTTTATAACCCACGAAGTAGGGTTCCTAATAGAAAAATTAATTTTTTAAAAATAGAAATTAAATTTTCGTAATTAGATTAAGGTTTTTTAATTACTTACAATTATAAAATTAGGATTAATATTTCCTAATTAACATTAAATCACTAAATTAACACTTAGTTTTTCCCGAATTATAAAATTAGGGTTTCTAACCCAGAAATCAAGGTTTAATAAATTTGAAATTAGGGTTTGCTAAATACCTAAGCTTTACCCTAATTAACATTATAATTAATATCACTAAAGAATTATAATTATCCTTTAAGTTCCCAGATTAGGGTTTTAAATTCCCGAATTAGGGTTTCGGATTTTCAGAACTGAAATTAGAATTTTCAGAACCGGTTTCTAGGGTTTCTTGTTAAACGCTAGAGTTTTCTAACCAAACGTTGGCGTTCTTAATATATACCTAAGGTTTGTTACAGATATCAATTATCTGGTCAACCCTTGACCCGTAACCACATATTGTACATATATACACAGAACATATTCACATATTACTTAATCCTGAATAATTCACTTAAATCCTTTACAGAATTTTGAAATCCTCAAAATTCGTTCTTAAAAATATTAAACGCATACACTTATTTTCTGTCTAGGTTCTAATTTTGAACCTTAAAACAATTAATAAAATTTTAAAAAAATATATTCAAAATTCTCGGGTTGTCACATTCACCCCTTCTTCTAAAAATTTCGTCCTCGAAATTTACCTTACACCTTACACCATACACCATACACCATACACCATACACCATACCTTCTCATCATTCACACACATTATCATATGCTACCCAATACATCTCTCACAAGAGTAAAAATTTTTAAATTGTGCTGAGGGGTCATATAGACCATGAACTACTAAGGTTTATAGGTATTACTACCTACTACCTATTTCAATTAAGAAAAAAGGTATTCTACCCCGTACAAAGGTTAACAGTATGTTTACAATCACAAAGAAGGTAAACTATCGGTGCGGGTACTTTAGATGATCAATCTATTGTACCTTAGTAATCGGAACGACTATATGCGTTCTTAGATTGAAATATTTTATCCAATTAGTATATCTCCCTTTTCAGGGTTGTTCACCTCAGACTTATCATAGGATTCCGCACCAAAACAATTTGGGTCGGGAAATTTATTTCAATTAACACTTAGAGTTTTCATAACATTAGTCTAGCTGAATCGAATAGCATAGACTCATATCAATAATTCAATTCAATCGAATTATTTAAGTGTAGCCAAACCCCGTTGGCAAATTAAAATTTTTGAAAATATTTTTGAGAATGACGTCATGATGCCGTACTGTATTAACAGTCCGTTTGAGGATGCATTCATTGTATGACTTCGTCATAACACATCATACAATAGTGGAACAACGATTTTAGATCAAATTCACACTAAGTATTCCTGTATTTACAACTCCATCAAATTTTTATCATCTCTGCACCAGGTTACATGGTACATGAGTGATAATTAAAACATATTTTGATATTTCAAATCATTTGCGTCTAGCTGAAATAAGTAGCATAGACTATACTTTAAACCGTTTCAAAAATGATTACGAGTCTACATATTTTATTTTAAAGGCACATAGTGCGTATTTATCTTGATGTCAAAATTTTGAAGTCTAGCATAGCTAGGAGTTTTGGAAAACTTATTTCTTCACTAGTAATCATTTGCTTAACAATCTATCTGTTCCTATTATCCTCAATATTCTGTTTACACACAATTATCCCCAATTCGTCACACCACACTTATGAGTTCATTTACTTGCTACAATCATATGAGTTTAAGAACTTGTCCTAGTCTGACCTTTGGCGTCCGTTCGCTGAGGGGTTCATAAACATTTCATATAACTATGAGTCAAGAATGTCACATAAGTATGAGTTTTAAGAACTCGTACTTAACCTTATATCCTCTAACTATGACCTATCTATCTGTTATACACATGAGAAAGGAATCACCCTCCTAACATGCATATAGTAAATAGCGCGACATAACATTTCAATGATTATCATTGTCAGAACTAAGTAGTTTTTACACCAAGTACAATTCCCCGCACATACAAGAAATCATACAACTCAACTGCTGACATGAGTCCTCAATTGAATCCCCACCTAGCACTAACACCCTTCTCAATACGAATTTCATTTAACTCGTATTCATAATCCTTTCCTGAATCTGTACCAATTCATAGTACAACTGTTACCCAGCAAACTTGCTCTAACTTTTCAATCATTCACTTGATCCTTCTCCATACTATAACCTTATCTGATCACGGAGTGATTTCATCGTATACATTATGATTCATTTCTATACTATGATCGTTTTATTTTACGATCTCCTATCACTGCACTTTCAGTCTTTTAGACTCTATCTATTTCTCACTACTATTCAACTTTTATTATCAGAGTTAGGGAACTCTGTATCTTATAACTCGCCGAGATTCATCTTTAAATCTTACCGACCCAACTAACTCTATGTGAGTTAGTACTTATCCTAATCACTGCGGTTATTGGTCTCAGGTATTCCTACCTAAGCTTCATAACTAACAGCTCTGATACCAACTGTGATGGCCCCGAATCCAGGTCCCAAATCACCTCGGATCTGGCTCAATCATTCTATACAACTATTACTATTTGCGGAAGATATAAACATAAATTATTTATATAATACATTACACACTATTCCCCAAGGTCGAGTAACCTTAACTTAATACACATTACATAACTTACTTAACACATAACCTTAAAATACAACACTTATACAATTTAGCTGCACACATATCTTAACATTGGAACTATCTTTAACCTTTCCTTGTATCCGACGCATTCGTCTTAATCTGCAATGTTTTATCATGATATAGCAAGGGTGAGCATAAGAATTGCCCAGCAAGTTTAAATTCAATAATATAACGATATATCATGATTGAAAGAGTCTGAATAATAAGCTGGCTATAATTCAACAATATAATTGTGAACTAGCAGGAACAAACTTTTGACTGAACAAGTATTAAACATGAACAAATATATCTGAACCAACAGGTAATGAAGGTGATCAGCCTTTCATACCTGACTTATACATACAATATATACAGAGTACAATTCATGGCAACCATCAATGATTAACCATAAGCTTATCCGAATGAAACACTCTTAATAGAGTTAAGTAAAAACAAACTTGCCTGAACCGTTGATTACCGCTACGCAATTTATATCGCTTTATCCGAAGACCTAATATTAGTAATATAGATCTCTAATATTAGAATAATATCATCACAATAATATATATATATATATATATATATATATATATATATATATATACAGAATAACCTAAACACATAATACATAACCCTATCATTCTATAACACACATAGGACTCGGTATCAAGTCAAACTTTTGCAGTCTGAATTGAACCTGACACAAAACTGACATCCCGACGATCTAGTCGGACTTTTATCGAGTCTAAGTTTAATTAAACTCTGCCTAACACTTAACAATTATCTCAGATAATTTCAATAACAGTCAAAATATTTTTCTAAGTCTCATAATAATTTTCACATAATTATTATTATTTTTCATGATTTTTCAATCATTAAACTCGAATTTAAATGAATTAAATACCACATAATCCCATTATCATTAATATTTATTTATTATCAAATATTAATGAAATACATGTCATAATATTATAATATATTTATAATATTATAAATTATTTTTAATACTTTAAAATTATATTTATATGATTTTTAAACACTTAAATCCATTATCCGATTATTGCTATTAATATTAAAATATTAATATTTTCATGACAAAATATCAAAAGTTATATTTTAAAACTTATAATATTTTTATAACACTTAAATCATTTTCATATGATTTTTAAATCATTTATTCTATTTTTGCATAATTTATTTAAAATATTTATTAAATAAACTAATTGTCATTAATATTAATTAATTAATGAAATTCATCCCAAAATATTAAAAGTCATTAAAAATAACTTAAAATATTTTATTATACCATAATATTATTTTTCATGATTTTTCATGAATTAAAATTATTTTTAAATTATTTATTTAATATTATAATTAAATAAATTAAATACCATTTATATTTGAAAAATATTAAATATTTATGAAATATATTCTAAATAATTAAAAACTATTTTTTAGAATTTAAAATAATTTTTCGGAAATTATTTAGTATTTTTTAATAATTAAAAACCATTTTTTATCAATTTTTAAATAATTTTTGGAAAATAATAATAATAAATTGTCGCTAAAGGGCCCTATAGCGACATAACCGTCGCTATAGGTGTTCTTGGCCTGTTCTTCATCAAGCCCAAAAATGCATGTCAGTGAGCTAGGGGGATGGTTTGACCAGGCGTAATTCACAGTATATTTAGTTTCTGGGTCTGTTTGAACCTTGATCTTCTAGTAAGTATATAATACTACAAGTTGTAATCATTATATGAGTCATAACATAACATATCATGAAGATCTGGTCATTCAAAAAAACTTGTCAGGCCTGTTCTTTATTTTCTAGGTTACCCAGAAATGAAGAACAACCTAGGTACCTACTTTGCTGCATTAAATCATAACATCTTGGATGTGTTTTGTGTAATATATTAGTTTAGACTTGTAGACCACATGACAGGGTATAACGACATAAAATTATAACATCCTAACAACACCGAATCTAAGAAATTAAGGCCGGTCAAACGTATGGTCAGAAACTGTTCTTGGTGAATTCTGGGTTTTCTAGAAATTCAACCGGACAGTTGGTCAAAGCATGTTTGACCACTGATTACTGTTGTTCTGAGCAAGATCCAGGTGATCTAATGGTTTGAGTATGTAGATTACATGTCGGGCTACAATATGAAATCAACAACATAACTAAAACACTTAACAGGAGCAAGATTTAAGCCCTGCAAAAATGATGTCAGACAAGATCTGGGTTGCCCAGAAACCCATTTTCGTGACTGGTCAACGTGGTTTGACCGCTTATATCTTTTGATCTACACATGCTCTGGACTTGATTCAAGTTTCAGATCAAAGTCCTTACAACATACTACCAATAGAAACATCTAAGACACTAAAAACATTACCAGACACCAATCTATTAAGCCTGACGTTTGCTTGTCAGACGAAAATTTCTAATTTTCCAGATTTGATAAATCTTTAGATTCGAGCATCTAGATGATATAGATCTGAGTTTTAAAAACCCAGATCATCAAATGACACCCTATTACACATATCTAACCCACAAATTACAACTTCTAACAACAAATCATGAGATTTCGAATTTTGAAGGTTTATACCTCTTTGAAGCTTTGATCTTGATTTCTGACTTCTGATATTGATCTTGGAATGCTAAAGGCTGATCATGGTTTTGTTTCTCTCTCTTTCTCTCTCACTCTATATTTCGAAAATGAAGAGAGAGAATGGCTAGGGAGAAAATGAAAATAAAAGTGACCACTTCTCTCTTTTTAATCTATATAATTGATTGGATTCAATGTATTTGCTAGCAATTTGTGGTTGATTTTTGGACACATAGCTAAGTCTAGGGTTAGGGTTGGTTACCAACCCATTATCTTGGCAAGATCTACACTCCAACCATTTAAAGAATGCTAAAGGGCTTTAATGTCATTTCCCATTTAATTTTTAATGGCAATTTGGATATTGTCCCAAACCCTTAGGGTTTAGGGTTTGGTTAGGGTTTAGGGTTTGAGCTAATTTAAGGTTTACAATTTAATTTTCTAGAATTTCCAAATTTAGGTTTTTAAAACTAGAAAATTAATATTTCTAACTTATAATTAGAATTTTCTAATTATATAAAAATTTCGTAATCACAAATTAAATCTTGCTAATTAGGATTAACATTTCCTAATTAAAATTGCTAATTAAGCAATTAGGGTCAAAATGGTCATTAGGGTTTATAACCCACGAAGTAGGGTTCCTAATAGAAAAATTAATTTTTTAAAAATAGAAATTAAATTTTCGTAATTAGATTAGGGTTTTCTAATTACTTACAATTATAAAATTAGGATTAATATTTCTTAATTAACATTAAATCACTAAATTAACACTTAGTTTTTCCCGAATTATAAAATTAGGGTTTCTAACCCAGAAATCAAGGTTTAATAAATTTGAAATTAGGGTTTGCTAAATACCTAAGCTTTACCCTAATTAACATTGTAATTCATATCACTAAAGAATTATAATTATCCTTTAAGTTCCCAGATTAGGGTTTTAAATTCCCGAATTAGGGTTTCGGATTTTCGGAACTGAAATTAGAATTTTTAGAACCGATTTCTTGGGTTTCTTGTTAAACGCTAGGGTTTTCTAACCGAACGTTGACGTTCTTAATATATACCTAAGGTTTGTTACAAATATCAATTATCTGGTCAACACTTGACCCTTAACCACATATTGTACACATATACACAGAACATATTCACATATTACTTAATCCTGAATAATTCACTTAAATCCTTTACAGAATTTTGAAATCCTCAAAATTCGTTCTTAAAAATATTAAACGCATACATTTATTTTCTGTCTAGGTTCTAATTTTGAACCTTAAAACAATTAATAAAATTTTAAAAAAATATATTCAAAATTCTCGGGTTGTCACAGAGATCATACCAAATTAGAGCATGCTAGGTGACTTTGATGCATTGGCCATCGCCTATGGTAACCTCCAAAAGGATAATTTATATTCGATGGATGGAGGGTTCCTCAATTATCGAAGAGAAATTGGATAGCGTTGACCAGACAAAGTCTGGCTAAAGGACTATAAATCAAGCGCTTAAAAGGAGGCAACCTAAGTTTAATTTTTAGTCTTTTTTTAGGTTTCATAATATTTAATAAATTTTTATGTCTTAGGATCTAACAAGCTTGCTTCTATCATATTCACACAGGTTAGTCAAGTCCAACTCAAGTGTGGTTCCCAATTTATTCCAATGTGTCTGACCTATTCTTCAAACTTAGCAGACAAGGAGGAAAATGCTGTATTTTCAGGAAAGTCCTCTCTTTTAATTTTTCCTATTTCAGCCATTGAGGACAATGCTTAGTTTAAGTTTGGGGGGCATTTTAGTTTCGTATTGCATATAGTTAGTTATTTACATTGGGTATTTACATTGTAGTTCATATAGTAACATTTAGTTTTTGCAATCAGTTTCTTGAATTTTTTTTTTTGAAAAATTGAAAAATTAGTAGTTAGTTTACTATGTTTATATAGCATTTAGTACATCTTGCATGGGTCCAGCTGTTTGATATTTACAGTTTGTTTTGGCCAATGATGAGATTGGAATTGGGTAGACAAGTATAGTACTGACTATTAGAGCTTTGATGTAATTTTTTGTTATGAATTAAGTCTTTTTCTATTTGAAACTTGTATAATAAGGACATCATAGTAAAAATAACTTGTTGATTAATTGAGTTTAAATTGATACATAATGAGACTCTAAAAGATAATGCTAGTTTAAATGAAAGAATGACAAGAATAAGTAGTGATAACTAAAGTTAGATAAGAACCTAAGTTTGGAGGAATATTTAGGGTATATAAACTATAAAAAAAAGAAGAAAACGAAAAAAAAAAGTATGAATAAACACCATGGCGTGCTTGTCTAGTTTTGTGACCTTAGTTACTTGAGTAAGTAAGTCCGATGGGATTGTCTTTACACCTAGCGCCCTAAGGTTTTAATGGTCTTGGAGTCGTTGGTCGAAAGCTTGTTGAGGTAGCATTGAAAAGCCTAAGGGAATAAGACATTGCATAGCTATGTGTATATAAACCAAAAGAAAAAAAATTGAATAAAACGGTAAATAAGAGAAAAAAGCCGACGTAGATGAAAAATGAAGCATAAGTATCCCATATTGACCCTCGATATTGGTAATTATTTGATTTTAGTTGTATCTGGCTTATTTTTGGATTTCTTGAGTTTACATTGTATGATGCCTTCGAAGAGACTTATTATATGTTAAATTTGATTTTATATCAGTTAAGGTTGTTGTGGAGCACACATGCACTATATTAGTGATAACAGTCTAAGATTTGATGATTGATTGGGAAGTTAATGATTTGTTTTGATATGATGTATTATCATGTTTACTAGATTTTTCTAAGGCCGGTTGAATAGACTTGTTGTGACACCCCCAAATCTAGGTTACCTGACCCCCGAGTTTGGTGCTCACGATCCACAACATAAATAATATTTAACTACCTATTTAATTATAAATAGAAACATACACTTCATTAACTGATAGAGTAAATACATTACCCCAGGTTCTCTAACATTAACATTACAAACATACCCTTTATTTATACCAAAAGGGTTTACAAATACAACATAATAAATAAGATCATTATAACTACCCCAGTATTTTGCCTTTACCTATGTTCTTCATAGACCCGCTGGCCTCTTCGTTCCTAGCTGAAATATTTTATTTAGCAGGGGTGAGCAACAAATTTGCCCCAGAAGTTAAGATATACAATGAATGCATGAGAATCAAGAATAACAGACTATCGAATTTGATAGAATAACACCAAAGTTCGGGAAACTTTGAAATAGCTGAACAAATATCTAATTACTAACAAATCTTCTCACATTCTATGCAACACAATAATCTGATAATGAAAGAGTACAACGCTTTCAAAGTTTCTACGATATTCAAATGAATAATTGTAAGACCCCAGCTTATTAATGAATAAAATCAAATTTTCTCTAAATATTATTGTGAATAATAAGGGGTTAATTTGATATAATACTTTGGTTATGGGTGAAATGTGTAAATTTTACAAAATAAGCAAGTGGTTATAAAATATTCATTTTGTCGGAGAATATTCGTTTGGTCGTGGAATATTCGTACGACGGCGCAGCCTTGTGTGGGCCCCATAACGGAAAGCAATTGGATGAAGAAAACGACAAGTATTAGTTGTTTATAAATAACGGCGTAGTTGTTACCGTTAATACTGTTGGAATACCCAGTGGTTAAAATACAGTAGCACACGGTATTGCACCAATTATTGATTCTTACGTAAGAAGGCTCTACTCAATAATTGTTACAGTAGTTATTATTCAATATTTTATTTTATTGATTCAATAATTGTTGCGTTGATATTTTATATTATTAATTGTTTCAATAATTATTGCTGCATAGTATTTTCCTTTATCAGATCAATAATTCATATTATTTGAATAATATTATTAGATAACATTATTGGCAATGTCTAGAAAGTTCTGTCTAAGGAGAGGTTTGGTCATCTAATTGCGCGCCAGTAAGGAGAAATCCTTATTGGAAAGCCCCCTCTTTTCTGGGAACGGCCTGGTTGTCATAAATGTGATTCTGTAATATTATTTGTGAATAATTAATTATTGATTCATATGATAAGGAAATATTTATTTTATGTGGATATAAATGAGGGATATATTTTTGTGGTTAAAAATGAAGGAGTTGATGTTGAGATTTTTATCAGTATTTTTGTCAGAATGGAGGTATTAAAAATCAGAATTTTTTAGATATTTTGCGGGGGTTATAATTTTTAATATGACCGTTGGATCGTGGTAATTTTTGGATATGTTATACATATATAAGTTGAGTATATGTCCACAAATTTTGAACCGTTAAAAATGAACGTATGATTTATTATGAATTTTACGAGATGTCTGGTTCAGAAATTGTTGAATTTTCGGAGTTAATCATTTTGGTGAAAAATTCTAGAATTGGTGGGCCCCACTCTTGGTTGGTGAAGAAATGTACTGAGATTTTTATTCAAATGTGGTGGGTGGGAATAGTAGTAGGTAAAGCCATCAGGTTGCAGGTTAAGTCTGCTTTGGCGTGCTAACATTTTCCTATAAATAGAGGGCTAAGTTAGAATTGAAAATCACACCAGAAACAAGTTTTTTTTCTCTCTCTCTAGATTATTGAGTGTATTTTATGAGTATTTAGATACTTAGAGAGTTTCTATTCATCAGAGCAAGTTTCTTTCAGCCTTATACCGGTATTCCGACCAGAAGTACTGATATTTTGAGGTAAGGGATATTATTTTCTTCTTAAATGATATTATTTTCTTCAATATCATTATGCCGAAATATTGATATGAAATTTTTATCAAATTTAAAACTTTTTGTGTCGGGGTTACTATTCACGTTTACGTTACTATTCACGTATACGACACTATTCACGAATATGACACTATTCACCGAAAAATAAAATTTTCCCTTTTTGTCCAAGATGTCTATTATGGTTACTATCTTTGATTGTATCCATGTTTTGATCTTTATTTTTGAATTCTGCTTCACAATTGATTATTATGAAGTATTATTGATCTTGGATAAACTGTTATACGAATCCCTACTATTTGTCCTTCTGTCTCACTTGATTCGTTCTCTTTAAGATATTTTTCATCATCCTCAGTCCTAAATGATGATATTACTGAATATCTTTGGCCTGTAGTGCAAAGATGTATGATTACTTGATGAATATCTTTGGCCTGTAGTGCAAAGATGAACAGGTGTTGAGATGAACATGACTGACAGGTGATACAAATGAATATCTTTGGCCTGTAGTGCAAAGATGAATATTTGGATAAAGATGATTATTAATTGATGTTACAGGGATAAAATATTGATGATGGACTTTTAAATCTTAGAAGATAGTAGAATTCATTCTCTACTTGACTCTTCTAATGGTTTGCTATTTCCGCTGCAGTTGTTGATCTATAACTTGTTGTCGATTATATTCTATTAGATTTTTCCCTGTTGAATACTAATGATAATTTGTTGTATATTATCTTAGTCATAATATTCTTTACTGGGCTAGTTGAGCTCACCCTTTTCTTTTTTGTTCCATTTTTCTTCTTAGGAGGTGAGAACATAGCAGGATCTAGTCGGGGTATGAAGTGATAGTTCTAGAAAGATGTTTTAACAGTCCTCACTATTTCTGTAAAATAGTGTTTGAATAATTGTATTGAGGACTTATTTGAGTGTGGATATTGTCTAGAAGACAATATTTGTATTTAAACTCACAGTATGTGTTGTCGTATTTTGCACGACACTTGTATTATTGAAGTTGTAGTTTGCTTTCTGTACCATGTATTTGGCGACTCAGAATGGGTGTTGTATACCTATTTTGGGGGCGTCACAGTTGGTATCAGAGCTATAAGTAAAGAGCCCCGAGCCTCTCGCTGGTGACTTCCTGTTGATGGGGGATGCACCGAAGCCAGACTCTCCGTAGGGGACGCCGTTCTGCGGTGGCAAACTGATAGGTACCAATGTGAGGTGCTGTCCATTGATGGAACATTTGTCACAGTTGGTATCAGAGCTTAGGGATATGATCCCTGGCTGAGATGTGAGACAAGAACTAAGAGGGGAGAGACGGAGAATTTCTTCGCTAGTATGACCTGACTAAGTTTATTTGGTGTTTATTTGGTCGGTCAGAGTATAGGGATAATATATGACATGACTATTAACCCTTATTTTATGGAAGTATTTAAGAATGGCAGCTGAGAACATTAATAATGGAGTAAATTAGACCGTGGAGACACCTTTAATCACCACACAGGGGAACGTGCAATAGGAAGGCAATATTCCTCCTGTAAACAACGTTACCGAGCAAACGATGAATGATGGAATGTTTAGGAGCTTTTTGCAGTTCATGCAAAATCAGACGAGGGAGACTCGTGTGCAGAATACAGGTGGAAATGATAACAACGCGCGGTAAGCTGTTCAAAGAATTGGGACCACCAGAATTTAAGGGAAAGCCGGATCCGATCATGACGGAAACGTGAGTCAAGCAAATTACCAAGATATTCGATGTCTTGGGATGCACGGAGGAACAGAAGGTTCTATTCGCCACTTTTATGTTCCGCGGTGAGGCAGACTACTGGTAGGAGTTTGTGAAGCGTACCCAGCCTGACGCACTCAACATGTCCTGGGAAACATTTCAAAAACTGTTCAATGACAAGTACTTTCCTGAAAGTATTCGTCATATGAAGGAGGTGGAGTTTATCAGACTGGAACAAAACAACATGACGGTGTCCCAGTATGAGGCGAAGTTTGCAAAGTTATCCAGGTTTGCACCTCATTTGGTCGAAAATGAGGAACGAATGACAAGGATGTTTCTGAGAGGTCTAAAACCCGAGATTCGACAATATCTTATCTCTCATAAATTTTCTTTATATTCAGATGTTGTAAACAGGGCTCAATTATTAGAGCGAGATAATGAGTATGTGCAATCGAGGGACCACAACCAGGGTCATACCGGTGGCGGCAGTCATCGAAGCAATGAAAACCAGCAGGGAGGAAAACATTCGGACAAAAGCGATAACCACTCTGGTAGTAATCGTGGTCGTGATAATAAAAGGAGCGAGTCAGGAGGAGATTTCGAGAAGAGAAGGTACAACAATGATAATGTGAATACGTCAGCACAAACATCAACTATTTCTAGGGGAGGAGAACGACCACCGGTCGTATGTTACAAATGTGGGAAAGAGAGACATATTAGCCCAAACTGCCCACAACAATCTAAGGTATGTTATAACTGTGGAAAGGAGGGTAATATAACTCGAGAGTGTTCTGTAGCAAAACCAAGTTCAGCGGGGATGCTTTTTTTTTTCTTTTTTTTAAGTCGATCTACAACATTTTAAAAATGTTGTATATTACAACATTTTAAAAATGTTTTAAAAATTGTAAATGTATTACAACATTTTTAAGTAACACTACAACGTTTTAAAAACGTTATATAAATTTGTCTAAATAGATGACACATTATAAACGTTGTGTAAATGTGTCTAAACGTTGTCTGATATATTAAACTACAATATTTTTTGCCAGAAAACGTTGTGGAATCATACTTTCTACAACGTTTTTAAGCATCTGCTAATTTATGAAAAATAAATCTACAACGTTTTTTTCGTAAAAAACGTTGTATAATGTGTCTAACTACAACATTTTAAAAACGTTGTGTAAGGGTGTCAAATAGATGACACCCTTAACCACGACGTTTTTCTGATTGAAACCACAACGTTTTTTTCGCGTTATCTATTTACTGTTTTGTAGTAGTGATTGTTTTTCTTTGACATCAATACTACACGATAGAACCAATAAAACATATTAATCAAGCTGCAAAGTAGGACCCTTAACTATTCTTCATTTCTGGAAAACCCAGAAATGAAGAATAGCTCTGACATCATTTTCTTGAGCTTAGATCTTACAGAGTTGATATGTTTTGGACATAAATTTAGTTTGTGGTTGTAGAATTACACTTATACTACAACATTAAAACTTTTTCCAACCCAACTAACAACCAGATCTAGGTTTTATTCCTAGTCAAACGTAGCACATTGTTCACTAACATGGGTTTCTGGGCAGGCCCAAGAACAGCTCAAAAACACCTATAGCGACGGTTCTGTCGATATAGGCCCCTTTATCAACAATTAATTTCGAAAAATCAATTATTTTATTTAATAAATAAAAAACTAGTTTTTAATTATTAAAAATACAAAATTAATTCCTAAAAATTATTTTAAAGTCCAAAAATGGGTTTTTAATTATTTAGGATATATTTCATTAATATTTAATATTTTTGGAATATTAAAGGTATTTAATCTATTTAATTATAATATTAAATAAATTAGTTAAAAATGATTTTAATACTTCAAAAATCATACTATGGTATAAGAAAACATTTTAAGTTATTTTCGATGACTTTTAATATTTTGTGATGAATTTAATTAATAATTTAATATTAATGATAATTATTTTATTTAATAAATGTATTAAATAAATTATAGAAAAATAGAATTAATGATTTAAAAATCATATAAAAATGATTTAAGTGTTATAAAAATATATTTTAAGTTATAAAATATAACTTTTGATATTTTGTCATGAAAATAATAATATTTTAATATTAATAGCAATTATTAGATAATTGATTTAACTATTTAAAAATCATATAAATATGATTTTAAGGTATTAAAAATACTTTGTGATATTATAAATATATTATAATATTATGGTATGATTTTTTTCATTAATATTTAATATCAAATAAATATTAATGATAAGGGAATAATGTGGTCTTTAATTTATGTAAATACGATATTAATGATTGAAAAATCATGATAAATGATAATAATTATGTAAAATTTTTTATGAGACTTGGAAAATTATTTTGACTTATATTATAATTATCTAAGATAACTGTTAAGTGTTTAAGTAGAGTTTAATTGAACTTAAACTCAACAATGGTTCGATTAGGCAATCGGGATGTCAGAATTGTACCGAATTCGACTCAAACTGTAAAAGTTTGACTTGGGGTTAGATTTTATGTGTTTTATAGACCGATAGGGTTACGTGTTATGTGTTTAGGTTATTCTATGGTTATATATAATAGTATTATACAGTGATGATATTATTCTAATTTGTATATCGATATTATCTATATTAGGTATTCAAACAAAGCTTAATAAGTTGTGTAACGATAATTAACGGAACATGTAAGTTTTTCTTAACTCTACCTTGAGTTGTTTCATTCAAATATACTTGTGGTTAATCATTGTTGATTGCCATGTCTATGAATTGTTGAATCGTACTCAGTGAATATTGCATGTATTCATCAGGTATGAAAGGATGATCACCTTCATTACCATTTGGTCCAGATATAATTGATATGTTCACGTTTAATGTTCGTTTAGCTATGATAGTTTGTTCATGCTAGTTCATAATTATATTATTGAAAGTTAGCCAGCTATTATTCAAATTCTTTCCATCATGATATTTCGTTAATTTATTAAACTTAAACTTGCTAGGAAAACTTGTTGCTCACCCTTGCTATATCATGATTAACATTGTAGATTAAGACGAATACATTCAAATACAAGGAAAAGTTAAAGCCAAGTTCAGCTTGGGATTATATGTGCAGTTAAATTGTAATAGTATATTTTGATAATAACATTGTATGTTAAATAGAATATTGGTTCAGGTATTATGTGAAGGTTACTCGGCCTTGGGGTTAATGTGTAAAGTTTAGTGTATAAACAATTTATATTTATATCTTTCGCAATAGTTATAGAAATAAGGTACCAGATACGCTGTGATTCGGGACCCGGATTTGGGGCATTTACAATTGGTATCAAAGCTATAGGTTATAAACCTTAGGTAGGGTTACCTGAGACTAATAACCACAGTAATTAGGTTAAGTACTGACTCAAATAGAGTTAGTGTGTCGGTAAGATTCAAAGACGAATCTCGACGAGTTACTAAGATACGGAATTCCCTAACTCTGATAATAAAGTTCAACAGTAGTAATGAATAGATGTCAGTTGTACTATGAATTAGTACAGATTCAGGAAAGAATTATGAATATGGATTGAATGAAATTCGTATTGAGAAGGGAGTTAGGATAATTATTAAAATATCTGTGTCGCGCTATTTGCTATATGCTTGTTGAGAAGGTGATTCTTTTCTCATGTGTATAACAGATAGATAGGTTATAGGTAGAGAATATAAGGTTAAGTATGAGTTCTTAAAACTCATACTTATGTTACGTTCGTGACTCATAATTATATGAAATATTTATGAACCCCTCAGCGAATGGACGCCAAAGGTCTGACTAGGACAAGTTTTTAAACTCATATGATTGTGAAAAGTTCCTGAACTCATAAGCATGGTAAGTTTGATGAACTTGGTATAGTTTTGTGTGAATGGAGTATTGAGGATTATAAGAATAGATAGATTACTAAGCAATTGATTATTAGTGGAGACATAGGTTTTTCAAAAACTCCTAGCTATGCTAGACTTCAAAATTTTTGACATCAAGCTAAATACGCACTGTGTGCTTTTAAAAAATGAATTGTTTTTAATTCTCAACTCCTGGTGATTATTGTGTATGTGTGGACTTCGGGCCACCTACACATCGTTACCTGTTGAGATGATAAAAATGATTTGTAAAGATTTTTGAACGATTTAAAGTATAGTCTATGCTACTTGTTTCGGCTAGACGATAATGATTTGAAATATCAAAATATATTTTTATTTATCACTTATGTATCATTTAACCTGGTGCAGAGATGATAAAAAGTTGAGGGAGTTGTAAATACATGAATACTTAGTGTTGAATTTGATCTAAATATCATTGTTCCACTATTGTATGATGTGTTATGACAAAGTCACTCAATGACGACATCCTCAAACGGACTGTTAATATAGTACGACATCATGACGTCATTTTCAAACTAATTTTGAAATTATAATTTGCCAACGGGGTTTGACTATACCTAAATATTTTGATTAAATTGCATTATTGGTATGAGTCTGTGTTATTTGATTCGGCTAGACCAACTTTTATGAAAATTCTTAGCGTTCTTTAAAAATTTCCCCGAACCAAATTATTTTGGTGCGGAATCCGATAAGACTGAGGTAAAATTTTTGTGCCTATGGCAGTGATGTGAAACAGATCCGATCAATAGTACTTGGCCAGTACAGGGCATACCGAGCTAAACACCCTCTGTGTCTGTAAGATATGACGGTTTGCGAAGGAATTTCCATAAATCCTTTTCAAAAATGAAAGTTTATGGTCTATACGACTCCTCAGCATAATTTCAAAATTTTAACTCTGGTGAGTGGTGTTTTGGGTAGCATGTAATGATGAGAATGAATGGTGAATGGTTCAAGGTGTAAGGAGTAAGGTAAATTGTGGGGAAAATTTTTTTAGAAGAAGGGGTGAATGTGACAACCCGAGAATTTAGATAATTATTTAAATCTTAAATGATGGATTAAAGGTTAAATAATAAACCTAGAAAGAAAATAAGTGAATGGAATCGATATTTTCAGGAAGGAATTTTGTGGTGAATTATTTAGGATTAAGGATATAAGTGTATATGTTCTGTGTATATGGTTGGATATGTGTATAGTATGTGAATAAGGGTCAAGGGTTGACCAGATAAGCTATATCTGTGACAAACCCTAATTATATATTAAGAACGTCAACGTTCAGTTAGATAATTCTATTGATTAATAAGAAACCCTAAAACTAGTTCTGGAAACCCTATTTTCAGTTTCGGGAATTCAAAACCCTAATTCGGAATATGAAACCCTAATTTGGGAATTCAAAGGCTAAATTTAATGATTTAAGTATTTATGATTATAAATATAATTAGGGATAATGTGACACCCCCAAATCCGAGTTCTCAAACCCCGGGTTTGGTGCTCACGATCCAACATCGTCATAAGCATTCTATAAACTATTGCGGAATAATAAACATACATTATTCATTTTAATAAAGTCTTCCAACATTATCCTCTTATATTACCTCCCAAAATTTTCCTTGAATTTTTAAAGCACATTAAGAGGACGAAACTGCCCTCGTGGCAGACAGACCAGAGAGCATTTTAAAGCTTTTTGTCCACTACGTGGACTATTTTGAACAAAACTCATACCACGACTGCTAAACACATCATTTTCATGTTCTATCACTTGGGTTAACTAGTTAACACATATATCTAGCACCACTCTTCAACGGATCCTGAAAAGAAGGTCTAGATTTAACATACCATTTGTTCAAAGGAAGCGAAAGCTAGGGTTTTCTAGATTTCTAGAAACCTAGTTTCATTTCTCTCCTTTTGATCCACTTTTAAATACTTGAACATGTTAGATTCATATATGAATCTACATAAAACACATAAATAAAAGGGTCCTAACTTCCAAATCACAAAACCCTTTTCTCCAACAAATCCATAAAAAGAAAAGAAAATAAAGTCTAGAAATTAATTTTGTACCTTGACTTCTTAGCCTCCTTCCTTCTATACCCGAAGTAGGTTATAAATCTTGGGTGCATGAGCTTAGGCCCGCTTCCTTTCTTCTTCTTCTTCCCACGAGTTCCTCTCTCTCTCTTTCTAGTATTTTCCTTTTCTCTCTCTATTCTTTTTTTTCTTTAGTAATTAAAATGAGAGTAAAATGGAAGTTCTAGATTTGCTAGCATAATTCAAATGATTAGATTGCATATCATCCATATCTTACCTACTCTCTCGTCATAGCAAAGATGTCTTGCAAGAAACACTTAGTGTGTTGTCCAATTAAAAAGTTGACAACAAATGAAGTTGTTTACCTACTAAAGTTACTTAATCATTACATTCCACTCCTTTTCCCCCTCTTCAAATTTTCGGCCACATGTCCTCTTCTTTTACCAATTTTGTTTTTATTCGCTAGCTTAATTAATGACTATTATAACCTCTCCAAGTGGGCTTAACAATTGGGCTTGCAATTAAATGTTTAATGGGCTTGCACTTTTATTATCATGCTTACTAAAAAAATGAACTTGGGCTTCCCCATTAATTCAATTGGGCCATTAATATACTTATCTTATACATGACCTCTTGGGCTAATTTAATAAACTAATTGCCCTTAAATTAATTTTATCTATAAGTCCCATACAAAAATATAATTAGGCTTGTTTAATTACTTATTTTTCTTTTATTACAATCTCATGAACTTATGCTCATTATTATTAATATTCTCATATTATTATTCATTAATAATATTAACTCACTCACATAACCCAATTAGACTTGTCTTATTCAAGTTTATTGAGTATTTAATTAGGGTTTAAATCCTTACATCTATTTTCTAGATTATTAAAATACTTAGGTTAGTTCACTAACTTATTTAACTTATTAGTGAGACTTCCCTTAAATATTCTAGTATATTATTCACATAATCACTTAATCATCCATAATATATTACAGATTATTTAATATATTTATTTACAATGTACCACAGAAATTATTGGTTATTACATTTGTGACGCCCTCAAAATAGGTATACATCACCCATTTTGAGTTGTCAATAACATGGTATAGAAATAACTACAACTTTATTAATACAACACATAAACTATGAGTTTAAATACAAATATTGTCATCTAGACAATATTCACACTCAAATAAGTCCTCATTACAATTATTGATATATTATTTTACAAAAATGGTGAGGACTACTAAACAACTTTCTAGAACCATCATTCCATATCCCGACTAGTACTTGCTACATTCTCGCCTCCTGAGAAGAAAAATAGAACAAAAAGGAAAAGGGTGAGCTCAACTAGCCCAGTAAAGAATATTATGACTAAGATAATATAGAATAAATTATCGTTAGTCTTCAACAGGGAAAAATATGATAGAATACAATAGACAACAAATTTTAAATCAATATTCGCAGCGGAAATAATAATTCATTAGAAGAGTTAAGTAGAGAATGAAATCTACTATCATCTATGAATTTAAAAGATCATCATCGATATTTTATCCCTGTAACATCAATCAATATATATATCTAGAATCAAATGTTCATCTTTGCACTACAGGCCAAAGATATTCATTAGTTGGTCATGTTCATCTAAACACCTGTTCATCTTTGCACTACGGGCCAAAGAAATTCATCAGAAAATCATTCATCTTTGCACTACATGCCAAAGATATTCAGTTATATCATCATTTAGGACTGAGGATGATGAAAAATCTTTTAAAAAAAACGAATCCAGTGAAACAAAAGAATAAATATTAAAGATTCGTACTTTAAACAATCCGAGTTCAAAAATACTTCATAAATAATCATAGCGAAGTAATATTCAAGAATAATCAAAACATGGATACAATCAAAGCTAGTATCCATAATAGATATCTTGGACAAAAATAAAAATTTAATTTATTTTTTTTGGTGAATAGTGTCGTATTCGTGAATAGTGCCGTATACGTGAATAGTGCCGTATACGTGAATAGTAACCCCGACACAAAAAGTTTCAAATTTAATAAAAAAATTCAGATCAATATTTCGGCATAATGATATTGAAAGAAATAATATCATTTATAAAAAAAATAACATCTCTTATCTCGAAAAGACAGTACTTTCGACTGGAATACTGGATATAGTGCTGAAGGAACTTGTACCGTATAGCAACTCTCAAAGTACCAAAATACTCACAAAAATACGCTCAATATTATAGAGAGAGAATGAGAGAGAAAACTTGTTTCTGGTGTGAATTTCAATTCTAACCTAACCACCCTATTTATAGGAAAATGCTTAGAACACCAAAGCAGAAAATTTAATGAAATATTAATATTTTCAAATTATATTCCTACGTACACCACACCAGGCCAACATCATCAGCCACCCACCCCACAAAAATAACAAAAACGTTTTTCTTAATTAAAATATTTTAAACTTCAAAAATTAATTATTCCGGAACTTCGGAACTTCAATAATTCATAATAAATAGCCCTTTTATCAGAAAAATTCAAACCTTATGTCTTTTTCATAGGAAATTTCATTCTCTACAACTTTGTAGAAGAAAGTTTTTCCAAATTTCAAACAGAAATTGACCGAAATTCACATACGGACGAATTTACAAGCTATAATCAAATTTCAGTCAAGAAATGGGCCCACAGAGATGTTTAACATGTTTTAAATAACTTTTGCAACAAAAATACTCTTTCTCCTCATATATTCATATATCCCACATTTATTGTAAAAATATCACCATTATTATATTATTATAATATAATAATATATTTGAATGATTTTTTTTTCCAGAAAAAGATAAAATATTAATTTTTAACAATTGTCACATTAAAAATTTCTCCATCTATATCCACATACAATGAATATTTTTCTCATCATATAAATCAATAGTTAATTATTCATAAATAATATTACAGAATCACAATACTGACAACCATGCAGTTCCTAGGAAAGAGGGGGCTTTCCAATAAGGATCTCTCCTTACTGGCGCGCTATTAGGTGACCAAACCTCTCCTTAGACAGAACTTTCTAGACATTGCCAATAATATTATCTAATAATATTATTCAGATAATATGAATTATTGCTCCGATAATGGAAAATACTGTGTAGTGACAATTATTGAAACAACAGTAATATAAAATATCAATGCAACAATTATTGAATCAATAAAACAAAATATTGAATAGTAATTACTGTAACAATTATTAAGTATTGCCTTCTTATGTAAGAATAAATAATTGGTGCAATATCGTGTGCTACTATGTTTTAACCACTAGGTATTCCAACAGTATTAACGGTAACAACTACGCCGTTACTTATAAACAACTTATACTTGTCATTTTCTTCATCCAATCGCTTTTCGTTATGGGGCCCACATAAGGCTGCGCCGTCGTACGAATATTCTCCGACAGTAAGAATATTCCACGACCAAATGAATATTTCCTGACAATAATGAATATTTTATAACCACTTGCTTATTTAAAAATATTTATGCATTTGTACTCATAACTAATCACATTAATCAAATCAACCCTTACTATTTTAAAATAATAAATAGAGAAAATTCAATTTCATTTATAATAAGTTGGGGTCTTACAACCTCCCCTCCTTATGAAATTTCGTCCTCGAAATTGACATACGTACCTGGTGTTTCGAAAAGGTGAGGATACCTCGCTTTATTTCCGTTTTCAACTCCCAGGTCATTTCCTCTATAGCATGGTTCCTCCATAAAACTTTGACTTGTGGTATGACCTTTGTGCATAGGACATGCTCTTTCCTATCCAAGATCTTGACAGGTACCTCTTCGTACGTTAAGTCTTTGGCTATCTCGTCCGGCTCTAACTCAATAACGTGGTTTGGGTCTTTCACATATTTACATAGCACAAATATATGAAAAATATTATGAACACGAGACATACTTGGACGTAACACGAGTCTATAGGGCACATTTCCTACTCGGTCAAGAATTTGAAATGGACTAATAAATCTTAGATTGAGCTTTCCTCTCTTCCCAAATCTTGTAACTCCCTTCCATGGAGCAACACGCAACAATACATGATCCCCAATACTAAATTCCACGTCCTTTCGATGAAGATCCACATAATTCTTTTGTCGATCCTGTGTCGTTTGTATACGTTGTCGAATCATTTGGATCTTTTTTATAGTAATACGTACCAACTCGGGTGCCAACAATGTTGCTTCACCCACCTCATCCCAACATATTGGAGAGCGTCACTTTCGTCCATATAATGCTTCGAATGGAGCCACCCCTATACTATCCTAATAACTGTTGTTGTAAGAGAACTCCACCAATGGTAAATACTTATCCCAACTCCCTTTGAAGTCTAAGACACAGAGTCTTAATAGATCTTCAAGAGTTTAAATAGTCATCTCTGATTGTCCGTCTGTTTGAGGATGGTATGCCGAACTGAATCGTAAATCCGTGCCCATAGCTTTTTACAAGCTAACCCAAAATTGTGAAGTGAATCTTGGGTCACGATCCGAAACCATGGTTACTAGCATGCCATGAAATCTCACAATCTCATTTACGTACATATAAGCAAGACGTTCAAGGGAATAAGTCTCCCGTATCGGCAAGAAATGAGCAGACTTAGTTAATCTATCAACAATAACCCAAATAGCATTTATGCCTTGAGAAACCGTGGGAAGACCTGTAATAAAATCCATGGTAATGTGTTCCCACTTCCATTTCAAAATCTCAAGTGGTTGTAATGGACCCTTAGGCACTTGATGCTCCGCCTTTACACGCTGACAAGTTAAACACCTCGAGATAAAATTCGTAATCTCTCTCTCTCTTCATATTGTTCCACTAAAATGTATGTCCAAGATTACGATACATTTTGGTACTTCCAGGGTGAATTGCAAACGGTATGTTGTGTGCCTCCATCATGATTCTATGTTTCAAGTCAGAATCGTTAGGAACACAAAGTCTGTAGTTGACTCGAAGTATTCCTTCTTCATCGATTTTTGCTTCTGGGATAACACCTTCTTGTACTTTCTTCTTCATACGCATCAGCTCTGGGTCTGTGGCTTGAGCAACCTTAACTTTATCGATTAAAGTTGGTTCTATGCATATATTTGACATCATCGCATGGGTCCCCAGAGTCTTGAATTCTATCTTTATCTTTTATAAATTACCCAAAATGGGCCTTTGTGTTGACAGCATTGCACTCGTTCCCGCATACGATCTTCTACTCAACGCATCAGCTACCACGTTCGCTTTTCCAGGATGGTATTGAATAGTGTGGTCGTAATCTTTCAACAGCTCGAGCCAACGTCGTTGCCGCATGTTGAGTTCCTTTTGGGTGAAGAAATATTTGAGGCTTTTATGATCTGAATATATCTCCACTTTCTCTCCATATAGATAGTGCTTCCAGATCTTTAGCGCGAAAACAACTGCTGCCAACTCTAGATCATGAGTAGGATAATTTCTCTCATATTTTTTAAGTTGTCGCGAGGCATAGGCTATGACTTTCCCATGTTGCATTAGAACACATCCTAACTCTTTGCCCGAAACATCGTTGTAGATAACAAATCCATCCGAACCAGATGGTATTGTCAGAACAGGTGCCAAAATGAGTCTCCTCTTGAGCTCTTGAAAACTCTTTTCACATTCCTCGATCCATACGAATTTTGTATCCTTCCGAGTCAACTGAGTTAACGGAGTTGAGATTAGACAAAACCCTTCCACGAATCTCCGATAATAACCAGCTAAGCCCAGAAAGCTACGTACTTTGGTCACTGACTTAAGTTGCTCCCAACTTTGTATTACTTCAAACTTCGCCGGGTCAACAGATACTCCATATTTTGACACCACGTGCCCAAGGAATGCTACTTCCTCAAGCCAGAACTCGTATTTCTTCAACTTGACATATAGCTTATTTTTACGAAGTCTTTGGAGTACCGGCTTCAAATGGTGCTCATGATCTTCACGACTTTTGGAATATATGAGGATGTCATCAATAAAGATAACAATGAACTGATCTAAATATTCCTTGAATACTCAATTCATCATATCCATGAAAGTCGCAGGAGCATTAGTCAATCCGAAAGACATGATTAAGAATTCATAATGCCCGTACTAAGTTATGAAGGCAATCTTTGGAATATCCTCAGTTCTAATCTTCAGCTGATGATATCCAGAACGAAGATCGATCTTTAAAAAGAATTGTGCTCCTTGTAACTGGTCAAACAGATCATCAATACGAGGTAGCGAATACCTATTCTTGATGGTGACATGGTTCAATTCCTTGTAGTCAAAACTAAGTCGCATACTCCCGTCTTTCTTCTTTACGAATAAAACAGGAGCACCCCAAGGAGATGTACTAGGACGAATAAAATCGATGTCCAATAATTCCTGTAAGTGGACTTTTAACTCCTGAAGTTCAATAGGAGCCATTCGATATGGGCTTTTAGAAATGGGCTTTGTACCAGGTTCAAGATCAATAAAGAATTCAACTTCACGTTCTGGGTGTAGACCGGGAAGTTCTTCAGGAAATACGTTAGGAAAGTCACTAACAACAGGAATATTATTCAAATCTGACGTGTCTTTATTCAAATCCATAACATGGGCTAAGAAAGTTTGACATCCATTTTTCAATAAACGAATAGCTTTATGACTTGATATGACACTGATTGATTTTAATGGTTTAGTTGCTTGAATTCAAACAACAAGTTGATTAGGAATATGAAAACTAACAACCGTACGAAAATAATCAATTTTGGCATGATGAGTAGTTAACCAATCAATCCCTAAAATTACATCAAAAGCAAGTATCTTTAAAGAGATAAGGTCAACAGGTAATGTGATGGTGCCAACTTGGATCAAACAAGATTTATAAACAGTGGATGTGATGATAGTTTCTCCTAAGGGAGTCTCCACAGATAGGTCAAACTCTAATTTCTCCGGAGTCAAGTTTAAACGTTGAGCACAAGCAGGAGAGATAAATGAATGGGTAGCACCGGTATCTAGTAAGGTATAAACTTCACAAGAATTTATGATTAGCTTACCCGTGATCACCTCGTTTGGGTTCCTTGCATTTTGACCAATCACGACAAACGCTTTTCCAAGAATCATTGACTTTGAATTTTCTGGGATAGCCTTTTGAGTCACCATCCCCACTGGGCTTGGTTTCGCTACCGTACAATCTCGAGCGATAGGTCCTTCCTTTCCATAATTATAGCATACCTTGAACTGTTGTGGATAGTTTGGGCTGATGTGTCCCTCTTTTCCACATTTATAGCATACGACCGGTGGTCGTTCTCCTCCCTTAGAAACAGTTGCTGCTGGTGCTGACCTCTTCATATTATCATTATTAAATCTCCTCTTTTTAAAATCTCCCCCCGACTCGCTCTTCTATTTTCATGGCCACGATTACCACCAGAGTGGTTACCGCTTTTGTCTGAATTTTGCTTTCCTCGCTGGTTATCGTTACTCCGATGATTGCTGTCACCGGTACGATCCTGGTTGTGGTCCCTCGGTTGAACGTACTCGTTATCTCGCTCTAATAATTGAGCCATGTTGACAACATCTGAATATAGAGAAAATTTATGAGAAATGAGATACAAACGTATGTCGGGTTTCAAACCTCTCAGAAACATCCGCGTCATACGTTCCTCATTCTCCACCAAATGAGGTGCAAACCTGGATAACTCAGTAAACTTCACCTCGTACTGGGACACCGTCATGTTGTTTTGTTCCAGTCTAATAAACTCTACTTCTTTTATGTGACGAATACTTTCAGGAAAGTACTTGTCATTGAACAGTTTCTGAAACGTCTCCCAAGACATGCTGAGTGCGGCTGGATGGGTATGCTTCACAGATTTCCACCAGTAATCTGCCTCATTACGAAACATAAAGGTGGCAAATGGAACCTTCTGTTCCTCCGTGCATCCCAAGACATCGAATATCTTGGTAATTTGCTTGACCCATGTCTCCGCCTTAATTGGATCTTTCTTTCCCAAGAATTCTGGTGGTCCTAACTCTTTGAACTGCTTGGCCGTGACAAACTGCGCGTTGCTATCATTTCCACCTGTATTTTGTACACGAGTCTCCCTCGTCTGATTTTGCATGAACTGCAAAAAGCTTCTAAACATTCCATCGTTCATCATCTGCTCAGTGGTGTTGTTTACAGGAGGAACATTGCCAGCCTGTTGCATATTCTCCTTGTTGGTGAGTAAAGGTGTCTCCACAGTCTCATTTACTCCACTGTTAACATTCTCAGTCGACATTCTCAAATACTGCTATAAAACAAGCGTTAATTAAAGAAATCAACATATCACATAATATCCCTATATACTGACCAACCAATAAATAAGCTTAGGTAAGACACACTAGCGAAGGTTTTACTCGTCTCTCCCCTCCTAGTTCTATTTCCTGATCTCCGCTAGAGATCATATCCCTAAGCTCTGATACCAACTGTGACGCCCCCAAAATAGGTATACATCACCCATTTTGAGTTGTCAATAACATGGTACAAAAATAACTACAACTTTATTAATACAACACATGAACTGTGAGTTTAAATACAAATATTATCATCTAGACAATATTCACACCCAAATAAGTCCTCAATACAATCATTGATACATTATTTTACAAAAATAGTGAGGACTACTAAACAACTTTTTAGAACCATCATTCCATATCCCGACTAGTAATTGCTACATTCTCGCCTCCTGAGAAGAAAAATAGAACAAAAAAAAAGGGTGAGCTCAACTAGCCCAGTAAAGAATATTATGACTGAGATAATATAAAACAAATTATCGTTAGTCTTCAACAGAAAAATATCTGATAGAATACAATAGACAACAAGTTTTAAATCAATATTCGCAGCAAAAATAATAATTCATTAGAAGAGTTAAGTAGAGAATGAAATCTACTATCATCTATGAATTTAAAAGTCCATCATCAATATTTTATCCCTGTAACATCAATCAATATATATATCTGGAATCAAATGTTCATCTTTGCACTACAGGTCAAAGATATTCATCAGTTGGTCATGTTCATCTAAACACATGTTCATCTTTGCACTACGGGCCAAAGATATTCATCAGAAAATCATTCATCTTTGCACTACATGCCAAAGATATTCAGTTATATCATCATTTAGGACTGAGGATGATGAAAAATCTTTTAAAGAAAACGAATCAAGTGAAACAAAAGAACAAATATTAAGGATTCGTACTTTAAACAATCCGAGTTCAAAAATACTTCATAAATAATCATAGCGAAGTAAAATTCAAGAATGATCAAAACATGGATACAATCAAAGCTAGTATCCATAATAAATATCTTGGACAAAAATGAAAATTTAAATTAATTTTTTTAGTGAATAGTGCCGTATTCGTGAATAGTGTCGTATACGTGAATAGTATCGTATACGTGAATAGTAACCCCGATACAAAAAGTTTCAAATTTGATAAAAAAATTCAGATCAATATTTCGGCATAATGATATTGAAAGAAATAATATCATTTATATAAAAAAATAACATCCCTTACCTCGAAAAGACAGTATTTCTGACTGGAATACTGGATATAGTGCTGAAGGAACTTGCACCGTATAGCAACTCTCAAAGTACCAAAATACTCACAAAAATACGCTCGATATTATAGAGAGAAAGAGAGAGAAAACTTGTTTCTGGTGTGATTTTCAATTCTAACCTAAGCACTCTATTTATAGAAAAATACTTAAAACACCAAAGCAGAAAATTTAATAAAATATTAATATTTTTAAATTATATTCCTACGTACACCACACCAGACCAAAATCATCAGCCACCTACCCCACAAAAATAACAAAAATGTTTTTCTTAATTAAAATATTTTAAACTTCAAAATTTAATTATTCCGGAATTTCGAAACTTCAACAATTCACAATAAATAGCCCTTCTATCAGAAAAATTTAGACCTTATGTCCTTTGCATAGGAAATTTCATTCTCTACAACTTTGTAGAAGACAGTTTTTCTAAATTCTGAACAGAAATTGACCGAAATCCACATACGGACGATTTTACAAGCTATAATCAAATTTCAGTCAAGAAATGGGTCCACAGACATGTTTAACATGTTTTAAATAACTTTTATAACAAAAATACTCTTCCTCCTTATATATTCATATATCCCACATTTATTGTAAAAATATCACCATTATTATATTATTATAATATAATAATATATTTGAATGATTTTTTTTTTCAAAAAAAGATAAAATATTAATTTTCAACAATTGTCACATTAAAAATTTTCTCCATCTATATCCACATACAGTGAATATTTTCCTCATCATATAAATCAATAATTAATTATTCACAAATAATATTACAGAATCACAATACTGACAACTAGGCAGTTCCTAAGAAAGAGGGGGCTTTCCAATAAGGATCTCTCCTTACTGGCATACAATTAGGTGACCAAATATCTCCTTAGACAGAACTTTCTAGACATTACCAATAATGTTATCTAATAATATTATTCAGATAATATGAATTATTGCTCAGATAATAGAAAATACTGTGTAGTGACAATTATTGAAACAACAGTAATATAAAATATCAATGCAACAATTATTGAATCAATAAAATAAAATATTAAACAGTAATTACTGTAACAATTATTGAGTAGTGCCTTCTTACGTAAGAATCAATAATTGGTGCAATACCATGTGCTACTGTATTTTAACCACCGGGTATTCCAACAGTATTAACGGTAACAACTATGCCGTTACTTATAAACAACTTATACTTATCGTTTTCTTCATCCAATCGCTTTTCGTTATGGGGCCCACACAAGGCTGCGCCGTCGTACGAATATTCTCCGACAGTAAGAATATTCCACGACCAAACGAATATTCCCCGACAACAATGAATATTTTATAACCACTTGCTTATTTAAAAATATTTGCGCATTTGTATCCATAACTAATCACATTAATCAAATCAACCCTTACTATTTTAAAATAATAAATAGAGAAAATTCAATTTCATTTATAATAAGTTGGGGTCTTATAACATTCTCCCCTCTTTATAAGAATTTTTTCCCCGAAATTTCTTTAAGGTTACTCAAAAATATTCGGATAATTCTTCCTCATCTTTTCTTCAAGCTCCCATGTAGCTTCTTCAGCATTGTGATTTCTCCATAGGACTTTGACAGAATGTATAACCTTATTTCTCAATTTATGCTCTTTCCTATCCAAAATTTCTGTAGGAACCTCCTCGTACAATAAGTCCTTCTTGACTTGAATCGGCTCGTAGGATATCACATGCTTGTAATCCGATTTTTACGGACGCAACACTGACACATGAAACACATTGTGAATATGTTCCAGCTCAGGAGGTAGAGCTACCTCATATGCCACTTCCCCTATCTTCTTCAGTATTTTGAATGATCCAATAAACCTTGGACTCAGTTTACCTTTCTTCCCAAATCTTATCTTACCTTTCCAAGGAGATACCTTCAGAAATGCATAGCTTCCCACTTCGAAATCTCTTTTCTTGCAATGAATATCTGCGTACTTCTTTTGTCGATCCTGAGCTGCTACTAGTCGAGCTCTTATCACTTTGATGATCTCCGCAATCTGCTGTACCAATTCTGGCCCCAACAGTCTTCGTTCACCTACCTCATCCCAACATAAGGGTGTTCTGTACTTTCTTCCATATAGGGCTTCATACGTCGACATTCCAATGCTTGGATGATAACTATTGTTATATGCAAACTCCACCAATGGAAGATGATCTTTCCAACTTCCCTTGAAATCTATTACACAGGTTCTGAGCATGTCTTCTAGTGTTTGAATTGTTCTCTTGCTTTGACCATCTGTCTATGGATGATATACAGTACTCAACCTTAATTGTGTCCCCATTCTTTCTTGACGACTCCTCCAAAAGTTTGACGTGAAGCGTGGATCTCTATCAGACACGATTGATACTGGCACTCTATGTCTCAAAATTATCTCCTTTATATACAACTTGGCTAACTGATCCAAAGTATACCTGATCTTTATCGGTAAAAAGTGTGCTGACTTTGTAAGACGGTCGACAATTACCCATACAGTGTCATTACCCTTCTGTGTTGCTGAATGTCCTACCACAAAATCCATCGTGACATGCTCCCATTTCTATTCCAGAATTTTCAGTGGCTGTAATAGTCCACTTGGTCGTTGATGCTCTGCCTTGACTCTTTGACAAGTTAAACAGCGGCTGACGCATTCAGCAACCTCTCTCTTCATGTTTGGCCACCAATAATGTTGACGCAAATCTTGATACATCTTCGTGCTTCCTGGGTGTATTGAGTACCTCGTATTGTGCATTTCTTGAAGAATCTCCTCTTAACTCTGGTACTGCAGGTACCCAAATTCTTCCTTCTAATCTCAGCAATCCAGTGCCGTCGATCTTATACTTCAGCTCTTCGCCTTCAGCCAACCGCTTCTTTATGTTACCGCATTCTTCATCATTCCCTTGTGATTCTTTCACCTTGTCTAATAAAGTCAGACTTGCTTCCATTTCAATTACTTTATCCGAATCCTTCGAATTTTTCACCTCCAACTCCATTTTCTCCATTTCTCTTACTAGTTCTTCCTGATCTTTCAATACAAATAACTTTTCTCTGTTTTTCCTGCTTAAAGTATCTGCTACTACATTGGCCTTTCCGGGATGATATAGAATATCACAATCATAGTCCTTGATCAATTCTGACCATCTCCTTTGCCTCATGTGTAACTCCTTTTGTGTAAAGATGTACTTCAGACTTTTGTGGTCTGTGTATATCTCACACTTTTCTCCGTAGAGATAGTGTCTCCAAATCTTAAGGGCAAATACTACCGTAGCCAATTCAAGGTCATGGGTAGGGTATCCCTTCTCATAGTCCTTTAACTGTCGTGACGCATACGCAATGACTTTACCATTCTGCATTAACACGCAACCTAGTCCCTTGTGTGACGCATCACTATACACTTTAAAACCTCCTGTACTATCCGATAAAGATAACACAGGTGATTCACTTAATCTTTTCTTTAATTCCTGAAAACTCTATTCACACTTCTCTGTCCACATATACTTAACAGTCTTCGTCGTCAAATTAGTTAATGGTGTCGCTATCTTCGAGAAATCCTGAATAAACCTTCGGTAATATTTTGCCAATCCCAAGAAACTTCTGATCTCTGTCGGTGTCTTCGGTTGTCCCTAATTTTTCACCACTTCTACTTTCGCTGGATCAACAGAAATTCCATTGTTGTCGATGACATGTCCCAGAAATTGAACTCTCTTCAACCTGAACTCACACTTTGAAAATTTAGCATATAACTTCTCTTTTCTTAAGGTTTCCAATACAATTCGTAGATGTTCGGCATGCTCCTCTTCAGTCTTTGAATACACCAAAATGTTGTCAATGAACACCACCACAAATTTATCCAAATATGGTTTATATACTTTGTTCATCAAGTTCATAAAAGCAACTGGTGCATTTGTCAGTCCAAACGACATCACCAAGAACTCATAATGACCGTAATGAGTTCTAAATGTTGTCTTTAGTACATCCTTTGATCTCACCTTCAACTGATGATAACCAGTTCTCAGGTCAATCTTCAAAAAACGTCTCGCTCCCTTAAGTTGATCAAACAGATCGTCTATTCTTGGTAACGGATACCTGTTCTTGATTGTCACCTTATTCAGTTCTCTATAATCCATACATAATCTCATCGAACCATCTTTCTTCTTTACAAACAACACTGGTGCTCCCCACGGAGATACACTAGGTTGAATGTACTTCTTATCCAACAACTCCAGTAGCTAGATCATTAACTCTTTCATTTCTACCAGAGCCAGATATCGGTGCTGTCCCCGGTACTAAATTAACCACAAACTCTATTTCTCTGTCTGGAGGAAGTCCCGAAAGTTCTTCTAAAAAGACATCCTCAAACTCATTAACTATAGGTATCTGCCCCATGTCTGAATTCATAACCCGTGTATCCACTACATGAGCCAAATAACCTTCACATCCTTTTCGTAACATCCTCCTGGCCTGCATCATCGTCAGACAACTTGTTTGCTTTGGCGACTTGCTACCATAAAATACAACCTTAGACTTATCTAGTGTCTTAAGTCCTTATCTAGTGTCTTAAGTCGTATGCTCTTTTTTTGGCAATCTATAACTGCCTCATGGTTAAACAACCAATCCATCCCTAAGAAAACATCAAATTCTCCTAAGTGTATCGAAATCAAATTAACGCTTAACTTATGTCCCCTTATTTCCACACCACAATTGTTATGGATAAACTCTACAGGGATCAGTTATTTGTTTGCAACTTCTATATTCATTGGGTTCTTTAACTTTTCACATGGTAAGTTTAATCGTCTAGCAAATTCATCAGACACAAATGAATAGGTAGCTCCCGAGTCAAATAATACGTAGGCATTTATATTATTGACCGGAACAATACCTGACACCACCTCCTTTGATGCAACTGCGTCTTGCACAGTCATGTTGAACGTTCGAGTTATCGGCTTGCTCTGCTAAACTGGACCTCCAATGGTTAACTTTATAGAACTGCTCTTGTTTCCACTTCCTCCATCTGTATTCTTCTTCAATGGACAATCTTTGAATCGATGCCCCGTTCCTCCACAAGAAAAATAACCACCTTTCTTTGGCTTAGGACAATTTGGTGAAATATGTCCTTCTTGACCACAATTATAACAGACATTTTTCCCTTTCATACACTCTCCTAAGTGATTCTTTCCACACTTTGAACATGCTGACTTCTTATGCTGAGTATTCCCTTGTTGCGTTCCTGATTCATTGCCACTATTGTTCCACTTGCGTTTCTTACTGTTACTGCCACCGCTTCTGGCACCCTGATTTCCACCTTCCATCTTCTTCTTATTCTTTTCCTTATTGTACTTAGTGAAAGTAGTATGCACACAAGCCAATCATATTTGATGATAAAGCATATACTTTGTAACAATCTTATTCATTTATAAATAAGAAGTATTAATTTATTAAAGGCTTTTAATTATCTACATGATGTTGTTTTATAATATGTGATAAACCCATAGTTTTAAGCAATACTTTTTGAATAATGATGATGATCATTCTAATGAGATCTAAATTCTTAGAAAGCTTAAAACTAAAATAGTTCCCAATCGTTGGATTACTAAATTGGGGATTTGTGAATCTGGATAGATTGGTACATACGTTGCTTGCTCATTTGATGAGGATAATTGATCTCATGATCATTTATGTGGAGACACTAAATCAAGTATGTAGGTGCTTATTAGAGAATAAGTTCACTGAACGTGGCTCGCTAAGGAATATCTAATGGAGTTTTACTTGCCTGTCAATAGGAATTCCTGTGGTGATAGTAGTACAAGTGATCCTTGGACTTGAGATCATCATAGTATCTTGTGTATGATGAGTTATACTTCGACTTAGGGTATATCAAATGGTATGCTTGGGTATAATAAGTTGTACATGGAGATAATGTCTGATCAATAAAGAATCTACCACTTCTAGTAAAAGAAGAGAAATGTCCTATGTGATTCGATAAATGACAACCCAGTAGTCCTTGGCCAAGGCAGAATAAAATTAGAAAGGAGTTTCTAATTTGCATTATTTGGAGTTGTGCATTTAAGAGTCGAAATACATATAATTAAATTAAATAAGACTTGACAGTAATTCTATGTCTTATATTTAATTGGGATATTGTATGGTGGAAGGATTGAATTGTACGGTAACTATTTACTCAAAGATTCTTTTATGATTAATGTTGAAATCTATAATATCTGAAAAGTCGTTAATCGCTAGGGAGGATTATCCCTATTGTAGAATAAATATTATTTATTTAAATAAATCAATATTTTAATTTATTTATTTAAATAAGATTAGAATTGTTCTAATTGATTTATTCACAACCGGTTTAATATGGAGAACCTAAAGGGTCACACCATAAAAGGAAGAATAATTATTTAAGAAGTTAATGGCATAATCGTAATAATCAGTTAAGTATATTTAATTTAATCTATGGTGATAAAATAAATTAAATAGCTTAATATTTATTATTTAATATTTTAGAAATATTAAATATAAATTAATAAGAGGAGTCTTATTATTATTATTATTATTACTATTACTATTATTTAATTCCTAAAGGAGTTTGAAAATTAATCAATAAAAGCACTCTCATATATTCCTAATAAGATTAGGAGGCTTATTAATTAAAAGATTTTAATTAATTATTCCTAATAAGATTGGGAGCCTAATTAATTAAAGGAGTTTAATTAAGTAAAATAAAATCCAATTCCTTAATGGTTAAGGAGGGTTGCCCACATCTATAAAGAAGAGGGGTCTTATTATGGATGAGAGAGTGTTTGTTAACTTTTTCACAACAGACATAATTCCAATTGTTGGAGGGTACGTTCTTTTTCTAAAAGAGATAGAAAAACTAGGGTTTTGCCAAACACCCATCTTCTTAAATCTTTCTTCTTCCTTGGTGGATCACCCCTAGAGGCCAAACACTTGGGTGGCTACTGTTGATCAAAGGAAGGAACCAAACCCGGTGGATTCAAGTTGAACGCGAAAAGGATTGGAGGTGAACTTGTACTTGAGGAAGCTCGAATCTTCAAGGGTATGATTCTTGTTCTTTATCTTTTCGTTTAATTAATAATTGTGCATAAAGGATGATCCGGGTATATGGTTTGTAAAATTTTAAAACTTTATTTTTCCACGTTTCCGCTTATTTTGTGCAATTTGATTGCGTTCATGAATATTACAAACCTAACACTTAGACACCGCTTCACTACCACCTTCTGCAATGATAGCCTTTTCCAACAACTTTGAAAACGTATTAATTTGCAAAACTGCCACCTTGCTGTATATCCAAGGCTTCAATCCATTCTCAAATCTGTGCGCCTTTCTTGCCTCGGTGTCCACCTGATGTGGTGCAAATCTTGCTAGGTCGTTGAATTTGGCTGCGTACTCTGAAACTGTCATGTTCTCTTGCTTCAATTCAAGAAATTTCACTTCCATTCAGGCTTGCATGCTCGACGAGAAATAATTCTCGAAGAACAACTCCTTAAACCATGTCCAAGCTACCACTGTTGTTCTGGCTCTAGCCTGGTTTGATTCCCACCAATAATTAGCTTCACCTTTCATTAAATAGGTAGCAACAGCTGTCTTTTGTCCCTCTGCTACTCTAGCCATCAGAAAGGCTTTCTCCATCTCCTTCACCCAGGTCTAAGCTTCAATAGGGTCTGTGGTTCCCTTAAATTCTGGTGGTCTGATTGCTTTAAAGTTTTTAAAATTCTCTAATCCAACATCTGGCCTACCTCTAGCTGCTGGTGCTCGATTTTGCATAGCATGAGCTAATATATCCACAAAGTTCTGCATTGGGTCTACCTGACCGAATTAGGGTTTCAGATTTTCAGAACTGAAATTAGAATTTTCAGAACCGGTTTCTAGGGTTTCTTGTTAAACGCTAGGGTTTTCTAACCGAACGTTGGCGTTCTTAATATATACCTAAGGTTTGTTACAGATAACAATTATATGGTCAACCCTTGACCCTTAACCACATATTGTACACATATACACAGATTATATTCACATATTACTTAATCCTGAATAATTCACTTAAATCCTTTACAGAATTTTGAAATCCTCAAAATTCGTTCTTAAAAATATTAAACGCATACACTTATTTTCTGTCTAGGTTCTAATTTTGAACCTTAAAACAATTAATAAAATTTTAAAAAATATATTCAAAATTCTCGGGTTGTCACATTCACCCCTTCTTCTAAAAATTTTGTCCTCAAAATTTACCTTACACCATACACCATACACCATACACCATACCTTCTCACCATTCACACACATTATCATATGCTACCCAATACATCTCTCACAAGAGTAAAAATTTTCAAATTGTGCTGAGGGGTCATATAGACCATGAACTACTAAGGTTTATAGGTATTACTACCTGCTACCTATTTCAATTAAGAAAAAGGTATTCTACCCCGTACAAAGGTTAACAGTATGTTTACAATCACAAAGAAGGTAAACTACCGGTGCGGGTACTTTAGATGATCAATCTATTGTACCTTAGTAATCGGAATGACTATATGCGTTCTTAGAGTGGAATATTTTATCCAATTAGTATATCCCCCTTTTCAGGGTTGTTCACCTCAGACTTATCATAGGATTCCGCACCAAAATAATTTGGGTCGAGAAATTTATTTCAATGAACACTTAGAGTTTTCATAACATTAGTCTAGCTGAATCGAATAGCATAGACTCATATCAATAATTCAATTCAATCGAATTATTTAAGTGTAGCCAAACCCCGTCGGCAAATTAAAATTTTTGAAAATATTTTTGAGAATGACGTCATGATGCCGTACTGTATTAACAGTCCGTTTGAGGATGCATTCATTGTATCACTTCGTTATAACACATCATATAATAGTGGAACAACGATTTTAGATCAAATTCACATTAAGTATTCATGTATTTACAACTCCATCAAATTTTTATCATCTTTACACCAGGTTACATGGTACATGAGTGATAATTAAAACATATTTTGATATTTCAAATCGTTTGCGTCTAGCTGAAATAAGTAGCATAGACTATACTTTAAACCGTTTCAAAAATGATTACGAGTCTACATATTTTATTTTAAAGGCACATAGTGCGTATTTAGCTTGATGTCAAAATTTTGAAGTCTAGCATAGCTAGGAGTTTTGGAAAACTTATTTCTTCACTAGTAATCATTTGCTTAACAACTATCTGTTCCTATTATCCTCAATATTCTGTTTACACACAACTATCCCCAGTTCGTCACACCACACTTATGAGTTCATTTACTTGCTACAATCATATGAGTTTAAGGACTTGTCCTAGTCTGACCTTTAGCGTCCGTTCGCTGAGGGGTTCATAAACATTTCATATAACTATGAGTCAAGAATGTCACATATGTATGAGTTTTAAGAACTCGTACTTAACCTTATATCCTCTAACTATGACCTATCTATCTGTTATACACATGAGAAAAGAATCACCCTCTTAACATGCATATAGCAAATAGCGCGACATAACATTTCAATGATTATCATTGTCAGAACTAAGTAGTTTTTACACCAAGTACAATTCCCCGCCCATACAAGAAATCATACAACTCAACTGCTGACATGAGTCCTCAATTGAATCCCCACCTAACACTAACACCCTTCTCAATACGAATTTTATTTAACTCGTATTCATAATCCTTTCCTGAATCTGTTCCAATTCACAGTACAACTGTCACCCAGCAAACTTGCTGTAACTTTTCAATCATTCACTTGATCCTTCTCCATACTATAACCTTATCTGATCACGGAGTGATCTCATCGTATACATTACGATTCATTTCTATACTATGATCGTTTTGTTTTACGATCTCCTATCACTGCACTTTCAGTCTTTTAGACTCTATCTATTTTTCACTACTATTCAACTTTTATTATCAGAGTTAGGGAACTCTGTATCTTATAACTCGCCGAGATTTATCTTTAAATCTTACCGACCCAACTAACCCTATGTGAGTTAGTACTTATCCTAATCACTGTGGTTATTGGTCTCAGGTATTCCTACCTAAGCTTCATAACCAACAGCTCTGATACCAACTGTGACGGCCCCGAATCCAGGTCCCAAATCACCTCGGATTCGGTTCGATCATTCTATACAACTATTACTATTTGCGGAAGATATAAACATAAATTGTTTATACAATATATTACACACTATTCCCCAAGGTCGAGTAACCTTAACTTAATACACATTACATAACTTACTTAACACATAACCTTAAAATACAACACTTATATAATTTAGCTGCACACATATCTTAACGCTGGAACTGTCTTTAACCTTTCCTTGTATCCGACGCATTCGTCTTAATCTGCAATGTTTTATCATGATATAGCAAGGGTGAGAATAAGAATTGCCCAGCAAGTTTAAATTCAATAATATAACGATATATCATGATTGAAAGAGTCTGAATAATAAGCTGGCTATAATTCAACAATATAATTGTGAACTAGGAGGAACAAACTTTTGACTGAACAAGTATTAAACATGAACAAATATATCTGAACCAACGGGTAATGAAGGTGATCAGCCTTTCATACCTGACTTATACATACAATATGTACAGAGTACAATTCATGGCAACCAGCAATGATTAACCATAAGCTTATCCGAATGAAACACTCTTAATAGAGTTAAGTAAAAACAAACTTGCCTGAACCGTTGATTACCGCTACGCAATTTATATCGCTTTATTCGAAGACCTAATATTAGTAATATAGATCTCCAATATTAGAATAATATCATCACAATATAATAATATAATATATATATATATATATATATATATATATATATATATATACACAGAATAACTTAAACACATAATACATAATCCTATCATTCTATAACACACATAGGACTCGGTATCAAGTCAAACTTTTGCAGTCTGAGTTGAACCTGACACAAAACAGACATCCCGGCGGTCTAGTCGGACTTTTATCGAGTCTAAGTTCAATTAAACTCTGCCTAACACTTAACAATTATCTCAGATAATTTCAATAACAGTCAAAATATTTTTCTAAGTCTCATAATAATTTTCACATAATTATTATCATTTTTCATGATTTTTCAATCATTAAACTCGGATTTAAATGAATTAAATACCACATAATCCCATTATCATTAATATTTATTTATTATCAAATATTAATGAAATACATGTCATAATATTATAAAATATTTATAATATTACAAATTATTTTTAATACTTTAAAATCATATTTATATGATTTTTAAACACTTAAATCCATTATCCGATTATTGCTATTAATATTAAAATATTAATATTTTTATGACAAAATATCAAAAGTTATATTTTATAACTTATAATATTTTTATAACACTTAAATCATTTTCATATGATTTTTAAATCATTTATTCTATTTTTGCATAATTTATTTAATATATTTATTAAATAAACTAATTGTCATTAATATTAATTAATTAATGAAATTCATCCCAAAATATTAAAAGTTATTAAAAATAACTTAAAATATTTTATTATACCATAATATTATTTTTCATGAATTAAAATTATTTTTAAATCATTTATTTAATATTATAATTAAATAAATTAAATACCATTTATATTCCAAAAATATTAAATATTTATGAAATATACTCTAAATAATTAAAAACTATTTTTCATAATTTAAAATAATTTTTCAAAATTTATTTAGTATTTTTTAATAATTAAAAACCATTTTTATCAATTTTTAAATAATTTTTGGAAAATAATAATAATAAACTGTCGCTAAAGGGCCCTATAGCGACATAACCGTCGCTATAGGTGTTCTTGGCCTGTTCTTCATCAAGCCCAGAAATGCATGTCAGTGAGCTAGGGGGGTGGTTTGACCAGGCGTAATTCACAGTATATTTAGTTTTTGGGTCTGTTTGAACCTTGATCTTCTAGTAAGTATATAATAGTACAAGTTGTAATCATTATATGAGTCATAACATAACATATCATGAAGATCTGGTCATTCAAAAAAACTTGTCAGGCCTGTTCTTCATTTTCTAGGTTACCCAGAAATGAAGAACAACCTAGGTACCTACTTTGCTGCATTAAATCATAACATCTTGGATGTGTTTTGTGTAATATATTAGTTCAGTCTTGTAGACTACATGACAGGGTATAACGACATAAAATTATAACATCCTAACAACACCGAATCTAAGAAATTAAGGCCGGTCAAACGTATGGTCAGAAACTGTTCTTGGTGAATTCTGGGTTTTCCAGAAATTCAACCGAACATTTTGTCAAAGCATGTTTGACCACTGATTACTTTTGTTCTGAGCAAGATCTAGGTGATCTAATGGTTTTAGTATGTAGATTACATGTCGGGCTACAATATGAAATCAACAACATAACTAAAACACTTAACATGAGCAAGATTTAAGCCCTGCAAAAATGATGTCAGACAAGATCTGGGTTGCCCAGAAACCCATTTTCGTGACTGGTCAACGTGGTTTGACCGCTTATATCTTTTGATCTACACATGCTCTGGACTTGATTCAAGTTTCAGATCAAAGTCCTTACAACATACTACCAATAGAAACATTTTAAGACACTAAAAACATTACCAGACACCGATCTATTAAGCCTGACATTTGCTTGTCAGACGAAAATTTCTAATTTTCCAGATTTGATAAATCTTTAGATTCGAGCATCTAGATGATATAGATCTGAGTTTTGACAACCCAGATCATCAAATGACACTCTATTACACATATCTAACCCACAAATTACAACTTCTAACAACAAATCATGAGATTTCGAATTTTGAAGGTTTATACCTCTTTGAAGCTTTGATCTTGATTTCTGACTTCTGATGTTGATCTTGGAATGCTAAAGGCTGATCATGGTTTTGTTTCTCTCTCTCTCACTCTATATTTCAAAAATGAAGAGAGAGAATGGCTAGGGAGAAAATGAAAATAAAAATGACCACTTCTCTCTCTTTAATCTATATAATTGATTGGATTCAATGTATTTGCTAGCAATTTGTGGTTGATTTTTGGACACATAGCTAAGTCTAGGGTTAGGGTTGGTCACCAACCCATTATCTTGGCAAGATCTACACTCCAACCATTTAAAGAATGCTAAAGGGCATTAATGTCATTTTCCATTTAATTTTTAATGGCAATTTGGATATTGTCCCAAACCCTTAGGGTTTAGGGTTTGGTTAAGGTTTAGGGTTTGAGCTAATTTAAGGTTTACAATTTAATTTTCTAGAATTTCCAAATTTAGGTTTTTAAAACTAGAAAATTAATATTTTTAACTTATAATTAGAATTTTCTAATTATATAAAAATTTCGTAATCACAAATTAAATCTTGCTAATTAGGATTAACAGTTCCTAATTAAAATTGCTAATTAAGCAATTAGGGTCAAAATGGTCATTAGGGTTTATAACCCACGAAGTAGGGTTCCTAATAGAAAAATTAATTTTTTAAAAATAGAAATTAAATTTTCGTAATTAAATTAGGGTTTTCTAATTACTTACAATTATAAAATTAGGATTAATATTTCTTAATTAACATTAAATCACTAAATTAACACTTAGTTTTTCCCGAATTATAAAATTAGGGTTTCTAACCCAGAAATCAAGGTTTAATAAATTTGAAATTAGGGTTTGCTAAATACCTAAGCTTTACCCTAATTAACATTATAATTAATATCACTAAAGAATTATAATTATCCTTTAAGTTCCCAGATTAGGGTTTTAAATTCCCGAATTATGGTTTCGGATTTTCGGAACTAAAATTAGAATTTTCAGAACCGATTTCTAGGGTTTCTTGTTAAACGCTAGGATTTTCTAACCGAACGTTGACGTTCTTAATATATACCTAAGGTTTGTTACAAATATCAATTATCTGGTCAACCCTTGACCCTTAACCACATATTGTACACATATACACAGAACATATTCACATATTACTTAATCTTGAATAATTCACTTAAATCCTTTACAGAATTTTGAAATCCTCAAAATTCGTTCTTAAAAATATTAAACGCATACATTTATTTTCTGTCTAGGTTCTAATTTTGAACCTTAAAACAATTAATAAAATTTTAAAAAAAATATTCAAAATTCTCGGGTTGTCACAGAGATCATACCAAATTAGAGCATTCTAGGTGACTTTGATGCATTGGCCATCGCCTATGGGAACCTCCAAAAGGATAATTTATATTCGATGGATGGAGGGTTCCTTAATTATCGAAGAGAAATTGGATAGCGTTGGCCAGACAAAGTCTGGCTAAAGGACTATAAATCAAGTGCTTATTAGGAGGCAACCTAAGTTTAATTTTTAGTCTTTTTTTAGGTTTCATAGTATTTAATAAATTTTTATGTCTTAGGATCTAACAAGCTTGCTTCTATGGTATTCACACAGGTTTGTCAAGTCCAACTCAAGTGTGGTGCCCGATTTATTCCAATGTGTCTGACCTATTCTTCAAACTTAGCAGACAAGGAGGAAAATGCTGTATTTTCAGGGAAGTCCTCTCTTTTAATTTTTCCTATTTCAGCCATTGAGGACAATGCTTAGTTTAAGTTTGGGGGGCATTTTAGTTTCGTATTGCATATAGTTAGTTATTTACATTGGGTATTTACATTGTAGTTCATATAGTAACATTTAGTTTTTGCAATCAGTTTTTCTTGAATTTTTTTTTTGAAAAATTGAAAAATTAGTAGTTAGTTTACTATGTTTATATAGCATTTAGTACATCTTGCATGGGTCCAGCTGTTTGATATTTACAGTTTGTTTTGGCCAATGATGAGATTGGAATTGGGTAGACAAGTATAGTACTGACTATTAGAGCTTTGATGTAATTTTTTGTTATGAATTAAGTCTTTTTCTATTTGAAACTTGTATAATAAGGACATCATAGTAAAAATAACTTGTTGATTAATTGAGTTTAAATTGATACATAATGGGACTCTAAAAGATAATGCTAGTTTAAATGAAAGAATGACAAGAATAAGTAGTGATAACTAAAGTTAGATAAGAACCTAAGTTTGGAGGAATATTTAGGGTATATAAACTATAAAAAAAAAGAAGAAAAAGAAAAAAAAAAGTATGAATAAACACCATGGCGTGCTTGTCTAGTTTTGTGACCTTAGTTACTTGAGTAAGTAAGTCCGATGGGATTGTCTTTACACCTAGCGCCCTAAGGTTTTAATGGTCTTGGAGTCGTTGGTCGAAAGCTCGTTGAGGTAGCATTGAAAAGCCTAAGGGAATAAGACATTGCATAGCTATGTGTATATAAACCAAAAGAAAAAAAATTGAATAAAACGGTAAATAAGAGAAAAAAGCCGACGTAGATGAAAAATGAAGCATAAGTATCCCATATTGACCCTCGATATTGGTAATTATTTGATTTTAGTTGTATCTGGCTTATTTTTGGATTTCTTGAGTTTACATTGTATGATGCCTTCGAAGAGACTTATTATATGTTAAATTTGATTTTATACCAGTTAAGGTTGTTGTGGAGCACACATGCACTATATTAGTGATAACAGTCTAAGATTTGATGATTGATTGGGAAGTTAATGATTTGTTTTGATACGATGTATTATCATGTTTACTTGATTTTTCTAAGGCCGGTTGAATAGACTTGTTGTGACACCCCTAAATCTGGGTTACCTGACCCCCGAGTTTGGTGCTCACGATCCACAACATAAATAATATTTAACTACCTATTTAATTATAAATAGAAACATACACTTCATTAACGGATAGAGTAAATACATTACCCCAGGTTCTCTAACCTTAACATTACAAACATACCCTTTAGTTATACCAAAAAGGTTTACAAATACAACATAATAAATAAGATCATTATAACTACTCCAGTATTTTGCCTTTGCCTTTGTTCTTCATAGACCCGATGGCTTCTTCGTTCCTAGCTGAAATATTTTATTTAGCAGGGGTGAGCAACAAATTTTCTCCAGAAGTTAAGACATACAATGAATTCATGAGAATCAAGAATAACAGACTATCGAATTTGATAGAATAACACCAAAGTTCGGGGAACTTTGAAATAGCTGAACAAATATCTAATTACTAACAAATCTTCTCGCATTCTATGCAACACAATAATCTGATAATGAAAGAGTACAACGCTTTCAAAGTTTCTACAATATTCAAATGAATAATTGTAAGACCCCAGCTTATTACTGAATAAAATCAAATTTTCTCTAAATATTATTGTGAATAATAAGGGGTTAATTTGATATAATACTTTGGTTATGGGTGAAATGTGCAAATTTTACAAAATAAGCAAGTGGTTATAAAATATTTATTTTGTCGGGGAATATTCGTTTGGTTGTGGAATATTCTTGCTGTCGGAGAATATTCGTACGACGGCGCAGCCTTGTGTAGGCCCCATAACGGAAAGCAATTGGATGAAGAAAACGACAAGTATTAGTTGTTTATAAATAATGGCGTAGTTGTTACCGTTAATACTGTTGGAATACCCGGTGGTTAAAATACAGTAGCACACGGTATTGCACCAATTATTGATTCTTACGTAAGAAGGCTCTACTCAATAATTGTTACAGTAGTTATTATTCAATATTTTATTTTATTGATTCAATAATTGTTGCGTTGATATTTTATATTATTGATTGCTTCAATAATTGTTGCTGCATAGTATTTCCTTTATCAGATCAATAATTCATATTATTTGAATAATATTATTAGATAACATTATTGGCGATGTCTAGAAAGTTCTGTCTAAGGAGAGGTTTGGTCATCTAATTGCGCGCCAGTAAGGAGAAATCCTTATTGGAAAGCCCCCTCTTTCTTGGGAACGGCCTGGTTGTCATAAATATGATTCTGTAATATTATTTGTGAATAATTAATTATTGATTCATATGATAAGGAAATATTTATTTTATGTGGATATAAATGAGGGATATATTTTTGTGGTTAAAAATGAAGGAGTTAATGTTGAGATTTTTATCAATATTTTTATCGGAATGGAGGTATTAAAAATCAGGGTTTTTTAGATATTTTGCGGGGGTTATAATTTTTAATCCGACCGTTGGATCGTGGTAATTTTTGGATATGTTATACATATATAAGTTGAGTATATGTCCACAAATTTTGAACCGTTAAAAATGAACGTATGATTTATTATGAATTTTACGAGATGACTGGTTCATAAATTATTGAATTTTCGGAGTTAATCATTTTTGTAGAAAATTCTAGAATTGGTGGGCCCCACTCTTCGTTGGTGAAGAAATGTACTGAGATTTTTATTCAAATGTGGTGGGTGGGAATAGTAGCAGGTAAAGCCATCAGGTTGCAGGTTAAGTCTGCTTCGGCGTGCTAACATTTTCCTATAAATAGAGGGCTAAGTTAGAATTGAAAATCACACCAGAAACAAGTTTTCTCTCTTTCTCTCTCTAGATTATTGAGTGTATTTTGTGAGTATTTAGATACTTTGAGAGTTTCTATTCATCAGAGCAAGTTTCTTTCAGCCTTATACCGGTATTCCGACCAGAAGTACTGATATTTTGAGGTAAGGGATATTATTTTCTTCTTAAATGATATTATTTTCTTCAATATCATTATGCCGAAATATTGATATGAACTTTTTATCAAATTTGGAACTTTTTATGTCGGGGTTACTATTCACGTATACGTTACTATTCACGTATACGACACTATTCACGAATACGACACTATTCACCAAAAAATAAAAATTTTCCTTTTTGTCCAAGATGTCTATTATGGTTACTATCTTTGATTGTATCCATGTTTTGATCTTTATTTTTGAATTCTGCTTCATAATTGATTATTATGAAGTATTATTGATCTTGGATAAACTGTTATACGAATCCCTACTATTTGTCCTTCTGTCTCACTGAATTCGTTCTCTTTAAGATATTTTTCATCATCCTCAGTCCTAAATGATGATATTACTAAATATCTTTGGCCTGTAGTGTAAAGATGTATGATTACTTGGTGAATATCTTTGGCCTGTAATGCAAAGATGAACAGGTGTTGAGATGAACATGACTGACAGGTGATACAAATGAATATCTTTGGCCTGTAGTGCAAAGATGAATATTTGGATAAAGATGATTATTAATAGATGTTACAGGGATAAAATATTGATGATGGACTTTTAAATCTTAGAAGATAGTAGAATTCATTCTCTACTTGACTCTTCTAATGGTTTGTTGTTTCCACTGCAGTTGTTGATCTAAAACTTGTTGTCGATTATATTCTATCAGATTTTTTCCTGTTGAATACTAATGATAATTTGTTGTATATTATCTTAGTCATAATATTCTTTACTGGGCTAGTTGAGCTCACCATTTTCCTTTTTGTTCCATTTTTCTTCTCAGGAGGTGAGAACATAGCAGGATCTAGTCGGGGTATGGAGTGATAGTTCTAGAAAGATGTTTTAGCAGTCCTCACTATTTCTGTAAAATAGTGTTTGAATAATTGTATTGAGGACTTATTTGAGTGTGGATATTGTCTAGAAGACAATATTTATATTTAAACTCACAGTATGTGTTGTCGTATTTTGCACGACAATTGTATTATTGAAGTTGTAGTTTGCTTACTGTACCATATATTTGGCGACTCAAAATGGGTGTTGTATACCTATTTTGGGGGCGTCACAGTTGGTATCAGAGCTATAAGTAAAGAGCCCCGAGCCTCTCGCTGGTGACTTCCTGTTGATGGGGGATGCACCGAAGCCAGACTCTCCGTAGGGGACGCCGTTCTGCGGTGGCAAACTGATAGGTACCAATGTGAGGTGCTGTCCACTGATGGAACATTTGTCACAGTTGGTATCAGAGCTTAGGGATATGATCCCTAGCTGAGATGTGAGACAAGAACTAGGAGGGGAGAGACGGGAAATTTTTTCGCTAGTATGACCTGACTAAGTTTATTTGGTGTTTATTTGGTCGATCAGAGTATAGGGATAATATGTGACATGACTATTAACCCTTGTTTTATGACAGTATTTAAGAATGGCAGCTGAGAACATTAATAATGGAGTAAATCAGACCGTGGAGACACCTTTGATCACCACCCAGGGGAACGTGCAACAGGAAGGCAATATTCCTCTTGTAAACAACGTTACTGAGCAAACGATGAATGATGAAATGTTTAGGAGCTTTTTGCAGTTCATGCAAAATCAGACGAGGGAGACTCGTGTGCAGAATACAGGTGGAAATGATAACAACGCACGGTTTGTCACAGCCAAGCAGTTCAAAGAATTGGGACCACCAGAATTTAAGGGAAAGCCGGATCCGATCATGGCGGAAACGTGGGTCAAGCAAATTACCAAGATATTCGATGTCTTGGGATGCACGGAGGAACAGAAGGTTCCATTCGCCACTTTTATGTTCTGCGGTGAGGCAGACTACTAGTGGGAGTTTGTGAAGCGTACCCAGCCTGACGCACTCAACATGTCCTGGGAAACATTTCAAAAACTGTTCAATGACAAGTACTTTCCTGAAAGTATTCGTCATATGAAGGAGGTGGAGTTTATCAGACTGGAACAAAACAACATGACGGTGTCCCAGTATGAGGCGAAGTTTGCAGAGTTATCCAGGTTTGCACCTCATTTGGTCGAAAATGAGGAACAAATGACAAGGATGTTTCTGAGAGGTCTAAAACCCGAGATTCGACAATATCTTATCTCTCATAAATTTTCTTTATATTCAGATGTTGTAAACAGGGCTCAATTATTAGAGCGAGATAATGAGTATGTGCAACCGAGGGACCACAACCAGGGTCATACCGGTGGCGGCAGTCATCGAAGCAATGAAAGCTAGCAGGGAGGAAAATATTTGGACAAAAGCGGTAACCACTCTGGTGGTAATCGTGGTCGTGATAATAAAAGGAGCGAGTCAGGAAGAGATTTCAATAAGAGAAGGTACAACAATGATAATGTGAAGACGTCAGCACAAACATCAACTGTTTCTAGGGGAGGAGAACGACCACCGGTCGTATGTTACAAATGTGGGAAAGAGGTTCATATCAGCCCAAACTGCCCACAACAATCTATGGTATGTTATAACTGTGGAAAGGAGGGTAATATAGCTCGAGAGTGTTCTGTAGCAAACCCAAGTTCAGCGAGGATGGTGACTCCAAAAGCTATCCCGGATAAGTTAAAATCAGCGGTTCCTGGAAGAGCGTTTGTCGTGACTGGCCAAAACGCGAGAAACCCGAACGAGGTGATTACGGGTAAGCTAATCTTGAATTCTTGCGAAGTTTATACTTTACTAGATACCGGTTCTACCCATTCTTTTATCTCTCCTGCTTGTGCTCAACGTTTAAACTTGACTCCGGAGAAATTGACCTTTGACTTATCTGTTGAAACTCCGTTGGGTGAAACCTTTGTTACATCTACAGTTTATAAATCTTGCTTAATCTAAGTTGGCACCATCACATTACCTGTTGATATTATCTCTTTAAAGATACTTGCTTTTGATGTGATTTTAGGAATTGATTGGTTAACCACTCATCATGCTAAAATTGATTATTTTCGTAAGGTTGTTAGTTTTCATATTCCAAACCAACCTGTCATATGAATTCAAACTACTAAACCACTAAAATCAGTCACTGTCATATCAAGCCACAAAGCTATTCGTTTATTGAAAAACGGATGTCAAGCTTTCTTAGCCCATGTTATGGATTTGAACAAAGACAAGTCAGATTTGAATAATATTTCTATTGTTAGAGAATTTCCCGATGTATTTCCTGAAGAACTTCCTGGTCTACCCCCAGAACGTGAAGTTGAATTCTTTATTGACCTTTAACCCGGAACAAAACCCATTTCTAAAATCCCATATCGAATGGCTCCTATTGAACTTCAGGAGTTAAAGGTCCAACTACAAGAGTTGTTGGACATCGATTTCATTCGTCCTAGTACATCTCCTTGGGGTGCTCCTGTTTTATTTGTAAAGAAGAAAGACGGGAGTATGCGACTTCGTATTGATTACCGGGAATTAAACCATGTCACTATTAAGAATAGGTATCCGCTACCTCGTATTGATGACCTGTTTGACCAGTTACAAGGAGCACAATTCTTTTCAAAGATCGATCTTCGTTCTGGATATCATCAGCTGAAGGTTAAAACTGAGGATATTCCAAAGACTGCCTTCAGAACTCGGTACGGGCATTATGAATTCCTAGTCATGTCTTTTGGATTGACTAATGCTCCTGTGGCTTTCATGGCTATGATGAACCGAGTATTCAAGGATTATTTGGATCAGTTCGTTGTTGTCTTTATTGATGACATCCTCATATATTCCAAAAGCCGTGAAGATCATGAGCATCATTTGAAGCTGGTACTCTAAAGGCTGCGTGAAAATAAGTTATATGCTAAGTTGAAGAAATGCGAGTTCTGGCTTGAGAAAGTGGCATTCCTAGGGCACATGGTGTCAAAATATGGAGTATCTGTTGACCCAGCGAAGATTGAAGCAATACAAAGTTGGGAGCAACCAAAGACGGTGACCGAAGTACGTAGCTTTCTGGGCTTAGCTGGTTATTATCGGAGATTCGTGGAAGGATTTTCTCAAATCGCTACCCCATTAACTCAGCTGACTCGGAAAGATATAAAATTCGTATGGAGTGAGGAATGCGAGAAGAGTTTTCAAAAACTCAAGAAGAGACTCATTTCGGCACCTGTTCTGACAATACCATCTGGTTCGGATGGATTTGTTATCTACAGCGATGCTTCAGGTAAAGGGTTAGGATGTGTTATCATGCAACATGGGAAAGTCATAGCCTATGCCTCGCGACAACTCAAAGAATATGAGAGGAATTATCCTACTCATGATTTGGAGTTGGCAGCAGTCGTTTTTGCGTTGAAGATCTGGAGACACTACCTGTATGGGGAGAAAGTGGAGATCTATACAGATCATAAAAGCCTCAAATATTTCTTCACCCAAAAGGAACTCAACATGCGGCAGCGATGTTGGCTCGAGCTGTTGAAAGATTACGATCATACCATCCAATATCATCCTGGAAAAGCAAACGTAGTAGCTGACGCATTGAGTAGAAGATCATATGCGAGTACGAGTGCAATGTTGTTAACACAAAGGCTCATTTTGTATGACTTACAAAGGATGGAGATAGAGATGAAGGCTCCAAGTACCCACATGATGATATCAAATATACGAGTAGAACCGACTTTAATCGATAAAGTTAAAGCGACTCAAGCTACGGACATAGAGCTGATGGGTATAAAGAAGAAAGTGCAAGAAGGTGCTATTCTAGAAGCAAGAATCGATGAAAAAGGAATACTTCGTGTCAACTCCAGACTTTGTGTTCCTAACGATTTTGACTTGAAGCATAGAATAATGATGGAGGCACACAACACACCGTTTACAATCCATCCTGGGAGTACCAAAATGTATCACGATCTTCGACACACATTTTGGTGGAGCAATATGAAAAGAGAGATCGCGGAGTTTATCTCGAGGTGTTTAACTTGTCAACGTGTAAAGGCGGAGCATCAAGTGCCAAAGGGTCCATTGCAACCACTTGAGATCTCGAAATAGAAGTGGGAACATATTACCATGGATTTCGTTACAGGTCTTCCCAAGGTTTCTCAAGGCATAGATGCGATTTGGGTTATTGTTGATAGATTAACCAAGTCTGCTCATTTCTTACCGATACGTGAGACTTATTCCCTTGAACGTCTTGCTAGTATGTATGTGAACGAGATTGTGAGATTGCATGGCATGCTAGTATCCATAGTTTCGGATCGTGACCCAAGATTCACTTAACGATTTTGGGTTAGCTTGCAGAAAGCTATGGGCACGGATTTACGATTCAGTTCGGCATACCATCCTCAAACGGACGGACAATCAGAGAGGACTATTCAAACTCTTGAAGATCTATTAAGACTCTGTGTCCTAGATCTCAAAGGGAGTTGGGATAAGTACCTACCATTGGTGGAATTCTCCTACAACAACAGTTATCAGGCGAGCATAGGTGTGGCTCCATTCGAGGCGTTGTATGGAAGAAAATGTCGTTCTCCAGTATGCTGGGATGAGGTGGGTGAAGCAACATTGTTGGGACCAGAGTTGGTACGCATGACTACAGAGAAGATCCAAACGATTCGACAACGTATACAAACGGCACAGGATCGACAAAAGAGTTATGCGGATCTTCATCGGAAGGACGTGGAATTTAATATTGGGGATCATGTATTGTTACGTGTTGCACAATGGAAGGGAGTTACAAGATTTGGAAAGAGAGGAAAGCTCAATCCAAGATTTGTTGGTCCATTTGAGATTCTTGAGCGAATAGGAAATGTGGCATATATACTCGCATTACCTCCAAACATGTCTCGTGTTCATAATATTTTTCACATATCTATGCTTCGTAAATATGTTAAAGACCCGATCCACATTATTGAGTTAGAACCAGACGAGATAGCTGAAGATTTAACGTACGAGGAGGTACCTATTAAGATCTTGGATAGGAAAGAGCATGTCCTATGCACAAAGGTTATACCACAAGTTAAGATTTTGTGGAGAAACCATGCTATTGAAGAAATGACCTGGGAGTTGGAATCAAAAATGAAAGCGAGGTATCCTCACCTTTTCGAAATATCAGGTACGTACGTCAATTTCGAGGACGAAATTTCATAAGGAGGGGAGGTTGTAAGACCCTAGCTTATTAATGAATAAAATCAAATTTTTTCTAAATATTATTGTGAATAATAAGGGGTTAATTTGATATAATACTTTGGTTATGGGTGAAATGTGCAAATTTTATAAAATAAGCAAGTGGTTAAAAAATATTCATTTTGTCGGAGAATATTCGTTTGGTTGTGGAATATTCTTGTTGTCGGGAAATATTCGTACGACGGCGCAGCCTTGTGTGGGCCCCATAACGGAAAGCAATTGGATGAAGAAAACGACAAGTATAAGTTATTTATAAATAACGGCGTAGTTGTTACCGTTAATACTGTTGGAATACCCGGTGGTTAAAATACAGTAGCACACGGTATTGCACCAATTATTGATTCTTACGTAAGAAGGCACTACTCAATAATTGTTACAGTAGTTATTATTCAATATTTTATTTTATTGATTCAATAATTGCTGCGTTGATATTTTATATTATTGATTGTTTCAATAATTGTTGCTGCATAGTATTTTTCTTTATCAGATCAGTAATTCATATTATTTGAATAATATTATTAGATAACATTATTGGCAATGTCTAGAAAGTTCTGTCTAAGGAGAGGTTTGATCATCTCATTGCGCGCCAGTAACGAGAAATCCTTATTGGAAAGCCTCCTCTTTCTTGGGAACGGCCTAGTTGTCATAAATGTGATTCTGTAATATTATTTGTGAATAATTAATTATTGATTCATATGATAAGGAAATAATTATTTTATGTGGATATAAATGAGGGATATATTTTTGTGGTTAAAAATAAAGGAGTTAATGTTGAGGTTTTTATCAGTATTTTTGTCGGAATGGATGTATTAAAAATCAGGATTTTTGAGATATTTTGCGGGGGTTATAATTTTTAATCCGACCGTTGGATCGTGGTAATTTTTGGATATGTTATACATATATAAGTTGAGTATATGTCCACAAATTTTGAACCGTTAAAAATGAACGTATGATTTATTATGAATTTTACGAGATGACTGGTTTAAAAATTATTGAATTTTCGGAGTTAATCATTTTGGTGAAAAATTCCAGAATTGGTGGGCCCCACTCTTGGTTGGTGAAGTAATGTGCTGAGATTTTTATTCAAATGTGGTGGGTGGAAATAGTAGCAGGTAAAGCCATCAGGTTGCAGGTTAAGTCTGCTTCGGCGTGCTAACATTTTCCTATAAATTGAGGGCTAAGTTAGAATTAAAAATCACACCAGAAATAAGTTTTCTCTCTTTCTCTCTCTAGATTATTGAGTGTATTTTGTGAGTATTTAGATACTTTGAGAGTTTTTATTCATCAGAGCAAGTTTCTTTCAGCCTTATACCGGTATTCCGACCAGAAGTACTGATATTTTGAGGTAAGGGATATCATTTTCTTCTTAAATGATATTATTTTCTTCAATATCATTATGCCAAAATATTGATATGAACTTTTTATCAAATTTGGAATTTTTTATGTCGGAGTTACTATTCACGTATACGTTACTATTCACGTATACGGCACTATTCACGAATACGACACTATTCACCGAAAAATAAAATTTTCTCTTTTTGTCCAAGATGTCTATTATGGTTACTATCTTTGATTGTATCCATGTTTTGATCTTTATTTTTGAATTCTACTTCACAATTGATTATTATGAAGTATTATTGATTTTGGATAAACTGTTATACGAATCCCTACTATTTGTCCTTCTGTCTCACTGGATTCGTTCTCTTTAAGATATTTTTCATCATCCTCAGTCCTAAATGATGATATTACTGAATATATTTGACTTGAAGTACAAAGATATATGATTACTTGATGAATATCTTTGGTCTGTAGTGCAATGATGAACAGGTGTTGAGATGAACATGACTGACATGTGATACAAATGAATATCTTTGGCCTGTAGTGCAAAGATGAATATTTGGATAAAGATGATTATTAATTGATGTTACAGGGATAAAATATTGATGATGAACTTTTAAATCTTAGAAGATAGTAGAATTCATTCTCTACTTGACTCTTCTAATGGTTTGCTGTTTCTGCTGCAGTTGTTGATCTAAAACCTGTTGTCGATTATATTCTATCAAATTTTTCCCTGTTGAATACTAATGATAATTTGTTGTATATTATCTTAGTCATAATATTCTTTACTGGGCTAGTTGAGCTCACCCTTTTCTTTTTTGTTCCATTTTTCTTCTTAGGAGGTGAGAACATAGCAGGATCTAGTCGGGGTATGGAGTGATAGTTCTAGAAAGATGTTTTAGCAGTCCTCACTATTTCTGTAAAATAGTGTTTGAATAATTGTATTGAGGACTTATTTGAGTGTGGATATTGTCTAGAAGACAATATTTGTATTTAAACTCACAGTATGTGTTGTCGTATTTTGCACGACACTTGTATTATTGAAGTTGTAGTTTGCTTTCTGTACCATGTATTTGACGACTCAGAATGGGTGTTGTATACCTATTTTGGGGGCGTCACAGTTGGTATCAGAGCTATAAGTAAAGAGCCCCGAGCCTTTCGCTGGTGACTTCCTGTTGATGGGGGATGCACCGAAGCCAGACTCTCCGTAGGGGACGCCGTTCTGCGGTGGCAAACTGATAGGTACCAATGTGAGGTGCTGTCCATTGATGGAACATTTGTCACAGTTGGTATCAGAGCTTAGGGATATGATCCCTGGCTGAGATGTGAGACAAGAACTAAGAGGGGAGAGATGGAGAATTTCTTCGCTAGTATGACCTGACTAAGTTTATTTGGTGTTTATTTGGTCGATCAGAGTATAGGGATAATATATGACATGACTATTAACCCTTGTTTTATGGCAGTATTTAAGAATGGCAGCTGAGAACATTAATAATGGAGTAAATCAGACCGTGGAGACACCTTTGATCACCACCCAGGGGAACGTGCAACAGGAAGGCAATATTCCTCTTGTAAACAACGTTACCGAGCAAACGATGAATGATGAAATGTTTAGGAGCTTTTTGCAGTTCATGCAAAATCAGACGAGGGAGACTCGTATGCAGAATACAGGTGGAAATGATAACAACGCACGGTTTGTCACAGCCAAGCAGTTCAAAGAATTGGGACCACCAGAATTTAAGGGAAAGCCGGATCCGATCATGGCGGAAACGTGGGTCAAGCAAATTACCAAGATATTCGATGTCTTGGGATGCACGGAGGAACAGAAGGTTCCATTCGCCACTTTTATGTTCCGCGGTGAGGCAGACTACTGGTGGGAGTTTGTGAAGCGTACCCAGCCTGACGCACTCAACATGTCCTGGGAAACATTTCAAAAACTGTTCAATGACAAGTACTTTCCTGAAAGTATTCGTCATATGAAGGAGGTGGAGTTTATCAGACTGAAACAAAACAACATGACGGTGTCCCAGTATGAGGCGAAGTTTGCAAAGTTATCCAGGTTTGCACCTCATTTGGTCGAAAATGAAGAACGAATGACAAGGATGTTTCTGAGAGGTCTAAAACCCGAGATTCGACAATATCTTATCTCTCATAAATTTTCTTTATATTCAGATGTTGTAAACAGGGCTCAATTATTAGAGCGAGATAATGAGTATGTGCAATCGAGGGACCACAACCAGGGTCATACCGGTGGCGGCAGTCATCGAAGCAATGAAAACCAGCAGGGAGGAAAATATTCGGACAAAAGCGGTAACCACTCTAGTGGTAATCGTGGTCGTGATAATAAAAGGAGCGAGTCAGGAGGAGATTTCAAGAAGAGAAGGTACAACAATGATAATGTGAATACGTCAGCACCCTTAGTCATAATATTCTTTACTGGGCTAGTTGAGCTCACCCTTTTCCTTTTTGTTCTATTTTTCTTCTCAGGAGGTGAGAACATAGCAGGATCTAGTCGGGGTATGGAGTGATGGTTCTAGAAAGATGTTTTAGCAGTCCTCACTATTTCTGTAAAATAGTATTTGAATAATTGTATTGAGGACTTATTTGAGTGTGGATATTGTCTAGAAGACAATATTTGTATTTAAACTCACAGTATGTGTTGTCGTATTTTGCACGATAATTGTATTATTGAAGTTGTAGTTTGCTTTCTGTACCATGTATTTGGCGACTCAGAATGGGTGTTGTATACCTATTTTGGGGTGTCACAATAATCAAGAATCAATTCTACGCAATACCAAAGTGGAATATTTTTCAGATTTATGCTGAGCGATCCATTGAATCTTGAACTTCTCTTCTCGAGTAACTATCAAATATTTAACTTTGATATACCCAGGTGTATCAGATAACCGTAAAGATTAAATCATACCCCTATGCAAGTACTTAGAGCGGCCAACTCCTTGTACCCTATATTATGCATATTACTTACACGCGCGCAAAGGCCGAATATACGACCAGAAATGTTCCCTTTGTTTAAAAGGTTGTTCTTCTCAATCATATAATCAGAGTTTGATTTAACAACGAAATACTATGATTTCAATATCTAATCACTTCTCGATCTAGCCACAATAATTGGCATCAATCTGTCAATAATAATTGAATTATCTTCTTGAACCTATCAAGTTCTAACAAATGTTCGTCTAGCCAGAATAATTAGCTAAGACATTTCTCTACACAATTCGATAATAGACATGAATTATCTGTACTATCAATAACAGCTTCTACGGTTGTAAGTATTCAACAACAGATATTCTCTACGTATATTCTCAGAATTACTAATTTAATTTGAATTAATAAACATGCACTAACTGCGAATAATCAATAATAATTCTCAGACTTGGTCTAATCAACAATAATTAACCACCATAATATTTGAAATTATATAACTCAAGGCTGAGTTAAGAAAACTTGCCTTCCGCGTTGATTACTGCTACACAATATACTTAACTGCGTTCACAAGACCTATAATCACAATATCGGTCTCACAATTAGCACATTCATTTATAACATATATCACTATAATTTACAGTCAGTCTTTCTCCTAGGCACATTACCACATAGCCACATTAGAGTTTATAACCTATATAAACACTTATCAAGTCTAACTAGTTCGGTCTGGTTGGACTTTGGTCTTATTTCGGTGTCTTAGTCACCCTATCCGACAATTAATACAATTATTGTCACTTAAACTCGGTTTCAAAGTTTCAATACTATTTTAGATAAATCATATATCATTTATAATATTTTTTCGGAAGCTTTTAATAATTTTCTAACAATTATTATAATTTATAATAATTTTTTAAACCCCGAAATCATTTTAAAATGATTTAAATACTAATTAATTCCATCATCATTAATATTTAATAATATTAAAATATTAATGACATACTTGTCAAAATATTAAAGTTATTATTAATAACTTAAAATATTTTTAAATCATCAATATTCTACTTAAATGATTTTTAAAATAATTAAAATTATTTTTAAACTATCACCATTAATATTTAAATATTAATGAATTTATCATAAAAATATTAAAAGTCATTAATTATAACTTAAATTATTTTTAAATCATTTTTCTCATTTTTAAATAATTTTTAAATCAATAAAACCATTTTTAATTTATTTATTTAATATAATAATTAAATAAATCTATTATTATTAATATTAAATTATTAATGAAAATTACTCAAAAATATTAAAAAGTTACATTTTATAACTCAAAATATTTTTAAACACTTTATTCTTATTTAAAATAATTTTTATAATATTAAAATCAGTTTTCTCTAATTTATTTAATACACTAATTAAATAAATTAAATATCATTAATATTCAAATAATTATAAATATTAATAAAAAATATCCCAAATAATTAAAAGTTATTTTTCATAATTTAAAATAATTTTTAAAACTATTTTTGTAATTTTTTAGAATTTATTTCTATTTTTAATTAATTTCTAGAAAATCAGAAATTAAAAATAATAGAAACCGTCGCTATAGCCTATAGCGACACTAAGCGTCGTTGTTGGTGTTCTTGGTGCTCAAGAACACTAACAGTCAGTGTTCAAGGGATCTCGTTTGACCGCCTTTGATTCTCAGTGTAATGCGTTTCTGGGCTAGCTTGAACTATGATCGTGTAATGTTTATGTAACCCTACAAGAATCAACCATCAACAAAGTCATAACACAACTCAGATGCAAGATCCGAGCCCTCAAACTCACTGTCAAAGTGTTCCTGTGTTTTCTGGGTAACCCAAAAACCCAGGCAATTCGTGGTGCCACTTTCCAGCCCAAATTAATCTAGGTTTTATCCATTAGTTAAGTGTTTTCTTGGTCCATACATGTAGTACTCATGACAAGGAACACATATACAACATTATCTTTGTCCAACTATAACAGAATCGCAAGATGGGATCCGGTCAAACATGGTCAGAAAAATTGTTCTTATGGTTTCTGGGTTTTCCAAAAACGTAAAATCAGCGACGAGTGGCCTACTTTGACCACCAGCTGCGTTCGATCTGTTGATGTTTTGAAGGATCTAAAGACATGGATCTAGAGTCCATACAACATGCTACAACATGTATATAACAACATCGTCAAATCGTATACCATCTGACAGATCAAAGCCTTGCAAAGTATTGTCAGACACGGGTTAAGGATTTCTGGTTTACCAAGAAATCACCCGGTCAATCTCAGTCAACGGGTTTTGACTGTTAATAACTTACAATCTAGACATGTAATCACTATGATTCCACTTTCAGATCAAAGACCACATTACAAGCTATAGATTACAACTTTAAAATCACAAAAATCATAATCACAAAAAGATCTAGAGCGACTGACATATGCTTGTCAGACCATTTTTTGTGTTCTTGGACAGTTTTTGAAAAACTTCGATTTTCACCCACTTTGATGTTATGGATCTATGATAGATCATCATAAAACATCTTCTACCAAACATCTAAACACATAAACACAAAATCTTTCTTTGCATACTAGATAAAAGTAGGTTTAGGGTTTATACCTTATATTATCCAATCCTTGATCTAAGCTCTTCTTCACTGATTTTGATGATCTAAAGGCTTGGTTAGTGACTGAAACACTTAGGGATTTCGTGGGTTTAGGTGAGAGAAAGAGTTGGTTGGTGTTAGATAGCTAATGAGCTTATTTTGTGAACTTTCTCTCTCCTAAATCATTTATATCTTAGATGCAATGAATCCATACTTGCTAGGTGGCACTTTGGATCAGATTTGGTGTGGATTTATAGCACATGGGATAAGCCTTAAGTGATGACTCACTGGATCTTGCAAATCTCTTTACTTAAAATCTAGGTAAAGGGTATTTTGGTCATTGGACATAAAATTTTAATGGCATATAGGTAATTGTCCAAACCCTTAGGGTTTAACCCTAAGTTTCTAACCCTTAGGTTTTTCAACCTTAGCTTCTAGGATTTTCTAAATTAGGGTTTTAAAATAGAAAATTAAGATTTCAAAAATATAATTAGTGTTTCCTAATTATATTAAAGGCTACTAAACACATTAATGTTTATTAATCACCTTAGGGCTTACTAATTAGGATTAGGGTTTTCTAATTAGGGTTTAAGATTCTCGAATTTAAAATTAGGGTTTCTCGGCGTTCGATTAGGGTTCCTAACTATGCATTAGGGTTTCTAATCTTGAGATTAGAGTTTCTAATCCCTTATTAGGGTTTACTAATATTGTACCCTACCCGATCAATCATTAATCAAAATTTCTCTACAGTACAACCACGTACTCATTAATATAATTATTTTAATTATATTTTCTATTGAATCCCTATCCGGACTTAGGGTTAGGGTTTCTAAATATGTTAAGCACAACTCTACTCTTATTTTCTTAGTCAATACACAAATTGACTACTTCTCGAGACTCGTAACACAGATACTCGTCACAAAATTGATAATCAATATTAATATTAAATTAAAAAAAATTATTCGTAAAATTTGGATTATTCAAAATCCCAGGTTATCACACTTGTTTCTTTCATTACTGCTGGATTTGTAGGCATGTAGATTAGTTACATTGCATCGCATTGTTGTTTTGTGTTTTTGCTTGAGGACAAGCAACTGTTTATGTTTGGGGGTATTTGATAAGTAGGTTTTATACCTACTTATCCGGTATCTATTACTTGAATTAGTTGCTTAAACCTATGTTTTGTAGTTACTTTGCATGCATTGTGTGTTCATTTCATACATTTTATACTATTTTGTAGGCTAGGATACGACATTGGCATGAAGAAGCAAGGAAAAGCAATTCTGACATCTTTTGAACTAAAATACGCATGCAAATGCAGGAAGAGAAGATTGCAAGGCTTTTAACACCAAGTTAGATGCATGTTCTAGGCTTGAATTTTATTGTAGATCTACTTCTTAGCATTCTGGAACACCTTGAATCGTCCCAATTGGAGCTCGGATGCGAGAGTTATGGCCTTATTATCAACAAAGATCAAAGCTCAAAGTTGTCCTACTTGCAATTAACATATCATCTACTTCCAGCCCAATTTCTATCTTGATCCGGCCAGAATCTGTCAATTCTCAAAACATGAAAGTTGTACATCTCGTCGCTATCTTCGATTTGATAGGTGGAAGGCCCCATAACTCCTAGCGGATCAAAAGTTATAATTATTTTACCAAAGGACGTCGCAGCAGAAAATAGAGCGGCGCGGGGCGCGCCATAAATGAACTAAAAACGGCGCGGGGCACACCGGGCCAACATATTCGCTGCTACAGTAGCGCGGGGCGCGCCGGTCGGTGGGGGGAGAGTTAAATTAGGTGTTATGTTGTCCAAATTGAGCTAGAATATGATTCTTAGTTGCCTAACTTGCTAGGGTATCCATTAGAACTATAAATACTTGATTTTAACTTGGATTGGGGGGCTAGTTTTGAAGGATTCCATTAGATTAGATAAGAGTAGATTAGGGGCAAAACCCTAGTCCTTATTAGAGTTGGAGATTGAAGCAACTTGGAGACCATTGAAGATCAAGAGCAAGAGCTTGAGGAAGATAGAGATTTACTGACAATAGATTTATTCTTTACTCTACTCTTATTTTTGTCTTTTAATGACGTCCAAATTGTTAACATGATACTGCTTTGTGGAGTAAAATTCAAGAATAATATTGTACAAAAAATTAATTTAGACCGAAAAAGAATCAATTTTTATCATAAATAGTACTCTAGGTGAATAGTACTTGAGTGAATAGTACCCTATGAATAGTACTTTACGAATAGTAACTCCGTGAATAGTACTCCGGCATGAAAAAATTAAAACTTATCAAGAATGCTCAGAATAATATTTTCATGAAAAGATACTGGATGAAGCGCAAATATCAAGGATATTCAACTAATTTCATGGAGTTTAGAAGCCAAAACTTTAACAAAACGAGTATAGAATTCGAAAGCTGAAACGAAATAATATTACTTACATACTACAGAGTATGGAAGAAAATATTATTTCAAGCGAATATTGAACAAAAATAACATCCCTCACCTTGAAAAGAAGAGTATTCTAACTGGTATAGTGGGGATATTCTTGAAGAAAACTTTCACTGTTTTTTACGCTCAAAGCTTTCTAAGACTCTAAAAAAATATGCTCAATATTATAGAAGAAGAATTCTCTGATTCTGGTGTGATTTTCAATTTTAACTTAAGCACCTATTTATAGGAAAATGCTAGAACGCCATAAGAGACTAAATTAATAAAATATTAATTTTTTTCAAAATTTCCACGCACACATTTTTGACCCAAAATTCAACCACCACCAGTTGGGCCCACCAAAATTAGATTTCCACACCAACAAAATGTAGGGCCCACCATGTTTTTAAATAAAAAATATTTAATTTTCGAAACTTCAATAATTTATAATAAATAGTCCTAATACGAATTTTATGTCCATTCCATACGAAATCGAATTCTCTACAACTTTGCAGACGAAAGTTTTTTCAAATTCCAAACAGAAAATATCTGAAATTCACAAACGGATGATTTTCAACACCTCTTAAAATTCATAACAAATCATACGCTATTTTTTAAAGGTTCAAAATTTGTGGACATATACTCAACTTGTATATGTATAACATATCCAAAAATCACAACGATCCAACGGTCGGATCAAAATTATAACTCATGCAATAAAGCTTTAAGAACACTGATTTGAATTTTAATACCCCCATTCCGACAAAACACCTCAACATTAATTCCTTCATTTATATCTACATATAAAATTTATATTTTCTTATCATATAAATCTATAATTAATTATTCACAAATAATATTATAGAATCACAATTATGACAATCAGGCCGTTCCCAGAAAAGAGGGGGCTTTCTAATAAGGATTTCTCCTTACTGGCGCGCAATTAGGTGGCCAAACCTCTCATTGACAGAACTTTCTAGACATTGCCAATAATGCTATCTAATAATATTATTCAAATAATTGAATTATTGATCTGATAATGGGAAATATTGTGCAGTGACCATTATTGAAACAACAATAATATAAAATATCAACGTAGTAATTATTGAATCAATAAAATAAAATATTAAACAGTAATTATTGTAACAATTATTAGATAGTGCCTTCTTACATAAAAATTAATAATTCAAAAATACTGTGCAATACCGTGTGCTACTGTGCAACAACGCATATTACTATATTTTAACCACCAGGTATTCCAACAGTGTTAACGGTAACAACTACGCCGTTATTAATAAAACTTAAACTTGTCGTTTTCTTCATCCGATAGTTATTCTGTTATGGGGCCCACAAATGGTTGCGCCATCGTATGAATATTCCCCGACAACAAGAATATTCTACGACCAAACGAATATTCTCCAACAGAAATGAGTATTTTATAACCACTTACGTATTTTAAAAATTTTATATATATCTCACAATTATAACATTATATCAAATTCACTCCATAATATTTAAAAATGATATTTATAGAAAATTCATCTTTATTCATAAAAGTTGGGGTCTTACAACCTCCCATTTTTATGAAATTTTGCCCTCGAAATTAGGGTACGTACCTGATATGTCGAAGAGGTAAGGATACTTTGATTTTATTTTAGATTCTAACTCCCAGGTCATTTCCTCAACATCATAGTTTCTCCACAAAACTTTGACTTGAGGTATAACCTTGGAGCGTAGAATATGTTCCTTCTTATCCAAGATTTTAACAAGAACCTCTTCATATGTTAAATATTCCGCTATTTCATCCGGTTCTAACTCAATAATGTGGTTCGGTTCTTCCACATATTTACATAACATGGATATGTGAAAAATGTTATGAACATAAGACATACCTGGCGGTAAAGCGAGTGTATAAGCTACAGTTTCTACTTGATCGAGGATTAAAAATGGGTCAATGAATCGAGGATTGAGCTTTCCTCTCTTTTCAAATCTCGTAACTCCATGGAGCAACACGTAACAACACATGATCTCCAATATCGAATTCCACATCCTTTCGATGAAGATCAGCATAACTCTTTTGTCGATCTTGTGAGGTTTTTATACGTTGTCAGATTGTTTGAATCTTTTTCGTAGTCATACATACCAACTCTGGTCCCAACAACGTTGCTTCACCCACCTCATCCTAACATATTGGAGAACGACACTTTCTTCTATACAACGCCTCAAATGGAGTCATGCCAATACTTGCTTGATAACTGTTATTGTAGGAAAACTCCACCAATGTTAAGAACTTGTCCCAACTTCTCTTGAAGTCAAGGAAACAAAGTCTTAATAGATCTTCAAGAGTTTGAATAGTCCTCTCCGACTGCCCGTCCGTATGAGGATGATATGCCGAGCCAAATCGTTAATCCGTGCCTATAGCTTTCTGTAAACTAACCCAAAATTGTGAATTAAATCTTGGGTCTCGATCAGAAATTATGGATACTGACATACCATGCAGTCTTACAATCTCATTTATGTACATACGAGCAAGACGTTCAAGTGTATAAGTTTCTCGTATAGGTAATAAGTGAGCAGACTTGGTCAATCTATCAACAATGACCCAAATTGAATCTATGCCTTGAGAATCTTTGGGAAGACCAGTAACAAAATCCATGGTAATGTGCTCCCACTTCCATTCTAGAATTTTAAGTGGTTGCAATGGACCTTTTGGTACTTGATGCTCCGCCTTGACTCGTTGACAAGTTAAACACCTTGAGATAAACTCCGCTATCTCTCTCTTCATATTTCTTGTAAAGCCCCCAAATTCGGATACTTAAAACTCAAACTCGGTGCTTCATGATACCATTTCTATGAGCGGAATAATACTAATAATAATAACAATAATATAACTATTAAACTTAATTTACATAATTATTAGAGTCTAGCTCCCAAGTACGTAACTTTTAATACATTTCTTACATAGCATGATAAATAGTATATATCATTGTCCTAATGATATCAAACTATTACATAGAATACCATAAATCTTATTTGGTTAGCTTTCCTTTTCTTTTGTTTCTACATGAGCCTTCTGGTTCTTCACACTTAGCTGAAAACATTCAAATTAAGCAAGGATGAGCATTTGAGTGCCCAGCAAGTATTAACAATTATATATATATATATATATATATATATATATATATATATATATATAAGTTAAAAGAATTTAAATATTTTCTTTATACTACTCTTCTACAACAAATCAATAGTTGTGAAGTAATCTATACCAATAATAATAACATAACAACCCTCTTTCAAATTTTTGAAACTATACGTAATGACTATAAATAGGGTTAAGGTGACATACTATGAATATTGTTTTCATTTTCGAAAAGGTTAAACAGAACTTCATCTGCAAACCGTCATAACTTACGGGCACGGGAGTGATCAGCCCGTTATGCCCTGTATTGATCAACACTACATGCAAGAACGATATTATCGTTCACTCTGTCCACCTTGGGCGCATAAAAGTTTTTCCTTGTACGGGATGTTCATACTTATCGGGGTTCCAAACCAAAGGTTTTATCTTGTTCAACAATAATCTATAATTCAACATATATATATATATATATATATATATATATATATATATATATATATATACGGGTAATTAACAAATGTGTATCAACATGTGATTAAATAAAATGATTATCCAAGTGGGGACACTTGTATAACCATATTTTGAAATTAACGAACATAATATATAATTGAGTTATATAATATAATATCATGTTGATAAACAATGATCGGATATAATATATACGACAATAGGGTTAATAATCTAGTACAATAATAATATAAATCTGAATCTTCTTACTCATGACCATTGCATAAAGGAAATGCAAAGCTAGGATACTTGCCTGATACGCTGCTTACAGTTCACAACTTAGTTTTATCTTTTGTATAATAACCTATCAGTAATAAGATCATTTTACTGATTAGAACAACATACTATAACACCTAGCACTGCTTATTGCAGTCAGCACATTACCTAATCACATTGTCACATATGTTTAACAACCATTGAATCAAAAATAAACACTTATCCAGTCCACCTATCTAAGTCCAAATCAATTTATGAAACACGTCGGTGTACCGACAGCTTTATCGGGTAATAATCGAGTCTAAAACTCTATCCTGTAGCTCAATTACTGTAATTATCAGTCATATTATTTTTAAATGACTTGTAATAATTTTTAAATATTTATTATAATTCATCATGAATTTTCAAACATCAGAATCATTATTAAATGATTTAAATATCAAACAATTCAATTATCATCAATATTTAATTACTATTAAACTATTAATGAAGCCATTGCCAAAATATTAAAGTTATTTATAATAACTCAGAATATTTTTTAAAGTATTAATATTATCCTTAAATGATTTTTAAAATAATTAAAATTATTTTTAAATAATTACCATTAAGATTTAAATATTAATGTACTATTTATTAAAAGTAATTAATTATAACTTAAAATATTTTTAATTCATTTATATCCTTTTTAAATAATTTATAAATTAATAAAATCATTTTTAAACTATTTATTTAATATAATTATTAAATAAATTTAATATCATTTAATATTAAATTAATATCATTAATATTAAATTATTAATAAAATTATTTTTTAAATATTAAAAGTTATATTTTATAACTTAAAATATTTTTAAACACTTTATTTTTATTTAAAATGATTTTTTTAATATTAAAATCATTTTTAAACTAAATTATTTAATATAATTATTAAATAATTTTAATATCATTAATAATAATTAATTAATAAAATTTACTTTAAATATTGAAAGTTATATTTTATAACATAATATATTTTTAAATACCTTATTATTATTTAAAATAATTTTTAATATAATAAAATCATTTTTAATTAATTTATTTAATTCATTAATTAAATAACTTAAATATCATTAATATTAATTTATCAATAAATTTCATCACAAAATATTAAAAGTCATTAAAAATAACTTAAAATATTTTCTTATATCATAATATAATTTTAAATAATTTTTTAAGTATTAAAATTATTTTTAAATAATTTATTTAATATAATAATTAAATAAATTAAATACCTCTAATATTTAAAAAATATTAAATATTTATGAAATATAATTAAAATAATTAAAAACAAATTTTTAAACCTTAAAATAATTTTTAATAGTTTATTTTATATTTTTAATAATTAAAAACTAATTTTCTATAATTATTTAATAAAAATATAATTTTTTATAAATAAACTGCCACTAAAGACCACCTATAGCGACAGAATTGTCACTATAGGTGTTCTTCATGTTCATCTTCAAAACCCAGAACACCATTTGTAGATATCCTGGTTACTGCTTTGACCAACTTTTAATCTTAATCTATGATGATTCAAGGCATGCTTGTGGTCAGATCTTAAAGTGCTAGTGCAGGACTACAATGTTCAACAACAAATATATTCATAACATGCATAACAAAGTAGATCTAAGGGCCTAAAGTAGCTGTCAGAGGCTGTTCTTCATTTCTGGGTTGCCCAGAAATGAAGAACAGTTCAAGCATGCATTTTTGGGCTTCCACAACTTGAAATCCGTATATTGTTTTTATGATCTATAAGCTTCTGTGTGTAGTCAGTATGTAAATGAAGAGATATAACACAAAACATCAACAAAACATCTACAGAATAAACTTCAAATCTCCGGTCAACCATTGTCAGAAATCATGTTCTTGATTTTCTGGAAATTCCAGAAAACCAAATCCGTGATCATCTAAGCTGGTTTGACCATCCATAGTGTTCAATCTGTTGATGATTTCAAGGATCTAAAAGTCTTAACCTGTAGTCCATATACCATACCACAACATCGTTATAACAATAGAAACCAAACAACTAACAACAGAATGATATGGGCCCATGAACTTGCTGTCAGAGCTTTCTGGGCAAGTTTATGGCTGCCCAGATTTCAACCAGTCAATGTCGATCCATGTGGTTTGACCACGAATGTCTTGCAATCTAAAGCTGATCTAGGCTTGATTCTTGATCCAGATCAAAGACCACATATCATATTACAATATCCAACACTTAAAACACTAAAGCACATAACAGGCAAGGATTAAAGAGGTCTGACATTTGACTGTCAGATACAAAAATAATAATTTCCAGATTTTTTTAAAAACTTCAAATCCGAGCCTCTAAATGTTATGGATCTAACATCTAGCAACCCAGATCGTCATTATATACTATAACCAACATATTTTAATACTCAATCATAACATTTAACATGTAGATCAAGATCAGATTTTCTAGGGTTAATTCTTATACCTCACTTTGTTCTTCTATTCTTATGGTGTTAGTGGGACTTGATTATGTGACTGATAAACTATATAATTTCGTGAGTTTTACTGAGAGAGAGGATTGGTTGGGTGTTTAAGCAAAATGGCCTAACAAATGACATTTTCTCTCTCTTAATCCTTTTATATACAATTCTATGGTGCATGTATTGGCTAATCTAGCTTAATATGCTGGAGTTTTGTGTCTCATGGAAAGTCAAGGTTTGGCCAATAACTCCAATAACTCTAACACTTGGCAAAATTCAATAATGCAAGAGTGGTATTTTGGTCATTTTTCTTGGAATTATAATGGCACAATGGTCAATTAGCAAACCCTTAGGGTTTGACCCTTAGGATTTAACCCTAAGGTTTAGCACAAAAATCAATTTCTTGGTTTTCATTTAGGGTTTAAAAACAAAATTTTTGTTACTAAAATTAGAAAATTAGGGGTTATTAATTAGATTAGGTTTCTAATTAATTTATACAGGAACATTAGGGTTTAATATCTCTAATTATAATTAACTTTACTAATTTAGCAATTAGGGTTTATAATTAGTAATTAAGTTTTAAAATTACTAATTAGGGTTACTAAATATAGAAATTAGGGGTTCTAGTTTAGTAATTAGGGTTTTCATGATTAACAATTATAATTCTAATGCTTATAAATTAATCACCTTATCACAATTACAAACAATCTTGAACTCTAATTTGAGTTTCAAATTAGGGTTTCTCATTTCAGAAATTAGGATTTTTGAAATATTAATTAGGGTTACTAATTTTAGAATTAGGGTTTCTAGCTAATTAGGGTTTCCAAAATTAATAAGGGTTTTCCTAATTAACATAGAATCTTATATAACACAACATAAATCAAATAACACCATTACTACACCGTCTTGAATGCGTATTAACTTTTGAACCAGGGTTTAACCAATTAATAATAGGGTTTTGAAAATATAAACCATAATTGACTAACCATTATCAATACGTAGATACAGTACATATTTATAGCACTGAAAAATCAAAATATAATTAATATTATATTATTATTCTCATTCCTTGATAAAAATCCAAAATTAGGGTTTGGATTCCATATCTGATATATTCTTCCATATTTAACCTTAATAATTAAGATAAAATAATTAACTTAATAATCTGTACTTAAATTCATATAATAAAATAATTATTATAATTATTCTAAAAATCACTCCATATATTATTTAAATAATATATGATTATATTTTCATGGAAAATAATTAATAAAAATATTTCTATTATAAAAGTAATTATTATAAAAATATAATTTATAATGATCAATAATTCTAAAATAAAATTATTTGTAAATATTCATGTAATAAATATATTTTTATTTACCACATAAATACATGTACACATTATCTTGTACAAATCCTCATCCTTAAAAAAATATTTATACTCAAAATTTTTGATTTAATTATATAGGAAATATCGGCTTGTTACATTCACCCTCCCTTATAAAGATTCCGTCTCCGGAATCACCGTTTTAAAACCTATACATACCAGGGTATATAGCATGCATAATCATTTCAAGTAGATCTCGATCATAATTTGATCGAACTGATCTTTAACTATTCACATAAAGCTTGTCTATCAGATTAAACGGAAATTTGATTTCTAAAAGAACTCAAATTCCTCCTTCAAAAATTTCTTTATAAAATAATTTACTATATTTAGGAAAATCATGTATAATAAAATAAAAGTTATACGAATAGTACTTGGAGTTCCATTGCCAACTGTCGCCGTATCATGGACTGTCATGCTAAAAACCCTCGCAGTAGATTTTGTTGGCTTGATTGATGATGTAGGCCACGTGATTGCTAAAGTCCCGCTGCCCTTGCCAGTAGTCACACTCCCTGCCTCCGTCCTCCTCTTCGGACAATCCTTCACCTTGTGTTCAGTCGATCCGCACAGAAAACACCCACTGTTTATCCTAGGATTGGGACAGTTGGGAGAGATATGGCCCTCTTGTCCGCACTTATAGCAAACAAATTTCCCCTTCAGACATTCCCCAGAGTGGTTCTTTCCACAAGTCTTACACTGCACAGTTGACTTTTTAACTCCTTCCTACTTGATCTAAACATTCCCAAAATTATTGACCTTCCTCTTTCCATCTCCACTCTTGCTCCCACTATTAATTCCTACCTTCCCAGCTCCTTCGGTCTTACCCTTATTCTTCATCTCCTTGTTGTAGAGGCTCATGGCCTCACTTCCCTCCTAAGCAATAATCGCCTTCTCCATGAGTGCTGCAAATGTAGGGATCTGCAACACTGCCACCTTATTGTTGAGCCAGGGTTTTAATCCCGGCTCAAACCTTCTCGCTTTTCTAGCCTCCGTATCAACTTGATGTGGGGCAAACCTAGATAACTCATTAAATTTGGCGGCATATTCAGACACCGTCATATTCTCCTCCTTCAACTCCAAAAATTTTACCTCCATCCTATCATGCATACTAGATGAAAAATAGTTTTCAAAAAATAGTATTTTGAACATATCCCATGTAACTACTCGTTCTCCTGCCCTTGTATGATTTGCTTCCCACCAAAAATTTGCCTCACCCTTCATCATGTAGGTGGCAAAAATGGTCTTTTGCCCCTCAGCTACCCTAGCTATCATGAATGCTTTTTCAATCTCTTTAACCCAAGTTTGGGCTTCAACAGGGTCAGTGGTACCTTTAAATTTCGGCAGTCCTACAACCTTGAAATCTTTAAAGTTCGCCAAACGATTGTCGGGCGGGTTCCCTGTGGCTGGTAATCCCTGTTGCATAGCCTGAGCTACCATGTTTGCAAAATGCTACATCGGGTCTTCTTGTTGTTGTCCTTCAACATTATTGACAGATTCTTCTGCCCTTTAGTTTCGAGTTTGTCGCCTTGGCGGCATTATCTGGTTAAATAAACATGAATTTAACTTACATTCTAAACCTTATCACATAAGTTTAATATATTAAACTTGTTTCATTACTTAAACATAGATTCATATTCATTTAGCGAATATTTTACATAGCATAACACATACTGCTTTAAACATCAGCTATCCCTGTGTGACCACAAAAGTCAGGAATTACAGTATTGACTAATACAAAAGTTGAGAATATTACCTTACACAAATATTCTAATCATATATATTACACCTACACAACAGAACCTATACTTTCTATTCACTATGCCTTTTTCCTTGGACAACCTTTTGCCTGATGACCTTCTATCCCACAGATAAAACATGCTCCTCGTTTATAGTCGGGACAATACAGAGTGGTATGTCCCTCATAACCGCAAAGATAACATATTCTTTGCCCTTTCTTCTTATCAAGTTTTCCTAAGTCATGGCCTTCTATCTTTCTTTTCTCCTTCTTGCTCAGAGCTGCACACGACGTGTTGCTTGAAGTTCCCATCTAATCAATTTGGATTTTAAGCTTATCATGTTCTTCCATTGTTTCTATTAACGCCTAACATAATTGACTATTTAATAGCTTTTCTATTTCCCACAGCCTTTCCAAAAAAAAAACCTTGTTCCTCAGATCATGCACCTCCGTTGATGCTTGATCAGCTTCAACTTTAGTGTCCAAATCACTATCTGTCAGTTCCACCATCTCCGGATCTGGTACTACGTTTTTTATAATAATCACTTCGTTCGAGTTGTTTTCATTGTGAGCCTCTATTTCAGCTATTAGCTTCGATATTAGCTCGGGTGTATGGATTTGATCCTTCTTCATGCTATAAGCATATAACAAGCCTTTTCCACCGGACATCTACACACAAAAATTATCCTGATTAGCATATAGTTTATACACACAGCAACCAATAGTTTTATATAAGTTATCTTTTATTTGTTTGACGATGAATTTATCTGATTCATCTCCTTTTAAACTCTATATGAGTTATTTATTTATTTTCAACGTTTCCCTCTATTCTAAGGTTATAGCCTAAGGTCTATCCCACCTAAGGTTTCTAACCCTAAGCTCTATTACCAAACTGTAAAGCCCTCAAATCCGGATACTTGAAACCCGAACTCGGTGCTTCATGATACCATTTCTATGAGCGGAATAACACTAATAATAATAACAATAATATAACTATTAAACTTAATTTATATAATTATCAGAGTCTAGCTCCCAAGTACGCAACCTTTAATACATTTCTTACATGGCATGATAGATAATATATATCATTGTCCTAATAATATCAAACTATTACATAGAATATCACAAATCTTATTTGGTTAGCTTTCCTTTTCCTTTGTTTCTGCATGAGCCTTCTGGTTCTTCACACTTAGCTGAAAACATTTAAATTAAGCAAGGATGAGCATTTGAGTGCCCAACAAGTATTAACAATTATATATATATATATATATATATATATATATATATATATATATATATAAGCTGAAAGAATTTAAATATTTTTTTATACTACTCTTTTACAACAAATCAATAGTTGTGAAGTTATCTGTACCGATAATAATAACATAACAACCCTATTTCAAATTTTTAAAACTACGTAATGACTATAAATAGGGTTAAGGTGACATACTATGAACATTGTTTTTATTTTCAAAAAGGTTAAACAGAACTTCATCTGTAAACCGTCATAACTTACGGGCACAGGGCTGATCAGCCCGTTATGCCCTGTATTGATCAATACTACATGTAAGAACGATGTTATCGTTTACTCTGTCCGCCATGGGCGCATAAAAGTTTTTCCTTGTACGGGACGTTCATACTTGTCGGGGTTCCAAACCAAAGGTTTTATCTTGTTCAACAATAATCTATAATTCAACACATATATATACGGGTAATTAACAAAGGTGTATCAACATGTGATTAAATACAATGATTATCCAAGTGGGGACACTTGTATAACCATATTTTGAAATTAACGAACAGAATATATAATTGAGTTATATAATATAATATCATGTTGATAAACAATGATTGGATATAATATATACGATAATAGGGTTAATAATCTAGTACAATAATAATATAAATCTGAATCTTCTTACTCATGACCATTGCATAAAGGAAATACAAAGGTATGATACTTGCCTGATACGCTGCTTACAGTTCGCAACTTAGTTTTATCTTTTGTATAATAACCTATCAGTAATAAGATCATTTTACTGATTAGAACAACATACTATAACACCTAGCACTGCTTATTACAGTCAGCACATTACCTAATCACATTGTCACATATGTTTAACAACCATTGAATCACAAATAAACACTTATCCAGTCAACCTATCTAAGTCCATATCAATTTCTGAAACATGTCGGTGTACCGACAACTTTATCGGGTAATAATCGAGTCTAAAACTCTATCTTATAGCTCAATAACTGTAATTATCAGTCATATTATTTTTAAATGGCTTCTAATAATTTTTAAACATTTATTATAATTTATCATGAATTTTCAAACATCGAAATTATTATTAAATGATTTAAATATCAAACAATTCTATTATCAATAATATTTAATTACTATTAAACTATTAATGAAACCATTGTCAAAATATTAAAGTTATTTATAATAACTCAGAATACTTTTTAAAGTATTAATATTAGCCTTAAATAATTTTTAAAACAATTAAAATCATTTTTAAATAATTGCCATTAATATTTAAATATTAATGTACTATTTATTAAAAGTCATTAATTAAAACTTAAAATATTTTTAATTCATTTATATCCTTTTTAAATGATTTTTAAATTAATAAAATCATTTTTAAACTATTTATTTAATATAATTATTAAATAAATTTAATATCATTTACTATTAAATTAATATCATTAATATTAAATTATTAATAAAATTATTGTTTAAATATTAAAAGTTATATTTTATAACTTAAAATATTTTTAAACACTTTATTTTCATTTAAAATGAATTTTCTAATATTAAAATCATTTTTAAACTAAATTATTTAATATAATTATTAAATAATTTTAATATCATTAATAATAATTAATTAAAAAATTTACCTTTAAATATTGAAAGTTATATTTTATAACTTAAAATATTTTTAAATACCTTATTATTATTTAAAATGATTTTTAATATAATAAAATTATTTTTAATTAATTTATTTAATTCATTTATTAAATAACTTAAATATCATTAATATTAATATATTAATAAATTTTATCACAAAATATTAAAAGTCATTAAAAATAACTTAAAATATTTTCTTATATCATAATATAATTTTAAATAATTTTTCAAGTATTAAAATTATTTTTAAATAATTTATTAAATATAATAATTAAATAAATTAAATACCTCTAATATTTCAAAAATATTAAATATTTATGAAATATAATTAAAATAATTAAAAACAAATTTTCAGACCTTAAAATAATTTTTAATAATTTATTTTGTATTTTTAATAATTAAAAACTAATTTTTTATAATTATTTAATAAAATTATATTTTTTTATAAATAAACTGTCACTAAAGACCACTTATAGCGACAGAACCGTCTCTATAGGTGTTCTTCATGTTCATCTTTAAAACCCAGAACACCATATGCAGCTATCATGGTTACTACTTTGACCAACTTTTAATCTTAATCTATGATGATTCAAGGCCTGCTTGTGGTCAGATCTTAAAGTGCTAGTGCAGGACTACAATGTTCAACAACAAACATATTCATAACATGCATAACAAAGTAGATCTAAGGGCCTAAAGTAGCTGTCAGAGGCTGTTCTTCATTTCTAGGTTGCCCAGAAATGAAGAACAGTTCAAGCATGCATGTTTGGGCTTCCACAACTTGAAATCTGTATATTATTTTTATGATCTATAAGCTTCAGTGTGTAGTCAGTATGTAAATGAAGAGATATAACACAAAACATCAACAAAACATCTACATAATAAACTTCAAATTTCCGGTCAACCATTGTCAGAAATCATGTTCTTGATTTTCTGGAAATTCCAGAAAACCAAATCCGTGATCATCTAAGTTGGTTTGACCATCCATAGTGTTCAATCTGTTGATGATTTCAAGGATCTAAAAGTCTTAACCTGAAGTCCATATACCATACCACAACATTGTTGTAGACACTAGAAATTTTCTGTACTACTGTCACTAACATTGCAGGAGAGCAGATTCATCTTTTAAGAGGGAACCCTGAAAGACGATCCATATCCGTACCGGATACTACCGGAAGTTCAGCATCAACCCCAGATCGCAATCTGAGAGTAACAATTCCAATCTCGGAGATAATCCCGAGGCATGCGGATCAATACCGGCACACACACCGGAGAAGACCGATTAATCTCGGAGATAACCCCGAGGTATCCAGTCTTAGTCCCAACCATGGGAATAGCCACCAACCTTGGTGATAACCCCATGGAATGCAATTTCGGTAGTAACCCCGGAAATGCTTGTTACAAGTGCGACCAACTTCAATCTCGGCGCTCACAACGAGATCCATTGCCAGCCCGGCCATAATATCGGGAAGACAGACACACCTCAAGGATGACAATGAGGACCTTCAACCAATTGCAGCAGTCCAATCCCAGCGAAGCTGAGCAACGTCAGCTTTATCAGCCCAATCTGGTAATAACACCGGTGAGGGGCAACATCGTCATCTGACCAACACGATGCCACGCCACGTCGCCTCAACATATCTACGCAACAATGTCCTACAAGACTAATCAATCCCGAGTGACTATTGTACGGGGTAACGGATGAAAGTTGAAGCTTGAAGACCGGAGGGCACCGTTCCATCTTCAATGACTTCGTACAAACTCTAATCCCATGCCATCGTATAACTCTCGACAACGGCGGTCCGAAATAGGTCTTGTATACCTCAAACGGATGCCCGAATTGTGCTTCTAAAAATTTGAGTGGACATTACAGTGCCCGAGTGCACGTACTTCGAGACAACCTGACCCAAAAAACCCGGGCCAACCCGGGTTGCCTCTGGTACACCTGCGGCTAATATGCCTATAAATAGAGGGCTTGGGGTGCTGATTTTTCAAGAGAAAACGGCGAGGAAGCCTTGCCCAATTTGCTCTGCACTCATCCCATGCAGTGTACTTTCCCCTTTTAAACACCTGTGAGCTCATATATAGCCTCTTTTGTACCCACAAAAGCCAGTTTTACCCACTCTAAAGATATAGAAGCCTTTTTCAGCAGTTTGCTGTAAGCCTTCTCACACACTTTAGAGTCTTTCTCTTCATCTTTGCACACGCCCTTCTACACGTTGAGAGTTGTGTTACTTGCTTTTGCCCGGGCTTCGGTCCATGGTTTCATTCCAGTCTATATATATATATATATATATATATATATATATATATATATATATATATATATATATATATTGACTAACATTATCGTGTTATGCCTCGATTGAGCCTAGACTTTGGTCTGGAGCGTTTAATTGCTTTTGCATATATATACATTTATATATATAAACTGCGTGTCGAACTCTGTTCGATGAGCCTAAACTTATGTCTGGTGCGTTTAATGGCTTTCTTATATATATAATTATATATATGAACTGCTATCGAACTCTGTTCGGTGAGCCTGGATTTCACATCCGGTGCGTTTACTGCTTTAATATATATATACTTATATATATTAACTGTTGTTGGACTCCGTCTGATGAACTTGGATTTCACATCCGGTGCATTTACTGCTTTAATACTTCTGATGAGCCTGAATATATATATATATATATATATATATATATATATATATATATATATATACATTTCGTCCCACCTGGAGTTTACTTCCTGGTGGTTGACCGTTTTTACAGCTTTCTGTACATTTCGTCACGCCTGGAGTTTCCTCCGTGGCGGTTGATAGCTTTTACAGCTTTATTTATATTTCTGATCCCCTATGGATGTGCTTCGTGGTTGGTGATCATGTATGTATATATATATTTACAGCTTTTATATATACCTGCTTACTGCGTTTATATCAATTGCGTCATCATGTGAGCCTAGGAATCATGTGATCACAGATTCAGTCTCCTGAATCAAGATTTGGTTCCCGTGATGGACCTTTTCAGCTATAAGCAGCTTATAAATTTATCGGTGATGGTTGGATTTTCTCAGATGGTTTTTATACCCACGAGAAATTCAGCACCTTTTTGTACATTTATTTTTGTACGGATGCCTCGCATCTGTCAAATAAAATCAATCAAGCCGAGCACTTAATAAAATGGGAGTGTAAAAGGTCTCAATTACTATTGAGCATCAGGGTTTGAAAAAACCTCTTTTATAAAACATCACTGCCATATCTTGCTTAAAATTGAATTTTTACATAAAATTCAAACCCTGTGTATATAGGTGCGTACGAGGCCTTGCACTACTTCTAAATAATAGCACATTGACCCACACACACACATTCAGATAATAGTTTCTTGAAAAGAGGCGGTCACCGTGGTAACACGGATGTCGGGGGGTGCCTAACACCTTCCCTCCGCATAACCAAGTCCCCGGACCCTAATGAATCTCGGTTTCACTGACCCGCTTAGTAGTGTCACATCACTGGGTCAATGTGCAAACCTTTTTCTCGGTTGCGTTGGTATTACTATTTGAAAAACCAACTGGCGACTCTTAACAGTCCATCGTCGACATTATACATGTCGGACCTTTTTCACTTATTTTTTTCAAACAAATCTCACCTAAAAGGAGAACACCAAAGAACAAGTAACGGAAATGGACAATTAAAAATTCCGATGTCGATAGGTGGCGACTCTGCTGGGGACTCCAGTAAGAGGACTTAAGCCGCTATTACAATTTTTTCAAAATTGTTATCTGCTTGTGTGTGGATGTTGCATTTACATTTTATGATTAATGTGTACGAATGCATTTCCTTACTTAGTGCTTCGCACTATAAACTGCTTGTGATATTAGTGCTTCGCACGTGTCATCATTTTCATACGGTAAGACGCGATGTATGTGAATGTATGTTGTGTGGTCCCTCCACCAGGAGGCTATCCCGTCGGTGTTTGATTACTGAACTCATGAGAAGACTAATTCTCCGAGGCTCAGGAAAGGCACCACCCAAATTCGCTCCAGTTGAAAGAGCGGATTAACTTCCCATCAAGTAGATTGCGATGATTTGGGAACCTCCATGCCAAAAAGCCGCGAGAGTAACCTAAGATAGGTCAGCCTCTGATAAACCCAAAATGGAGGAAAGTCTCTTCATGCTCTCATTTCAAATTACTTGTAAAGCGCAATTACTTGTAATTATCTTCCATATCTATCTCCATGTAATGAGAAATATGAAGAAATGTGTACACATACATGCTACAAATAGCTGACATCCGTTTTGCAGGATAAAATTCCTAAACTGGACACATCACATAGCATCTTATTATCCACCTTCCCTAAAGACTAAACTATGCAAGTCTTTTGCAGGGGAATCAATCGGACCTACCGCCCGTTCAAAGTCCAAAAAGGCAACAGGCCTATAGTCAATCATGTTATCATCCGACCAGACCGAACTTAATCCAGTTTCTCGTAAAGAATTTGACAGATTAAGCAAACAGATTATAGATTTGGCTGTTCTACTAAACGAATTACACCAATCTACACAAGGTCAGAAAATACCTGTACATGCTGAATCCTCCACACAAGGAGGAACCCAGGTCATTACAATACCTGAACTGCAGTTGGATCCGACCAACAAAACTCATGATGCTGCCCATCCCACTGGAGACCCAGACACTGGTGACATCAAAAAGAAAGTCCTCTAAATGGAAGAGACTCTTCGCACTATCAAAGGAATTGGAACACACGAGAGTGTTTCATATGTTGATTTGTGTATTTTCCCTGGTATTCATTATCTAGAAAAGTTTAAAACTCTTGACTTTGAAAAATATGACGGGTTAGGAGATCCTTACACACATCTAAAGGTGTTTATTAGAGAACTGGGATCTTATGCAGAGGATGAAAAACTCAGAATGCAATTGTTCCAAAAAAGTCTAACTGGAGAAGCTCGTTCGTGGTACACAAGATTAGACAATTCAAAGATCCATAGTTGGGAAGAGCTAGCACATACTTTCCTCACCCAATACAACTTTTAATCTCAAATGGCTCCTGATCGGTATCAAATTACCAAGATCAAGAAACAGTCTAATGAGTCTTTCAGAGAGTATGCTCAGAGGTGGAGACGCCTGGCTGCCCAAGTTAGTCCTTCCATGATAGAATCAGAGATGGTCATGACTTTCATAGACATACAAGAAGCACCTTTCTATGAAAGAGTTTTAGCCGGCATCGGCAAGCCATTTTCTGAAATAGTCAAACATGGGGAGATAGCTGAAATGGGATTGAAATTCGGAAAGATTCAAGACCTAGCTGCACTCAAAGATGTTGCTGATCACATCCAATCTAGAAATTATGGGAACAACCCCTGGAGGGTCCATAAAAAGAAATAGGAGGATGTTTCCCTGATACTATAGGGTCAAAAAGGCAATCAGAACATGCCTGTCCAGAGGAGAAATTACACTCCCTTTCAAGCACAGTCTTCAAATCCTCCAGTACCAAAAGGTGGAGAAGCCAAACGCCCTCGAGTATTCACACCCTTAGAGGACACCCTCGAGAACATTCTCAATCTTCTAACAACACAGAAAAGAATCACGCATCTGCATCTACCAGTAGCCCTAATGGACGGGGTTTTAATGCTGCTCGGAAATGTGCTTATCATGTCGGGGCACCTGGACATAATACTCAGGATTGTTGGGCCTTGAAACACAAAATCCAAGACCTGATAGACAACGGTGAAATCGTGGTCGCCAAACCCGATCAGCCTCACGTTCAAGACAACCCTCTTCCTCAACACAAGGAAGAAGAGGTCAACATGATCAATTGGAGCAGCGGACAGAGTTCCAATTTCAGCTGTGAATCCTCCCAGACCCCCAAAGATGGTGATGACAAACGGGATTATGCCAAGTTCCAATTCACAATGGAACGAAAGATAAAAGCTCTCTGTAAACAAATTGAGCAATTGGCAGAACTGGTGACTTATCAGCATCAAGTGACTCGTCATCTAATCAGCCAGGAGCATGCCAGTCTCCTACCTATTGTCATGAATATTCCCTCTTCAGTTTCAGAAAATGAAATACTGGAAGACAAAGTGACGAAGAGAGCGAATGCTAAGGCCCGTCGGGATTTTGCCAACAAAAGAGAATTCACACATTTGGGCCAACCTATGGAGGAAATCCTTCATATGTTAATCAATGATGGAAGGATTTGTTCCCTTCTACCTCCAATCAACCCCCGCTCAGGACGATACAACTCTGAGGGAGTATGTCAATATCATTCTCAATCTCGCGGTCACAGCACAGAAGAATGTTGGGCACTCCGCCACCTTATTCAAAATTTAATCGATAGTGGCGTACTGCGCCTGGCAGATAATGACACTATGTTACGGGCAAGTGAGGATTCGGGTCCTACTAAGTGGAAGAGTGTAGTAGCAGTCATATTCGCTAAAAATGATGGGGTTAACAAATCACTTGTCATGCTAGTAATTCAACTCAAGTGAATCAACAATCCTTTGAAAGTGGTCGCTCCCGAGCCAATCAACTTGCTGTGCAGAGCACAATATCCTATTGTTAGCTTGCGCACAGTTCTGTGGAATTATGGAGAAGGTGAAGGATCCACCTCGCATACAACTGCTACAGTGTCGAAGGAGAATCCGTTGTATCTTCCCCAACGGGTAATGAAGCCTGTCATAACGAGAATCCACTGTACTCATTGAGAAGATTGAAAATTTCCTCCGCACTATGGGTCATAACGAAGCCAAGGTGGTTTTAAGCTTGAAAGAAGCTCCACAACAGATATCAATCTTGGACTTGGTCTTGACTTTCGAGAATCACGGGAAGGTCTTGATAAAGGTTTTAGAAGAAGCCTATCTACAACATCAGTTGATACGGAAAAGTTTCAACATTTGGTTGATCACATTTTCAACAACAATGTGATATCCTTCACTGATGATGACATACCGCCCGAGGGGACCGGTCATTGCAAATCGTTGCACATTACGGTCTTATCCTCCGGATATATGGTGGCTGGAGTTTTAATAGATGGAGGTTCCTCTCTGAATATCTGCCCATATGCTACCTTGGTGAAAATGAATATCAATCCCAATCGAATTCGGAGTAGCCATACCATTATTAAAGCTTTTGATGGAGCCCGCCATAACTCGGTCGGAGTAGTTGAGCTGCCAATTGAGATTGGTCCTCATACATTCTGCGTATCCTTCCATGTGCTCAAGATAGATTCGGGATACAACCTGCTCTTGGGACGACCATGGATTCACATGGCAGGGGCAGTCCCCTCCACTCTTCACCAACAGTTGAAATACATCATCAATAATAGCCTGGTCACAGTCAACGCTGAACCAGAGATTCCTCAGCACGGGGACATGCCATTCATCAATGCCAATAAGGATGTTGAGCCAATTAGTTTTCATGCTTTGGAAATAAGCAATACCCAATACCATGCTATTGGAACGCCACTGCCCGAACCCCAAATTTCTACCGAGGTAATGTCGGCCACTCAAGAAATGATGTCGTTGGGTCAAAAACCGGGACAAGGGTTGGGTAAAGATTGCCAGGGTATCAAGTACTCTATTCGCTTAACCCAACAAATTGGGACAGCTGGACTAGGCTATTCTGCCAGCTCTAGTCACAGGAATCCTCATAAGCATCAGCAGATTCCTTCAGCTTTAACCATGCGGCGTTTAGCTTCGCTTGCAAGCTCCGAGTCCGCACAACCTCCCGTAAAGGTGCCAGCCAATATAATGACGATGTTATTTCCCAAGCCGGTTCCGGTGAAGGAGAAAGAAATCTTTGTTCCAGATCCTACAGTGGAGGAAGAGGAACAAAGAATCAAGCAAGACGTCATGCGGATGATGTCCGGCATACGCATCATCGTTCATGATGAGCATACCAACAGATACACCCCAGACGATGATTGCCCAAAGGTAATGGCTATCATTCGGGACAGGGAAGATGATGATAATCCCTTTATCACTGCGGTTCACCCGGAATTTGCTCTTGCTAATTGGAACAACAATCCTTGCATTGGTCGTCAAGGGTAAAGCGGGCGAAAACTCTTTCTACCCTTTAGATATAATAACTGCTTACTTTTCTGTACAGTATTAGCTGTTTATTTTTCCAGTATATGCTAACACTATGTATGATCAACACATTTCATATATACTAAGTGAAAGCATATTTTGTTTTAGGACTCTGAATTTAGATGTGCATGTACTTGCTGATACGGTGCCTCTTCTCCACAAGGATTGGACCTTTGATGTAAAGATAAATTCAGCCTTGGTGGATATACAGGATGACATTGAGGTACCTCCAGAAATTCAAGAATGGGTCAAAGACAAACCCAAACCCAACCTTGATCAAACCACTCCTTTCAATCTCGGAACCCTAGAAAACCCTAAGTTAATCCAGATTGGTTTAGACCTTACCCCAAACCGACGGAATGACATGGTTACGCTACTAACCCAGTTCCAGACAATCCACCGAAATCTATCAAACTAAGGAACTACATTTGATGCCTTACCATCAGCAGGTTTTAAAGATGGCTTTGGGATTTGAAGAAATATCCTTTCTACACATTCCTCGTAATAGGAATGATTTCACGGACGCGTTAGTAACTTTGGCCTCCTTGATCCGCATATCAGACAAGGAACACTTACCAAGCATCACAATTTCCCTACACAAGGCCCCAGCCTATGTGAATTACGTTGGAGAAGTATCGGATGAGATACCTCCCATCCAACATCCTTGGTATCAGCATATCAAGGAATATTTATGAGATGGATCTACACCCGCTGAGGCGAGCCCGACTGAGAAAAGGTGGATCCATCGATTTGCTATGAAATTCTACCTGAGTGGAGATGCGCTCTACAAAAGAGATGCAGGATTAGGTCTCCTCAGATATTTAGACAATGATCAAGCCCAAAGGCTTATGGATGAAATCCATGGCAGAGTCTGTGGCCCCCACATGAGTGGCCCCCTCCTTGTCAAGAAAGTCCTCAGGACAGGACATTATTGGCTATCTCTCAAAGTTGATTGCAATGACCACGTCAGGAAATGCTATCAGTGCCAGATTCATGGGAATGCTATACACGCCCCTCCACGGGAACTTCACAATATGAGTTCACCTTGGCCCTTCTCAATGTGGGGAATGGACGTTATCAATCCCATTGAGCCTAAAGCCAGTAATGGTCATCGATTTATCTTCACCAAGATCGACTACTTCACCAAGTGGGTAGAAGCAGCCTCTTTCCCCAGGGTTACTAAAGAAGTCATCATTGCTTTCATCAGAAATAATGTCATTTGTCTATATGGACAACCAGAGGTGATTGTGTCCGACAATGCCAAGAACCTCAACAACAAAATGTTGGAGGAATTATGCAGTAAATTCCACATCAAACATCTCAACTCAGTTATCTATCGTCCGAAGATGAATGGTGTTGTTGAAGCAGCTAACAAGAACATCAAGAGGATTATGCAAAAGATGTCCACCAATCACAACAATTGGCCTGACCTATTGCCTCTAACTCTGTTAGCCTACAGAACCTCAATGCGCACTTCTAATGGGGCAACTCGCTATGCATTAACCTATGGGATGGAAGTAGTACTCCCCATAGAAGTTGAGATGGAATCCCTTAAAGTATTGATAAACGCTCAGTTGGATGAAAACCAATGGGTACAAGATAGGTATCACCAATTGGCTTTAATAGACGAAAGGCGAACCGCGACTATCTTCCATGGTCAGTTACATCAACAAAGGATCACCAGATCCTACAACAAAAAAGTCCGGCTACTGCAATTCAGATAACATGACTTGGTTTTGAAGAAAATCTTTGACAACCAAGATCAGTCTAAGGGAAAATTCGCTCCTAATTAGGAAGGCCCGTTTATTGTCAAGGAAGTATTGACAGGAGGCGCTCTAAGATTGCAAGAAATGGATGGTGATGGATTTCCACAACTCATCAACTCGGACACCGTGAAATGATATTATGTCTGAAGTTGCCATCAAGTAAACATCTTGGTGGTAGACCATCAGGTCACCAGTTATTCCGGTTCTTTAAACCTTTACCACAAACAACTTTTCTACACTTCGCCCCTCAGGGAAACATACCTTTCAAGCCAGCAGCCTGGCTCTCCTTTGCGCTCATGCAACTTAGGTCATCCCACCACGGATTGAACCTCTTGTGTATACAATTTGGCTACCCATACCTGGGATCAAACTTTTCACCTGCAGTTTATCCTCAACCTAGGATTAAACTTTCTCCTCCCTGCACTCTGACCTGCACACGGGATTATGCTTTCATTTCGCCCTGAGGGGCGAACTACATCAACCTGATCTCCTCTTCAATAGGAGTACGTAGGAAACCATTTCATATGGCCCGGTCGCAATAAAACAAAAACAACAAAAACATTTCCACCCTTTTCCTTACAAAAACAAAAATAAAACAAACATTCCTACACCATTCCTGCCACATACAGCATTGAACCTCTTACACCAGGTTCGAACTACATCGACCTAATCTCCTCTTCAATAGGAGTACGTAGGCAGCCATTCATGGTGCGGTCTCACCCCCTACCAAAATATATACCCTTGTCAGTCGGTACTGGGATCATCCTTCAAACCACTACATTTCATTCGGCTTCAGACCAAAGGGATGGAATTACCTGAACTCCTCCCAACTAGGAGATTCGACAACCATCTAAGCTGCGGTCATACCTTGAAGAGCAACACCAATCCATAAGAGATGGAATTAACTAGGCTTCTCCTAAATAGAAGTAATGGCGACCATCTGTGGTGCGGTTAATCTCAAAGAGGAAAGCCATACTCCTCTCCTCATTTCCATATAGAAACCAGTCCCAAGACACCAAAGATGGTAGGGATACATCCAGAACGATGATCCATTCTGAACTATCCAGAGACAACTCAATGTCTATCCACCCAGGAGAAATTCAGAATACATCAAGATCACAAGCCCTGAAGCAGCATACAAAATATCAAGCAAGTAGCAAAGCATATCTAAAAGGGAAGTGATCAAAAATATATTTCCCTGTCATATATATAATGTTATTTGATATACACAATGTAAACTGTACATGACAAAATGGCTAAGCTAGTCTGTGCAGGAAAATACAAGATCATCTACAAGTCAGGGTATATGCGAGTAAACAAGCCCAACATGGCGTCCCTCTCAGAAGATGGATGTGAAACTGTGGTCTCCTGTATGAGAATATCCACATGACCCAACAGATCTGCAGCCATCTGCATGGTAACCATATGATCATCAATCTACGCGCTCATCTCTGTGATCATACCAGTGGTAAGGGACCTCACTACATTGCTATCTGTGACGGCTACATCCCGGGCAGATATGGCTATATCCCGCTCAACTATTACTGCATCTCTGACTGATATAGCCTCATCCCGCTCAACGACGGCGGCATCTCTAAGAGCCAATGCCTCGTCTCTCTCCAATAGAGCAACCTCCTTCCCATCAAGAGCAGTCGACATCATAGATCGAATATGATCTCTCTCAAAGGTCATCAGATGAAGACTCTACTCTAAGTACGGTGCCGAGTGCTAAATCACAACAGTACTGGTACTAGGAGAATTCGGAAGAAATGCTGGAAACCCAGCAGTGGGCTCCTCCTCGATGTAGGTATCAATGTCCTCCATGGGCTCTACATCATCTAACTCACGCTCCGGTACTGCAAATACTGCTGCAGCCGATAAAATCTCTGTCTCCATCCACGCGGAATACTCTGCGGAATAACCAGGATGACTAACAAAAAAGTTGCTATCTCGTACTGATCCCAGTAGGCGTATACCCGAGATCAGTCCTCTGCTGAGAGGTACCGAGAAGCTGAACGCTGACCTGTCGCCCCCTCAAAAGGATGAAAATTCTGGGACTGGTCGAATTGTGACATCACGGCTAATGGGTGATAAGTAGTCACTCCCCTCAAACCAGTCAGAAGGAGATAATTCATGCCTGAAACATGAGTAATGAAGCTGTATGGTGAGCTAAGCCCCGAACACAGCAATATGCTGAATGGATCTCTGATATCTGCCAAGAATGTGGACCAGGATAGAGCATTTGTACACTCTGATGGCTGAAAAGAGTATGACATAGCTACATCATGGGTGAAGCAGTACCCATGCCGTCTAAGAGTGCCAATCGGTCTCAAGGGTGACATGAACCACACATATAGCATGACTGAGCTACCTGTGAACACTTCTATAGGATACGTGCAAAAATACGATGCCGACCGCAGCGTCTCTGCTACAATCATAGGTACAATGGTATGACCCTCCCTGAGAGCTCTCACGGCCATGATAACGCCTATATCTATCTCATCCATATATCGCGGCATATACACATATTACAATACACATAACATCAGTATGTCAACTCTGGCTAAACGCCAATGATCCTCCGGTGCGGTGAAATCTCCGAAATGTCGTGAATAGCTATCCTCCGAGCCAAATCTGTTGTACAAAAAATGCTGGGATATCATATGGCCAGATGTCAACTCATCCTGTACTACTCTGCGCCTCAATCCTGTGAGAGTCATGAATCGTCTGCTCATGTCTCCCAAAGCCAGATGCACGTAAGGTATGTCTAAAGGCAACATCATCAAACGTGCATACTCCTCCAGAGTAGGAGTCAACTCATGGGTGCCGAATCTGAATACCTGCCTATCCGGTAGCCAATGCTCTATCATCCCATCCACAAATCCTGCGGGAACCTGAAAAGTCAAAAAGGTCATGGTATGCTGCAATAAATGATCTACAGTCACCCTGTCTGGTGGTGACATACTATCTCCTGAGTACATGGACCCTTTGTGACGCCCCCAAATCCGAGTTCTCAACCCCGGGTTTGGTGCTCACTATCCATCATCAACATAAGCATTCTATATACTATTGCGGAATAATAAACATACGTTGTTCATTATAATAATGTCTTATACAATACCCCAAGGTCTATTACCTTAACATAAACATACCTTACATAAGTTACATAAAGTAACACAAAAGGTTTACATAAACATCAAACATAGTATTTCATGATACATAAACATTTATAATAACTATTCTTGGACCTTTCCCTTGCCCTTGTCCTTCTTACTTGAACTCTCTGACTTGGCTGAAATAAATGTCATGATATAGCAAGGGTAAGCAACTAATTTGCTTAGCAAGTTTAAGTACAAAGAAGATATATCATGATTAGTAAGAAATTTATCGTTCAATGTTCAACAATAGAAATTAATTGCGAAAGAACTAGAATTAAGTCTTGATAACTGAATATTCGAATAACAGATACTGAGTAGTCATAATGACCATGAACATATGCTAAGGTTGTCAGTATTTAAACTGGTCCTTTTAATAAGTTTTGGTAATCAAGGGGATCAGCCTTTCATACCCGGTGTATTATGCATAAACACTTAATTTACGAGCAATAATTGTTTTTCATTAATGCTTTAATCAAATTGTTCTTTTTCTCAGTTGTGAGTCCTTACCAAATCAATTGGTGAAGAAAAGCTTTTAACAGCATATTTGGTTTAACAAATTTAAACATATTTGATCTAGCCGATACAATGAGCATAGATCTATATCTTAAACAGTGCATGAATAAAAGAACTTTAACTAATTCACAGTTCAATAATAATAGAACATGAATTTAATTGCACTGAGTGCGAGCATCAATAATCAATATGGATGTGAATAATAAACAATAATTATTCACTAACATGCTTTGAAAAGAATAACTCAAGTTTGAGTTAGAGAACTTGCCTTGACTGCGATCTACTGCTACACAATTTAATTTAATCACTTTATTGTAAAGACCTATCATTGTTAAGATTGATCTTACAATCAGCATATCATACTTTATATTATAATACAATTACTCTATCAGCAATTTACTTATCCACATAATCAATTACCTGAAAACATTCTTATTATTACCATTCTTTGATAATATATTATTTACTTTGTCATATTTCTTATGATTTAACACTTAATCTTTCCTTTTATTAGCTCTTCTTTATAATCTAATAAGATGAATACTAACATCATAGTCTAGATTATACAAACATGCAATCCAGCCACCTGGATTGACTAATCCAGTAAACTGAATTCAACAAACTTCCAATCCAGCAAGACTGGATTCTAAATCCTTCAATCCATCAAACTGGATTCTAAATCTTTCAATCCAGCAAACTGGATTCAACATTTTTTCTAATCCAGCAAGCTGGTTTCCATATCTCTTTTACGAAAATACCAAATCAACTTATTATTTTTCTATCCTTTGGCCATACTTATATACATGTATTTCATACACAAAAAGTATTTTTCCGTAATTTTTTAATTTCTTTTACTATTTTTCAAAAATCATTTTTAGTGCGTGGCTTAAGAAATTAGCCCCATCATGCTCAACTCCAGAAATTTCCATCTCTTGGCATAATCTCATACATGTTAACGTGACCCTCCAGTTTAAATTTCGTGGCCATCGGAGTTATAGAACTCCGGTTATAGCGATTTTCGTCCGAAAAACCTAAATATTGAAATGGTCATTTTTGGACAGGAGCTACTTTATGACATATATTTTCATGTCCCAAAAGGCTAGAATTTATTTCGTAATTTAAGTGGCCGAAATTGCCCTTTCAAAATTTTGGGCAGACCCCGTTTTGGGATTTTTAGCTTTTACCTACTTTGCTAAATTCAGTCCATACGGAAATTTACAACTTCTTTTTAGGTAATTCCACTTGGGTTTGAAAGATAACTCATCATATTACTCTCCCAAATTTTTCTAGAATTTTTAAATGCCAGACAAATGATGAAAATACCCTTTGCTTTGACTGACCAAAAACAGTTTATTTTTCTTTCAAAAGACCAAACTATTTTTGCTAAAACAGTTGCTACCACTTGTGTATTCAACATTTTTGAATACTACCACTTGGGTTTAGTAGTTAACTTACATATCTAGCACCCCTCTTTGACGGATCACAAAAAGAAGGTGTAGATCAAAAACGGTAGTCGATCAATGGATGTGAAAAAACTAGAGTTTTCTTACAAAACGAAACTAGTTTCTTTTCTATCCTTTTGATTCACTTTCTAACACTCAAATATGTTAGATCCATACATGAAACCATATAAAACATGTAGATAGAGGGTTTTAGACCTCTAGATCATAAACCTTATATAACCAAAATCAACCAAAATAAAAAGAATAAGCTAGATTAGTTTTCACCTTGATTTTTGGGCACACTTTCTTTTTCTTGCAAAGTAAGAGATAAACTTTGGGTGCATCAATGGCGAATTTCCTTCCTCTTTCTCTCCTCTTCCCCACCGAACTTCTCTCTCTCTCTCTCTCTCTCTCTTATATTTTGCTTGGTTAACTAAAGAAAAAGTAAGATGAGATAAAATAAAAGATGAAAGAAAAGATAGTTTAATGTGTTGGACAAAATATATAGATACATTAGTATATCTATATCTAATCCACTAACATATCTCCTCTCTCTCTCTTAATTATTACAAGATTACTTACTAATATGTTGGCTCCATAAACAAAATGACACCTATCCCATTAAGTAAATATCTTTTGGAATTTGGGAGCTTGTAATGATGACATTCATTCCCCCTTTCTCTCCTTATCTTTGGCCGGCCAAGTGGCCTTCTTATCTCCAAGTTTTGCTTTTGTTTTCATTGAAATATCTAGCATACTAAATGTCTAAAGTACCCTCATCAATTGGGCTACAAGTTGGGCCATTATAAAAGATGTTTTGGGCTTTCCATAACTAACCTATTGGACTTTTAATTAACTAGTTTGACTTACTAATTAATATGAACTTGGGCCTCCACCCTTAAATAATTATGCTACTAGCATACTTGCCCATTAAATTCAATAGTGGGCTAGCTCAACAATCAAATTATCTACAAGTTCAATACTTAAATAATTATTGGGCTTGTTTAAACTACTAGCCATCCTTAGTAATATTAACCCTATTATCTCATGAACTATTACTCATTATTATTGATATTTACACATTCACATCAATCAATAATGTTAATTAACTTACATAACCCAATTAGACTTGACTTATTCAAGTTTATTGAATACTTACTTAGGGTTTAACCTCTTAAATCTATTTCCTAGATTATTAAAATACTTAAGTTAGTTCACTAACTTATATAACTTATTAGTGAGACTTTCTTTAAATATTATAACATATTAACCACATAATCATGTCATCATCCATAAAATATTATTGATTAGGTAATACTTATTTACAATGTATCACAGAAATTCTTGGTTATTACATTCTCCCCTCCTTATAAGAATTCCGTCCCCAGAATTTCATTAAGGTTATTCAAAAAGATTTGGAAACTCTTTCCTCATCTTTTCCTCGAGTTCCCACGTAGCTTCTTCAGCATTGTGGTTCCTCCAGAGCACTTTAATAGAATGTATAACCTTATTTCTCAATTTCTGCTCTTTCCTATCCAAAATTTCTATAGGAACCTCCTCGTACGATAAGTCTTTCTCGACTTGAATCGGTTCGTATGATATCACATGCTTGTAATCCGGCTTGTACGGACGCAACACTGACACATGAAACACATTGTGAATATGTTCCAGTTCAGGAGGTAGAGCTACCTCATACGCGACTTTCCCTATCTTCTTCAGTATTTCAAACGGTCCAATAAACCTTGGACTTAGTTTACCTTTCTTCCTAAATCTTATCTTCCCCTTCCAAGGAGATACCTTCAGAAATACGTAGCTTCCCACTTCGAAATCTCTTTTCTTGCGATGAATATCTGCATACTTCTTTTGTCGATCTTGAGCTGCTACTAGTCGAGCTCTTATCACTTTGATAATCTCCACCGTCTGCTGAACCAATTCTGGCCCCAACAATCTTCTTTCACCTACCTCGTCCCAACATAAGGGCGTTCTGCACTTTCTCCCATATAGGGCTTCATACGGTGGCATACCAATGCTTGCATGATAACTATTGTTATACGCAAACTCCACCAACGAAAGATGATCTTCCCAGCTTCCCTTGAAATCCATCACACAGGCTCTGAGCATATCCTCTAAGGTTTGAATCGTTCTCTCACTTTGCCCATCTGTCTGTGGATGATACACAGTACTCAACCTTAATTGTGTCCCCATTCTTTCTTGAAGACTTCTCCAAAAGTTTGAAGTGAAGCGCGGATCTCTATCAGACACGATTGATACTGGCACTCCATGTCTTGAAATAATTTCCTTGATATACAATTTTGCTAGTTGATCCAAATTATACCTAATCTTGATCGGCAAAAAGTGTGCTGACTTTGTAAGACGGTCGACAATTACCCATATAGCATCGTAACCCTTCTGTGTTGCTGGAAGTCCTACCACAAAATCCATCGTGACGTGCTCCCATTTCCATTCCGAAATTTCCAACGGCTGTAATAATCCACTTGGTCGTTGATGCTCTGCCTTAACTCTTTGACAAGTTAAACAGCGACTGACGCATTCAGCAACCTCTCACTTCATGTTTGGCCACCAATAATGTTGACGCAAATCTTGATACATCTTCGTGCTTCCTGGGTGTATTGAGTATCTCGTATTGTGTGCTTCTTGAAGAATCTCTTCTCGTAACTCTGGTACTGTATGTACCCAAATTCTTCCTTCAAATCTCATCAATCCAGTACCGTCGATCTTATACTTCAGCTCTTCGCCTTCAGCCAACCGATTCTTTATGTTATCACATTCTTCATCATTCCCTTGTGATTCTTTCACCTTGTCTAATAAAGTTGGGCTTGCTTCCATTTCTATTATGTTATCTGAATTCTTCGGATTTTTCACCTCCAACTCCATTTTCTCCATTTCTCTTACTAACTCTTCCCAGTCTGTTAATACAAACAATTTTTTTTGGCTCTTTCTGCTTAAAGCATCTGCCACCACATTAGCCTTTCCCGGATGATATAGAATATCACAATCATAGTCCTTGATCAATTCCAACCATCTCATATGCCTCATGTTTAATTCCTTTTGTGTAAAGATGTACTTCAGACTCTTGTGATCTGTGTATATCTCACACTTTTCTCCATAGAGATAATGTCTCCAAATCTTAAGGGCAAATACTACCGCAGCCAACTCAAGGTCATGGGTAGGGTATCCCTTCTCATAGTCTTTTAACTGTCGTGATGCGTACGCAATGACTTTACCATTCTGCATTAATATGTAACCTAGTCCCTTGTGTGACGCATCACTATACACTGTAAAACCTCCCGTACTATCTGGTAAAGATAACACAGGTGCTTCACTTAGTCGCTTCTTTAATTCCTGAAAACTTTGTTCACACTTTTCCGTCCATACATACTTAACAGTCTTCCTTGTCAGATTAGTTAATGGCGTCGCTATCTTCGAGAAATCCTGAATAAACCTTCGGTAATATCCTGCCAATCCCAAGAAACTTCTAATCTCTGTCGGTGTTTTCGGTTGTCTCCAATTTTTCACCGCTTCTACTTTTGCTGGATCAACAGAAATTCCCTCGTTATCGATGACATGCCCCAAAAATTAAACTCTCTTCAACCAGAACTCACACTTTGAAAATTTAACATATAACTTCTCTTTCCTTAAGGTTTCCAACATAATTCGTAGATGTTCAGCATGCTCCTCTTCAGTCTTCGAATAAACCAAAATGTCATCAATGAACACCACCAGAAATTTATCCAAATACGGTTTAAATACTCTGTTCATCAAGTCCATAAAAGCAGCTAGTGCGTTTGTCAGTCCAAACGACATCACTAGGAACTCATAATGACCGTAACGAGTTCTAAATGCTGTCTTTGGTACATCTTCTGTTCTCACCTTCAACTGATGATAACCAGTTCTTAGGTCAATCTTCGAAAAACTTCTCGCTCCCTTAAGTTGATCAAACAGATTGTCTATTCTTGGTAACGGATATTTGTTCTTGATTGTCACCTTATTCAATTCTTTATAATCCATACACAACCTCATCGAACCATCCTTCTTCTTTACAAACAACACCGGTGCTCCCCACGGAGATACACTAGGTTGGATGTACTTCTTATCCAACAACTCTTGTAGCTGGATCATAAACTCTTTTATTTCTACCGGAGCCATTCGATACGGCACTTTTGATATCGATGCTGTCCCCGGTACTAAATCAATCACAAACTCTATTTCTCTGTCTGGAGGAAGTCCCGGAAGTTCTTCTGGAAAGACATCCCCAAACTCATTAACTATAGGTATCTGTCCCATGTCCGAATTCACAACCCGTGTATCCACTACATGAGCCAAATAACCTTCACAGCCTTTTCGTAACATTCTTCTAGCTTGCATCATCGTCAGACAACTTGTTTGCCTTGGCGACTTGCTACCATAAAATACAACCTTAGACTTACTCGGTGTCTTAAGGCGTATACTCTTCTTCTGACAGTCTATAACTGCCTCATGGTTAAACAACCAATCCATCCCTAAGATAACATCAAATTCTCCTAAGCGTATCGGGATTAAATTCACGCTTAACTTATGTCCCCTTATATCCACACCACAGTTGTTATGGATAAACTCTACACGGATCACTTCTTTATTTGCAACTTCTATATTCATTGGGTTCTTTAACTTTTCAAATGGTAAGTTTAATCTTCTAGCAAATTCATCAGACACAAATGAACAGGTAGCTCCCGAATCAAATAATACGTAAGCATTTATATTATTGATCGGAATAATACCTGACACCACTTCCTTTGATGCAACTGCATCTTGCACAGTCATGTTGAACGTTCGGGCTGTCGGCTTGCTCTGCTGTGTTGGCCCTCTAATAGTTAACTTTGTTGAACTGCTCTTATTTCCACTTCCTCCATCTGTATTATTCTTCAATGGACAATCCTTGAATCGGTGCCCCGTTCCTCCACAAGAAAAACAACCACCTTTCTTCGGCTTAGGACAATTTGGTGAAATATGTCCTTCTTGGCCACAATTATAACAGACGTTTTTCCCTTTCATACACTCTTCAGAGTGATTCTTTCCACACCTCGAACACGCTGCCTTCTTCTGCTGAGTATTCCCTGGTTGCGCTCCTGATTCATTTCCACTATTGTTCCACTTACGTTTCTTGCTGTTACTGCCACCACTACTCGCACCTTGATGACCACCTTCAATTTTCTTCTTATTCTTCTCTCGGTTGAATCTAGAAACTGCCTCACTACTACCTTCTGCAATGATGGCTTTTTCTAACAGTGTTGAGAAGGTAGCAATTTGCAACACTGCAACCTTATTGTGAATCCACGGCTTCAGCCCATTTTCAAACCTACGTGCCTTCCGTAGTTCTGTATCCACCTGATGAGGTGCAAATCTGGCTAGCTCATTAAATTTTGCTGCATATTCGGCAACTGTCATGTTTTCTTGCTTTAATTCAAGAAACTGCACTTCCATTCTGGCTTGCATGGCCTCCGAGAAATAACTTTCTAAGAATAACTCCTTAAACCTGGTCCATGTCACTACCTCTGTTCCAGCTCTAGCTTGGTTCGTCTCCCACCAGTAATTAGCCTCACCTTTCATCAAGTAAGTAGCAAAAGCCGTCTTTTGCTCTTCGGCTACCCTTGCAATGATAAAGGCCTTTTCCATCTCTTTTACCCATGTTTGAGCCGCTATAGGGTCCGTAGTTCCGCTAAATTCTGGTGGTCCTACAGCTTTAAAATCTTTAAAATTTGCCAATCTATTATTCGCTTGCCCCCTTGCTGCAGGTGTACGAGTTCGCATAGCTTGAGCTATCATATCAGCAAAGTTTTGCATTGGGTCATCTTGATTTCTTTCATTGTTCACAGAACGTTCCTCCCTCTGGTTACGATTTTGACGTCTTGGCGGCATTATCTGATTAAACAAAACCTTAATTTATTATATCGAGTTTAATTATATGATATATCTTCTAAGGGTTTAAAATATAACATGTAATTTAAACTCTAACAATCATAATATAATAATGTTGTATTATCGAATTCAACCTGCTAAATTGACTAATTCAGCTTGCTGAATTAACAAATTCATCTTACTAAATTCACATATTCAGCTTACTGAATTACACATTCAGCTTGCTGAATTAACATATCCAGCTTGCTGAATAACACATTCAGCTTGCTGAATTAACATATCCAGCTTGCTGAATAACACATTCAGCTTGCTGAATTAACATATTCGATTTACTAATTTTCAAACAGACAACTTCTCATTTTAATTCTTAATACTTTTCTATTTGATCCAACATGTAATTATAATAATGCATTTATATTCATATACCAAATTTTAGAGTCATATATTCACATACTTGGCATATTTTTATAAACGTTAACTATCCCATTTTTAAATATCAAAAGATGGGATCTACCAAAAGACATACTCCCCTATTCACATAAGATGGGGATACATCATATTTACATAATACCTCGCACCTACTGAGGTTTACATCAAACACACAACCCTAATAATCAAAAGGGGTACTACTACATCTATAAACAATAGAAAGCTATTAAACTATCACTGCGCGTCTAGAGAGGGTGCGCCTGAATGCTCCTGCTCGGGTGGAAAGAGTCCATCCATAAGTCGACGTCTAACAGCTCGACTCGACTCGCCTATCTCAAAGGATCTCCTCACTCCCACTTGGGGACCAGTATATGCTGCATCTAAAGCCCGTCCCAAGGACTCCATCCTAACTCGTCCAGCCTCTGCCTTAACCTCTAGCTGATCCACTCTTCTCGCTGCTTGGACCCAGGCATCCTCAACTCGAACCCTGTCAGCGATCTCTAAGTCAAATCTCAGGTGTAACGCCTGATGCTCAATACTCAATATCGCAAACTTATTATGCTCTTGTTCTAATATCTCTCTCAGCTCAGCATTCTTGGCAACCATATGAGTAGCCAAGGTCGTCTGCTCCTGCAACTGTATCTTCATCTCAGCAAGCTCGTTCTGAGCCTGATATGCCAGTTCCTTGTATTGAGTTTCAGTAAACTGATGAGTGGCATTCTCCTGCTCTAGCTCTGTCACTCTATTCTCCAGCGTTATGTTATTTTCAAACAAAACCTCCATCACATCCTCATCACGCTCGTCACTAACAGCATGATCCTCTACCGGATCTAACGGCTCTTGCTCGACTGTATGGCTACCTTGTCCTTCCTCAGGCATCCTATAACCAAACAAACACAACATCAGTATCACAATAAAATATATTCATTGATAAAATGAACCAATATTTTATTATGTACACTGCATACTAGATGAATCTCCACAATCCACCTCTTATCATACTCTATACGAGTTTTCTTCTAAGGTTATAACCTAAGTTTTGCATCCTAAATTTATAACCTACAGCTCTGATACCAATCTGTGACGCCCCCAAATCCGAGTTCTCAACCCCGGGTTTGGTGCTCACTATCCATCATCAACATAAGCATTCTATATACTATTGCGGAATAATAAACATACGTTGTTCATTATAATAAAGTCTTATACAATACCCCAAGGTCTGTTACCTTAACATAAACATACCTTACATAAGTTACATAAAGTAACACAAAAGGTTTACATAAACATCAAACATAGTATTTCATGATACTTAAACATTTATAATAACTTTTCTTGGACCTTTCCCTTGCCCTTGTCCTTCTTACTTGAACTCTCTGGCTTGGCTGAAATAAATGTCATGATATAGCAAGGGTAAGCAACTAATTTGCTTAGCAAGTTTAAGTACAAAGAAGATATATCATGATTAGTAAGAAATTTATCGTTCAATGTTCAACAATAGAAATTAATTGCGAAAGAACAAGAATTAAGTCTTGATAACTGAATATTCGAATAACAGATACTGAGTGGTCATAATGACCATGAACATATGCTAAGGTTGTCAGTATTTAATTTTTCAAAATATTTTTTTAAAATATTATGGTGTGAATTTAAGATAATGTTATAGTTGTTGGTAGTATTTATAAATTTTGTAAAGTATGCAAGTTGTTGTATTATATTCGATTGGTCCGGCACAATTATTGGTGGACCCCACAACGGAATTATTGTCGAATTGAGAAAACGACAAAAATATTTTATTAAAAATAACGGCGGAAGTTTTACCGTTAATACTGTTGAACTACTCGGTAGTAAAAGTACAGTAATACGTGTGGTTGCATAGTAGCATACGGTATTGATTATTGAGGCTTACGTGATTAGTCACTCAGTTTGATTCAATTATTGTCAATTAATAATATGAATTATTTAGCGATAATGAAGTTTTGTTTTATTCGTATTATTAAAGTAATAAAACATAAATATCTTTTTATATAAAACAAAATACTTTATTAAAGTTATTCTATAAATAGAATATATTATATTTTATTTAAAAGATTTTTTTTTAAATATGGACCGTCAAATTAAAGTAAATCAATCTGGACCGTTCATGGATTAGTTACTATGCATTCCATTTTCCTATAAATAGAAGCTCATTCCTTCATTATTTTCTTACGAATTTTCTGAAACTCTTGAGAAAGAAACTATAGAGAGAGTTCTTCTTCTATAATCTTGAGCGTATTTCTTTAGAGTTTAAGAAAGCTTTGAGCGTAGTATAAGTTTCTTCGAGTATATTCTCACCCTACCAGTCGGAATACTCTTCTTTCAAAGGTAAGGGACATTATTTGTTGTACTCGTAAAGGGTATTCTTTATTTTTTATTCATGAAGAGAACTTCTGTTATTCCATTCTTTATTATTCTGTTGGAATAACCTGTATACGCGGACTACCCTATACTTGGTGAAATTCTTTTGTTATTCTATTTTTTATTATTATGTTGGAATAACCTGTTTATGCGAAGTACCGCATACATGGTGAAATTCTTCTATTATTCCGTTCTTTATTATTCTGTCAGAATATCCTGTCTGTTCGTTTACGCCGGACCTGGTTCCATTATTTACTATTCTGTTGGAATATCATGTCTGTGTGTTTTACGTCGGACCTGGTTCTGTTTTTATTATTCTGTTAGAATATCCTGTCTGTGCGTTTTACGCCGGACCTGGTTCCGTCTTAATTATTTTGTTGGAATATCCTGTCTGTGCGTTTTACGCTGGACCTAGTTCCGTTATTTAGTATTCTGTTGGAATAACCTGTCTATGCGAAGTACCGCATGCATGGTGATTTCTGTTGTTATTCCATTCTTTATTATTCTGTTGAAACATCCTGTCGGTGCGAATTTCGCCTGACCTGGTTCCGTTACTTATTATTCTGTTGGAATAACCTGTTTATGCGAAGTACCGCATACATGGTGATTTCTTTTATTATTCTATTCTTTATTATACTCAGTTGGTTAAATTTTTGACTTCTATACTCCATGAAATTAGTAGAATATCCTTGATATTTGCGCTTCATCCAGTATCTTTTCATGAAAATATTCTTCTGAGCATTCTTGAATTTTACTCTACGCAAAAGTATCATGTTGACAATTTAGACGTTATTGGTTCCTGAATAAATTAATTCTTGAACTTGTTTTATTGAATTCTTATATCATTGTCATCATCCTCATGTTTATATTTTGTTGAAAGTCATCTATGGCCTGTAGTGCATAGATGGACTTGGTATGATTATAACCAGGGATTAATCGGTGTAATCATGACCGTAATATTACAAATGATGTGGAAAAAGTCCTCATTGGCCCGTATTGCATTGATGGACAGTTTTTGGTATGATTATGGCTATGGATTCTCTCTAACCGTAGTGCAGAGATGAATTATTTTATGGCATGATCAGGACCGTTGATGAAAATATGATTATCTTTAGCCGTAGTGCATGGATAATTCGTGGTCGTGATACAAAAGAATATCCTTGGCCGTAGTGCAGGGGTGATTCAATGATGTGGATTATTTATTAAGTTGAGTCCCAGCGATAAAAGTCATGAAAAACCTTTTAAATCATAAAAGATAGTAGATTTTATTCTCTACTTGACTCTTTTAATGGATTGCCTGATCCGCTGCAGTTAAACTTGATGTCTATTGTATTTTATCAGTTTAACATTGTTGAAGACTAATGATAATTTATTCTGTATTATCTTAGTCATAATATTTCTTACTGGGCTAGTTGAGCTCACCCTTTCTTTCACTGTTCTCTTCAGGAAATGAGAACGTAGCTGGGACTAGTCGAGGAACAGAGTGATGGTCCTAGATGATAGCATTAGTAGTCCTCACTATTCTATGTAATAGTGTGATAATAATTGTAATGAGGACTCCTTTTGAGTATGGATACTCTCTAGAAGATAATATTTGTATTCAAACTCACAGTTTATGTTCTGCCGTATTGTACACGACAGTTGTATTACTAAGTTGTATTTAAATTCTGTACCATGTATCTGGCGACTCAAGATGGGTGATGTATACCTAATTTTGGGGGCGTCACAGAAGCGCTCCGTCGTATACCAGAAGTAGTCCTATAGGAACTGCTCGGCTGATCCGAATCCATAATATCTGGACAACAAGTCTCCAAATCACCTCAAAAAGGGTGTGATATTTCCTTACCTGGAACTTTCTAAAATGCATTCTATGAATATATGCATGCATGCATTTACTTTAACATATAATAGAGTTAAAAGTGCATGACTACCCAATGCCTACATTTGGAAAATTTTTGCCATAGTCCCCTTTGAAAATAAGTCTATCCACATGCATACAGGCATGTCTAGGTGGCCATTCAGTAGCACACCTGCCCCAAAGTCATATACATAATATATGCATTAAAAATTAAAATCATCATGCATAAGGCCAACCTCAATACTAGGAGTACTTTTCCTTGCTACCTTATGCTCATTTGGACCTCAAATAGGACAAAAAAATAGCAGAAAAAGGTGCCAATTTGACTGTCTCAAAAGTCAAAAAATTTCACATCATTATGTTCAGCATGGTTTAATACTAACATTTACTATGTTGAATATTTTTTATCAAGTCATTTGTGCATACATAATCACTACTATGTGTTTAGATGCATTTCATGCGATAACTCAAAATCCAACGGACAGAAATGAGAGAAAATACAGGCATATGTTACCAGGATAGTGTAGAACACTTGTACGGTGACAGAATTTGCAGAAAGCAGCCCGAACTCAGTAGATCTGAAGATGGCTCGCGGTTTTCTCTATGCGAAGCAAGTTAAAAGTGACTTGTGAAGACCAACCTGCAGGATTTATGATCCACGGTTGGCCGCAGGCCCATCTGCGGCTGCAGCAGATGCACCTGCGGCACCCTTATGTGGGACCCACCCCTCCGGCTCGGTCCAGTTCAAGTTGAAAAGGAGTTCTTGTAGATTAGCAAAGTCGAACCGGAAATAAAAATGCCATGCGATTGAGCAAAACTACATACAATCATGGTCCTCTCATATTAGACTTTGAATCGGTACATCACTCATTGGTAGTCACCTGAGTACAAGGTATACCCTGCTAATGATCCCAATTGTCATAAATCACAGACGGCAATACCTTATACAGGTCTGATGCCACCAACTCTGGGTCATTACCCTACGTGAAATCCCCGACGGAGGTTACAACGTGAGGTCCCCGGCGGGGGTTACAACGTATGCTCATCTGTTGACACACAAATCAATGAAGGTCAAGCAGCCTTGATGTTGTTTCAGCCGATGGCAAGTAAACCCATTGAAGTATAGAAAGTTGTTCAATCATTGCGTACGTGTATATTCATCACTCCCCAGTGGATCCCCGCCGGGGGTTATAATATGAAGTCACAACATGGGATTACCACATACATGCAAGCCGTTGACACACATATCAACGAAGGTCAAGCAACCTTGACATTATTACAGTCGATAGCGATTTAAACCTATCAGAGCTCTTGAACTATTCGAGGTTTTCACACCCGACCGCTCGTATTCCCCAGCGGATCCCCGGCGGGGGTCACAACGCACTGTTCCAGTGATCTACACGACAGTGGATATCAAGCAACCTTGACAATCTACCCACAAAGTTTTAGCCGTTGATTCACACGTCGACGAAGGGAATGTCAATAAAGAGGATAGATGATGGAATATGTTATACACATCCTCAAACAGATCAAGCTTCATCCCTATAGATCTCTCACACATAAGAGGTACATCTTCGGGATCAAGTCATAATCGAAGACACATGACTTTGGTGATACCTCCAACATCAACATCCTAACAGATTCGGATTACACATCAAATCTGGTCATCGTTGCCAACCCCCAATTGAAGCAACAGGGAGCCAGCAATCATCCCTAGCGTGTTGGGCTACAACCCTGTACACATGCATCATACATTTGCATCAAGTTGCTATCCATAGTACCATGTTCGTCTTGTTACGTTTCAAGTGTCTAGGATTCTTTATCCTACCAATGCATCGCCACGCATGAGTAAGATAAAGAGGGGCATCTGTAGACACTCAAAATTTTCTGTACTACTGTCACTAACATTGCAGGAGAGCAGATTTGTCTTTTAAGAGGGAACCCTGAAAGAAGATCCATATCCATACCGAATACTACCGGAAGTTCAGAATCAACCCCAAATCGCAATCTGGGAGTAACAATTCCAATCTTGGAGATAACCCCGAGTCATGCAGATCAATATCGGCACACACACTGGAAAAGACCGATTAATCTCGGAGATAACCCCGAGGTATCCAGTCTCAGTCCAAACCATGGGAATAGCCACCAACCTTGGTGTTAACCCCAAGGAATGAAATTTTGGCAATAACCCCAGAAAAGCTTGTTACAAGTGCGACCAGCTTCAATCTCGGCGCTCACAACGAGATCCACTGTACCAGCCTGGCGATAACATCGGGAAGACAGACACACCTCAAGGATGGCAATGAGGACCTTCAACCAATTGCAGCAGTCCAATCCCAGCGAAGCTGAGCAATGTCTAGTTTATCAGCCCAATCAGGCAATAACACCGGTGAGGGGCAACATCTTCATCTGACCAACACGATGCCACGCCACGTCGCCTCAACATATCTATGCAACAATGTCCTACAAGACTAATCAATCCCGAGTGACTATTATACGGGGTAATAGATGAAAGTTGAAGCTTGAAGACCGGAGGGCACCGTCCCATCTTCAATGACTTTGTACAAACTCTAATCCCATGTCATCGTACAACTTTCGACAACGGCGGTCCGAAAGAGATCCTTTATACCTCAAACGGATGCTCGGATTGCACTTCTAAAATCTGAGTAGACATTACAGTGCCCGAGTGCACGTACTTCGAGACGACCCGACCTGAAAAACCCGAGCCAACCCCGGTTGCCTCTGGTACACCTGCGGCTCAGCCGCAGGCACACCTGCAGCAAATATGCCTATAAATAGAGGGCTTGGGGTGCTGATTTTTCAAGAGAAAATGTCAAGAAAGCCCTGCCCAATTTGCTCTGCACTCATCCCATGCAGTGTACTTTCCCCTTTTAAACACCTGTGAGCTCATATATAGCCTCTTTTGTATCCACAAAAGCCAGTGTTTACCCACTCTAAAGATATAGAAGCCTTTTTTAGCAGTTAGCTGTAAGCCATCTCACACACTTTAGAGTCTTTCTCTTCATCTTTGCACACACCCTTCTACACGTTGAGAGTCGTGTTGCTTGCTTTTGCCCGGGCTTCGATCCGTGGTTTCATTCCAGTCTGTATATATATATATATATATATATATATATATATATATATATATATATATATATGACTAACATTATCGAGTTATGCCTTGATTGAGCCTAGACTTCGGTCTAGAGCGTTTAATTGCTTTTGTATATATATACATTTATATATATGAACTGCGTGTCGAACTCTGTTCGATGAGCCTAGACTTATGTCTGGTGCGTTTAATGGCTTTCTTATATATATAATTATATATATGAACTGCTATCGAACTCTGTTCGGTGAGCCTGGATTTCACATCCGGTGCGTTTACTGCTTTAATATATATATACTTATATATATTAACTGCTGTTGGACTCCGTCCGATGAGCCTGGATTTCAAATCTAGTGTTTACTGCTTTAATATATATATATATATATACTTATATATATTAATTGTTGTTGGACTCCGTTCGATGAGCCTAGATTTTATATCCGGTGCGTTTATATGCTTTTATATATATATATATATATATATATATATATATATATATATATATATATATATATATATATATTATACATTTCGTCCCACCTGGAGTTTACTTCGTGGTGGTTGACCGTTTTTACAGCTTTCTGTACATTTCGTCCCGCCTGGAGTTTCCTCCGTGGCGATTGATAGCTTTTATAGCTTTATTTATATTTCTGATCCCCCATGGATGTGCTTCGTGGTTGGTGATCATGTATGTATATATATATTTACAACTTTTATATATATACCTGCTTACTGCGTTTATATCAATTGCGACATAATGTGAGCCTAGGAATCATATGATCACAGATTCAGTCCCCTGAATCTAGATTCGGTTCCCGTGATGGACCTTTTCAGCTGTAAGCAGCTTGTAAATTTATCGGTGATGTTTGGATTTCCTCAGATGGTTTTTATACCCACGAGAAATTCAGCACCTTTTTGTACATTTATTTTTGTACGGATGCCTCGCATCTGTCAAATAAAATCAATCAAGTCGAGCACTTAATAAAATGGGAGTGTAAAAGGTCTCAATTACTATTGAGCATCAGGGTTTGAAAAAACCTCTTTTATAAACCATCACTGCCATATCTTGCTTAAAATTGAATTTTTACATAAAATTCAAACCCTGTGTATATAGGTGCGTACGAGGCCTAGCACTACTTCTAAATAATAGCACATTGACCCACACACACACATTCAGATAATAGTTTCTTGAAAAGAGGCGGTCACCGTGGTAACACGGATGTCGGGGGGTGCCTAACACCTTCCCTCCGCATAACCAAGTCCCCGGACCCTATTGAATCTCGGTTTCACTGACACGCTTCGTAGTGTCACATCACTGGGTCAATGTGCAAACCTTTTTCTCGGTTGTGTTGGTATTACTATTTAAAAAACCAACTGGCGACTCTTAACAGTCCATCGTCGACATTATACATGTCGGACCTTTTTCACTTATTTTTTTCAAACAAATCTCACCTAAAAGGAGAACACCAAAGAACAAGTAACGGAAAGGGACAATTAAAAATCCCGACGTCGACAATCGTTACAACAACAGAAACCAAACAACTAATAACAGAATGATCTGGGACCATGAACTTTCTGTCAGAGCTTTCTGGGCAAGTTTATGGCTGCCCAGATTTCAACCAGTCAATGCCGGTCAACGTGGTTTGACCACGAATATCTTGCAATCTAAAACTGATCTAGGCCTGATTCTTGATCCAGATCAAAGACCACATATCATATTACAATATCCAACACTTAAAACACTAAAGCACATAACAGGCAAGGATTAAAGAGGTCTGACATTTGACTGTCAGAAACAAAAATAACAATTTCCAGATTTTTTTAAAACTTCAAATCCGAGGCTCTAAATGTTATGGATCTAACATCTAACAACCCAGATCGTCATTATATACTATAACCAACATATTTTAACACTCAATCATAACATTTAACATGTAGATCAAGATCAGATTTTCTAGGGTTAATTCTTATACCTCACTTTGATCTTCTGATTCTGAGCTTCTGATTTTGTTATGGTGTTAGTGTGGCTTGATTATGCGACTGATAAACTATATAATTTTGTGGGTTTTAGTGAGAGAAAGGATTGGTTGGGTGTTTGAGCAAAATGGCCTAACAAATGACATTTTCTCTATCTCAATCCTTTTATATACAAGTCTATGGTGCATGTATTGCCTGATCTAGCTTAATGTGCTGGAGTTTTTTGTCTCATGGAAAGTCAAGGTTTGACCAACAACTCGAACACTTGGCAAAATCCAATAATGCAAGAGGGATATTTTGGTCATTTTTCTTGGAATTATAATGGCACAATGGTCAATTAGCAAACCCTTAGGGTTTGATCCTTAGGGTTTGACCCTAAGGTTTAGCGCAAAAATCAATTTCTAGGTTTTCAATTAGGGTTTAAAAATAAAATTTTTGTTTCTAAAATTAGAAAATCAGGGGTTATTAATTAGATTAGGTTTCTAATTAATTTATACAGGAACATTAGGGTTTAATATCTCTAATTATAATTAACTTTGCTAATTTAGCAATTAAGGTTTATAATTAGTAATTAGGTTTTAAAATTACTAATTAGGGTTACTAAATATAGAAATTAGGGTTTCTAGTTTAGTAATTAGTTTTTTCATGATTAACAATTATAATTCTAATACTTATAAATTAATCACCTTATCACAATTACAAACAATCTTGAACTCTAATTTGAGTTTCAAATTAGGGTTTCTCATTTCAGAAATTAGGGTTTTCAAAATATTAATTAGGGTTACTAATTTTAGAATTAGGGTTTCTAGATAATTAAGGTTTCCAAAATTAATAAGGGTTTTCCTAATTAACATAGAATCCTATATAACACAACACAAATCAAATAACACCGTTACTACACCATCTTGAACGCGTATTAACTTTTGAACTAGGGTTTAACCAATTAATAATAGGGTTTTGAAAATATAAATAATAATTGACCAACCATTATCAATACGTACATAAAGTACATATTTATAGCACTGAAAAATTAAAATATAATTAATATTATATTATTATTCTCATTCCTTGATAAAAATCCAGAATTAGGGTTTGGATTCCATATCTGATATATTCTTCCATATTTAACCTTAATAATTAAGGTAAAATAATTAACTTAATAATCTGTACTAAAATTCATATAATAAAATAATTATTATAATTATTCTAAAAATCACCCCATATATTATTTAAATAATATATGATTATATTTTTATGGAAAATAATTAATAAAAATATTTCTGCTATAAAAGTAATTATTATAAAAATATAATTTATAATAATCAATAATTCTAAAATAAAATTATTTGTAAATATTCATGTAATAAATATATTTTTATTTACCATATAAATACATATACACATTATCTTGTACAAATCATCATCCTTAAAAAAAATTATACGCAAAATTTCAGATTTAATTATATAAAAAATATCGGGTTGTTACATTGCTCCACAAAAATGTATGTCGAAGATCATGATACATTTTGGTACTCCCAAGATGGATTGCAAATGGTGTGTTGTGCGCCTCCATCATGATTTTATACTTTAAATCAGGGTCGTTAGGAACACAAAGTCTGGAATTGACTCGAAGTATTCCATCTTCATCGATTCTTGCTTCCGGCATAGCACCTTCTTGCACTTTCTTCCTCATACAAGTAATGCCTCCAAATTTTAAGTGCGAAGACAACAGCTGCCAACTCTAGATCATGAGTAGGATAATTCCTCTCATATTCTTTGAGTTGCAGAGAGGCGTAGGCTATGACTTTCCCATGTTGCATGAGAACACGTCCTAACTATTTGCCCGAAGCATCACTGTAGATGACAAATCCCTCCGAGCCAGATGACATTGTCAAAACAGGTGCTGAAATGAGTCTCCTCTTGAGTTTTTGAAAACTCTTCTCACATTCCACGCTCCAACCAAAATTTGATTCTTTCCGAGTCAGCTGAGTTAATGGAGTATCGATTCGAGAAAACCCTTCTACGAAACTCCAATAATAACCAGCTAAGCTGAGAAAGCTGCGTACTTCAATCACTGATTTAGGTTACTCCCAGCTTTGAATAGCTTCAATCTTTATCGGGTCAACAGATATTCTATGACTTGATACTATGTGCCCAAGGAATGCTACTTCCTCAAGCCAGAACTCGTATTTCTTAAACTTGGCATAAAACTTGTTTTCACGAAGCTTTTGGAGTATCAGCCTTAAGTGTTGCTCATGATCTTCACGGCTTTTGGAATATGTGAGGATGTCATCAATAAAGACGATCACAAAGTGATCCAAATATTCCTTGAATACTCGGTTCATCATATCTATGAAAGCAGCAGGAGCATTAATCAATCCAAAAGACATGACTAGGAATTCATAATACCCGTACTGATTTCTGAAAGTCGTCTTTGGAATGTCATTGGTTCTAATCTTTAATTGATGATATCCAGAATGAAGAATGATTTTTGAAAAGAATTTGGTGCCTTACAACTGGTCAAATAGGTCATCAATACGTGGCAATGGATACCTATTCTTGATGGTGACATGATTCAACTCCCGATAATCAATACAAAGTCGCATACTCCCATTTTTCTTCTTCACGAATAGAATAGGAGCACTTCAAGGAGACGTACTAGGAAGAATGAAACCGATGTCTAATAATTCCTGCAATTGGGTTTTTAACTCCTAAAGTTCAATAGGAGCCATTCGATATGGGGCTTTGGAAATGGGTTTTATACCAGGTTCAAGGTCGAAACAAAATTCAATTTCTCGCTCTGGGGGTAGGCCAGGAAGTTCTTCAGGGAATACGTCAAGAAATTTATTAACAATAGAAATATCATTCAAAACTGACGTATTTTTGTTTAAATCTATGACATGAGCTAAGAAAGCTTGACATCTATTTTTTAATAAATGAATAGCTTTATTGCTTGAGATGACAGTGATTGATTGTAATGGTTTGGTTGCTTGAATTCGCATAATAGGTTGGTTAGGAATATGAAAGCTAACAACCTTACGAAAATAATCAATTTTTGCAGCATGATGAGTAGTTAACCAATCAATCCCTAGAATTACGTCAAATACAAGTATTTTTAATGAAATAAGATCGATAGATAATGTGAGGGTACCGATTTGAACCAAACAAGCCTTATAAACAGTGGATGTAATGAAAGTTCTCCTAACGGAGTTTCAACTGATAAGTCAAAGTCTAATTTCTCCGGAGTCAAATTTAAACGTTGAGCGCAAGTAGGAGAAATAAAAGAATGGGTATAACAGGTATTAAATAAGGTATAGACTTCGCTAGAGTTTATGATAAGCTTACCCATGATGACCTCGTTCCGGTTCCTTGCTTTCTGAGAGATTACGACAAACGCTTTCCCTTGAACTACTAGTTTTGACTTTTCTGAAATGGCCTTTGGTGCCTCCATCCCAACTGGGCTTGGCTTCCCTAAACGACAAAATCGAGCTAGGTGACCTTCTCTTTCACAATTGTTACACATTTTGGACTGCTGCGCACAGTTTGGACTGATATGTCCCTCCCCTCCACATTTAAAGCATATGATAGGTGGTCGTTCTCCTTCCTGAACAACGGGTGCTGATGCTGACATCTTTCTATCATTGTTGAATCTCCTCTTCTTGAAAAGTCCATTCTTATTATCTTGACCATGATTACCACCGAAGTGGTTACCATTTCTGGAATGTTGATTCCCTCCACGTTTGTTGTCACCGCTTCGATGACTGCTACCACTGGTATTATCATTTTGTCGGCTGCTCTCTCTCGGTTGAGTTGATTCATTATCGCGCTCCAATAACTGAGCCCTATTAACAACATCTGAATACAAGCAAAGTTTGTGAGAGATAAGGTATTGATGTATCTCGGGTTTCAAACCTCTTAGAAATACCCACGTCATTCTCTCCTCATTATCAACTAAGTGGGATGCAAACCAGGAAAACTCGACAAACTTAGCTTCATACTGTAACACGGTCATGTTATTTTGCTCCAATTTATTGAACTCTACCTCTTTCGTGTGACGGATACTTTCGAGAAAGTACTTGTCGTTGAACAGTTCTTGGAACTTCTCCCTAACCATCTTCAGTGCGGCAGGTTGAGTACGCTTTACAGATTCCCACCAGTAATCTGCTTCTGCCCGCAATATGAAAGTGGCAAAGGGAACTTTTTGCTCCTCGGAGCATCCCAAGACATCAAATATCTTTTTGATCTGTTTTATCCACGTCTCCGCCTTAAGTGATTTTGGCTCTCCAAAAAACTCTGGTGGTCCCAGCTCCTTGAACTATTTAGCAGTGACCGTCCAAGAGTTGCCAATGTTTCCACCTGCATTTCGGACAGGAGTCTCTCTTGCCTGATGTTGTATGAATTGTAAAAAGCCTCTGAATATTCCATCGTTCATCATTTGGTCAGTGTTGTTGTTTGCATGAGAATTGTTGCCTTCCTGATGCACATTATCTTGATTGTTGATCTGTGGAGACTCAACGGTCTCCTGTGCTCCATTATTATTCTCAACATTCTTAGATGTCATTTTTAAATACTGCCACAAAACAAGGGTTAATTGACATGTCACATATTATCCCTATTGTAAGACCCCGAATTTTATGAAATAAAAGTATTCAATTTTTCTTATAATTACTATTCAGTAAATGGTTAAATTGATAAAAGTTAAAGTTAAGGGTGATATATGAAATTTTTTTTCCAAAATACGCAAGTGGTTATAAAATATTCATTGTTGTCGGGGAATATTCGTTTAGTCGTGGAATATTCTTTCTGTCGGGGAATATTCGTACGACGGCGCAGCCATTTGTGGGCCCCATAACAGAATAACTATCGGATGAAAAAAAACGACAAATTTGAGTTTTTATAAATAACGGCGTAGTTGTTACCGTTAACACTGTTGGAATACCTAGTGGTTAAAATACAGTAATACGCGTAGTTGCACAGTAGCACACGGTATTGCACAGTATTTTTTTCAATTATTGATTCTTACGTGAGAAGGAACTACTCAATAATTGTTACAGTACTTTCTGTTCAATATTTTATTTTATTGAATCAATAATTGCTGCGTTGATATTTTATATTATTGTTGTTTCAATAGTTGTCACTGCACAGTATCTCCATTATCAGATCAATAATTCATATTATTTGAATAATATTATTAGATAGCATTATTGAGAATGTCTAGAAAGTTCTGTCAAGGAGAGGTTTGGTCACCTAATTGCTCGCCAGTAAGAAGAAATCCTTATCGGAAAGCCCCCTCTTTCCTGGGAACTACCTGGTTGTCATTATTGTGATTCTGTAATATTATTTGTGAATAATTAATTATTGATCTATATGATAATGAAATATTTATTTGATGTGGATATAAATGATGGATTTATTTATGTGGTTATAAATGAAGGAATTAATGTTGAGGTATTTTATCAGTATTTTGTCGGATTGGAGGTATTTAAAGATCAAATCAGTGTTCTTACATTTTATTGTGTGAGTTATAATTTTTAATCTGACCGTTGGATCGTTGTGATTTTTGGATATGTTATACATATATAAGTTGAGTATATGTTCACAAATTTTAAACCGTTAAAAATGAAAGAATGATTTGTTATGAATTTTAAGAGGTGACTGATTCAGAAATTAGGTTTATAAATGATTTTGGTGGAAAATTTTAGAAATGGGTGGGCCCCACTTTTGGTTGTTGGGGAAGATGGCTGATTTTTGGTGGGTGGAATAGTAGCAGGTAAAGCCATCAGGTAGCAGGTCAAGTCTGCTTCGGCGTGCTAATATTTTTCTATAAATAGAGGGCTAAGTTAGAATTGAAAAACACACCCGAATTCATAAGTTTTCTCTCTTTTTCTCTCTAGATTATCGAGTGTATTTTGTGAGTATTTAGATACTTGGTGAGTTGCTATTCATCCGTGCAAGTTTCCTTCAGCGTCATATCTGATATCCAGTCAAAAGTGCTGCTCTTTTGAGGTAAGGGATAGTAAGGGATACTAAGGGATGCTATATTCTTCATAATGATGTTATTCTTTCAATATCATTATATTGAAATATTGGTATGAATTTTATTGTGGAATTTTTACCTTTTTGAGCCGGGATCACTATTCACGTATACGGCACTATTCACGTATACGACACTATTCACGTATATGGCACTATGTACGTATATGATATTATTTACGTATACGGTATTATGTACGAATACGGAGTACTATTCATGAGTTACTATTCACGAGTTACTATTCACGAGTTACTATTCACGAGTTACTATTTATGAGTTACTATTCATGGGTACTATTCACGACAAAATTGGTTTCTTTTCTGACCAAATTATAGTTGATTTATGAATATTACTCTTGAAATTAAATTCATATTTTGATCATATTATTTTTATTATCATATATAACATTTTTATAACCCTGATGTTGAATTTCTCTTTCACTTGAGTGTAAAGATGGGTAAATTATTGGTATGATCGTGACTGAGGAATATCTTTGGCCTGTAGTGCAAAGATGAATTGTTAACTGGTATGATTATGACCATTGAATTTATAATTGAATATCTTTAGCTTATGTGTAAAGATGAATTGATTAACATGGTTATAATTATTGTTTATATAAATTCTGAAATAATTATATATTTCTTTGAGATATGAATATCTTTGGCCTGTAGTACAAAGATGAACTGTTGATGAATATCTTTGGCCCATAGTGCAAACATGAATTATTGATAAATATCTTTGGCTCGTAATGCAAAGATGACTTGTTGTTGAATATCTTTGACCTGTAGCGCAAAGATGAGTTGTTGATGAATATCTTTGGCTCGTAATGTAAAGATGACCTGTTGTTGAATATCTTTGGCCTATAGTGCAAATATGACTTGTTGATGAATATCTTTGGGTCGTAGTGCAAAGATGAATTTATTAGTATGATTATGAATATGAACTGTGATTTGGTATAACCATGATCTTTGGTGTTTCAGGTGATGAAAGTTATCTTTGTCTTGGATGAGAAAAGGAATTTAGAACTACAATTACGATTATGAGTTATACACGTGATTGTGGACAGAAATTGTTGATTGATGTGACAGGGATAAAACATTGTTGGTGGATTTTTAACATTAAGAAGATAATAGACTTTATAGTCTATTTGACTCTTCTAATGGATTGCTCGTTCCGCTGTAACTATGGTTGAAATTTTTATCATCTACCATATGTTCTAAATCTCTGATTTAATTTTGTTGAAGGCTATTGATAACTTATTTATCTTTAGTCATGATATTCTTTACTGGGCTAGTTGTGCTCACCCTTTTGTTTCACAATTCCTTTCAGGTAATAAGAGTATAGCTGGGTCGAGCGGGGGTAACAGGGGAATAGAACGGTTGTAAGACCCCAAATTTTATGAAATAAAAGTATTCAATTTTTCTATTTAGTAAATGGTTAAATTGATAAAAGTTTAAAGTTATGGGTGAAATGTGCAAAATTTTCAAAATAAGCAAATGGTTATAAAATATTCATTGTTGTCGGGAAATATTCGTTTAGTCGTGGAATATTCTTTCTGTCGGGGAATATTCGTACGACGGCGCAGCCATTTGTGGGCCCCATAACGGAAAGCGATTGGATAAAAAAAACGACAAAAATAAGTTGTTTATAAATAACGGCGTAGTTGTTACCGTTGGAATACCCGTGGTTAAAACACAGTAATACGCGTTGTTGCACAGTAGCACACGGTATTGCACCAATTATTGATTTTTACGTAAGAAGGCATTACTCAATAATTGTTACAGTAATTACTGTTCAGTATTTTAATTTATTGATTCAATAATTGCTGCGTTGATATTTTATATTACTGTTGTTTTAATAATTGTCACTACACCGTATTTTCTATTATCGGAGCAATAATTCATATTATCTGAATAATATTATTAGATAACATTATTGGCAATGTCTAGAAAATTCTGTCTAAGGAGATGTTTGGTCATCTAATTGCGCGCCAGTAAGGAGAAATCCTTATTGGAAAGCCCCCTCTTTCCTGGGAACGACCTGGTTGCCAGTACTGTGGTTCTGTAATATTATTTGTGTATAATTAATTATTGATTTATATGATGAGAAAAATATTGATTTTATGTGGATATAGATGGAGAAAATTTTTAATGTGACAATTGTTGAAAATTAATATTTTATCTTTTTCTGATAAAATAATTCATTTAAATATATTATTTTAATAATATATTGATGATGATATTTTTACAATGAATGTGGGATATATGAGTATATGAGGAGGAAGAGTATTTTTGTGGCATTAAATGATTAACACATGTTTTGTGTGTTGGTGGACACAATTCTTGACCGAAAATTTATTATTGACTGTAACATCGCCCGTTTGTGGATTTCGGTCAATTTCTGTTTGGAATTTGGAAAAACTTTCTTCTGCAAAGTTGTAGAGAATTGAATTTCCTATAAAAACTCGCGAGATTCGAATTTTCTGATGAAAGGGCTATTTATTATGAATTATTGAAGTTCCGAAATTATTGATTTTTGCAAGTTTTAATTATTTTTATTAAGAAAAACGTTTTTTCTTACTTTTTCTAGAAGGTTAGCATGTGTGAATTGCTGAAATTCAGATTCAAGAGGTGGGCTTGACAATTATATAAATATATTATTATTATATTCAATTTTCTACTTTGGTGTTCTAAGCAATTTCCTATAAAATAGGTGCTTAGGTTAGAATTGAAAATCACACCAGAAATTGAAGTTTTCTCTCTATTTCTCTCTCTATATATCGAGCGTATTCTTGTGAGTATTTTGATATCTTGAGTGTTGCTATACGGTGCAAGTTCGTTCAGCGTTATTCCAGTCAGAAGTACTGCTCTTTTGAGGTAAGGGATAGTAAGAGATGTTATTTCTTCTTAAATGATATTATTTTCTTCAATATCATTATGCCGAAGTATTGATCTGAACTTTTTATCAAATTTAAAATTTTTCATGTCGGGGTTACTATTCATGAGTTATTATTCACGAGTTACTATTCACGAGTTACTATTCACCGAAAAATAAAATTTTCTTCTTTTCGTCTAAAATATCTATTCTGGATACTAGCTTTGATTGTATCCATATTTTGATCATTCTTGAATTTTACTCCACTATGATTGTTTATGAGGTATTTTTGAACATGGAATAGCTGAAATACGAATCTTTAATATTTATTATTTTGTTTCACTGGATTCGTTTCCTTTAAAATATTTTTCATCATCCTCAGTCCTAAATGATGATATAATTGAATATCTTTGGCCTGTAGTGCAAAGATTGATGATTTCTGATGAATATCTTTATAACATTTTTATGACCCTGATGTTGAATTTCTCTTTTACTTGAGTGTAAAGATGAACAGTTATTGAATATCTTTGGCCTATAGTGCAAAGATGAACTGTTAAGGAATATCTTTGGCCGTAGTGCAAAGATGAACAGTTATTGAATATCTTCGGCCTATAGTACAAAGATGAATTGTTATTGAATATCTTTAGCTTAAGTGCAAAGGTGAATTGATTAACATGGTTATAATTATTGGTTATATAAATTCTGAAATGATTATATATTCTTTGAGATAATAATATATTTGGCCTGTAGTGCAAATATGAACGGTTGATGAATATATTTGGCCTGTAGTGCAAATATGAACTGTTGAGAAATATCTTTGGCCTGTAGTGCAAAGATGAATTGTTGATGAATATCTTTGGCCTGTAGTGCAAAGATGAATTGTTGATGAATATCTTTGGCCCGTAGTGCAAAGATGACATGTTGTTGAATATCTTTGGCCAGTAGTGTAAAGATGAACATGTGTTGAGATGAACATGACCAACTGGTGATACAAATGAATATCATTGGCCCGTGATGCAAAGATGAATTTATTAGTATGATTATGAACAGGAACTGTGATTTGGTATAACCATGATCTTTGATGTTTCAGGTAAAGACAGGTGATGAAAATTATCTTCGTCTTGGATGCGAAATTTAGAATCACAATTATGATTATGAATTATTCATATGATTGTGGAAAGGAACTATTGATTGATGTTACAGGGATAAAATATTGTTGGTGGACTTTTAACGTGGAGAAGATAATAGACTTTATAGTCTATTTGACTCTTCTAATGGATTGCTCGTTCCGCTGCAACTATGGTTGAAAAGTTTTATCATCTACCATATGTTCTAAATCTTTGATTTATTACTGTTGAAGACTATTGATAATTTATCTTTAGTCATGATATTCTTTACTGAGCTAGTTGTGCTCACCCTTTTGCTTCACAATTCCTTTCAGGTAATAAAAGTGTAGCTGGGTCGAGCGAGGGATAACAAGGGAATAGAACGGTGGTCTATAGATATTGAGGGTGAGGTGAATTTAACTTGGAAGGGTGTTTTGCCACTATCTTACAGGATGTATAATGACATACAACCTCGTGTTATCATAAGACAAGGTTGTGCTCATCCATTTGCTGAGTATATTTATGAGCACTACTTATATAATCTTGGTATTTGTTTGAAGTATAATTCTCAATTAGAGACAGTGGAGATAATAATAAGTCAAGAGAAGACTCACCATTGGGAAGAATATGATAGTAACCTTCTTATTTTTCTTTGGGGTCTATTGGGTCAACCAAGGATAATTCTGTGGCCATATGATATCTATCATAACCTAGAAGCATGACCTCCCATGTACGAGGGTTTCCTTGAGCACTTCTCAAAGATTCTAATTTCTAAAACAGTTTTTGACTATACCTTTATGTAATGTGTCATTGTGACGTGCTATCCAAGGTTGGGGCATGAGTCACAGTTGGTATATACTTGTACCCAAACTCATAGCATATGTGTTGTTGTATTTTGCACGACAATTGTTGTAATAAAGTTGTAGTTGTTATCTGTACCATGTATTTGGCGACTCAAAATGGGTTGGATGGAATGGACCTATTTTGGGGGCGTTACAACGGTGGTCATCATTTAGTAGTTATATTTGGTGAATCATCTAGGGTGAAGCGAACCCAACGTTTGAAGGGTGTTTTGCCACTATCATACAAGATGTCTAATGACATACAACCTCGTGTCATCATAAGATAGGATTGTGCTCATCCACTTGCTGAGTATATTTACGAACACTACCTATATAATCTTGGTGTTTGTTTGAAGTATAATTCTCAATTAGAGACAGTGGAGATAATGATAAGTCAAGAGAAGACTCACCATTGGGAAGAATATGATAGTAATCTTCTCGTTTTTCTTTGGGGTATATTGGGTCAACCAAGGATAATTCTGTGGCCATATGATATCTATCACAACCTAGAAGCATGACCTCCCATGTACAAAGGTTTCCTTAAGCACTTCCTAAAGATTCTAATTTCTAAAACAGTTTTTGACTATACCTTTATGTAAGGTGTCATTGTGAGGTGCTATCCACGGTTGGGACATGAGTCACATTTGGTATATATTTGTATCCAAACTCAAAGCATATGTGTTGTTGTATTTTGCACGACAATTGTTGTAATAAAGTTGTAGTTATTTTTTGTACCATGTATTTGGCGACTCATAATAGGTTGGATAGAATGGATCTATTTTGGGGTCGTTACACCTATACTCTGACCGACCAATTAAATACCAAATAAACTTAGGTAGGTCATACTAGCTAAGGAATTCCCCGTCTCTCCCCTCCTAGTTCTTGTCTCACATCTCAGCCAGGGATCATATCCATAAGCTTTGATACCAACTGTGATGCCCCCAAAACCGGTATACATCACCCATCTTGAGTCGCCAAATATATGGTACAAAATTCAAATACAACTTAGTAATACAACTGTCGTGTAAAATACGATAAAACATAAACTGAGAGTTTTAATACGAATATTGTCTTCTAGACAGTATTCAACTCAAATGGAGTCCTCAATACATTTATTATCACACTATTTTATAAAATAGTGAGGACTACTAATGCTATCATCTGGACCGTCACTCCGTTCCCCGACTAGTCCCGGCTACGTTCTCATTTCCTGAATAGGACAATGAAAGTAAAAGGGTGAGCTCAACTAGCCCAGTAAGAAATATTATGACTAGGATAATGTAGAATAATTTATAGTTAGCCTTCAATAGTGTTAAACTAATAAAATATAACAAACATCAAATTTAACTGCAGTTAAACAAACAATCCATTAGAAGAGTCAAGTAAAGCATAAAATCTACTATCTTCTATGATTTAAAAGGTTTTTCATCACTTTTATCGCTGAGACTCAGCTTAATAAATAATCCACATCATTGAATCACTCCTGCACACTACGGCCAATGATATTCTTTAGTATCACGACCACAAATTATCCATGCACTACGGGCCAAGGATATTCGTATATTCATCAATGGTCATGATCATGCCAACAACTGTCCATCAATGCACTACGGGCCAATGAGGACTTTTACCACATCATTTGTAACATTACGGTCATGATTATACCGAATAATCCCTAGTCATAATCATACCAAGTCCATCTATGCACTACAGGCCACAGATGACTGTGAACATAATATAAACATGAGGATGATGACAATGATATAAGAATTCAATAAAAACAAGTTCAAGGATAAATTTTTAAAGATTTATAATTTAATTTATCCAGAAATTAATAACGTCCAAATTGTCAACATGATACTACTTTGTGGAGTAAAATTAAAGAATAATATTGTACAAAAAATTAATTTGGACCGAAAACGAATCAATTTTTATCATGAATAGTACTCGAGTGAATAGTATATCGTGAATAGTACTTCAGGAATAGTAACCCCGTGAATAGTACTTCGACATGAAAAAGTTAAAACTTATCAAGAATGCTCAGAATAATATTTTCATGAAAAGATATTGGGTGAAACGCAAATATCAAGGATATTTAACTAATTTCATGGAGTTTAGAAGCCAAAACTTTAACAAAACGTGTATAGAATTCGAAATCTGAAACGAAATAATATTACTTACATACTACAGAGTATGAAAGAAAATATTATTTCAAGTGAATATTGAACAAAAATAACATCTCTTACCTTGAAAAGAAGAGTATTCCAACTGGTATAGCAGGGATATTCTTGAAAAAAACTTTTACTGTTTTCTACGCTCAAAGCTTTCTAAAACTCTAAAGAAATACGCTCAATATTATAGAAGAAGAATTCTCTGATTTTGGCGTGATTTTCAATTCTAACTTAAGCGCCTATTTATAGAAAAATGATAGAACGCCATAAGAGACTAAATTAATAAAATATTAATTTTTTTCAAAATTTTCACGCACACATTTTTGACCCAAAATTCAACCACCACCAGTTGGGCCCACCAAAATTAGATTTTCACACCAACCAAAAGTGGCGCCCACCATATTTTTAAATAAAAAATATTTAATTTTTGAAACTTCAATAATTTATAATAAATAGCTCTTTTATCAGAAAAATACGAAATTTATGACCATTACATAGGAAATCGAATTCTCTACAACTTTGCAGAAGAATTTTTTTCCAAATTTCAAACAGAAAATATCTGAAATCCACAAACGAATGATTTTCAACACCTCTTAAAATTCATAACAAATCATACGCTATTTTTTAACGGCTCAAAATTTGTGGACATATACTCAACTTATATATGTATAACATATCCAAAAATCACAACGATCCAACGGTCGGATCAAAATTATAACTCACGCAATAGAGCTTTAAGAACACTAATTTGATTTTAGTAACTCCATTCCGACAAAACACCTCAACATTAATTCCTTCATTTATATTCACATAAAAAATTTATATCTCCTATTCACATAAAAAAATTATATTTCCTTATCATATAAATTAATAATTAATTATTCACAAATAATATTACAAAATCACAATTATGACAACCAAAATCACAATTATGACAACTAAGTCGTTCCCAAAAAAGTGGAGGCTTTCCAATAAGGATTTCTCCTTACTAGCGCGTAATTAGGTGACCAAACCTCTCCTTGACAGAACTTTTTAGACATTGCCAATAATGCTATCTAATAATATTATTCAAATAATATGAATTATTGATCTGATAATGGAAAATATTGTGCAATGACAATTATTGAAACAACAATAATATAAGACATCAACGTAGCAATTATTGAATCAATAAAATAAAATATTAAACAATAATTACTGTAACAATTATTGGGTAGTGCCTTCTTATGTAAGAATCTATAATTCAAAAATATTGTGCAATACCGTGTGCTACTGTGCAACAATGCATATTACTGTATTTTAACCACCAGGTATTCCAACAGTGTTAACGGTAACAACTACGCCGTTATTTATAAAACTCAAACTTGTCATTTTCTTCATCCGACAATTATTCTGTTATGGGGCCTACAAATGGTTGCGCCGTCGTACGAATATTCCCCAACAACAAGAATATTCCACAACCAAACGAATATTCCCCAACAGAAATGAGTATTTTATAACCACTTACGTATTTTGAAAATTTTATATATATCTCACAATTATAACATTATATCAAATTCACTTCATAATATTCAAAAATGATATTTATAGAAAATTCATCTTTATTCATAAAAGTTGGGGTCTTACAATTCCACACTTCTCTATCAAACTAATATTGAAGAGATGGAAGATTAATGGTCAAAAGGGCTATTACCTTTGATGATCAAAGTTTGGTTCTTTCTTCTTTTCTACTTGCAAACAAAGACTAGCTTTTCTTGCTTTTTCTCTCAACTAAATAAGTTATAAGTTGTTGGTGAAATTTGAATTAGCAACAAATGAAAATCCAAAGCTTCTATTTATAGAAAACCTAAGGTGAGGGTAGTTTGGTCCTTATGCCATCCCACCTCCTTAATCACCTCCTTACTATTCCTATCTTGGTCACCAAGTAATCACCAAGTAAATCCACTTTACTTGGTCATCAAGATGCCTGGCCATGTGCTCCATGGGGTCCACATGGGTTGCCCCATGGGTTTTTCTTACCCGGTTACCCATTGGTTTGATCAATGGATCCGGTTCTTAGTTTGGACTTTATGTTTAATTACTTTTAGCCTAACGTTGGGCTTGTATTTCATTTCATTGGGTCTTAACATAATATCATTTGGGCTTGCAACATTTATACACAAATCCTACAAATCCAATGCAATAGGATTTAAACGTTTAACGTAAAATCCTCGTATCCCTTACGTATACTAGTTCATATAATCTTTCGTCATACACATTATACTATCATTCGTATATACTCGTATAATACTTCGTATCATACTCATATTCATTACCTCGTATAATACTTGCTATTATACGATTATCATTTATTCCAATCCTTACGTTCCTTAACATTCTTAAATTAAGTACGCACGCGAAAAACTGCATTTGTCATAACTGAAATATTATTACATATTCCATCCTCCCTTAATAGTCTATCATTACGTATTTCTCAGAAATTCAAAAATAATTCCCGAGTAGAAATGCGTGAATAATGTTTTTCAAAAAATTTCTCGGAAAGCTTATATTTTCGTCTTAGAAATTCAAACACTTTAATTCCTTCACGTAGCCAGAATACTATGACATTCCGATACATTTAGGTTATAGAACAACCTTCATCTTACTAACACATAAGAATAACATATAATACAATTTTATTCATTACTTAAGTAAATAAAATTATTTTACAATAAATCCGAATTTCTCGGTCTTTACATAAACCCACATGCATTTCACTTTACTATATAATCAAACTATATATTTAGAGCATTGAACCAAATTAGATAATTTATTCAGAGTTAAGCAAATTTGAAGGTATACACTGAATATTCAAAACAACATGAATCCTTAATTCATTATTACCCAATATCAATAATTTAGGACAAATTAATTTAGGGCTAATTGCCTCATGTTGGAGATAATGTAAGGGAGAGATAAAATTGAATTAATTAGGGTACCACCGCCGTGTACTGTCGTCGCTTCTTGCTCATCGCCGTCGCTGCTGTCGTGCCCTCTGTCGCGTCGCCGCCGCTTTGATGATGGCTGAAAAATTAAGGGGGTTGGTCGTCGTCGAGATGAAAAGAGAGAGAGAGAGCTAGGGGTACAAGTTTAAGCTAAACGAAGAAGAGAGAGAGAGAGGGTTGGGTTTGGCTAAACGAAGAAGAGAGATAGAGGCGATTGGGCTTAGTCTGAAGCGGCCGAAGAAGAAGAAATGAAATTTAGGTTTAAGTTAGATTTATTTTCGACGGAATTCGGTTGACTTTAATCGTTCAAAACTAGATTATTTACGACGAATGTTCCGTCAACAATAAGGCACCTCCGTCGACCTTACACTACGCTCTGGCGGGAAGTTGTTCACGCCCTTGGAAGCACTATTTTCGACGGATATCCGTTAAGATTAATTTATTATTGACTAACTTATTATCGACAGAATGTTCAGTCAAAAATAACTTAAGGTCGACAGAATTTTGTTCGTCGAAGTTAAATCCGTCGGAATTACGCTATTTTCTTATAGTGTTCTCCAGCTCGATTAAGGACATATGAAAGAGATTTCGCCTCAAAGAGATAGTTGTTTATAGATAGAGTTGGAACTTTTCGAAGAGAATAGAGTTGGTCGAGAAGATCCTCGACATACCAATTAGATCTGAAAAACGAGTCAGAATCGGGAGTATCGGTGACGATATCATCAGAAATATTTTTCAATCTGATCGACTCATTTGGCTGCAAATTGCATCAACATTTTGCTGAGGATTTAGCCACCATTTTGGGTCATATGATGAAGAGTAGAATTCTGGAGGAGGGTATGAAGTGGTTTGAATCATGTTAAAGCAATTAGATAGAGAATTGGCTGTTTTTTTTTTTTTTTGAATTGGTGATGGTACTAGATTTGATTGGAGAGAAGTAATGGGTTAATGAGTTGTTTATTTGATTTGAGGGAGGCAGAGGATTATAGGGAGAAGAAGAAGAAAAAATTAGGGACAATTGCTGGAATGCAGATAGGTGATCAAGGTGTCTGTATTGGGACGCAGACTGTCTGATAGAGAGGAATAACGGAAGAGAAGAAGAAGAAGAAAAGGTGTGCAGCGAAAGATTGAATTATAAGTCGTTAGACATTATGGCTCTGATACCAAGTTAAAGCTAATAGAAAGCTGAGCTTTTGTATTATATAACTTGCTTGTTTCATTTACAAAGAGAGCTGTCCTATATATATACATATAGCATAACCACCTAAGCTAGAATCAAGTGATTTACAAAATCACTTATGCTAATATCAAGGGATTACATAATCAAAGATTTCCAAGAGATAATTATGATATTTTAAAAACAATATCCTAACTACTTGATAAATATAAAACTATCCTAAATAATAATATTATGTTATTTCTCTAATAAGAATGAAGTTGTTTGTAAATTAATAAAAATATATATAAATAATTAATTTATGTGTCTACTATCAATTTTTGTCACAATATAAATCTTTTTTGGCTACATAACATGCATGATCGAGGAGCAAAATATTATTGTAAGCTTAATTGGTCCAGAACCGTCTTTTATTGAACCTGCATAAATTCTCCTGGACAAGATTTACCAATCTGGTTATTTACTAACCCTCTTCTTCTTGTGATTCTTCATACTACCAGACCCACAAATGAAGTTAAACTCAAACCCAATCCCAATCCAGGCAAACAATTTTCCTCCATCCAAATTCCTCCTTTGACGCCTCTTTTTTTGATCGTTGGTGATCGGAATTTGCTCATCAGCCGTTGATGTCCTCCCCTTTTCGACACTCTCATTGCAATTAGACTCTGTCCAGTTTTCTGTGGTATACAGGCTTTTTTTAATTAAAGCTGCCTCAACCTCCAATGACAAGCGCTGTATTTTCGAATCAATCGATGCCCTTGTAGAAAATAAAGAGGGAAATATGTTAAATGGCATTATGTTTTTATCACAATAGATAATTACTTTCATACAGGCATAACCTTCTTTGAGCACCACACAACTTAATTAGTGATCGAGACATACTTAATACTTTATCCTTTCTAAATTATAAGAATATTTTAAATATTTTTAAATTTAAAATTTACATGAATTATTTAATTTATATTTATAATTATTAATATTATATACTATCTTAAAAGCACTAATAGGTGTAAGATTTATTGTTTCAAAACTGAAATGAATCATGTTAATTTTTAATTTAAAATCGTCTCAAATTAACTTTTAAAAAAATATTTTTCTTATAATTTAAAACGAAGAGATTATAAAGTATGTCAAATCTAATAATAATAGAAAATTGTTATATATTTTTATAAGAAAAAATTAATATTTTCATAAGATTATGCGCACATGGATCCTGGTTTATTTATTACCTGAATGAATATAAATAAATGAACCTCGCGGAATTATAATAAATATCTATTCTGTAATAATATCTCGAATATATTCTAACAAACCTTAAAGCCTCAATTTCTGGATTCGAGTCAAAAGCATCTTCATCATCATCCTCCTGATCTTGTATCATCCGCATGCTTTCTACGCGATTCAGTTGGTTGATCAAAGCAATTGGGGGAGTAATATCATCCATTTCATTCCGATTTCGAATAGTGGTGTTGATAAGATTAACACTTACATTGAGAAATCCTTTAGCATCACCGGACGGGCGGCAAACCTGAAGCGTGAGCGGCTTCCTTGTTAAAGAGGAGGATGGATTATTCAAGAGAATTTGGACGGGAACGGTTGTAATTCCAATAGGGAGATTGCTTAAACGGGAAATATTGTAGATTTCAATCATAACGGCTGATGAATCAGATCTCAGAAACTTGTCGTCGACGTGAAAAACCATCCTAAATTTCCATTTAGGACTTGTGTGGCCTCTGTGATCCACTGGCGTTATCAATTTGTAGTCAGGATTCACCCATGCAACCACATAGGTGTGCAAGGATTTGGAAACTGGTGGCAGGTCATGTGCGGAAATGAAATTGATTTCAAGGAGTTTGAATGGGATTTTGTTCAATGTTGTTATCGGAGGAGAATCTGTTGTCATCGTAGTGGCAATTGTCGTGGTGGCTGCCATGGAGTAAGGTGGTAATTTTGCAAATGCTTGTCGTCCGCTTCAGGACGACAAGCAAGGAGAGAAAGAGAGGGATTACATTTTAAATTGTTGTAGGATGAAGGTATTAGTTAGGTCAAGTTTTTTCACATTTGGTTTGGTCTCTTTCCTCCACCTGTTAACCTAAATTTGGAAAATGATACGTTAATTAGAGGTGGTTATTTGTGCATTGGAATCTTCATATTTAGGGGCATTTTAAACGAATGAGATTCATGTGATGGGAGGGAGTAGGACCATGACCTCCATTCTTTCTAAACAACAAAATTTTACAATTTTTAAGAAAAGTTAAAATAAAAATAAAATGCATGCGTAAAAGATGGAATGAAACTTTTGTCTATTAGACTTCTATGTCAATTTCAATTACATAAACTTATGAAAGTACTTTATTCAATCTACTTACATATTTTGTGTCGGTTTATAATTTTTGTTAATTTTTGTGTGACAATCCAAAAATTTATAAGATCTTGAATGATTAAAATAAATATAAAAAAATAAAACCTAGATAAAAAATTGAGGATTAATTAATTTTTTTTATAGAATCTATATTGTTTAATTTGAATTTTTAAACAATGTAAAGAAATTAAATGAGAATGATAGAAATTTGGAAAAGAAATAAAGAGATTATGTTTGTGAATTTTTTTTATTAAGTAATTAAATTTCAAATGAAGAGATATTATAAGGACAAAGAAAATGAGTATATATATATATATATATATATATATATATATATATATATATATATATATATATATATATATATATACAAGTTGGATCAGGTCCGGACCTCCCGGACGGGAGAATATTTGGACCTTTTTTTTTTTTGCTTTTTTTTTAAAACAACTAATTTTTTTTTAATATTTTATGGAACTGAAATTTTTTCATAATACAATGTTTTGGACGTGATTTGGATACCTATACAAAAAAATGTGGTACAGTCTGCACAGACTGTACCACCATGTTTTGTTATACGTACCCAAATCACACCCAAAACACTATATTATGAAAAAATTTCAATTCCATAATTTTTTATTTATTTTTTTAGTTGTTTTAAAAAAAAAAGCAAAAAAAAAAGTCCGAATTTTTGTCCGGTCCAAGAGTCCGGACCTGATATATATATATATATATATATATATATATATATATATATATATATATATATATATATATATATATATATATATATATATAAGAAAATGATCCATATCATGTATTTGATATGGATGAAAATTGGGCAAATAACATCTCCACCATACATTACATAAATTAATGGCTGAAATTTAAAAGTCAACAAATCCATCCGCTAGTTGAACTAGCAGACACATACAAAAATATTCTCGGAGCAATTTACCCCCAATTCAGCCATTAATGCCTTGGCTTTGAATTTATTTTTCAGTCCATCCACTAGTGGAACTCGAATAGTGCAAAATCCAAATATTATATCTGATTTCCCTATATTGAACGAGCGGAAGAAGAATCCGACGAATATCAATTGCTGCAAAAAAGGCGATTTTCAATATTGGCTAAATATTGCTAAAATATTTAAGATTTGAAGCATAATATTTGGGATGCGCGTGATCTGTCTAATATTGCTTAATATTTAAGATTTGAAGCATAATATTTGGGATACGCGTGATCTGATATTTATTCGCGTGCATGATATTTGGGATGCGCGTGATCTGATATTGTTTAATATTTGAGATCTGAAGCATAATATTTGGGAAGCACGTGATCTGATATTTATTCGCGTGCATGATATTTTCTAAATATTATTATGAGTAATAAGGTGTAAATTTGATATAATACTTCTGGGTAATATTTATAAATTTTACAAAGTAAGCAAGTTGTCATAAAATATTCGTTTGGTCGAGAAATATTCGTTTTATCAGGGAATATTTGTGTGACGGCATAATCATTGGTGGACCCTACAACGAAATTATTGTCGGAGTTAAAAAATGACAGAAGTAACTTTTTATAAAATTAACGGCGAAATTTTTACCGTTAACTGTTGAAATACTTGGTGATAAAAATACAGTAATACGCGTGGTTGCATAGTAGCACACGGTATTGTACAGTATCTTTGATTATTAATGCTTACGTGAGAAGTCACTCAGTTTATTTTAATTATTACCACAGTAATTGCTACATAGTATCTCACGTTATTGATTCAATTATTGTCACAATATTTTATTTTATTAAATCAATAATCGAGACGATAAAGTTATTCATATTATTATTTGCATTATTGACAATGTCTAGAAAGTTCTGTCGAGGAAAGGGGTTTGGTCACCTAATTGCGCGCCGTTAAGGAGAAGTCTTTATCGAAAAGTCCTTATCGGAAAGTTCCCTCTTTTCTGGGAATGATCTAGTTGTTAATATTGCAAGTTATAATATTAATAATGAATAAATGACGTTGTTATAAATGTGTTTTGTGAAGCTAAGTGAGTTGAGATAAATAGAAGGGTTTGTATTGAAGTATTTGTTGTAAATTTTACTTATTATATGGACCCCGACTTACCCATTTTTCAAAATAGTCGGGAGAAAGTTATCTCAGTTTTGTTTATATATATATATATATATATATATATATATATATATATATACAGAAATGATCAGGTAAGGGATCCCTTACTTTATTAAAATAAGGGACTTTTTTTTTTTGCTTTTTTTTTGCTTTTTTTTTAAAACAACTAAAAAAAAAGTTTAATATTTTATGGAACTGAAATTTTTCCATAATACAATGTTTTGGGCGTGTTTTAAATACCTATACCAAAAAGTGGTGGTACAGTCTGCCCAGACTGTACATACATGTTTTGTTATGCGTACCCAAATCACACTCAAAACACTGTATTATGAAAAAAATTTCAATTCCATAAAATATTAAACTTTTTTTTTAGTTGTTTTAAAAAAAAAGCAAAAAAAAAACAAAAAAAAAAGTCCCTTATTTTAATAAAGTAAGGGATCCCTTACCTGATCCTGACCCTATATATATATATATATATATATATATATATATATATATATATATATATATATATATATAAGTTTTATTTTTTTTATGAAAAATAGAATATATTATATTTTATTTGATTGCATAGTACTGTATAGTGTTGTATAGTGCTGTATAGTGTGTGCATGGTGTTGTATAGTACATCATAGTAAAATCAAAAAAAAATTCAACGAATTCAGCCGAACATCACCCGTTATTTTTCCTTGCTATGCAGTCCGTGATTTTATTTTCTAAATAGTATCCACCCATTCTCCTACAAATAGTATGCTTAGTTTAGAATTGAAAATCACACCAGAATCAGATAATTTCTCTTCCATAATATTGGACGTATTTTTTTAGAGGTTAAGGAAGCTTTGAGTGTAGAAATCAGTGCAAGTTTTTGAAAGTAGTATGCACACAAGCCAATCATGTTTGATGATAAAGCATATACTTTATAACAATCTTATTCATTTATTAATAAAAAGTATTAATTTATTAAAGGCTTTTAATTATCTACATGATGCTGTTTTATAATATGTGATAACCCCATAGTTTTAAGCAATGCTTTTAGAATAATGATGATGATCATTCTAATGAGATCTAAATTCTTAGAAAGCTTAAAACTAAAATAGTTCCTAATCGTTGGATTACTAAATTGGAGATTTGTGAATCTGGATAGATTGGTATTATGTTGCTTGCTCATTGGATAAGGATGATTGATCTCATGATCATTTGTATGGAGACATTAAAGCAAGTATGTAGGTGCTTATTAGAGAATAAGTTCACTGAGCGTGGCTCGCTAAGTAATACCTAATGGAGTTTTACTTGTCTTTTAATAAGAATTCCTGTAGTGATAGTAGTACAAGTGATCCTTCGACTTGAGATCATCATAGTATCTTGTGTATGATGAGTTATACTTTGACTTATTCCTTGAGACCCTTAGGGTATATCAAAGGGTATGCTTGGGTATAATAAATTGTATATGGAGATAATGTATGTGACACCCCCAAATCCGGGTACTTTATTTCCACAGAATTTGGTGCTCACTTAACAAAAATAATTACATATGACTACCCATAATAAAGGATAATGACATCAAATACCTTAAACAATAATCTTTCCCATTAAAGGGTTACATCATCTCAAAAACAATCCCAGGTAAACTAACATTAAATTATTACATAAGTTTGTGGAATACATCATAAATTAAAACAAGTCTTATAACATAATTCATTTAAATAAATTCTCATAAATCTTTAACACTTGGACATCTTGCCCTTTCCTTTGCTAGTAGATGGCTCATCCACTCTTTCAACTTTAGCTGCAGTGTTAATTGTAAGAGTGAGCAAACAATTGGTCACTGATATAAAGAGTAGTAATGATAACAACATGAGAGTGAACAACGAATGCTGAACAATAATGAACTTGTTCTATGAATCAAAAATAGAAAACAAGTTCTAACTTTAATGACTGAGGGTCTTAAGACCACGAACTATGTCCCCGGTGATTAGGTATTACTATCCCAACCTTAACAGTCACTTAGACTATACAGACCCTGCTTAACGTACTTAGGGGGATCAACCCTTTGTACTATGTATTGTGCACAAACATTCCAACGCTACACGTACAAAATCCCCTATGCTAGGGTTGTTCATCTCAGTTTGAATTTAGAATTTTTGCACTAAAGAAAGTTTAGCTCGGAACTACATTATCAGTGGTTATAGAATTTTAGAACACTATTCCATAATAGATAAGTTCAATCAATAAGAGTTTGCTTACTACTTGAAAGTTTAATACAACAATATAGAATTGAACAAGGTTATCAAGATCAAAGATCGAATAACAACAATAAATAATTGAGTAAACATAATATACATGCAAAGTGTTGTATTCAAAAGAGTTAGAACAATCTCCTTTGAATCGATGTATTAGAACAATATCTTCTTTGAATAATATTAAGGAAAGTGAAACTTGCTCGATGTAACGAATTAGGTTACAAGAGCTTGCACAATTATACATAAGATAGATTAGTTTTGCTCAACTTTAACATAGAATTTAGAAACTTGTACAATGATAATTTAGGAATAGAAAGCTTGCATTCTTATAAAGAAAATGAAGTGAGGAAACTTGCTCAATAAAAGTTTCGGATAAGAAACTTGCCTTGTAAGTAAGCTACACAAGTAATAATATTCGCCAATTACCCTACATATATCATTGAAATCGCAATAACAATTAGTTGTATGAATATTAGCTTTAGGGGTTTAAACCACCATTTAAGTCATAACCTTAGCTTAACTTCTAATCACGTTAGTTAATATCCTTAACGGATCTGAAATTACATTATAAACTAACATAAACCTTATCATTAATCGTTAACTTTTAAAAACATCACATTTGGTTTCATTACATAACTTATTCAAATGATTACTTAAAATCTCCATATTTTGGTATTACATCATACCAACATATGTTATTGTGGTCCATATTTTGTTAAACATCTTTATCATGCATGCCAAATGAGCTTAAGCCCACATACCATGGTCTGCAAACAAATAGAACTCTCTGCCTAGGCTCAGGGCACGGCACAGCTGCGCTGTCCCAAGCCTTGGCACAGGCGCAGCGGCGCAGCTGCGCAGCTGCGCTGCTGCGCTGCTGCAGATTCGCAGAAGGCCTACGATGCAGCTACGCCATTTCTGCCTGTGGTAACGGCGCAACTGCGCCACGCACAGACAGAAACTCGCAGCAGTAGCTCTGCTACACAGTAGACACCTAACTCAACCCAAAACCACAAAAATTCACAAACCTAAACATCTAAAACTCTATAATAACATAGTTAAGCATGCTATATACCATTCTAACCACATAAACATCACATACACACAAAATTGAAGAATCAAAACCACAATTTCTAAATTTCTCCAATTTTTACACTTTTAGCGAAATCGATCGCCACGGCTTCGTTTCTTAACCAATAGACATGATTCAAACTACGCCGCTTTCGTTTCTTAACATACTAACATAATCCAACATAAATTTCCAGATTATCATACATATTAAACATGAAATTTTGTACTTTCTTAAGCTATTTTTCATAAACATACACTGTTATTTACTTTTCTCCCTACAAACCCAAATTTCATGTATTTGAACACCAACATGGAATTATAGAGGATAACTAACAGATTTAGCAAGAGAATACATACATATAAATAACATCTTTTACAACAATTCAACAAAACCCAATTTCCATAGAATAGAAAATTAAAAAAAAAACTAAATATTAGAATTAGGGGTAGATTATATCTTAACCCTTTGATGTTAACAAGGTTCTAGCAAATTCTTCTCAATCCTACTCCTTCTCCAACTCTCAATTCTCTGTATTCTTTCTCTCTACCCCTCTGTTCTTCTTAGTAAGCTATTAGGAAAAATAAGATGCGTAATATAACTGATAGGGCCTCACCTCCCACGTACTTATCAGTTAAAAAAAATAAAAAGGCGTCAGTTAAATAAACCAAAGGCCACAAGGCCTTGTTTGGCCACACACCAATTCCCCCATTCCCATTTATTTTAATAGTCTTATATTATATAGTTTTCACTTGTCACACTTTAGTTAATTTAAATAACTTTAGTTTAGTTAATTTAAATAACTTATAATAGTAATTATAATAATTTCTATTATAATTATATATCTAATTTCGTTTAATAAATTAGACTTAAACATAACTTTATTTAATTTACTTATTTTCTTAAATATTAAACAATTCATTTAATTTAATTATTTTCATTAAATTAAATCCTCAAATAATAAAATTACCATTCATTAATTTAGTTATCATACATACTCAACTAAATTATTACATCACAATTCATCAAATATTTATTTTTCTCAATAAATAAATTATTTAAAATATTTATTTAGTTAATAAATATTTAAATTAAATTACAAATTTCTCGATCGTCACATCGTTCCCTCCTTAAATGGATTCTGTCCCCAGAATCATCATACAAGATTAAGCAAATAACTGAGGATAATTTCTCATCATAACATTTTCAAGTTCCCACGTAGCTTCTTCAGTATTGTGGTTTCTCCAGATTACCTTAACAAAAGGTATTACTTTATTCCTTAGTACTTACTCTTTCCTGTCGATAATTTGAACAGGGACTTCTTCATAGGACAAATCTTTCTCAAACTGTAAGGGCTCATATTCTATAACATGTTTATAGTCATGCTTATATGGTCTCAACATTGAGACATGGAAAATATTATCGATATGCACCAATTCTGGAGGTAAAGCTACCTCGTATGCCACTTCACCAATGCGTCGAAGCACTTTAAAAGGTCCTATAAACCTAGGGCTTAATTTCCCCTTTTTCCTAAACCAAATTTTCCCCTTCTAGGGAGATACTTTCAAGAAAACATAACTACCAACATCGAATTCCCGATTTTTTCGGTGTTGATCGGCATATTTCTTCTGTCTATCATGTGCAGCTATCAATCTTGCTCGAATCACCTTGATGATCTCGACGGTTTGTTGTACCAACTCTGGACCCAGTAGCTGACGTTCACCTACCTCATCCCAGCATAACGGAGTTCTGCACTTCCTGCCGTATAACGCTTCATAAAGCGGCATGCCAATACTCGCGTGATAACTATTATTATAAGAAAATTTAACCAACGGTAAATGATCATCCCAATTTCCCTTGAAATCCATAATACACGCTCTGAGCATATCCTCTAGTGTTTGGATGATTCTCTCACTTTGTCCGTCGATTTGAGGATGGTACGCTGTGCTCATTCTCAACTGTGTTCCCAAGCATTCTTGTAGTCGTTTCCAAAAATTAGATGTGAAACGTGGATCTCTGTCTGATACAATAGACACAGGTACACCGTGTCTTGAAACAATTTCCTTAATGTAATATTTTGCCAACCGATCTTGGTTAAATCTAATCTTGATTGGCAAAAAGTGTGCCGACTTCGTCAATCGATAAACGATCACCCAAACGGCGTCATAACCTTGCTGAGTCATTGGAAGACCTACCACAAAATCTATTGTGATATGTTCCCATTTCCACTTCGGTATCTCCAACGATTGCAATAATCCACTTGGCCTTTGATGTTCAGCTTTAACTTTCTGACACGTTAAACATTTCGTGTAAAACCCCAACTTTTATAAATAAAGATAAATTTTCTATAAATATCATTTTTGAATATTATGGAGTTAATTTGATATAATGTTATAGTTGTGGGTAATATTTATAAATTTTACAAAGTACGCAAGTTGTTATATAATATTCGATTGGTCGGGGAATATTCGTTTTAACAGGAAATATTCGTACAACGACACAATCATTGGTGGACCCCACAACGGAATTATTGTCGAATTGAGAAAACGACAAAAATATTTTATTAAAAATAACAGCGGAAGTTTTACCATTGTTACTGTTGAACTACTCGGTAGTAAAAGTACAGTAATACGTGTGGTTGCATAGTAGCACACGGTAGTGATTATTAATGCTTATGTGAGAAGTCACTCAGTTTGATTCAATTATTGTTAGTTAATAATATGAATTATTTAGTGATAATGACGTTTTGTTTTATTCGTATTATTAACGTAATAAAATAGAAATATCTTTTTATATAAAACAGAATACTTTATTAAAGTTATTTTATAAATAGAATATATTATATTTTATTTAAAAGATTTTTCTTTAAATATGGACCGTCAGATTAAAGTAATCAATCTGGACAGTTCATGAATTAGTTACTATGCATTCTATTTTTCTATAAATAGCAGCTCATTCCTTCATTATTTCTTACGAATTCACTGAACTCTAGAGAGAGAAAGTATAGAGAGAGAGAAGAAGAGTATTCTGCTACTTAACTACTTCCTTATTTTAGCTCTTCTTTAAAACGGTAAGGGGTGTTATTCTTTCTTATTCATGAAGAGAACTGTTGTTATTCTATTTCTTATTATTCTGTTGGAATAACTTGTATACGCGGTCTACCCTATACTTGGTGACATTCTTTTATTATTCTGTTGGAACATCCTGTTTGTGTGTTTTACACCGGACCTGGTTCCATCTTGTTATTATTCTATTGGAACATCCTGTCTGTGTGTTTTACACCGGACCTGGTTCCATTATTTATTATTCTGTCGGAATATCCTGTCTGTGCATTTACGCCAGACCTGGTTCTATTATTTATTATTCTGTTGGAATAACCTGTCTGTGCGGTCTATCGCATGCATGGTGATTTCTTTTGTTATTCCATTCTTTATTATACTCAGTTGGTTAAGTTTTGACTTCTATACTCCATGAAATTTGTGGAATATCCTTGATAATTGCGTTTCATCCAGTATCTTTTTATGAAAATATTCTTCTAAGCATTCTTGAATTTTACTCCACAAAGCAGTATCATGTTGACAATTTGGACGTTGTTAATTCTTGGATAAATTAATTCTTGAACTTGTTTTATTGAATTCTCATATCATTGTCATCATCCTCATGTTTATAAAATGTTGAAAGTCATCTGTGACCTGTAGTGCATAGATGGACTTGGTATGATTATGACCAGGGATTATTGGGTATAATCATGACCGTAATGTTACAAATGATGTGGTAAAAGTCCTCATTGGCCCGTAGTGCATTGATGGACAGTTGTTAGCATGATCATGACCATTAATGAATACACTAATATCCTTGGCCGTAGTGCAGGGGTGATTTGATGATGTGGATTATTTTATTAAGCTGAGTCCCAGTGATCACAGTGTTGAAAAACCTTTTAAATCATAAAAGATAGTAGAGTTTATTTTTTACTTGACTCTTTTAATGGATTGCTTGTTCCTCTGCAGTTAAACTTGATGTCTATTATATTTTATCAGTTTAACATTGTTGAAGGCTAATGATAATTTATTATGTATTATCTTAGTCATAATATTTCTTACTGGGCTAGTTGAGCTCACCATTTCTTTCACTGTTCTCTTCAGGAAATGAGAACGTAGCTGGGGCAAGTCGGGGAACGGAGTGACGGTCCGAATGATAGTATTAGTTAGTAGTCCTCACTATTCTATGAAATAGTGTGTTAATAAATGTAATGAGGACTCCTTTTGAGTATGAATACTCTCTAGAAGATAATATTTGTATTCAAACTCACAGTTTATATTTTGTCGTATTGTACACGACAATTGTATTAGTAAGTTGTATTTGTATTCTGTACTATGTATCTGACGACCCAAGATGGGTGATGTATACCTAATTTTGGGGGCGTCACATTTCGCCACACACTCAGCCACATCCTTTTTCATATTCGGCCACCAAAAATGATGTCTAAGATCCTGGTACATTTTCGTACTTCCAGGGTGAATCGAATATCTTGAGTTGTGAGCTTTACTTAGAATTTCCTCTTTAACTTCCGGTACTGGCGGAACCCAAATTCTCCCTTTGAATCGTAGTAACCCTTTCGAATTGATTTTGAATTTGCTTTCCTCACCTTCGAATACTTTCTATTTTATCTTTTCACAGTCTTCATCCTGAAGTTGTGCATTCTTCACCTTGTCCACCATCGTTGAACCGTTTCCTATCTGGAACACCCTTTCGTCGGATTCTGTAGGATATTTAATTTCCAATTCCATCTTAGCCATTTCTGACACTAACTTCTCCTGAGCTGTCAACATCATTAAAGCAAGTATGTAGGTGCTTATTAGAGAATAAGTTCACTGAACGTGGCTCGCTAAGGAATACCTAATGATGTTTTACTTGCTTGTCAATAGGAATTCCTGTAGTGATAGTAGTACAAGTGATCCTTGAACTTGAGATCATCATAGTATCTTGTGTATGATGAGTTATACTTTGACTTATTTCTTAAGACCCTTAAGGTATATCAAAGGGTATGTTTGGGTATAATAAATTGTACATGGAGATACTGTTTGATCAATAAAAAATCTACCACTTGTAGTAAAAGAAGAGAAATGTCCTATGTGATTCGATAAATGACAACCCAGTAGTCCTTGGCCAAGGCAGAATGAAATTAAAAAGTAGTTTCTAATTTGTATTATTTGGAGTTGTGCATTTAAGAGTCGAAATACATATAATTAAATAAAATAAGACTTGACAGTAATCTCATGTCTTATATTTAATTGGGACATTGTATGGTGGAAGGATTGAATTGTACAGTAACTATTTACTCAAAGGTTCTTTTATGATTAATGTTAAAATCTGTATTATCTGAAAAGACGTTAATTGCTAGGGAGGCTTATCCGTATTGTAGAATAAATATTATTTATTTAAATAAATTAATTGCTTAATTTATTTATTTAAATAAGATTAGAATTGTTCTAATTGATTTATTCACAACCGATTTAATATGGAGAACCTAAAGAGTCACACCAGAAAAGGAAGAATAATTATTTAAGAAGCAAATGTCATAATCGTAATAATAAGTTAAGTATATTTAATTTAATCTATGGTGATAGAATAAATTAAATAGCTTAATATTTATTATTTAATATTTTAGAAATATTAAATATAAATTAATAAGATGAGTCTTATTATTATTATTATTATTATTATTATTATTTAATTCCTAAAGGAGTTTGAGAATTAATTAATAAAAGTTCTCTCATATATTCGTAATAGTATTAGGAGACTAATTAATTAAAAGAGTTTAATTAATTATTTCTAATAAGATTAGGAGTCTAATTAGTTAAAGGAGTTTAATTAATTAAAATAAAACTCAATTCCATAATTGTCAAGGAGGGCTGCCTATATCTATAAATAAGAGGAGTCTTATTATGGGTGGTGGTTGTTGATTTTTTCATAACATACGTGATTCCAATAGTTGGGAGAGTATACCCTTTTCTATGAGAGATAAAAAAATTAGAGTTTTGCAAAACACCCTTCTTCTTGAATATTTCATCTTCCTTGGTGGATCACCTCTAAAGGCCAAACACTTGGGTGGCTAACGTTGGTCAAAGGAAGGAACCAAACCCGGTAGATTCAAGTTGAACACGAAAAAGATTGGAGGTGAATTTGTACCTGAGGAAGTTTGAATCTTCAAGGGTATGATTCTTGTTCTTCATATTTTCGTTTAATTAATAATTGTGCATAAAGGGTGATCCGGGTATATGGTTTGTAAAATTTTAAACTCTAATTTTCCATACTTCCGCTTATTTTGTGCAATTTGATTGTGTTCATGAATCTTACAAACCTAACAGTGGCATCAGAGCCAAACTTTTATGCGAATTATTAATTGTTTTAATTTTATATGTATATTGATATGTGTTTAGAACAATTTAATTAGACATAATTTTGTTGTATAAAATTTATTAAACAAAAAAAACAAAAACGGAATCATTCAAACCACGGATGAATGCGCAGTAGTGCAGGATATATATATATATATATATATATATATATATATATATATATATATATATATATATATATATATATAATAACTTAATAATTTTATAATTAAAATAAAAAGTTTATTTTAATTTTAAAATTAGATTTCATGCTAACTAATTAGAGTTGGAATTAGATTCCATGATAACTAATTGGAGTTGAAATTGGATTCCATGCTTCTTAAAATAAATGAGTTTATTTGTGAATAAGAAAGTAAATCCATGTTTCCTTAAATAAATGAGTTTATTTAGATATGGAATAAGATTTCATATTATTCAAAATAAAAGAGTTTATTTGTGAATAGGAAAGAGAATCCGTGTTTCCTTTAATAAAGGAATTTTTTTACTTAGAATTGGATTCCATAATTAATTAAAATAAATGAGTTTATTTTGATTAAAATAAAATAGTTTATTTTATTCAAAATAGGATAAATTAAAATTAAAGAGGTTTATTTTGATTTAAATTTTCTTTAAAATAAAGGAGTTTATTTTGGTTCAAAATTAGATTTTATACTAACTGAATTTGCCTATTAAATGATATCAATATATATATATATATATATATATATATATATATATATATATATATATATATATATATATATTGAATGTTTATTATTCATGAGATGAATGTTATTTATTGATGCATATGGTGATGTGTATGATAATAAATGAGATTGATTATGAACTATTGACCAATGTGATTGGATTTTATTTTAGTTACATGCATGAATGTATGTGTTTTATTGAATGGGGTCTGCGTACCTCGTCTTATCTAATTTTTCTTAATGTAAATATTATCTCCCTCCTATGTACTTCCCCTTGACTGCTGATCAAGGTTTTAATTTATTTTAAATAGTTTTGTAATAGGAAAAGTTAGAATTAATTTTAAAGAATTGGAGATCAAGGAACAAGAAGCGCTTGAAGACCCGTTTGTAATGAAGCCCGGGATTTAAATGTAATAGTTATATTTAAATTTAATTCTTTCACCCTAGGTTTGACCTTTTGGTTCACTTGGTGGCTCTAGTGAACCAAACTAGAATAAAATCCATAATCAATCCGGGTAGAATATAGTATTCTATATGTGCATTCTTATACAATATATATATATATATATATATATATATATATATATATATATATATATATATATATATATATATTATGCAACATGCTTCGCATGTTAATTAATATGACGCGTATTTTATATATATATGTGCATGTGCGCTAAACAAGATGACACAAATCAATAACAAACCCCTCAAATTTTTTATATTAAGTCCTAAGCGTTCAAAGATATTTGAAATATTGAACGCCGCCTTCTAGTATGATAAAAATAATAGAGTATCAATTAATTATTATAAGTTTATTGTGTCACCACAAGGCTTATCTTAATTCTTTGAGATGTTAATTTTATCACATTTGATGCTTATAAAGAAAATTAAACAATGTTATTTTGTTGTGTCACCACAAGGATAATATTTTTTTGTTTTGAATATATGGAGTGCTAGGTTGGACTTAACTTGGATAATTTGATTCGGATGTGCCACCACTTGATCAAAATAATCTAAGAGGCAAAATACAACGAGTTGCATAGTTGATGTAATTGACAAGAGTTGTCTACCTATTTATTTATATATAGTTTGTTGTGTCACCACAAGGCTATATATATTTGAAATGAGATCCTTATTCTCACTAGCAAATCTTTAATTTGATTTTGTCGACTATATACGTGAGGGTAATATAGTTTGATAAAAATAGTGGGAGATACCAATTTAAAACAAGACCTAATTTATTTTGGTAATTAATAAAAGAATGTATGATATAATGTTGTTAAATTACAAATTCATTTACAGAATTTTACAATATCTAAAATTACTATCACTGCGTAGCATATTAAATACTAAATTAACTGGACCGAATTAAACGGATTGGTTAAGAAAATTAAGAATAGTTTTCACAGCCGAAAAGCTATCTTGTGTCCCTAATACGCCTATCCCTGCAATGGTTGCAGACAATGCCTTTGAGGAAGAGATTGCTACTTTTAGAAAGTGGCAAGATGATGCACAGTTGGCTCAATGCATCATGCTCGCAACCATGAGTAACGAGCTTTAGCATTAGCATGAAACTATGGATGCTCCTACTATATTCCTTCATATCAAGTAGTTGATGGTAAGGAAAGTAGAACTGATAGATATCAGATATCTAAGGAGCTCTTCCGATCTAGAATGATCGATGACACTACAGTCCATACAAAAGTCCTTAACATGATCAATTTGATTGAACAATTAGGACAATAGGTTTTGTCATGGATGGAGAGTTGAGTCAAGATTTGATCTTGCAGTCACTCCAGACTCCTTCTCATAATTGTTGTGAATTTTTCATATGAACAAGCTAGATATCAGCCTCGCTGATTTGCTTAACATGTTGAAAAATGTTGAGAGTCACTTTCCGACCAAGAAAGACCAAGTCTTACTAGTAGGGGTCAAAGGATCTTCTAAAAAGAAAAACGATTCTAAGAAGGTAAATAGAAAAGGCAAAAACAAAGGATAATAAGAACAAAACTGATACGGATAGCAAAAGAGTTTGCTTCCACTGCAATAAGCCTGAACACTAGAAAAGAAACTGCCAGAAGTATCTTGTAGAGGCTAACCAGAAGAAGCTTAGTGAAGCTTCGGTTATAAATATAGTTTTTGTTCATGATTAAAATAATTCTTTTTTAAGTTAAGGATCTACTTGGGTATTGGATACCGGCTTTGGTTATCATAAATATAGATTTATGAAAGAACAAAGCAGAAGTAGAAAGCTAAACATAGGATAAGTAATCCTATGTCTGGTAAATGAAGCAAATGTTGTTGCATTAGCTATAGGAACTTATAGTTTAGCACAACCTACGGGCAAATCTATTAAGTCAATAAGTTGTTATTGTATTCCAGTTCTCGTTGGAAACATTATTTCTATTTTATTGTTGGACAATGAAATCTTTGATATTATATTTAAGAACAATTCTTGTTCTATTTATAATAATAATGTTTTATATAGAACTGAAATATTACTTAATAGATTTTGTGTACTTGAGTTATGTGAAAAATTATTTTGCAAATTGAATAAACTAGTATAAGAAAATGAGATGATCATTCAAAAAGATAAATGTGTGTATTTGCTGAAATACAATTATGAATTATTTGAAAGGTTTAAAGAATTCAGAAGTGAAACTAATTTGAAAAGTATTAAGATTCTTTGATTAGATCAAGGAATAAATACTCGTGTAATAAGTTTCTAGATAATCTCAAATGGTTTTCTCATAATGGACGCCTCCTGATACGCAATAATTGATTGATGCATCTAAAACGAAAAATCGTACCTTGATTGGACATGGTGCGGTCCATAATGATTTTACCGACATTCTAGTATCCCTCTGGGATCATGTCGTAGTAATGGCTGCATATCTACGAAAAGGTAACCTCAAAATTCGACCCTAAGACTCTATAAGAGTTATGGACAAGGAGGATTCCTAATCTTAAGTATGTTAAGATAAGGGGTTGTCCAGCTTATGTGAAAAAGGTTTCAAAGGATAAGCTTGGGACAAAATTTGACAAGTATAGATTTATGGGACATCCTAAAGTAAGTTTAGGGTATATGTTCTATAATCTTACTTAGCAAAAGGTGTTGGTTGCGAAACACACTACCTTCTAAGATAAATGTGTTTATCATTAAAGGGGCTAGTGTGAGGATAATAGATCTTGAAAAGTTCAAGAACCACAAAACACAATAAGTCAAATAAGAGGAACCTGTAGATAGAACTATTGTACCACAACCGAATCATAAATCTAGAATAGTACCGAAGATACCTAGGAGGTATGGATTCATCATAGATGATGATGATGAGGTACACATTATAGGAGATGATGAACTAGTTACATACGATGAGGTAAGAGTTGTAGACACTCAGAGAAATTGACTGAAGCAAGCTTCTCAAAAATGGAACATTCATTTTGATGAAATAATCAAAAGAGTTTGATTTTATCAAAAACAAGAATGAACCTAGTGTGTACAAAAGGGTCAGTGGGAGCGTCGTGACATTCCTAGTATTATATATTGATATAATACGAATAAGGAATGACATACCAATGCTGCAATAAGTAAAGATTAAGTTGTCTAAACATTCCTCCATGAATGATTTGTGAAGAGTATCTTAATTGGGGATACAAATCTATATAGATAGATTTAAAAGGATGCTCGGCTTAACCCAAGGAACATATATTCATTTGATGTTAAAGTTGTTTAGCATGAAAAACTGCAAGAGATGTCTCATGTTGATGAGCCTTGGAGTGTATTTCCCATAATAATTCCCATAGACTCCTGAAAAGGGAGATCGCATGAGTGACAATTGTGACGCCCCCAAAATAGGTATACAACACCCATTCTGAGTCGCCAAATGCATGGTATAAAAAGCAAACTACAACTTCAATAATACTATTACCGTGTAAAATACGACAACACATACTGTGAGTTTAAATACAAATATTATTTTCTAGACAACATCCACACTCAAATAAGTCCTCATTACAATTATTCAAACACTATTTTACATAAATAGTGAGGACTGCTAAAATATATTTCTAAAACCATCACTCCATACCCTGACTAGATCCTGCTATGTTCTCATCTCCTGAGAAGAAAAATGGAACAAAAAAGAAAAGGGTGAGCTCAACTAGCCTAGTAAAGAATATTATGACTAAGATAATATACAACAAATTATCATTAGTCTTTAACAGGGAAAAATCTGATAAAATATAATAAACAACAAGTTTTAGATCAACAACTGCAGCGGAAACAACAATTCATTAGAAGAGTCAAGTAGAGAATGAGTTCTACTATCTTTTAAGATTTAAAAGTCCATCATCAATATTTTATCCCTGTAACATCAATCAATATACATCTTTAATCAAATATTCATCTTTGCACTACAGGCTAAAGATATTCATTTGTATCACCAATCGGTCATGTTCATCTCAACACCTGTTCATCTTTGCACTACAGGCCAAAGATATTCATCAGATAATAATTCATCTTTGCGCTACAGGCCAAAGATATTCAATAACATCATCATTTAAGACTGAGGATGTTAAAAAATATTTTAAAGAAAATGAATCCAGTGAGACAGAAGGACATATAGTAGGGATTCGTATAACAGTTTATCCAAGATTAATAATACTTCATAATAACCAATTGTGAAGCATAATTCAAAAATAAAGATCAAAACATGGATACAATCAAAGATAGTAACCATAATAGACATCTTGGACAAAAAGGAAAAATTTTATTTTTTGATGAATAGTGTCGTATTCGTGAATAGTGCCGTATACGTGAATAGTAACTTCGACACAAAAAGTTTTAAATTTGATAAAAAGTTCAAATCAATATTTCAGCATAATGATATTGAAGGAAATAATATCATTTAAGAAGAAAATAACATCCCTTACCTCAAAATAACAGTACTTCTGTTCGGAATATCGGGTATAAAGCAGAAGGAAACTTGCACTGAATAGCAACTCTCAAAGTATCAAAATACTCACTAAAATACGCTCGATAATATATAGAGAAAGAAAACTTATTTCTGGTATGATTTTCAATTCTAGCCAAAGCGCCTATTTATAGGAAAATGCTAGAACGCCAAAGGAGACTAAAATAATAAAATATAATATAACCTTATTATTTTCCTACGCATGCTCTTAGAAAATCTTCAACCCCTCAATTCTGAAAATTTCAGCAGACCATGTGCATTCAACAACCAAAAAGTGGGTCCCACCCATAATAAAAATTATTTTATTTTTCGAAACTTCCATAATTCATAGAAAATAGCCCGTTTATCAGAAAAATACGAATTTTATATCCATTTCACACGAAATCGAATTCTCTACAACTTTGTAGCTTTATGTTTTTCCAAACTCCGCACATAAAATATCCAAAATTCACAAACGGATGATTTTCAACATCTCTAAAAATCTATAACAAATCATTCGTTGATTTTTAACGGTTCAAAATTTGTGGATATATACTCAACTTATATATGTATAACATATCTAAAAATCACAACGATCTAATGGTTGGATTAAAATTATAACTCACGTGTGAGACCCCGAATTTTATGAAATAAAAGTATTCAATTTTTCTATTTTCGTAAATGGTTAAATTGATAAAAGGTTAAAGTTAAAGGTGATATATGAAAATTTTTCAAAGTAGACAAGTTGTCATAAAATATCCGGTTACTATTCACTCTAGTATTGTTCACTCGAGTTTTTGGGGTACTTTTTGTGTCGGAGTACTATTCACGAGTTACTATTTACGAGTTACTATTCATGAGTTACTATTCACAAGTTACTATTCACGAGTTACTATTCATGAGTTACTATTCACGAGTTACTATTTACGGGGAATATTCGATTAGTCAGGAAATATTTGTACGACGGTACAATCATTGATGGACTCCACAACAGAATTATTGTCGGATTGAGAAAACGACAAAAATATCTTATTAAAAATAACGGCGGGAGTTTTACCGTTGATACTGTTGAACTACTCGGGTAAAAGTACATTAATACGTGTGGTTACATAGTAGCACACAGTATTGATTATTAATGCTTATATGAGAAGTCACTCAGTTTGATTCAATTATTGTCAATTAATAATATGAATTATTTAGCGATAATGAAGTTTTGTTTTATTCGTATTATTAACGTAATAAAACAGAAATATCTTTTTATATAAAACAGAATACTTTATTAAAGTTGTTTATTTTATTAGGCAATAATTAGAATATATTATATTTTATTTAAAAGATTTTGCTTTAAATATGGACCGTCAGATTAAAGTAAAATAATCTAGACCGTTCATGGATTAGTTACTATGCATTCCATTTTCCTATAAATAGAAGCTCATTCTTTCATTATTTTCTTACGAATTCACTGAACTCTAGAGAGAGAAACTATAGAGAGAAAGAAGAAGAGTATTCTGCCACTTAACTACTTCTTTATTTCAGTTCTTCTTTAAAACGGTAAGGGGTGTTATTCTTTCTTTTTCATGAAGAGAACTTATGTTATTTCATTCTTTATTATTCTGTTGGAATAACCTGTAAAAGTGGCATACCCTATACATAACCTGTATACGCGGCATACCCTATACTTGGTGAAATCCTTGTGTTATTCCATTCTTTATTATTCTATTGGAATAACCTTTATGCGTGGTTTACCCTATACTTGGTGGAATGACCTGTATATGCGGTTTACCCAATACTTGGTGATCTTCTTCTGTTATTCCATTCTTTATTATTATGTTGGAATAACCTGTTTATGCGAAGTACCGCATACTTGGTGAAACTCTTTCATTATTCTGTTCTTTACGATTCTGTCGGAATATCCTGTCGGAGTGAATTTCACCTGACCTGGTTCCATCATTTATTATTCTGTCGGAATATCCTGTCGGTGTGAATTTCACCTGACCTGGTACCATATTTATTATTCCACATTTATTATTCTGTTGGGAATAACCTGTCTGTGCGGTCTCTATCGCATGCATGGTGAATCCTTCTGTTATTCCATTCTTTATTATTCTGTTTGAATAACCTGTCTATGTGGATTGCCACATGCATGGTGAATGATCCTTTATATTCATTCCTTATTAAATTGTGAAAATGATCTGTATACGTGGATTACCGCATGGCTGGTGAAAATCTATTTGCAGTTTGATATATTCTTTATTATACTCATTTGGTTAAAGTTTTGATTTCTATACTCCATGAAATTAGTGGAATATCCTAGATATTTGCGCTTCATCCAGTATCTTTTCATGAAAATATTCTTCCGAGCATTCTTGACTGCTACTTTACAAAGAAGTATCATGTTGACAATTTGGATATTATTAGTTCCTGGATAAACTAATTCTTAAACTTGTTTAATTGAATTCCTATAACATTGTCATCATCCTCATGTTTATTTTATGTTGAAAGTCATCTTTGGCTCACGTGCATAGATGAACTTAGTATGATTATGACCAGGGATCATTCGGTATAATCATGAACTGTGATGTTATAAGTGGTGTGATAAAAGTCCTCAGTGGCCTGTAATGCATTGATAGACAGTTTTTGGTACGTTTTTGACTAGGGATTTTTCGGTATAGTCATGACCATTGATGATTTAATGAATATCCTTGGCCCGTAATACATGGATGATTATAAGATGTGGTTTATTTATTAAGCTGAGTCTCAGTGATAAAAGTTGATGAAAACATTTTTAAATCATAGAAGATAGTAGGTTTTATTCTCTACTTGACTCTTCTAATGGAATGCTTATTCCGTTGCAGTTAAACTTGATGTCTATTGTTTTTTATCAGTTTAACTTTGTTGAAGTCTTTTGATAATTTATTCTTCATTAGCTTAGTCATAATATTTCTTACTGGGATAGTTGAGCTCACCCTTTCTTTTAATGTTCTCTTTAGGAAATGAGAATATAGTTGGGACGAGTCAGGGAAAGGAGTGATGGTCCAGAAGATAGCATTAGTTGTCCTCACTATTCTTTTAAATAGTGCGACCGTAAATGTAATGAGGACTCCTTGAGTATGGATATTGTCTAGATGACAATATTCCTATTAGAACTCTCAGTTTATGTATTGTCGTATGTTACATGACATTTGTATAATTAAGTTTGTATTTATATTTTGTACCATGTATTTGGCGACTCAAGATGGGTGATGAATACCTAATTTTGGTGGCGTCACAGTTGTATCAAAGCCTAGGGATATGATCCCTGGCTGAGATGTGAGATAAGAACTAGGAGGGGAGAGACGGGAAATTCCTTCGCTAGTATGACCTACCTAAGTTTATTTGGTATTTAATTGATCGGTCAGAGTATAGAGATAAAATGTGACATGTTAATTAACCCTTGTTGTGTGACAATGTTTGAGAATGGCATCTGAAAATGCTGAGATAAGCAATGAAGCACATGAGAGTGTTGATTCAGCTCAAGCAAAAGGTAACGACCAATAACACGATAATAATCATACTGGTGGCAACGGCTTTCGGAACAATGATAACCATCGTGGGGGAAATTATAATGCCAAGAATGGTAACCACTTCGATGGTAATCTTGGCAAAGATAATTGAAGTGGAAATTACAAGAAGAGAATGTCATTTAGCCTGATTTTGTCGTGCACCAAAGTCAAGTCCAGCTGGGACGGTGGCACCAAAGGCGGACACGGACAAAACAAAGTCGCTGGTTTTAGGAAGAGCATTTTTAATGACTTCTGAAAAAGCGAGTAAACCGAACGAAGTTAGCACGGGTTAGCTAATTATAAATTCTTGCGAAGTCTATACCCTATTAGATATCAGTTCTACCCATTCTTTTATCTCTTGCTTACGTTCAATGTTTAAATTTGACTCTAGAGAAGTTAGACTTTGACCTATCGGTTGAAACTCCGTTAGGAGAAACCTTCATTTCATGTGATATCCAAGTCTTGGATGAGAGTCACCGTTTTGAATGATATTCTTATTGTTAATAAATTTTTTGACGTATTCTTGAAGACTTCTTAAACTACCCCTAGAGCATGAAATCGAATTTTGTATTGACCCCGGTACAAAACCCATTTCTAAAACCCTCAAATATTTCTTCAACTAAAAGGATCTGTTTACGTGGACTATGATGAAAGTCATAATAAAAGCATTGGACTAATGAAAATCATGGGTATATGTGGTATTAGTAAGTGTTATGATGAGTTATATTGGTTATTATGAGAAAACATGAAAGTTTCTTAGAAATCACAAAGGGTTAAAAAATCAGATTTTGGTAAAAATGGAACATGAAATTCAATTGAGCAATCTCCTATTATATTTTGAATTTTTGAGTTTGGTCAAGTTCTAGAGTTAGATCTATGAGTTTCCTAACTTATCCAAGTGGAATAATTGGAAAAGGTGTTGTAGATTTGCGTGTGGACTATTTTTAGCAAAGGAGTCCAAAGCTGCAAAACCCGAAAAAGCTATTTGCCACATAATTTGTGAGAAAAATTCCGGCCTTTTGGGACATGAAAGTATATGGTATAAAGTATCTCCTGTCCAAAAATGAGCTCATTCTGACTTAAAATGAGAAAGTAATGACCATTTCAATATTTAGGTTTTTCCAACGAAAAACGCTATAACCGGAGTTCTATAACTCCGATGACCATGAAATTTAAACTGGAGGCTCATGTTAACATGTGTAAGATTCTGCCAAGATTTGGGAATTTTTGGAGTTAACCTTGAGGTAGCTAATTTCTTAAGGAATTAATTAGAAATTAATTTTTAAAAAATAGTAAATGAATTTTAAAAATTCTGAGAAAAATATATTTTCATTATGGGACTATATTATGCTAAATCCCAGAAAAGAATTATTTTTGGAACTGATTTGATATTTTTCATGAAAATAGTTTAGTTACAAATATATGAGTTAAATGTGTTATGTGAAGTAACACAGTTGGAAGATAGGATTTTATGGCTTGAAAATCCTATATAAGGTATATGTAGATTGTTGATAAGGAATTTGATTATTGGTGATAAAATCTTATGAGTATGACATGTTTGAATGATTAAATGCATCATCTGGTAAAGTGTAAACAACTGAAATAAATTGTTTATAAGTTTAAGAAGTGATTAAAATATTGTTATAATATTAATAAAATTAGATTATGAGATTATTAAGTGATTGATAACATTGGGATACTCTTGAACCTTGGATAAATTATATTATAAATGTTTAATATTTATCCTTTATCGTATTTGATTGATTCTTTATATCATTGCCATGATCCTCATGCTTATATTGTGTTAAAAGTCATCTGTGGCTTACGTGCATAGATGGACTTGGTATGATTATGACCAGGGATTGTTCGGTATAATCATTATCGTAATTGAAAACACGATTATCTTTGGCACGTAGTGCATGGATAATTCGTGGTCGTGATACTAAAGAATATCCTTGGCCTGTAGTGCAGGGATGATTCGATGATGTGGATTAATTATTGAGCTGAGTCTTAGCAATGAAATATTAATTCATAGATGTGGTAAAAGTCATCTGTGGCTTACGTGCATAGATGGACTTGGTATGAGTATGACCAGGGATTGTTCGGTATAATCATGACCGTAATTGAAAGTACGATTATCTTTGGCACGTAGTGCATGGATAATTCGTGGTCATGATACTATTAAGCTGAGTCTCAGTATTATTGATTTTACAGTTGTATATCTTTGACCTATAGTGAAAAGATGAACTGTTGATTATTGGTTATACAGTTGGCATGTAGTACAAAAATGAATTGTTAATAAATATCTTTGGTCGTATTGCAAAGATGAATTTAATGTTTTCAACGATAAAGGTATTCAAGGTATCCTCACCTCTTCGTCATACCAGGTACGTACGTAAATTTCGAGGGCGAAATTTCATAAGGAGGGGAGATTGTGAGACCCCGAATTTTATGAAATAAAAGTATTCAATTTTTCTATTTTCGTAAATGGTTAAATTGATAAAAGGTTAAAGTTAAAGGTGATATGTGAAAATTTTTTAAAGTAGACAAGTTGTCATAAAATATCCGATTACTATTCACTCTAGTATTGTTCACTCGAGTTTTTGGAGTACTTTTTGTGTCGGAGTATTATTCACGAGTTACTATTTACGAGTTACTATTCATGAGTTACTATTTACGAGTTACTATTCAGTTACTATTCACGAGTTACTATTCACGAGTTACTATTTACGGGGAATATTCGATTAGTCAGGAAATATTTATACGACGGTACAATCATTGGTGGACCCCACAACAGAATTATTGTCGGATTGAGAAAACGACAAAAATATTTTATTAAAAATAACGGCGGAAGTTTTACCGTTGATACTGTTGAACTACTCAGTAGTAAAAGTACAGTAATACGTGTGGTTGCATAGTAGCACACGGTATTGATTATTAATGCTTATATGAGAAGTCACTCAGTTTGATTCAATTATTGTAAATTAATAATATGAATTATTTAGCGATAATGAAGTTTTGTTTTATTCGTATTATTAACGTAATAAAACAGAAACATCTTTTTATATAAAACAAAATACTTTATTAAATTTGTTTATTTTATTAGGCAATAATTAGAATATATTATATTTTATTTAAAAGATTTTGCTTAAATATGGACCGTCAGATTAAAGTAAATCAATCTGGACCGTCAGATTAAAGTAAATCAATCTGGACCGTTCATGGATTAGTTACTATGCATTCCATTTTCCTATAAATAGAAGCTCATTCTTTCATTATTTTCTTACGAATTCACTGAACTCTAGAGAGAGAAACTATAGAGAGAAAGAAGAAGAGTATTCTGCCATTTAACTACCTCTTTATTTCAGTTCTTTAAAACGGTAAGGGGTGTTATTCTTTCTTATTCATGTAGAGAACTTCTGTTATTCCATTCTTTATTATTCTGTTGTAATAACTTGTAAAAGTGGCATACCCTATACATGACCTGTATACGCGGCATACCCTATACTTGGTGAAATCCTTATGTTATTCCATTCTTTATTATTCTGTTGGAATAACCTGTATGCGTGGTTTACCCTATACTTGGTGGAATAACCTGTATATGCGGTTTACCCAATACTTGGCAGTCTTCTTCTGTTATTCCATTCTTTATTATTATGTTGGAATAACCTGTTTATGCGAAGTACCGCATACTTGGTGAAACTCTTTCATTATTCTGTTCTTTACGATTCTGTCGGAATATCCTGTCAGTGTGAATTTCACCTGACCTGGTTCCATCATTTATTATTCCGCATTTATTATTCTGTCGGAATATCCTGTCGGTGTGAATTTCACCTGACCTGGTTCCATATTTATTATTCTGTTGGGAATAACCTGTCTGTGCGGTCTCTATCGCATGCATGGTGAATCCTTCTGTTATTCCATTCTTTATTATTCTGTTGGAATAACCTGTCTATGTGGATTGCCTCATGCATGGTGAATGATCCTTTATATTCATTCCTTATTAAATTGTGGAAATGATCTGTATACGTGGATTACCGCATGGCTGGTAAAAATCCATTTGCAGTTTGATATATTCTTTATTATACTCATTTGGTTATAGTTTTGATTTCTATACTCCATGAAATTAGTGGAATATCCTTAATATTTGCGCTTCATCCAGTATCTTTTCATGGAAATATTCTTCTGAGCATTCTTGACTGTTACTTTACAAAGAAGTATCATGTTGACAATTTGGATATTATTAGTTCCTGGATAAACTAATTCTTGAACTCGTTTAATTGAATTCCTATAACATTGTCATCATCCTCATGTTTATTTTATGTTGAAAGTCATCTTTGGCTCACGTGCATAGATGAACTTAGTATGATTATGACCAGGGATCATTCGGTATAATCATGAACTGTGATGATATAAGTGGTGTGGTAAAAGTCCTCAGTGGCCTGTAATGCATTGATAGACAATTTTTGGTATGATTATGACTAGGGATGTTTCGGTATAGTCATGACCATTGATGATTTAATGAATATCCTTGGCCCGTAATACAGGGATGATTAGAAGATGTGGTTTATTTATTAAGCTGAGTCTCAGTGATAAAAGTTGATGAAAACATTTTTAAATCATAGAAGATAGTAGGTTTTATTCTCCACTTGACTCTTCTAATGGATTGCTTATTCCGTTGCAGTTAAACTTGATGTCTATTATATTTTATCAGTTTAACATTGTTGAAGACTATTGATAATTTATTCTTCATTATCTCAGTCATAATATTTCTTACTGGGCTAGTTGAGCTCACCCTTTCTTTCAATGTTCTCTTCAGGAAATGAGAATATAGTTGGGACGAGTCAGGGAAAGGAGTGATTGTCCAGAAGATAGCATTAGTAGTCCTCACTATTCTGTTAAATAGTGCGACAATAAATGTAATGAGGACTACTTGAGTATGGATATTGTCTAGATGACAATATTCCTATTAGAACTCTCAGTTTATGTATTGTCGTATGTTACACGACATTTGTATAATTAAGTTTGTATTTGTATTTTGTACCATGTATTTGGTGACTCAAGATGGGTGATGAATACCTAATTTTGTGGGCGTCAGTAGAGCTTTAAGAACACCAATTTGATCATTTAATACCTCCAATCCGACAAAATACTGATAAAATACCTTAACACTAATTCCTTCATTTATAACCACATAAATAAATCCATCATTTATATCCACATCAAATAAATATTTCCTCAATAATTAATTATTCACAAATATAATATTACAGAATCACAATTATGACAACCGGGCCGTTCCCAAGAAAGAGGGGGCTTTCCAATACGGATTTCTCCTTACTGGCGCGCAATTAGATGACCAAACCTCTCCTTAGGCAGAACTTTATAGACATTGCCAATAATGCTATCTAATAATATTATTCAAATAATATAAATTATTGATCTGATAATGGAAAATACTGTGCAGTGACAATTATTGAAACAACAATAATATAAAATATCAACGTAGCAATTATTGAATCAATAAAATAAAATATTGAACAATAATCACTGTAACAATTATTGAGTATTGCCTTCTTATGTAAGAATCAATAATTGGTGCAATACCGTGTGCTACTGTGTTTTAACCACCGGGTATTCTAACAGTATTAACGGTAACAACTACGCCGTTATTTATAAACAACTTATAATTGTCATTTTTTTCATCCAATCGCTTTCCGTTATGGGGCCCACACAAGGCTGCGCCGTCATACGAATATTTTCCGACAGCAAGAATATTCCACGACCAAACGAATATTCACTGACAAAAATGAATATTTTATAACCACTTTCTTATTTGAAATATTAACGCATTTCTCCCATAACCAGAGCATTATATCAAATTAATTTCTTATTATTCATAATAATAATTAGAGGAAATTTGATTTTATTTATAATAAGTTGGGGTCTTACAACCTCCCCTCCTTATGAACTTTCGTCCTCGAAATTGACGTACGTACCTAGTGTTTCGAAAAGGTGAGGATACCTCGCTTTCATTTCTGATTCCAACTCTCAGGTCATTTCTTCAATAGCATGGTTTCTCCACAAAACCTTAACTTGTGGTATAACCTTCGTGCGTAGGACATGCTCTTTCCTATCCAAGATCTTAACAGGTACCTCCTCGTACGTTAAATCTTCGACTATCTCATCTGGTTCTAACTCAATAATGTGGTTCGGGTCTTTAACATATTTACGAAGCATAGATATGTGAAAAATATTATGAACACGAGACATGTTTGGAGGTAATGCGAGTCTATAGGCCACATTTCCTATTCGGTCAAGAATCTCAAATGGACCAACAAATCGTGGATTGAGTTTTTCTCTCTTCCCAAATCTTGTAACTCCCTTCCATGGTGCAACACGTAACAATACATGATCCCCAATATTAAATTCTACGTCTTTTCGATGAAGATCAGCATAACTCTTTTGTCGATCTTGTGAGGTTTGAATATGTTGTCGAATCATTTGGATCTTTTCTGTGGTCATGTGTACTAATTCTGGTCCCAACAATATTGCTTCTCCCACCTCGTCCCAGCATACTGGAGAACGACACTTTCATCCATACAAGGCTTCAAATGGAGCCATACCTATACTTTTTTGATAAATGTTGTTATAGGAGAATTCCACCAGTGGCAAGTACTTATCCCAACTTTCTTTGAAATCTAGAGCACAGAGTCTTAATAGATCTTCAAGGGTTTGAATAGTCCTTTTCGATTGTCCGTCCGTTTGAGGATGGTATGCCGAACTGAATCGTAAATCCGTGCCCATAGCTTTCTGCAAGCTAACCCAAAATTGTGAAGTGAATCTTGGGTCACGATCCAAAACTATGGATACTGGCATGTCATGCAATCTCACAATCTCATTCACGTATATACGAGCAAGGCGTTCAAGGGAATAAGTCTCACGTATCGGTAAGAAATGAGCAGACTTGGTTAATCTATCAACAATAACCCAAATCACATCTATGCATTGAGAAACTTTGGGAAGACCTGTAACGAAATCCATGGTAATGTGTTCCCACTTCCATTTTGGAATCTCAAGTGGTTGTAATGGACCCTTTGGCACTTGATGCTCCGCCTTTACACGTTGACAGGTTAAACACCTTGAGGTAAACTCCGCGATCTCTCTCTTCATATTGTTCCACCAAAATGTGTGTCGAATATCATTTTACATTTTGGTACTTCTAGGATGGATTGGAAACGGTGTGTTGTGTGCCTCCATCATGATTCTATGCTTCAAGTCAGAGTCGTTAGGAACATAAAGTCTAGAGTTGACTCGAATTATTCCTTCTTCATCGATTCTTGCTTCTGGAATAACAACTTCTTGCACTTTCTTCTTCATACGCATCAGCTCCATGTCCGTAGCTTGAGCAATTTTAACTTTATCGATTAAATTCGGTTCTACTCGTATATTTGATATCATCACGTGGGTACTTGAAGCCTTTAACTCTATCTCCATCCTTTGCAAGTCATACAAAATGGGCCTTTGTGTTGACAATATCGCACTCGTACCCGCATATGATCTGCTACTCAATGCGTCAGCTACCACGTTTACTTTTCCAGGATGATATTGGGTGGTATGGTCGTAATCTTTCAATAGCTCGAGTCAACGTCGTTACCGCATGTTGAGTTCCTTTTGGGTGAAGAAATATTTGAGGCTTTATGATCCGTATAGATCTCCACTTTCTCCCTATACAGGTAGTGTCTCCAAATCTTCAACGCGAAAACGACTGCTGCCAACTCTAGATCATGAGTAGGATAATTCCTCTCATATTCTTTGAGTTGTCGCGAGGCATAGGCTATGAATTTCCCATGTTGCATGAGAACACATCCTAACCCTTTGCCTAAAGCATCGCTGTATATAACAAATCCATCCGAACCAGATGGTATTGCTAGAACAGGTGCCGAAATGAGTCTCCCCTTGAGCTCTTGGAAACTCTTCTCGCATTCCTTGCTACATACAAATTTTGTATCCTTTCGAGTCATCTGAGTTAATGGAGTAGCGATTCGAGAAAATCCTTCCACGAATCTCCGATAATAACCAACTAAGCCCTGAAAGTTACGCACTTCTGTCACCGGCTTCGGTTGTTCTCAACTTTGTATGGCTTCAATCTTCGTCGGGTCAACAGATACTCCATGTTTTGACACCACGTGCCCAAGGAATGCTACTTCCTCAAGCCAGAACTCGCATTTCTTCAGCTTGGCATATAGCTTGTTTTCACGAAGCCTTTCAAGTATCAGCTTCAAATGGTGCTCATGATCTTCACAGCTTTTGGAATAGATGAGGATGTCATCAATAAAGACAACAACGAACTGATCCAAATATTCCATGAACACACGGTTCATCATATCCATGAAAGCAACATGAGCATTAGTCAATCCAAAAGATATGACTAAGAATTCATAATGCCCGTACCGAGTTCTAAAGACAGTCTTTGGAATATCCTCAGTTTTAATCTTCAGCTGATGAAATCCAGAACGAAGATCGATCTTTGAAAAGAATTGTGCTCATTGCAACTGGTCAAATAGGTCATCAATTCGAGGTAGCGGATACCTATTCTTGATGGTGACATGGTTCAATTCTCGATAGTTAATACAAAGTTGCATACTCTCGTCTTTCTTCTTTACGAATAAAACAGGAGCACCCCAAGGAGACGTACTAGGACGAATGAAACTGATGTCTAACAACTCCTGTATTTGGACTTTTAACTCCTGAAGTTCAATAGGAGCCATTCGATATGGGGTTTTAGAAATGGGCTTCGTACCGGGTTTAAGGTCAATAAAGAATTCAACTTCACGTTCTGGGGGTAGACCAGGAAGTTTTTTAGGAAATACGTCAGGAAATTCACTAACAACAGAAATTTTATTCAAATCTGACGTGTCTTTATTCAAATCTATAACATGGGCTAAGAAAGCTTGACATCCGTTTTTTAATAAACGAATAGCTTTATGGCTGGATATGACAGTGATTGATTTTAGTGGTCTAGTTGCTTGAATTTGCATAATAGGTTGGTTAGGAATATGAAAACTAACAACCTTACGAAAGCAATCAATTTTGGCATGATGAGTGGTCAACCAATCAATCCCTAAAATCATATCAAAAGCAAGTATCTTTAAAGAAATAAGATCAACAGGTAATGTAACGATCCAGAAATTCGGATCTTATTGTAAAATGATTTTATTAATTTAAATAATAATAAAATCCTATTTTATGTGTTATCAAGATGGTTGTCTTTGTATAACCTATTGATGTTAGAATGTCTTAGTATTTGAGCTACGTGGATAAATTAAAGTGTTTGAATTTCCAAGACGAAAATAAATGTTTTTCGAGAAATTTTCTGAAAAATACTATTCATCGGTATTTGACCGGGATATAATTTTGGATTTTCGAGAAATATGTAATGATGGAATAATAAGGTGAGATGGATTATGTAATAAATATCTAGTTATGGAAAAAACGATATTTCGCTTGTGGACTTAATTTATAAACGTTAAGGAAGGCGAAATAGTAATGAATATGTAATAATGGTATGATACTTATGTATTGTACAAAGAAATGGGAATGAGTATAGTATGAAGTATTATACGAGTTGTATGAAGGATGAAATTTCGTATATAAATTCTATAGGAATTAGAATACGAAAATAATACATAAACTATGAGTATATGTATTAAGAAATGTTAATGGACTTGGAAGATTGGTTGGGAATTAGTATAAGTCCAAGGGAATTAAAGGGAGAGGGCCAATGATTTAATCTAATCTTAGCCCAAACTTAAGTCTAATAAAATGGGTTGACCCATAGGGCAAACCATATCAATATGGTTAGTATGTGATGACCAAGACTTAAGAGTAATGACCAAGTTAAATGAGTAATGACCAAGCAAAGGATAAGAGAGTGGTTAACAAGTAATGAATATAGTAAGGAGGTGGCTTAAGGAGGTGGGATGTTTTAAATACCAAACTACCCTAACTTTGCAAGTTCTATAAATAGAGAAGACTTACAAGCATTTGTTGGTTGTTCAAATAATCTCGACTTCTCAAAGTGCTTAAGTGTTAGAGACAATAAGCTACAATAAGTCACTTCCATAAGCCAAGAAGAATAAGCAAGCTACTTACCAAGACAACAAAGAGTAACACTTCTTCTCCAATTATCTTCTATCTCTACCATGATAGGATGATAAGAAAAGTTGGATTAAGAAACATAAATGAGTAAGTAATGAACTTAAGCCAATTAAGTTGGCAATAAGTCATGTAAGCTAACATAAGTTATAACTTATGAGAAAATAATATGAACTTATAAGAAGTTTATAAGAAGAGAATTGATATAGAGGTAAAAGAAGTTATATGATCATATGTATTATGTATACCTAAGTAAAGTTAAATGAGAAGCACATGTAAAATATGATGATTAAAAAAACTCTAATTGTCATAAGTCATGAATAATCCAACCTTAAGTAGTTTATAATTTGATGAGTTATAATTTCATGAGGAGTTAAAGTCCAACAATGAAAATAAGTTGTTGTATTATGTATGGGGAGATGTTCACATGATGAATGAAATTAATTTGTAATGTTGAACAAATCGTAAGAATGAAGATTTGCCAGAAATTGCACGATTGGACGACGATCGTCGAATTCGTAAAATTCTCGGAATGGAAGTCAAATTTTGTGTTTGATCACGAAATCATTGCTTTACAATGGAGTTAAGTCATATTTGGCATTTAAGAGTTGCGGACTGGAAATGACCGGATTCCGACTTAGAACGAAGAAACGAGCGTTGAACGTTCACAAACGTTTATCGTTTCGTTAAAAAATGAACCAATAGGTGAATTTTTAGCAAACAAAGTTAAATAGATAAAATTCTTAGATGATCATGTAGATTACGAAATTTGTGAACCGTAGGCTTTTGAACGAGCCAATTTGGACTTATAACGAAGGAGTTATGCGTCCGGGAAGTTCACAAAATTTCAAAACTGAAATTTTTATCTGGTGCACAGAGTTGGCGCCGCGACGCCAACCCAAGGCAAATGACCCGTACCGCAGCTCCATGTACAGTACCAAAAATTTCTGGAGAGTCGCGCCGCAGCGCGGCCCATTAAGTAAGGACTCGCGCCCCAGCGCCAAGTCCGGGACATGCTAGCATAAGGCTTGCGCCGCAGCACGAGATGTAAGTGTAAAGCTAGCGCCGCAGCGCCAGTCTCAGAACAAAGATAGTAATGAAGGTTTTTAAGTACAAAGAAAGGAAATGGAAATAAACACAAACTAAAGGAAGGTAATATAACATTGTTTAAACTTTGTTAAACCTTAAGGAATGTAATGTAAAGGTTAAGATAACCTAGTCGAATATAAATGCAATGGTAATGTTAAACCGGAATGAATAGTAACTAAATCTAATATACGATTAGATTGAAATGAAGGATATGATATAGTCATATACATATTTGATTATATGTGACCTAATGTAAAGTCATTATGTGATCATGTATTGTAGAGACTTGAACGACTTGAACATAAAGATAATTTATCGTAGCAGACGCTAAAGGCAAGTATTCTAACTCTTGTTTCAGTTCAATCTGAACAAGTTTAAGATTCATGTATTCTTTCGCATGAATTGAGGTATGTTGAGGTTAAAGCCAATCCCCTTTGGCTAGACTTGATAATCTACTCTTGTATTATCAAATGTTGCTATCTTTTGTCAACTACTTGATATGGTTTTCAAAAGAAGACTGAAATGTTAAACCAATGTTTTGTCGGTAAAACGACAGGCACGTGAGGTTGCCAAATGATTAAACGTACATATGTTTAATAGATGCAGTGTTGATCAACATAGAGTACAATAGGCTGATCACCTAGAAGTGCTCGTAAGTAATATCGGGCTTACGGAATTCATTCCGGGTTGTCCTTTTTCAATAAAGAATGAATACTCAAGGTCTTTGACCAGAGTGAATGTTTTACTAAATATTGTTGTTATTGTAAAACATTTTGAAAGAAAAGATGAAGTGCTACTTTGAATTATCAATAGTACTTTATAACTATTGTTCAGTTATTGAAGATATATGATTTGTATGTGTCAAGCACGTTGTTATTAAATTATTATACTTGTTGAGCTAGCCATGCTCACTCTTGCTTGAACCATATGAATGCAGCTAAGACTGAACGTCCCGAAGGATCAAAAAGGGATAAAGGAAAAGCTAAGGCAGATTGTTAAGCTGTCTTGTAATAGTATAGGTCTATTGTTGTAATGTAACTGATATTATGACAAAAAACCTTTGTAATGGGTATAAAACCTGGGAATTGTAAATATTACTTTAATATATAAAAGTTATATTCGTTCATTGAGACTTTTCAATTGAATGAATGTATGAATGTTGTACAATATTGCACCATCTGTCAGGTTGGAAGATACCCGGATTTGGGGGCGTTACAGGTAATGTGATGGTGCCAACTTGGATTAAGCAAGATTTATAAACTGTAGATGTAATGAAAGTTTCTCCTAACGGAGTCTCCACTGATAGGTTAAAGTCTAATTTCTCTAGAGTCAAATTTAAACGTTGAGCACAAGCAAGAGAGATAAAAGAATGGGTAGAACCGGTATCTAGTAAAGTATAAACTTTGTAAGAATTCAAGATTAGCTTACCCGTGATCACCTCGTTCGGGTTTCTCGCGTTTTGGCCAGTCACGACAAATGCTCTTCCAGAAACCGCTGATTTCGACTTATCCGGAACAGCTTTTGGAGTCACCATCCCCGCTGAACTTAGTTTTGCTACAGAACACTCTTGAGATATATGACCATCCTTTCCACAGTTATAACATACCTTGGATTGTTCTGGGCAGTTTGGGCTGATATGTCCCTCTTTCCGGTATTTGTAACATACGACCGGTGGTCGTTCTCCTCTCCTAGAAACAGTTGATGTTTGTGTTGATGTCTTCACGTTATTATTGTTGTACCTTCTCTTCTTGAAATCTCCTCCCGACTCGCTGCTTCTATTATCACGACCACGATTACCACCAGAGTGGTTACCGCTTTTGTCCGAATGTTTTTCTCCCTACTGGTTTTCACTGCTCCGATAATCGCTGCCACCGGTATGACCCTGGTTGTGTTCCCTTGGTTGAACATACTCACTATCTCGCTCTAATAATTGAGCCCTATTTACAACATCTGAATATAAAGAAAATTTATGAGAGATAAGATATTGTCGAATCTCAGGTTTTAGACCTCTCAAAAACCTCCTCGTCATACGTTCCTCGTTCTCCACCAAATGAGGTGTAAACCTGGATAACTCCGCGAACTTCTCCTCGTACTAGGACACTATCATCTTGTTTTGTTCTAGTCTAATAAACTCTACCTCCTTCATATGACGAATACTTTCAGGAAAGTACTTGTCATTGAATAGTTTCTGAAACGTTTCCCAAGACATGTTAAGTGCGGCAGGCTGGGTACGCTTCATAGACTTCCACCAGTAGTCTACCTCACCGCGGAACATAAAGGTGGAAAATGGAACCTTATGTTCCTCCGTGCATCCCAAGACATCGAATATCTTGTTAATTTGCTTGACCCACGTTTTCGCCTTGATCGGATCCGGCTTTCCAATAAATTCTTGTGGTCCCAACTCCTTGAACTGCTTGGCTGTGACAGACTGCGCGTTGCTATCACTTCCACCCGTATTTTGTACACGAGTCTCCCTCGTCTGATTTTGCATGAACTGCAAAAAGCTCCTAAACATTCCATCATTCATCGTTTGCTCGGTAGTGTTGTTTACAGGAGGAATATTGCCTTCCTGTTGTACGTTCTCCTGGTTTGTGACTAAAGGTTATTCCACAGTCTCATACACTCTATTGTTAACGTTCTCAACAGCCATTCTTAAATACTTCCACAAAACAAGGGTTAATTAAACAAATTAACATATCACATAATATTCCTATATTATGACCGACCAACAAATAAGCTTAGATAGGACACACTAGCGAAGGATTTACTCATCTCTCCCCTCCAAGTTCTATTCCCCGATATCCGTCAGAGACCATATCCCTAAGCTCTGATACCAACTGTGACGCCCCCAAAATAGGTATACAACACCCATTCTGAGTCGCCAAATACATGGTACAAAAAGCAAACTACAACTTCAATAATACCATTGTCGTGCAAAATACGACAACACATACTGTGAGTTTAAATATAAATATTGTCTTCTAGACAATATCCACACTCAAATAAGTCTTCATTACAATTATTCAAATACTATTTTACAAAAATAGTGAGGACTGCAAAAACATCTTTCTAAAACCATCACTCTATACCCCGACTAGATCCTACTATGTTCTCACCTCCTGAGAAGAAAAATGGAACAAAAAAGAAAAGGGTGAGCTCAACTAGCCCAATAAAGAATATTATGACTAAGATATTATACAACAAATTATCATTAGTCTTCAACAGGAAAAAATCTGATAAAATATAATAGACAACAAGTTTTAGATCAACAACTGCATCGAAATTAACAATTCATTAGAAGAGTCAAGTAGAGAATGAGTTTTACTATCTTCTAAGATTTAAAAGTGCATCATCAATATTTTATCCCTGTAACATCAATCAATATACATCTTTAATCAAATATTCATCTTTGCATTACAGGCCAAAGATATTCATTTGTATCACCAGTCGGTCATGTTCATCTCAACACCGGTTAATATTTGCACTACGGGCCAAAGATATTCATCAGATAATAATTCATCTTTGCACTACAGGCCAAAGATATTCAGTAACATCATCATTTAAGACTGAGGATGATGAAAAATATTTTAAAGAAAACGAATCCAGTGAGACAGAAGGACATATAGTAGGATTTGTATAACAGTTTATCCAAGATCAATAATACTACATAATAACCAATTATGAAGCAGAATTCAAAAATAAAGATCAACACATGGATACAATCAAAGATAGTAACCATAATAGACATCTAGGACAAAAAGAAAAATTTTCATTTTTTGGTGAATAGTGTCGTATTCGTGAATAGTGCCGCATACGTGAATAGTAACCCCGACACAAAAAGTTCCAAATTTGATAAAAAATCCAAACCAATATTTTGGCATAATGATATTGAAGAAAATAATATCATTTAAGAAGAAAATAACATCCCTTACCTCAAAATAACAATATTTCTGTTCGGAATATCAGGTATAAAGTCTAAGGAAACTTGCACTGAATAGCAACTTTCAAAGTATCAAAATACTCACTAAAATACGCTCGACAATATAGAGAGAAAGAAAACTTGTTTCTGGTGTGATTTTCAATTCTAACCAAAGCGCCTATTTATAGGAAAATACTAGAATGCCAAAGGAGACTAAAATAATAAAATATAATATAACCTTATTATTTTTCTGCGCATGCTCTTAGAAAATCTTCAGCCCCTCAATTTTGAAAATTTCAGCAGCCCATGTGCATTCAACAACCAAAAAGCGGGTCCCACCCATAATAAAAATTATTTTATTTTCTGAAACTTCCATAATTCATAGAAAATAGTCTGTTTATCAGAAAAATACGAATTTTATGTCCATTCTACATGAAATCGAATTCTCTATAACTTTGTAGCTTTAAGTTTTTTCAAACTCCACACATAAAATATCCGAAATCCACAAACGGATGATTTTTAACACCTCTAAAAATCCATAAGAAATCATTCGTTCATTTTTAACGGTTTAAAATTTGTGGATATATACTAAACTTATATATGTATAACATATTCAAAAATCACAACGATCCAACGGTCGAATTAAAATTATAACTCACGCAGTAGAGCTTTAAGAACACCGATTTGATCATTTAATACCTTCAATTTGACAAAACACTGATAAAATACCATAACACTAATTCTTTTATTTTTAACCATATAAATAAATCCATCATTTATATCCACATCAAATAAATATTTTCTCAATAATTAATTATTCACAAATAATATTATAGAATCACAATTATGACAACCAGGCCGTTCCTAGGAAAGAGGGGGCTTTCTAATAAGGATTTCTCCTTACTGGCGCGCAATTAGATGACCAAACCTCTCCTTAGACAGAACTTTTTAGACATTGCCAATAATGCTATCTAATAATATTATTCAAATAATATGAATTATTGATCTGATAATGGAAAATACTGTGCAGTGACAATTATTAAAATAACAATAATATAAAATATCAACGTAGCAATTATTGAATCAATAAAATAAAATATTGAACATTAATTACTGTAACAATTATTGAGTAGTGCCTTCTTACGTAAGAATCAATAATTGGTGCAATGCCGTGTGCTACTGTGTTTTAACCACCGGGTATTCCAACAGTATTAACGGTAACAACTACGCCGTTATTTATAAATAACTTATACTTGTCATTTTCTTCATCCAATCGCTTTCCGTTATAGGGCCCACACAAGGCTGCGCCGTCGTACAGCAAGAATATTCCACGACCAAACGAATATTCACCGACAAAAATGAATATTTTATAACCACTTGCTTATTTGAAATATTTGCGCATTTCTCCCATAACCAGAGCATTATATCAAATTAATTTCTTATTATTCACAATAATAATTAGAGGAAATTCGATTTTATTTATAATAAGTTGGGGTGTTACAACAATCATGTATACAATAAAATATACGAGACCAGATGTTGATCAGTCATATTCTGGAGAAGTTCACTACGAGTCGGTGAAAAATATCTTAAAGTACTTAATCGGCACTAAGGATGTGATCATATTCATGGTGGGTCTAAATTAAAAATAGAGGGCTTAGCAGACTCTAGTTTTTCAGACAAACCAAGACAACAAAAAATCCACTTTAAGATAAAGTGTTACCTTGAACGGTGGTGCAGTGAATTGAAAAGGCTTCAAACAACAAAGAGTTGATTGGTTTAGTGACAAAGATAAAGTATATAGCTGTAATTGAAGCTGCAAGTTGATTGTTTGGATGAAAAGTTCATTACAAAACTAGGAATAGTTCCTAAGTCTCATCTTGATTCTAAACATGTATTGTGGCACTTTCATTTGATTATAAGAATCATTAAAAGATGAGAAATCACTATAGAGATTGTGGACTCTCAAGAACAACATTACATATCCATTAACTAAAGCTTATCCAACATCAGGATAATCGTCACTTAGAGAAGAAGGGTATGAGATACCACGGCGATTGGCTTTAGTGCAAGTGGGAGATTAAAAGTAGTATGCACACAAACCAATCATGTTTGATGATAAAACATATACTTTGTAACAATTTTATTTATTTATTAATAAAAAGTATTAATTTATTAAAGGTTTTTAATTATCTACATGATACTATTTTATAATATGTAATAAACCCATAGTTTTAAGCAATGCTTTTAGAATAATGTTGATGATTATTCTAATGGGATCTAAATTCTTAGAAAGCTTAAAACTAAAATAGTTTCCAATCGTTGGATTACTTAATTGGGGATTAGTGAATCCGGATAGATTGGTACATACGTTGCTTGCTCATTAGATGAGGATGATTGATCTCATGGTCATTTGTGTGGAGACACTAAAGCAAGTATGTAGGTGCTTATTAGAGAATAAGTTCACCGAACGTGGCTCACTAAGAAATACCTAATGGAGTTTTACTTGCATGTCGATAGGAATTCCTGTAGTGATAGTAGTACAAGTGATCCTTGGACTTGAGATCATCATAGTATCTTGTGTATGATGAGTTATACTTTGACTTATTCCTTAAGACCCTTAAGGTATATCAAAATGTATTCTTGGGTATAATAAATTGTACATGGAGATAATGTATGATCAATAAAGAATCTACCATTTCTAGTAAAAGAAGAGAAATGTCTTATGTGATTCGATAAATGACAACCCATTAGTCCTTGGCCAAGGCAGAATGAAATTATAAAAGAGTTTCTAATTTGTATTATTTGGAGTTATGCATTTAAGAGTCGAAATACATATAATTAAATAAAATAAGACTTAATAGTAATTTCATGTCTTATATTTAATTGGGACATTGTATGGTGGAAGGATTGAATTGTACGGTAACTATTTACTCAAAGGTTCTTTTAAGATTAATGTTGAAATCTATATTATCTAGAAAGTCGTTAATCTCTAGGGAGGCTTATCCGTATTGTAGAATAAATATTATTTATTTAAATAAATTAATTGCTTAATTTATTTATTTAAATAAGATTAGAATTATTCTAATTGATTTATTCACAATCGGTTTAATATGGAGAACCTAAAGGGTCACACCATAAAAGGAAGAATAATTATTTAAGAAGCAAATAGCATAATCGTAATAATAAGTTAAGTATATTTAATTTAATCTATGGTGATAGAATAAATTAAATAGCTTAATATTTATTATTTAATATTTTGTAAGTATTAAATATAAATTAATAAGAGGAGTCTTATTATTATTATTCTTGCCTCCTTTTTAGTCTTAACAAAAGGACTCTAACTCATGCAAGCATACATGGGTCAACAAGTAGTACAGAGTAAGAATAGTATCGATCTACGGAGAAAGGTTTTAAAATTAAATTATCATACACCAATTGCACCACTATACTTATATGTTTAAACGAATAATTCACAATTATGCTTAATCTATATTCAATTAATGAATAAAACACAAGACTAATTTAATGAAATCAAATTTGGAATTAATGGGATTCTAACTTCGTTTCATATTTCATCTAAATAATACCATCATGCAAGATTATACGAGTATCATGAAAAATTAGCCAAGAGCTCAAAATTAGACATAACTATTTTTCAATGTATTATAACTTGCTTACTTAACCTCCACATGCAATAGAAATCATGTAATCATCAATAAAATAAAATTCACTATATTTCTATGTGAAAATGCAACAATGTTGAATTGAAGCACAAGCTCTTATATTACTGCACACGGTGAAACAATATAGTTCTATCTGGTTCACGAAATATGAAGCTAAACATTTCTGCCTCATAAACGCATGCTATCATGATCATAACCATGCTCACATGTCATTTTTCAATTCCATATAAGCATATAAAATGAATGGTGATCAACCATTCATGCAATCCAATGAATCATAACAGAAATTCCAATGACAAACGAACAATCAAGCAATCAGGCAATTAATTATAGATTACATATCAAAATCCGTTAGAATCCCATAATGGAATTTAGTTCATTTCTGAACCGAAAGCCATTATGGGATTATAGTAACACATGGAAAATAAATAAAGCAATTCAAAGAGATGATAGAATTGATCAAACCCAGTTACAGATTATGTTCCAAAGCGCTATTTTAATCTTCAATAATTTCCAACAAAATGAAATGAATTATTATTCAATGACTGAATTCAAGAGAAGATGCAGAAAATCTTGAGTTTATGCTCAAATACTCTCTAGAAAATTAGTTATATGCTCTAACCCTAATTACCCTCTAAAAAACTAAAAAAAACATACTTAATGTACGTCTGGTACCAACCAGAATAGTTTTAGATAAGAACACATTCAAATTTCAAATTCAAAAACATAAGTCAAATAACAACTTCAGATAACGCGCGCGGCCACGCGTGATCACAGTACAACATGGGCGCGGGCGTGCAACTCCAGCGCGGGCGCGCGAATTCTAGCCTGTTTAGCCGCGGGGGCGCGCAATGTGTACTTTTAGCCTCTGTCTGCTTGTAGCGTGGGTGCGCGAGGAATGTTTTATCAAGCAGCGCTGCCGCGCTGCTTCTGTCTGCTACATACTGCTATCTGCTGCTATTGCTTGTTGTTGTTCTGCTGCTTGTTCCTCCATCACTGCTCAGTTCCTTATCTACTCTCATTTCACGTGCCATGCCTTCGCTAGTCTCATACCACCTACCAATGCCGAGCTATGCCATTTCCTGCATTATCATACCATAGGAGTTCTAATTATAAATAATGCAAAATAAACACAAAATGCAATTAAAAACATACTAAAAACTACTTGAGATGAGCATAATTCTCGTGAATTGATATTCAATAAGTAGGTATAAAACCTACTTATCAAATAACCCCAAACTTGAACTATTGCTTGCCCTTAAGCAATGCATACGACATTAAACACTGAAAATGCAACTACATGCTATGCAACTAGATTACGATGCAAATGAGTCCCACATTTTTTCACCTAAAATAGAATTTCAGTCCAATATGCCTCAGCGAATTATCCAGATTCAAGTATAAAAATTCAAACTAAGCTATAGACATAATATTGTGCACTCAAATAACCCATACATGCTATAAAGATGCTGTGTGTGTGTGTGTGTTATGTTCACTAAAACTTGATTAAAGCAAAGAATACATATGCTAAACTGCTCAAAACAGAAAATTATAGTCTAAATCAAGATTCATGTATACTAATGCAACAAAGACTACCCAAACATATCAACACAAACTAAGGTTCAACAATGGGTTTAAACTACTTTATTTTTACTCACGAGGGCGATTTTCGCTCTTTCCAGCGGTGTTTATTACTATTATTATTATTTTTTATATCACATGGTTGTGCAATGCCTCATTCCATTAGGCTAACAGTGTTACCCCTTAGCGAGCTTTCAACCAACGACTCCCAGACCATAAAAGACCTTAGGGCGCTAGGTGTAAAGACAATCCCCTCGGGCGTACTTGCTCAAGTAACAAAGGCCCCGAAACAAAACTAACCATGGTAGTTTTATTATTATTATTATTATTATTATTATTATTATTTTCAAATATAATAATAATAAGCATACCCATGTGTTTCCAAAGCTTGATTATCAATGTTTTCATAATCTAAGTCCATTTTCCACACAATTCTATCTTTAAAACCACATTTCCTACCAAGAAATAAAACACATAACTCGTATGCCTACAAGCATTTGTGAACACGTCAGTGCAAATCGAAAACATCTAAACAGCACTATGGATTACATTATGTAAAACGTTATATCTACGCTTATGTTATCCATTAAACTCAACAACCCTTCAAAATTCAAATTCATCATTGGCTAGAAATAGATTCCACATAAATAGAAATGCGATACATGCTAACATATAATGTAACTAAACATATACTAACACAAAAGTATGCAAACTAAACATGCAAAATTAAAATTTAAACTAACATGTAAACACTACATGTAACTACATACTCCCTAATACCCCCAAACTTTAAATATTCAGTGTCCCAATGAATGAAGGTATAGGGTTAAAGGAACTCCCCTACTGATCAGCTGCACCACCCTCTTCGGGTGGTGAATTCGATGGTGGAAATGGCACGGCTGTCCTAAATTGTGGCCACTCGAGTGTAGTACCCTGCTGTGCAAACGCCTCCGCTAGCGACCTCATCAAACCTATAGCAAACGCTGCAAAGTTATCGTACATAGCATCGACCTTCGGAGCTGTCGATCCCCAATAATAGCAGTGGCTTGAGTTGATGTTCCTACTTCAGTTTCCTGTGTGGGCTGTGGTGGAGGCATCGAGGATGCGGGTTGAAGGATGAAACCTTTTCCCCTCGGGTGTGGCTCACCTCCTGCCCAATCCTCAAATTTAGCAATCATCGCATGAGTGATATCTTGACTAGGACTTTGCATCTATTCATCACCCCAACGGACTCCTTACTGTGCACACAGACTAGCAATAACAGACGCATATGGGATACTTACCGCAATGCTTCCCCTCATGTAACGTAACATATTTTGATTAATGAGATGACCCACATATATGTACTTGCCTGTGACTATTCCCCACAAAATGATAGCCCTCTCAGTTGTGATTTCATGCTGATGCGTTGAAGGTACAAGCTTCACACATATAAATAAATTCCAAGCCTTTGCATAGCGATTCAGGGATGATGCTGGGAAAGTGCGAGGTTGATTCATTCCTACCCTACAAGTCCACTGCGTTCCTGGAATACACAAGTTAGTGATGACTTCGTCTAAATCCATCTCAAAATGAGCAGCCTCGATCCAATTATCATACCCAATTGGTGGAATTTCGAGTATTCTTAAAGCTATCCTAATTTATTGAGGTTGGTAATCAACTTGAACTCCTCGAACCACTGATAACCCACTCATAATATCTTTGGCATTAACATAAAATTCTCTAACAATACCCATGGGAGCAGGCATAGGGGTTGCAGTAAATCCTCCCCATCCTCTTTCTCGAATCATATCCCACAGTTGGCCATCCTGTTTCTTAGGCTTGAAGCCTCTTTCCTTCACAAATGTCTTTGTCACTATTCTATAGTACTCTATTTGTGCCTCCAGACTGAGAAATTTTATATGATTCACAATATCTTCGCCTTGGCTACTAGAAAAAGATGATGATGATGGAGTGACAGAACGTGCACACTTAGAACCCATTTGAAATTGATGATGAAGAAGAAAACTTGTTTGACAAAATTGTGAGTGATATATTTGCTGCACAGAGAACCCCCAAACTTATATTGCACAAACCAACTGAAGCCCTAGTTTTATCAGTGTAGATGTTGAACGTGGGTAGGAGAACTGATGAGATAATCAAGCAGTGGAGATGAGACGTTACACCTTCAATTTGGAACGGTTTGGAGAGGAAGAGCCGTGCGTGTTTTGGAGAACTAGGAAATACGCTCTCTGTTATTTTAAACGATGTAAGATATGGGGCAAGACACGTTTTTAAATCAAAAAAAAAATTCTTCAAAAGTCGGTGTCGAGCACGGTCGTGCGATTTCTAAATAGGGACAGAGCACGGGCGCGCGATTACTTTTTTCTGCACAGACATGCAGCGCGGGCGCGCGATTTCTCAAGGCTTCCATGGCGCGAGCACACGACCCCGTATCCTGCAATGTCAATCTGCATCCCAAATACATCAACATAGTGATGACTACATTCCAATACACCTGCATAAACGCCAACTAATAATATCAAAGCATGAATGACTGAATAAACAAGAATGACTATCTTATCATCATACGTTCTATGCTATGCTCAAACATTATCATGTGCAAATTCAGCTATCATGATATTTATGCATAATTAATCAAACTAACACAACTAAGTATGAAAATGAACTAACAAAAACAATCTAAATAGAATAAACAAAAGATAAAGATAGAAATAATGGGTTACCTCCCATCAAGGGCTAAGATATAGTTAGTTAGCTTGACTGTCTCTGATTTTTCATGTTGAAGATGGAATTGAGGTTACTTTTTGTTTGTCAACCTCGCCACCAAAATAATGATCCAGCCACTGTCCATTCACTTTAAACGACTTGTTCGAGAACTTGTCGAACACTTCTACTGTCCCATGTGGGAAAACTGTCTTCACTGTGAATGGCACTGACCACCTTGATTTTAGCTTCCCAGGAAAAAGTTTAAGTCTGGAATTGAATAGCAAAACGCTTTGTCCCGGCTGAAATACTCTCTCTATGATCTTACGATCATGCCATTTCTTCACCTTTTCCTTGTATAGCTTTGAGTTTTCATACGCCTGTAGTCTGAATTCATCCAACTCATTGAGTTGGAGTAGGCGTTTTTCTCCTGCAACCTTCAAATAAAATTTGAGCTTCCGAATTGCCCAATATACCTTGTGCTCAAGCTCCATAGGAAGGTGACATGCTTTGCCATAAACCAGCTGAAAAGGTGACATGCCCAACGGAGTTTTATGCGTAATCCTATATGCCCAAACAGCGTCATCAAGTTTCAAGGACCAATCCTTTCTTGTGGGGTTCACCACTTTCTCCAAAATTATTTTTACCTCACGATTAGATATTTCGGCTTGGCCATTGGTTTGAGGATGATAAGCAGTAGCAATGTGATAATTCACACCATACTTAGCCAACAGAGTTGTGAACTGCCCATTATAAAAATGACTGCCCTTATCACTAATGATAGCTCTTGGAGTCCCAAACCTTGTGAAAATACTTCTCTTTAAAATCTTAGGACCACTTTGGCATCATTCATTGGAAGATCTTCCACTTCCACCCACTTTGACACATAATCAACTGCTAACAAAATGTACAGATTTCCACATGAAGAAACGAAAGGGCCCATGAAGTTTATCCCCCAAACATAAAAAATTTCCACCTCGAGGATAGTATTCAATGGCATTTCATTCCTTTTCGAAATGTTTTCGACTCTTTGACATCTGTCACATCTTTGTACGAAACTGTAAGCATCCTTGAAAATTGTCGGCCAGTAAAATCCTGCTTGTAACACTCTAGTGACCACCATATAAAGAAGCATGACAATCATATAAAATCCCCTTAGTCTCACTATATGGGTACATATCCTTATCATCTGATTAACACATTGCTTGAATAAATATGGTTCATCCCAAATAAACCACTTCACATCATGCAAGAACTTCTTCTTTTGATAACCAACCAAGTCAGAAGGTAGCATCTTACTCACCAAGTAGTTCACATAATCTGCAAACCATGGCACTTCCCCTTTCACCACAAATAACTGCTCATCTGGAAAGGATTCATTAATCATAACCTTGTCATCTGCCTCCCTTTCTGAATTCTCTAGTCGAGATAAGTGGTCCGCCACTTGGTTCTCAGTTCCCTTTCTGTCCTTGATCTCTAAATAAAATTCTTGCAATAGTAATATCCATCTGATCAACCGAGGCTTTGCATCCTTTTTTGCCACTAAGTGTCGAATTGCCGCATGATCCGTGTACACTATCACCCTTGTACCAATCAGATACGATCTAAACTTGTCAAAAGCATACACAAATGCCAGTAATTCCTTCTCTGTGGTGTAGTTTAATTGTTCCTCAGTAAGGGTATTGCTTGCATAATATATCACATGAAAAATCTTTTCCTTCTGCTAACCCAAAACAGTCCCCACAGCATAATCATTGGCATCACACATCAATTCAAATGGTAGGTCCCAATCCGGTGCTGTAATTACTGGTGCTGAAGTTAACCTCTGCTTTAAATATTCTAATGTAGACATACAAACCTTGTCAAACTTGAACTGTGCATCCTTCTCCAATAAACTGCAAAGTGGTTTAGTTATCTTGGAAAAGTCTTTAATAAACCTACAGTAAAAACTTGCATGTCCTTAAAAACTTTGAACACCTTTTACTGAAGTTGGTGGCGGCAAATTTTCAATAGTTTCTAATTTAGCTCTGTCCACCTCAAGTCCCTTCTTCGATACCTTATCTCCCAAAATTATTCCTTCTTGTACCATAAAATGGCACTTTTCCCAATTCAATACCAAGTTTGTCTCAACGCATCTTCCCAAAACCATCACCAAATTATCAAGACATAGATCAAAGGAATCCCCAAATACTGAAAAATCATCCATAAATACCTCCACATTTTGCTCCACCATATCTGAAAAGATAGCCATCGTGCACCTCTGAAAAGTGGCTGGGGCATTGCAAAGACCAAAAGACATCCTCCTGAAAGCAAAAGTACCATATGGACATGTAAATGTTGCCTTTTCTTGGTCCTCTGGAGCTATAACAATCTGATTATAGCCTGAATACCCGTCCAAAAGATAATAGAACTCATGCCCCGCTAGTCTGTCCAACATTTGATCGATAAACGGCAATGGAAAGTGATCTTTTCTTGTAGCTTTATTAAGCCTACGGTAATCCATACAGACTCTCCACCCCGTCACTGTTCTTGTCGGAATCAACTCATTGTTCTCATTAGAAATCACGGTCATACCACCTTTCTTCGGTACACACTGTACCGGGCTCACCATGAACTATCTGAAATTGGATATATAATACCTGCACCTAGCCATTTCAACACTTCCTTCTTTACCACTTCCTTCATGATCGGATTAAGTCTTCTTTGATGTTCCACTGAAGGCTTGCTATCATCTTCCAGTAGGATCTTATGCATACAAAAAGATGGGCTGATCCCTTTTATATATGCTATAGTCCATCCAATAGCTGACTTGAACTCTCTAAGGACTCTTAGTAATTTTTCTCCTGAAAAGATGTTAGTACAGAAGAAATAATAACATGTAATTTTGAATTTTCATTTAAAAATGCATACCTCAAATGAACAGGAAGTGGTTTCAATTCAAGTTCTGGAGGTGTTTCAAGAGATGGTTTCAATTTTATTGATGACTCTCTAGCTTTCTTTAATGGCTCAACAGGAATCTTGAATTTTTTGAATTGTGGAGTTGTATCCATGAAGTGCACAAGTTCTTCAATCTCCTCATCATCTAATTCTGAATTTCCAGCAATAGCACTTCTCAATGGTTCATGATCCACCCAACTCTCTACTTCATCAGTTAGCACTTTGTCCACCAAATCAACTTTAAAACATTCCTCTTCATCTGTTGGAAATTTCATTGCCTTGAATACGTTGAAAGTAACTTCTTGATCATGAACACGCATTGCGAGTTCCCCTTTCTGAGCATCTATCAAGGTTCTTCCTGTTGCTAGGAATGGTCTTCCAAGTATGATTGGTATGCTCATATCTTCTTCATAATCTAGAATGATAAAATCGCCCGAAAAGATGAATATATCCACTTTTACCAAAACATCTTCAATAATTTCCCGTGGATAAGTGATCGACCTGTCAGCTAACTGTAAGGAAATATTTGTCCTTGGAGTCGGCAATCCCAACTGATTAAATACTGACAAGGGCATCAAATTGATACTAGCTCCAAGATTAGACAAATATTTACTGAAGCTCATCTTTCCAATTGTGCATGGTATTGTGAAATTGCTCGGATCCTTCAGCTTTGGAGGTAATTTACGTTGAAGCACTGCACTGTATTCCTCCGTCAAGGCCACTGTTTTAAATTCCTCTAATCTCTTCTTCCTTGACAAGATACCCTTCATAAATTTTGCATAACTAGGCATCTGTTCCAATGCCTCAGCGAAAGGTATGTTAATCTGCAGCTTTTTGAATACCTCCAAGAACTTACTAAACTGCCTGTCTTCCCTCTGCTTATACAATCTCTGTGGATAAGGAACAGGAGGGAGAACTATTGGTATTTTATTCACGGGCTTCTCAAATGAACCTTCTTTATTATTCTCTTCTTGCTGTTGTCCAGAATTTTCCTTATCAATTTTCTCCTCAGACAAAATTTCTGGACCGCGCGGCCGCACGTCTTCCCTTTGTAAAAGTGGCGCGGGTGCGCCATGCTGATTTTCTGCAACCTGTTTTCCAGACCTAAGTGTAATCGCTTGACATTGTTCATTCCCTTCCCTTCTTGGATTTGCCTCTGTGGTACTTGGAAATGAACCCTGTGGTCTGTTATTAAGCATGCTCGCCATTTGACGCATTTGAGTTTCCAGATTTTTAATAGCCACTGCTTGGCTTTTAATCATCACTTCCGTATTTTCCATGTACTTCATCATAATTTCCTCCATTTTTGACTTCTTTTCTTACGGAGGTGCTGGTGGTGTATGTTGTTGGTGAGAAAATCCCAGTGGGTATGGCGGTCTTGGTGCAAACTGTTGCTGAGCTGATTTTGACTGAAATTGGTTATGTGGCTGAAATTGACTTTGTTGATTGCTTTGGTTCTTGGACCAACTGAAATTTGGATGGTTGCGGTTATTGGCACTGTATGTGTTCTGAAATTGACCTTGATCCTTCCTATAGTTGCTCACATACTGCACAGACTCCGAGCTGATAGCACATTAGTCCGTTGAATGTGACCCTGCACATATCTTACACACAAATGCAACTGTTTTTGCCTTGGTGTTTGTCAATGAGTCAATCTTCTTTGCCATGGATGCCATCTGTGCTGACAATTGAGTGATATCATCCACTTCTAACAAACCTGCAACTTTGGGCTGTGGCATCCTGGCTAAAGGATTTTGGAAATCATTAGCTGCCATCGTCTCTATGAGATTATAGGCCTCTTCATAGCTCTTCACCCACAGAGCTCCTCCAGCAGCTGCATCTACTATCAGCCTTGACTGTCATCCCAATCCATTATAAAATGTGTTGATAACCATCCAATCCAGCATGCCATGGTGTAGACACTTCCTTAGCATTTCCTTATATCTCTCTCCGACTTCATATAATGATTCACCCTATTGCTACTCAAACTGGGAAATTGCTATCCTCATCTTTGCAGTCTTAGCCATTGGAAATAATTTGGCTAAGAATTTCTATGCTAGGTCCTCCCATGTGGTGATAGATCCCGAAGGTAAAGAGTGAAGCCAACTTCTAGCTTTATCTCGCAATGAAAATGGAAACAGTCTAAGTCTGATTGCATCCTCTGTCACCCCATTGTATCTGAAGGTATCACATATTTTAATGAAACTCAACAGGTGCTCATTTGGATTGTCTGTAGCCGTACCCCCAAACTGTACTGAATTCTGCACCATTTAAATAGTGCCCAGCTTAATCTCAAAGGTGTTGGCTACTATCGCTGGTCTGACTATACTTGACTGCAATCCATTAATATTTGGCATCGAATAATCTCTTAAAGCTCTGTGCTCCTCCCTTTGCTTTTCACTTTGTTCTACGGCTGCCATATTAGAGGTTGTGGTCTCTAACTCTGCTTGTATATTTCTACGTGCCCTTAATTTTCAACCCCTACCATTGATGTTGTCATGCAAAGGTGTTAACTCGGAATTGGAGGATCGAGTGCGCATATACTATATACAAGTACCTGAAACAAAACAAAAATAGAAATGAGACAAGATTAGAATTGTCTAAGTTATACAATTTAGCTTAAAATTGATGATAATAATAATAAAATTAAATACCTTTCCCCGGCAACGGAGCAAAAAACTTGTTGCCTCCTTTTTAGTCTTAACAAAAGGACTCTAACTCATGCAAGCATACATGGGTTAACAAGTAGTATAGAGTAAGAACAGTATCGATCCACAGAGAAAGGTTTTAAAATTAAATTATCATACACCAATTGCACCACTATACTTATATGCTTAAATGAATAATTCAAATTTATGCTTAATCTATATTCAATTAATGAATAAAACACAAGACTAATTTAATGAAATCAAATTTGGAATTAATGGAATTCTAACTTCATTTCATATTTCATCTAAATAATACCATCATGCAAGATTATACGAGTATCATGAAAAATTAGCTAAGAGCATTAAATTAGACATAACCATTTTTCAATGTATTATGACTTGCTTACATAACCTCCACATGCAATAGAAATCATGTAATCATCAATAAAACCAAATTCACTATATTTCTATGTGAAAATGCAGCAATATTGAATTAAAGCACAAGCTCTTATAGTACTACACATGGTGAAACAATATATTTCTATCTGGTTCACGAAATATAAAGCTAAACATTTATGCCTCATAAACGCATGCCATCATGATCATAACCATGCTCACATGTCATTTTTCAATTCCATATAAGCATATAAAATGAATGGTGATCAACCATTCATGCAATCCAATGAGTCATAACAGAAATTCCAATGACAGACAAACAATCAAGCAATCAGGCAATTAACTATAGATTACATATCAAAATCCGTTAGAATCCCATAATGGAATTTAGTTCATTTCTGAACCGAAAGCCATTATGGGATTATAGTAACACATGGAAAATAAATAAAGCAATTCAAAGAGATGATAGAATTGATCAAACCCAGTTGTAGATTATGTTCTAAAGTGTTGTTTTAATATCCAATAATTTCCAGCAAAATGAAATGAATTATTATTCAATGACTGAATTCAAGAGAAGATGTAGAAAATCTTGAGTTTATGCTCAAATCCTCTCTAGAAAATTAGTTCCAAGCTCTAACCCAAATTACCCTCTGAATAACTGATAAAAACATACTTAATGTACGTCTGGTACCAACTAGAATAGTTTTAGATAAGACCACATTCAAATTTCAAATTCAAAAATATAAGTCAAATAACAGCTTCAGATAACGCGCGCGGCCGCGTGTGATCGCAGTACAACATGGGCGTGGGTGCACGACTCCAGCGCGGGCGTGCGAATTCTAGCCTGTTCAGCCGGCGGGCGCACGATGTGTACTTTTAGCCTCTGTCTGCTTGTAGCGCGGGCGAGCGAGGAATGCTTTGTCAAGCAATGCGGTCGCGCTGCTTCTGTCTGCTGCATACTGCTATCTGCTGTTATTGCTTGTTGTTGTTCTGCTATTTGTTGCTTGTTCCTCCATCACTGCTCAGTTCCTTATCTACTCTCATTTCACGTGCCATGCCTTCGCTAGTCTCATACCACCTACCAATGCCGAGCTATGCCATTTCCTGCATTATCATACCATAGGAGTTCTAATTACAAATAATGCAAAATAAACACAAAATGCAATTAAAAACATACTAAAAACTACTTGAGATGAGCATAATTCTCGTAAATTGATATTCAATAAGTAGGTATAAAACCTACTTATCAATTATTACCATTATTATTATTTAATTCCTAAATGAGTTTGGGAATTAATTAATAAAAGTACTCTCATATATTTCTAATAGTATTAGGAGACTAATTAATTAAAAGAGTTTAATTAATTATTCCTAATAAGATTAGGAGCCTAATTAATTAAAGGAGTTTAATTAATTAAAATAAAACTCAATTTCCTAATTGTTAAGGAGGGTTACCTACATCTATATATAACAGAAGTCTTATTATGGGTGGTGGTTGTTGACTTTTTCATTACATACATGATTCCAATAGTTGGGAGAGTACACCATTTTCTATGAGAGATAGAAAAACTAGAGTTTTTCTAAACACTCTCTTCTTGAATATTTCTTATTCCTTGGTGGATCACCTCTAAAGGCCAAACACTTGGGTGACTAACGTTAGTCAAAGGAAGGAACCAAATCCGGTGGATTCAAGTTGAACGAGATAAAGATTGGAGGTGAACTTGTACCTGAGGAAGCTTGAATCTTCAAGGGTATGATTCTTATTCTTCATATTTTCGTTTAATTAATAATTATGCATAAAGGGTGATCCGGGTATATGGTTTGTAAAGTTTTAAACTCTAATTTTCCATGCTTCTGTTTATTTTGTGCAATTTGATTGCGTTCATGAATCTTACAAACCTAACAGTTTTCTTCAAGAATATTTCTGTTATACCATTCAGAAGTACTCTCCTTTTAAGGTAAGGGATATCATTTTTGTTTAATATTCGTATGAAATATTACTTTCTTCCATACTCTGTAGTATGTAAGTAATATTATTTCATTTCAGATTCCGAATTCTACACTCATTTTGTGAAGTATTGTTTCTATACTCCGTGAAATTAGTAGAATATCCTTGATATTTGCGCTTCATCTAGTATCGTTTCACAAGAATATTTTTTGAACATTCTTGTTAAAGTTTTTTCTTTTTCATGCCGGAGTACTATTCACGGGGTACTATTCACTCGGGTACTATTCACTCAAGCTACTATTCATGACAAAAATTAATTTTCTTTATGTCCAAATTATTTTTGATACAATATTATTCTTGACTTTTACTCCACAAAGCAGTATTATGTTGATAATTTGGACATTATTGAATTCTGGATAAATTAAATTATAAATCTTTAAAATTTATCCTTGCTCTCATTTAATTGAATTCTTTTATCATTGTCAACATCCTCATGCTTATATTGTGATGAAAGTCATCTTTGGCCCATAGTGCATAGATGGACTGTTGATTGGTAGGATTATGACTATGTATCGGTATAATCATGACCTATAATGTTATAAATGATGTGGTAAAAGTCCTCATTGACCCGTAGTGCATTGATGTACAGTTGTTGGATTGATCATAACCATTGGTGATAATAACGAATATCCTTATCCCGTAGTGCATGGATGATTCGTGGATGTGATACTAATGAATATCATTTGCCCGTAGTGCATGGATAATTCTGTGTTGTGAATTATTTATTGAGCTGTGTTATAGCGATAAAATATTGATGATGAACTTTTAAATCATAGAAGGTAGTAGATATCATGCTCTACTTGACTCTTCTAATGGATTGCTTGTTCCGCTGTAGTTAAACTTGTTGTTTATTGTATTCTATCAGTTTAACACTATTGAAGGCTAACGATAATTTATTCTGCATTATCTTAGTCATAATATTTCTTACTGGACTAGTTGAGCTCACCCTTTGCTTTTATGATTCTCTTCAGAAAATGAGAACATAGCCGGGACTAGTCGGAGAGTGGAGTGACGGTCCGAGATAGTGGCTGTAGTAGTCCTCACTATTCTATAAAATAGTGTGATAATAATTGTAATGAGGACTCTATTTAAATTTGGATATTGTATATGAGACAATATTCGTGTTAAACTCTTAGCTACGTTTTTATCATATTGTATAAATGAAGTTGTATTTAAATTCTGTACCATGTATTTGGTGACTCAGAATGGGTTGTGTATACCTATTTTGGGGGCGTCACAGTTGGTATCAGAGCTTAGGAATATGATCCCTGGATGAGATTTGAGGCTAGAACTAGGAGGGGACAGACATGTAAATCTTTCGCTAGTATGACCTACCTAAGCTTATTTGTTATTAAATTGGTCGGTCAGAATATAGGGATAATATGTGGCATGTCTATTAACCCTTGTTTTGTGGCAGTGTTTGAAAATGGCATCAAAATGTTGAGTTAAGCAATGGAGCACATGAGACTGTTGAGTCACCGCTTATCAATAATTAGGATAATGTGCATCAGGAAGGAAATAATCCTCATGTAAACAACAACATTGACCAAATGATGAACGACAAAATGTTTAGGAGCTTTCTGCAATTCATGTAACATCAAACGAGAGAGAGTCCTGTTCAAAATACGGGTGGAAACACTGGTAACTCACGGTTGGTCACCGCTAAGAAGTTCAAGGATCTGGGACCTCCGGAGTTTTTGGGAAAGCCAGAACCACTTAAGGTAGGGACGTGGATAAAGCAGATCACCAATATATTTTATGTCTTGGGATGCTCCGGGGAGCAAAAGGTTCTCTTTGCCAGTTTCATGTTGTGAGGAGAGGCAGATTATTGGTGGGAATTTGTAAAACGTACTCAACCTGTCGCACTAAAGATGTCTTAGGAGAAGTTCTAAGAATTGTTCAATGACAAGTACTTTCCTGAAAGTATTCGTCACATGAAGGAGGTGAAATTTATCAAGCTGGAGCAAAACAATATGACCGTGTCACAGTACGAGGCTAAGTTTATCGAGTTATCCTGGTTTGCATCCCATTTGGTAGATAATGAGGAGCGAATGACGCGATTGTTTCTAAGAGGTTTGAAACCCGAAATACATCAATACCTTATTTATCACAAACTTTACTTTAATTCAGATGTTGTGAATAGGGCTCAGTTATTGAAGCGTGATAATGAGTCAACCCAACCATGAGATAACAGCCGACAAAACGATAATACCAATGGTAGTAGTCACCAAATCGGTGACAACAAACGTGGAGGAAATCAACATGCCAAAAATGGTAATCACTTCGGTGGTAATCATGGCCAAGATAATAGAATTGGAAATTTCAAGAAGAGGAGATTCAATAATGATGCAAAGATGGCAGCACCAGCACCCGTTGTTAAGGAAGGAGAGCGATCACCGGTCGTATGCTACAATTACCGAGGGGAGGGACACATCAGTCCAAACTGTACGCAGTAACCCAAAGTGTGTTATAATTATGGAAAGGAAGGTCATTTCGCTCGATTTTATCATGCAGCGAAGTCAAGTCCAGCTGGGACGGTGACACCAAAGGCTATCCTAGACAAGTCAAAATCAGTAGTTCAAGGGAGAGCGTTTGTCGTGACCTCCCAAAAAGTGAGGAACCCAAATGAAGTTATCACGGGTAAGCTAATCATATAGAATTTGACTTATCTGTTGAAACTTCGTTGGGAAAAACTTTCATTACATCCACTGTTTATAAATCTTATTTAATTCAAATCGGCACCCTCATGTTACCTGTCGATCTTATCTCTTTGAAAAAACTTGCATTGATGTGATTTTAGGGATTGATTGGTTAACTACTCATCATGCTAAAATTGATTGTTTTCGTAAGGTTGTAAGCTTTCATATTCCTAACCAACCTTTTATACGAATTTAAGCAACTAAACCACTAAAGTCAATCACTTTCATATCAAGACATAAAACCATTCGTTTATTAAAAAATGGATGCCAAGCTTTCTTAGCACATGTCACGGATTTAAACAAAAATACATCAGATTTGAATGATATTTCTATTGTTAATAAATTTCTTGACGTATTTGTTGAAGAACTTCCTGGCCTACCGCCAGAGTGTGAAATTAAATTTTGTATTGACCTTGAACCCGATACAAAACCCATTTCCAAAGCCCCATATCGAATGACTCCTATTAAACTTCAGGAGTTAAAAACCCAACTACAGGAGTTGTTAGACATCGGTTTCATTCGTCCTAGTACGTCTCCTTGGGGTGCTCCTGTTCTATTCGTAAAGAAGAAAGATGGGAATATGTGACTTTGTATTGATTATCAGGAGTTGAATCATGTCACCGTAAAAAATAGGTACCCGTTGCCTCCCATTGATGACCTATTTGACCAGTTGCAAGGTGCCAAATTCTTTGCAAAAATCATTCTTCATTCCAGATATCATCAATTAAAGATTAAAACTGATGACATTCCAAAGACTGCTTTCAGAACTCGGTACGGGCATTACGAATTCCTAGTCATGTCTTTTGGATTGACTAATGCTTCTGCTGCCTTCATGGATATGATGAATTGAGTATTCAAAGAATATTTGGATCATTTTGTAGTTGTCTTTATTGATGATATCCTCATATACTCCAAAAGCCATGAAGATCATGAGCAACACTTGAGGCTGATACTCCAAAAGCTTCGTGAAAATAAGTTATATGCCAAGTTGAAGCAATGTGAGTTTTGGCTTGAGGACGTAGCATTCCTTGGGCACATGATTTCGAATCATGGAATATCTGTTGACCTAGTGAAGATTCAAAGCTGGAAGCAACCTAAGTCAGTAACCGAAGTACGTAGCTTTTTGGACTTAGCTTGTTATTATCAGAGATTCGTGAAAGAATTTTCTCGAATCGTTACTCCATTAACTCAGCTAACTTGAAAAGATACAAAATTTGGTTGGAGCGAGAAATGTGAGAAGAGTTTTCAAGAACTCATGAGGAGACTCATTTCAGCACCTGCTCTGACAATACCATCTGGTTTGGATGGATTTATCATCTACAATGATGCTTCATACAGAGGGTTAGGATGTGTTCTCATGCAACATGGGAAAATCATAGTCTATGCCTCACGACAACTCAAAGAATATGAGAGAAATTATCCTACTCATGATCTAGAGTTGGCAGCAGTCGTTTTTGAGCTTAAAATTTGGCGACATTACCTGTATGGAGAGAAAGTGGAGATCTATATGGATCATAAAAGCCTCAAATATTTTTTCACCCAAAAGGCACTCAACATGCGGCAATGATGCTGGCTCGAGCTGTTGAAAGATTACGATCATACCATTCAATACCATCCTGGAAAAGCGAACGTGGTAGCTGACGCGTTGAGTAGATCATATGCGGGTACGAGTGCGTTATTGTTAATGCAAAGGCCCATTTTGTATGAATTGCAAAGGATGGAGATAGAGTTAAAGGCTTCAGGGACCCACGTGATGATGTTAAATATACGAGTAGAACCAACTTTAATCGATAAAGTTAAAGATGCTCAAGCTACGGACCTGGAGCTGATGCGTATGAAGAAGAAAGTGCAAGAAGGTGCTATTCCAGAAGCAAGAATCGATGAAGAAGGAATACATCGAGTCATCTCCAGACTTTGTGTTCCTAACGACTTTGACTTGAAGTATAAAATAATGATGGAGGCGCACAACACACCATTTACAATCCATCTTGGAAGTACTAAAATGTATCGTGATCTTCGACATACATTTTGGTGGAGCAATATGAAAAGAAAGATCGCGAAGTTTATCTCAAGGTGTCTAGCTTGTCAACGATTCAAGGCGGAGCATCAAGTGCCAAAAGGTCCATTGCAATCACTTAAAATTCTAGAATGGAATTGGGAGCACATTACCATAGGTTTCGTTACTGGTCTTCCCAAGGTTTCTCAAAGCATAGATACAATTTGGGTCATTGTTGATAGATTAACCAAGTCTGCTCATTTCTTACCTATACAAGAAACTTATTCATTTGAACGTCTTGCTCGTATATATATAAATGAGATTGTAAGACTGCATGGTATGCCAGTATCCATAGTTTCTGATCGAGACCCAAGATTCACTTCACGATTTTGGGTTAGTTTATAGAAAGCTATGGGCACAGATTTACGATTCAGTTCGGCATATCATCCACAAACGGATGGGCAGTCGGAGAGGACTATTCAAACTCTTGAAGATCTATAAAGACTTTGTGTCCTAGACTTCAAAGGAAGTTGGGACAAGTTCTTTCCATTGGTGAAATTCTCTAACAACAACAGTTATCAAGCAAGTATAGGCATGACTCCATTCAAGGCGTTGTATGAACGAAAGTATCGTTCTCTAGTATGCTGGGATGACGTGGGTGAAGCAATGTTGTTGGGACCGGAATTGGTATGCATGACAACGAAAAAGATTCAAATGATCCGACAACGTATAAAAATCTCACAAGATCGACAAAAGAGTTATGCTGATCTTCATCGAAGGGACATGAAATTTAATGTTGGAGATCATATGTTGTTACGGGTTGCTCCATGAAAAGGAGTTACAAGATTTAAAAAGAGAGGAAAACTCAATCCTCGATTCATTGGCCCATTTGAAATCCTCCATCGAGTAGGAACTGTGGCCTATAGACTTGCCCTACCGCCTAGTATGTCTCGTGTTCATAACGTTTTTCACATATCTATGTTACGTAAATATGTGAAAGACCCGAACTACATTATTAAATTAGAACTAGACGAGATAGTGGAAGATTTAACGTATGGAGAGGTACCTGTTAAAATTTTGGATAAGAAGGAACATATTCTACGCTCTAAGGTTATACCTCAAGTCAAAGTTTTGTGGAGAAATCACGATGTTGAGGAAATGACTTGGGAGTTAGAATCTGAAATAAAATCAAGGTATCCTCACCTCTTCGACATACCAGGTACGTACACCAATTTTGAGGACGAAATTCCATAAGAAGGGGATGTTGTAAGACCCCAACTTTTATGAATAAAGATTAATTTTTTTAAATATTATTTTGAGTAATAAGGTGTGGATTTGATATAATAGTTGTGGGTAATATTTACAAATTTTGCAAAGTAAGCAAGTTATCAGAAAATATTCGTTTGGTCGGGAAATATTCGTTTTATCAGGAAATTTTCGTACGACGACACAATCATTGGTGGACCCCACAATGGAATTATTGTCGGAGTTAGAAAACGACTGAAATAACTTTTTATAAAATTAACGACGAAAGTTTTACCGTTAACTGTTAAAATACCCGGTGATAAAAGTACAATAATACGCGTGGTTGTATAGTAGCACACGGTATTGTACATTATCTTTGATTATTAATGCTTACGTGAGAAGTCACTCAGTTTATTTCAATTATTGTCACAGTAATTACTGCATAGTATCTCACGTTATTGATTCAATTATTGTCACAATATTTTATATTATTAAAATAATAATTGAGAAAACAAAGTTTTTCATATTATTATTTATATTATTGACAATGTCTAGAAAGTTTTGTCGAGGAAAGGGATTTGGTCACCTAATTGCGCGCCAATAAGGAGAAGTCCTTATCAGAAAGTCCCCTCTTTCCTGTGAATGATCTAGTTGTTAATATTGTAAGCTATAATATTAACGATGAATAAATGTTGTTAAAAATGTGTTTTGTGAAGCTAAGTGAGTTGAGATAAATAGAGGGTTTTTTTTTACTGAAATACTTGTTGTAAATTTTGCTTATTATATAGACCCCATTTACTCATTTTTCAAAATAGTCGGGAGAAAGTTATCTCTATCGCGGACTTACTCGGCCTATTGACAAAGCTATTCAATTTGTCGACAGATTTCCAGATAAGATTACCGACAAAACTCAGCTACAGAGATTTCTTGGCTCGCTTAATTATAAAGGCAAGTTCTATAAGAATCTCAGGAAGATTTGTATTCTTTTGGTTTAATTAGGAACTTAAATGTAATTTTCTTTCCTAAATGCTCGCAGCTTAAACCTTTATTACTAGTGGTGAATGGATACAATAAATATATAAATGGTAACCCTAAAATGATTTTATCTGTAAGATTGAGAATTAAAACAAATGAAGTTTTAAAACACATATTGTCTTGACAGATCTGCACCCTAGGTAATTTATATTTTATATCCATATGACTACCATTAGCTGAATTAAGCTTTGCACTAGTCTTCTTATAATATCTAGTGGGAATAAGACCTTCTTGAATACAATTCAGGTTTGCACCAGTATCTACTAAGGTAGGGAGATGAATAGGGAAGGTTTTATCAATGACTAAATTAATAGAGATATACCATTTTTGAATGGTAATGTCTTTAATTCTTTTAAGCGAGAGACCTTGAATAAAAAGATCAGGTTCATCTTTAGTACCTGATGATTCTGGTTCTTCATGACTTTCATCACTGGAAGAAGAATTGTGTACTTGTAAATCTGACTTTTTATCATCAATCTCTTTCCTTAGATTAGAAATATCTAATTTTAGGTTAGAAATTTCTTTCTTTAATTTATTAACCTCATGATTTAATTATGGGAGAGTAATTTCTCTGGCTGGAGACTTAAATCTCTCAAGTGTTTTATTCAGACTAGAAACTGGTTTCTCTTTGGCTCTAAGAACCTTGTCAGTAACTTTCTTATCTTTATTTAGTAAATCTTTTAGTTGATTTAAATACTGAGTTTTTAATAATGAGTCAGTAATTTTACTAATTAAATCAACTAACAATGAACACTCTTCATCTTCTTTGGTAATTACATTAATTCTTTTACAACAATTGTTACTACAGTTTTCAGTACAGACAGTAACTTCGTTATCACTATTTGAATCATCGTTGCAAGTACTGCTACTGCTAGAAGATTCAGGAATATCCGAAGCTTCTTCATTACTATTATTATTTTCAATTCTCATTAACTCTAATAATTGTTCTGTATCTTCTACTGAGATGTTCAACTGATTTAATTTTTGCTTAACTCTACATTCGCTTTTAAAATGTCCTTTCTGCCCACAATTGTGACAGACAATTTTACTCTTATCAAAATTCTTTGATTTTTTGGTTGATTTTCTATGTGTTGACTGAGGTTTCTTATAATAAGAATCTTTATTGATAATTTTCTTATCTTGATTATATCGTTTTTTACGATGTTTATGACTCTTATGTGACTCAATATGTTTATGAGGTTGCCGATGTTTTCTTCTAGAGGGAGCAACAGGTGGTAAACCATATTGCTCACAGAAAGTGCCTAACTCGTATTTAGACTTTTTCTTGTCTTTACTGGCTTGCTTAGCTAACTTAAAGTCAATACACATTTTTAATCCAATTTTTTGAATATAACTTATAATATCACCATAAGTTAAATTATCGTAATCAATATATCCTAAGTTCTTACTTAATTCTTCTCTAACTTTATGTGCAAATAATGAAGGTAAGCCATTAACGAATTTTTCTTTCCAGAATGGTTTATTACTATCATTTCGTATCATAACTCTAGAGGTGAATATATCTTTGTACCATCTAAAATCACTTAGAGTGGGACAAGTAAGATTACTTAATTGATTATGAATTCTCTTTGTGATGTTACTAGGAGTTCCAATAAAATGTTTAATAATGGTGAAAATTAAAGTATTAACTCCATCTGGCGGTCCCATACCAACTTCTTCGTCGAAGATGGGATTGCCATCATCATCTCTTTGGATACCATGAATAATTGATATTCTAATATCTTCTGTGAGATGTTTCTCCCACCAAGATCTGAGAATACCAGTGAATCCACTAGCTATTAATTCAACTATATTTGGTTGAGATAAATTATTGAATTTGGTGATATAGCTATTTGCTACCATTGACATATGATTTAATTTATTAAGGATTTCTTGTTCACTAAATCCATCAATATTCCGTTCATATACTTTATTAGATGAAACAGAAAATTGTTTATCTAGATTTCTCTCTTCGAATTGTAGATCCGGAGGAGTAAGTCTAGAATACCAATTTCTGGTAATACTTGTGTTATTACCAGTTAATTTATTTAGCTGTTCATTAAGGTTAGAAGCAGATGAGTGAATAGAAGAACTGTCGTCGTCATCATCAGACTCCACTTGATCAATGACAGCAATAGTTCCACTCGGACCAGCTTCAGTTTTAATTTTTTTAAATAACTTATCAATAGACTGAACTAATTCTTTATCTTTATTAGGTAAACCTAATTTATCTCTATTTTCTGGTAATTTTATTAAAGGCTGTTCAATCTTTGAATCAGGTTTTTTAATAATATTTTCTTCGATTCTGTTAAGCTGTTTTCAACCAGTTGCCAGATACTGATTACTAAAGTTTAATTGTTCAATTATCTTTTTATCTTCTTTAACTCCATCAGGAATTTTAAAGGGACTAGTGATAACTGAAGTGTTTTTAATTGGAATTAGAACTGTCTCTAAAGGTGGATGACTAGACGAAATTTTTGATTTGTCTTTTTTGATCCATTGTGTTTTACTAATAATATTACACTTACTTTGATATTGTTCATACCAATCGTAAAAATTAACATTAATCTCTTCATTTTTAATGAATCTTTTCCATCTATTAACTATCTTATCTCTTTCCTTTTCAGTAGGGTGATTAGATCTAAATAGATGTCTTTTTTCTTTATTAGATTTTGAATTAAAATCTTTTACAAAGTTATCCTAATCTAAAATAAATTCTTTTTTAATGACTCTTAATTGATTATGAATAGGGGCATTAAAATCAGATTGTGTAGGATACACAGAAGACGCTGGGGAAGAAGAACCTTCATCTTCATCAGGGTCATTCTGGGTGTAACAGGGATGACTAACTTGTCCTTGACTTAAGATACCTTTCAGTTTAATATCTTTAACAGAAGGGTTACTTATTATTTCAGAATCTCTTCTAGTATGAATAACTGAAGGGGTTGAAGAATTGGAAATGTCTTCAATAATAACTGGGGTTCTAGTGCGTTCAAAACTAATTTTAACAGTTCCACCAGAAAACTGTTTAATGTTTTCTATGTTTAATGAATTATTAACTACGGGCTGTTATGGTAATTCATTTGGCAAAGTCCACTGACTAGGTAAGGTAATATCCTTCCAGAGGATTGTTCTCGGGATCTGGATATTAGCATTACTAGTTGAACTCTGAATTAAAACTGTTTGATCACGAGGACTCTTATTAAGAGCATGAACATTCAAGTTAGACTTCATGGTCTTATAGTAGATCCGATAGATCAAAGCAATATGCTGAGATCCCTCAATCATTTGAGTAATCTCACCTTCAGTTTTAATATTTAACGTTAATGCTTTAAATAAGTTTTGATCACTGAGACTTAAAGCGAAATCAGGGAAACAATTAAAGTGAATTAGACCATTATGCAAACAAGCTTCCATGGCACCAATTATACTAGGATAATAATTTAAAAATCTGGCGTCTCTAAGGCAGAGGTAGATTGATGAATTAATTCCTTTCCTGTTAAGTGGTTTAACTGCAACTTGAATTAATCCTATATGTATAAAATTATAACCCTTTTTTCTGTGTATTTAATAACATCTGGTGATAAAAGGCTACAATTTTCATATTTTTTATTAATTGCAAAAACTCTTTCAACTGTTTTAACATTATAGTCAGTTTTAAATTTGTTTGAAAAAGTTGACTGATAAATTTCTTTAGGGGACACCCTAGGTATGTTCCAATTATGCAAAACTTGATTAAGGTTTTCATAACTCTGTTCTTCCTGGTTAACTATGTCTGGAACTGGAGGCAAAGTTGTCCGGTTACTAACTGAGGAGTTGGATCTAAATAATCTACTCATCTTCACTATTTTCAAAATAAAACCTGACTCAAGGTTCATTCATGCATGCCCGTTTTACCCTAAGTAGACTCATACCTATGTTCTATAACCCTACACTACTCACACCCTGGAGACTTACAAGGGTTAGACATGAACTAGGTGGACTACAGGTAAGTAAGGTGACTTCAGAACACTGAGGAAGAAGATAATTTTGAAAAAGAGAAGATAAGTTTGATTAAAAAGATCTAACTAGGCAGTCAGAAATAACAAACAACGCAGGAAATGAGAAGAACAGATGGATGCGCATACATACACAAGTTAAATTACTAAAATAAAAATTTTATTGATTGATTGATCAAACTATTTACAAGTGTTGGAAATAAATTAACTTACAAGATAACTAAAAGAAGAACATTAGATGAAGAGCGGCTAGGTAGGCTTAACAGCGGTGGAGGCTAAAGATTAGTCAGAGAAGGATCTCTGAGTCTTTCTAAGTCTGTTGAACTAAATGAATTCAATTTCCTTTTATAGAATAAGGAAACGAACTATTACAATATTACTATTACAATAACTGGGGTAAAGTAAAAGTAAGAAACATATTACATTTACTAAAGTAAAGTAAAAGTAAGAGAAAAGAAAAGAATCTGCTTTCGGTGGAAAAGCAAACGTCTTCTTTTGACTAAAGGGGCTGTGGGGCCAGATGTCTGACTGAGTGCTGCTTTTTGTGGAAAGTAGGAGATGCTGCTGGTGAGGCTGTCGGAGCAGAAGATGCCGCTGACGAGGCTACCGGAGCAGGTGCTGATTGAGTTAACTAGGATGCCGAAGCAGGTGCTGGCTGAGACGATCAGGCAAATGGATCCTGAGCATCTTGAAGATTGATTGTGCCATAGGGGTCACAATCCTCTTCATCATCCTCAAAATTCTGACTAACATTCTCTTCTACAGATTGAGAAGAAACTGCAACTGATTTATTATCTAACTGGTCTAATCTTGCCTGAATGGCATCAGCTAGGAGCTTTAGTTGAGAATTAGAATAACTGGAAACATCAGTGACTTTACTGGGACTCGAAGGTGCAACTGATTTTAGATTCTCAGATGCATGAACTGAAGATTTACTGGAGGACTTAACGGCCGGAATTTTGGTAACTGGAGGAGACAATAATGGAGTAGGTGGAGAAGGTGGAAATTCCTTCTGAACTTGACCAACTATCCTATCGACACCGAACTTATCCCACCATTTAATGTAAAAATGGCGAGAGACCTGAGAAATTAGGGATATAACTGTTTGAGCTGACCTAATTCCTATGGAAGAAGGAGGCTGGAATACTGTGACTTCTTGGGTGGCCGTAACGACATATTGCCATTTAAGGATCCAAGGGATTTTATATTTACTACAAAATATAAGGAATACAGGAATTTCCTTATATTTCGGGAGATAGTTAATATGATAACAAAAATGCTCAAGTTGAGCCATAAGTGGATCTGGGAAAATTGCATGATCAAGACCATGCCTTGTCCACCAGAGAATGAACCACTTAGGAAACTGACTCCTGAACTTTTGGTCGAACTGGAAAAACCAAGAATGACTATGATCATCATTCTGGTGAAGCATAATTTTGAACCAAGCCTCAATATAATCATAATAGCAATAGGGGCTAGCATGATTAGAGAGTGACTTGAGATCAGAAGGATGACTACCTCAATCGAAAAGATTGAGAACATGTTTAATATACAACGAATGATAAAGAAGCTTGGATTTATCATCGTTGGCATAAATAGATTTGATAAATACTGACTTAGTTTCAATAAGAATATCCTTATAAAAGATAAAAGATTTATAAGGAGCGAGAGGAAGGAAATGCCATCCAGTAGGAAAATATTGGGCAGCTAATTTGACCGGGTCATTTTTAGGTTTCATGGGTAACTCGATTTGGAATAAGTGCTGATCATACTTAGCACGATACTCCGAAGCTGGGTTACTAGGGTTTGATGAAGTTGCTTTGGATTGATTAGCAAAAATATCAAACGGTTTGGGTTGACTAGCAAGAACTGACGCATAGGGCTTGGGGACTGTACCAAGCACCTGGAATTTATTATGGGTTTGAGTAACTGGATGAGGAACAACAGTTCCTTTTGACTGATTAACTGGGCCTGAGGAACGACCATGACCACGAGAAGAAGATCTTCCTCTCACACTCACGGTGCTGCAATTGTACCTGTGTTAATGAATTAATGGGTGAGAAAATCAGGAACTGAGTTGTTACTACCTTTAATATATTCAATATCAAAATCAAAAATACTTAATATAGCTTGCCATCTAGCGAAAGAATGCTTAGAGGCGAAGTTTTCAACTTCTTTTTCGAGAATGAATTTGGCTAACTTGCAATCTATTCTAACTAGGAATTTCTGATTTAGTAAATCTCTCTGAAATTTCTTAATACATAATACAAGTGACAAAATCTCTTTTTTAATAGTACTGTATTTTAACTTTGTAGGGTTCCATGCGCCCGAATGAAAACGCACAATTTGCTCGTCAGAAGTGGGGGTTAACTTTTGTTTGAGTATGCCACCAAAACCAATATCGGAGGCATCAGTTTCAACTATTTTGAATGCTGAATCATTAGAGATGCCAAGGCAGGGCAAAACCTTAACATATTTTTTAACTTGCTGGACGACAGAAGTATGAATGTCAGTCCATGGAGGGGGATTACTTTGTAAGCGCTGAAAAAGAGGCTTACAAATCTTCTTGAGATTCTTATAGAACTTGCCTATATAATTAAGCGAGCCAAGAAATCTCTGTAGCTGAGTTTTGTCGGTAATCTTATCTGGAAATCTGTCGGCAAATTGAATAGCTCTGTCAATAGGCCGAGTAAGTCCGCGATAGAGGATTAATCCGAGAAACCTGACTTTTGTCAGAAACAGACTACACTTGGAAGGTAAAAGAACAAGACCATTGGTTTTAACTGTTTTGAAGAATGAATTCAAATGTTTAATATGTTCTTCAATAGTCTTGGAGAATATAAGAATATCGTCGATGTAAACAATAATAAAATGACTGAAAGGATTCAAAATATTATTAAGAATATTCTGAAATTCACTAGGGGCATTCTTTAGTCCAAATGACTGAACATTCCATTCTTAATGTCCGAAAGGAGTGGTAAATGCGGTTTTATACCTATCATCAGGATGAATAGCAACTTGCCAGAATCCTGACTTAAGGTCAAATTTACTAAAAATGGTGGAGACACTTAACCTGCTAAGGAGGTCTTCCTTATTGGGTAAAGGGTACCTAATCCACTCTAGAACTTTGTTCAATGGCTTGTAATTGATAACTAGACGAGGGACACCTCTCTCTTTCTCAGCTTCATTATTAACATAGAAGGTTGGACAAGACCATGGTGACTTACTATGTCTAATTAATCCTTTACTAAGGAGATCATTAATTTTATTTTTACATAACTCCATCTGTTCATGACTCATTTGAATTGGTCTAGCTTTAGTGGGAATTAAATGTTCTTTAAATTCTTTAGCATATGGTAACCTAACTATGTGCTTCTTCCTATGCCAAAAAGCATTGGGAGAGTCAGAACATAAGTTCTTTGTTAAATAATCTTTTAATTCACTAATTTTTTCTTGAACTCGGTTACTCTTAAGTTGTTCTTCAACTTGTTGATACCTAACTTCTTCTTTGAGGAAACTTAGGTGAGTAACTTTACAGTTTAGCAGATTAACTGATTTAGAAATTGATTCTTCTTGAATGAATTTTAAATCTCTTTCTTTTGGTTTAATTAGGAACTTAAATGTAATTTTCTTTCCTAAATGCTCGCAGCTTAAACCTTTATTACTAGTGGTGAATGGATACAATAAATATATAAATGGTAACCCTAAAATGATTTTATCTATAAGAGTGCGAATTAAAACAAATGAAGTTTTAAAACACATATTGTCTTGACAGATTTGCACCCTAGGTAATTTATATTTTATATCCATATGACTACCATTAGCTGAATTAAGCTTTTCACTAGTCTTCTTATAATATCCAGTGGGAATAAGACCTTCTTGAATACAATTCAGGTCTGCACCAGTATCTACTAAGGCAGGGAGATGAATAGAGAAGGTTTTATCAATGACAAAATTAATAGAGATATACCATTTTTGAATGGTAATGTCTTTAATTCTTTTAAGCGAGAGACCTTGAATAAAAAGATCAGGTTCATCTTTAGCACCTAATGATTCTGGTTCTTCATGACTTTCATCACTGGAAGAAGAATCGTGTACTTGTAAATCAGACTTTTTATCATCAATCTCTTTCCTTAGATTAGAAATATCTAATTTTAGGTTAGAAATTTCTTTCTTTAATTTATTAACCTCATGATTTAATTATGGGAGAGTAATTTCTCTGGCTGGAGACTTAAATCTCTCAAGTGTTTTATTAAGACTAAAAACTGGTTTCTCTTTGGCTCTAAGAACCTTGTCAGTAACTTTCTTATCTTTATTTAGTAAATCTTTTAGTTGATTTAGATACTGAGTTTTTAATCCTGGGTCAGTTATTTTACTAATTAAATCAACTAACAATGAACACTCTTCATCTTTTTTGGTAATTACATTAATTCTTTTACAACAATTGTTACTATAGTTTTCAGTACAGACAGTAACTTCGTTATCACTATTTGAATCATCGTTACAAGTACTGCTACTGCTAAAAGATTCAGGAATATCCGAAGCTTCTTCATTACAATTATTATTTTCAATTCTCATTAACTCTAATAATTGTTCTGTATCTTCTACTGAGATGTTCAACTGATTTAATTTTTGCTTAACTCTACATTCGCTTTTAAAATGTCCTTTCTGCCCACAATTGTGACAGACAATTTTACTCTTATCAAAATTCTTTGATTTTTTGGTTGATTTTCTGTGTGTTGACTGAGGTTTCTTATAATAAGAATCTTTATTGATAATTTTCTTATCTTGATTATATCGTTTTTTACGATGTTTATGACTCTTATGTGACTCAATATGTTTATGAGGTTGCCGATGTTTTCTTCTAGAGGGAGCAACAGGCGGTAAACCATATTGTTCACAGAAAGTGCCTAACTCGTATTTAGCCTTTTTCTTGTCTTTACTGGCTTGCTTAGCAAACATAAAGTCAATACACATTTTTAATCCAATTTTTTGAATATAACTTATAATATCACCATAAGTGAAATTATCGTAATTAATATATCCTAAGTTCTTACTCAATTCTTCTCTAACTTTATGTGCAAATAATGAAGGTAAGCCATTAACGAATTTTTCTTTCCAGAATGGTTTATTACTGTCATTTTGCATCATAACTCTAGAGGTGAATACATCTTTGTACCATCTGAAATCACTTAGAGTGGGACAAGTAAGATTACTTAATTGATCATGAATTCTCTTTGTGATGTTACTAGGAGTTCCAATAAAATGTTTAATAATGGTAAAAATTAAAGTATTAACTCCATCTGGTGGTCCCATACCAACTTCTTCGTCGAAGATGGGATTGCCATCATCATCTATTTGGATAGCATGAATAATTGATATTCTAATATCTTCTGTGAGATGTTTCTCCCACCAAGATCTGAGAATACCAGTGAATCCACTAGCTATTAATTCAACTATATCTGGTTGAGATAAATTGTTGAATTTGGTGATATAGCTATTTGCTACCATTGACATATGATTTAATTTATTAAGGATTTCTTGTTCACTGAATCCATCAATATTCCATTCATATACTTTATTAGATGAAACATAAAATTGTTTATCTAGATTTATCTCTTCGAATTGTAGATCCGGAGGAGTAGGTCTAGAATACCAATTTTTGGTAATACTTGTGTTATTAACAGTTAATTTATTTAGCTGTTCATTAAGGTTAGAAGCAGATGAGTGAATAGAAGAACTGTCGTCGTCATCATCAGACTCCACTTGATCAATGACAGCAATAGTTCCACTCAGACCAGCTTCAGTTTTAATTTTTTTAAATAACTTATCAATAGACTGAACTAATTCTTCATCTTTATTAGGTAAACCTAATTTATCTCTATTTTCTGGTAATTTTATTAAAGGCTGTTCAATCTTTGAATCAGGTTTTTTAATAATATTTTCTTCGATTCTGTCAAGATGTTTTCCAACAGTTGCCAGATACTGATTACTAAAGTTTAATTGTTCAATTATCTTTTTATCTTCTTTAACTCCATCAGGAATTTTAAAGGGACTAGCGATAACTGAAGTGTTTTTAATTGGAATTAGAACTGTCTCTAAAGGTGGATGACTAGACGAAATTTTTGATTTGTCTTCTTTGATCCATTGTGTTTTACTAATAACATTACACTTACTTTGATATTGTTCATACCAATCGTAAAAAGTAACATTAATCTCTTCATTTTTAATGAATCTTTTCCATCTATTAACTATCTTATCTCTTTCCTTTTCAGTAGGGTGATTAGATCTAAATAGATGTCTTTTTTATTTATTAGATTTTGAATTAAAATCTTTTACTATGTTATCCCAATCTAAAATAAATTCTTTTTTAATGACTCTTAATTGATAATGAATAGGGGCATTAAAATCAGATTGTGTAGGATACACAGAAGACGCTGGGGAAGAAGAACCTTCATCTTCATCAGGGTCATTCTGGGTGTAACAGGGATGACTAACTTGTCCTTGACTTAAGATACCTTTAAGTTTAATATCTTTAACAGAAGGGTTACTTATTATTTCAGAATCTCTTCTAGTATGAATAACTGAAGGGGTTGAAGAACTGGAAATGTCTTCAATAATAGCTGGGGTTCTAGTGCGTTCAAAACTAATTTTAACAGTTCCATCAGAAAACGGTTTAATGTTTTCTATGTTTAATGAATTATTAGCTACGGGCTGTTGTGGTAATTCATTTGGCAAAGTCCACTGACTAGGTAAGGTAATATCCTTCCAGAGGATTGTTCTCGAGATCTGGATATTAGCATTACTAGTTGAACTCTGAATTAAAACTGTTTAATCACGAGGACTCTTATTAAGAGCATGAACATTCAAGTTAGACTTCATGGTCTTATAGTAGATCCGATATATCAAAGCAATAGGCTGAGATCCCTCAATCATTTGAGTAATCTCACCTTCAGTTTTAATATTTAACGTTAATGCTTTAAATAAGTTTTGATTACTGAGACTTAAAGTGAAATCAGGGAAACAATTAAAGTGAATTGGACCATTATGCAAACTAGCTTCCATGGCACCAATTATACTAGGATAATAATTTAAAAATCTGGCGTCTCTAAGACAGAGGTAGATTGATGAATTAATTCCTTTCCTGTTAAGTGGTTTAACTGCAACTTGAGTTAATCCTATATGTATAAAATTATAACCTTTTTTCTGTGTTTTTTAATAACATCTGGTGATAAAAGGCTACAATTTTCATATTCTTTATTAATTGCAAAAACTCTTTCAACTGTTTTAACATTATAGTCAATTTTAAATTTGTCTGAAAAAGTTAACTGATAAATTTCTTTAGGGGACACCCTAGGTATGTTTTAACATTATAGTCATAACTCTGTTCTTCCTGGTTAACTATGTCTGGAACTGGAGGCAAAGTTGACCAGTTACTAACTGAGGAGTTGGATCTAAATAATCTACTCATCTTGACTATTTTCAAAATAAAACCTGACTCAAGGTTCATTCATGCATACCCTATTTACCCTAAGTAGACTCATACCTATGTTCTATAACCCGACGCTGCTCACACCCTGGAGACTTATAAGGGTTATATTTTATTTGATTGCATAGTACTGCATAGTGTTGCATAGTGTGTGCATAGTGCTGCATAGTACATCATAGTAAAATCAAAAAAATTTTAATGAATTCAGCCGAACATCGCCTGTGATTTTTCCTTAATGTGCAGCCCGTGATTTTATTTTCTAAATAGTATCCAACCATTCTGTTATAAATATGATGCTTAGTTTAGAACTGAAAATCACACCAAAATTAGAGAATTCTTCTTCTATAATATTGAGCGTATTTCTTTAGAGTTTAAGAAAGCTTTGAGTGTAGAAAATAGTGCAAATTTTGTTCAAGAATATCCTCGCAATACCATTCAGAAATACTCTCCTTTTAAGATAAGGGATATTATTTTTGTTCAATATTTGTATGAAATAATATATTCTTCCATACTCTGTAGTATGTAAGTAATATTATTTCGTTTCAGATTTCGAATTCTACACTCATTTTGTTAAGTATTGCTTCTATACTCTTTGAAATTAGTAGAATATTCTTGAAATTTGCGATTCAACTAGTATCGTTTCACAAGAATATTTTTTTGAACATTCTTGTTAAAGTTTAATCTTTTCATGTTGCAATACTATTCACGGAGTACTATTCATGAAGTACTATTCACGGGGTAATATTCACTCGGGATACTATTCATGACAAAAATTAATTTCCTTTCTGTCCAAATTATTTTTGATACAATATTATTCTTGAATTTTACTACACAAAACCGTATCATGTTTATAACTTGGACATTATTGAATTCTAGGTAAATTGAATTATAAATCTTTAAAATTTATCCTTGCCCTCATTTAATTGAATTCTTATATCATTGTCATCATCCTCATGCTTATATTGTGATGAAAGTCATCTTTGGCCCGTAGTGTATAAATGGACTGTTGATTGTTAGGATTATGACTATGTATCGGTATAATCATGACCTATAATGTTACAAATGATGTGGTAAAAGTCCTCATTGACCCGTAGTGCATTGATGGACAGTTGTTGGAATGATCATAATCACTGGTGATAATAATGAATATCCTTGGCCCGTAGTGCATGGATGATTCGCGGATGTGATACTAATGAATATCATTTGCCCGTAGTGCATGGATAATTCAGTGTTGTGAATTATTTATTGAGCTGTGTTACAGAGATAAAATATTGATGATGAACTTTTAAATCATAGAAGGTAGTAGATATCATGCTCTACTTGACTCTTCTAATGGATTGTTTGCTCCGCTGCAGTTAAACTTGTTGTTGGTTGTATTCTATCAGTTTAACACTATTGAAGGCGAACGATAATTTATTCTGCATTATCTTAGTCATAATATTTCTTACTGGGCTAGTTGAGCTCACCCTTTGCTTTCATGATTCTCTTTAGGAAATGAGAACATAGCCGGGACTAGTCGAGGAATGGATTGACGGTCCGAGATGGTGGCTGTAGTAGTCCTCACTATTCTATAAAATAGTGTGATAATAATTGTAATGATGACTCTATTTAAATTTGGATATTGTCTATGAGACAATATTTGTGTTAAACTCTCAACTACGTTTTTATCGTATTGTATAAATGAAGTTGTATTTAAATTTTGTACCATGTATTCGGTGACTCAGAATGGGTTGTGTATACCTATTTTGGGGGCGTCACACGCGTGATTTGATATTGCTTAATATTTGAGATCTGAAGTTTTTCCAAGGCGTTAATGACGAGAAAGAGAAGAAGAGGAATGCGCGTGATCTAATATTGCTTAATATTTGAGATCTGAAGTTTTGCCAATGCGTTAATGACGAATTGGGGGCAATTTGGTCTGAGATTATCTTTTTATGCATCCGCTAGTTCAACTAGCGGATGACTTTGTTGCCTTTTAAATCTCAGCCATTAATTTATGTAATATTTGGTGGAGATGCTATTTGCCCAATTTTCATTCATAGTAAATACATGCTATGGATTATTTTCCATATATATATATATATATATATATATATATATATATATATATATATATATATATATATATATATAAAGAGAAATAAAGCAAGTTTTGTAGCCTAATGTTATAAATTAGGTATTAGAATTAAATAACCTAAAGAGTCATCTTTATTTTGTAGTATTTTAATTATATACTTGTGACCTAATCTAAGATATTTGTAGAACATGTCTGAACCTATTAAATTATTTTGTATGAATATGTGAGTAAATGAATATGAATATTATGTAATTGTTTATATTTGTTTATTATATAAACAAATAAAGGAAACTAATATAACCTAATTACATATTATGAATGAAAAATTGAATAACTTAAGGGTTATGGTATGGGAGAATAATAGTATTTAAAATATATACTAACCTTAAGAGATTTATTTTATACATCTCAATTAATTAATTTTATAACCTAATTAAAGCAAGTTTAATTGGATTAAGAAATTAAATATACGTTAGTAAGGATTTAAATTACAATTTAGTAAATTGAAACCCTAACTAAATGATTAGGATAGGATAAAATTAAACGTATTAGACTATGCTAATTTACATGGCCCAATGAATTATTTAGGAAGCCCAAAAAAATTAATTGGGAGCCAAAATCTTTAGCCCATTTGTTAAGGGACTTTTTGGTCATTCGATTAAGTAAATTTATCAAATAAAAGAAAGCAAAATTGGACAATTAATGAAGGAGGGGGGCGACAATGAGAGGAAGAAAAGGGAGCATGTGAGCTAATCAAGTACTTCTCATTTTGTCAAAGTTAGTTTACTAACTCCTACCTAATCCTTTAAGTGTCAACCTCTTATTTTGCCATAATGTTCACCAAGCTTACAAACAACCTCAAGTGTGCAAGCAATTTAAAAATGATTAAGGTAGAGAAAGAGAGAGTGAATGGGAGAAAAAACTTAGATATACAAATTGTATGTACATATTTTACTAAACATCTAAACATAATTCATTTCATTTCATTTCTATTTCCTCTCTTATTTTGCTAACAAAAAGAAAACTAAAGAGAGTGAAAGAGGAGAGGGGCGACAACCATAGAGGAGGAAAAGGGAGGGAGTTTTTGGTGTACTCAAAGCCCCATGATCAGCTGTGACGCCCCCAAAATTCAGACACTCATATCTCGAATTTGGTTCGTCACGTACTAACTCTAATAATAAATCAAATCCCACACAATGGAAAATAGAATGAATTATATTGTCATAACATAATTATTCTCATCCCAAGGTCTTGCAACCGTTACTATTAGATTACAACTTAATTTAAACATAGCTTAATACATCATAGTAAATAAGTCTTCCTACAACATAATAATAGTACATTCCTAGTACTAAGAAACAAAGCTACTCCAAAGCCTTCTCTTTACTCTTGTCTTTGCCTGAGGGTTCACCACGTTCTGCCTTAACTGAAATTTTTAAGGAAAGTTAAGGAGAGCAACAAATTTACCTAGCAAGTAATATCGTAATAAGGGTGAACATTCATAGAGTTCAAATCTCAAGGGTATGACGGTGACTAATAGTTTAGGAATTATCAATAATTCTCAATAAAAGTCGCTATGGACTAAAAAATATCAATAAGATTTAAAAATACATTATGTCAAGGTTCAGGAATAATGAACACTGAGCAGTCAGTAAGGACTACGAACTTCTACTAGAATTAACAATATTATATATATACTGAAAATCCAACAAAACGAGTACAATAGGTGATCAACCTATGTACCCTACGTTATGCATAACATTTAAACATGTTAGTATATGCGCACGCCGGTTCCCCGACAATTATATAATTTCCCCTTCAACGAGGGTTGTTCATCTCAGCAGATTTAAAAGTCTGCACCAAGTCAATTTGGTTTGGATAGCTTTCTAACATACGATAATAGTCTAGCTGAATCAATGACTTATACAACTTTTATACTGATAAGTTCAATGCTTACAACAACATTACGATATACCAATGAATTCCAAATAGTAATAGATATTTGCTCGACATAAATATGGTTGATATGGGACCGATTCGGATTATATAATCTATACAATGTAAAGAATTTGAGAACTTGCATTTAATATAAAAATCAAATAAAGTTAGAGAACTTGCACAAAATCTAAAATTGTGTAAGTTAGGTAACTTGCCTCAAGCGTAGATTACCAACTTATAACCTATCCACACTTTGGAAATCCAATTGTAACGTAGTTTTGTATACAATAGATTTATTAGTTACTCAACTCTATAAGTTAATAATTTCATACATGTTTGATCCCATAAGTCAATTATATATATTCATTATCCTCTTAGCAATGAAAAAGGAAAAAACCCACATTATCATGCTATCACCCCATGTAGCAATATAACCATCATCTATATAGTTTGTATATGTCTTTAGACTCTTGGTTGCACATGGCCATTAGGTATTAGGACTAAAAACATTATACAATATATGATACCAGTTTACAGATTACAAATAAAATAAGTCAGACAAGACTGTAGGAGGGCGCAGCTGCGCCCTGGTTAGGCTTAGGGATGGCGCAGCTGCGCTGTCCCCTGTCCAGACCAGAGTTGAGCTTCTGCTTTCCTCTTGTTAGTCCAATTTTTAGCATACCAAGACATTAACAAGTATCATGCACACATGCTAGAGGGCTTTACATACAGGTATGACCATCTTAAGTTCACCTTAACACGTCACGGTCGTAGTTTGGGATTTCTAAGGAAGTAGGCCAAATAGGGTCATTAAATCACAAGGCCTACCATGTCAACCATATTTCTATATAAAGAGATCACATAATATGTATTACGCATGCTCATAAGTGTTCACATCATTTACGCATGACTAGTATTGTTTATCACTATACAACATGCCTAGCCTCACATTTAGTTAACTTTCATTATGTTTAACACATATGAATCATGTTTAGAGACAAAATGAACATAAACATGCCATCTTAAATCTCCAAAACTTAACTACTCATAAAAATACAACTTAGTTTATAAAAATATCCGAGTTTACTTTTGAAATCATTTTGGACATTAAACCAAACAATTTTACATACAAAACACCTTTAAATCTCTCTTTATATGAAGTGAAGTCATGTTTACATGCTCACAAAATTAGAACATACCTCATGTGGTATTCATGGATATTAGTTTCAAATATGTCAAGTTTTCCTTGGAAAAATCATTTAGCTCAAAGCCAAACAAATTAGTCATGAACAAAGGGACTATAAATCACAACTCATGCTCATTTATGTTCATAAATTAGGCATATATGTATATTATCGTGCTCAGAATTTGCAGAATACAAGTTCCAGCAAAGCTTGTTTTCAAAACTTTAAGTTTTTGTTATAGAATTCCTACTAGATCATGTTTGGACAATTCATATATCATACGATAGCTTTATACTACATATTATACTTCTTTTCATGCATATTTAAACTAAACTTGCATGCTAGAAACATCGCAGCATAATAGAAACCAGAATCTGGTTATGGGGGCTGGCGCAGCTGCGCTGCAACCTAGTACAAATTGGGCGCAACTGCGTCCTTCCTAGACATGACCAGAAAAGAGCTCTATTCTGTAGAGTATCAAACCCAAATTTGATTTCTCTAGTTTAAACATGTTCAACTCTGTGACAACCCGAGAATTTGGAGAATTTTTAAATTTTTTATTAATTAATTTAGGGTTCAAAATTAGAACCTAGACAAGAAATTAGTGCATGCGTTTGATATTTTTAAGATGAAATTTTGAGGATTTTAAAATTCTGTGAAGGATTTAGGTGAATTATTCATGATTAAGGATATACGTGAATATGTTCTATGTATATATGTTCAGTATGTGATTAAGGGTCAAGGGTTGACCAGATAAACGATATCTGTAACAAACCCTAAGTATATATTAAGAACGTCAACGTTCGGTTAGAAAACCCTAATTTCAAAATTTGAAACCCTAATTTCTGGTTTATGAACCCTAATTTGTAATTAGGAAAAGCCTGATTGTTTGTTCAATAATTTTAATTTTAATTAGGAAATATTAATCCTAAATTTTCAAGTTAAGTAATTAGGAAACCCTAATCTAATTTCTAATTTAGGAAAATTATTTTTCTACTAGAAACCCTAATTCGTGGGTTATAAACCCTAATGGCCATTTTAACCATAATTACTTAATTATCAATTTTAATTAGGTATTATTAATCCTAACTAGCAATATTTAAGTTATGATTAACAAATTTTAATATAATTATAAAATTCTAATTATAATTTTGAAATATTAATTTTCTATTTTGAAACCGAAATTCAGAGATCTTAGAAATTAAAGTGCAAAGTTAAGGTTTCAAACCCTAAACCCTAAATATAATGGCTCAAACCCTAAATCCTAAGGGTTTGTATCAAAAGACCATTCTAGAATTAAAATTGTATGTAAATGACCATTTTACCCTTTTAGCAATTCTTTAATGAGTTAGTGTGTAGATCTTGCCAAGATAATGGGTTGGTGACCAAACCCTAGTCATAGCCCTAGCTATGTGTCCAAAATCAGCCATAATTGCCAGCCATTTCATTACATACTACAATACATATAGATTGTGTGAGAGAGAAAAATTATTTACTAACTTAAGTTTTGTACAACACTCAACCTATCTCTCTCAAGCTCCCCACTTTCAAAATTTATAATAGTTGTTAAGCCACAAAATCCAGCCCCACTAACACATTTAGCAAATCAGAAAGCTAGAATCAAAGTCAGAAATCAAGATCAAGCTTCAAAGTGGTATGAACCCTAATTCGCTAGATCTTGTTAGATGATGTAATTTATTGTTTTAAGTTGTGTATTAGGGTGTCACTTGATGATCTGGGTTGCTATATAGCGAATCCATAATATCAAAGTGCTCGAAATAGTCATTTTAAGAAATTTGGGAAATGATGGAAATATGGCCTGACAAACTAATGTCAGGCCCTATAGATCAGTGTGTGTTAATGATTTTTGGTGTTTAATGTTATAAATCTGTTCGTTGTAGGAAGGGCTTTGATTTGGGACTTACATCAAGCCCAAATCATGAGTAGATTTGAAGTTATTAAGGGTCAAAGTACGTTGACCAGTATTGACTGGCTTTTTCTGGGCAGCCCAGATTGCCCAGAACGCCTGACATTGTTTTTACAAGCCTTGATCTTGCTTGTGTTTTATGTTTTTGGTCTTGTTGTTGGTCGTATGTTATAGACTGGTATATGAACTACTAACATATGTCTTTAGTTCACTCATATCCTTATCAAAATCATTAATATTTATGGTCAAACTATGTTGACCGATCAGCCTTAAGAACCTTTTCGAAAACCTAGAAAATTCAAGACCTGGTTCATGAACACTACTTTGACCAGCTTTAATCGTTCATATGTTAGGTTTTAAGATGGATCTAAAGTTATGATATTATACCTGGACACCTCGACTACACCTGTGAATTCATATATCACATAAATCATTCTTGGAATCAAAGATATAAGGCTACCAAGTAGGCACCTTTGCACTGTTTGAGTTTCGGGAAAACCCAGAAACTCAAGAACAGCTCTGACATGTTTTTCTGATGGTTAGATCTTGCTGTGATCATGTATTTTGGCTATGAACTCGATTGATAATGGTACTATTACACATATACTATTATAATAACACATTATCTGGCCAGAAAATCCAAACATACACAATCTGGAACCGATCAAACTTCATACCCTGTTAGCAGTGCTTGAAGATCTGGGCTTGGCCCAAGAACACCAAGAACACCTACGGCGACGGGTCTGTCGCTATAGGGCCCTTTAGCTACGGTTTTATTATTATTTATTATCTGATTTTTCGAAAATTAATTAAAAATAGATAAAAATAGTTTTTAATTATTAAAAATACATAATAAATTCCGAAAAAATTATTTTAAAGTCTGAAAAATAGTTTTTATTTATTTAGAGTATATTTGATAAATATTTAATATTTGTGGAATATAAATGGTATTTAATTTATTTAATTATAATATTAAATAAATGATTTAAAAATTATTTTAATACATGAAAAATCATGAAAAATAATATTATGGTATAAGAAAATATTTTAAGTTATTTTTAGTCACTTTTAATATTTTGTGATGAATTTCATTAATTAATAAATATTAATGATAATTAGTTTATTTAATAAATATATTAAATAAATTATGGAAAAACAGAGTTAATGATTTATAAATCATATAAAAATGATTTAAGTGTTATAAAAATATTTTAAGTTATAAAATATAACTTTTGATATTTAGTCATGAAAATATTAATATTTTAATATTCATAGCAAATATCGGATAATGATTTTAATTGTTTAAAAATCATATAAAGGTGATTTTAAGGTATTAAAAATACTTTGATATATTATAAATATATTATAATGACATGTATTTCATTAATATTTGATAATAAATAAATATTAATGATAAAAGAATTATGTGGTATTTAATTCAGTTAAATACGTTATTAATGATTGAAAATTTATGATAAATAGTAATAATTATTTAAAAATTATAACGTGACTTCAATACATGTTTTAACTATTAATAAAATTATTTAAGTTAATTGTTAAGTGTTAAGTCAGAGTTTAATTGAACTTAGACTCGATAAAAGTCCGACTAGACCGTTGGAATGTTAGAATTGTGTCGGGTTCAACTCAGACTACAATAGTTTGACTTGATACCGAGTCTTACGTGTGTTATAGACTGATAGGGTTATGTGATACCTGTTTAGGTTATTCTATGTTTATATATACAGTAATATTATACTGTAATGATATTATTCTAATATTGGAGATCTATATTACTAATATTAGGTCTTCGGATAAAGCGATATAAATTGTGTAGCGGTAATCAATGGTTCAGGCAGGTTTGTTTTTACTTAACTCTACTAAGAGTTGTTTCATTCGGATAAGCTTATGGTTAATCATTGCTGGTTACCATGAATTGTACTCTGTACATATTGCATGTATAAGTAAGGTATGAAAGGTTGATCACCTTCATTACCAGTTGGTTCAGATATATTTGTTCATATATAATACTTGTTCAGTCAAAAGTTTGTTCCTGCTAATTCACAATTATATTGTTGAATTATAGCCAGCTTTTTATTCAGACTCTTTCAATCATGATATATCGTTATATTATTGAATTTAAACTTGATGGGCAATCCTTATGCTCACCCTTGCTATATCATGATAAACATTGCAGATTAAGACGAATGTGTCGGATACAAGAAAATGTTAAAGACAGTTCCAGCTTAAAGTTAATGTGCGCGATTAGTTTTATAATTGTATAAGTATGGTATATTAATGTTATTGTAAGTCAAGTAAGTTATGAATTGTGTATAAGTTAATGTTACTCGACCTTGGGGAATAGTGTGTAATGTATTGTATAAACAATTTATGTTTATGTCTTCCGCAATAGTTATAGAATGATTGTACCAGATCTGTGGTGATTTAGGACCCGGATTTGGAGACCTCACAGTTGGTATCAAAGCTGTAGGTTATGAATCTTAGGTAGGAATACCTGAGACTAATAACCGCAATGATTAGGATAAATATTAACTCAAATAGAGTTAGTTGGTCGGTAAGATTCAAAGACGAATCTCGGCGAGTTATAAGATACGGAGTTCCCTAACTCTGATAATAAAGGTAAACAGTAGTGATGAATAGATCGAGTTTAAAAGACTGAAAGTACAGTGATAGGAGATCGTAAAATAAAATAATCTTAGTGTAAAAATGAATCGTAATATATACGATGAGATCACCCCGTGATCTGATAAGGTGATAGCAGGGATAAGAATCAATCTGATGATTGGAAAGTTTACAGCAAGATTGCTGGGTGTCAGTTGTATTATGAATTGGTACAGATTCAGGAAAGGATTATGAATACGAGTTAAATGAAATTCGTATTGAGAAGGGTGTTAAGATTAGGTGGGGATTTCAATTGAGGACTCATGTCAGCATTTGAGTTGTATGATTCCTTGTATGGGCAGGGAATTGTACTTGGTGTAACAACTACTTAGTTTTGACAATGATAATCATTGAAATGTTTGTGTCGCGCTTTTTGTTATATGCATGTTATGAGGGTGATTCCTTTCTCATGTGTATAACAGATAGATAGATTATAGGTAGAGAATATAAGGTTAAGTACGAGTTCTTAAAACTTATACTTATGTGACATTCTTGATTCATAGTTATATGAAATGTTTATGAACCCCTCAACGAATGGGCGCCAAAGGTCTGACTTAGACAAGTTCTTAAACTCATATGATTGTGGCAAGTAAATGAACTCATAAGTGTGGTTTTAGAATTGGGCATAGTTGTGTGTGAATGCAGTATTGAGAATAATAGGAACAAATAGATTGTTAAGAAAATGATTATTAGTGGAGACATAAGTTTTTCAAAACTCCTAGCTGTGTTAGACTTCGAAATTTTGACATCAAGCTAAATACGCACTATGTGGTTTAAAAAAAATATGTAGACTCGTAATCATTTTTGAAACGGTTTAAAGTATAGTCTATGCTACTTATTTCAGGTAGACGCAAATAATTTGAAACATCAAATTATATTTTATTTATCACTCATGTACCATGTAACCTGGTGCAGAGATGATAAAAAGTGATGGAGTTGTAAATACAAGAATACTTAGTGCGAATCCGATCTGAAAATCATTGTTCCACTATTGTATGATGTGTTATTACAAAGTCATATAATGACGGCATCCTCAAAGGGACTGCTAATTTAGTACGGCATCATGGCGTCATTCTCAAAAACATTTTCAAATATTTTAATTTGTCAACGGGGTTTGGCTACACTTAAATAATTCGATTGAATTGAATTATTGACATGAGTCTATGCTATTCGATTCAGCTAGACTAATGTTATGAAAACTCTACTAGTTCATTGAAAGAAATTTCTCGAACCAAATTATTTTGGTGCGGATTTTGATAAAGACTGGGGTAAAAGTTTATGCACCCAAGGCGGATAAGAGGAACAAATTGTTTCGACCAGCAGTACTTGGCCAGTACAGGGCATATCGGGCTAATCACCCTTTGTGTCCGTAAGTAATGACGGTTTGCGGATGAATTTCTATAAAACCTTTGCAAAAATGACAGACAAATAGTCTATACGTGTAACGATTGAGAAATTCAGATCTTATTGTAAAATGATTTTATTAATTTAAATAATAATAAAATCTTATCCTATGTGTTATCGAGATGGTTGTCATTATATAACCTAGTGACGTTGGAATGTCGTAGTATTTGAGCTACGTGGATGAATTAAAGTATTTGAATTTTCAAGACGAAAATAAAAGTTTTCCGAGAAATTTTCTGAAAAATACTATTCATCGGTATGTGCTCGAGATATAATTTTGAGATTTCGAGAAATACGTAATGATGGAATATCAAGGTGAGATGGATTATGTAATAATAATCTAGTTATGGGAAAAACGATATTTCACTTGTGGACTTAATTTGTGAATATTAAGTAAAGCGAAATGTTAAGGAATGAGTAATGGTGTATGATACTTTGTGTATTGAACAAAGTAATGTAAATGAGTATAATACGAGGTCTTATAAGAGTTAGTATGAAGGATGAAATACGGTATATAAATTCTATAAGAATTAAAAAACGAAAATAGTACATGAGCTATATATGTATGTATTATGAGATAATTAATGGACTTGGATGATTGATTGAATTAATATAAGTCCAAGTAGATTAAAGAGAGAGGCCCAATAATTGATTAATAAACAAGCTAGTGTTTAATAATACAAAGCCCAAAGGATTAATTAATCCAAGCCCAAGCTAGAATCCATGAGTTAAATGACCCATGGGGCAAAACCATATTAATATGGTTAATGTGTGGTGACCAAGTGATGTGATGACCAAGATAAGTGGGGATCAAGAATGTGTGGTGGTCAAGTATGTGTGATGAGCAAGTATGTGTATTGACCAAGAATTAGAAGTAATAGCCAAGTAATGAATAGTTAGGAGGTGGCTTAAAGGAGGTGGGATGTTTTATTGACAAAACTACCCTAACTTTGCTAAGTCTATAAATATAGAAGGCTTGTAAGCCATTTGTTGGTTGATTCAAATAAACTAACAACTCCCAAAGTGCTTAAGTGTTAGAGAGAATAAGCTAGCAATAAGTCATTCCATAAGTAAGATGAAGAAGCAAGCTACCTTACCAAGACAACAAAAGTAAGATTTCTTCTCCAATTATCTTCTATCCCTAACATGATAGGATGATAAGAAAAATGGGATTAAGAAACATGTATGATTAAGTAATGAACTTAAGCCACATAAGTTGGTCATAAGTCATTTGAACTTATATAAGTTATAAACTTATGATGAGTTAACATGGAATATTAAGTATGAACATAAGAAATTGTAATAAGGTTAGTAAAATGAAAGTAAAGAACTTGTATGAATATGTATTACGTATACATAAATGAAGATATATGTTGAAAACATATAAGTATGATGATTAAAAGACTCTAATTATCATAAGTTATGAACAATTGAGTTATAAGTAGTCATAAACTCATGAAGAATAAGTCCAAAAATCCAACAATGGTAATAAGTTGTTGTATCAAGTATGTCAAGATGTTCACATAATGAATGAAGTTCATTTGTAATGTTGAACAAATCGTAAGAATGAAGAAATGCCGAAATTTATGCGATTTGACGATAATCGTCGAATTCGTAAAATTCTCGGAATGAAAGTCAAATTTTGTGTTTGATCACAGAATTATTGCTTTACAATGGAGTTAAGTCATATTTGGCATTTAAGAGTTGCGGACTCGAAAATGACTGGATTCCGACTTAGAATGAAGAAACGAGCGTTGAACGTTCACGAACGTTTATCGTTTTCGTTAAAAATGAACAAATAGGTGAATTTTTAGCAAATGAATTTAAATTGATAAAATTCTTGAATGATCATGTAGATTATGTAATTTGTGAAACGTAGGCTTTTGAACGAGCAAATTCGGAGCTATAACGAAGAAGTTATGCGTCCGGGAAGTTCACAAAGTTCACAAACTGAATTTGGTATCTGGTGCACAGAGTTGGCGCCGCGGCGCCAACCCAAGGCATTTAACCCGCGCCGTAGCGCTAGGTATAGAGTCATAAGCTCCTGGTGAGTGGTGTCGCAACGCGACACATTACACGCGGACTCGCACCGCAGCGCCAAGTCCAGGTCAGTGAGGCATAAGGCGCGCCGCAGCGCGATAGGGAGGCATAAAGGTGGCGCCGCAGCGCCAGTCTCAGAACAAAGATAGCAATGAATGTTTTAAAGTACAAAGGAGAGAAATTAATTAAGTTAACATTAAACATAACTTAAGGAAGGTAATGTAACATTGTTAAACTTTGTTAAAACCTTAAGGAATGTAATGTAAAGGTTAATATAACCTAGTCAAACGTAAACGCGATGATAACGATAAACCGGAATGAATAGTAACTGAATCTAATACACAATTAGATTGAGAAGAAAGGTAAGATATAGTCGTATACATACTTGATTATATGTGACCTAATGTAAGGCATTATGTGATCATGTACTGTAGGGACTTGAAAGACTTAAACATAAAGTTAATATACGGTAGCAGACGCTAAAGGCAAGTATTCTAACTCTTGTTTCAGTTCAATCTGAACAAGTTTAAGATTCATGTATTCTTTCGCATGGATTAAAGTATGTTGAGGTTAAAGCCAATCTTTTTGGCTAAACTTGATAATCTACTCTTGTATTATCAAATGTTGCTGTCTTTTGTCAACTACTTGATATGGTTTTCAAAAGAAGACTGAAATGTTAAACAAATGTTTTGTCGATAAAACGACAGGCACGTGAGGTTGCCAAATGATTAAACGTACATACGTTTAATGGATGTAGTGTTGATCAACATAGAGTACAATAGGCTGATCACCTAGAAGTGCTCGTAAGTGATATCGGGCTTACAGAATTCGTTTCGGGTTGTCCTTTTTCAATAAAGAATTAATACTCAAGGTCTTTGACCAGAGTGGATGTTTTACTAAATATTGTTGTTATTGTAAAACATTTTTGAAAGAAAAGATGAAGTGCTATTTTGAATTATCAATAGTACTTCATAACTATTGTTCAGTTATTGAAGATATACGATTCGTATGTGTAAAGCATGTTGTTATTGAATTGTTATACTTGCTGAGCTAGCCATGCTCACTCTTGCTTGAACTATATGAATGCAGCTAAGGCTGAACGCCCCGAATGATCAAAAAGGGATAAAGGAAAAGCTAAGGCAGATTGTTAAGCTGTCTTATAATAGTATAGGTCTATTGTTGTAATGTAACTGATATTATGACAAAGAACCTTTATAATGGGTATAGAACATGGGAAATTGTAAATATTACTTTAATATATAGAAGTTAAATTCGTTCTTTGAGACTATTCAATTGGATGAATGTATAAATGTTGTACAGTATAGCACCATCTGTCGGGTTGGAAGATACCCGGATTTGGGGGCGCTACAATACGAATCCTCAGCACAATTTGAAAAACTTTTACTCTTGTGAGTGGTGTATTGGGTAGCATGTGATGATGTGTGAATGGTGTAAGCAGTACGGTGTAAGGTGTAAGGTGAATTTTGGGGATAAAATTCTTAGAAGAAGGGGTGAATGTGACAACCCGAGAATTTGGAAAATTTTTAAAATTTTTATTAATTAATTTAGGGTTCAAAATTATAACCTAGACAGAAAATTAGTGTATGCGTTTGATATTTTTAAGATGGAATGTTGAGGATTTCAAAATTCTATGAAGGATTTAGGTGAATTATTCAGGATTAAGGATATGCGTGAATATGTTCTGTGTATATATGTTCAGTAAGTGATTACGGGTCAAGGGTTGACCAGATAAACGATATCTGTAACAAACCTTAAGTATATATTAAGAACGTCAGCGTTCGGTTAGAAAACACTAATTTTAAAATTTGAAACCCTAATTTCTGGTTTAGGAACCCTAATTTATAATTAGGGAAAGCCTGATTGTTAGTTCAATAATTTTAATGTTAATTAGGAAATATTAATCCTAAATTTTCAAGTTAAGTAATTAGGAAACCCTAATCTAATTAGGAAATCTAATTTCTAATTTAGGAAAATTATTTTTCTATTGGAAACCCTAATTCGTGGGTTATAAACCCTAATGACCATTTTATCCATAATTGTTTAATTAGCAATTTTAATTAGGAATTATTAATCCTAATTAGTAATATTTAAGTTATGATTAAGAAATTTTAATATAATTAGAAAATTCTAATTATAATTTAGAAATATTAATTTTCTATTTTGAAAACCGAAATTCAGAGATCTTAAAAATTAAAGTGCAAAGTTAAGGTTTCAAACCCTAAACCCTAAATAGCTCAAACCCTAAACCCTAAGGGTTTGTATCAAAAGACCATTCTAGAATTAAAATTGTATGGAAATGACCATTTTACCCTTTTAGCAATTCTTTAATGAGTTAGTGTGTAGATCTTGCCAAGATAATGGGTTGCAGACCAAACCCTAGTCATAGCCCTAGCTATGTGTCCAAAATCAGCCATAATTGCCAGCCATTTCAATACATACTACAATACATATAGATTGGGAGAGAGAGAAAAATTATTTACTAACTTAAGTTTTGTACAACACTCAACCTATCTCTCTCAAGCTCCTCACTTTCGAAATTTATAGTTGTTAAGTCACAAAATCCAGCCCCACTAACACATTTAGCAAATCAAAAAGCTAGAATCAAAGTCAGAAATCAAGATCAAGCTTCAAAGTGGTATGAACCCTAATTCGCTAGATCTTGTTAGATGATGTAATTTATTATTTTAAGTTGTGTATTAGGGTGTCACTTGATGATCTGGGTTGCTATATAGCGAATCCATAACATCAAAGTGCTCGAAATAGTCATTTTAAGAAATCTGGGAAATGATGGAAATATGGCCTGACAAGCTAATGTCCGGCCCTATAGATCAGTGTGTGTTAATGATTTTTGGTGTTTAATGTTATAAATATGTTCTTTGTAGGAAGGGCTTTGATTTGGGACTTACATCAAGCCCAGATCGTGAGTAGATTTGAAGTCATTAAGGGTCAAAGTACGTTGACCAATATTGACTGGCTTTTTCTAGGCAGCCTAGATTGCCCAGAATGCCTGACAGCGTTTTTACAGGCCTTGATCTTGCTTGTGTTTTATGTTTTTGGTCTTGTTGTTGGTCGTATGTTATAGACTGGTATATGAACTACTAACATATGTCTTTAGTTCACTCATATCCTTATCAAAATCGTTAATATTTATGGTCAAACTATGTTGACCGATCAGCCTTAAGAACCTTCTGGAAAACCTATAAAATTCAAGATTCGGTTCATGAACACTACTTTGACCAGCTTTAACCGTTCATATGTTAGGTTTTAAGAAGGTCTAAAGTTATGATATTATACCTGGACACCTCGACTACACCTGTGAATTCATATATCACATAAATCATTCCTGGAATCAAAGATATAAGGCTACCAAGTAGGCACCTTTGCACTGTTTGAGTTTTTGGAAAACCCAGAAACTCAAGAAGACATGTTTTTCTGATGGTTAGATCTGGTTGTGATCATGTATTTTGGCTATGAACTCGATTGATAATGATACTATTACACATATACTATTATAATAACACATTATCTGGCCAGAAAATCTAAACATACACAATCTGGAAACCGGTCAAACTTCATACCCTGTTAGCAGTGCTTGAAGATCTGGGCTTGGCCCAAGAACACCAAGAACACCTATAGCGACGGTCTGTCGCTATAGGGCCCTTTAGCTACGATTTTATTATTATTTATTATCTGATTTTCTGAAAATTATTTAAAAATAGATAAAATGATTTTTAATTATTAAAAATACATAATAAATTCCGAAAAATTATTTTAAAGTCTGAAAAATAGTTTTTAATTATTTAGAGTATATTTCATAAATATTTAATATTTTTGGAATATAAATGGTATTTAATTTATTAAATTATAATATTAAATAAATGATTTAAAAATGATTTTAATACATAAAAAATCATGAAAAATAATATTATGATATAAGAAAATATTTTAAGTCATTTTTAGTGACTTTTAATATTTTGTGATGAATTTCACTAATTAATAAATATTATTGATAATTAGTTTATTTAATAAATATATTAAATAAATTATGAAAAAATAGAGTTAATGATTTATAAATCATATAAAAATGATTTATGTGTTATAAAAATATTTTAAGTTATAAAATATAACTTTTGATATTTAGTCATAAAAATATTAATATTTTAATATTAATAGCAAATATCGGATAATGAATTAAATTGTTTAAAAATCATATAAAGGTGATTTTAAGGTATTAAAAATACTTTGATATATTATAAATATATTATAATGACATGTATTTCACTAATATTTGATAATAAATAAATATTAATGATAAAAGAATTATGTGGTATTTAATTCAGTTAAATATGTTATTAATGATTGAAAATTTATGATAAATAGTAATAATTATTTAAAAATTATTATGTGACTTCAATAAATGTTTTAACTGTTAATAAAATTATTTAAGTTAATTGTTAAGTGTTAAGTCAGAGTTTAATTGAACTTAGACTCGATAAAAGTCCGAATAGACCGGTGGGATGTTAGAATTGTATCGGGTTCAACTCAGACTGCAATAGTTTGACTTGATACCGAGTCTTATGTGTGTTATAGACTGATAGGGTTATGTGTTACGTGTTTAGGTTATTCTATGTTTATATATATAGTAATATTATACTATGATGATATTATTCTAATATTGGAGATCTATATTACTAATATTAGGTCTTCGAATAAAGCGATATAAATTGCGTAGCGGTAATCAATGGTTCAGGCAAGTTTGTTTTTACTTAACTCTACTAAGAGTTGTTTCATTCGGATAAGCTTATGGTTAATCATTGTTGGTTACCATGAATTGTACTTTGTACATATTGCATGTATAAGTCAGGTATGAAAGGCTGATCACCTTCATGGCCAGTTGGTTCAGATATACTTGTTCATGTATAATACTTATTCAGTCAAAAGTTTGTTCCTGCTAGTTCACAATTATATTGTTGAATTATAGCAAGCTTTTTTTCAGACTCTTTCAATCATGATATATCGTTATATTATTGAATTTAAACTTGTTGGGGCAATCCTTATGCTCACCCTTGCTATATCATGATAAATATTACAGATTAAGACGAATGCGTCGGATACAAGGAAAGGTTAAAAGACAGTTCTAGCTTAAAGTTAATGTGCGCGATTAGTTTTATAATTGTATAAGTATGGTATATTAATGTTATTGTAAGTCAAGTAAGTTATGAATTGTGTATAAGTTAAGGTTACTCGACCTTGGGGAATAGTGTGTAATGTATTGTATAAACAATTTATGTTTATGTCTTCCGCAATAGTTATAGAATGATTGTACCGGATCCGTGGTGATTTAGGACCCGGATTTGGGAACCTCACAAACTCATTCTAAAAGGGTCCATACATATATATAAACTTCATAAAACACATTGATAGTAAATTTCCAAACCAATTTCATAAGAACTTTGGAGAATTGCTATGATTTACCAAAGTTATAATTAAGAATTCAAAACAAGAATTTTACCTTCAATGAAGCTTAGTTAGCTTAGTTCCTTCCCTTTGCACTATCTAGACTCCTTCTCAATCACAAGCAACTCACACTCTCAATTCGTGGAAATCAACAAAAAAATTTCAATAACGAGAAATGAAAATGAAGCTTCGTTTTATAGAAGAATGTATGATTGGCTAATGGCTTTACACTAAGGTTGGAATCCATGGGATAGAAAAAGAAGACAATGTACATAGAAGAGTTTCTCAACCACTCTCCCTCAGCCATTTTGTAGCTATCATCACCTACCTTGTAGCTATTGTTCAAAGCTCGACAACTCACGTAAAGTAAAATGAAACACTGTTTGGGCAATTGAATTTGGGACAAGCCTTTTAAGCTTCACCATTTGGTTTGAAGTTTAGATAATTTAATTCTCTTTTGGTTCTCTCGTGTGATTTTAGTGTATTAATGCTACTACATAATGAAAAGTTAAGAATTATATACGTACCATTATCATATAATCCGTGTACATTGGGTTCCCATAATTTAATATTCAATGCAACTAAAATAATGTAGTTTAGTATTACTAACCGGGTATCCTTTATGATGTTATCAGAACTCGCATACCAATATTATAATAATATTTAATATTGAATGTCTATTTTTTCTAAAATTCAAATTCTCTCTTAAATTCTGAGATGCACAATTAATTAACTATTTATGTATTAAATGTCACACATGAATTTATGGTGCTACTCGATACTTTATATCATTAAATTTTCTCTTATCATATGCTTTCAATAATGTCACACATTACAATAATGTTCCATACAATTTCCACAGTGATAACTAACTTTTCCCCAATCTGGCCACTAGCACAGCTGCGCCAGTTTGTACTGCAGGAAGGGGGCAACTGCACCGGTCCCTGGTGTAGACACTCGAAATTTTTTGCACACCTGTTACTGACATTGCAGGAAGGCAGATTCATTTTTCAGACATAACCCTGGAAGATTGCTCACATCCAATCCGGACCCGGAACACACACCGGGAGTAACAATTCTAACCTCGGCGATAACCCCGAGGCGTGCAGATCCAATACCAGAACACACACCGGAGAAGACCGATTCATCCAGGAGATAACCCCGAGATGTTCCGTCTCAGTCCCAATATTGGGAGTAGCAGATTCCAACCTTGGAGATAACCCCAAGGAAGGCAGTTGCAGTTCCGGAGATAAGCCTGAAAATGCTTGTTTTAAATGCAATCAGCTTCAAACATCGGTGCTTACACCGAGGCACTCACATCAGGAGGATATGCACACCTCAAAGATGACACTGAGAACCTTCAACATTGGCAGCAGTCCAATCTCAGCGATAACCCTAGGCAACGTCTGCTTTATCAGCCCAAACCAGAGATAACCCCGGTGAGGGGCAAAGTCGTCATCTTGCCACCTTGACGCCACATCACGCCGTCTTAACATTTCAAACATATATTTCTACACAGCAATTTCCCACAAGAACCACGAAAAACCAATCCCGAGTGACTATTATGCAGGATAACAGATAGAATTTGAAGCTAAAGACCAGAGGGCATCATCCCATCTTCATAACTTCGTACAGCCTCTAATCCCATGTCATTGCATAACTCTCGACAACGGCGGTCCAAAATAGTTCTTACATACCTCAGTCGGATGCCCAGATTGTAATTCTGAAAGTTCGAGCGGACATCACGTTGCATGCGTGCACGTACTTCGAGACGGCGGGACTCGTGAAGCCCGAGGCACCCCGGGTAGCCTCAGGTACACCTGCGGCTCCCCCTCTATAAATAGAGGGCTTTGGTGGCCATTTTAAAAAGAAAAAAAGGCGAAGAAGCCTTGTCCAATTTACTCTGTAGACATCCCAAACTGAGTGATTTCTCGTTCTAAACACTTGTAAGCTCATATATAGCTACTTTTTACCTGCGAAAGTCGAGTGTTCGTCCATTTCAAGTTATTAAAGTCTTCTTTGACAGCCCACTGTAAGCCTTCTCATACATTTTCAAGCCTTTCTCTTCATCTCTGCACACATTATTTTTTACATTGAGATTCGTGTTGCGTGTGTATGCGCGGACTTCGGTCTGTGGTTTCATTTCAGTTTATATATATATATATATATATATATATATATATATATATATATATATATATATAACTGTGTGTCGAACTCTGTTCGATGAGCCTAGACTTATGTCTGGAGCGTTTAATTGCTTTCGTATATATATATATATATATATATATATATATATATATATATATATATATATATATATATATATATTTATATTTCGTCCCACCTGGAGTTTACTTCGTGGTGGTTGACCTTTTTTACTGCTTTCTATACATTTCGTCCCGCCTGGAGTTTCCTCCGTGGCGGTTGATCGCTTTTATAACTTTATTTACATTTTTGATCCCCCATGGAGGTGCTTCATGGTTGGTGATCATGTCTATATATATATATATATATATATATATATATATATATATATATATATATATATATATATATATATATATATATATTTACAACTTTTATATATATATCTGCTTACTACTTTTTATCAATTGCGGCATCATGTGAGCCTAGGAATCATGTGATCACAGATTCAGTCTACTGAATCTAGATTCGGTTCCAGCGATGGACCTTTTCAGCTGTAAGCAGCTTATAAATTTATCTGTGACTTTTGGATTTCCTCAGATGGTTTTCATACCCACGAGGAGTTCAACACCTTTTTGTACATTATTTTCTCGAAGATGCTTCGCATCTCGAAAATAAAAGCAATCAAGCCGAACATTCAATAAAATGGGAATGTAAAATGTCTTAATTACTATTGAGCACATGGTTTGAAAAATCTTTTTTAAAACTTCATTGCTATATATCTCGTTTAAAACTGAATTTTTACATAAATTCAAACCCTGTGTATATAGGTGTGAACGAGGCCTCGCACTACTTCCAAATAACAGCACATTGACACACACATACACACATTCATTTAACAGTTTCTTGAAAAGTGGCGGTCACCGTGGTAACACGGATGTTGGGGGGGTGCCTAACACCTTACCTCGGCATAAGCAAGTCCCCGGACCCTAATGAATCTCGGTTTCACCGACCCGTTTAGCAGTGTCACATCAAGAGGTTAATGTGCAAACCTTTTCTCGGTTGTGTTGGTACAACCAGTTTAAAAACCACCTGGCGACTCTTATAGTCCAATCGTCGACATTATATATGTCGGACCTTTTTCACTTGTTTTTTCAAACAAATCTCACCTAAAATGAGAACACAAACAAACAGGTAATGAAAAGGGACAAATAAAAAACCCGACGTCGACAGGTGGCGACTGTGCAGGGGACTCCAGCAAAAGGACTTAAGCCGCTATTACAAGCTTTTCAAAACTGTTATATGCTTGTGTGTGGATGTTGCATTTACATTTATGATGAATGTGTACGAATGCATATCTTTACTGCGATTAATGCTTTACACTATATCTGCCTGTGATATTAGTGCTTCGCACATGTCATCATTTTCATAAACGGTGAGACACGTTGTATGTGAATGTATGTTGTGTGGTCCCTCCACCAGGAGGCTATCCTGTCGGTGTTTGATTACTGGACTCGTAGGAAGACTAATTCCAACCAGGCTCAGGAAAGGCACCACCCAAATTCACTCCAGTTGAAAGACCGGATTAAGTTCCTGTTGAGTAAATTATGATGATTTGGGAACCTTCATGCCGAAAAGCCGCGAGAGTAACCTAAGATAGGTTAGCCTCTGATAAACCAAACGCGGAGGAAAGTTTCTTCATGCTTTCTCATTTCAAATTACTCGTAAATTCAATTACCTGTAATTTACATTCCATATTCATCTCCATGTAATGAGAAATATGAAGAAATATGTGCATATACATATTTATATTAACATGCTATCATGTATCACGAACAGCTAACATTCGTTTTGTAGGATAAAATTCCTAAAATGGACACATCACATAGCATGTTAACATTTACACCATCCCTATAACTAAACTATGGCAGTTTCGTCGCAGGGAAGCATTCGGGCCTATTACCCTGTCAAAGTCCAAAAAGGTCGCACGCCTATAGCCAATCATGTCTTCATCTGACCAGTTTAATCCAGTTTCTCGCGAAGAATTTGACGGATTAAGTAAACAAATTACAGATTTGGCTGTTCTGCTTAAAGAACTACATCAATCTACTCAGGGTCCAAAGATACCCATACATGCTGAATCCTCCACACAAGGGGGAGCTCAAGGTTATGATAAAGCCATTACAGTACCTGAACTACAGTTGGATACAACCAACAAAAGTCATGATGCCGCCCATCTCACAAGAGATCCAGACACCGGTGACATCAAAAAGAAAGTTCTTCAAATGGAAGAAACCCTTTACACTATCAAAGGAATTGGAGCACACGAGAGTGTTTCATATGTCGACCTGTGTATATTCCTGGTGTTCATTATCCAGAAAAGTTTAAAACTCCTGACTTCGAAAAGCTTGATGGGTTAAGAGATCCTTATACACATTTGAAGGTGTTCATTAGAGAACTTGGATCTTATGCAGAGGAAGAGAAACTCAGAATGCAGCTGTTCCAAAAGAGTTTGACTGGAGAAGCCCGTTCATGGTATACCAGATTGGACAACTCAAAGATTCATAGCTGGGAAGAGCTAGCTCACGCCTTCCTCACACAATACAGCTTCCAGTCTCAAATGGCTCCGGACCAGTACCAGATTACCAAGGTCAAGAAACAGTCCAATGAGTCTTTTAGAGAATATGCTCAAAGGTGGAGGCGCCTTGCTGCTCAAGTAACTCATTCTATGACAGAGTCAGAGATGGTTATGACCTTTATCGACATACAAGAAGCTCCTTTCTATGAGAGAGTCTTAGCTGGCATCGGTAAACCATTTTCTGAAATGATCAAACATGGAGAAATGGTTGAGATGGGACTGAAGTCAGGAAAGATTCAATACCTAGCTGCCCTTAAAGCTATTGCTGAGCACATCCAATCTGAAAATTATGGAAACAACCCCCGGAGGGTCCATAAAAAGAAAGAAAAGGATGTTTCCCTGATACTACAGGGTCAAAAGGGCAATCAGAACATGCCTATCCAAATGAGAAGTTACACTCCCTATCAAGCACAGTCCTCAAACCCTCAAATACCAAAAGGTGGAGAAGTCAAACGTCCTCGAGTGTTCACACCCTTAGGGGACTCGCTTGAGAATATTCTCACTCTTCTGACCACGCAGAAGAAAATCACGTATCTTCTTCCACCAACCAACCTTAATGGGAGGGGTTTCAATGCTGCTCGGAAATGTGCTTATCGTGCCGGGGCACCTGGACACGATACTTAAGATTGTTGGGCCTTGAAACACAAGATCCAAGATTTAATAGACAATGGTGAGATTGTGGTCACCAAACCAGATCAACCTCACGTGCAAGACAACCCTCTTCCTCCACACAAAGAGGAAGAGGTCAACATGATTAATTGGAGCAATGGACAAGGTTCCAATTTCAACTGTGAAGCATCCCAGATCATCAAAGACGGTGTTGACAAATGGGATTATGCAAAGTTCTAGTTTACGATGGAACGAAAAATGAAAGCTCTATGTAAGCAAATTGAGCAGTTGGCCAAACTGGTGATCTATCAGCATCAAGTCACACGCCAATTAGTCAGCCAGGAGCATGATAGTATCCTTCCCTTGATTATTAATACTCCATTGTCACCTTCAAAAAATGAAACAATGGAGGATAAAGTGACGAAGAGAGCGACTGCCAAAGCTCGTCGGGATTTTGCCAATAGAAGGGAATTTACATACCTGGGCCAACCAATGGAGGAGATACTTCATATGCTAGTCAATGAAGGACGAATCACTTCCCTCATACCTCCAATCAATCCCCGTTCAGGAAGGTTTAACCCTGATGGAGTATGTCAGTATCACTCCCATTCTCGCGGTCACAGCACGGAAGAATGCTGGGCACTCCGCCACCTTATTCAGAACTTAATCGATAGCGGTGTCCTGTAACTGGCAGACAATGATCCTGTTATCAGCTTGAAAGTGGCTACTTCAGAGCCCCTCATTTTGCCATTTAGACCACAATATCCTGTTATCAGCTTACAGAAGGTTCCTTGGAATTATGGAGAAGCTGAAGGATCTACATGTCATACAACTGTTACAGTGTCGAAGGAGATTCCACTGTATCTTCCCCAACGGGTGATGAAGCCTGCTGTTAAACTAAAGGGGAAAATTCTCATGGAGAAGATTGAGAAATTCCTCCGTGCTATTGGTCATAATGAAGCCAAGGTGGTTTTAAGCTTAAAAGAAGCTCCACACCAAATTTCAATCTTGGACTTGGTTTTAACTTCTGAGGATCATCGAAAGATCTTGTTAAAGGTTTTGGAAGAAGCCTACTTGTAGGAATTAATGGATGTGGAAAAATTTCAACATCTGACTGATCACATTTTCAATAATAATGTGATCTCTTTCACTGATGATGTCATACCGCCCGAAGAGACCGGTAATTACAAGCTGTTACAGATTGCAGTTTTGTCCTCCAGATATATGTTAGCTAGAGTTTCAGTAGATGAAGGTTCTTCTTTGAATATCTGTCCTTATGCCACATTATTGAAAATGAACGTCAATCTCAAGCGAATCCGAAGTAGCTATATGATCACCAAAGCTTTTGATGGATCCCGCCGAAATTCAGTCGGAGAGATTGAGCTGCCAATTGAGATTGGTCCTGGTCCTGAGCTTCCAATTGAGATTGAGCATGCCATGGGCTGCATGCTGGGTCAGAAAGAGGGTAGAGGCCGAGAACGAGCTATCTATTATCTCAGGAAAAGATTTAGCAGTAGTGAACACAAGTACACTCTAATCGAGAAGACTTGTTGTGCTTTAGCATGGGTTGCCATGAGGTTACAACATTACCTCTATGGGCACACAACCCATCTCATATCCCACGTGGATCCTCTCAAGTATGTGTTTAGTAAACCCATACTGAATTGTCGGTTGTCCAGATGGCAGTTGATTTTGCAACAATTTGACATTATTTATGTGACGCAAAAGTCCATTAAAGGTAAAGGAATTGCGGATCAACTAGCCACTGCACCTTCAGGGGACTTCAAACCCTTGGAAACATACTTTCTAGATGAAGGGGTAATGGCAATTCAGCAACACAATCAGTATGATGCACGTAAAATGTGGAACATGTATTTTGATGGAGCTGTTAATACGGAAGGTTCTGGAGCTCGAGCAGTTCTGGTATCCGGTACGGGGGGGGGGCAGTATCCCGTCGCCGTCTGCGACACCCCCAAAATAGGTATACAACACCCATTCTGAGTCGCCAAAATACATGGTACAGAAACAACTACATCTTTACTGTTACAACATAAGAACTGTGGGTTTAAATACAAATATTGTCATCTAGACAATATCCACACTCAAATAAGTCCTCATTACAATTATTCATACATTATTTCACAAAAATGGTGAGGACTACTAAAATAACTTCTAGAACCATCATTCCATACCCCGACTAGTACTCGCTACATTCTTGCCTCCTGAGAAAAATGGAACAAAAAGGAAAAGGGTGAGCTCAACTAGCACAGTAAAAAACATTATGACTAAGATAATACAGAACAAATTATCGTTAGTCTTCAACAGGGAAAAATCTAATAGAATACAATAGACAACAAGTTTTAAATCAATAACTGCAGCGGAAACAGCAAACCATTAGAAGAGTCAAGTAGAGAATGAGTTCTACTATCTTCTAAGATTTAAAAGTCCATCATCAATATTTTATCCCTGTAACAACAATCAATAACCATCTTTAATTAAATATTTATCTTTGCACTACAGGCCAAAGATATTCATTTGTATCACCAGTCAGTCATGTTCATCTCAACACCTGTTCATCTTTGCACTACGGGCCAAAGATATTCATCAGTTAATCATTCATCTTTGCACTACAGGCCAAAGCTATTCAGTAATATCATCATTTAGGACTGAGGATGATGAAAAATATCTTAAGGAAAACGAATCCAATGAAATAAAATAACAAATATTAAAGATTCGTATTTCGATTTATCCATGTCCAAAATTACCTTATAATTATTCATAGTGAAGTAAAATTCAAGAATGATCAAAACATGGATACAATCAAAGCTAGTACCCAGAATAGATATTTTGGACGAAAAGAAGAAAATTTCATTTTTCGGTGAATAGTAACTCGTGAATAGTAACCCCGACGTGAAAAGTTCCAAATTTGATAAAAATTTCTAACCAATATTTCGGCATAATGATATTGAAGAAATAATATCATTTTCGAATAAAATAACATCCCTTACCTCGTAAAGACAGTACTTCTGGTCGGAATACCGGTATAAGGCTAAAAGAAACTTGCTCTGATGAATAGAAACTCTCAAAGTATCTAAATACTCACAAAATACACTCAATAATCTAGAGAGAGAAATAGAGAAAACTTGTTTCTGGTGTGATTTTCAATTCTAACTTAGCCCTCTATTTATAAGAAAATGTTAGCACGCCGAAGCAGACTTAACCTGCAACCTGATGGCTTTACCTGCTACTATTCAAGCCTACCACATTTGAGTAAAAATCTCAGTACATTTCTTCACCAACCAAGAGTGGGGCCCACCAATTCTAGAATTTTCCACCAAAATGATAAACTCCGAAAATTCAACAATTCATAAACCAGTCATCTCGTAAAATTCATAATAAATCATACGTTCAATTTAACGGTTCAAAATTTGTAGACATATACTCAACTTATATATGTATAACATATCCAAAAATTACCACGATCCAACGGTCGGATTAAAAATTATATCCCCCGCAAAATATCTCAAAAATCCTGATTTTTAATACCTTCATTTCGACAAAAATACTGATAAAAATCTCAACATTAACTCTTTCATTTTTAACCACAAAAATATATCCCTCATTTATATCCACATAAAATAAATATTTCCTTATCATATGAATCAATAATTAATTATTCACAAATAATATTACAGAATCACATTTATGATAACCAGGCCGTTCCCAGGAAAGAGGGGGCTTTCCAATAACGATTTCTCCTTACTGGCGCGCAATTAGATGACCAAACCTCTCCTTAGACAGAACTTTCTAGACATTGCCAATAATGTTATCTAATAATATTATTCAAATAATATGAATTATTGATCTGATAATGGGAAATACTGTGTAGTGACAATTATTGAAACAACAGTAATATAAAAAATCAACGCAACAACTATTGAATCAATAAAATAAAATATTGAACAGTAATTACTGTAACCATTATTGAGTAGTGCCTTCTTACGTAAGAATCAATAATTGGTGCAATACAGTGTGCTACTATGCAACAACGCGTATTACTGTATTTTAACCACCGGGTATTCCAACAGTATTAACGGTAATAACTACGCCGTTATTTATAAATAACTTATACTTGTCGTTTTCTTCATCCAATCGCTTTCCGTTATGGGGCCCACAAAAGACTGCGTCGTCATACGAATATTCCCCGACAGGAAGAATATTCCACGACCAAACGAATATTCCCCGACAACAATGAATATTTTATAACCACCTGCTTATTTGAAATATTTACGCATTTTACCCATAACTAACCTCATTAATCAATTTAACCCTTACTATTTCAAAATAATAAATAGAGGGAATTTAAATTTTATTTATTAATAATTTGGGGTCTTACAACCTCCCCTCCTTATGAAATTTCGTCCTCGAAATTGACGTACGTACCTGGTGTTTTGAAAAGATGAGGATACCTCGCTTTCATTTCTGTTTCCAACTCCCAGGTCATTTTCTCAATAGCATGGTTTCTCCACAAAACTTTAACTTGTGATATGACCTTCGTGCGTAGGACATGCTCCTTTCTATCCAAGATCTTGACAGGTACCTCTTCGTACGTTAAGTCTTCAGCTATCTCGTCCGGTTCTAACTCAATAACGTGGTCTGGGTCTTTCACATATTTACGTAACATAGATATATGAAAAATATTATGAACACGAGACATACTTGGAGGTAACGCGAGTCTATAGGCCACATTTCCTACTCGGTCAAGAATCTGAAATGGACCAATAAATTGTGGATTGAGCTTTCTTCTCTTCCCAAATCTTGTAACTCCTTTCCATGGAGCCACACGCAATAATACATGATCCCCAATGTCAAATTCCATGCCCTTTCGATGAAGATCCGCATAACTCTTTTGTCGATCCTGTGCCGTTTGTATACGTTGTCGAATCATTTGGATCTTCTCTGTAGTCATTCGTACCAACTCTAGTCCTAGCAACGTTGCTTCTCCCACCTCATCCCAACATACTGGAGAGCGACACTTTTGTCCATATAATGCTTCAAATGGGGCCACACCTATACTTGCCTGATAACTATTATTACAGGAGAATTCCACCAATAGTAGGTACTTATTCCAACTCCCTTTGAAATCTAGGACACAAAGTCTTAATAGATCTTCAAGAGTTTGAATAGTCCTCTCTTATTGTCCGTCCGTTTAAGGATGGTATGCCGAACTAAATCGTAAATCTGTGCCCATAGCTTTTTGCAAACTAACCCAAAATCTTGAAGTGAATCTTGGGTCACGATCCGAAACTATGGATACTGGCATGCCATGCAGTCTCACAATCTCATCTACGTATATACGAGCAAGACGTTCAAGGGAATAAGTCTCCCGTATCGGCAAGAAATGAGCAGACTTGGTTAATCTATCAACAATAACCCAAATAGCATTTATGCCTTGAGAAACCGTGGGAAGACCCGTAACGAAATCCATGGTAATGTGTTCCCACTTCCATTTCGAAATCTCAAGTGGTTGCAATGGACCCTTTGGCACTTGATGTTCCGCCTTTACACGTTGACAAGTTAAAAACCTCGAGATAAACTTTGCTATCACTCTCTTCATATTATTCCACCAAAATGTATGTCGAAGATCATGATACATTTTGGTACTTCCAGGATGGATTGCAAATGGTGTATTGTGAGCTTCCATCATCATCTTGTACTTCAAATCAGAATCGTTAGGAACACAAAGTCTGGAGTGGACTCGAAGTATTCCTTCTTCATCGATTCTTGCTTCTGGAATAACACCTTCTTGCACTTTCTTCTTCATATGCATCAGCTCCGGGTCTGTGGTTTTAGCAACTTTAACTTTATCAATTAAAGTTGGTTCTATGTGTATACTTGACATCATCGCACTCGTTCCTGCATATGATCTTCTACTCAACGCGTCAGCTACCACGTTTGCTTTTCCAGGATGGTATTGAATAGTGTGGTCGTAATCTTTCAGCAGCTCGAGCCAACGTCGTTGCCGCATGTTGAGTTCTTTTTGAGTGAAGAAATATTTGAGGCTTTTATGGTCTGAATAAATCTCCACTTTCTCCGCATATAGATAGTGCCTCCAGATCTTTAGAGCAAAAATGACTGCTGCCAGCTCTAGATCATGAGTAGGATAATTTCTCTCATATTCTTTAAGTTGTCGCGAGGCATAGGCTATAACTTTCCCACGTTGCATGAGAACACATCCTAGCCCTTTGCCTGAAGCATCGCTGTAGATAACAAATCCATCCGAACCAGATGGTATGGTCAAAACAGGTGCCGAAATGAGTCTCCTCTTAAGCTCTTGAAAACTCTTCTCGCTTACCTCGCTCCATACGAATTTGATATCTTTCCGAGTCAGCTGAGTTAACGGGGTAGCGATTCGAGAAAACCCTTCCATGAATCTCTGATAATAACCAGCTAAGCCCAGAAAGCTACATACTTCGGTCACCGTCTTTGGTTGCTCCCAACTTTGTATTGCTTCAATCTTCGCCGGGTCAACAGATACACCATGTTTTGACACCACGTGCCCTAGGAATGCTACTTCCTCAAGCCAGAACTCGCATTTATTCAACTTAGCATATAACTTGTTTTCACGCAGCCTTTGGAGTACCAGCTTCAAATGATGCTCATGATCTTCATGACTTTTGGAATATATGAGGATGTCATCAATAAAGACAACAACGAACTGATCCAAATAATCCTTGAATACTCGGTTCATCATATCCATGAAAGCCGCAGGAGCATTAGTCAATCCAAAAGACATGACTAGGAATTCATAATGCCCATACCGAGTTCTGAAGGCAGTCTTTGGAATATCCTCAGTTTTAACCTTCAGCTGATGATATCCAGAACGAAGATCGATCTTTGAAAAGAATTGTGCTCCTTGTAACTGGTCAAACAGGTCATCAATACAGGTAGCAAATACCTATTTTTAATAGTGACATGGTTTAATTCCCGGTAATCAATACAAAGTCGCATACTCCCGTCTTTCTTCTTTACAAATAAAACAGGAGCACCCCAAGGAGATGTACTAGGACGAATGAAACCGATGTCTAATAACTCTTGTAGTTGTAGTTGGACCTTTAACTCCTGAAGTTCAATAGGAGCCATTCGATATGGGGTTTTAGAAATGGGCTTTGTACTAGGTTCAAGATCAATAAAGAATTCAATTTCACGTTCCGGGGGTAGACCGGGAAGTTCTTCAGGAAATACGTCAGGAAAGTCAATAACAACAGGAATATTATTCAAATTTGACGTGTCTTTATTCAAATCCATAACATGGGCTAAGAAAGCTTGACATCCGTTTTTTAATAAATGAATGACTTTATGGCTTGATATAACAGTGATTAATTTTAAAGGCTTAGTTGCTTGAATTCGTACAACAGGTTAGTTAGGAATATGAAAACTAACAACCTTACAAAAACAATCAATTTTGGCTTGATGAGTAGTTAACCAATCAATCCCTAAAATCACATCAAAAGCAAGTATCTTTAAAGAGATAAGGTCAACAAGTAATGTGATGGTGCCAACTTGGATCAAACAAGATTTATAAACAGTGGATGTGATGAAAGTTTCTCCTAACGGAGTCTCCACAGATAAATCAAAGTCTAACTTCTCCGAAGTCAAGTTTAAACGTTGAGCACAAGCAGGAAAGATAAAAGAATGCGTAGAACCGGTATCTAATAAGGTACAAACTTCGCATAAATTTATGATTAACTTACCCGTGATCACCTCTTTTGAGTTCCTCGCATGTTGACCAGTCACGACAAACGCTCTTCCAGGAACCGTTGACTTTATCTTTTCTGGGACAACTTTTTGAGTCACCATCCCCGCTGGACTTGGTTTTACTATAGTGCAATCTCGAGCGATATGTCCTTCCTTTCCACAATTATAACATACCTTAAACTGTTGTGGGCAGTTTGAGCTGATATGTCCTTCTTTTCCGCACTTATAGCATATAACCGGTGGTCGTTCTCCTCCCTTGGAACCAGTTACTGCTGGTGCTGACGTCTTCGTATTGTCATTGTTGAATCTCCTATTTTTAAAATCTCCTCCCGACTCGCTTCTTCTATTTTCATAGCCACGATTACCACCAGAGTGGTTGCCGTTCTTGTCTGTATTTTTCTTTCTCCGCTGGTTATCATTGTTCTGATGACTGCTGTCACCGATATGATCCTGGTTGTGGTCCCTCAGTTGACCGTACTCGTTATCTCGCTCTAATAATTGAGCCCTGTTGACAACATCTGAATAGAGACAAAATTTATGAGAAATGAGATATTGACATATGCCGGGTTTCAAACCTCTCAGAAACATCCTCGTCATACGTTCCTCATTCTCCACCAAATGAGGTGCAAACCTGGACAACTCTGCAAACTTCGCCTCGTACTGAGACACCGTCATGTTATTCTGCTCCAGTCTAATAAACTCTACCTCCTTCATATGACGAATACTTTCAGGAAAGTACTTGTCACCGTGAATTGCTATCATTTCCTCCTGTATTTTGAACACGAGTCTCCCTCGTCTGGTTTCGCATGAATTGCAAAAAACTTCTAAACATTCCATCGTTCAACATCTGCTCATTGGTGTTGTTCACAGGAGGAACATTGCCAGCCTGTTGCACGTTCTCCACGTTGGTAAGCACCGGTGTCTCCACGGTCTCATTTACTCCAATGTTAACATTCTCAGTCGACATTCTCAAATACTGCCATAAAACAAGGGTTAATTAAATAAATTAACAAATCACATAATACTCCTATATTATTACTGGCCAATAAATAAGCTTAGGTAGGACACACTAGCGAAGGATTTATTCCTCCTAGTTCTATTCTCCGATCTCCGCCAGAGATCGTATCCCTAAGCTCTGATACCAACTGTGACGCCCCCAAAATAGGTATACAACACCCATTCTGAGTCGCCAAAATACATGGTACAGAAACAACTACATCTTTACTGTTACAACATAAGAACTGTGAGTTTAAATACAAATATTGTCATCTAGACAATATCCACACTCAAATAAGTCCTCATTACAATTATTGATACATTATTTCACAAAAATAGTGAGGACTACTAAAATAACTTCTAGAACCATCATTCCATACCCCGACTAGTACTCGCTACATTCTCGTCTCCTGAGAAAAATGGAACAAAAAGGAAAAGGGTGAGCTCAACTAGCCCAGTAAAGAACATTAAGACTAAGATAATACAGAACAAATTATCGTTAGTCTTCAACAGGGAAAAATCTAATAGAATACAATAGACAACAAGTTTTAAATCAATAACAGCAGCGGAAATAGCAAACCAATAGAAGAGTCAAGTAGAGAATGAGTTCTACTATCTTTTAAGATTTAAAAGTCCATCATCAATATTTTATCCCAGTAACAACAATCAATAACCATCTTTAATCAAATATTCATCTTTGCAGTACAGGCCAAAGATATTCATTTGTATCACCAGTCGGTCATGTTCATCTCAACACCTGCTCATCTTTGCACTACGGGCCAAAGATATTCATCAGTTAATCATTCATCTTTGCACTACAAGCCAAAAATATTAAGTAATATCATCATTTAGGACTGAGGATGATGAAAAATATCTTAAAGAAAACGAATCCAGTAAAACAAAATAACAAATATTAAGGATTCGTATTTCGATTTATCCATGTCAAAAAGTACCTTATAATTATTCATAGTGAAGTAAAATTCAAGAATGATCAAAACATGGATACAATCAAAGCTAGTACCCAGAATAGATATTTTGGACGAAAAGAAGAAAATTTCATTTTTCGGTGGATAGTAACTCGTGAATAGTAACTCATGAATAGTAACCCTGACGTGAAAAGTTCTAAATTTGATAAAAATTTCCAACCAATATTTCGGCATAATGATATTGAAGAAATAATATCATTTTCGAATAAAATAACATCTCTTACCTCGTAAAGACAGTACTTCTGGTCGAAATACCGGTATAAGGCTGAAAGAAACTTGCTCTGATGAATAGAAACTCTCAAAGTATCTAAATACTCACAAAATACACTCAATAATCTAGAGAGAGAAAGAGAGAAAACTTATTTCTGGTGTGATTTTCAATTCTAACTTAGCCCTCTATTTATAGGAAAATGTTAGCACGCCGAAGCAGACTTAACGTGCAACCTGATGGCTTCACCTGCTACTATTCAAGCCTACCACATTTGAATAAAAATCTCAGCACATTTCTTCACCAACCAAGAGTGGGGCCTACCAATGCTAGAATTTTTCACCAAAATGATAAACTCTAAAAATTCAACAATTCCTGAACCAGTCATCTCGTAAAATTCATAATAAATCATACGTTCATTTTTAACGGTTCAAAATTTGTGGACATATACTCAACTTATATATGTATAACATATCCAAAACTTGCCACGATCCAACGGTCGGATTAAAAAATATAACCCCCACAAAATATCTCAAAAACCCTGATTTTTAATACCTCCATTCCGACAAAAATACTGATAAAAATCTCATCATTAACTCCTTCATTTTTAACCACAAAAATATATACCTCATTTATATCCACATAAAATAAATATTTCCTTATCATATGAATCAACAATTAATTATTCACAAATAATATTACAGAATCACATTTATGACAACCAGGCCGTTCCCAGGAAAGAGGGGGCTTTCCGATAAGGATTTCTCCTTACTGGCGGGCAATTAGATGACCAAACCTCCCTTAGACAGAACTTTCTAGACATTGCCAATAATGTTATCTAATAATATTATTCAAATAATATGAATTATTGATCTGATAATGGGAAATACCGTGTAGTGACAATTATTGAAACAACAGTAATATAAAATATCAACGCAGCAATTATTGAATCAATAAAATAAAATACTGAACAGTAATTACTGTAACCGTTATTGAGTAGTGCCTTCTTACGTAAGAATCAATAATTAGTGCAATACAGTGTGCTACTGCGCAACAATGCGTATTACTGTGTTTTAACCACCGGGTATTCAGTATTAACGGTAACAACTACGCCGTTATTTATAAACAACTTATACTTGTCGTTTTTTTCATCCAATCGCTTTCCGTTATGGGGCCCACAAAAGACTGCGCCGCCGTACGAATATTCCCCGACAGGAAGAATTTTCCATGACCAAACGAATATTTCCCGACAACAATGAATATTTTATAACCACCTGCTTATTTGAAATATTTGCGCATTTTACCCATAACTAACCTCATTAATCAATTTAACCCTTACTATTTCAAAATAATAAATAGAGGGAATTTAAATTTCATTTATTAATAATTTGGGGTCTTACACCGTCAAATTATAGTTTGTCAGTACCAACAACACAGCTGAGTATGAAGGCTGTATCATGAGGCTAAAACTTGCCCGTTCAATGGGTATCAGACGGTTAACTGTCTTTGGGGATTCAGAGTTGGTAGTCAAACAATCCAAGGGAATCTATCAAACCATAGAGCTACATTTGCTGCCTTACTATCGGCAAGTTTTACAGATGGTTTCGGAGTTCGAAGAGATCTCCTTTCTACACATTCCTTGTAATAGGAATGACTTCGCGACGCATTAGCAACTTTGGCCTCCTTGATTCACATACCTGACAAGGAACCCATGATAAGCGTCACATTTGCCCTGTAAAAGGCACCAGCCTATGGGAACAATGTTGGAGAAGTATCAGATGCGCTTCCTCCCATCCAACAACCTTGGTATCAGTATATCAAGGAGTACTTGCGAGATGGATCTACACCCGCTGAGGCGAGCCTGACTGAGCAAAGGCTGATTCGTCGACTTGTTATGAAATTCTACCTGAGCGGAGATGCACTCTACAAGAGAGATGTAGGACTAGGTCTCTTCAGATGTCTGGATAAGGATCAAGCTCAGAGACTCATGGATGAAGTCCATGGTGGAGTATGTGGCCCACACATAAGTGGCCCCCTCCTTGTTAAGAAGATCCTCAGGACAGGACATTACTGGCTATCTCTCAAGGCTGACTGCAATGACCACGTCAAGAGATGTTATCAATGCCAAATTTATGGGAATGCTATCCACTCCCCTCCACGGGAGCTCCACAATATGAATTCACCTTGGCCCTTCTCAATGTGGGTAATGGACGTGATCGGGCCCATTGAGCCCAAAGCCAGTAATGGACATCGCTTCATCTTCACCATGATCGACTACTTTACCAAGTGGGTAGAAGCAGCCGCCTTCCCCAGAGTTACCAAAGAAATCATCACTGCTTTCATCAGAAATAATGTTATTTGTCGATATGGACAACCAGAGGTGATTGTATCAGACAATGCTAAGAACCTCAATAACAAAAATTGTAAGACCCCGAATTTTATGAAATAAAAGTATTCAATTTTTCTTATAATTACTATTCAGTAAATAGTTAAATTGATAAATGTTAAAGTTAAGGGTGATATATGATTTTTTTTCAAAATACACAAGTGGTTATAAAATAATCATTGTTGTCGGGGAATATTCGTTTGGTCGTGGAATATTCTTTCTGTCGGGAAATATTCGTACGACGGCACAGCTATTTGTGGGCCCCATAACGAATAACTGTCGGGTGAAGAAAACGACAAATTTGAGTTTTTACAAATAACGACGTAGTTGTTACTGTTAATACTGTTAAAATACCCGGTGGTTAAAATACAGTAATACGCGTTATTGCACAGTAGCACACGGTATTGCACAGTATTTTTGAAATTATTGATTCTTACGTAAGAAGGCACTACTCAATAATTGTTACAGTAATTACTGTTCAATATTTTATTATTGATTCAATAATTGCTGCATTGATATTTTATATTATTGTTGTTTCAATAATTGTTGCTGCACAGTATTTTCCATTATCAGATCAGTAATTCATATTATTTAAATAATATTATTAGATAGCATTATTGACAATGTTTAGAAAGTTCTGTCTAAGGAGAGGTTTGGTCATCTAATTGCGCGCCAGTAAGGAGAAATCCTTATTGGAAAGCCCCCTCTTTCCTGGGAACGGCCTGGTTGTCATAAATGTGATTCTGTAATATTATTTGTGAAGAATTAATTATTGATTCATATGATAAGAAAATATTTATTTTATGTGGATATAAATGAGGGATATATTTTTGTGGTTAAAAAAATGAAGGAGTTAATGTTGAGATTTTTATCCGTATTTTTGTCGGAATGGAGGTATTAAAAATCAGGGTTTTTGAGATATTTTGCGGGGGTTATAATTTTTAATCCGACCGTTGGATCGTGGTAATTTTTGGATATGTTATACATATATAAGTTGAGTATATGCCCACAAATTTTGAACCGTTAAAAATGAACGTATGATTTATTATGAATTTTACGAGATGACTGGTTCAGAAATTGTTGAATTTTCGGAGTTTATCATTTTGGTGGAAAATTCTAGAATTGGTGGACCCCACTTGTGGTTGGTGAAGAAATGTGCTGAATTATATTTCAAATATGGTGGGTGGGAATAGTAGCAGGTAAAGCCATCAGGTTGCAGGTCAAACCTACCAAAATTTTCCTATAAATAGAGGGCTAAGTTAGAATTGAAAAGCACACCAAAAAAAACATAAGCTTTCTCTCTTTCTCTCTCTATATTATGAAGCATATTTTGTGAGTTTTTAGATACTTGGTGAGTTGCTATTCATCAGTGCAAGTTTCCTTCGGCTTTGCATACCGATCAGAAGTACTGCTCTTTTAAGGTAAGGGATTGTAAGGGATAGTAAGGGATAGTAAGGGATTTTAAGGGTTGTTATGTTTTTCAGTTTTGTAATTTTTCTGAACTTCAAAAATTCTGGAAAAATTTGAAATGATATTTTGATGAGTTTTATTGATTGTGTCCAAAAATGGTGATTTTTGGATGTATAGATTGAGAGTTATGAATTTTATGAGAAAAGACTATTTTAAAAGTAACAGCTTATAATTCCTTGTGGTTAACTCCAAAATTGATGAAATTTTTATTGGGAGTACATGTATATGATAGAAGTATACTCTGTAAATTTCACAATTTTTAGACAAAAGTACAATTTTTGATAAATGTCTAAATATTCGGCTATTTTGGCCATATGAAAAATAGTAAATGACTTTTAAAAATTCTGAGAAAAATATATGTTCACTATGGGACTATATTATGCTAAATCCCAGAAAAGAAATATTTTTGGAACTGATTTGGTATTTTTTATAAAAATAGTCTAGTTATGAGTAAATGAATTAAATATGTTTTGTGAAGAAAGAAAATTGGAAAATAGGATTTTATGGCTTGAGAATCCTATATGAGGTATATGCAAATTTGTGATGAGGGTTTTGGTTATTGATGATGAAATTGTAAGAGTTGGCATTTTATGATGATTAAATGCATTAATTAGTAAAGTGTAAACAATTAAAATAAATTGTTTATAAATTTAAATAATGTTATTCTTTCAATATCATTATACCGAAATATTGGTATGGATTTTATTGTGGAATTTCTATCTTTTGTGTCGGGGTTACTATTCATGAGTTACTATTCACGATTTACTATTCATGAGTTACGAATATTACTCTTGAGATTAAAACTATATGTTGATCATATTATTTTTATCATCATATATAATATTTTTATAACCCTGATGTTGAAATTCTCTTTCACTGGAGTGTAAAGATGGATAGATTATTGGTATGATCATGACTAGGGTTCTCTTTGGCCTGTAGTGCAAAGTTGAATTGTGACTGGTATGATCATGACCATTGAATTTATAATTGAATATCTTAAGCTTAAGTGCAAAGGTGAATTGATCAACATGGTTATAATTATTGTTTATATAAATTCTGAAATGATTATATATTTCTTTGAGATATGAATATATTTGGCCTGTAGTGCAAATATGAATTGTTGATGAATATCTTTGGCATGTAGTGCAAAGATAGCCTGTTGATGAATATCTTTGGCCTGTAGTGCAAAGATGAACTGTTGTTGAATATCTTTGGCCTGTAGTGCAAAGATGGTTTGTTGATGAATATCTTTGGCCCGTAGTGCAAAGATGGATTTGTTAGTATGATTATAAACAGGAACTGTGATTTGGTATAACCATGATCTTTGATGTTTCAGGTAAAGACAGGTGATAAAAATATTCTTCGTCTTGGGTGCGAAGAAAAATTTATAGTCACAATTATGATTATGAGTTATTCATATGATTGTGGAAAGGAACTGTTGAGTGATGTTACATGGATAAAACATTGTTGGTGGATTTTTAACATGGAAAAGATAATAGACTTTATAATCTATTTGACTCTTCTAATGGATTGCTCGTTCCGCTGCAACTATGGTTGAAATTTTTATCATTTACCATATGTTCTAAATCTCTGATTTATTGTTGATGAAGGCTATTGATAATTGAATTATCTTTAGTCATGATATTCTTTACTGAGCTAGTTGTGCTCACCCTTTTGCTTCACAATTCCTTTCAGGTAATAAGAGTGTAGCTGGGTCGAGCGGGGGTAACAAGGGAATGGAACGGTGGTCATCATTTAGTAGTTATATTTGGTGAAGAAAATAGGGTGAGGCGAACCCAACGTTGGAAGGGTGTTTTGTCACTATCATACAAGATGTCTAATGACATACAACCTCGTGTCATCATAAGACAGGGTTGTGCTCATCCACTTGCTGAGTATATCTATGGGCACTACCTATATAATCTTGGTGTTTGTTTGAAGTATAATTCTCAATTAGAGACAGTGGAGATAATGATAAGTCAAGAGAAGACTCACCATTGGGAAGAATATGATAGTAATCTTTTCGTTTTTCTTTGGAGTCTATTGGGTCAACCAAGGATAATTCTGTGGCCATATGATATCTATCATAACCTAGACGCGTGGCCTCCCATGTACGAAGGTTTCCTTGAGCACTTCCCAAAGATTCTAATTTCTAAAACAGTTTTTGACTATACCTTTATGTAAGGTGTTATTGTGAGGTGATGTCCACGGTTGGAACATGAGTCACATTTGATATATATTTGTATCCAAACTCACAGCATATGTGTTGTTGTATTTTGCACGACAATTGTTGTAATAAAGTTGTAGTTGTTTTCTGTACCATGTATTTGACGACTCAGAATGGGTTGGGTGGAATGGACCTATTTTGGGGTTGTTACATTTGGTATCAGAGCTTGGGGATATGATCTCTGGCGGAGATCGGGGAATACAACTAGGAGGGGAGAGATGAGTAAATCCTTCGCTAGTGTGTCCTACCTAAGCTTATTTGTTGGTCAGTCATAATTTCGGGATATTATGTGATATGTTAATTTGTTAAATTAACACTTGTTTTGAAGCTGTATTCTAGAATGTTATTTGAAATACAGGAGATGAGCAATGGAGAAATTATGATGACAGAGAAGATGGAATTTGAAATGAAAGGAAGGTATTCTCAACTCTTTGAAATACCAGGTACGTAAATTTTGGGGACGAAATTTTATAAGGAGGGGAGATTGTAAGACCCCGAATTTTATGAAATAAAAGTATTCAATTTTTCTTATAATTACTATTCAGTAAATAGTTAAATTGATAAATGTTAAAGTTAAGGGTGATATATGATTTTTTTTCAAAATACACAAGTGGTTATAAAATAATCATTGTTGTCGGGGAATATTCGTTTGGTCGTGGAATATTCTTTCTGTCGGGAAATATTCGTACGACGGCACAGCTATTTGTGGGCCCCATAACGAATAACTGTCGGGTGAAGAAAACGACAAATTTGAGTTTTTACAAATAACGACGTAGTTGTTACTGTTAATACTGTTAAAATACCCGGTGGTTAAAATACAGTAATACGCGTTATTGCACAGTAGCACACGGTATTGCACAGTATTTTTGAAATTATTGATTCTTACGTAAGAAGGCACTACTCAATAATTGTTACAGTAATTACTGTTCAATATTTTATTATTGATTCAATAATTGCTGCATTGATATTTTATATTATTGTTGTTTTAATAATTGTTGCTGCACAGTATTTTCCATTATCAGATCAGTAATTCATATTATTTAAATAATATTATTAGATAGCATTATTGACAATGTTTAGAAAGTTCTGTCTAAGGAGAGGTTTGGTCATCTAATTGCGCGCCAGTAAGGAGAAATCCTTATTGGAAAGCCCCCTCTTTCCTGGGAACGGCCTGGTTGTCATAAATGTGATTCTGTAATATTATTTGTGAAGAATTAATTATTGATTCATATGATAAGAAAATATTTATTTTATGTGGATATAAATGAGGGATATATTTTTGTGGTTAAAAAATGAAGGAGTTAATGTTGAGATTTTTATCCGTATTTTTGTCGGAATGGAGGTATTAAAAATCAGGGTTTTTGAGATATTTTGCGGGGGTTATAATTTTTAATCCGACCGTTGGATCGTGGTAATTTTTGGATATGTTATACATATATAAGTTGAGTATATGCCCACAAATTTTGAACCGTTAAAAATGAACGTATGATTTATTATGAATTTTACGAGATGACTGGTTCAGAAATTGTTGAATTTTCGGAGTTTATCATTTTGGTGGAAAATTCTAGAATTGGTGGACCCCACTTGTGGTTGGTGAAGAAATGTGCTGAATTATATTTCAAATATGGTGGGTGGGAATAGTAGCAGGTAAAGCCATCAGGTTGCAGGTCAAACCTACCAAAATTTTCCTATAAATAGAGGGCTAAGTTAGAATTGAAAAGCACACCAAAAAAAACATAAGCTTTCTCTCTTTCTCTCTCTATATTATGAAGCATATTTTGTGAGTTTTTAGATACTTGGTGAGTTGCTATTCATCAGTGCAAGTTTCCTTCGGCTTTGCATACCGATCAGAAGTACTGCTCTTTTAAGGTAAGGGATTGTAAGGGATAGTAAGGGATTTTAAGGGTTGTTATGTTTTTCAGTTTCGTAATTTTTCTGAACTTCAAAAATTCTGGAAAAATTTGAAATGATATTTTGATGAGTTTTATTGATTGTGTCCAAAAATGGTGATTTTTGGATGTATAGATTGAGAGTTATGAATTTTATGAGAAAAGACTATTTTAAAAGTAACAGCTTATAATTCCTTGTGGTTAACTCCAAAATTGATGAAATTTTTATTGGGAGTACATGTATATGATAGAAGTATACTCTGTAAATTTCAGAATTTTTAGACAAAAGTACAATTTTTGATAAATGTCTAAATATTCGGCTATTTTGGCCATATGAAAAATAGTAAATGACTTTTAAAAATTCTGAGAAAAATATATGTTCACTATGAGACTATATTATGCTAAATCCCAGAAAAGAAATATTTTTGGAACTGATTTGGTATTTTTTATAAAAATAGTCTAGTTATGAGTAAATGAATTAAATATGTTTTGTGAAGAAAGAAAATTGGAAAATAGGATTTTATGGCTTGAGAATCCTATATGAGGTATATGCAAATTTGTGATGAGGGTTTTGGTTATTGATGATGAAATTGTAAGAGTTGGCATTTTATGATGATTAAATGCATTAATTAGTAAAGTGTAAACAATTAAAATAAATTGTTTATAAATTTAAATAATGTTATTCTTTCAATATCATTATACCGAAATATTGGTATGGATTTTATTGTGGAATTTCTATCTTTTGTGTCGGGGTTACTATTCATGAGTTACTATTCACGATTTACTATTCATGAGTTACGAATATTACTCTTGAGATTAAAACTATATGTTGATCATATTATTTTTATCATCATATATAATATTTTTATAACCCTGATGTTGAAATTCTCTTTCACTGGAGTGTAAAGATGGATAGATTATTGGTATGATCATGACTAGGGTTCTCTTTGGCCTGTAGTGCAAAGTTGAATTGTGACTGGTATGATCATGACCATTGAATTTATAATTGAATATCTTAAGCTTAAGTGCAAAGGTGAATTGATCAACATGGTTATAATTATTGTTTATATAAATTCTGAAATGATTATATATTTCTTTGAGATATGAATATATTTGGCCTGTAGTGCAAATATGAATTGTTGATGAATATCTTTGGCATGTAGTGCAAAGATAGCCTGTTGATGAATATCTTTGGCCTGTAGTGCAAAGATGAACTGTTGTTGAATATCTTTGGCCTGTAGTGCAAAGATGGTTTGTTGATGAATATCTTTGGCCCGTAGTGCAAAGATGGATTTGTTAGTATGATTATAAACAGGAACTGTGATTTGGTATAACCATGATCTTTGATGTTTCAGGTAAAGACAGGTGATAAAAATATTCTTCGTCTTGGGTGCGAAGAAAAATTTATAGTCACAATTATGATTATGAGTTATTCATATGATTGTGGAAAGGAACTGTTGAGTGATGTTACATGGATAAAACATTGTTAGTGGATTTTTAACATGGAGAAGATAATAGACTTTATAATCTATTTGACTCTTCTAATGGATTGCTCGTTCCGCTGCAACTATGGTTGAAATTTTTATCATTTACCATATGTTCTAAATCTCTGATTTATTGTTGATGAAGGCTATTGATAATTGAATTATCTTTAGTCATGATATTCTTTACTGAGCTAGTTGTGCTCACCCTTTTGCTTCACAATTCCTTTCAGGTAATAAGAGTGTAGCTGGGTCGAGCGGGGGTAACAAGGGAATGGAACGGTGGTCATCATTTAGTAGTTATATTTGGTGAAGAAAATAGGGTGAGGCGAACCCAACGTTGGAAGGGTGTTTTGTCACTATCATACAAGATGTCTAATGACATACAACCTCGTGTCATCATAAGACAGGGTTGTGCTCATCCACTTGCTGAGTATATCTATGGGCACTACCTATATAATCTTGGTGTTTGTTTGAAGTATAATTCTCAATTAGAGACAGTGGAGATAATGATAAGTCAAGAGAAGACTCACCATTGGGAAGAATATGATAGTAATCTTTTCGTTTTTCTTTGGAGTCTATTGGGTCAACCAAGGATAATTCTGTGGCCATATGATATCTATCATAACCTAGACGCGTGGCCTCCCATGTACGAAGGTTTCCTTGAGCACTTCCCAAAGATTCTAATTTCTAAAACAGTTTTTCACTATACCTTTATGTAAGGTGTTATTGTGAGGTGATGTCCACGGTTGGAACATGAGTCACATTTGATATATATTTGTATCCAAACTCACAGCATATGTGTTGTTGTATTTTGCACGACAATTGTTGTAATAAAGTTGTAGTTGTTTTCTGTACCATGTATTTGACGACTCAGAATGGGTTGGGTGGAATGGACCTATTTTGGGGTTGTTACAAAAATGATGGAGGAGTTATGCAGTAATTTCCACATCAAACACCTTAACTACGTCATCTACCGTCCAAAGATGAATGGTGCTGTTGAAGCGGCTAACAAAAACATCAAGAAGATCATGCAAAAGATGTCCGCCAACCACAAAGGATGGCCTAACTTATTCCCTCTTACTCTGTTAGCCTACAAAACATCAATGCGCACTTCAACTGGAGCAATCCCCTACGCATTAACCTATGGGATGGAAGCTGTACTCCCCATAGAAGTAGAAATGGAATCCCTCAGAGTATTGATGGACACTCAGTTAGATGAAGATCAATGGATACAAGATAGGTATCACCAATTATCTCTAATAGATGAAAGGCGAACCGCGGCTATCTTCCATGGTCAATTATATCAACAAAGGATCGCCAGATCCTACAACAGAAAAGTCCGGCTATGGCAGTTTAAACAAAATGACTTTGATTTGAAGAAGATTTTCGACAACCAAGATCAGTCCAAGGGAAAATTCGCTCCTAACTGGGAAGGACTATTTATTGTTAAGGAGATATTGACAGGAGGTGCCCTCAGATTACAGGAAATGGATGGCGATGAATTTTCACAGCTTATCAACTCGGACACCGTGAAACGGTACTATGTCTGAAGTTACCACCAAGAAAACATCCTGGTATTGGATAATGAAATCACCAGTCATTCCGGTTCTTCAACCCTTCATTACATACAACCCTTTCCACACTTTGCCCCTCAGGGAAACATACTCGTCTGGCCAGCAGCCTGGCTTCACTGCGCTCATACAACTTAGGTCATCCCACTACGGATTGAACCTCTCGCGTTTGCAATTTGGCTACCCATAGATGGGATCAAACTTCTCATACTTATAGTTTATCCTCAACCTAGGATCAAACTTTCTCTTCCCCGCAGTCTATCTTGCACATGGGATTAAACTTTCTTCACCATAGTTTGACCTGTACATGGGATTAATCTTTCTTCCTCACAGCTTATCCTACACATGGGATCACGCTTTTCAACTCGCCCTGAGGGGCGAACTATGTTGACCTGATCTCCTTGATACACGGGAGTACGTAGGCAACCATATTCTATATGGCCCGGTCGCAATAAACAAAAAACAACAAAAACATTTCTACCCCTTTCTATAAAAAACAAAAACCACAAAAACAGTTCTACAACCCTCTTCATCAATAAAGCTTCTACACCTTTTCTGCCATAAACAACGTTGAACCTCTTACACCAGGTTCGAACTACGCAGACTTGATCTCTACTTCAATAGGAGTACGTAGGCAGCCATTCATGGTTCTGTCTAACCCCCTACCAAAACATAAATACTTGTCAATGGTACTGGGATCAAACTTCAATCCATCACATTTCATCGGCTTCAAACCAAAGGGATGGAATTACCCAACCTCTCCTCGTAAATAGGAGATTCGGCGACCATTTAAGCTGCAGTTGTGCCTTAAAAAGCAATACCAATCCATAAGAGATGGAATTAACTAGGCTCCTCCTAAATAGGGGTACTGGCGACCATCTGTGGTGCGGTCAATCTCAGAGAGGAAAGCCACACTCCTCTCCACATTTCCATATAAAAACCAGTCCTAAGACACCAAAGATGGTAGGGATACACACAAATCTATGATCTATTCTGAACTATCCAGAGACAACTCAATGTCCATCCAGCAAGGAGGAATTCAGAATACATCAAGAGCACAAGCTCTGAAGAAGTAGGCAAATATCAAGCAAATATTAGAGCATATCTAAAAGGGTAGTGATCAAAAATATATTATCCTGCTATATATAATGTTGTTTGATATACAATGTAAACTGTATATGATAAAATGGCTAAGATAGTCTGTGCAGAAAAGTACAAGTGTATCTACAAATAGGTGTATATGCGAGCTAACAAGCCCAACATGGCATCCCTCTCCGAAGAAGGAGGCAAAGCTGTGGTCTCCTGTATAAGGATATCCACACGACCCAACAGATCTGCAGCCATCTACATGGTGACCATATGCTCATCAATGTAAGTGCTCATCTCTGCAAGCATGCCAGTGGTAAGGGAGCTCACTATAGTACTATCTATGATAGCTACATCCTGGGCAGATAGGGAGCTATCCCACTCAACTATCACTGCATCTTTGACTGATCTGGCCTCATCCCGCTCCACAACAGCGGTATCTCTACGAGCTAATGCCTCGTCCCTCTCTAACAGGGCTGCGTCTCTCCCATCAAGAGCTACCAACATCAGGGCTCTAGCCTGATCTCTCTCAAAGGTCATCAGATGAAGACTCTGCTTAAAGTACTGTGTTGAATGCTGAATCACAACAGTGCTAGTACTGGGAGAATCTAAAAGAAATACTGGCAACCCAGTAGATGGCTTGTTCTCGGTGTGAGAATCAATGTCCTCCATGAGTTTTCCACCATCTGAATCAATACTCGACGATGTGGATACTACCATAGCCGATGAAATCTCTGTCTCCATCCACGCAGAATACTATAGCGAATAACCTGGATGGCTAACACAAAAAGCAGCTATCTCGCGTTGATTCCAACGTGCAAACACACAGGATCTATCCTCTACTAAAAGATAGCGAGAGGCTAAACGCTGGCCTAACGCCCCATCAAAAGGATGAAAATCCTGAAACTGGTCAAACTGCGACATCACGGCCAGTGGGCGGTAAGTAATCATGCCCCTCAAACCAGCCAGAGGGATGTAATCAATGCACGGAGCATGAGTAATAAAGATGTAAGGTGAGCTGAGCCCTGAGCACGATAATACACTAAATGGGTCTACAATATCAGCTAAGAAAGCGGACCAAGACACAACATCTATACACTCTGCAAGCTAAAAGGAGTATGACATGGTTATATCATGGGTGAAACAATACCCATGCCGTCTAAAAGTGCCAATCAGTCTCATATGTGATATAAATCACACATATAGCATGACCGAACTACCTGTAAATACTCCTGTCGGATAAGTGCAATAGTATGTAGCTGATCTCAGAGTCTCTACTATAATCATCGATATGATGGTACGACCCTCCCTGAGAGCTCTCACTGCCATGATAACTCCTATGTCCAACTCATCCATATAAAGTGGCATGTAGATATATGACAGTACGCACAATAGCAGTACATCAACTCTGGCCAGACGCCAATGAGCCTCTGGTGTGGTGAAATCCTCGGAATGTCATCTATAACTATTCTTAGAGCCAAATTTGTCAAACAGAAAAAGCTGGGATATAATGTGGCCAGATATAAGCTCATCCTGAACCACCATACACCTCAATCCAGTGAGGGTCATGAACCATCGACTCATGTCCCCCAAAGCCATATGCACGTAAGGTCTATCCAGTGGCAGCATCATCAACCGTGCATACTCCTTAAGAGTGGGAGTCAACTCCTGGATCCCAAACCAGAAAATATATCTCTCCGGTATCCAATGCTCCAGCATGCCCTCCACGAATCCTGTGGGAACCTACAACATCAAAAGGGTCATGGTATGCTGCAACAGCTGATCTAAGGTCACCCTATCTGAGGGTGATATACTATCATACCAATATCTCAGACGGGATGCCACCAATAATGGTGGGGTGTGATCTATACGGCTGATTGTCGAAGAAGACATCTGTGTAGGCTGTATCATAATACCATCCAGGGGTCAATGCTGAATATCTCTAGACATACATATATATGCATAACATGATACATGCATAATAGATAATAGATGGCAATATGATATAGGGAATGGAAAAACTATACATACATTCCTAAGTATATAATCATCTAATACATCATCTCTGTACAGCTAAAAATACAGGGAAATGGGGCATAGACGCCCTACTACTAAAAGAGGCCTACCAAAAGATATAGCGAGAATGGGGCATAACCACCCAATAGCTAACAGAGGCCTATCAAAAGAAATAATGAGAATACACATCAGAAGAAGACAATGGTGTCAATATCTACATCATCAATCCTGTCCACCTGATTTAACACCTCCTGAGTCACTGGATCTCTATCAACAGGGATGTCAGGCCTATACAAAGGAGGATCTGCGCCGGAAAATCCAAATGGGTCATCTGAGGGGCCAGCTCCTGAGCTAGAAGGATCAAACGAATCTGCCTCTGCCGGATCTCTGCCCAAAGGTCGGATAAAGAAGTGTGCCCAGTCCAGTCACTGGGTCAAGCTATCAATCTGTGTCACATGAGTTGGATCTCAGACACAGGCTAGCCAATCTGTCATCATCACGGATCCTGGAACCATATCTCCCATGAACAGAGTGGCGCGGGTCTGGGCTCCAATAGTACGAAGGATCCACTAATTCTGGAATACATCCTGAGTGCAAGGACCCTCTGACAATGCAAAACCATCAACACCCAACAATGGGATATCAATGACGGGTGACTGTGACACAGGCCAATAACGCCTGGTAGGAGGCAAGATCGGGATACAGATTTCTTCTGTAGTGCTCCTAATAGCACGCTCTCCTAAATACAGCTCCCATCCTCCATCTGTGAAGAGAGGAACCCTACATGTGGAAATCACTTACTCGACACCAGTCGGGTATCCATCCTCAAATCTAATGGCCAAATGCTCCCCAGAATATGGAATCCATATGATGACATCCGCTGTCAACAACTCTAACTGTAGGCGACAATGAGTGAAACCCTCAGCTATAGGGACCTCGGCCAGTATAGAATGATGTCATCGTCATCCTCGTGGGTAGGTATCCAACCTTAACACACTCACTGGACGTAAACATGGAAGCCTCTTATAGGCCCAAAATTGCCAATACAAAGGCAAACATCTGCTGTCAGTTAACACTCTTAACCTATACATGGTAAATGACAAGAGAAATACTTACCAGCAGAAATGGGTAAAATCCTAACCAAGCCTCGGTTAAGCCCTGCGAGCGCATACGCATTCCTCTAAGGAAATAGGCAAAGGTGTAGGAACCCCAATCATACTCTCCTATAAGGTCCACATGTCTCGTGTCGTTGATCAATGAGAACGACACCGTAGAAGAGTTATCTGCTATGAAGCAGCCCCTAAGGATCATCAGGACCAATCGCCGAAGAATGCGATCCTTGACTCTGACATCATCTGGTATGGGCTCACTCAATAGCCCACTCATAGCATCTATGATCAAAGGGCCTGTGCGGATAGTCTTGCCCTTGAGCGCCTTCGCCGGAACTCCTAACTAGGATCTGACGGTAGTCGGGGTAATATCTGTCGTGCAAGGCACTAGCACCCCTCCAAACTCCATACCTGTGATAAACCGCTAATCCATCGGCGTCATCATCACCTCACAGTCCAATAAATTGAGAGATTGGGTCTGGTGAAACCAGAGCTCAGATAATGCCCTGAGATAACCCCAGGGACAGCGGTGGGGAAGGATGGAAAAGAATGCCCCGAATCCCCAGTCATGCATAATCGCTCTATAGTCAGGATGCAGAGCCTGGAACTTGGAGTGAATGCTGAACCAGTTCCCTCGAGGTTGTGTAAAGCCGGGAACCTGCAAAATGTAGATCGACATCATAATCCTTTACTCCTCATTAATAGGAAAGAAGAAAGATTAAGATCTAAGGTTTATACCTCGTTGGCATGCAAATACATCGAGGGATGTTTGCTCAAATCACCTAGAAGCTCTGGGTTTGCCACTTGAATACTCGGGAGGTCCCTACGAGGAACATGTACAGCAGGAGCGGGGTTCGCAACCAGAACATCTTCCTCCTCGTCCTCGACGTCTGGTACATCAACCTGGACTGGACGCATCACCACCTCCACTAACCAACGAGGTTGTCTAACAGAGCGGGGTCGAGGCACTTCAGAAGCTGTTGGTTGATTTCACAATCAAAGCAAACGTGCAAGTATACATGATCAACAAGTAATATAGTGATAAATTAGAGTGTCGATCCCTCAGAGAATTCCAATTAATAAACTCCAATTACTAGTACTGTATCAATTCAGTTTTATTTAAACAACCGAAAATTGTGATTCTTAAAACTAAGAAAACAAATTTTAATAAAGCAATAAATTATTCTAAAAGAAATCAAAGAACAAATTAAGAATTATTTGAATGCAGGTGAATGATAAATAAGACTCCAATTTCTCCAAATATGATTATTAAATTAATTATCCAATTATTCTGTCCACTCAATTGTTAACAGGAATTCTCAAATGCCAAAAGCCCTCTCTCGAGTGATCAATTGCCTTCTATTTAACCCAGATTAATTTTGCTATATCTCTATGCAAATCAATTAAATTAAACTCGCTACAATCCCAATTCCTTATGTGTTACATGCGACAAATGTATATTCTCATTCTATTCACAAACATAATTATTCACTGTGCAAATAACTAAGTCACATGTCACCCTGCCCAGTTCCAACTCTAAAATTTCTCTCTCAATTCCTTCTAGAGTAACACGGTAATTATTGGCCAGATAATTAATCAATAAATACAAGGCAAGACAAATAATTCACTTCAACATAAATAATTGGAATAAATTAGATAATCAATTCATAACCATAAGAGGTTCCATTGGAATCTTAATAAAAGGAATTAGTTCATGACGGAAATAAAAACCAATAATTATTTGCAAATCATCCTTAAAGAATTACAAATTGAAAATAAAGAGAAGAAGAAGAAAACTCTATAGCCAATTCTTAGTCTTTAAGTAATCCTTGTGCAGCCTCCAATGAATGAATGAATAAGATTAGATCCCTAATTTCAGCACTTAATCTCTTTTTATAGCTTTTTACAATCCCAATCCAGTTAGGCTTTAAATCACCTTCAATAATCAAGTCAGCCGAAAAGTCAACGCGCGTCCCAGTCAAAGCCAGCCGAGGCTCAGCGCCCCGGCGTTGTCCTTAGTGTAATTTCTAGCGCCCCGACGCTGAACTTCTCTGAAATTACCATATTGCCACTCTTTGCTCCAAATTCCCAATTCGTCCCTGCAGCTCCTAAATCTACAAAACAACCACTAAACCCAATAAACATATTCCTAAATGACTCGAAAATACTACAATTTAAACCCAAGTATATCCGATTTATGGGTATATTATCCACTCATCAGAAGCCCTCCTCCGTACACCTGAAGTGGTCATGCGGGAACTACTCGGCTGATCCAGATCCATAATATCCGGACAACAAGACTCCAAATCACCTCAGAAAGGGTGTGGTATTTTCTATCCTGGAGATTTCTTTTCAAAATGCATTTAATGACTATATGCATGCATGCATCATTTTAACATACATCTACAGTAGAGTTAAAAATGCATGACTACTCAATGCCTATATTTTGGAAAATTTTTGCCATAGCTTCCTCTATATATAGGACTATCCGCATGCATATAGGCATGACTAGGTGGCCATTCAGTAGCACACCTTCACACAGTCACATAAATCTTATTTGCATCAAAAGTTAAAGTCATCAATCCATAAGGGTAGCCTAATTACCAGGATTACTTTGCTTTTTCACCTTTGCTCATTTGTCCTCAAATAGGATAAGAAATAGCAGAAAAAAGGAACCAATTTGACTGTCTCAAAAGTTAAATTTTTTCACATCATTATGTTCAGCATGGTTTAATATTAACATTTACTATGTTGAATATTTTTTATCAAGTCATTTGTGCTTACATAATCACTACTATGTGTTTAGATGCATTTCATATGATAAGTCATTTTTCAACAGATAAAAACTAAAAAAAGTACATGCATACGTTACCAGGACAGTGTAGAACACTTGTACGATGACATAATTTGAAGAAAGACGTCCGAACTCAGCAAATCTGAAGAATAGCTCTCAGATTTCCTTCGCGGCGTAACTTAAAAATGACTTATGAAAGCAACCTGCATGACTTTAATGTTCACAGTTGGCCGCAGGTCCATCATTGGCTGAAGTAGGTGTACTAGTGGTACCCTTACGTAGGTCCCACCCCTCCGGCTCGGTCTAGTTCGAGTTGCAAAAGAGTTCTCACAAGCTAAAAAGGCCAAATTAGAGATAAAAACGCTACGCGATTGAGCAAAATAACCCGGAACCCTTATTTTTCTGGACCCGAAAATGACTTTCTTTTCATCCATTGGTATTCGCCCGAATATAGGGTTTACTATATCGATAATCCAAGTCGTTGCATAACACATTCGGTAATACCGCACGCTGGTCTAATGCCATCAATTCAGGTTCGTCACCCTAATCTTTTTAAATGAGTCCCTGGTGGGGGTTGTAACGACCGAGAAATTCGAATCCTTTGTAAAATACTTGAAAGAATTAAATAATGAATAAAATAATATTATTTGTTATTATTATGTATTAGTAAGATGTATGTTGTTCTATAACCTAGAAAGGTCGAAACATCACAGTATTTGAACCACGTGAATGAATTAAAGTGTTTGAATTTCCAAGACGAAAATAAAAGTTTTTCGAGAAAGTTTTTGAAAAACACTATTCACCATTTACCGCTCGGGAATTATTTCTAAACTTTTGAGAAATACGTAACGTTATAATATCGAGGCGAGATGGATTATGTAATAATAATCCAAGTATGGAAAACGCAAAATATCGCATGCGGACTTAATTCAAGAATATTTAGTATTAATTTCTAATGAAATGGAATAATGAATCTTGTTTGAAGAATAAGTCCAATAAGAATAAGATATAAATCTATGTGTGATTAATATTAAGCCTAAGTGGTTAATAATAGGAGGACTAAGCTAATTCAAAGCAAGCCCACAAGAAATAATCTAATTAATTAGTCTTAAGCCCAAAGGATGATCCATTGGATAAATAGGATCCATGGGGCAACCCATGGGTGAAGTAGTGGGCAAGACTTTGTTGTGGTGACCAACTAATAAGTGTAATGGCCAAGTAATTTGGGTGGAGAGCAAGTTTACTTAGGCTTAAAGTTAAGAATAGTAAGGAGGTTTAGTAAGGAGGTGGAAGGTATTAATGGCCATTATACCCTAGCTTAGAGACTTCTATAAATAGCTAGGTCATTTTTTTTATTTGTTGCTTGTTCAAATTTCATCCAACAAACTCTTTCACAAACAACTTAATTGTTAAAGCAAATAAGCACTTTGAGCTTAACTTTTCATTAGTAGATTTCCAAAGCAAGAGAAGTAATCTTCAAATGTAATTGATCTTGTCTCTTCTATCTCTATCATGGTAGGTTGATAAGAAAAGTAAAATCTAATGAACTTATATGCTAAGAACATATGAGAAGTGGATAAGCAATGAACTTAAGCCGAATAAGTTATGAATAAGTAACTTGAACCTAAACAAGTCATAAGCTTATGAAGAATATTGAAGAATTTGTTAAGTTATGAACTTATAAGAAATAATCCATAATCTAATGTGAATATAAGTCGTTGTATCATGTAAGTTGAGATATCTAAATAATGAAATAAATGTATTTGGATTGATGAACAAATCACTAGTAAGGGAGTTTTGCCGGAATTCACACGATTGGATGATAATCGTCAAATTCGTGAAATTCTCAGAATATAAGTTATATTTTGTGTTTGAACTCGGAAACGGTGATTTTCGATGGAGACAAGTTATATTTGGCATTATAGAGTTGTAGACTCAAAAATGGCCGGATTCTGACTTAGAACGAAGAAACGAGCGTTGAACGTTCACGAACATTTATCGTTTCCTTAAAATAATGGACTAATAGGTGAACTTTTAGCAAATGAAGTCAAATAAATAAAATTCTTGCATGAACACGTAGAGTATGTAATTTGTGAACTGTAGGCTATTAAACGAGCCAATTCGGACTTATAACGAAGAAGTTACGAGCCTAGGAGTTTCACAACAATTAAAGTCTGTCAAAAAATTTCTGGTGCACAGAGCTGGCGCCGCGGCTCCAGCCCAAGGTAAAATTACCTGCGCTGCAGCGTCGAGAATGGCCGGGTGATGCCATAACCTACTGAAGAGTCGCACTGCAGTGCGACCCATAACGAAGGGACTCGCGCCGCAGCGCCGAGTCCGGTTTCTAGGCAATAACAGGTTACGCCGCAGCGCGACACAGAGTGTATTAGCCGGCGCCGCAGCGCCAACCTTATGAACTAGGTAGTGAAAAATGTTTACATGTTGAGCATGAAGAGTAAATGATGAACACATAACTAAAGATCTTAATGTAACATTGTTAAGACATATTTGAGCCTTAAGCATGATCACTTAGGGTTAAAGAAAGTCAATTACATATGAACGTAAAAATGACATAACGGAAGGCCGGAACCAATAAATAATAAATCTAATACGTAATTAGATTGAGAAGAAGGGTAAGATTCTTTAGGAACCATGTATGGTTATTCATGACCTAATATACTATGTGATGTGATCATCTATTGTAGAGACCTTAAAGACCTAAAGTGCACGTGTTATATCTGTAAGCAGATGCTAAAGGCATGTACTCTAACCCTTGTTCCAGTTCGAGCTGGACAAGCTTTGTGATTTATGTATTCTTACGCATGAGTTAGTGGCTGATAAAGTCAAAGCCAATTCTTTCGGCTAGACTTATGCTATGTTGGATTTCTTATAATCTATCAAGTATTGACAACGATTTACCAAACTAATATTGTTGTGGTTTTTTAAAAGGAGACTAAGTATGCTAAATTGTTTTGTCGTCAAACGACAGGCACGTGTGGTTACCACAACTTAAACGTATACACGTTTAATGAATGTAGTGTTGATCAACATAAAGTACTATAGGATGATCATCTAGACGTGCTTGTAAGCTATACCGGACTTACGGACTTAGTGCCGGGACGTCCTTTTCAAAGTATTTATGAAATGCTCATGGTCTTGAACCAGAATTGATGTTTTACTGAATATTGTTATTATAAAACGTTTTGAATGAAAATGAGTACTATTTTGAATTATCGATAGTACTTCATAACTATTGTTCAGTTATTGAAGATATATGATTCCTATGTCTCAAGCATGCTAGCTTTATTAGAATTGTTGTACTTACTGAGCTAGTTAGGCTCACTCTTGCTTGAACCATATGAATGCAGCTAAGGTCGAACGGACCGATGGATCCAGCAAGGATAAAGGGAAGGCAAAGGCAATCTCGTAGATTACTTATGTAATAGTATAGTTTATAAGAATAATATTTGATAGTATGACAGAGACAAATGTAATGGTTGTAAAGAACCTGGGCAATGTTAATATTCTTTTTAATATATAAGACATATTCCTTCTTTTGAAGCATTTCAATTGAATGTTTGTGTGAACTGTAGCACCGTGTATCACCATCTGTCAGGTTGTAAGATACCCGGATTTGAGGGCATCACAGGTTGGTATCAAAGCTTTAGGTTATAAAACTTAAGGGGGGAAATAAAAAAAAAACCTTAAGTCATAACCTTAAGAAAAGTCAAAGAATAAAAGATAGAAATTAACCTTATAAAAATTCATTATATATGTTATGTGTTTTTCTTTTATTCTACTGACATGTACTAATCAAACTGTTTGTGTTGTTGTAGATGTCAGGAGAAAATAGAGACGTACAAGTAGTCAGTGAAGGGTCGGTGAATCAGATAGAGATCATACCGAACCCCATAGCAGCAGAGCCTGAGATAGTAGTGGTTGAGTCTGAAGATTTAGAGAGTCTAGACTATATGTCCGTGTTTGACGGCATGTTGGAGGAAGAGGTGGAGGCAGTGTCCTTCAACCCGGTAGCTATAGCAGCAGAGATGGCTCCGGGGTAGTTAATGATGTCCCTTTTCATGACTGTGTAGCAGAGCTCCAGACGGTGATAGAAGACAAGACGGACGTGGAGTCCATGTGGGAGCAGGAGCAGGAGCATGATGAGAGGATTTTGGCTAAGGACAAAGTCCACGAGTTGAAACAAGAGGTCTTTGAGCTCAAAAGTGAGCTAAAGACCAAGAAACAAAAGATAGGGAGAATATACTATATCCATAGGAGTTCTCATGCGGACTTCCAGCTGCATGTAGCTGGCTATCCTGTAGAGGCAAGGCAGATGCGACATACTATCAGCCGTGATATTATCGCCGATCTTGCCAAGGCAGATTTCGAGAATGCCTTAAGGCAGATGTGATCTAGTAGTGGCTAGAGTAGTTAGATATGTAAATACTTTGTATCTAGTAGTGACATAAAACCCTCTTTTGTATAACAAAGGGTAGTCTTTTGTAAATCCCAATTTTGGGAAAGTAATGTAATCAGCTTAGGCTGTGTAATGTAACCGTTGTAGTATTATACTACAATGAATTAATATAAGTTTTCTTTTTCGAAAAATGTTGAGTAATAAGTTATTGTTTAAAATTTAATAATAACTAACTAACAGGAAATGAATAATAATGAAATGTGTTGTTTGTTGTAAAAGCAAAATGCCGCCAAGAAGAGTGCCGCGTAATCAAGGTGAGAGCGTAAATCAACCGGAGGGAGGTATGGCTAAACCTATGCAGGAGTTTGTGAATCTTTTAACTGCAGCATTTAATAGAACTGGGGCTAATATCCCCGTAAATCCTGGTGTAGTACGAGCTACTATATTTAAGGACTTTAAGAGTATGGGTCCGTCAGAGTTCAAAGGAACTACGGACCCTATCGAAGCCCAGACGCGGGTAAAGGAAATCGAAAAGGAATTTGTCATCGCAAATGTTAACGAGGCCCAGAAGGTTGCCTTTGCAACCTACATGATGAAGAGAGAGGCCAACTTTTGGTGGGAGGCCAATCAAGCTAGGGCTGGGATTGAGGTTCTAACGTGGACCTGGTTCAAAGAAATATTTTTCGAGAACTACTTTCCCACGAGCATGCAGGGAAGGATGGAGATGCAATTTCTGGAATTGAAGCAAGGGGACATGACGGTTCCCTAATACGCCGCCAAGTTTAATGAACTGGCAAGGTTCGCTCCACACCAAGTAGTCACCGAGGTTAGGAAGGCACGACGGTTCGAGAAGGGCTAGAAACCCCGACTCTATAACCATATTTTTGTGTTCCAAAGTACTACCTTTGGAATCATTTTAGAGAAGGCAATAATTGCCGAAGGTGGTAGCGAGGCATTGAGCCAATACCACAAGGATAAGAAGAACAAGGGGAAAATGAATGGGGGAGTGAAGGTTGAAGGTGCCAGCGGGAGTGGCGAAGGTTATAAGAGGAAGGTAGTTAGCTTTGGGAATACTGAAGTGAAATAAGAAGACCCGAAGAGGAGGATGGAGGCATGCAAGACCTGTGGGAAGACTCATTTAGGAGTCTGTCTCAAGGGTAAGGTCGTGTGTTACAACTGTGGATAGGAGGGACACATTTCGCCGCTCTGTCCAAGTCCAAAGAAGAACCATGGATGTTTTGTGTGTGGGTCAACCGACCATATGGCAAAGAACTGCCCAAAGAAGTGGACGGACGGGAATAAGGGCGCCAATAGTGGTAAGTTAACTATTAAGGGTCCATTGCAGCCGAGTAGGCCGATGGCCCGTACCTTTAATATGACCGTCCAAGATGCGATGACCTCAGGGGACGTAGTCGCATGTATTATTCTGATCAACGACCTAAATGCATACGTGTTGTTTGACTCGGGTGCTACTTATTCGTTTATCGCATGTGATTTTGCTAGACGATTAGGATTACTTCCCAAAAATTTGCCTGTACCTTTAAATATTAATGTAGCAAATGAATAGATAATTCCTATTGAAGATATTCATAGGAGTTGTTGTGTAAACATACGGGGTTATAAATTATCGATAGATCTGATACCGATAAAGTTGGGAGAGTTCGATGTAATTGTCAAAATGGATTGGGTGGTTAATTATGGGGCAATTATAGATTGTCAAAAGAAGAGCATAAATATTAAAACATTAAGACAACCTTAGGTAATATTTTACGGTAATAAATCGTTGGGACGTTCGTGTTGTCTTATCATGACATAAACTAGAAAACTATTGAGGAAATGGTGTATAGGTTATCTGTGTCATGTGGTTGATACCCAGAGGGTGGGAGCGACCATGGAACAAATACCTATAGTGAGTGAATTCATGGATGTATTTCCAAGTGAATTACTGGGTCTTCCGCTAAATAGTGAGACTGAGTTCATGATAGACATTGTGCCAGGAGTGGCACCAGTTTCCAGGGCACCGTGTCGTATGACGCCAGTGGAGATGAAGGAGTTGATGGTGCAGTTATAAGAACTGTTGGACAAGAAATACATTCAATCGAGTGTTTCACCGTGGGGAGCACTGGTACTATTTGTAAAGAAGAAGGACAGATCCTTAAGACTTTGTATCGACTACCGAGAGTTGAACAAGTTCACAATAAAGAATAAATATCTATTGCCCAGGATCGATGATCTTTTTGACCAGTTGAAAGGGGAAAAGTATTTTTCTAAAATAGATTTGCGGACGGGGTATCATCAGCTGAAGATTAGGAGTGAAGACGTGCCAAAGATAGCATTCAGGACTAGTTATGGTCATTACGAGTTTCTGGTGATGTCATTTGGGTTGACTAATGCACCTGCTACATTTATGGATATGATGAATAGAGTGTTCAAATATTATTTGGACAAGTTCGTCGTGGTGTTTATCGATGAAGTTATATGAATAGTGTTGGAAACATTAAGGAAGGAGAAGTTATATGCGAAGTTCACTAAGTGTGAATTTTGGCTAGAGATGGTATAATTTTTAGGACATGTTATTGACCATGAGGGGATTTCAATAGACCCAGCGAAGGTGGAAGCTGTGATGAATTGGGAACAATTGAAAACGCCGACTGAGGTGCAGAGTTTCTTAGGGTTAGCGGGTTACTATCGGAGATTCATTCAGGATTTTTCGAAGATAGCTACTCCATTGACTAATTTGACAAGAAAGACGGTGAAATATGCGTGGACTGAGAAGTGCGAGGACATTTTTCAAGAACTGAAGAAAAGGTTTAGTGAAGCGCCTGTTTTGTCATTACCCGATAACACAGGAAATTTCGTAGTTTATAGCGATGCTTCGCATAGAGGACTTGGTTGCGTGCTCATACAGCATGGCAAGGTTATTGCGTATGCATCTAGGCAGTTGAAGGTTTATGAGAAAGTTTACCCTACTCATGATCTGGAACTGACCGCGGTGGTGTTTGCCTTAAAGATATGGCAACATTATCTTTACGGGAAAAAGTGTGAGATATACACAGACTATAAAAGTCTAAAATATATCTTCACACAGAAGGAGTTGAATATGAGATAGAGAAGATAGCTGGAGTTGATAAAGGATTACAATTGTGAAATCTTGTATCACCCTGAAAAAGCCAATGTAGTGGCCGACGCCTTAAGTAGAAAGGGTCAGGAGAAGTTGTCTATGTTAACGTCTCAAACTGAGTTAATAACAGAGATGGCTAGGATGGAATTAGAGGTGAAATTGCCGAGTGAAGCAGAGCAGAGACTATTTGCGACAGAGATCCAATCTACCATTGTAGAGAGAGTCAAGGAGGTGCAGCTCAAAACTGATGAGTGTGACCAGATGAAGAAGTGGTTGACCAATGAAAAAGATATTAAGTTTAGTCTTGATAATGAGGGATTGTTAAGATTTGAGAAAAGAATTTGGGTTCCAAATGAGACAGAATCAAAGGAGCAAATTTTACAAGAGGCTCACAGTTCAAGGTACTCGATTCATCCTGGTAGCACTAAGATGTATCAAGACCTTTGACAGAGTTTTTGGTGGCCGAACATGAAGAGAGAAATAGCCGAGTGTGTGAGTAGGTTCTTAACTTGTCAGAAAGTTAAGGACGAACATCAAAGACCAAGTGGCTTGTTACAGTCATTGGAAATTCTGGAGTGGAAGTGAATGCATATCACGATGGACTTTGTGGTGGGACTTCCGACTACTCAGAAGGGATATGATGCGATTTAGGTAATAGTGGACAGGTTGATGAAGTCGGCTCACTTTTTGCCAATTCGGGTCAAGTATAATTTAGATAAGTTAGCTAAACTTTATGTTAAGGAAATTATTTCCAGACATGGAGCTCCAATTTCGATTGTGTCAGATCGTGTGACACCCCCAAATCCCGGTACTTCATTACCTCAAGATTTGGTGTTCACGTAATTAAAACATTCATTTCTAACTACCCATTCATAATAGAATTGAATAATAAAAGAAAACCTGCCCATACAGGATTAAACTTAAATAAAAAAAATCTCCCAGGTTATCCAATCTTTAACAGCAATCATTCAAATGCGAAAAATTAAATAACTTCATTACAATATTTAAATCAAATTCTGAAAGTAAACTATCAAAACTATTACAAGTCTTCAGTATTTATTCATCTTTCCTTTTCCCTTACTGGTGCTAGGTACGTCACCCGTTTCAACTTTAGCTGTAAGAAATTTTACAGGCAAGAGTGAGCAAACAAGGCCCACTTGAAATAACAATAAGTAAATCTTTAAACTTTCACATCAATTGCCAATATTAGGCTCAATAGAACTGAACAATATATTCTATTTACTTTCTGAAAATTATAACATTCACTGAGGGTCTAATAACCACGAATCATGTCCACAGTTATAAGTAATCTTTCAACTTTAACTTTAACAATCATAAGACTATAAGGACTCCACGTACTTAGGGGGATCAACCCTTCGTACAATGTATTGTGCACAACCATTTCAACGCTAAGCGTAAACCTCAAGTCCGCACCAAAGTCAATTTGGTTTGGATAAGCTTTCAAGGTAATTTGGAGTTCAACGGACATCAACTAAGGATTATTTGAATACAAGATAATAATACTATGTTATTGAATGATCATACTGAATAAACATTTCGTTCTAAGTTCATGCTTTAGGAATAATCTAATAGCATAACAATTGAATAATTTATCATACCTTGCTTTGAACAACGTTAAGCTAAGGTTACATCTTAGAATTTAATATCAAGCATGCACAACAAATAATAATTTGAACGATAAACTAAAGGTACTTGCATGATAATATAACAAGTTTAGAGTTAAGAAAACTAGCACAATTATAAAAGTAGAGTTAGAGAACTTGCATAAGTGTAACATAAAAGTGAAAAGTAACCTTGCTGAATAATAAAGTAGCAAAGGTTAGGGAACTTGCCTCGTGTGTAGGTTAAACAATTACTATTCACGTTCACCCCAAGTCCTACACATACCATATGAATTGACAAAACACATTAGTTACACTAACATTACCTTTATGAGTTCCTTTATTACTCTTAGTATGGCTACTAACTAAGTTTAAGTTTAAACAACATCACATCTTTCATGAACATTACTTTTTAGCTTTATTACAACTACTTAAATGATCATGCCATTGCACCATATATACATTAACAACTTGATACAACATCCTAATACATGTCCAACATGTTATCATTAAGTTATACTAATACTCAAAGGGTTGCACTTGCATTCGTGCATCCCGACGCCCTCCGATTGGCTCCAAATACACAATAGTCCTAAAGATGGCCATTTTGACTACTATTACAGACCTCAAATTAATAAACTTAAAGAATGAAAGTTGTAGGTCTACTCGTCCTCTTTCCGAATCATCTTAAATTACCTCAATCGGAGTTCGTATGAAAACGTTATGGTCGTTTTACTACAAGAGGTCAAAACTACCCAACTAGGACACTTTTCCGGCGCCGGGGCGCGGAACAGTGGTGCTGGGGCGCGAGCTACGGCACTGGGGCGCGAGCTTCAGCGCTGGGGCGCGAGCTACAGCGCGGGGCGTGTGCTACTGGCCCATTTTTGGCGCTGGGGCGCCAACCTTGGCGACAGGGCACGAAATTTGGCGCTGGGGCGTGAATTTTGACGCTGGGGCGCCGCAACTCACAGAACCAACCCAGAAAGACAGAGCAAAGCTACTGTCTAATCTATTTTTAACAGTCAATGATATCCAACAACATGTATAACTTCATGAAAATTACACATAAAAGTTATGAAGCATTTGTGTACGAATTTTACACAACTAAACAACAATATCAGAGAACTAATTATTTTAAAAACACTGCTTTCTTTTAAAACCAAACCTTTAAAAATCAAAACTCCATTGTTGATATCTAAAGTACAGTGAACAAAATTTTCACTGTTATCAACCAAATTTGATTCATTTGAAAAACAAGTATACCAATATCTAACAAATTAACATGCATAGTTCAATTAACATATACAAGGTTCAATTCGCGTATTAGTTCACAATTTTTATATAATCACATACCAATTTTGTTATTTTGCAAAACATACGTTCAAACATGTTTTTAACTGTAAAACCAAGTTCCTCTTTCTTTAACACGCAATTAGCATACAGTCATGTATATATATATATATATATATATATATATATATATATATATATATATATATATATATATAAACAATAACAACTAAACGTACACATGCTTCCCCAACCAATTTTTACAAACATAGTTTTACAGAGAGTGTTGTAAAACTCTTATGCACAGTCACATACCAGAAAACAGAGACTACCAAGTTCATAGAAAAATGGCTTAAAACATATCTACGTACATATGTTAAGGTTTTAGGAACCTACCTTTTTTTTGTTGCTTTAGAAAACTTGTAAATCACTGAAGAAAATCTTGACAATCTCTGAGCTTTCCTCTCTCTGTCTCTCTCTCAACTATCTCAGACAAACTCCAAATTTTGATTAGGCTTAAGCCAAAATAGCATATACATAATATTAACTAAAAACCAAAGCTTACTTTTAAAACGTATAAAACTGACGCCACACTTATTACCCTAATAATATATATCGGTTACCATATATATATATATATATATATATATATATATATATATATATATATATATATATTATATTATTATTTACTTAACAAACTAAATTCAAAAGAAATCCAAAAGCCATAAGGCTTTGTTTGGCAAACCATTTAAAATAAAGGGTTAATATACTTACACCTTGTTTGGTAAAACTAAATTAAAATTACTTTAATTTATTTTAATAACTCTTTATAACATAGTTATTTGTTACACTTTATTTAATAACAATTTATTAAATAAATTACTTAATCACATAATTCAATCCACATAACACATTAATTATTTAACAAATAAATAATTAACTAATTACATTAATTATTTAGCAAATAAATAATTAACTAAATAAACTCAATCAAATTGAACAATTACTTATTCAATAATAAACATATCCAATAAATATTTATATAAATTAATAAATATTTATAACTTACATTTAAAAAATATGGAATGTTACATCATTCCCATCATATAAGGATTCTGTCCTCAGAATCACAACTCAAATAACACATTCGCTACATTCTTCCCTACTTATAAAGATTCTATCCCCAGAATCGAAGACACAGATTAAACAAATAACTCAGGGTATTCTTTCAACATTTTCTTTTCGAGTTCCCACGTAGCTTCTTCAGCATTGTGGTTTCTCCATATCACCTTCACAGAAGGTATCACTTTATTCCTGAGCACTTGTTCTTTCCTGTCGACTATCTGGATAGGAACCTCTTCATAAGATAAATCTTTCTCGAACTGCAACGGTTCGTACTCGATTACGTGCTTGTAATCGGGTTTATATGGTCGTAACACCGAAATATGAAAAACATTATGAATATTTTCCAACTCTGGAGGTAGAGCTACCTCATAAGCTACCTCTCCAACTTTTCGCAGCACTTCAAATGGTCCAATAAACCTCGGGCTTAGTTTTTCCTTCTTATCGAAACGAATTTTCCCCTTCCAAGGAGAAACTTTTAGGAATACATAGCTTCCTACGTCAAATGAACGATCTTGCCTGTGTTGATCAACATACTTCTTCTGTCGATCTTGAGCTGCTACCAATCTTATCCTGATGAGTTTGATAACCTTAGCAGTTTGTTGCACCAATTCTGGTCCTAACAGTTGACGTTCACCAACTTCATCCCAGTACAGTGGAGTTCTGCACTTTCTGCCGTATAACGCTTTGTAAGGCGGCATGCCGATGCAAGCGTGATAACTATTATTATAGGCAAATTCCACCAACGGTAATTGCTCTTCCCAGCTTCCTTTGAAATCTATGACGCATGCTCTCAACATATCTTCTAATGTCTAGATTATTCGTTCGCTTTGGCCATCTGTTTGCGGATGATATGCCGTACTCATTCGTAACTGTGTTCCCATACATTCTTGTAGTCTCTTCCAGAAGTTTGATGTGAACCTCGGATCTCTGTCTGACAAAATTGACACTGGAACTCCATGTCGTACAACGATCTCTTTAATATATAGTTTTGCTAGCTGATCAAGATTGAATCTAATCTTTATTGGAAAAAAGTGTGCAGATTTTGTTAGTCTGTCTACTATTACCCAAATCGCATCGTATCCTTTCTGAGTAGTTGGAAGACCCACCACAAAATCCATCGTGATATGTTCCCACTTCCATTCCGGTATTTCCAACGGTTGAAGTAATCCGCTGGGTCTTTGATGTTCGGCTTTTACTCTTTGACATGTCAAACATTTAGTCATGCATTCTGCAACATCCCTTTTCATATTCGGCCACCAAAAATGTCGGCGTAAATCTTGATACATTTTCGTGCTTCCTGGATGAATCGAATATCTTGTGTTGTGTGCTTCGGTTAAGATTTTGTCTTTCAGTTCTAGCACTGCTGGAACCCAAATTCTTCCCTCGAACCGTAGTATTCCTTCTGCATCGACCTTGTATTTTACATCACCGCCTTTAACCAGATTCTCTTTGATTTTCCCACACTCTTCATCTTGTAGTTGAGCATCCTTCACTTTGTCCACTAAAGTTGGACCAGATTCTATCTGAAATAGTTGTTCGTCGGATTCCTGTGGAAATTTGATTTCCAGTTCTAACTTTGTCATTGCTGAAATGAGCTCCTCCTGAGTTGTTATCAGCATTAATTTCTCCCGACCTTTCCTACTTAAAGCATCCGCAACCACATTCGCTTTGCCCAGATGATAAAAGATCTCACAATCGTAATCCTTTATCAATTACATCCATCTCCTCTGACGCATGTTCAGGTCCTTCTGATTGAAAATATACTTCAAACTTTTGTGGTCTGTGTAGATCTCACATTTCTCTCCATACAAATAATGTCTCCATATCTTCAGAGCAAATACAACTGTAGCCAATTCCAAATCATGAGTCAGATACCCTTTCTCATAATCCTTCAGTTGTCTTGATGCATACGTAATAACTTTATCGTTCTGCATAAGAACACAACCCAACCCTTTGTGTGAGGCATCACTATACACCACAAAATTTCCTGTATTATCCGGCAGGGTTAACACAGGTGCCATACTTAGCTTCTTCTTCAAATCTTGGAAGCTCTCTTCACATTTCTCCGTCCACACGAAATTTACAGTTTTCCTTGTCAAATTTGTTAGCGGAGTGGCTATCCTAGAAAAATCTTGAATGAATCTTCTATAATAACCAGCCAGTCCCAAGAAACTCCTCACTTCTGACGGTGTTCTTGGTTGTTCCCAATTGATTACAGCTTCCACTTTTGATGGATCCACTGAAATCCCATTCTTGTCAATAACATGACCCAAAAATTGTACACGGTCGAGCCAAAATTCACACTTAGAGAATTTTGCGTACAACTTTTCCTTTCTTAGTGTCTCCAATGTCAGACGTAAATGTTCCACGTGTTCTTCTTGAGTTTTGGAATACACCAGAATGTCGTCGATAAACACCACTACGAACTTGTCTAAGAATGGTTTAAACACCTTGTTCATCAGATCCATGAACGCGGCAGGGGCATTTGTTAAACCAAAAGACATCACCAGAAACTCGTAATGTCCGTACCGAGTTCTGAATGCCGTTCTAGGTATATCCTCCTTTCTTACCTTCAATTGGTGATACCCACTTCTCAAATCTATTTTTGAGAAGTATTTAGCACCCTTCAACTGATCAAACAAGTCATCTATTCTAGGTAACGGATACCTATTCTTAATAGTGACCTTGTTTAACTCCCTATAATCAATGCAAAGACGCATTGATCCGTCCTTCTTCTTCAGAAATAATATCGGCGCTCCCCACGGTGATACGCTTGGTTGAATATACTTCTTGTCCAGTAGTTCTTGCAGTTGGACCATGAGTTCCTTCATTTTTATCGGAGCCATTCTATACGGGGCCTTCGATATAGGTGTTGTTCCAGGCGCTAAGTCGATCACGAACTCAATTTCTTGGTCAGGCGGAAGTCCTGGCAAATCCTCTAGAAACACGTCTTCGAATTCTCTCACTACCGGTATTTCTTCTAGTTTTACCCCCTTCTTCTGAGTATCGACTATGTAAGCTAAATAGCCCACACAACCTTGACTCAACAATTTCTTGGCCTACATAGTCATCAGACATTTCATTTGTCAAGGCGACCTGCTATCATAAAATACTACCTTTGACGGAGTCATAAGGTTTACACACTTCTTTTGGCAGTCAATTACCGCTCCGTATTTGAACAACCAATCCATTCCCAAAATTACATCAAATTCCCCGAGTCTAATCGGAATCAAATCTACCAACAAGATATTCTCCTTAATGTTCACCCTACAGTTCTTGTATACGAATCTAACAGGGATTACTTCCTTATTCACAATTTCTATGTTCAAAGGAAAAGTCAGTTCTTCTCTAGGCAATTCTAACCTCTTGGCAAATTCATCAGATATAAACGAGCAAGTAGCACCCGAATCAAATAATACATATGCATTAATATCATTGATTGGGATAATACCTGACACCACAACTTTTGATTGCACAACATCTTGCACAGTCATGTTGAAGGTTCTGGCTGTGGGTTTGTTTGCTGCTGCAGGTCCTGTAATGGCCCATGTACTTCCATTGTTACTTCCATTGCTTCTGGTTGTCCCTCCCTCGTTCTTCTTAGGGCATTCACGAGCAAAATGATCCTTGGATCTGCACGTAAAGCACGCCTTCTTCTTCGGTTGAGTGCAATTTGGTGCGATGTGACCCTCCTGGCCACAATTGTAGCAAACTCGTTTCCCCATCAAGCACGCACCCTTGTGAAATTTCCCACATGTCGCACATGCTTCAAACTTTTTATTTTGCTAATTACCCTGATGGTTTTCAGCACCCATGTTCCCATTCCACTTTCTCTTCAAGCTGTTGTTGCTGTTGTTGTTGTTGTTGTTGTTGTTTCCACTGCTACCACCTCCATTCTTAATCTCATTCTCATTCTTTTTCTTCTTCTGTTCTTGATTGAACTTTGTCACTGCCTCACCTCCACCTTCAGCGAGTACTGCTTTCTCCATCACCACTGCAAATGTCTTCAACTGGAATAGGGAAACCCTATTGTACAGCCAGGGTTTCAGTCCCTGTTCAAATCTCTTTGCATTACGTTCGTCTGTGCTGACTTGATATGGCGCAAATCTTACTAATTCGTTGAATTTTGTGGCACACTCAGATACCGTCATCGTTCTTTATTTTAGTTCCAAAAATCGAACCTCTAACTGACTCTTAGAACTCTCTGGGAAGTAGGTCTCGAAGAATAACTCCTTAAACCTATCCCAAGTCATCACTCCTGGTCCTTCCCGGGTTTTATTGGCCTGCCACCAATAACTAACTTCTGCTTTCAATATGAATGTTGCAAAAGCAGTCTTCTGTTCATCCCCTACCCTAGCGACTTCAAATATCTTCTCAATCTCCATAATCTAGGTCTGTGCCTCAACCGGATTCATTGACCGACGAAATTTAGGTGGTCCGACCGGCTTAAACTCCTTAAACGTTGCGCCTTTATTTTGAGGTTGATTCTGCAACGCTCCTGTTAGTATTGTCACTAGTTGTTGAACGGGATTATCCTCAACATCGTTATTGTTAGTTCTCGCATTGGTTCTCTGACGGGGTGGTTCACGTCTGGGAGGCATTTTCTGTTAGAAAAAAAAACATCTATTAGACTATTACCCAACTTCTTTAAGTATTTTCTAATTAACTTGCCTCCAAAAAAAAATAACCACATAACACTTTTGAATAAAATAATAGCTTTTTATTTATTAATCATAACTTTGAAAAACATAACAATAATAGCATCATTGCCATTTACATTCCTTTCCCGAACTATAAAAGTTACAGGACAACATCATCATTCTCATATCCCATGGTTACTTAACACTCGGGATTTACACATTATTTAACACTTGTTACTTGCAAAACAGATAGATTTCCTACGATGATCTATTAAGATAATTAGTAGCCTTTTGACGCTCTTCTTCCATAACACGGAACATGGTTCGGCGATCTAACACGTATGATGACAGAGTCTCGAACTGAATTGGATAACCCATGACCCGATCTTGAGCTCGATTGATCACGGTATTGAATACTTTATCCATCTCTTCCATCTTCATCCTCTTTGCTTGTGCGTCCCTTACTGCTCTTCTAGTTCGTTGATAAGCTTCCTCGTATGCGTCTTCAGCTCTCGCCCTCTTGGTAGCTTCTTCACTCAGCTTTTTCTTCAGTTCCACGACCATCTCGATCAGTTGTTCCTTCTCTCCTTCAGTCTGCATCAGCTTCTCTTCAGCATTAGTTAGACGTTCATCTCGATCCTGGATGTCGTCGTCCTTATGTGTCATTGCAGTCTGTTGTTCAGCTACTATCTCCTGCAACTCCTCAATTATGTCCTGAAGTTCCACGTTACGGTCGTAGACCTCATCATACATACGAGCAGCCATCGAGGTTAGTGGAGTCTCCTCTTCCTCGTCCTCGTTATCTTCATCCTCCTGTGGCAACTCCACGGGATCCTCCTCATCCGTCTCCACATCATCATCCTCATCTTCAACCACCGTGACCAACGGGGCTGACTCCCGTGGCAGTAATTGTTCCCAAACTACCTGAATGTCGCGAGCCTCCTCCTCTATAGGCATTTGAGGTCCCTCCTCCCTAGCTTGACTAGATTCTCCGATATAAGTCATCTTGACAACAAAATTTTAAAGTTTTAGTTATTAATCATTCTACTCGACACTCGCGAGCACATAAGTTATAAACACATAAGCACATAAGTGTTTTATTACTTCTTCCTTGAAACTCGATAAGAGTTATCTCCACTATCTTTTCAAAGGTTACTTCCTAAGGCTTTTTTCCCCACCTAAGGTTCATAACCTAAAGCTTTGATACCATCCTGTGACACCCCCAAATCCCGGTACTTCATTACCTCAAGATTTGGTGTTCACGTAATCAAAACATTCATTTCTAACTACCTAATCATAATAGAATTGAATAATAAAAGAAAACCTGCCCATACAGGATTAAACTTAAATAAAAAAAATCTCCCAGGTTATCCAGTCTTTAACAACAATCATTCAAATGCGGAAAATTAAATAACTTCATTACAATCTTTAAATCAAATTCTGAAAGTAAACTATCAAAACTATTACAAGTCTTCAGTATTTATTCATCTTTCCTTTTCCCTTACTGGTGCTAGGTACGTCACCCGTTTCAACTTTAGCTGTAAGAAATTTTACAGGCAAGAGTGAGCAAACAAGGCCCACTTGAAATAACAATAAGTAAATCTTTAAACTTTCACATCAATTGCCAATATTAGGCTCAATAGAACTGAACAATATATTCTATTTACTTTCTGAAAATTATAACATTCACTGAGGGTCTAATAACCACGAATCATGTCCACAGTTATAAGTAATCTTTCAACTTTAACTTTAACACTCATAAGACTATAAGGACTCCACGTACTTAGGGGGATCAACCCTTCGTACAATGTATTGTGCACAACCATTTCAACGCTAAGCGTAAACCTCAAGTCCGCACCAAAGTAAATTTGGTTTGGATAAGCTTTCAAGGTAATTTGGAGTTCAACGGACATCAACTAAGGATTAGTTGAATACAAGATAATAATACTATGTTATTGAATGATCATACTGAATAAACATTTCGTTCTAAGTTCATGCTTTAGGAATAATCTAATAGCATAACAATTGAATAATTTATCATACCTTGCTTTGAACAACGTTAAGCTAAGGTTACATCTTAGAATTTAATATCAAGCATGCACAACAAATAATAATTTGAACGATAAACTAAAGGTACTTGCATGATAATATAACAAGTTTAGAGTTAAGAAAACTAGCACAATTATAAAAGTAGAGTTAGAGAACTTGCATAAGTGTAACATAAAAGTGAAAAGTAACCTTGCTGAATAATAAAGTAGCAAAGGTTAGGGAACTTGCCTCGTGTGTAGGTTAAACAATTACTATTCACGTTCACCCCAAGTCCTAAACATACCATATGAATTGACAAAACACATTAGTTACACTAACATTACCTTTATGAGTTCCTTTATTACTCTTAGTATAGCTACTAACTAAGTTTAAGTTTAAACAACATCACATCTTTCATGAACATTACTTTTTAGCTTTATTACAACTACTTAAATGATCATGCCATTGCACCATATGTACATTAACAACTTGATACAACATCCTAATACATGTCCAACATTGTAAGCAGACGCTAAAGGCAAGTATTCTAACCCTTCTTCCAGTTCAATCTGGACAAGCTTTGTGATTCACGTATTCTTACGCATGAGTTAATGTCTGATAAAGCCAAAGCCAATTCTTTCGGCTAGACTTATGCTATGTTGGATTTCTTATAATCTATCAAGTATTGACAACGATTTACCAAACTAATATTGTTATGGTTTTTCAAAAGGAGACTGAGTATGCTAAATTGTTTTGTCGTCAAACGACAGGCACGTGAGGTTGCCACAACTTAAACATATACATGTTTAATGAATGTAGTGTTGATCAACATAGAGTACTATAGGCTGATCACCTAGACGTGCTCATAAGCTATGCCGGACTTACTGACTTAGTGTCAGGACGTCCTTTTCAAAGTACTTATGAAATGCTCATGGTCTTGAACCAGAATTGATGTTTTAATGAATATTGTTATTGTAAAACGTTTTGAATGAAAAGGCGTGCTATTTTGAATTATCGATAGTACTTCATAACTATTGTTCAGTTATTGAAGATATATGATTCCTATGTTTCAAGCATGCTAGCTTTATTAGAATTGTTGTACTTGCTGAGCTAGTTAGGCTCACTCTTGCTTGATCCATATGAATGCAGCTAAGGTCGAACGGACCGATGGATCCGGCAAGGATAAAGGGAAGGCGAAGGCAATCCCGTAGATTACTTATGTAATAGTATAGTTTTGTAAGAATAATATTTCATATTATGGCAAAGACAAATGTAATGGTTGTAAAGAACTTGGATAATGTTAATATTATTTTTTATTATATAAGACATATTCCTTCTTTTGAAGCATTTCAATTGAATGTTTGTGTGAACTGTAGCACTGTGTATCACCATCTGTCGGGTTGTAAGATACCCAGATTTGGTGGTGTCAAAGGGGTTACAACGCAATCTGAAAAGGAGATCCCCGACGAGGGTCACAACGCATGGTAATCTGTCCATAAACAGAGTCCTCGGCGGGGGTAAGAACGCATGGTCATCTGTCCATAAACAGAGTCCCCGACGGGGGTTATAACGCAATGTTCCGCTGATATACACATCAGCGGTGATCCAATACATGTTTTCAGTTGATACACATGTTAGTGAAGGTTAAGCCACCTTGACGTCAGTTTTGCCGTTGGCAAGTAAACCCATTGCCGCATCAGAAGTCATCCAATGATTGCATCAGTTGATACACACCTCACCGGGCTGCCTCAGGTGAGGTGAGACGTGTATCAACTGATGAGGTGTGTATCAACTGATGCAATCATCGGATGACTTCTGATGCGGCGTTAGGTTTACTTGCCAACGGCTGAACTAATGTCAAGGTGGCTTGACCTTCACTGCCATGTGTATTAAAGGAAAACATGTGTTGGATCATCGCTGATGTGTATATCAGTGGAACATTGCATTATAACCCCCGTCGGGGACTCTATTTATGGACAGATGACCATGCGTTGTGACCCCCGCTGGGGATCTCTGGTTTGAGATTACGTTGTAACCCCCGTCGGGGACTCATTTGAAAAGATTAGGGTGACGACCCTAAATTGACAGCATTAGACCAGCGTTTAGCCTCTTGCTATCTTTCAGCAGAGGACAGATCCCGTGTGTATACATGGTGGGATCAGTGCGAGATAGCTGCTTTTTCTATTAGCCATCCAGGTTATTCGCTAGAGTATTCTGCGTGGATGTAGACAGAGATTTCATCGGCCGCGGTAGTATCCACATTACCGAGTATTAATTCAGATGGTGGAGAGCTCATAGAGGACATTGATTCTCACACCGAGGAGGAGCCATCTACTGGGTTGCTAGTATTTCCTTTAGATTCTCCCAGTATTAGCACTGTCGTGATTCAGCATTCAGTATAGTACTTTGAGTAGAGTCTTCATCTGATGACCTTTGAGAGAGATCAGACTAGAGCCCTGATGTTGACAGTTCTTGATGGGAGAGACACAGTCCTGTTAGAGAGAGACGAGGCATTAGCTCATAGAGATACCACTGTTGTGGACCGGGATGAGGCTAGATCAATCAGAGATGCAGTGATAGTTGAGCGGGATAGCGCCCTATTTGCCCGGGATGTAGCTGTCACAGATAGTACTGCAGTGAGGTCCCTTACCACTGGCATACTTGCAGAGATGAGCACTTACATTGATGAGCATATGGTCACCATGCAGATGGCTACAGATCTGTTGGGTCGTGTGGATATCCTTGTACAGGAGACCACATTTTTGCCTCCTTCTTCGGAGAGGGATGCCATGTTGGGCTTGTTAGCTCACATATACACCGATTTGTAGATGGGCTTGTACTTTCTTGCACAGACTAGCTTAGCCATTTTGTCATGTACAATTTATATTGTATATCAAATAGCATTATATATAGAAGGAAAATATATTTTTTATCACTTCCCTTTTAGATATGCTCTGATACTTGCTTGATATTTGCCTGCTTCTTCAGACCTTGTGCTCTTGATGTATTCTAAATTCCTCCTTGCTGAATGGACATTGAGTGGTCTCTGGATAATTCAGAATAGATCGTAGATATGTGTGTATCCCTACCATCTTTGGTGTCTTAAGACTAGTTTTTGTATGGAAATGTGGAGAGGAGTGTGGCTTTCCTCTCTGAGATTGACCGCACCACAGATGGTCGCCAGTACCCCTATTTAGGAGGAGCCTATTAATTCCATCTCTTATGGATTGGTGTTACTTTTTGAGGCACAACCGCATCTTAGATGGTCGCCAAATCTCCTATTTGCGAGGAGAGGTTGGGTAATTCCATCCCTTTGGTTTGAAGCCGATGAAATGTGGTGGATTGAAGTTTGATCCCAGTACCATTGACAAGTATTTATGTTTTGGTAGGGGGTTAGACCGAACCATGAATGGCTTCCTACGTACTCCTATTGAAGAGGAGATCAGGTTTGCGTAGTTCGAACCTGGTGTAAGAGGTTCAACGCTGTTTATGGCAGAAAAGGTGTAGAAGCTTTATTGATGAAGAGGGTTGTAGAACTGTTTTTATGGTTTTTGTTTTTTGTAGAAAAGGGTAGAAATGTTTTTGTTGTCTTTTGTTTACTGCGACTGGGCCATATAGAATAAGGTTGCCTACGTACTCCGATGTATCAAGGAGATCAGGTCGACGTAGTTCGCCCCTCAGAGCGAGTTGAAAAGCATGACCCATGTGCAGGATAAGCTGCGGAGAAGAAAGATTAATCCAATGTATAGGTCAAGCTGTGGGGAAGAAAGTTTAATCCCATGTGCAAGATAGACTGCGGGGAAGAGAAAGTTTGATCCTAGGTTGAGGATAAACTGCAGGTACGAGAAGTTTGATCCTATGTATGGGTAGCCAAACTGCAAACGCGAGAGGTTCAATCCATAGTGGGATAACCTAAGTTGTATGAGCACAGTGAAGCCAGGTTGCTGGCCAGACGAATATGTTTCCCTGAGCGGCAAAGTGTGGAAAGGGTTGTATGTAATGAAGGATTGAAAAACCGGAATGACAGGTGATATGATGATCCAATACCAGGATGTTTGCTTGATGGTAACTTCAGACATAGTACCGTTTCACAGTTTCCGAGTTGATAAGATGTGGAAATTCATCGTCGTCCATTTCCTATAATCTGAGGGCACCTCCTGTCATTACCTCCTTGACAATAAATGGGCCTTCCCAGTTAGGATCGAATTTTCTTGGACTGATCTTAGTTTTCGGGAATCTTCTTCAAAACCAAGTCATTTTATTTAAACTGCCGTAGCTGGACTTTTCTGTTGTAGGATCTGGAGATCCTTTGTTGATATAATTGGCCATGGAAGATAGCTGCGGTTCGCCTTTCAGCTATTAGAGATAATTGGTGATAACTGTATTATATCCATTGATCTTCATTCAGCTGAGCGTCCATCAATACTCTGAGGGATTCCATTTATACTTTTATGGGGAGTATTGCTTCCATCACATAGGTTAATGCGTAGGGGGTTGCCCCAGTTGAAGTTCGCATTGATGTTCTGTAGGCTAACAGAGTAAGAGGCAATAGGTCAGGCCATCCTTTGTGGTTGGCGGACATCTTTTGCATGATCTTCTTGATGTTTTTGTTAGCCGCTTCAACAGTATCATTCATCTTTGGATGGTAGATGACAGAGTTAAGGTGTTTGATGTGGAATTTACTGCATAACTCCTCCATCATTTTGGTATTGAGGTTCTTAGTATTGTCTGATACAATCACCTCTGGTTGTCCATATCGATAAATGACATTATTTTTGATGAAAGCAATGATGATTTCTTTGGTAACTCTGGGGAAGGAGGCTGCTTCAACCCACTTGGTAAAGTAGTCAATCATGGTGAAGATGAAGCGATGTACATTACTGGCTTTGGGCTCGATGGGCCCGATCACGTCCATTCCTCACATTAAGAAGGGCCAAGGTGAACTCATATTGTGGAGCTTCCGTGGAGGGGCGTGGATAGCATTCCCATGAATTTGGCATTGATAACATCTCTTGACGTAGTCATTGCAGTTAGCCTTGAGAGATAGCCAGTAATGTCCTTTCCTAAGGATCTTCTTAACAAGGAGGGGGCCACTCATGTGTGGGCCACATACTCCACCATGGACTTCATCCATGAGTCTCGGAGCTTGATCCTTATCCAGGCATCTGAGGAAACCTAGTCCTGCATCTCTCTTGTAGAGTGCATCTCCGCTCAGGTAGAATTTCCTAGCAACTCGATGAATCTGCCTTTGCTCAGTCAGGCTTACCCCAGCGGGTATAGATCCATCTCACAAGTACTCCGTGATATGATAATACCAATGTTATTGGATGGGAGGTAGCTCATCCGATACTTCTCCAACATAGTTCCCATAGGCTGATGCCTTTTATTGGGCAAATGTAACGCTTGGCATGGGTTCCTTGTCAGGTATGTTAATTCAAGGAGGCCAAAGTTGCTAATGCATCTGCGAAGTCATTCCTATTACGAGGAATGTGTAGAAATTCGAACTCTGAAACCATCTGTAAAACTTGTCGATGGTAAGGTAGCAAATGTAGCTCTTTGGTTTGATAGATTCCCGTGGATTGTTTGACTAGTAACTCTGAATCCCCAAAGACTGTGAGACCCCAAAATTTTATGAATAAAGATTTAAATTTCTCGAAATATTTTTTTGAATATTATGGTGTGGATTTGATATAATGTTATAGTTGTGGGTAATATTTATAAATTTTACAAAGTACGCAAGTTGTTATATAATATTCGATTGGTCGGGGAATATTCATTTTAACAGGGAATATTCGTACGACGACACAATCATTGGTGGACCCCACAACAGAATTATTGTCGGATTGAGAAAACAACAAAAATATTTTATTAAAAATAACGGCGGAAGTTTTACCATTAATACTGTTGAACTATTTGGTAATAAAAGTACAGTAATATGCGTGGTTGCATAGTAGCACACAATATTGATTATTGATGCTTACGTGATAAGTCACTCAGTTTTGTTTTATTGGTATTATTAATGTAATAAAACAGAAAAGCTTTTTATATAAAACAGAATACTTTTATAAAGTTATTCGTTTTATTAGGCTAATAGTAAAATCTTTTTATATAAAACAGAATACTTTTATAAAGTTATATGTTTTATTAGACAATAATTAGAATATATTATATTTTATTATGCATAGTGTTTGCATAGTGCCTGCAAAGTGTTTGCATAGTAAAATCTTTTATAAAGTTATTCGTTTTATTAGATTATAAATAGAATATATTATATTTTATTTAAAAGATTTTGCTTTAAATATGGACCGTCAAATTAAAGTAAATCAATCTAGACCGTTCATGAGTTGGTTACTATGGAGTCTATTTTTCTATAAATATAAGCTCATTCCTTTATTATTTTTTTACGAATTCACTGAAACTCTAGAGAGAAAAATTATAGAGAGAGAGAGAAGAAAAGTATTCTGCTACTTCACTACTCCGATATCAAGTTTCTTTTACGGTAAGGGGTATTAATTCTTTTGTATTCATGAAGAGAACTTCTGTTATTCCATTCCTTATTATTCTGTTGGAATCACCTGTATACGCGGGCTACCCTATATTTGGTGAAATTCTTCTGTTATTCCATTTTTTATTATTCTGTTGGAATATCCTGTCTGTTCGTTTTACGCCAGACATGGTTCCGTCTTTATGATTCTGTTGGAATATCTTGTCTGTGCGTTTTACGCCAGACCTGGTTCCGTCTTTATTATTCTGTTGGAATATTCTGTCTGTGCGTTTTACGCCGAACCTGGTTCCGTCTTTATTATTATGTTGGAATATCCTGTCTGTGCATTTTACGCCGAACCTAGTTTTATTATTTATTATTCTATTGGAATAACCTGCCTGTGCGATCTATCGCATGCCTGGTGATTTCTTTTGTTATTCCATTCTTTATTATACTCAGTTGGTTAAAGTTTTGACTTTTATACTCCATGAAATTAGTTGAATATCCTTGATATTTGCGCTTCATCCAGTATATTTTTATGAAAATATTCTTCTGAGCATTCTTGAATTTTACTGCACAAAGCAGTATCATGTTGACAATTTGGACGTTATTGGTTCTTGGATTAATTAATTCTTGCTCTTGTTTTATTGAATTCTTATATCATTGTCATCATCCTCATGTTTATATTTTGTTGAAAGTCATATGTGGCATGTAGTACATAGATGGACTTGGTATGATTATAACCAGGGATTATTCGGTGTAATCATGACCGTAATGTTACAAATGATGTGGTAAAAGTTCTCATTGGCCCGTAGTGCATTGATGGACAGTTGTTGGCATGATCATGACCATTGATGAATACACGAATATCCTTGACCCGTAGTGCATGGATTATTTGTGGTTGTGATACTAATGAATATCCTTGGCCGTAGTGCAGGGATGAAGTGGATTATTTATTAAGTTGAGTCCCATCGATAAAAGTGATGAAAAACCTTTTAAATCATAAAAGATAGTAGATTTTATTCTCTAATTGACTCTTTTAATGGATTGCTTGTTCCGCTGCAGTTAAACTTGATGTTTGTTATATTTTATCAGTTTAACACTGTTGAAGGCTAACGATAATTTATTTTGTATTATCTTAGTCATAATATTTCTTACTGGGCTAGTTGAGCTCACCCTTTTACTTTCATTATTCTCTTCAGGAAATGAGAACGTAGCAGGGACTAGTCGAGGAATTGAGTGACAGTCCAGATGATAGCATTAGTAATCCTCACTATTCTGTGAAATAGTGTGATAATAAATGTATTGAGGACTTATTTTGAGTTTGAATACTGTCTAGAAGACAATATTTGTATTAAAACTCACAGCTTATGTTGTATATTTAAGATTGTATTTGTATTCTGTACCATGTATTTGGAGACTCAAGATGGGTGATGTATACCTGTAGTGCCCCCAAATCCGGGTATCTTCAAACCCGACAGATGGTGCTATACTGTACAAACATTCATACAATTCATTCAATTAAAAAGTCTAAAAGAACGAATATATCTTCTATATATTTAAAGTAATATTTACATTTCCAAGGTTCTACACCCATTGCAAAGGTTCTTTGTCATAATATCAGTTACATTACAACAATATACCTATACTATTACAAGACAGCTTGACAATCTGCCTTAGCTTTTCCTTTATTCTTTTTCGATCCTTCAGGACGTTCAGTCTTAGCTGCATTCATATGGTTCAAGCAAGAGTGAGCATAACTAGCTCAGCAAGTGTAATAATTCAATAACAACATGCTTGACACATACGAATCGTATATCTTCAATAACTGAATAATAGTCATGAAGTACTATTGATAATTCAAAATAGCACTTTACCTTTCTTTCAAAATGTTTTACAATAATAACAATATTTAGTAAAACATTCACTCTGGTCAAAGACCTCGAGTATTCATTCTTTCTTGGAAAAAGGATAACCCAGAACGAATTTCGTAAGCCCGATATTACTTACGATCACTTCTAGGTGATCAGCCTATTGTACTCTATGTTGATCAACACTACATCTATTAAACGTATGTACGTTTAATCATTTGGCAACCTCACGTGCCTGTCGTTTTACCGACAAAACATTTATTTAACATTTCAGTCTTATTTTGAAAACCATATGGAGTAGTTGACAAAAGACAACAACATTTGATAATAGATGAATAAATTACCAAGTCTAGCCAAGGGATTGGCTTTAACATCAACATGCCTTAATTCATGCGAAAGAATACATGTACCTCAAAAACTTGTTCAGATTGAACTGAGACAAGAGTGAGAATACTTGCTTTTAGCGTCTGCTACCGTAAATTAACTTTATGTTTAAGTCTTCCAAGTCTCTACAATACATGATAACATAATGCCTTACATTAGGTCACATATAATCAAATATGTATATGATTATATCTTACCCTTCTTCTCAATCTAATTGTGTATTAGATTCAGTTATTATTCGTTCCGGTTTATCATTAACCTTGCATTTATATTCGACTAAGTTATTTCAACTTTTATACAACATCCTTAAGGTTTAACAAAGTTTAAACAAAGTTACATTACAATCCTTAAGTTGGGTTTACTTTCAAAACAATTAGCTTTCCTTTCTGTGTACTTAGAAACATTCATTACTATCTTTGTTCTGAGACTGGCGCTGCGGCATGAGTCCTTACTTAATGGGCAGAGCTGCGGCGCCACACTCTAGAAGATTTTCTTACTTTACATGGCGTTGCGGCGCCACAAATTGTACTACGGTTCGCGCTGTGGTGAACTCTTGCAGTGTGCTCGGCTACTGTTACGCGCTGTGGCGTGACTCATTTAGCCTAGGGTTGGCGCCGCGGCGCCAACTCTGTGCACCAGAAAACAATTTCAGTTTTTAAATTTTGTGAACTTCCCGGACGCATAACTTCTTCGTTATAAGTCCGAATTGGCTCGTTCAAAAGCCTACGATTCACAAATTACGTAATCTACGCATTCATGCAAGAATTTTATCTATTTGACTTTGTTTGCTAAAAATTCACTTATTGATTCATTTTTAACGAAAACGATAAACGTTCGTGAACGTTCAACGCTCGTTTCTTCGTTCTACGTCGGAATCCGGTCATTTTCGAGTCTGCAACTATTAAATGCCAAATATGACTTGTCTCCATTGGAAAACAATGGTTCCGAGTTTAAACACAAAATTTGACTTCTATTCCGAGAATTTCACGAATTCGACGATTATCGTCCAATCGTGCAATTTCTGGCAAATCTTCATTCTTATGATTTGTTCCACATTACCAATGAATTCCATTCATCATGTGAGCATCTTAACATACTTATTACAATAACTTATATTCATTGTTGGATTTTAGATTTATTTCTTCATGAGCTTATACCTTGTCAAATTATAAACTACTTAATATTTCATTGTTCATGACTTATGACAATTAATGTTTCTTAATCATCATACCTTATATGTTCTTAACATATAACTTTACTTATGTATACATGATACATATGATCATACAATTTCTTTTACATCCATATCATTTCTCTTAATAAATTCATTACAAGTTCATAATACTTTCACATAAGTTTATAACTTATGCTAGCTTAAATAACTTATTACCAACTTATGTAACTTAAGTTCATTGCTTACTCATTCTTCTTACTTTTTAACATTCATGTTCCTTAATCCAAACTTTTCTTATTAACCTGTGACGCCCCCAAAATTAGGTATACATCACCCATCTTGGGTCGTCAGATACATAGTACAAAATACATATACAGCTTACTAATACAACTATCGTGTACAATACGACAAAACATAAACTGTGAGTTTGAATACAAATATTATCTTCTAGAGAGTATTCATACTCAAAAGGATTCCTCATTACATTTATTAACACACCATTACATAGAATAGTGAGGACTACTAACTAATACTATCATTCAGACCATCACTCCGTTCTCCGACTTGCCCCAGCTACGTTCTCATTTCCTGAAGAGAACAGTAAAAGAAAGGGTGAGCTCAACTAGCCCAGTAAGAAATATTATGACTAAGATAATGCAGAATAAATTATCATTAGCCTTCAACAATTTTAAACTGATAAAATATAATTGACATCAAGTTTAACTGCAGCGGAACAAATAATCCATTAAAAGAGTCAAGTAGAAAATAAACTCTACTATCTTTTATGATTTAAAAAGTTTTTCAACACTGTGATCGCTGAGACTCAGCTTAATAAAATAATCCACATCATCGAATCACCCCTGCACTACGGCCAAAGATATTCGTGTATTCATTAATGGTCATGATCATGCCAACAACTGTCCATCAACGCACTACGGGCCAATGAGGACTTTTACCACATCATTTGTAAAATTACGGTCATGATTATACTGGATAATCCCTGGTCATAATCATACCAAGTCCATCTATGCACTACATGCCACATATGACTTTTAACATTTTATAAACATGAGGATGATGAAAATGATATAAGAATTCAATAAAACAAGTTCAAGAATTAATTTATCCAAGAATTAACAACGTCCAAATTGTCAACATGATACTGCTTTGTGGAGTAAACTTCAAGACTGATCAGGAGAATATTTTCATGAATAGATACTAGATGAAGCGCAAATGTCAAGGATATTCCACTAATTTCATGGAGTATAGAAGTCAAAACTTAACCAACTGAGTATAATAAAGAATGGAATAACAAAAGAAATCACCATGCATGCGATAGACCGCACAGACAGGTTATTCTTAACAGAATAATAATAATGGAACCAGGTCCGGCGTAACCGCACAGACATGATATTCCGACAGAATAATAAATAATGGAACCAGGTCCGGCGTAAACGCACAGACAGGATATTCCGACAGAATAATAAAGAACAGTATAATAAATAATGGAACCAGGTTCGGTGTAAAACACACAGACAGGATATTCCGACAGAATAATAATAAAGACGGAACCAGGTCCGGTGTAAAACACACAGACAGGATATTCCAACAGAATAATAGAAGAATATCACCAAGTATAGGGTAGACCGCGTATACTGGTTATTCTAACAGAATAATAAAGAATGGAATAACAGAAGTTCTCTTCATGAATATAAAAGAAATAATATTCCCTACCTTAAAAGAACTGGATATTGGAAAAGTGAAGTAGCAGAATACTTTTACTCTCTCTCTCTTATTCTCTCTATACTTTCTCTCTCTATAGCTTGAATGAATTCGTGAGAATAATGAAGCCCTAGGCCTCTATTTATAGAAAAACTGAGGGTGGCTCTTGGTCTTAACGAAGGGTCAAATGACTCTTGGTCTTAACGAAGGGTCAAATGACTCTTGGTAATATTGAAGGGACAACTACTATTGACGAAAGTAATTACTATTGACCAAGGTAAATACTATTGACGAAGGTAATTACTATTGACCAAGGTAAATACTATTGACCAAGGTAATTACTATTGACCAAGGTAAATACTATTGACCAAGGTAAATACTATTGACCAAGATAAATACTATTGACGACGATAATTACTATTAACTAATAGACTCTTAGATGAAGACATATGGGCCCCCCATAAAAAATAACCAAACTTACCACAACGTCTCAATTATTGATTTAATAATATAACATATTATACAGATGATACTATGACAATAATTTAAGAGATATGATGCAACAATTACTGTAGCAATAATTGAGTATAGCTGAGTGACTTCTTACGTAAGCATCAATAATCAATACCGTGTGCTACTATGCAACCACGCGTATTACTGTACTTTTACTACCGGGTAGTTCAACAGTTTTAACGGTAACACCTCAGCCGTTATTTTATAGAAAGATAATTTTGTCATTTTCTAACTACAACAATACTTCTGTTGTGGGGTCCACCAATGATTGTGCCGTCGTACAAATATTCCCCGACAAACAGAATATTCCCCGACCAAACGAATATTTTATAACAACTTGCTTACTTTGCAAAATTTATAAATATTACCCACAACTATAACATTATATCAAATTAACTCCATAATATTCAAAAATAATATTTATAGAAAATTCATCTTTATTTATAAAAGTTGGGGTCTTACAACCTCCCCTTCTTATGAAATTTCGCCCTCGAAATTAGGGTACATACCTGGTATGTTGAAAAGGTAAGGATACCTTGATTTCATTTCAGATTCTAACTCCCAGGTCATTTCCTCAACATCGTGGTTTCTCCACAAAACTTTGACTTGAGGTATAACCTTGGAGCGTAGAATATGTTCCTTCTTATCCAAGATTTGAACAGGAACTTCTTCATACGTCAAATCTTCCGCTATTTCGTCCGGTTCTAACTCAATAATGTGGTTCGGGTCTTCCACATATTTGCGTAACATGGATATGTGAAAAACGTTATGAACACGAGACATACTTGGCGGTAAAGCAAGTCTATAGGCCACAGTTCGTACCCGATCTAGGATTAAAAATGGGCCGATGAATCGAGGATTGAGCTTTCCTCTCTTTCCAAATCTCGTAACTCCTTTCCATGGAGCAACATGTAAGAACACATGATCTCCTACATCAAATTCCACGTCCTTTCGATGAAGATCAGCATAACTCTTTTGTCGATTTTGTGAGGTTTTTATACGTTGTCGGATCGTTTGAATCTTTTCTGTAGTCATACGTACCAACTCCGGTCCCAACAATGTTGGTTCACCCACCTCATCCCAGCATACTGGAGAACGACATTTTCTTCCATACAATGCTTCGAATGGAGCCATGCCAATACTTGCTTGATAACTGTTATTGTAGGAAAACTCCACCAATGGTAAGAACTTGTCCCAACTTCCCTTTAAGTCAAAGACACAGAGTCTTAATAAATCTTCTAGAGTTTGAATAGTCCTCTCTGATTGTCCGTCCGTCTGAGGATGACATGCTAAACTAAATCATAAATCCGTGCCCATAGCTTTTTGCAAACTAACCCAAAATCGTGAAGTGAATCTTGGGTCTTGATCAGAAACTATGGATACTGGCATACCATGCAGTCTTACAATCTCGTTTATGTATATACGAGCAAGACGTTCAAGTGTATAAGTTTCTCGTATTGGTAAGAAATGAGCAGACTTGGTCAATCTATCAACAATGACCCAAATCACATCTATACCTTGAGAAACCTTAGGAAGACCGGTAACGAAATCCATGGTAATGTGCTCCCACTTCCATTCTGGAATTTCAAGTGGTTGCAATGGACCTTTTGGTACTTGATGCTCCGCTTTGACTCGTTGACAAGTTAGACACCTTGAGATAAACAACGCTATCTCTCTCTTTATATTGCTCCACCAAAATGTATGACGAAGATCATGATACATTTTGGTACTTCCAGGATGGATTACAAACGGTGTGTTGTGCGCCTCCATCATGATTTCATACTTTAAATCAGGGTTGTTAGGAACACAAAGTCTGGAGTTGACTCGAAGTATTCCTTCTTCATCGATTCTTGCTTCCGGCATAGAACCTTCTTGCACTTTCTTCCTCATACGCATCAGCTCCAGGTCTGTAGCTTGAGCAGCTTTAACTTTATCGATTAAAGTTGGTTCTACTCGTATATTCGCCATCATCACATGGGTCCCTGGAGTCTTTAACTCTATCTCCATCCTTTGCAAGTCACACAAAATGGGCTTTTGTGTTGACAATATTGCACTCATACTTGCATATGATCTTCTACTCAATGCGTCAGCTACCACGTTCGCTTTTCCAAGATGGTATTGAATGGTATGATTATAATCTTTCAACAGTTCAAGCCAACGTCGTTGTCGCATGTTAAGATCCTTTTGAGTGAAGAAATATTTGAGGCTTTTATGATCCGTAAAGATCTCCACCTTCTCCGCATACAAGTAATGCCTCCAAATTTTAAGTGCAAAGTTGCTGCCAACTCTAGATCATGAGTAGGATAATTCCTCTCATATTCCTTGAGTTGTCTCGATGCATAGGCTATGACTTTTCCATGTTGCATGAGAACACATCCCAACCCTTTGCTCGAAGCATCACTGTAGATGACAAATCCCTCCGAGCCAGATGGTATTGTTAGAACAGGTGCTGAAATGAGTCTCCTCTTGAGTTCTTAAAAACTATGCTCACATTCTTCGCTCCAACCGAACTTTGTATCTTTTCGAGTCAGCTGAGTTAATGGAGTAGCGATTCGAGAAAATCCTTCCACGAATCTCCGATAATAACCAGCTAAACCAAGAAAGTTACGTACCTCGGTCACTGATTTAGGTTGCTCCTAGCTTTGAATTGCTTCAATCTTTACCGGGTCAACAGATATTCCACGACTTGATACTACGTGCCCAAGGAATGCTACCTCTTCCAGCCAGAACTCGCATTTCTTAAACTTGGCATAAAGTTTGTATTCACGAAGCTTTTGGAGTACCAGCCTCAAGTGTTGCTCATGATCTTCACGGCTTTTGGAATAAACAAGGATGTCATCGATAAAGACGACCACAAAGTGACCCAAATATTCCTTGAATACCCTGTTCATCATATCCATGAAGGCAGCAGGAGCATTAGTCAATCCAAAAGACATAACTAAGAATTCATAATGCCCATACCGAGTTCTGAAGGCAGTCTTTGGAATATCCTCAGTTCTAACCTTCAGCTGATGATATCTAGAACGAAGATCGATCTTTGAAAAGAATTGTGCTCCTTGCAACTGGTCAAACAGGTCATCAATACGTGGCAATGGGTACCTATTTTTGATGGTGACATGATTCAACTCCCGATAATCAATACAAAGTCGCATACTCCCATCTTTCTTCTTCACGAACAGAACAGGAGCACCCCAAGGAGAAGTACTAGGATGAATAAAACCAATGTCTAACAATTCCTGCAGTTGGGTCTTTAACTCCTAAAGTTTAATAGGAGCCATTCGATATGGGGCTTCGGAAATGGGTTTTGTACCGGGTTCAAGGTCGATACAAAATTCAATTTCACGCTCTTGGGGTAGGCTAGGAAGTTCTTCGGGAAATAAATCAGGAAATTTATTAACAACAGAAATATCATTCAAAGCTGACGTATTTTTGTTTAGATCTGTGACATGAGCTAAGAAAGTTTGACATCCGTTTTTCAATAAACGAATAGCTTTATGGCTTGAGATGACAGCGATTGATTTTAATGGTTTGGTTGCTTGAATTCACATAATAGGTCGATTAGGAATATGAAAGCTAACAACCTTACGAAAACAATCAATTTTTGCATGATAAGTAGTTAACCAATCAATCCCTAGAATCACGTCAAATGCAAGTGTTTTTAATGAAATAAGATCGACAGGTAATGTGTGGGTACCAACTTGAACCAAACAAGACTTATAAACCGTGGATGTAATGAAGGTTTCTCCCAATGGAGTTTCAACTACTAAGTCAAAGTCTAATTTCTCCGGAATTAAATTTAATCGATGAGCGCAAGTAGGAGAAATAAAAGAATGGGTAGAACCGGTATCAAATAAAGTATAGACTTCGTTAGAGTTTATGATAAGCTTACCCGTGATGACCTCATTCGGGCTCCTTGCTCTCTGGGAGTTCACAATAAACGCTCTCCCTTGCACAACCGGTTTTGACTTTTCTGGGACGGCCTTTGGTGCCTCCATCCTAGCTGAATTTGTCTTCGGTAAACGACAAAATCGGGCTAAATGACCTTCTCTTCCACAATTATAACATGCTTTGGACTGCATCGCGCAGTTTGGACTGATGTGCCCCTCCCCTCCGCATTTGAAACATATGATAGGTGGTTGTTCTCCTTCCTCAACGACAGGTGCTGGTGCTGACGTCTTTCCATCATTGTTGAATCTCCTCTTCTTGAAATGCCCATTCTTATTGTTTTGGCCCTGATTACCACCGAAGTGGTTACCATTTCTGGCCTGTTGATTCCCTCCACGCTTGTTGTCACCGCTTCGATGACTGCTTTCACTGGTATTATGATTTTGCCGGCTGCTCTCTTTTGGTTGCGTTGTCTCGTTATCGCGCTCCACCAACTGAGCCCTATTTACAACATCTGAATACAAACACAGTTTATGAGAAACAAGATATTGACGTATCTCCGGCTTCAAACCTCTTAAAAACATCCGCGTCATTCTTTCTTCATTATCCACCAGGTGGGACGCAAACCGGGATAACTCCGCAAATTTTGCCTCGTACTGCGACACGGTCATATTATTCTGCTCCAATTTGATGAATTCCACCTCCTTCATGTGACGAATACTCTCGGGAAAGTATTTGTCGTTAAACAGCTCTTGGAACTTCTCCCAAGACATCTTCAGTGCGGCAGGTTGAGTACGCTTTATCGATTCCCACCAGTAATCTGCCTCTCCTCGCAACATAAAGGCGGCAAAGGAAACCTTTTGCTCCTCGGAGCAACCCAAGACATCAAATATCTTGGTGATCTGCTTTATCCATGTTTCAGCTACAAGTGGTTTGGGTTCTCCCTTAAACTCCGGTGGTCCCAGCTTCTTAAACTGTTTAGCGGTGACCGCCTGAGAGTTTCCAGTATTTCCACCTACGTTGTGGACAGGAGCCGCTTTCACCTATTGTTGTATAAATTGCATAAAACCTCTGAACATTCCATCATTCATCATCTGGTCAGTGTTGTTGTTTGCATGAGGATTGTCACCTTCCTGATGAACATTATCCTGATTATTGATATGTGGTGAATCAATAGTCGCATGTGCTCCATTGCTATTCTCAACATTCTCAGATGCCATTTTCAGATACTACCACAAAATAAAAGTTAATTGATGTCATATATTATCCTTATATTATGACCGACCAATTAAATACCATGCAAATAAACTTAGGTAGGTCATACTAGCGAAGGAATTCCCCGTCTCTCCCCTCCTAGTTCTATTCTCACATCTTAGCTAGGGATCATATCCCTAAGCTTTGATACCAACTGTGACGCCCCCAAAATTAGGTATACATCACCCATCTTGGGTCGTCAGATACATAGTACAAAATACAAATACAACTTACTAATACAACTGTCGTGTACAATACGACAAAACATAAACTGTGAGTTTGAATACAAATATTATCTTCTAGAGAGTATTCATACTCAAAAGGAGTCCTCATTACATTTATTAACACACCATTACATAGAATAGTGAGGACTACTAACTAATACTATCATTCGGACCATCACTCCATTCCCCGACTTGCCCCAGCTACGTTCTCATTTCCTGAAGAGAACAGTGAAAGAAAGGGTGAGCTCAACTAGCCCAGTAAGAAATATTATGACTAAGATAATGCAGAATAAATTATCATTAGCCTTCAACAATGTTAAACTGATAAAATATAATAGACATCAAGTTTAACTGCAGCGGAACAAGCAATCTATTAAAAGAGTCAAGTAGAAAATAAACTCTACTATCTTTTATGATTTAAAAAGTTTTTCAACACTATGATCGCTGAGACTCAGCCTAATAAAATAATCCACATCATCGAATCACCCCTACACTACGGCCAAGGATATTCGTGTATTCATTAATGGTCATGATCATGCCAACAACTGTCCATCAACGCACTACGGGCCAATGAGGACTTTTACAACATCATTTGTAACATTACGGTCCTGATTATACCGAATAATCCTTGGTCATAATCATACCAAGTCCATCTATGCACTACATGCCACAGATGACTTTCAACATTTTATAAACATGAGGATGATGACAATGATATAAGAATTCAATAAAACAAGTTCAAGAATTAATTTATCCAAGAATTAACAACGTCCAAATTGTCAACATGATACTGCTTTGTGGAGTAAACTTCAAGACTGATCAGGAGAATATTTTCATGAATAGATACTAGATGAAGCGCAAATGTCAAGGATATTCCACTAATTTCATGGAGTATAGAAGTCAAAACTTAACCAACTGAGTATAATAAAGAATGGTATAACAAAAGAAATCACCATGCATGCGATATACCGCACAGATTCTTAACAGAATAATAATAATGGAACCAGGTCCGGCGTAACCGCACAGACAGGATATTCCGACAGAATAATAAATAATGGAACCAGGTCCGGTGTAAACGCACAGACAGGATATTCCGACAGAATAATAAAGAACAGTATAATAAATAATGGAACCAGGTCCGGTGTAAAACACACAGACAGGATATTCCGACAGAATAATAATAAAGGCGGAACCAGGTCCGGTGTAAAACACACAGACAGGATATTCCAACAGAATAATAGAAGAATATCACCAAGTATAAGGTAGACCGCGTATACTGGTTATTCCAACAGAATAATAAAGAATGGAATAATAGAAGTTCTCTTCATGAATATAAAAGAAATAATATTCCCTACCTTAAAAGAACTGGATATTGGAAAAGTGAAGTAGCAGAATACTTTTACTCTCTCTCTCTCTTATTCTCTCTATACTTTCTCTCTCTATAGCTTGAATGAATTCGTGAGAATAATGAAGCCCTAGGCCTCTATTTATAGAAAAACTGAGGGTGGCTCTTGGTCTTAACGAAGGGTCAAATGACTCTTGGTCTTAACGAAGGGTCAAATGACTCTTGGTAATATTGAAGGGACAACTACTATTGACGAAAGTAATTACTATTGACCAAGGTAAATACTATTGACGAAGGTAATTACTATTGACCAAGGTAAATACTATTGACCAAGGTAAATACTATTGACGAAGGTAATTACTATTGACCAAGGTAAATACTATTGATGACGGTAATTACTATTGACGAAGAGACTCTTAGATGATGACATATGGGCCCCCCATAAAAAATAACCAAACTTACCACAACGTCTCAATTATTGATTTAATAATATAACATATTATACAGATGATACTATGACAATAATTTAAGAGATATGATGCAGCAATTACTGTAGCAATAATTGAGTATAGCTGAGTGACTTCTTACGTAAGTATCAATAATCAATACCGTGTGCTACTATGCAACCACGCGTATTACTGTACTTTTACTATCGGGTAGTTCAACAGTTTTAACGGTAACACCTCAGCCGTTATTTTATAGAAAGATAATTTTTGTCGTTTTCTAACTACGACAATACTTTTGTTGTGGGGTCCACCAATGATTGTGCCGTCGTACAAATATTCCCCGACAAACAGAATATTCCCCGACCAAACGAATATTTTATAACAACTTGCTTACTTTGCAAAATTTATAAATATTACCCACAACTATAACATTATATCAAATTAACTCCATAATATTCAAAAATAATATTTATAAAAAATTCATCTTTATTTATAAAAGTTGGGGTCTTACATAACCTATCATGACATAGATAAAAGATAATGGAGAAGAAGTCTTACTTTTGAAGTCTTGGTAAGTAGCTTCTTCTTCTTCTTACTTATGGAAGTAACTTATTTATAACTTAATCTCTCTAACACTTAAGCACTTTGTAATGGTTGGATTACTTGAACAACTAACAAATGGCTTGCAAGCTTCCTCTATTTATAGAATTTACAAAGCTAGGGTAGTTTAGTCATTAAATCAACCCACCTCCTTAAGCCACCTCCTTACTATTTATTACTTGGCTAGCACAACACTTATCTTTTGCTTGGCCATTACTCCTAAGTCTTGGTCACCACATTAACTTGGTTACCATACTAACCATATCAATATGGTTTGCCCCATGGGTCATACCACTCATGGATTCTAGCTTGGGCTTGGATTAAATAAATCCTTGGACTTTACATTAACAAATACTAACTTGTTTATTAACCAATAATTGGGCCTTAACATTTAATTTACTTGGACTTTAATAATTGTTAATCAATCTTCCAAGTCCATTAACATTATCTAGTACATATAATTTATGTATTATTTTCGTATTCCAATTCATATAGAATTTATATACGATAATTCATTCTTCATACTAACTCGTATAATACTTCGTATTATAGTCTTTTCATTACTTTGTACAATACCTAAGTATCATACCATTATTACTTATTCATTACTATTTCGACTTCCTTAACGTTTATAAATTAATCCCACAAGCGAAATATTACATTTTCCATAATTAGATTTTTATTACATAATCCATCTTACCTTGTTATTCCATCATTACGTATTTCTCGAAAATTCAAAATTATATCCCAAGCAAATCTCGATGAATAATGTTTTTTCAAAAAATTTCTTGGAAAACCTTTATTTTCGTCTTGGAAATTCAAACACTTTAATTCATCCACGTAGCTCATTACTACGACATTCTAACATCAATAGGTTATATAACGACAACCATCTTGATAACACATAGAATAAGATTTTATTATTATTTAATTTAATAAAATCATTTTACAATAAGATCCGAATTTCTCAGTCGTTACATTCTTCCCCCTTATAAAGATTCTATCCTCAGAATCTCGTCTTACTCTGACCAAATTGATGGGGAAAATTTTTCTTCATCTGTTCTTCTAGCTCTCACGTTGCTTCCTCAACATCGTGGTTCTTCCATAATACCTTTACTGATGGTATTACCTTGTTCCTCAGAACTTCTTCCTTTCTATTAATGATTTGTATCGGCGATTCCTCATATGTTAAGTCCTTCTCGATATGAATCAGCTCATACTCGATTACATGCTTATAGTCCGGCTTATATGGACGTAATACCGATACGTGAAACACGTTATGTATACGTTCTAGGTCTGGAGGTAATGCTATCATATAAGCTACCTCTCCCACCCGTTTTAATACTTCAAAAGGTCCTATAAACCTTGGACTTAACTTTCCTTTCATTCCAAAACGTATCTTTCCTTTCCAAGGAGATACCTTTAGAAACACATACGAGCCCACCTCAAACTCTCGACTTAGTCTCTGTGAGTCCGCATACTTCTTCTGTCTGTCCTGAGCTGTGACGAGACGCATTCGAATTAACTTTACCACATCCGATGTCTGCTGCACCAATTATGGTCCTAGCATACGGCATTCTCCCACCTCATCCCAACACAACGGTGTCCTGCACTTTCTTCCATACAGAGCTTAATAAGGCGGCATACCTATGCTTGCATGATAACTGTTGTTATACGCAAATTCTACTAGCGGTAGATGATCATCTCAACTACCCTTGAAATTCATGACACAAGACCTCAACATGTCTTCTAACGTCTGAATTGTTCTCTCGCTCTGCCCATCAATCTGAGGATGATACGCTGTGCTTAACTTCAGCTGTGTTCCCAACTGTTCTTGCAAACTCCTCCAAAAGTTCGATGTGAATCGTGGATCACGATCAGACACAATCGATACCGGTACTCCATGTCTGGAAATGATTTCTTTAACATAAAGTTTAGCTAATTGGTCTAAGTTATACTTGACCCTGATTGGCAAAAAGTGAGCCGACTTCGTTAACCGGTCCACTATTACCCAAATTGCATCGTACCCTTTATTTGTCGTCGGAAGTCCCACCACGAAATCCATCGTAATATGCTCCCACTTCCATTCTAGAATCTCCAATGATTGTAAAAAGCCACTGGGTCGTTGATGTTCAGCCTTAACTTTTTGACAAGTCAAGCACCTACTCACATACTCTGCTATTTCTCTCTTCATGTTTAGCCACCAAAAACTCTGTCGAAGGTCTTGATACATCTTAGTGCTACCAGGATGTATCTAGTACCTCGAACTATGAGCTTCTTGTAACACTTGCTCCTTTAATTCTGTCTCATTCGAAATCCAAATTCTTCCTTCAAATCTTAATAATCCCTCATTATCAAGACTATACTTAGAATCTTCCTTCTCGGATAACTGCTTCTTCATTTGGTTACACTCGTCTGACTTGAGTTGTACCTCCTTGACTCTGTCTACGATGGAAGGTTGCATTTCCGTCACAAAGAGTATCTGTCTACTATCACTCGGCATCTTTACTTCTATTTTCGTACTATCTATTTCTGTTATTAACTCATCTTGAGCCGTCAACATAGACAACTTTTCCCGACCCTTCCGACTTAAGGCGTCGGCAACTACATTGGCCTTTCCAGGGTGATACAGGATTTCACAATCATAATCCTTTATCAACTCTAGCCATCTTCTCTGCCTTATATTCAACTCTTTCTAAGTGAAGATATACTTTAGACTCTTATGGTCCGTATATATCTCACATTTTTCTCCATAAAGATAATGTCTCCATATCTTTAGGACAAACACTATTGCGGCCAGTTCCAGATCATGAGTAGGATAAACTTTCTCATAATCCTTCAACTGTCGTGATGCATACGCAATGACTTTGCCATGTTGCATAAGCACACAACCAAGTCCCCTATGCGAAGCATCACTATATACTACAAAATTTCCTGTGTCATCTGGCAATGACAAAACAGGCGCTTCACTTAATCTTTTCTTCAGTTCTTGAAAACTGTCTTCACATTTATTCGTCCATACATATTTCACCATCTTCCTTGTTAAATTAGTCAATTGGGTAGCTATCTTCAAAAAATCTTGGATAAATCTTCGATAGTACCCTGCTAATCCTAGGAAACTCCGCACCTCAGTCGGCGTTTTTGGCTGTTCCCAATTCATCACTGCTTCCACCTTCGCTGGATCCACTGAAATCCCCTCTTGGTCAATGACATGACCTAAAAACTGCACCTTTCCCAGCCAAAATTCACATTTGGTGAATTTCGCATATAACTTCTCTTTCCTTAGTGTCTCCAACACTAATCTTAAGTGTTCAGCATGATCTTCTGGCGTCTTAGAATAGACTAGAATATCATCGATAAACACAACGACGAACTTGTCCAAATATGGTTTGAACACTCTATTCATCATATCCATAAATGCAGCTGGTGCATTCGTCAACCCAAATGACATTACTAGAAACTCGTAATGACCATAACGAGTCATGAATGTTGTCTTTGTTACACCTTCCTTCCTAACCTTCAACTGATGATACCCCGTCCGCAAATCTATTTTAGAAAAATACTTTGCCCTTTTCAATTGATCAAAGAGATCATCGATCCTGGGCAATGGGTATTTATTCTTTATCGTTAACTTGTTCAACTCCCGATAGTCGATACAAAGTCTCAACGATCCATCTTTCTTCTTGACAAACAACACTGGTGCCCCCCACGGAGAAACACTTGGTTGAATGTACTTTCTGTCCAATAGTTCCTGTAGCTGAACTATTAGTTCTTTCATTTCCACAGGCGCCATACGGTATGGTGCCCTTGAGACTGGTGCCGCTCCTGGCACAATGTCTATCACAAATTTGATCTCCCTATCTGGCGGTAACCCTGGTAACTCACTTGGAAATACATCCATGAACTCGTTTACTATAGGTATTTGTTCCATGGTTGCTCTCATTCTCTGGCTATCAACAACATGGCATAGATAACCTACACATCCCTTCCTTAAAAGTTTTGTAGTTTGTGTCATCGTAAGGCAACACGAACGTCCTGGCGATTTATTACCATAAAATACTACAGGAGGTTGCTTCAATGTCCTGATGCTCACACACTTCTTTTGGCAATCTATAATTGTTCCATGATTAATTAACCAATCTATTCTGAGAATTACGTCAAATTCTCCTAACTTTATCGGTATTAAATCAACCGATAACTTACAACTAAGTACATCTACGCAACAACTCCTATGAATATCTTCAACAGGAATTATCTCTTCGTTTGCTACCTTAATGTTCTAAGGTATAGGCAATTTTTCGGGAAATAATTCTAGTCGTCTAGCAAAATCACATGCTATAAACGAACAAGTAGCACCCGAATCAAATAGCACGGATGCATTTATATTATTGATTAGAATAATACCTGCAACTACATCCCCTGATGCCACAGCATCTTGGACCGCCATATTAAAAGTGTGGGCCATTGATTTACCCAGCTGAGCTAGACCACTAATAGTCAACTTACTGCTATTAGTCCCCTTATTTCCTTCTATCCCCTTCTTCGGGTAGTTCTTCGCTATGTGGTCAGTTGATCCACATACAAAACATCCGTGATTTTTCTTCGAATTTGGACAGTTAGGCGAAATGTGCCCTTCCTGTCCACAATTATAACATATTGCCTTTCCTTTGAGACAGACTCCTAAGTGAGTCTTCCCGCAGGTTTTACAGGCCTCCGTCCTTCTCTTAGAATCCCCTTGTTTTACTCCAGTATTCCCAGAGTTAAATCCCTTCCTCTTTTGACCATTGCCACTTCCACTGGCTCCCTCGGTCTTGATTCATCCATCAACCTTGCCCTTGTTTTTCTTATCCTTGTGGTACTGGCTGAGAGCCTCATTCCCACCTTCGGTAATTATTGCCTTTTCTAATATGGTTCCAAAGGAAGTACTTTGGAATACAAAAATTCGGCTATAGAGCCAGGGTTTCAAGCCCTACTCGAACCTTCTAGCATTTCTCACTTCAGTGTCCACTTGATGTGGAGCAAATCATGCCAGTTCATTAAACTTGGCGACATACTGGGGAACTGTCATATCCCCTTGTTTCAATTTAAGAAACCTCATTTTCATCCTCCCTTGAATACTCGTGAGAAAATAGTTCTCGAAGAAAATCTCCTTAAACCTATCCCACGTTAGATTTCCTATATCGGCCCTAGCCTGGTGTGCCTCCCACCAGAAGTTGGCATCTCCTTTCATCAAATAGGTTACAAAGGCAACCTTTTGACCCTCCTCAACATTTGCTATTACAAATGTTTTCTCGATTTCTTTTACCCAAGTCTGGGCTTCTATAGGGTCCGTAGTTCCTTTGAACTCCGGCGGACCTACACTTTTAAAATCCTTAAAAGTAATAGCTCGTACTACTCCCGGAATCACAGGTATATTAGCCCCCATTCTATTAAATGCAGTCGTTAAAAGATTAACGAACTCCTGCATTGGATTAATTAGACTACCCTCCGGTTGGTTAACATTAGTGCCTTGATTTCGTTGTCTCCTTCTTGGCGGCATTTTGCTGTTAAGAAAACAACACATCATTATTACTTTATTCTTGTTGGTTTGTTATTATTTATAATAAAACAATAACTCATACTCATTACCCAATATATTCCATAAAAAGACTTATATTGATTCATAACTCGTAGTATAACACTACATTGCTTACATTACTCAGCCTTAGCTGATTACATTACCATCCTGCAATTACTTTCCAAAAATTGGGATTTTACAAAAACCTACCCTTTGTTATACAAAAGAGGGTTTTACGTCACTACTAGATACATAATATTTACATATCTAAGCTACTCTAGCTATTGCTAGGTTACATCCGCCTTAGGGCATTTTCAAAATCTTTGCTGGCCAGACCGGCAATAACATCCTTACTGATAGTATGTCGGGTCTGTCCTGCTTCTACCGGATACCCAGCTACCTGCTGCTGGAAATCCACATGAGAACTCCTATGTATATAGGACATCCTCTCCAACTTCAGCTGTTTAGTCTTTAGCTCCTGCTTGAGCTCAAAGACTTCACATTTCAACTCTCAGACCTTGTCCTTAGCTAGAATTCTATCATCGTGCTCATCTTCCTACATTCCCTCCATGCTAGTCTTGTCTTCACGGACAGCTTGGAGTTCCTCTTTCAACTCCTTAACCTCTTGGCAGTAATGGATATTCCTATCCAATACTGACATAAACAATGCCTTCATCGATTCCCCCGTAGACAATTCCTCTGTAGGTGGAACCTAATCAAAGGACATCATGTCCACCTCCTCCTCTAGCATGCCATCAAATATAGACATGTAGTCTAAATCATCTGAATCTCCAGACTCGATTGTCACCACCTCTGGTTCTACGGCTACAGGATTTGGTAGTATCTCTACCCGATTAACCGAATCCTCGCTCACTACATGTATGTCTCTATACATATCATTTTCTCCTGACATCTACAATAAACAATATAGTTTGATTAGTATACGTCAGTAAAATAATAGAAACACATAACATAATATAATGCATTTTTATAGGGTTACTTTTCATCTTTTACTTCTTTATTCTTTCTTAAGGTTATGACTTAAGGTTCTATTTTCCCCCTTAAGTTTTATAACCTAGGCTTTGATACAAACTTGTAGCGCCCCCAAATCCAGGTATCTTCAAACCCGACAGATGGTGCTATACTGTACAAACATTCATACATTCATTCAATTGAAAAGTCTAAAAGAACGAATATATCTTCTATATATTTAAAGTAATATTTACATTCCAAGGTTCTATACCCATTACAAAGGTTCTTTGTCATAATATCAGTTACATTACAACAATATACCTATACTATTACAAGACAGCTTAACAATCTACCTTAGCTTTTCCTTTATTCTTTTTCGATCCTTCAGGACGTTCAGTCTTAGCTGCATTCATATGGTTTAAGCAAGAGTGAGCATAACTAGCTCAGCAAGTATAACAATTCAATAACAACATGCTTGACACATACGAATCGTATATCTTCAATAACTGAATAATAGTCATGAAGTACTATTGATAATTCAAAATCGCACTTTACCTTTCTTTCAAAATGTTTTACAATAATAACAATATTTAGTAAAACATTCACTCTGGTCAAAGACCTCGAGTAATCATTCTTTCTTGGCAAAAGGACAACCCGGAACGAATTCCGTAAGCCCGATATTACTTACGAGCACTTCTAGGTGATCAGCCTATTGTACTCTATGTTGATCAACACTACATCCATTAAACGTATGTACGTTTAATCATTTGGCAACCTCACGTGCCTGTCGTTTTACCAACAAAACATTTGTTTAACATTTCAGTCTTCTTTTGAAAACCATATGGAGTAGTTGACAAAAGACAACAACATTTGATAATAGATGAATAAATTACCAAGTCTAGCCAAGGGATTGGCTTTAACTTCAACATACCTTAATTCATGCGAAAGAATACATGAACCTCAAAAACCTGTTCAGATTGAACTGAGACAAGAGTGAGAATACTTGCCTTTAGCGTCTGCTACCGTAAATTAACTTTATGTTTAAGTCTTTCAAGTCTCTAGAATACATGATCACATAATGCCTTACATTAGGTCACATATAATCAAGTATGTATATGACTATATCTTACCCTTCTTCTCAATCTAATTGTGTATTAGATTCAGTTATTATTCGTTCCGGTTGATCATTATCCTTGCATTTATATTCGACTAAGTTATTTCAACTTTTATATAACATCCTTAAGGTTTAACAAAGTTTAAACAAAGTTTCATTACAATCCTTATGTTGTGTTTACTTTCAAAATAATTAGTTTTCCTTTCTGTGTACTTAGAAACATTCATTACTATCTTTTTTTTGAGACTGGCGCTGCGGCGCGAGTCCTTACTTAATGGGCCGCGCTGCGGCGCCACACTCTAGAAGATTTTCTTACTATACATGGCGCTGCGGCGCCACAAATTGTACTACTATTCACGCTGCGACGAACTCTTGCAGTGTGCTCGGCTACTGTTACGCGCTGCGGCGTGACTCATTTAGCCTAGGGTTGGCGCCGCGGCGCCAACTCTGTGCACCAGAAAACAATTTCAGTTTTTAAATTTTGTGAACTTCCCGGACTCATAACTTCTTCGTTATAAGTCAGAATTTGCTCATTCAAAAGCCTACGATTCACAAATTATGTAATCTACGCATTCATGCAAGAATTTTATCTATTTGACTTTGTTCGCTAAAAATTCACTTATTGATTCATTTTTAACGAAAACGATAAACGTTCGTGAACGTTCAACGCTCGTTTCTTCATTCTAAGTCAGAATCCGGTCATTTTCGAGTCCGCAACTCTTAAATGCCAAATATGACTTGTCTCCATTGGAAAACAACGGTTTCTAGTTTAAACACAAAATTTGACTTCTATTCCGAGAATTTCACGAATTCGACGATTATCGTCCAATCGTGCAATTTCCGGCAAATCTTCATTCTTATGATTTGTTCCACATTACCAATGAATTCCATTCGTCATGTGAACATCTTAACATACTTATTACAACAACTTATATTCATTGTTGGATTTTATAGTTATTTCTTCATGAGCTTATAACTTATCAAATTATAAACTACTTAATATTTCATTGTTCATGACTTATGATAATTAAAGTTTCTTAATCATCATACCTTATATGTTCTTAATATATAACTTTACTTATGTATACATGATACATATGATCATGCAATTTCTTTTACATCCATATCATTTCTCTTAATAAACTCATTACAAGTTCATAATACTTTCACATAAGTTTATAACTTATGCTAGCTTAAATAACTTATTACCAACTTATGTGACTTAAGTTTATTGCTTACTCATTCTTCTTACTTTTTAACATTCATGTTCCTTAATCCAAACTTTTCTTATTAACCTATCATGATAGAGATAAAAGATAATGGAGAAGAAGTCCTACTTTTGAAGTCTTGGTAAGTAGCTTTTTCTTCTTCTTCTTACTTATGGAAGTAACTTATTTGTAACTTAATCTCTCTAACACTTAAGCACTTTGTAATGTTTGGATTATTTGAACAACTAACAAATGGCTTGCAAGCTTCCTCTATTTATAGAATTTACAAAGCTAAGGAAGTTTAGTCACTAAATCAACCCACCTCCTTAAGCCACCTCCTTACTATTCATTACTTGGCTAGCACAACACTTATCTTTTGCTTGGCCATTACTCCTAAGTCTTGGTCACCACATTAACTTGGTCACCATACTAACCATATAAATATGGTTTGTCACATGGGTCATACCACTCATGGATTCTAGCTTGGGCTTGGATTAAATAAATCCTTGGACTTTACATTAACAAATACTAACTTGTTTATTAACCAATAATTGGGCCTTAACATTTAATTTACTTGGACTTTAATAATTGTTAATCAATCTTCCAAGTCTACTAACATTATCTAGTACATATAATTTATGTATTATTTTCGTATTCCAATTCATATAGAATTTATATACGATAATTCATTCTTCATACCAACTCGTATAATACCTCGTATTATACTCTTTTCATTACTTTGTACAATACCTAAGTATCATACCATTATTACTTATTCATTACTATTTCGACTTCCTTAACGTTTATAAATTAAGTCCACAAGCGAAATATTACATTTTCCATAATTAGATTTTTATTACATAATCCATCTTACCTTGTTATTCCAGCATTACGTATTTCTCATAAATTCAAAATTATATCCCGAGCAAATCCCGATGAATAGTATTTTTTTCAGAAAATTTCTCGAAAAACTTTTATTTTCGTCTTGGAAATTCAAACACTTTAATTCATCCACATAGCTCAAATACTACGACATTCTAACATCAATAGGTTATATAACGACAACCATCTTGATAACACATAGAATAAGATTTTATTATTATTTAATTTAATAAAATCATTTTACAATAAGATCCGAATTTCTCGGTCGTTACAATACCTATTTTGGGGGCGTCACAGTTGGTATCAAAGCTTAGGAATATGATCCCTGGCTGAGATGTGAGGTAAGAACTAGGAGGGGAGAGACGGGGGAATTCTTTCGCTAGCATGACCTACCTAAGTTTATTTGGTATTTAATTGGTCGGTCAGAGTATAGGGATAATATGTGATATGTTAATTAACCCTTGTTTTGTTGCAGTATTTGAAAATGGCATCTGAAAATGTTGAGATAAGCAATGGAGCACAGGAGACCGTTGAGTATCCACAGATCAATAATCAGGATAATGTGCAACAAGAAGACAATAATCCTCATGTAAACAACAACACTGATCAATTGACGAACGACAATACGTTTAGGAGTTTTTTAGAATTCATGCAACATCAGGCGAAGGTGGCTCCTGTTCATAATGCAGGAGGAAACAATGGTAACCCACGGTTGGTCACCGCTAAGTAATTCAAGGAGCTGGGACCACCGGAGTTTTTGGGAAAGCCAGAACCACTTAAGGCGGAGACGTGGTTAAAACAGATCACCAAGATATTTGATGTCTTGGGATGCTCCGAGGAGCAAAAGGTTCCCTTTGCCACCTTTATGTTACGTGAAGAGGCAGATCACTGGTGGGAATCTATAAAACGTACCCAGCCTGACGTAGTCAAGATGTCTTGGGAGAAGTTCCAAGAGCTGTTCAATGACAAGTACTTTCCCGAAAGCATTCGTCACATGAAGGAGGTGAAATTTATCAAGTTGGAGCAAAACAACATGATCGTGTCGCGGTACGAAGCCAAGTTTGCTGAGTTGTCCCGATTTGCATCCCACTTGGTTGATAATGAAGAGAGAATAACGCGGATATTTTTAAGAGATTTGAAGCCGGAGATACGTCAATATCTTATTTCTCATAAACTGTGTTTGTATTCAGATATTGTAAATAGGGCTCAATTAGTGGAGCACGATAACGAGTCAACGCAACCAAAAGAGGGCAGCCGGCAAAATGATAATACCGGTGATAACAGTTATCAAAGCGGTGACAATAAACATGGACGGAATCAACATGCCAGAAATGGTAACCACTTCGGTGGTAATCATGGTCAAAACAATAAGAATGGACATTTCAAGAAGAGGAGATTCAACAATGATGGAAAGACGTCAGCACCAGCACCCGTTGTTAAGGAAGGAGAACGACCACCTATCATATGCTTCAAATGCGGAGAGGAGGGACACATCAGTCCAAACTGCGCGATGCCATCTAAAGCATGTTATAATTATGGAAGAAAACATCAGCTAGCCCAATTTTGTCGTTCACTGAAGATAAGTTCAGCTAAGATGGAGGCACCAAAGGCCGTCCCAGAAATGTCAAAGCCGGTAGTTTAAGAGAGAGCATTTTTTTCGTGACAAGGAACCTGAATAAAATTATCACGGGTATGTTAGTCATAAACTCTTGTGAAGTCTATACTGTTTTAGATACTGGTTCTACTCACTCTTTTATTTCACCTAGTTGTGTTCAATGTTTGAAGTTAACTCCAGAGAAGTTAGACTTTGATATATCTATTTAAACTCAGTTGGGAGAAACCTTCGTTACCTCCACTATTTATAAATCGTGTTCAAATCAACACTTTCACGTTACCTGTCGATCTTATCTCTTTGAAAATACTTATATTTGATGTGATATTTGGAAACGATTGGTTAACTACTCATCATACTTTTCGTAAGGTTGTTAGTTTTCATACTCCTAACCAACCTGTTATGCGAATTCAAGCAACAAAACCACTAAAGTCAATCATTGTCATATCAAGCCATAAGTAAAGAGCCCTGGTCCTTTCGTTGTTGACTTTCTTGTGTGGAATGCACGGAAGCCAGACTTTCTGTATGCGACGTCGTGAATGACGATACCAAGTTGATAGGTATCAATGTGACGTGTTATCCAAGTCTTGGATGATGGTCACAGTTTTGAACGATATTTCTATTATTAATAAAGTTCCTGACGTATTCTTGAAGACTTCTTAGCCTACCCCAGAGCGTGAAATCGAATTTTTTATTGACCCCAGTACAAAACCCATTTCTTAAACCCTTAAATATTTCTTTAACTAAAGCGAACGTATCATGCGCCAAAGACATTGGCTCGAGCTGTTGAAGATTATGAGCATACCATTCAATATCATTGTGGAAGAACGAAAGTTGTAGCTGACGAGTTGAGTAGAAGATCGTATGCGAGTGAGATGTTGTTAACACAAAGACCCATTTTGTATAACTTACAAATGATGAAGATAGAGTTAAAGACTCTAGGGACCCACGTGAAGATAACGAATATACGATTAGAATCGACTTTAATCGATAAAGTTAAAGCCGCTCAAGCTACATACTCAGAGCTGATGAATGTGAAGAAGAAGGTTCAAGAAGGCGCTATCTCCACCCTCAATTTAATTGACCCATTTGAAATTCTCGATCGAGTAGGAACTGTGGCTTATAGACTCATTTTACCACCAAGTATGTCGCGCGTTTATAACGTTTTTCACGTATCGTTGTTAGTAAAAACTTAGTCTTGGGGAACTTTGGAGCCAAATTTTAGAATAATTAATGAATCTAAAAAATTATGAAATCATGGGAGTTTTGTAGAGCATGTTACAAGCTTTCCATAGCCTAGAAAACGGACTAATTCCGATAACGGATGAAGAAGTTATGAAGATTTGAAGTATATGTGTCAAAAGTTGCAAAATTTGAAAAATTGGAGTTAAGTGCCAAAGGTCGAGCACCTAGGCACTAGACTCGGCGCTTGGAATCTGTTCTTGGGCGCCTAGGCACTTGCCCAAGGCCAATTTTGGGCGCCTAGGCGCTGGTCTAGTGTTAAGCAAAAATCTATTTGGACGTCCTTTAGTAAATTGGGCATAACTTTTTTATACGAACTCCAATTGAGGTGATTCAAGATAATCCGGAACGAGAACGAATAGACCTACAACGTTTGTTCTTTAAGTTATTTAATTTGAGATCGTTAGAAGGGGTAAAAATGGTTATCTTTGAAACTATTATGTTTTTAGAGGCAATTGGAGGACGTCGGGCATGCACGTATGCAACGTGCAATATTTTCGATAATAAAGGTATTCAAGGTTATACCTCAAGAGTTAGAATCTAAAAATAAAGTCAAGATATCCTCACCTCTTTGGCATATCAAGTGCGTACATAAATTTCGAGGGCGAAATTTAATAAGGAGGGGAGATTGTGAGACCCCAGATTTTATGAATAATGATTTAAATTTCTCGAAATAATTTTTTTAATATTATGGTGTGGATTTGATATAATGTTATAGTTATGGGTAATATTTATAAATTTTGCAAACTACACAAGTTGTTATATAATATTTGATTGGTCGGGGAATATTCGTTTTAACAGAAAATATTCGTACGGCGACACAATCATTGATGGACCCCACAACAGAATTATTGTCGGATTGAGAAAACGACAAAAATATTTTATTGAAAATAACGGCGGAAGTTTTACCATTAATACCGTTGAACTACTCAATAGTAAAAGTATAGTAATATGCGTGGTTGCATAGTAACACACGATATTGATTATTGATGCTTACGTGATAAGTCACTCAGTTTTATTTTATTGGTATTATTAATGTAATAAAACAAAAAAACTTTTTATATAAAACAGAATACTTTTATAAAGTTATTCGTTTTATTAGGCTAATAGTAAAATCTTTTTATATAAAAGAGAATACTTTTATAAAGTTATATGTTTTATTAGACAATAATTAGAATATATTATATTTTATTATGCATAGTGTTTGCATAGTAAAATCTTTTATAAAGTTATTTGTTTTATTAGATTATACATAGAATATATTATATTTTATTTAAAAGATTTTACTTTAAATACGAACCGTCAGATTAAAGTAAATCAATCTAGACCGTTCATGAGTTAGTTACTATGCAGTCCATTTTTTATAAATAGAAGCTCATTCCTTCATTATTTTCTTACGAATTCACTGAAACTCTAGAGAGAAAAATTATAGAGAGAGAAGAAAAGTATTCTGCTACTTCACTACTCCGATATCAAGTTTCTTTTACGGTAAGGGGTATTAATTCTTTTGTATTCATGAAGAGAACTTCTGTTATTCCATTCCGTATTATTCTGTTGGAATAACCTGTATACGCGGGCTACCCTATACTTGGTAAAATTCTTCTATTATTTCATTCATTATTATTCTGTTGAAATATCCTGTCTGTGCGTTTTACGCCAGACATGGTTCCGTCTTTATTATTCTGTTGGAATATCCTGTCTGTGCGTTTTATGTCAGACCTGGTTTCGTCTTTATTATTCTGTTAGAATATCCTGTCTGTACATTTTACGCCGGAACTGGTTCCGTCTTTATTATTATGTTGGAATATCATGTCTATGCATTTTATGCCGGACCTGGTTCCATTATTTATTATTCTGTTGGAATAACCTGCCTGTGCGGTCTATCGCATGCCTGGTGATTTCTTTTGTTATTTCATTCTTTATTATACTCAGTTGGTTAAATTTTTGACTTTTATACTCCATGAAATTAGTGGAATATCCTTAATATTTGCGCTTCATCCAGTATATTTTTATGGAAATATTTTTCTGAGCATTCTTGAATTTTACTGCACAAAGCAGTATCATGTTGACAATTTGGACGTTATTGGTTCCTGGATTAATTAATTCTTGCACTTGTTTTATTGAATTCTTATATCATTATCATCATCCTCATGTTTATATTTTGCTGAAAGTCATCTGTGGCATGTAGTACATAGATGAACTTGGTATGATTATAACCAGGGATTTTTTGGTGTAATCATGACCGTAATGTTATAAATGACGTGGTAAAAATCCTCATTGGCCCGTCGTGCATTGATGGACAGTTGTTGGCATGATCATGACCATTGATGAATACACGAATATCCTTGGCCCGTAGTGCATAGATTATTTGTGGTTGTGATACTAATGAATATCCTTGGCCGTAGTGCAGGGATGATGTGGATTATTTATTAAGCTGAGTCCCAGCGATAAAAGTGATGCAAAACCTTTTAAATCATAAAAGATAGTAGATTTTATTCTCTACTTGACTCTTTTAATGGATTGCTTGTTCTGCTTCAGTTAAACTTGATGTTTGTTATATTTTATCAGTTTAACACTGTTGAAGGCTAACGATAATTTATTTTGTATTATCTTAGTCATAATATTTCTTACTGGGCTAGTTGAGCTCACCCTTTTACTTTCATTATTCTCTTCAGAAAATGAGAATGTAGCAGGGACTAGTCGGGGAACGGAGTGACGGTCCAAATGATAGCATTAGTAGTCCTCACTATTCTATGAAATAGTGTGATAATAAATGTATTGAAGACTTATTTTGAGTTTGAATACTGTCTAGAAGATAATATTTGTATTAAAACTCACAACTTATATTGTATATTTAAGATTGTATTTGTATTCTGTACCATGTATTTGGCGACTCAAGATGGGTGATGTATACCTATTTTGGGGGCGTCACAAAGACAGTTAACCGTCTGATGCCCATTGAACAGGCAAGTTTTAGCCCCATGATAAGCCTTCATACTCAATTGTGTTGTTGGTGCTGACAAACTATAATTTGACGGCGACGGGATACTGCTCCCCCGTACCGGATACCAGAACTGCTCCAGCTCCAGAACCTTCCATATTAACAGCTTCATCGAAATACATGTTCCATATTTGATGTGCATCGTACTGATGGTGTTGCTGAATTGTCATTACCCCTTCATCGGGCAAGTATGTTTCCAAGGGCTTGAAGTCCCCTGAAGGGCAGCCATTTGGTCTGCAATTTCTTGACCTTTAATGGACTTTTGCATCACGTAAACACTTTCAAATTGTTGTAGAATCAACTACCTTCTGGATAGCTGACAATTCAGTATGGGTTTACTGAACACATACTTGAGAGGATCCACGCGGGATACGAGATGAGTTGTGTGCCCATGGAGATAATGTTGTAACCTCGTGGCAGCCCATGCTAAAGTACAACAAGTCTTCTCGATCAGAGTGTACTTGTGTTCACTGCTGCTGAATCTTTTGCTGAGATAATAGATAGCGCATTCTCGGCCTCTATCGTCTTTCTGACCCAGCATGCAGCCCATGGCATTGTCACTTATCGACAAGTACATGAACAGGGGAACATCATCCCTGGGTGGTACCAAAATAGGAGCTTTGACTAGCTGCTCCTTGATGATAAGGAAGGCTTTCTGGCACTCATCATTCCATTTCATGGAGGAGTTCTTCCTTAATAGCTTAAAGATAGGCTCACAGGTTGCTGTGAGTTGAGAAATGAACCTACTAATGACGTTGATTCTTCCTAAAAATCCCCGTATTTCCTTCTCTGTCTGAGGAATGAGCATTTCTGTAATGGCCTAGATTTTGGTGGGATCCAGCTCAATTCCTTTATGGCTGACTAGAAATCCTAGCAACTTGCCTGATTTAACGCCAAGGACGCACTTGGCTGGGTTCAACTTCAAGTTGTACTTACGCAACTTGTTGAAAAGCTTTTTGAGATGGTCTAAGTGGTCATCCTCCATCTGGGACTTGACGATGATGTGATCCACGTAGATCTCTATCTCTTTATGCATTAAGTCATGGAGAAGAGCCATCATAGCTCTCTGATTGGTAGCTCCGGCATTGATGAGGCCAAAAGACAACCGTCTGTAGCAAAAGGTTCCCAATGGTGTGATGAAAGTAGTTTTCTCATGATCCTCCTCATCAACTATGATCTGATGGTACCCCGCAAAGCAATCAGTGAAGGAGTACATACCGTATTGAGCAGTATTGTCAATGAGAATGTGGATAAATGGCACGGGAAAGCAATCTTTAAGGCAAGCTTTATTCAGATCCCGATAATCCATGCAGACTCGCACCTTTCCCCCAAGCTTAGGCACGGGCACGATGTTGGATATCCATTCAGGATATGTGGACACCATGATAATACAACCATAAAATTATTTCACAATTTCTTCTTTCACCTTTAAACTCAACTCAGGCTTCAATCGCCAGAGTTTCTGCTTGACTGGCTTGAATCCCTCTTTGATGGGAAGGCGATGAAGAATAATGTCAGTGGAAAAATCCACCATGTCTTCATGAGACCATGCAAACATATCCTAGAACTGGGTTAGTTATGTAACCATGTCATTCCTCTAGTTTGGGGTAAGGTCTGAACCAATCTATATTAACTTTGGGTTTTCTAAGGTTCCCAAATTGAAGGAGGTGGTTTGATCAAGGTTGGGTTTAGGTTTGTCTTCGACCCATTCTTTGATCTCTGGAGGCACCTCAATGTCCTCTTGTATTTCCAGCAAGTCTGAGTCTAACTTTTCATCAAAGTTACAATCCTTGCGGAGAAGAGGCATCTTATCAGCAAGTACAGGCACATCTAAGTTCAGAGTCCTGAAACAAAATATATTTTCACTTAATATATATGAAACTGTTTAATCATACAAAGTGTTAGCATGTACTAACAAAACAACTGCTAATATTGTACAGAAAAGTAAGCAGTTATAATATCTACAGGGCAGAAAGAAGTTCTGCCCATTTTACCCTTGTCGACCAATACAAGGAGTGATGCTCCAATTGGCAAGGGTAAAGTCCTGGGGGACTACAATGATGGAGGGGCTTTCATCGTCCTCCTTCTCCCGAATGATGACCATTATGTCTGGGCAATCATCGTCTGGGGTATATCTGTTAGTATGTTCATCATGGACAATGATGCGTACACCTGACATCATTCTGACATTGTCTTTCTTGATTCTTCATTCCTCTTCTTCCACCTTGGTATCTGGAACAAAGACTTCCTTCTCCTTTACCGGTATCGACTTAGGAAATAACATAGCCATTACGTTGGCTGGCACCTTTACCGGAGCTTGTGAGGACTCTGGATGTACAGGTGTAAATAATAGCTGTGTGGCTGAAGTGGAAGGAATCAGCCTATGCTTATGTGGATTCCTGTGATTGGTACTGGTAAAATAGCCTAGTCTGGTTGTCCCAGTTTGACAGGACACTTGAATCGGGTGCTTAATACCTTGATGATTTTTTACCAGCCCTTGTCCCGGCTGGTGTCGTAATGACATCATTTCTTGGGTAGCTGCCATCACTTCGGCAGAAATCTTAGGTATGGGAATTGGTGTCCCAATGGCATGATATTGAGGCTTGCTTACTTCCAAAGTGTGGAAACTGACCGGCTTAACATCAGAATTAAAACTGATGAGCGGTATGTTATCTGGTTGAGGGCATTCCAGTCCAGCGTTGACTGTGACTAGACTATTGTTAATAATGTATTTAAGATGGTGATGAAGAGTAAAGGGGACTGCCCCAACCATATAAATCCACGGTCTCCCTAACAGTAGGTTGCATCCCGTATCTATTTTGAGCACGTGAAAAGATACACAAAATGTATGAGTACCAATCTCAATTGGCAGCTCAATCTCTCTGACTGAATTCCGGCCGGATCCATCAAAAGCTTTGATGATCGTATAGCTACTTCGGATTCGCTTGAGATTGACGTTCATTTTCAGCAACGTGGCATAAGGACAGATATTCAAAGAAGAACCTCCATCTACCAAAACTCCAGCTAACATGTATCCGAAGGACAAAACCGCAATGTGTAACGACTTGCAATAACCGGTCCCTTCGGGCAGTATGTCATCATTAGTGAAAGAGATCACATTGTTGTTGAAAATGTGATCAGCCAGATGTTGAAAATTTTCCACATCCACTGATTCCGACAAGTAGGCTTCTTCCAAAACCTTTAACAAGATCTTTCGATGATCCTCAGAAGTTAAAACCAAGTCCAAGATTGAAATTTGGTGTGGAGCTTCTTTTAAGCTTAAAACCACCTTGGCTTCATTATGACCCATAGCACGGAGGAATTTCTCAATCTTCTCCATAGGAATTTTCCCCTTTAATTTAACAGCAGGCTTCATCACCTGTTGGGGAAGATACCGTGGATTCTCCTTTGATACTGTAGCAGTTATATGACATGTAGATCCTTCAGCTTCTCCATAATTCAAAAGAACCTTCTGTAAGCTGACAACAGGATATTGTGGTTTAAATGGAAAAATGAGGGGCTTTGGAGCAACCACTTTTAAGGGATTGTTAATTCCTTTGAGCTGAATTGTGAGTGGTTGAATAGTATCATTAGCCTCAGAGGATATAACTGCCACCAATCCCTTCCATTTAGTGGGATAAGGATTTTCACTCTCAAATAGCACAGTATCATCGTCTGCCAGTTGCAGGACACCGCTATCGATTAAGTTCTAAATAAGGTGGCGGAGTGCCCAACATTTTTCTGTGTTGTGACCGCGAGAATGGGAGTGAAACTGACATACTCCATCAGGGTTAAACTGTCCTGATCGGGAATTGATTGGAGGTAGGAGGGAAGTAATTCTTCCTTCATTGACTAGCATCTGATGTATCTCCTCCATAGGTTGGCCCAGTTATGTAAATTCTCTTCTATTGGCAAAATCTCGACGTACTTTGGCAGTCGTTGTCTTCGTTTCATTTTTTGAAGGTGACGATGGAGTATTAATAATCAAGGGAAGGATACTAGCATGCTCCTGGCTGACTAATTGGTGTGCGACTTGATGCTGTTAGATCACCAGTTCGGCCAATTGCTCAATTTTCTTACATAGAGCTTTCATTTTTCGTTCCATCGTAAACTAGAACTTTGCATAATCCCATTTGTCAACACCGTCTTTGATGATCTGGGATGCTTCGCAGTTGAAATTGGAACCTTGTCCATTGCTCCAATTAATCATGTTGACCTCTTCCTCTATGTGTGGAGGAAGAAGGTGTTAGGCACCCCGCGACATCCGTGTTGCCACGGTGACCGCCACTTTTCAAGAAACTGTTATATGAATGTGTATGTGTGTTTGTGGGTCAATGTGCTGTTATTTGGAAGTAGTGTGAGGCCTCATTCGCACCTATATACACAGTGTTTGAATTTATATAAAAATTCAGTTTTAAACGAGATATATAGCAATGAAGTTTTAAAAGAGGTTTTTCAAACCCTGTGCTCAATAGTAATTGAGACCTTTTACACTCCCATTTTATTGAATGTTCGACTTGATTGCTTTTATTTTCGAGACGCGAAGGATCTTCGAGAAAATAATGTATAAAAAGGTGCTGAACTCCTCGTGGGTATGAAAACCATCTGAGAAAATCCAAACATCATAGATAAATTTACAAGCTGCTTACAGCTGAAAAGGTCCATCACGGGAACCGAATCTAGATTCAGTAGACTGAATCTGTGATCACATGATTCCTAGGCTCACATGATGCCGCAATTGATAAAAACGTAGTAAGCATATATATATATATATATATATATATATATATATATATATATATATATATATATATAAGCTATAAATATATATATACAGACATGATCAACCACCACGAAGCACAGAGGAAACTCCAGGCAGGACGAAATGTACAGAAAGCTGTAGAAACGGTCAACCGCCACGAAGTAAACTCTAAATGGGACAAAATATAAGTATATATATGTATATATATATATATATATATATATATATATATATATATATATATATATATATATATATATTAAAGCAGTAAACGCACCGGATGTAAAATCCAGGCTCATTGAGCAAAGTTCGACACACAGTTCATATATAAGTATATATATACGAAAGCAATTAACCGCACCAGACGTAATTCTAGGGTCAATCGAGGCATAACTCGATAATGTTAGTCAGTATATATATATATATATATATATATATATATATATATATATATATATATATATATATATATATATATATATATATATATATATACAAACAAAAATGAAACCACAGACCGAAGTCCGGGCATACACACGTAACACGACTCTCTATATATGAGCTTACAAGTGTTTAGAATGTGAAAGCACTCAGTTTGGGATTTGTACCTGCGGTTGGGCTGCAGGTGTACCGGAGGCTGCCCGGGGTGCCTTGGGCTTCGCAGGTCCTATCGTCGCGAAGTACGTGCACGCGTGTAACGTGATGCCTGCTCGAACTTTTAGAATTGCAATTCAGGCATCCGACTGAGGTATGTAAGACCTATTTCGGACCGCCGTTGTCGAGAGTTACGCAATGGCATAGGATTAGAGGTTGTACGAAGTCATGAAGATGGGACGATGCCCTCCGGTCTTCACCTTCAAATTCTATCCGTTATCCTGCGTAATAGTCACTCAGGATTGGTTTTCCTCGGCTCTTGTGGGATATTATTATGTAGAAATGTATGTCTGAAATGATGAGACGACGTGATGTGGCGTCAAGGTGGCAAGATGGCGACTTTGCCCCTCACTAGGGTTATCTCTAGTTTGGGCTGATAAAGCAGACATTGCTTAGGGTTATCGCTGAGATTGGACTGCTGCAAGGGTTGAAGGTCCTCAGTGTCATCTCTAAGGTGTGCATGTCCTCCTGGTGTGAGTGCCTCAGTGTAAGCACCGAGGTTGAAGCTAATTACATTTGAAATAAGCATTTCCAGTGTTTTCTCTAGAACTGTAACTGCCTTCCTTGGGGTTATCTCCAAGGTTGGAATCTGCTATTCCCAGTATTGGGACTGAGATAGAACATCTCGGGGTTATCTCTGGGATGAATCGGTCTTCTCCGGTGTATGTTCCGGTATTGGATCTACACGCCTCGGGGTTATCGCCGAGGTTAGAATTATTACTCCTGGTGTGTGTTCCGGGGTTGAAACTGAGCTTTCGGTAGTATCCAGATTGGATGTGAGATGTCTTCCAGGGTTATGTTTGAAAGATGAATCTACTTTCTTCCAATGTCAGTAACAGGTGTGCAAAAAATTTTGAGTGTCTACAGATGCCCCTCTTTATCATATTCATGCAATGCAATGGCATGGATAGGATAAAGAATCCTAGACACTTAAAATGCAACAAGATAAATATGATGCAATATGGAGAAATATGATGCAAGTGTATGATGCATATGAATTGCTTTCCAGTATGCTGAGGATGATTGTCGTCTCCTCGTGATGGTAATGACGACGAGTTTGGATGTGTGATCCAAACCTATCAGTATGTTGACGTTGAGGCTATCACCAAAATCCTTAATCCTGGATGCAGACTTTACTCCAAAGATGTGCCTCTCGTGTACAAGAGATCTGTGGGGATAGAACTTCATCTATTTGAGGATGTGTATAACATATTCCATCATTGATCCTCCTCGATGATGTTGATCCTTTTTGGTTCGTATCGCCATGACATATCAATGTTCTGTTGGAATTACTGCCAACATTATGTGTTGTTAGGGCTGCCCGACCTTCATTGACGTGTGAACCAACGGTTGACCACACATTACAACCCCCGCTGGGGATCCATTTGATCCTCTGTTGACATGTATATCAATGGATGAATTCCCTGCTGGGGATAAATGCCAAGGCTGCTTGGATTTTGATGATGTGTATATCAACTGATGCAATCATCGGATGACTTCTGATGCGGCGTTGGGTTTACTTGCCAACGGCTGAACTGACGTCAAGGTGGCTTGACCTTCGCTGACATGTGTATCAACAGAAAATATGTGTTGGATCATCGCTGATGTGTATATCAGTGGAACATTGCGTTGTAACCCCCGTCGGGGACTCTGTTTATAGACAGATGACCATGCATTGTGACCCCCGTCGGGGATCTCCTTTTGAGATTGTGTTATAACCCCCACTAGGGACTCTATTTATGGACAGATGACCATACGTTGTGACCCCCGCCGGAGATCTCCTTTTGAGATTGCGTTGTAACCCCCGCCAGGGACTCATTTGAAAAGATTAGGGTGACGACCCTAAATTGATGGCATTAGACCAGCGTTTAACCTCTCGCTATCTTTCAATAGAGGACAGATCCCATGTATATGCATGTTGGGATCAGCGCGAGATACCTACTTTTTCTGTTAGCCATCCAGGTTATTCACTAGAGTATTCTGCGTGGATGGAGACAGAGATTTCATCGGCTGCGGTAGTATCCACATTGCTGAGTATTGATTCATATGGTGGAGAGCCCATGGAGTACATTGATTCTCACACCGAGGAGGAGCCATCTAATAGGTTGCCAGTATTTCCTTTAGATTCTCCCAGTACTAGCACTGTCGTGATTCAGCATTCAGCATAGTACTTTGAGCAGAGTCTTCATCTGATGACCTTTGAGAGAGATCAGGCTAGAGCCCTAATGTTGACAGCTCTTGATGGGAGAGACGCAGCCCTGTTAGAGAGGGACGAGGCATTAGCTCGTAGAGATACCGCTATTGTGGAGCGGGATGAGGCCAGATCAGTCAGAGATGCAGTGATAGTTGAGCGGGATAGCGCCCTATCTGCCCGGGATGTAGCCATCATAGATAGTATTATAGTGAGGTCCCTTACCACTGGCATGCTTGCAGAGATGAGCACTTACATTGATGAGCATATGGTCACCATGCAGATGGCTATAGATCTGTTGGGTCGTATTGATATCCTTGTGTAGGAGACCAAAGCTTTGCCTCCTTCTTCGGAGAGGGATGCCATGTTGGGCTTGTTAGCTCGCGTATACACTAATTTGTAGATAGGCTTGTACTTTCCTGCACAGACTAGCTTAGCCATTTTCTCATGTACAGTTTACATTGTATATCAAACATCATTATATATAGCAGGAAAATATATTTTTGATCACTTCCCTTTTAGATATGCTCTAATACTTGCTTGATATTTGCCTGCTTCTTCAGGGCTTGTGCTCTTGATGTATTCTGAATTCCTCCTTGCTGGATGGACATTGAGTGGTATTTGGATAGTTCAGAATAGATCATAGATCTGTGTGTATCCCTCCTATCTTTGGTGTCTTGGGACTAGTTTTTGTATGGAAATGTGGAGAGGAGTGTGGCATTCCTCTCTGAGATTGACATCACCACAGATGGTCGCTAGTACCCCTATTTAGGAGGAGCCTAGTTAATTCCATCTCTTATGGATTGGTGTTGCCCTTTGAGGCACAACCGCAGCTTAGATGGTCATCGAATCTCCTATTTGCGAGGAGAGGTTGGGTATTTCCATCCCTTTGGTTTGAAGCTGATGAAATGTGGTGGATTGAAGTTTAATCCCAGTACCATTGACAAGTATTTGTGTTTTGGTAGGGGGTTAGACTGAACCATGAATGGCTGCCTACGTACTCCTATTGAAGAGAAGATCAGGTCTGCGTAGTTCGAACCTGGTGTAAGAGTTTCAACGCTGTTTATGGTAGAAAAGGTGTAGAAGCTTTATTGATGAAGAGGGTTGTAGAACTGTTTTTGTGGTTTTTGTTTTTTGTAGAAAAGGGTAGAAATGATTTTGTTGTTTTTTGTTTACTGCGACCGGGCCATATTGAATATGGTTGCCTACGTACTCCCGTGTATCAAGGAGATCAGGTCGACGTAGTTCGCCCCTCAGGGCAAGTTGAAAAGCGTGATCCCATGTACAGGATAAGATGCGGGGAAGAAAGATTAATCCCATGTACAGGTCAAATTGTGGGGAAGAAAGTTTAATCCCATGTGCAAGATAGACTGCGGGGAAGAGAAAGTTTAATCCTATGTTGAGGATAAACTGCAGGTACGAGAAGTTTGATCCCATGTATGGGTAGCCAAACTGCAAACGCTAGAGGTTCAATCCGTAATGGGATAACCTAAGTTGTATGAGCGCAGTGAAGCCAGGCTACTGGCCAGATGAGTATGTTTCCCTGAGGGGCAAAGTGTGGAAAGGGTTGTATGTAATGAAGGGTTGAAGAACCGAAATGACTGGTGATCTGATGATCCAATACCAAGATGTTTGCTTGATGGTAACTTTAGACATAGTACCGTTCCATGGTGTCTGAGTTGATAAGCTGTGGAAATTCATCGTCGTCCATTTCCTGTAATCGGAGGGCACCTCCTGTCAATATCTCCTTGACAATAAATGGGCCTTCCCAGTTAGGATCAAATTTTTCCTTGGACTGATCTTGGTTGTCGAGAATCTTCTTCAAAACCAAGTCATTTTGTTTAAACTGCCGTAGCCGAACTTTTCTGTTATAGGATCTGGCGATCCTTTGTTGATATAATTGACCATGGAAGATAGTCATGGTTCGCCTTTCATCTATTAGAGACAATTGGTGATACATGTCTTGTATCCATTGATCTTCACCCAGCTGAGCGTCCATCAATACTCTGAGGGATTCCATTTCTACTTCTATGGGGAGTACTGCTTCCATCCCATAGGTTAATGCGTAGGGGGTTGCCCCAGTTGAAGTGCGCATTGATGTTCTATAGGCTAACAGAGTAAGAGGCAATAGGTCAGGCCATCCTTTGTGGTTGGCGGACATCTTTTGCATGATCTTCTTGATATTTTTGTTAGCCGCTTCAATAGCACCATTCATCTTTGGACGGTAGATGACAAAGTTAAGGTGTTTGATGTGGAATTTACTGCATAACTCCTCCATCATTTTGTTGTTGAGGTTCTTAGCATTGTCTGATACAAAAACCTCTGGTTGTCCATATCGACAAATGACATTGTTTCTGATGAAAGCAATGATGATTTTTTTGGTAACTCTGGGGAAGGAGGCTGCTTCTACCCACTTGGTAAAGTAGTCGATCATGGTGAAGATGAAGCGATGCCCATTACTGGCTTTGGGCTCGATGGGCCCGATCACGTCCATTCCCCACATTGAGAAGGGCTAAGGTGAACTCATATTGTCAAGCTCCCGTGGAGGGGCGTGGATAACATTCCCATGAATTTGGCATTGATAATATCTCTTGACGTGGTCATTGCAGTTAGCCTTGAGAGATAGCCAGTAATGTCCTGTCCAGAGGATCTTCTTAACAAGGAGGGAGCCACTCATGTGTGGGCCACATACTCCACCATTGACCTCATCCATGAGTCTCTAAGCTTGATCATTATCCAAGCATCTGAGGAGACCTAGTCCTGCATCTCTCTTGTAGAGTGCATCTCCACTTAGGTAGAATTTCATAGCAAGTCGATGAATCCGCCTTTGCTCAGTCAGGCTCACCTCAACGGGTGTAAATCCATCTCGAAAATACTCCTTGATATGCTGATACCAAGGTTGTTGGATGGGAGGTAGCTCATCTGATACTTCTCCAACATAGTTCCCATAGGCTGGTGCCTTTTGTAGGGAAAATGTGATACTTGGCATGGGTTCCTTGTCAGGTATGTGAATAAAGGAGGCAAAAGTTGCTAATGCATCTGTGAAGTCATTCCTATTACGAGTAATGTGTAGAAAGGAGATCTCTTTGAACTCCGAAACCATCTGTAAAACTTGCCGATGGTAAGGCAGCAAATGTAACTCTTTGGTTTGATAGATTTCCATGGATTATTTGACTACCAACTCTGAATCCCCAAAGATAGTTAACCATCTGATACCCATTGAACGGGTAAGTTTTAGCCCCATGATACAGCCTTCATACTCAGCTATGTTGTTGGTATTAACAAACTACAATTTGACGGCGACGGGATACTGCTCCCCATACCGGATACCAGAACTACTTTAGCTCCAGAACCTTCCGTATTAACAGCTCCATCAAAATATATGTTCCACATTTTACGTGCATCATACTTATGGTGTTGCTGAATTGCCATTACCCCTTCCTCTGGGAAGTATGTTCCTAGGGTTTGAAGTCCCCTGAAGGTGCAGCGGCTAGTTGATCCATAATTCCTTGACCTTTAATGGACTTTTGCGTCATGTAAACAATGTCAAATTGTTGCAAAATCAACTGCCATCTGGACAGCCGACAATTAAGTATGGGTTTACTGAACACATACTTGAGAGGATCCACGCGAGATACGAGATGAGTTGTGTGCCCATGGAGGTAATGTTGTCACCTTGTGGCAGCCCATGCTAAAGCACAACAAGTCTTCTCGATCAGAGTGTACTTGTGCTCACTGCTGCTGAATCTTTTGCTGAGATAATAGATAGCGCATTCTCAGCCTCTATCGTCTTTCTGACTCAGCATACAGCCCATGGCATTGTCACTTATCGACAGGTACATAAACAGGGGAACATCATCCCTGGGTGGTACCAAAATAGGAGCTTTGACTAGCTACTCCTTAATGATAAGGAAGGCTTTCTGGCACTCATCATTCCATTTCATGGAGGAGTTCTTCCTTAATAGCTTAAAGATAGGCTCACAGGTTGCTGTGAGTTGAGAAATGAACCTACTAATGAAGTTGATTCTTCCTAAAAATCCCCGTATTTCCTTCTCTGTATGAGGAATGAGCATTTCTGTAATGGCCTAGATTTTGGTGGGATCCAGCTCAATTCCTTTATGGCTGACTAGAAATCCTAGCAACTTACCTGATTTAACACCAAAGGCGCACTTCGCTAGATTTAACTTCAAGTTGTACTTATGCAACCTATTGAAAAGCTCTTTGAGATGGTCTAAGTGGCCATCCTCCTTTCGGGACTTGACGATGATGTTATTCACGTAGATCTCTATTTCTTTATGCATTAAGTCGTGGAAAAGAGCCATCATAGCTCTCTGATAGGTAGCTCTGGCATTGATGAGGCCGAAAGACAACCGTCTTTAGCAAAAGGTTCCCCAAGGCGTGATGAAAGTAGTTTTCTCACGATCTTCCTTAGTAACCATGATCTGATGGTACCCTACAAAGCAATCAGCGAAGGAGTATATGCCGTATTGAGCAGTATTGTCAATGAGAATGTAGATAAATGGCACGGGAAAGCTATCTTTAAGGAAAGCTTTATTCAAATCCCAATAATCCATGCAGACTCGCACCTTTCCTCCGGGTTTAGGCACGAGCACGATGTTTGATATCCATTCAGGATATGTGGACACCATGATAATAGCAGCATGAAATTGTTTCACAATTTCTTCTATCACCTTTAAACTCCACTCAGGCTTCAATCGCCTGAGTTTCTGCTGGACTGGCTTGAATCCCTCTTTGATGGGAAGGAGATGAAGAACAATGTCAGTGGACAAACCCACCATGTCTTCATGAGACCATGCAAACACATCCTGGAACTGGGTTAGCAGTGTATCCATATCATTCCTCTAGTTTGGGGTAAGGTCTTAACCAATCTGGATTAACTTAGGGTTTTCTAAGGTTCCCAGATTGAAGGAGGTGGTTTGATCAAGGTTGGGTTTAGGTTTGTCTTCGACCCATTTTTTGATCTCCGGAGGCACCTCAATGTCCTCTTATATTTCCAGCAAGTCTGAGTCAACCTTTTCATCAAAGTTACAATCCTTGCGGAGAAGAGGCATCTTATCAGCAAGTACAGGCACATCTAAGTTCAGAGTCCTGAAACAAAATATTCTTTCACTTAATATATATGAAACTGTTTAATCATACACAGTGTTAGCATGTACGGACAAAACAACTGCTAATACTATACAGAAAAGTAAGCAGTTATAATATCTACAGGGAAGAAAGAAGTCTTGCCCATTTTACCCTTGTCGACCAATGCAAGGAGTGTTGCTCCAATTGGCAAGGGCAAAGTCCTGGGGGACTGCAATGATGGAGGGGCTTTCAACATCCTCCTTCTCCCGAATGATGACCATTATGTTTGGACAATCATCGTGTGGGGTATATCTGTTAGTATGTTCATTATGGACAATGATGCTTACACCTGACATCATTCTGACGATGTCTTGCTTGATTCTTCGTTCCTCTTCTTCTACCTTGGGATCTCGAACAAAGACTTCCTTCTCCTTTACCTGTATCGTCTTAGGAAATAACATAGCCATTACGTTGGTTGGCACCTTTACCGGAGCTTGTGAGGACTCTGGATGTACAGGTGGAAATAATAGCCATGTGGCTGAAGTGGAAGGAATCGGCTTATGCTTATGTGGACTCCTGTGATTGGTACTGGCAAAATAGCCTAGTACGGTTGTCCCAGTTTGACTGGACACTTGGATCGGGTGCTTAATACCCTGATGATTTTTTCCCAGCTGGTGTCCTAATGACATCATTTCTTGGGTAGCTGCCATCACTTCGGCAGAAATCTTGGGTATGGGAAATGGTGTCCCAATGGCATGATATTGAGGGTTGCTTACTTCCAAAGCGTGGAAACTGACCGGCTTAACATCAAAATTGGAACTGATGAGCGGTATGTCACCTGGTTGAGGGTTCAGCATTGACTGTGACTAGACTATTGTTAATAATGTATTTAAGTTGCTGATGAAGAGTAGAGGGGACTTCCCCAGCCATCTGAATCCATGGTCTCCCTAACCGTAGGTTGTATTCTGTATCTATTTTGAGCATGTGAAAAGATACACAAAATGTATGCGGCCAAATCTCAATTGGCAGTTCAATCTCTCCGACTGAATTCCGGCGGGATCCATCAAAATCTTTGATGATCGTATAGCTACCTCGGATTCACTTGAGATTGACGTTATTTTTCAGCAACGTGGCATAAGGACAAATATTCAAAGAAGAACCTCAATCTGTCCTTATGCCACGTTGCTGAAAATGAACATCAATCACAAGCGAATCCGAAGTAGCTATACGATCATCAAAGCTTTTGATGGATCCCGCTGGAATTCAGTCAGAGAAATTGAGCTGCCAATTGAGATTGGGCCACATACATTTTGTCTTTTCACGTGCTCAAAATAGATACATGATACAGCCTACTGTTAGGGAGACCGTGGATTCATATGGCTAGGGTAGTCCCCTATACTCTTCATTAGTAACTTAAATACATTATTAACAATAGTCTAGTCACAGTCAATGCTGAACCGAAATGCCCTCAACCAGGTGACATACCGCTCATCAGTTTCAATTCCGATGTTGAGCCGGTCAGTTTCTACACTTTGGAAGTAAGCAACCCTCAATATCATGCCATTGGGATACCATTTCCCATACCCAAGATTTCTGTCGAAGTGATGGAAACTACCCAAGAAATGATGTCATTAGGACACCAGCCGGGACAAGGGCTGGAAAAAAATCATCAGGGTATTAATCACCCGATTCAAGTGTCCAGTCAAACTGGGACAGCCAGACTAGGCTATTCTGCTAGTACCAATCATAGGAATCCACATAAGCATAGGCCGATTCCTTCCACTTTAGCCACACGGCTATTATTTCCACATGTACATCTAGAGTCCTCACAAGCTCTGGTAAAGGTGTCAGCCAACGTAATGGCTATGTTATTTCCTAAGCCGATACCGATAAAGGAGAAGGAAGTCTTTGTTCCAGATCCCAAGGTGGAAGAAGAGGAACGAAGAATCAAGCAAGACATCGTCAGAATGATGTCAGGTGTACACATTATTGTCCATGATGAACATACTAACAGATATATCCCAGACGATGATTGCCCAGACATAATGGTCATCATTCGGGAGAAGGAGGACGATGAAAGCCCCTCCATTATTGCAGTCCCACAGGACTTTGCCATTGCAAATTGGAGCAGCACTCCTTGTATTGGTCGACAAGGTAAAATGAACAAGACTTCTTTCTGCGCTGTAGATATTATAACTGCTTACTTTTCTGTACAGTATTAGCAGTTGTTTTGTCCGTACATGCTAACACTGTGTATGATTAATAGTTTCATATATATTAAGTGAAAGCATATTTTGTTTCAGGACTCTGAACTTAGATGTGCCTGTACTTGCTGATAAGATGCCTCTTCTTTACAAGGATTGTAACTTTGATGAAAAGATGGACTCAGACTTGCTGGAAATACAAGAGGACATTGAGGTGCCTCTGGAGATTAAAGAATGGGTCAAAGACAAACCTAAACCCAACCTTGATCAAACCACCTCTTTCAATCTGGGAACCTTAGAAAATCCAAAGTTAATCCAAATTGGTTCAGACCTTACCCCAAACTAGAGGAATGACATGGTTACACTACTAACCCAGTTCCAGGATGTGTTTGTATGGTCTCACGAAGACATGGTGGGTTTGTCCACTGACATTGTTCTTCATCGCCTTCCCATCAAAGTGGCATTCAAGCCAGTCAAGTAGAAACTCAGGCAATTGAAGCCTGAGTGGAGTTTAAAGGTGAAAGAAAAACTTGTGAAACAATTTTAAGCTAGTATTATCATGGTGAAAACATATCCTGAATGGATATCCAACGTCGTGCTCGTGCCTAAGCCTGGAGGAAATGTGCGAGTCTGCGTAGATTATCGGGATCTGAATAAAGTGTGCCTTAAAGATAGCTTTCCCGTGCCATTTATCCACATTCTCATTGACAATACTGCTCAATAGCTTTACGAGGTACCATCAGATCATGGTTGCTGAGGAGGATCGTGAGAAAACTGCTTTTCATTACGCCTTGGGGAACCTTTTGCTAGACGGTTGTCTTTCGGCCTCATCAATGCCGGAGCTACCTATTAGAGAGCTATGATGGCTCTTTTCCACGACTTATTGCACAAAGAAATAGAGATCTACGTGGATGACATCATCATCAAGTCCCGGAAGGAGGATGACCACTTAGACCATCTCAAAAAGCTTTTCAACAGGTTGCGTAAGTACAACTTGAAGTTGAATCCAGCCAAGTACGCCTTTGGCGTTAAATCAGGCAAGTTGCTAGGATTTCTAGTTAGCCATAAAGGAATCGAGCTAGATCCCACCAAAATCCAGGCCATTATGGAAATGTCCATTCCTCAGAAAGAGAAGGAAATACTGGGATTTTTGGGAAGAATCAACTTCATTAGTAGCTTCATTTCCCAACTCATAGCAACCTATGAGCCTATCTTCAAGCTGTTAAGGAAGAACTCCTCCATCAAATGGAATGATGAGTGGCAGAAAGCCTTCCTTATCATCAAAGAGCAGCTAGTCAAAGCTCCAATTTTGGTATCACCCAGGGATGATGTTCCCCTGTTCATGTACCTATCCATAAGTGACAATGTCATGGGCTGTATGCTAGGTAAAAAAGACGATAGAGGCGGAGACCGAGCTATCTATTATCTCAGCAAAAGATTCAGCAGCAGTGATCACAAGTACACTCTGATCGAGAAGACTTCTTGTGCTTTAGCATGGGCTGCCATGAGGTTACAACATTACCTCCATGGGCACACAACCCATCTCATATCCCGCATGGATCCTCTCAAGTATGTGTTCAGTAAACCCATACTGAATTGTCGGCTGTCCAGATGGTAGTTGATTTTGCAACAATTTAACATTGTTTACATGACGCAAAAGTCCATTAAGGGTCAAGGAATTGCGGATCAACTAGCCGTTGCACCTTCAGGGGACTTCAAACCCTTGGAAACATACTTTCCAAATGAAGGGATAATGGCAATTCAGCAACACCATCTGTACGATGCACGTAAAACGTGGAACATGTATTTTGATGGAGTTGTTAAAATGGAAGGTTCTGGAGCTGGAGCAGTTCTAGTATCTGATACGGGGGAGCAGTATCCTATTGCTGTCAAATTGCAGTTTGTCAGCACCAACAACACAGCTGAGTATGAAGGCTGTATCATGGGGCTAAAACTTGCCCGTTCAATGGGTATCAGATGGTTAACTATCTTTGGAGATTCAGAGTTTGTAGTCAAACAATCCACGTGAATTTATCAAACAGAAGAGCTACATTTGCTGCCTTAGCATATGCAAGTTTTGCAGATGGTTTCGGAGTTCGAAGAGATCTCCTTTCTACACATTCCTCGTAATAGGAATGACTTTGCAGACGCATTAGCAACTTTGGCCGCCTTGATTCACATACCTGACAAGGAACCTATGCCAAGCATCACATTTTCCCTGTAAAAGGCACCAGCCTGTGGGAACTATGCTAGAGAAGTATCGGATGAGCTACCTCCCATCCAACAACCTTGGTATCAGCATATCAAGGAGTACTTGCGAGATGGATCTACACCCGCTGAGGCAAGCCTAACTGGGCAAAGGCGGATTCATCGACTTGCTATGAAATTCTACCTGAGCGGAGATGCACTCTACAAGAGAGATGCAGGACTAGGTCTCCTCAGATGCCTGGATAAGGATCAAGCTCATAGACTCATGGATGAAGTCCATGGTGGAGTGTGTGGCGCACATATGAGTGGCCCCCTCCTTGTTAAGAAGATCCTCAAATAGGACAATACTGTCTATCTCTCAAGGCTGACTGCAATGACCATGTCAAGAGATGTTATCAATGCCAAATTAATGGGAATGTTATCCACACCCCTCCACGGGAGCTCTAGAATATGAGTCCACCTTGACCCTTCTCAATGTGGAGAATGGACGTGATCGGGCCCATCGAGCCCAAATCCAGTAATGGACATCACTTCATCTTCACCATGATCCACTACTTTACCAAGTGGGTAGAAGTAGCCTCCTTCCCCAGAGTTACTAAAGAAATCATCATTGCTTTCAGCAGAAACAATGTCATTTGTCGATATGGACAACCAGAGGTGATTGTATCGGACAATGCTAAGAACCTCAACAACAAAATGATGTGCAGTAAATTCCACATCAAACACCTTAACTCTGTTATCTACCATCCAAAGATGAATGGTGTTGTTCAAACGGCTAACAAAAACATCAAGAGGATCATGCAAAATATGTCCGCCAACCACAACGGATGGCCTGACCTATTGCCTCTTACTCTGTTAGCCTACAGAACATCAATGCGCACTTCAACTGGGGCAACCCCCTACGCATTAACCTATGGGATGGAAGCAGTACTCCCCATAGAAGTAGAAATGGAATCCCTCATAGTATTTATGGATGCTCAGCTGGATGAAGAACAATGGATACAAGACAGGTATCACCAATTATCTCTAATAGATGAAAGGCGAACCGCGGCTATCTTTCATGGTCAATTATATCAACAAAGGATGGCCAGACCCTACAACAAAAAAGTTCGGCTACGGTAGTTCAAACAAAATGACTTGGTTTTGAAGAAGATTCTTGACAACCAAGATCAGTCCAAGGGAAAATTCACTCCTAACTGGGAATGCCCATTTATTGTTAAGGAGGTATTGACAGGAGGTGCCCTCAGATTACAGGAAATGGACGGTGATGAATTTCCACAGCTTATCAACTTGGACACCGTAAAACGGTACTATGTCTGAAGTTACCATCTAGCAAACATCCTGGTACTGGATCATCAGATCACCAGTCATTTCGGTTCTTCAACCCTTCATTACATACAACCATTTCCACACTTTACCCCTCAGGGAAACATACTCATCTGGCCAGCAGCCTGGCTTCACTGCGCTCATACAACTTAGGTTATCCCACTACGGATTGAACCTCTCGCGTTTGTAGTTTGGCTACCCATACATGGGATCAAACTTCTCGTACCTGCAGTTTATCCTCAACCTAGGATCAAACTTTCTCTTCCCCACAGTCTATCTTGTACATGGGATTAAACTTTCTTCCCCCAAAGTTTGACCTATAAATGGGATTAATCTTTCTTCCCCGCAACTTATCGTGCACATGGGATCATGCTTTTCAACTCGCCCTGAGGGGCAAACTACGTTAACCTGATCTCCTTGATACACGCGAGTACGTAGGCAACCATATTCTATATGGCCCGGTCGCAGTAAACAAAAAACAACAAAAACATTTCTATCCTTTTCTACAAAAAACAAAAACCACAAAAATAGTTCTATAACCCTCTTCATCAATAAAGCTTCTACACCTTTTCTGCCATAAACAGCGTTGAACCTTTTACACCAGGTTCGAACTATGCAGACACGATCTCCTCTTTAATTGGAGTACGTAGGCAGCCATTCATGGTTCGGTCTAACCCCCTACCAAAACACAAATACTTGTCAATGGTACTGGAATCAAACTTCAATCCACGACATTTCATCGGCTTCAAACCAAAGGGATGGAATTACCCAACCTTTTCTCGCAAATAGGAGATTCGCGACCATCTAAGCTGCGGTCGTGCCTCAAAGAGAAACACCAATCTATAAGAGATGGAATTAACTAGGCTCCTCCTAAATACGGGTACTGGCGGCCATCTGTTGTGCGGTCAATCTCAGAGAGGAAAGCCACACTCCTCTCCACATTTCCATACAAAAACTAGTCCCAAGACACCAAATATGGTAGGAATACACACAGATCTATGATCTATTCTTAACTATCCAGAGACCACTCAATGTCCATCCAGTAAGGAGAAATTCAGAATACATCAAGAGTACAAGCCCTGAAGAAGCAGGTAAATATCAAGCAAGTATCAGAGCATTTGTAAAGGGGAAGTGATCAAAAATATATTTTCCAGCTATATATAATGTTGTTTGATATACAATGTAAACTGTATATGACAAAATGGCTAAGCTAGTATGAGCAGAAAAGTACAAGCCCATCTACAAATCAGTGTATATGCGAGCTAATAAGCCCAACATGGCATCCCTCTCCGAAGAAGGAGGCAAAACTATGGTCTCCTGTACAAGGATATCCATACGACCCAACAGATCTGTAGCCATCTGCATGGTGACCATATGGTCATCAATGTAAGTGCTCATCTCTGTAAGCATGCCAGTTGTAAGGGACCTCACTGCAGTACTATCTGTGACGGCTACATCTCTAGCAGATAGGGTGCTATCCCGCTCAACTATCACTGCATCTATGACTGATCTGGCCACATCCTGCTCCACAACAGTGGTAACTCTACGAGCTAATGCCTCGTCCCTCTCTGATAAGGCTGCGTCCCTCCCATCAAGAGCTGTCAACATTAGGGCTCTAGCCTGATCTCTCTCAAATGTCATCAGATGAAGACTTTGCTCAAAGTACTGTGCTGAATGCTGAATCACAATAGTGCTAGTACTGGGAGAATCTAAAGGAAATACTGGCAACCTAGTAGATGGCTCCTCCTCGATGTGAGAATCAATGTCGTACATGGGCTCTCCACCATCTGAATTAATACTCGGCAATGTGGATACTATCGCAGCCGATGAAATCTCTGTCTCCATCCACGCAAAATGCTTTAACGAATAACCTGGATAGCTAACGAAAAAAGCAGCTACCTCGCACTAATCCCAATATGCATATACACGGGATCTGTCCTCTGCTGAAAGATAGCGAGAGGCCAAACGCTGGTCTAATGCCGTCAATTCAGGGTCGTCACCCTAATCTTTTCAAATGAGTCCCCAGCGGGGGTTACAACACAATCACAAATCGGAGATCCCCGACGGGGGTCACAACGCATGGTCATCTGTCCATAAATAGAGTCCCCAGTGGGGGTCACAACACATGGTCATCTATCCATAAACAGAGTCCCCGGCGGGGGTTACAACGTAATGTTCTGCTGATATACACATTAGCGATGATCCAACACATGTTTTATATTGATACACATGTCAGTGAAGGTCAAGGCACCTTGACGTCAGTTTAGCTGTTGGCAAGTAAACTCAATGCCGCATCATAAGTCATCCGATGATTGCATCAGTTGATACACACATCAACAAAATCTAAGTAGCCTTGGCATTTATCCCCAGCAGGGAATTCATCCATTGATATACATGTCAATAGAGGATCAAATGGATCCCCGACGGGGGTTACAACGCGTGGTCAACCGTTGGTTCACACGTCAATGAAGGTCGGGCAGCCTTGACAACACATACTATTGACAGTAAATACAATAGAACATTGATATGTCCTGGCGATACGAACTAGGGAGGATCAACATCATCGAGGAGGATCGATGATGGAATATGTTATACACATCCTCAAACAGACGAAGTTCTATCCCCGCAGATCTCTTATACACGAGAGGCACATCTTTGGAGTAAACTCTGCATCCAGGATTAAGGACTTTGGTAATAGCCCCAACGTTAACATCCTGAAAGGTTTTGATCACACATCCAAACTCGCCGTTATTACCATCACGGGGAGGCGACAATCATCCCTAGCATATTGGAAAGCAATTCATATGCATTATACACTTGCATCATATTGCTCTATATTGCATCATATTTATCTTGTTGCATTTCAAGTGTCTAGCATTCTTTATCCTATCCATGCCATTGCATTTCATAAATATGATAAAGAGGGGCATCATTAGACACACAAAATTTTTTGCACACCTGTTAATGACATTGCAGGAAGGCAGATTCATTTTTCAGACATAACCCTGGAAGATAGCTAACATCCAATCCGAATACTACCGGAAGCTCAGTTTCAACCCGGGAACACACACCGGGAGTAACAATTCCAACCCTCGGCGATAACGTTGAGGCGTGCAAATCCAATACCGGAACAAACACCGGAGAAAATCGATTCATCTTGGAGATAACCTCGAGATGTTCCGTCTCAGTCCCAACACTAGAAATAGCAGATTCCAACCTTGGAGATAACCCCAAGGAAGGTAGTTGCAGTTCTGGAGATAACCCCGAAAATACTTGTTTCAAATGTAATCAGCTTCAACCTTGGCGCTTACACCGAGGCACTCACACAAGGAGAACTGGCATACCTCAGAGATGACACTGAGGACCTTCAACACTTGCAGCAGTCCAATCTCAGCCATAACCCTGAACAACGTCTACTTTATCAGCCCAAACTGGAGATAACCCCAGTGAGGGGAAAAGTCGTCATCTTGCCACCTTAACGCCACATCACGTCGTCTCAACTTTTTAGACATACATTTCTACACAACAATATCCCACAAGAGCTGAGGAAAACTAATCCCGAGTGATAATTACACATGATAACGGATAGAATTTGAAGCTGAAGACCGGAGGGCATCGTCCCATCTTCATGACTTCGTATAACCTCTAATCTCATGTCATTGTGTAACTATAGACAATGGCGGTTCGAAATAGGTCTTACATACCTCAGTCAGATGCCCGGATTGTAATTCTGAAAGTTCGAGCGGACATCACGTCGCACGCGTGCACGTACTTCGAGACGACGGGACCCACGAAGCTCGGGGCACCCCAGGTAGCCTCAGGTACACCTGTGGCCCAGCCGCATCTGCGGTTCCCCCCTCTTTAAATAGAAGACTTGGGGTGGCCATTTAAAAAAAGAAAAAGGCGAGGAAGCCCTGTCCAATTTACTCTGTACACATCCCAAACTTAGTGTTTTCTCATTTTAAATACTTTTAAGCTCATATATAGCTACTTTTACCGGCGGGAACCGAGTGTTCATCCATTTCAAGTTATTAAAGTCTCCTTTGGTAGCTCACTGTAAGCCTTCTTACACATTTATAAGCTTTTCTCTTCATCTTTGCACACACCGTTCTTCACATTGAGAGTCATATTGCGTGTGTATGCCCGGACATCGGTCCGTGGTTTTATTTTAGTTTGTGTATATATATATATATATATATATATATATATATATATACACTGTGACAACCCCAAAATAGGTCCATTCCATCCAACCCACTCTGAGTCGTCAAATACATGGTATAGAAAATAACTATAACTTTATTACAACAATTATTGTGCAAAATACAACAACACATATGCCGTGAGTTTGGATACAAATATATACCAAATGTGACATTGGACACCATCATGTGTCAGCACCTCACAAAGGTAACTTACATAAAGGTACAGTCAAAAATTATTTTAGAAACTAGAATCTTTGGGAAGTGCTCAATGAAACATTCGTACATGGGAGGCCATGCTTCTAGGTTATGATAGATATCATATGGTCACAGAATTATCCTTGGTTAACCCAATAGACCCCAAAGAAAAACGAGAAGATTACTATCATATTCTTCCCAATGGTGAGTCTTCTCTTGACTTATCATTATCTCCACTGTCTCTAATTGAGAATTATACTTTAAACAAACATCGAGATTATATAGGAAGTGCTCGTATATATACTCAGCAAGTGGATGAGCACAATCCTGTCTTATGATGACACGAGGTTGTATGTCATTAGACATCTTGTATGATAGTGGCAAAACACCCTTCCAACGTTGGGTACACCTTACCCTATTGGATTCACCAAATAAAAATTTCAGCATATTTCTTAACCAACCAAGAGTGGGGCCCACCAATTCTAGAATTTTCTACTAAAATGATAAATTCCGAAACTTCAACAATTTCTGAACCAGTCATCTCGTAAAATTCATAATTAATCATACGTTCATTTTTAACGGTTCAATATTTGTGGACATATACTCAACTTATATATGTATAACATATCCAAATATTACCACGATCCAACGGTCGGATTAAAAATTATAACCCTCGCAAAATATCTCAAACACCCTAATTTGATTTTCAATACCTCCGTTCCGACAAAAATACAGATAAAACACCTCAACATTAACTCCTTCATTTATACCCACATAAATAACTCCATCATTTATATCCACATCCAATAAATATTTCCTTATCATATAAATCAATAATTAATTATTCACAAATAATATTACAGAATCACATTTATGACAACCAGGCCGTTCCCAGGAAAGAGGGGGCTTTCCAATAAGGATTTCTCCTTACTGGCACGCAATTAGATGACCAAACCTCTCCTTAGACAGAACTTTCTAAACATTGCCAATAATGTTATCTAATAATATTATTCAAATAATATGAATTATTGATCTGATAATGAAAAATACTGTGCAACAACAATTATTGAAACAACAATAATATAAAATATCAACGTAGCAATTATTGAATCAATAAAATAAAGTATTGAACAGTAATTGCTGTAATAATTATTGAGTAGTGCCTTCTTACGTAAGAATCAATAATTGAAAAAATACTGTGCAATACCGTGTGCTACTGTGCAACTTCGTGTATTACTGTATTTTAACCACCGGGTATTCCAACAGTGTTAACAGTAACAACTACGCCGTTATTTATAAAAACTCAATTTTGTCGTTTTCTTCATTCGACAGTTATTCTATTATGGGACCCACAAATGACTGCACCGTCGTACGAATATTCCCCGACAGAAAGAATATTCCACGACTAAACGAATATTTCCCGACAACAATGAATATTTTATAACCACTTGCGTATTTTGGAAAAAAAATTTCATATATCACCCATAACTTTAACATTTAACAATTTAACCATTTACTGAATAGTAATTATAAGAAAAATTGAATACTTTTCTTTCAAAAAATTAGGAGTCTTACAATCTCCCCTCCTTATGAAATTTCGTCCTCGAAATTTACGTACCTGATAATTCAAAGAGTTGAGAATACCTTGCTTTCATTTTAGATTCTATCTTCCATGTCAGCATGATTTCTCCATTGCTCATATCCTGTATTTCAGATATCATTCTAGAATACAGCTTCAAAACAAGGGTCAATTGAACAAATTAACATATCACATAATATCCCGATATTATGGCTGACCAACAAATAAGCTTAGGTAGGACACACTAGCGAAGGATTTACTCATCTCTCCCCTCCTAGTTCTATTTCCAGATCTCCGCCAGAGATCGTATCCCTAAGCTCTGATACCACCTGTGACTCATGTCCCAACTGTGGACAACACCTCACAGTGGTACCTATCAGTTTGCCACCGCAGAACGGCGTCCCCTATGGAGAGTCTGGCTTCGGTGCATCCCACACAAGGAAGTCACCAGCGAGAGGCTCGGGGCTCTTTACTTATGGCTCTGATACCACCTGTGACAACCCCAAAATAGGTCCATTCCATCCAACCCACTCTGAGTCGTCAAATACATGGTACAGAAAACAACTACAACTTTATTATAACAATTATCGTACAAAATACAACAACACATATGCCGTGAGTTTGGATACAAATATATACCAAATGTGACATTGGACACCATCATGTGTCAGCACCTCACAAAGGTACCTTAAATAAAGGTACAGTCAAAAATTGTTTTAGAAACTAGAATCTTTGGGAAGTGCTCAAGGAAACCTTCGTACATGGGAGGCCATGCTTCTAGGTTATGATAGATATCATATGGCCACAGAATTATCCTTGGTTAACCCAATAGACCCCAAAGAAAAACGAGAAGATTACTATCATATTCTTCCCAATGGTGAGTCTTCTCTTGACTTATCATTATCTCCACTGTCTCTAATTGAGAATTATACTTTAAACAAACACCGAGATTATATAGGTAGTGCTCGTATATATACTCAGCAAGTGGATGAGCACAATCCTGTCTTATGATGACACGAGGTTGTATGTCATTAGACATCTTGTATAATAGTGGCAAAACACCCTTCCAACGTGGGGTACACCTTACCCTATTGGATTAACCAAATAAAACTACTAAATGAACTTTTCTATACTGCTTCGGGAGAACATCCACAGCTAGAGACCACCGTTCTATTTCCCCGTTACCCTCGCTCGACCCAGCTACACTCTTATTACCTGAAAGGAATTGTGAAGTAAAAGGGTGAGCATAACTAGCTCAGTAAAGAATATCATGACTAAAGATAATTAAATTATCAATAGCCTTCATCAATAATAAATCAGATAATTAGAACATATGGTAATGATAAAAATTTCAACCATAGTTGCAGCGGAACGAGCAATCCATTAGAAGAGTCAAATAGATCATAAAGTCTATTATCTTCTCCACATTAAAAGTCCACCAATAATGTAGCATCCCCAAATCCCGGTCCTAATCACCAAGGATCTGGTATACTATTTCTATAACTATTGCGGAAGATATAAACATAAATTGTTTATACATTAAACTTTTTCACATCATTCCCAAGGTCTACAACCTTAACTTAATATATACATTCAATATCTTAAATGTTTACAATACTATTTTCGTCAGAAGATTTAATAAATCTAACTGCATCATAATTTAGTCTTGCACTTTGCCTTTACTTCTGTCTTTACTCGAGCTTTCTTCTAAATCTAAAAATTTTATCATGATATAGCAAAGGTGAGTATCAAATTTGCCCAGCAAGTTAAATTTATTTGAGGATATATCATGATTGAAAGAATTGAACAATAAGCTAGCTAACTTTCAACAATATAAACATTGTGAAAGAGCATGAACAAATTTTCTTAGCTGAACGACCAAGTCAATGAAAATGAATGGTCAAGCATAAACATGAACAGATTAACTGAACCAAATGGTAATGAAGGTGATCAGCCTATCATACCTGATGAACATTTACAATATACACAACGTGCGAATCAATAATCAATATAGACGTGAATAATCAACAATACTATTACTTAGGAAACTTGCCTGAACCTCTGATTGCTTTGAAATTACAACTCATGGTTGAGTTAGGAAACTTGCCTGAACCTCTGATTACCGCTAAGTAATATAATGTAATCTCTTATGAAAGACCTATCAATTATAAGATTGATCTTCGAATTAGCATAACATACCTGTTAACTCATAATACTATTACTTAATCAATCAATTATCTAACACTTAATCACATAATTAGATAACACCTTAACTCATCAGCATTATTACCATCCTTTGATAATTCCTTAATCGCTATATCATATACATTATGAATTAACACTCTAATAAGTCAAATACCAAACCAGTGACCTGAATTTCAAATCCAGCAAGCTGGATTCCAAATCCAGTAGCCTAGATGGTCAATTCACAAACCCAACTGCAATCCAGCAAATTGGATTTCAAATCCAGCAAACTAGATCGCAATCCAGCAAACTGGATTCAACAAATTTTCAATCTAGTAAACTGTTTTTCAATCCAGCAAGCTGGATTCATCAGATTTTCTAATCCAGCAAGCTGGATTCCATATCCTTTTTACGAAAATACCAAAACAACTTATTATTTTTCTACCTTTTGGCCATGCTTATATACATGTATATCATACACAAAAAGTATTTTTTCATATTTTTCCAACTTCCTTTGGTATTTTTCAAAAATTATTTTTAGTTAATTCCTTAAGAAATTAGCTACCTCGTGCTTAACTCCAGAAATTCCCATCTCTTGACACAATCTTATACATGTTAACGTGACATTCCAGTTTAAATTTCGTGGCCATTAGAGTTATAGAACTCCGGTTATAGCGATTTTCGTCGGAAAATCACAGAAATTGAAATGGTCATAACTTACTCATTTTAACTCGGAATGAGCTCATTTTTGGACAGTAGGTACTTGATATCATATATTTTCATGTCCCAAAAGGCCAGAATTTTTTTCACAAATTAAGTTGCCGAAAATGCCCTTTTAAATATTTGGGCAGAAGCTAAATGGTCTTTTTGTAGTTTTTTGTGCTTTGTTAAACATTTTCCATACGGAAATCTACAACTCCTTTTTCAGTGATTCCACTTGGAGATGTTAGATAACTTATCATAGTACTCTCCCAAATTTTTCCAGAATTTTTAGATGTCCAAAAAATGACCAAACTGCCCCTACTCTTTGACTGTCCAAAACAGTCTGTTTTTCATTTTTAGCAACAAAACTGTTTTTGGTAAAATAGTCACTACAACTTGTGTACTCAACATTTTTGAGTTCTACCACTTGGGTTTAGTAGTTAACTTACATATCTAGCACCTCTCTTTGACGGATCGCAAAAAGAAGGTTTAGATCAAAAACGGTGGAAATCCAAAGTACATAGAAATTTTAGGGCTCAAAAACTAGAAAAATGACTTTTCTTTCTTTTCGATTTCCAACTAAATCAACAACCAATATGGGTAGATCTACACATAAAACACTCATCAACATGTATATTCATAGTTTTTTTGAGTTTAGAAACAAAGTTTCTTAATTCATCAAACAAGCATCAAACACAAGATTAAACACAATCAAGACTAAGAAAAATAAGATTTTCTACACTTTGAAAACCTAGCTTCACTTTTCTTGCTTTTGATCTAACTTTTAAAACTTAAAATGGATAGATCCACACATAAAACACTCTAAATCATGTAGATCTAGAGTTTTGAAGATCAAGAACATAACTCCATGTTTTGATTTAAAACAACAAGAATAACTAGCTAAATCTTGTTTAATACCTTAATATCTTGCTAGCCCTTCTTAATCTTTCAAAGTAGATGATGATCTTGGTTAGCTTGAAGATCAAAACCTCTCTCTCTCACCTCTTGGAGCTGCCGAAAATTGCCTCTCTTCTTTCTCTCTCTATTTGGTTTTCTTTGCGTTAGCTAATAAGAGATGAGAGAGAGAAATGGAATGGGTTTTTGTGGGTTTAGTAGTAAATTGTATAGATATAATTGTATATCTAATATTAATCTCCCAACAACTCACTCTTGCTTTCTCTTTCTTAATCATTACAAGGTTGCTTGCAAGAATAAATATAAGTGTTGGTGAAATAAACAAGTGACACATGGAATGAGTTGTCACCAACTAAAGTGAAATAATCATCACATTCATCTCCCCTCCTTTTCCTTATCTACACATCCGGCCATGTGGCCTTATCCTACCAATCTTGACTTTCTTTTTATCTCCTATTTAGTATACACAAGGTCCAAAATACCCTTTCTCAATTAGGCTAAAAGTTGGGCCACTCATTTAATTCTTTTGGGCTTCTAACTTTAGTTCTTTGGGCCATAACAAATAACATCATCCAACACTTCTAATATTACCATTCCCTAATTATTTAATTAGGGTTTTTATTTCCTCAATTATAACATAAATCTTTACTCATGCACATTTATTTTCTTAACCCAATTAGACTTGCTATAATTAGGTTATAAAATTTATTAGTTGAGATATATAAATTAAATCTCTTAGAATTAGTATATGTTTTATATACTAACATTCTCACCTATTATAACCTCTTAGGTTATTTACTTAACACACCTAATATATATCTATATATATATATATATATATATATATATATATATATATATATATATTAGGTTACATAACTTAATTCTAAATTCACTTATTCACATATTCATACAAAATAATTTCGTCCACAACTCTTAGATTAGGTCACTAGTATATATTTAAAATACTAGAACCATATACACATAATCTTATGAACAAATACACTAAACATATACCTCATTATCAGACTATCACTTATAGTCTATTAAATCATTCAAGTTCTTCTCCAAAAATTTTGAAATCCTTAAAATTTCTTTACAGAAATATCAAATCCATACACTTATTTTCTGTCTAGGTTCATCTTATAACCTTTATTCAATCTTTTAAGATTTTATAAAATTTTCCAAATTTCCGAGTTGTCACAAATAATATTTTATCCCTGTAATATTAATCAACAGTTCCTTTTCACAATTATATGAATAACTCATAATCATAATTGTAATTCTAAATTCCTCTTCTCATCCAGGACGAAGATAATTTTTATCACCTATCTTTACCTGAAACATCAAAGATCATGGTTACACCAAATCACATTTCCTGTTCATAATCGTATTAATAACTTCATCTTTGCACTACGGCCAAAGATATTCATTTGTATCACCCGTTGGTCATGTTCATCTCAACATTTGTTCATCTTTGCACTACCGGCCAAAGATATTCAACAATATGTCATCTTTGCACTACGGGCCAAAGATATTCATCAACAATTCATCTTTGCACTACAGGCCAAAGATATTCATCAACAATTCATCTTTGCACTACAGGCCAAATATATTAATATCTCAAAGAAATATATAATCATTTCAGAATTTATATATACAATAATTATAACCATGTTGATCAATTCACCTTTGAACTTAAGCTAAAGATATTCACTTATAAATTCAATGGTCATGATCATACCAGTCAACAATTCAACTTTGCACTACTGGCCAAAGAGAACCTATAGTCATGATCATACCAAAAATTTACCCATCTTTACACTCAAGTCAAAGAAAAATATCATCATTAGGGTTATAAAAATGTTATATATAATAATAAAAATAATATGATCAACATATAGTTTTAATCTCAAGAGTAATATTCGTAAATCAACTATAATTTGGTTAGAAAAAGAAACTAATTTTTTCGTAAATAGTAACTCGTGAATAGTAACTCGACACAAAACGGTAAAAATTTTACAATAAAATACATACCAATATTTCGGTATAATGATATTGAAAGAATAATATTTTTCTTAAGCTTATAAATAATTTATTTTAATTGTTTAGACTTTACTGAATAATGCATTTAATCATCCTAAAATGCCAAACTCATAAGATTTCATTACCAATAACCAAAAATCCTCATCAAAAATCTGCATATACCTCATATAGGATTCTCAAGCCATAAAATCCTATTTTCTAATTTTCTTACTTCACAAAACATATTTAATTCATTTACTCATAACTAGACCATTTTCATGAAAAATACCAAATCAGTTCCAAAAATATTTCTTTTCTGGGATTTAGCATAATATAGTCCCATAGTGAACATATATTTTTCTCAGAATTTTTAAAAGTCATTTACTATTTTTCATATGGCCAAAACAGCCGAATATTTAGACATTTATCATAAATTGTACTTTTATCTAAAAATTCTGAAATTCACACAGTATACTCCTATCATATACATGTACTCCCAATAAAAATTTTATCAATTTTGAAGTTAACCACAAGGAGTTATAAGCGGTTACTTTTAAAATAGTTTTTTCTCATAAAATTCATAACTCTTAATCTATATATCCAAAAATCACCATTTTTGGACACAATCAAGAAAACTCATCAAAATATCATTTCCAATTTTTCCAGAATTTTTGAAGGTCAGAAAAATTACGAAACTGAAAAACATAACAACCCTTAAAATCCCTTACTATCCCTTACCTCAAAAGAGCAGTACTTCTGATCGGTATAAGGCTGAAGAAAACTTGCACTGATGAATAGAAACTCACAAAGTATCTAAATACTCATAAAATACACTCAATAATCTAGAGAGAGAAAACTTATGAATTGTGGTGTGATTTTCAATTCTAACTTAGCCCTCTATATATAGGAAAATGTTAGCACGCCAAAGCAGACTTAACCTGCAACCTGATGGCTTTACCTGCTACTATTCCCACCCACCACATTTGAATAAAAATTTCAGTACATTTCTTAACCAACCAAGAGTGGGGCCCACCAATTCTAGAATTTTCCACCAAAATGATAAATTCCGAAACTTCAACAATTTCTGAACCAGTCATCTCGTAAAATTCATAATAAATCATACTTTTATTTTTAACGGTTCATTATTTGTGGACATATACTCAACTTATATATGTATAACATATCCAAATATTACCACGATCCAACGGTCGGATTAAAAATTATAACCCTCGCAAAATATCTCAAAAACCCTAATTTGATTTTCAATACCTCCGTTCCGATAAAAATACAGATAAAACACCTCAACATTAACTCCTTCATTTATAACCACATAAATAACTCCATCATTTATATCCACATCCAATAAATATTTCCTTATCATATAAATCAATAATTAATTATTCCCAAATAATATTACAGAATCACATTTATGACAACCAGACCGTTCCCAGGAAAGAGGGGGCTTTCCAATAAGGATTTCTCCTTACTGGCACGTAATTAGATGACCAAACCTCTCCTTAAACAGAACTTTCTAGACATTGCCAATAATGTTATCTAATAATATTATTCAAATAATATGAATTATTGATCTGATAATGAAAAATACTGTGCAACAACAATTATTGAAACAACAATAATATAAAATATCAACGTAGCAATTATTGAATCAATAAAATAAAGTATTGAACAGTAATTACTGTAACAATTATTGAGTAGTGAATTCTTACGTAAGAATCGATAATTGAAAAAATACTCTGCAATACAGTGTGCTACTGTGCAACTATGCTTATTACTGTATTTTAACCACCGGGTATTCCAACAGTGTTAACAGTAACAACTACGCCGTTATTTATAAAAACTCAATTTTGTCATTTTCTTCATCTGACAGTTATTCTGTTATGGGACCCACAAATGACTGCGCCGTCGTACGAATATTCTCCGACAGAAAAAATATTCCACGACTAAACGAATATTCCCCGACAACAATGAATATTTTATAACCACTTGCGTATTTTGAAAAAAAAAATTCATATATCACCCATAACTTTAACATTTATCAATTTAATCATTTACTGAATAGTAATTATAAGAAAAATTGAATACTTTTCTTTCATAAAATTCGGGGTCTTACATATATATATATATATATATATATATATATATATATATATATATATATATATATATATATATACTTATATATGAACTGTTTGTCGAACTCTGTTCGATGAGCCTAGACTTACGTCTAGTGCGTTTAATTACTTTCGTATTTATATACTTATATATGAACTGTGTGTCGAACTTTGTTCGATGAACCTGGATTTTACATCAGGTGCGTTTATTGCGCCATGGTACGACTCTCAATGTGAAGAACGGTGTGTGCAAAGATGAAAAGAAAGGCTTGCAAATGTGTAAGAAGGCTTACAGTGGACTGCCAAAGAAGACTTCAATAACTTGAAATAGATGAACACTCGGCTCCAACCTATAAAAAGTAGCTATATATGAGCTTACAAGTGTTTAGAATGAGAAAGCACTCAGTTTGGGATGTGTACAGGGTAAATTGGGCAGGGCTTCCTCGCCTTTTCTTCTTTTTAAAATGGCCACCCCAAGCCCTCTATTTATAGATGGGGGAGCCGTAGGTGTACCTGCAGCTGGGCCGCAGGTGTACCTGCAGCTGGGCTGCAGGTGTACCCGAGGCTACCCGTGGTGCCCCGGGCTTCGCGGGTCCTGCCGTCTTTAAGTACGTGCACGCTTGCAACGTGATGTCTACTCGAACTTTCAGAATTGTAATTCGGGCATCTGACTGAGGTATGTAAGACCTATTTCGGATTGCCGCTGTCGAGAGTTACACAATGACATGGGATTAGAGGTTGTACGAAGTCATGAAGATGGGACGATGCCATCCGGTCTTCAGCTTCAAATTCTATCCGTTATCCTGCATAATAGTCACACGGGATTAGTTTTCCTTGGTTCTTGTGGGACATTGCTGTGTAGAAATATATGTTTGAAATGTTGAGATGACGTGATGTGGCGTCAAGGTGGCAAAATGACTACTTCGCCCATCACCGGGGTTATCTCCAGTTTGGGCTGATAAAGCAGATGTTGCTTAGGGTTATCGCTAAGATTGGACTGCTGCAAGTGTTGAAGGTCCTCAGTGTCATCTCTGAGGTGTGTTTGTCCTCCTGGTGTGAGTGCCTCTATGTAAGCGCCGAGGTTGAAGCTGATTGCATTTGAAACAATTATTTTCGGGGTTATCTCTGGAACTCTAACTGCCTTCCTTGGGGTTATCTCCAAGGTTGGAATCTGTTACTCCCAGTGTTGGGACTGAGACGGAACATCTCGGGGTTATCTCCAGAATGAATCGGTCTTCTCCGGTGTGTGTTCTGGTATTGGATCCGCACGCCTCGGGGTTATCACCGAGGTTGGAATTGTTACTCCTGGTGTGTATTCTGGGGTTAAAACTGAGCTTTCGATAGTATCTGAATTGGATGTGAGCTGTCTTCCAGGGTTATATATGAAAGATGAATCTGTCTTCCTGCAATGTCAGTAACAGGTGTGCAGAAAAATTTGAGTGTCTACAATATAGTATGATTAAATCACCAAATGATGGAATCCTCAAACGAACTGTAAATATAGTGCGGTATCATGACGTTAAGATTTCTTTAAGATATGAGAATATATATATATATATATATATATATATATATATACATATATATATATATGGATATGTATATTTCGATTGATGTCCAAATTATTGTAGAAGTCTATGCTATTTGATTCAGCTAGACGATTATTGAAAGATGTTCATGAAATTCAAGAGTTTATTGAAAAGTTATGCCAAACCAAATTATTTTAGTGCGGATTCAAATGTTGAAAAGCTGAGGTGAACAACCCTATAAGGGGACATGTTTTCAAGGACAATGGTTCCGAGCGTAATGCATAAAGTCGTTAGAAAACACTACGTTGCGGCCCAACATAGTGGTACAATAGGCTGGCCACCTAGTGTACGTTAAGAGGGTGTTTTCAGTCTTTGTGATTGATAAACACTCTGGTTTGCAATGTGAAGGATTGAGTTGAAGCACTAGTAAACCTAGAATAGAGTTCACGGTCTTCTGACCCCTCAGCATGATTTGAAATCTTTTAAATTCCTGAGTTATTCATACTACTTCCTAATTATTGAACAATTGTGGAAGATTCTTGTTATTCTGCAAGATGCAAGTGAAAAAGGAAAGTATTCCTTAGAAAGAATTAAGTCGTAGAATGCGACACTGAATGATGAATTTATTGAATAAGTGAGAAAAGAAATTTTGAAATGAGAAGGGGATGAGTTATCAAATAATAATGTAAAACTTTTAATAGAAAAGTTTAATAATTGTAGAAAGATCTTTGTAGGAAGAAGTGGTTATAGAAATCAATAAATGAATAAAGTATTAACGTAAAATCTATTTTGATAGATTGAATGAATGAGGATTAATAAATAAAATTTCGGTGATGAAATTCTTAGAAGAATGGGTGAATATAATATCCCGAGTGTTTATGATAACGATCCTTAGAGAAGAAAATGAATGAGTTAAAGAATACGTAATACTCAAATATAATTGAGTCTGAGTAAAGGTTATGAAATAAAACTTAGAATTTGTTGAAGAAATGAATGTAGTAGGAAATATTAAACTTATATTAAGGTAATGTATTGAAGATATTCGACGATAAATTTTGAAAAGAGATTTGATGCAAACTTGAGTAAGATAGGGTTTCGGTGATTCCAATGACGGAATCCTTATAAAGAGGGAAGGATGTGACAACCCGAATTTTTAGAAGTTATTAAAATAGGAATTTAATAATTAAAATTCTTATTACGAGATGTTTTCAGTTTGAGTATGTATATGTATGTGCTGTGTATTTTGAAATATGTGATCTGGTGTGAAGAAAAATATATATTCATATATTGGGAAATGAATGGTTTAATAGTACCCCGAGTTATTTGTTTAATATGTATTTTCGATTCTGGGGACAGAATGTTTGTAAGGAGGGAAGAATGTGACAATCCAAGATTTTAGTAATTGTAATTTAAAATATTTATTAAATAAAATAAATATTTTATTGATGTGGGTATTATTAGTAAATATTTATGACTAGATAATGTTATAAATTAAATTAATTTATAATTTAGAGAGTTGTGATTCTAGGGACAGAATCCTTGTAAGTAGGGAAAAATATGACGATTTGATTGTTTGAATTGTGATTCTGATGACAAAATCCTTTTAAGGAGGGAATGATGTAACATTCTAGAATTTTAATTTTAATATTAAATATTTGTTGAATTATATAAATATTTAATGAATGTGTTTATCGTTGAATAAATATTTATTTAATTGATTTGATTTGGTTAATTATTTGTTAAATAAATAATTAATGAATTAAGGAAATTATTATTATATTGATATTTCAATTTAATGGTTAATTATTTGTATTGAGTTAAGTGATTAAATGATTTATTTAATTAATTGTTATTTGAATTAATTAAATTAAATATGAAAGCTTGATTAAATATAGTGTGACAAATAACTATATTATAAGGAGTATTAAAATAAATTAAAGTAGTTTTAATTGAGTTTACCCAAACAAGGCTTAAAATATTAAGTCTTTAATATTTAAAGGGTTTTGCCAAACAAAGTCTTATGGCTTTTGGTTTTCTAATTTTTGAATATAAATAAAATAAATTAAACTAATAAATATAACATATTTATATACGTTAGTTAGTAACTGATATTTTATTAAGTTAGCGTATTAAGGTTTAGCAGTTTTGGTTTTACGCCTTAAAGCTATCAGTGTGTTTTTTTCGCATTCGAGTTTGCTAGCCTAGAGATTACAGAGAGTTGAGGGAACTTGAGAGAATTTAAGAAAAAGCTTGTGCAGAGAAGAACAATTCCAGTGTGTTTAGCAAGGATTTCTTTTAAGCAACAAAACGTATGTTCTATACCCTTATTATACATATATGAAATTACGGCATAGCTTTGTTTGTGTTCTTTGAAATCAAAATTGATGAATTGTGGATATATACCTGGTAATTGTGATGATACGTGTTTATAATGCTAAAGTTTATGCTAAACAAGGAAATCACATGTTAATTTTGGATAACAGTAGAAAATTTTGACAGTATATGTATTTTCATATGGTTCACGAAAAGTATCAATTTTGGTAGTCAATTCATATGTTAAACTGTAAATTAAGTCTTGTTCATGTTAGTTCATTAAGAAACGAGCATAACATAATTTGAACAAAACAATTTGGCCAAGTATAGAGATTACAGTGATGATTTTTACAAGAGATGTCAAAAATAGAGTTTTTGTATGAAAATATGAAATTTGAGAAATTAAACTAGTTTTAGTTGATGTTAAATTGTTCTAATTGGTGGAATATGTTAGCAATCATGTGTATGATATTGTATATTTATTTTACGTGTTAATTTCACTATTTGATGGGTGAAATTCGTGTTAGTTGGCCTAAAAACTGTGTCGAATCACATTCTGCAAAACTGAAACTGATGCATCGCGCGGGCGCACTACCTCTTGGCGCGGACGCACTGCCATCCAGTATAAAACTGGCGCGGCCGCGCCAGTACCCTGTCACAGACAATGAAGTCTGCTAATTTTGCAGACTTTGGACATTCATTGTAACTTAGCTTAATGATATGCTAATGAGAACCATGTAGCAACAAGGTTAAAAACAGAGTCGTGTTATGTGGTTAGTAATTTCAAAATTATGAGAATGATTAGTAAGTTACAAATGCGTTATGTGATAACTTAGTATACACAATGAATGTTAGACAAGTGTTGTGAAGTCAACACTTGGAATTTCTAAAATGTAAATGGCAATGTAAGACTTGTACCTAAATAACAAGTTTAATTAGAAAGTAGTGTTATGTTAGAAAAAGGATGTTAGTACATTGTGTATTGATTAATAAGAAGGGTTATCAGATGTAGAGTAAAATTTACATTATAACTACTATGTGTTACTATATGACTAATAGTTAATGTGAATAATGATATAACTGTGTAGGAATACACGAAGTGCAGATAAGTGATAAGCAGTTAAGTCGTAGTTCATAAACTACGAATCAGGCAAGTCTTTCAGTTCCTATTTGCTACGTGAACTTGATGATTAATTGTTTTAAGTCTTTATCGCAAATAACATAATATGTTATATTTATGTTGAAAGCATAAAACGTCAAAGTCAACTTATGACTACGTTAATTGAGTAAAGCATGCTGATTGAGTAAGGAACTCAATCTTTATACTTGTTATATGAACTGTAGCATTTATGTTATGTTAGTCCAATGTTTATGAAGTATATGTTGAGCATGTTATTATGTGTTATGTGATGCATGAAAACTGTTAGATTTTGCTGGGCTGTCGAGCTCAACCTTGCAAATAACCATTTTTGTAGGTCAAGATTTCGAGGTAAAGTTACGTGTTAATTGAAAGACATGAATCAGATGTGATACTTGAAGTTTTATAGTTTGGTTGTGTTAGTATTATTTGAGCCATGTTTAAGGTTCCGAACGATGTATAAATATTGATTTGTAATATCGTTTCGCGATGTAAACTATTGTAGTATTAAATTGATTCTAAGATATTTAGATATAAAGGTTGAAGGTTTTGGGAACAAGGATAATTTGTAATAGAAAATTTCAATTATTCCACAAATTTTAATGGTTGTATTATCATTTAATGATGTAAAAGTAGAGGTTGAATGTATTATTAACGACTGAAATCGAGAATTAAATTGTATGAATTTTGGGGTCGTTACAGCATTAGCCATAGAAACTTATAGTTTAGCATTGCCTACGGGAAAATTTATTAAGTCAATAAGTTGTTATTGTTTTTCAGTTCTCGTTAGAAACATTATTTCCATTTTGTTGTTGGACAATGAAATCTTTGGTATTATGTTTAAGAACAATTGTTGTTCTATTTATAATAATAATGTTTTGTATAAAATTGGAATTTCACTTAATGGATTTTGTATACTTGACTTACATAAAAAATTATTTTACAAATTGAACAAACTAGTATAAGTAAAGGAGATGATTATTCAAAGAGTTGAATGCCTGTATTTGATAAAATACAAGTATGAATTATTTGAAAGGTTCAAAGAATTCAAAAGTGAAATAAATTGGCTAAGTATTAGGATTCTTTGATCTGATCAAGGAAGGAATACTTGTGCAATGAGTTTCTAGACCATCTCAAATGGTTTTCTCACAAAGGACACCTCCTGATACTGAATAATTGATTGAAGTATATGAAAGGAAAAATTGTACCTAGTTGGACATGGTGCGGTCCATAATAATTTTATCGACGTTCCAATATCCTTCTAGGCTAATGTCCTAGAAATGGCTGCATATCTACGAAAAAGATAACCTCAAAATTTGACCACAAGACTCCATAAGAGTTATGGACAGGGAGGATTCCTAATCTTAAGTATTGTTAAGATAAGGGGTTGTCTAGCTTATGTGAAAAAGGTTTCAAAGAATAAGCTTGAGACAAGATTTGACAGGTACATATTTGTGGGACATCCTAAGTAAGTTTAAGGTATATATTCTATAATCCTACTTAGCAAAAGGTGTTTGTTACGAAACACGCTGCATTCTAAGATAAAGGTGTTTATCATTGAAGGGGCTAATGGGAGGATAATATATCTTGAAGAGTTCAAGAACCATAAAATACTATAAGTCAAATAAGAGGAACCTGTACATAGACCTATTGTACCACAACCGAATCGTAAATCTGGAATAGTATCTAAGATACCTAGGAGGTATGGATTCATCATAAATGATGATGATGAGGTACACATTATAGAAGATGATGAACCAGTTATATACGATGAGGTAAGAGTTGTAGACACTCACAAAAATAAATTGAAGCAAGTTTCTCAAAAATAGAGCATTCGTTTTGATGAAATAATCAAAAGAGTTTGATTTTATCAAAAATAAGAACAAACTTAATGTGTACAAAAGGGTTAGTGGGAGCGTCGTGACATTCTTAATATTATATGTTGATATACTACGGACAAGGAATGACATACTAATGCTACAATTAGTAAAGATAAAGTCGTCTAAACATTCTTCTACGAATGATTTGGGAAGAGTATCGTTATTGGGGATACAAATCTACATAGATAGATTTAATAGGATACTCGACTTAACCCAAGGAACGTATATTCATTTGATGTTAAAGTTGTTTAGCATGGCAAACTCTAAGAGATGTCTCATATTGATTAGCCATGGAGTCTATCTCTCTTAATAGTCCCCATAGACTCCTGAAAAGAGAGATCACATGAATGAAAATCATGTATATAATGAAATATACGAGACCTGATGTTGATCGATTATATTTTGGAGAAGATCACTGTAAGACAGGGAAAAACATCTTAAAGTACTTAACCGGCACTAAGGATGTGATTAAAATTTATGGTGGGGTCTAAATTAAAACTAGAGGGCTTAACAGACTCAAGCTTTTTAGACAGACCAAGACGACAGAAAATCCACTTTAAGGTAAAGCATTAATTTGAACAGTGGTGCAGTGAATTGAAAAGGTTCCAAACAGCAAAGAGTTGCTGGTTTAGTGATAAAAACAAAGTATATATCTGTAAATGAAGCTGTAAGTTGATTATTTGGATGAAAAGTTCAATACAGAATTAGGAATAGTTTCTAAGTCTCATCTTGAATCTAAACATGTGTTGTGGCTCTTTCATTTGATTATAGGAATCATTGAAAGATGGGAAATCACTATAGAGATTAGTGAATCCGGATAGATTGGTACATACGTTGCTTGCTCATTGGATGAGGATGATTGATCTCATGATCATTTGTGTGGAGACACTAAAGTAAGTATGTATGTGCTTATTAGAGAATAAGTTCACTGAACGTGGCTCGCTAAGGAATACCTAGTGGAGTTTTACTTGTCTGTCAATAGGAATTCCTGTAGTAATAGTAGTACGAGTGATCCTTGGACTTGAGATCATCATAGTATCTCGTGTATGATGAGTTATACTTTGACTTATTCCTTAGGACCCTTAGATTATATCAAAGGGTATGCTTGAGTATAATAAGTTGTACATGGAGATAATGTATGATCAATAAAGAATCTACCACTTCTAGTAAAAGAAGAGAAATGGCCTATGTGATTCGATAAATGACAACCCAGTAGTCCTTGGCCAAGACAGAATGAAATTAGAAAGGAGTTTTTAATTTGCACTATTTGGAGTTGTGCATTTAAGAGTCGAAATACATATAATTAAATAAAATAAGACATGACAGTAATTCAATGTCTTATATTTAATTGGGACATTGTATGGTGGAAGGATTGAATTATACGGTAACTATTTACTCAAATGTTCTTTTATGATTAATGTTGAAATTTATATTATCTGGAAAGTCGTTAATTTGTAGAATAAATATTATTTATTTAAATAAATTAATAGTTTAATTTATTTATTTAAGTAAGATTATAATTGTTCTAATTGATTTATTCACAACCAGTTTAATATGGAGAACCTAAAGGGTCACACCATAAAAGGAAAAATAATTATTTAAGAAGTTAATGTCATAATCGTAATAATAAGTTAAGTATATTTAATTTAATCTATGATACTAGAATAAATTAAATAGCTTAATATTTATTATTTAATATTTTGGAAATATTAAATATAAATTAATAAGAGGACTCTTATTATTATTATTACTACTATTATTATTTAATTTCTAAAGGAGTTTGGGAATTAATTAATAAAAATACTCTCATATATTTCTAATAAGATTAGGAGGTTAAATTAATTAAAAGAATTAAATTAATTATCCCTAATAAGATTAGGGAGCTTAATTAATTAAAAAATATTCTATTTTCTAATTAGATTAGAAGGGCTAACTGATATCTTTATAAAATGAGTCTTATATCAGATATCTATATACGTGATTCTAATTGTTGGAGAACACACTCTTTTTTTATGAGAGATAGAAAAACTAGGGTTTTGTCAAGCACCCATCTTCTTGAATCTTTCTTCTTCATTGGTGCATCACCTCTAGAGGCCAAACACTTCGGTGGTTAACGTTGATCAAAGGAAGGAACCAAACCCGGTGGATTCAAGTTGAGCGCAAAAGGATTTGGAGGTGAACTTGTACCTGAGGAAGCTCGAATCTTCAAGGGTGTGATTCTTGTTCTTTATCTTTTCGTTTAATTAATAATTGTGCATAAAGGATGATCAGGGTATATGGTTTATAAAATTTTAAAACTCTGATTTTCTATGCTTCCGTTTAATTTGTACAATTTGATTGCGTTCATGAATATTACAAACCTAACAATAAATCCACACTTGGTTGTAGTGTATGTCAAATTCTCACCCAATTCGCAATTGGTTAAAGAGTGTGGTGATAAGTTTCTCCAGAATTTGATAGAGTTGGGTACAGGAAAGAAAATATACATCCACACAGAGGCGGAACTAGGGGGCGGGGGGCTGGGCATCTGACCCTGGTAGGCTATCGGCGCAGAGGTAGAACTAGGGAGGGCGACGGGGTGGAGGGGCATCTGAGTATTTATCCCTGGTAGGCTGTCGGTGCCCGCGACGAAGGAGAAGTTTCCTATGTGGAGGGGTGCATTTTCATGCAGGGTGAGGGTAGTGTGTTTTCCTGTACCCTCCGCCACTGCTCTTCACTCAACCATTTCATCGAGCAGGTGGTGTGCATCTTCATCTGGAGCAGGGGAGCAACGATCTCAACCTTAACTTGAAATTCTGGGGAGGGCGGGAGCAGTTGCTAAGGGTTTCTCTCAAGTAGCTTTGCCATTCACAATATTCATATGGTGCTAAGCTCTTTGATTAATTGCAATGAAATTCATGGGTACTGCTGCTGCTCCATTTTTGTTCCTTTTTCTGTCACAATGTTCTCTATTAGCATCATCATCATCATCATCAACAATACCAGATAGTTTGAGTATAGGCTCATCTCTGTCAGTCGAAAAGCCGGCGGCCGCTGCTGCTTCCTTGCTCCGCTATCAATAAATAAAATTTTTTTATTGATATATTTTGACTCCCCTATAAATTTGTTTTGGTTCCGCCACTACATTCACAACTCATCCACCAACAATCCCCACTAAAAATATTCTTCTTTTGCTATATCTTACAATAAAATATACCGACCTTTAATGCGAGTATATAAGCAAACGTATAGCCTGTAAACTGATTAAAATATCGATATTAATTAATAGATTAAAATGTAAAAATCTCCCTTGTTTTTGTGCCCGTGTGATGTTTTCATCTTTAACTATGACAAATTAACAAACTCCTCCCTTAAAGTATAATAATTAGTGCAAAACCACACTTTTTAAGGTATAATTAGTTGAACAAAAATGATCCAAAAAGAAGTTGAGTAATGTTAGGGATCCCAAATTTTTAATTTAAAATGGGTCTCAAGTGACATGACATTAAATATTGTAATAATAATATATGACATAATCAATCACATGAGATCTATCTAACTAATGTTATGGTGACACATTATTTGATACACTTTTTGAGAGCACTAGAATTACCCAAAGAAGTTTTGCACTACTAATTACAATAATTATCATAGATAGTGATTTACTAGTTAGGTATATATTTTTACAAAGTCATAAACTCGATATATGATTTTGCATTTTAGTCTAAATAGTTGTATTTATTGGCAACAAAAGTTAACATGTTTTTGTATGTATAAATCGGTCTGCTACACTATATTTGTTTGCAATTATTATATTTGAGATATAACTATTAATTTCAAATGTCTTGTTAGTTTTTAAATTTTGACTTGGAACTATTAGTCCATGGATTATAAAATGACTTAATATGAGAGACTATTTAATACAATGTTTAACCAGGTATTATAATTCCTACCATTTGAGACTAAAAATTTATAGATAAAATTAACGTCAACCTTTTATAGCATTGTCATGTAAGCATACATTTTTAATCAACTTGTAATACATTTTATAAATGCAACAAATATATATTTTCATTAATTAAGAAACAAATACTCCAGTAACATATAATTGTTGCGTTGCATTTTATAATACACTTTACATTTATTAAACATACATTTTACATTTATAAAACATAAAAATATAAATATTCATGTGTATGGCTGTATGACATTTTACATTTATTATAATTAAGATTCATAGCAGAGCTGATAAAATATGCATGACATTAATTAAGATTTAATATGGATTATCAGCAGCAAACTTTTTGTAATTTATAAGCCTCGTTTATATATATGGGTTTTAATCCATGGGAAACGTTTGCCATGGACACTGTTCAGCAACCAAGTTGATTACCGTTGATCTGGACAATGGAAGGCTGGGATTGGTCAACAATTCCCCCTGCCGCTACAGCTTGTAGCGGCAGTCCCTTTTCCTTTTTGTCCGTTAGCTTATTACATTACTGCCCCTAACAATATAATATATGTCTGCCGCTAAAGGCTGTAGCGGCACATATGGCTATGGTTAAAGATGAGTTTATTTTTATGTATACATAATGTAAAAATAAAAGATAATGTAAAGATACATAATGTAAAAATAAAAGATAATGTAAAGATAAGTCTGAATAAAAGATAAATTTATCTTTTATTCAAACTTATCTTATTTTTATATTATGTATACATAAAAATAAATTTATCTTTTATTCAGACTTATCTTTACATTATCTTTTATTTTTACATTATGTATCTTTACATTATGTATCTTTACATTATCTTTTATTTTTACATTATGTATACATAAAAATAAACTCATCTTTAACCATAGTCATATGGGTGAGACCCACACTACCGCTACAGGCTGTAGCGGCAGGCATGTATTATATTATTGTTAGGGGCAGTTATGTAATAAGCTAACGGACAAAAAGGAAAAGGGACTGCCGCTACAGGCTGTAGCGGTAGGGGGAATTGTTGACCAATCCAAGCCTTCAATTGTCTAGATCAACGGTAATCAACTTGGTTGCTGAACAGTGTCAATGGCAAACGTTTGCCATGGATTAAAACCCATATATATATATATATATATATATATATATAGTCCGGATCTTAAGCTCACCCCTTATTCAACTCACCCGAGCTCACCCCCCTTTAGCGACGGACCCGGCGACGGTTCGGTCATACAACTATCGTCTATACTTTTAGCGACGCTATATGTGGTCCGTTGCTAAAAGTATAGACGACGGTTGTATGACCGAACAGCCGCCGGGTCCGTCGCTAAAGGGGGGTGAACTCGGGTGAGTTGAATAAGGGGTGAGCTTAAGATCCAGACCGTATATATATATATATATATATATATATATATATATATATATATATATATATATATATATATATGGGGAATGATCCTTAGCATCTATTTGCTATGGATCAAAAAGTGGCATATAGAATCTATACCTTTCATTAAAAAAATAATGGGCTTAGATTGAAAAGAAGACCACGTCGTCCGCTAGTACTTCTAGTGGACGTGGTAAAAACATGTTTTGGCCAATTATGCCCCCATACAAACCTAGTCTGCTACGGATGCAACAAAATAATTGATTATGGGTGGTTGAAATCAGGGTTCCAAGTAGGGAAGTTAGAGAGAGGCTCCTCCTTCTCTCTACATTTTCCCCCCTCATCCTCCTCCTTCTTCTGTCACCTCCATCTATCCTCTCATTTGGCCCACTAGGTTCTCCTCCCTTACTCCTTCTCCTCTTCTGCCCACCATTTCTCCATTTCCCTTTGACCCATTATCAAGCTTGGATCTAATTTTGGCCTTATCGGCGGCGGAATGGGATCTTTCCCGAAACTCTCCTTCTTCGATCTATTTAGCAAAGTCCGGGGGCTTTAGATCGTGGTTTTTCACTGTTCTGATGAGTAGGGGGTTTGACATGGGTGGGTTTTGGTTTTGGAGGTATGATCTGAAGTGGGGCTTCACTTGGGGCTTGGCTTTGGAGTCTCAGATCTGGATGATTTGCTGGGTTTGGGGTTCTCGGGAGGGGATTTTGTTCCGTCGGTGGGTGTTTTACCGGTGGATCTGCTTGCTCAGATAGTTTTTTCTTTTATCCGTGTATTTTCCAATCGGATTGTATGCTTTCACTAATTATCGTTTATTCTTCCAATTTGGATGTTTATTAATGGATTTTGGGTTTTGATTTAGATACCAGATTCTGGATCTTACCAGATTTGGCTTCTGGTTTCTTAGATGGCTGTTATCCGTTTGAAACCCATTTTGAATGACTATGGTTATTATCTATCTCTTACTATTCAGTTACGGATGTTCGTTGAGGGAACTGATTTGGTCCATCAGCAGATTCCTTTTCCGAAATCTATATTGATTGTCCCGATCTGGATGTCCCTATATTCTCTTTCAATTTGTCCTATTGTAAAAATTTGGTTGGATTGATTATGTTACCCACTTGATTTGTTGTTCCTGTTGCCGAAGTATCTTGCCAGTTTTGCAGGTGGAGCTGACGTGGGCATGACAGATCTGTGATGGAGATGACTCGTGGGGCCCACATATTATCAAAATTTAATGTTGTTGCATTCGCTAATACTTCTAGCGGACCAGGAATTAATGGGGGCATAATGGGCCTAAATATATTTTTACCACGTCCGCTAGAAGTACTAGCAGACGGCGTGGTCTCCTTTCTAATCTGAACCCTTTATTTTTTTAATGAAAGGTATAGATGTTATATGTGACGCCGTCAAAATAGGTCCATTCCACCCAACTCATTCTGAGTCGCCAAATACATGGTACAGAAAATAACTACGACTTCATTATTACAATTGTCATGCAAAATACGACAACGCATATATTATGGGTTTAAAATACAAATATTATGTTCTAGACAATATCTACACTCAAATAAGTCCTCATTACAATTATTGATATAATATTTTACAAAATAGTGAAGACTATTAAGACAACTGTTTTGAATCATCACTCCACACCCCGACTAGTTCCCGCTATATTCTCACCTCCTGAGAAGAAAAATGGAACAAAAAGAAAAAGGGTGAGCTCAACTACCCCAGTAAAGAATATTATGACTAAGATAATATAGAACAAATTATCGTTAGTCCTCAACAGGGAAAAATTTGATAGAATACAATAGACAACAAGTTTTAGATCAACAACTGCAACGGAAATAACAATTCATTAGAAGAGTTAAGTAGAGAATGAAATCTACTATCATCTATGAATTTAAAAGTCCATCATCAATATTTTATCCCTGTAACATCAATCATCAAATATTCATCTTTGCACTATGGGCCAAAGATATTCATTTTTATCACCAGTTGGTCATGTTCATCTTTGCACTACGGGCCAAATATATTCATTAGGTAATCATTCATCTTTGCACTACAGGTCAAAGATATTCATCAAGTATCACCATTAAAGACTGAGAATGATAAAAATATTTTCAAAAATACGAATCCAGAGAGATAAAATGGCAAAGATTAGAGATTCGTACTTCGGTTTATCTAAGTTCAAAAATACTCCATAATAATTAATTGTGGAGTAGAATTTAAAAATGAAGATCAAAACATAGATCTAATCAAAGATAGAAACCATAACAGACAATCTTGGACACAGAAAAAAAAATTTAATTTTTCTGTGAATAGTGTTGTATTCGTGAATAGTGCCGTATACGTAAATAGTGTCGTAAACGTGAATAGTAACCCCGACACAAAAAGGTAGAAATTTCACAAGAAAAATCATCATACTTCGTGAATAGTACTCGTGAATAGTAACTCATAAATAGTAACTCGTGAATAGTAACTCATGAATAGTAACTTATAAATAGTAACTCGTGAATAGTAATCCCGACATGAAAAGGTAAAAATTTCATAATAAAATTCATACCAATATTCCGGTATAATGATATTGAAAGAAATAATAATATTTACGAAAAAAATAACATCCCTTACCTCAAAAGAATAGTACTTCTGGCTGGAATATCAGATATAACGCTGAAGGAAATTTGCACCGTATAGCAACATTCAAAGATACTTAAATACTCACAAAAATGCGCTCGATAATATATAGAGAGAAAACTTCAATTTCTGGTGTGATTTTCAATTCTAACCTAAGCACCCTATTTATAGAAAAATGCTTAGAACACCAAAGTAAAAAATTTAATAAAGTATTATTATATTTAAAAAATTTCCTACGCCCACCTTAGAAATTTCAATTCAGCATTTTACAACAACAAGTGGGGCCCACTAACACACAAAATATGTTTTTAACATTTTTTGTAACAAAATTAATTCAAACACAATATTCCAGAACTCTAATAATTCTAATAAATAGCCCTTTTATCAGAAAAATTCAAATCTTATGTTCATTTCATAAGAAATTCAATTCTCTACGACTTTGTAGCTTTATGTTTTTTTCAAATTCTAAACAAAAATTGACCGAAATTCACATACAGACGTTTTTGTAGGCTATAATCAAATTTCAGTCAAAAATGGGATCCACCAACATGTTTAACATGTTTTTGGCATTTATTGTAACAAAAATAGTCTTCCTCCTTATTATTCATATATCACACATTCATTATAAAAATATCACCATTATTATATTATTATATTATCGCATTATACATTTATAATGTAATATAATAATATATTTGAATGAATTATTTTATCAGAAAAGATAAAATATTATTTTTTAACAATTGTCACTTTTCTAAAAATTCCTTCATTTATATCCACATAAAATAAATATTTTCCTTATCATATAAATCAATAATTAATTATTCACAAATAATATTACAGAATCACAATAACGACAACCAGGTCGTTCCCAGGAAAGAGGGGGCCTTCCGGTAAAGATTTATCATTACTGGCGCGTAATTAAATAACCTCTCCTAGACAGAACTTCCTTAGACATTGCCAATAATACTATCTAATAATATTATTCAAATAATATAAATTATTGATATGATAATTTGAAATATTGTGCAATGACAATTATTGAATCAACAATATTAAATATCAACGTAGCAATTATTGAACCAATAAAATAAAATATTGAACAGTAATTACTATAACAATTACTGAGTAGTGACTTCTTACGTAAAAATCAATAATTAATTCAATACCGTGTGCTACTGTGCAACACCGCGTATTTTTGTATTTTAACCACCGGGTATTTCAACAGTGTTAACGGTAACAACTACGCTGTTATTTATAAAAAACTCATACTTGTCATTTTCTTCATCCAATCGCTTTCCGTTATGGGGCCCACAAATAGCTGCACCGTCGTACGAATATTCCTCGACAGCAAGAATATTCCACGACTAAACAAATATTTCTCGACAATATTTTACAACCACTCGCTTATTTAAAATATTTGCGCATTTTATCCATAACTAACCACATTAATCAAATCAACCCTTACTATTTCAAAATAATAAATAGAGAAAAATCAATTTTATTTATAAAAAGTTGGGGTCTTACAACCTCCCCTCGTTATGAAATTTCATCCTCAAAATTGGCGTACGTACCTGGTGTTTCGAAAAGGTGAGGATACCTCGCTTTCATTTCCGTTTCCAACTCCCAGGTCATTTCCTCAATAGCATGGTTCCTCCACAAAAATTTGACTTGTGGTATAACCTTTTGTGCGTAGGATATGCTCTTTCCTATCCAAGATCTTGACAGGTACCTCCTCATACGTTAAATCTTCGGCTATCTCGTCTGGTTCTAACTCAATAATGTGGTTCGGGTCTTTCACATATTTACGTAACATCGATACGTGAAAAACATTATGAACACATGACATACTTAGCGGTAAAGCGAGTCTATATGCCACAATTCCTACTCGATCGACTATTTCAAATGGACCAATAAATCGAGGGTTGAGATTTCCTCTCTTAATCGACTCTTGCTTTAGGAATAACACATTCTTGTACCTTCTTCTTCATACGCATCAGCTCCGGGTCTGTAGCTTGAGCAGCTTTAACTTTATCGATTAAAGTCGATTCTAATCGTATATTTATTATCTTCACGCAGGTTCTTGGAATCTTTAACTCTATCTCCATCTTTTGTAAGTCATATGAAATGGGCCTTTGTGTTCGACAATATTGCACTCGTTCCTGCATACGATATTCTACTCAACACTTTAACTACCACGTTCGCTTTTCCAGGATGGTATGGTCAGAACAGGTGCCGAAATGAGTCTCCTCTTGAGTTCTTAGAAGAATTTCTCACATTCCTCGCTCCATTCGCATTTTGTATCTTTTCAAGTTAACTGAGTCAATGGAGTAGCAATTCGAGAAAATCATTTTACGAATCTCCGATAATAACCAGCTAAGTCTAGTAAGCTACGTATTTCGATTACTGACTTAGGTTGCTCTCAACTGTGACTTATATTCCAATCTTGGATAGCACATCACAATGACACCTATCAGTTTACCACCGCACGAATATGACGTCCCCTACGGAGAGTCTGGCTTCGGTACATTGCACAAGGGAAGTTACCAGATAGACCCGCGGGTACCAACTTTTATAGTTGGGTTTTTAACTCCTAAAGTTCAATAGGAGCCATTTGATATAGGTTTTTAGAAATGGGTTTTGTACCGGGTTCAAAGTCGATAAAAAAATCAATATCACGCTCTGGGGGTAGATCAGGAACTTCTTCAGGAAATACGTCAGGAAATTCACTAACAACAAAAATATCATTCAAATCTGGCGTATTTTTAAATCCATGAAATGGGCTAAGAAAGCTTGACATCCATTTTTTAATAAACGAATGACTTTATGGCTTGATATAACAGTGATCGACTTTAATGGTTTAGTTGCTTGAATTCGTACAACAGGTTAGTTAGGAATATGAAAACTAACAACCTTACGAAAATAATCAATTTTAGCATATGAGTGGTTAACCAATCAATCCCTAAAATCACATCAAATGCAACTATTTTCAAAGAAATGAGATCACAGGTAATGTGATGGTGCCAACCTGAATCAAGCAAAATTTATAAACAGTGGATGTCACGAAAGTTTCTCCTAACGGAGTTTCAACAGATAAGTCAAAGTCTAATTTCTCAGGAGTCAAGTTCAAACGTTGAGCACAAGTAAGAGAGATAAAAGAATGAGTAGAACCGGTATCTAATAAGTTATAGACTTCGCAGGAATTTATAATTAACTAACACGTGACAACTTCGTTCGATTCCTCATCGCGAAAAACGTTCTCCCTTAAACTACCGACTTTGTTTTGTCCGTATCCGCCTTTGGTGCCGCCGTCCTAACTGGACTTGACTTCGCTACAGGATAAAATTAAGCTATATGATTGTCTTTTCCACAACTAAAACATACCTTGAAAGGCTGTGAACAGTTTAAACTTATGTGTCCCTCCTCTCCGCATTTGTAGCATCTAACTGGCGGTCGTTCTCCTCCCCAAGAATTTGTTGCTGGTGCTGGTGCTGGTGCCGACGTCTTCCTGTCATTGTTGAATCTTCTCTTTCTAAAATTTCCACTTGACTCACCTTTCCTATTATCTTGGTCATGATTACCACCGAAGTGGTTACCATTTTTGGCATGATAATTTCTTCCACGATGATTATCATTGTCCCGATGGCCGTTGCCACCAGTACAATTATTATCGTGTTGTTGGTCGCCCGGTTGAACAGACTCATTATCTCGCTCTAGTAATTGAGCCCTATTCACAACATCTGAATATAAAGAAAATTTGTGACAAATGAGGTATTGACGAATACCGGGTTTCAAACCTCTCAGAAACATCCGCGTCATACGTTCCTCATTCTCTACCAAATGAGGTGCAAACCTGAAAAACTCTGCGAACTTAGCTTCGTACTAGGACACAGTCATGTTATTCTATTCCAGTCTGATAAACTCTACCTCCTTCATATTTTCAGGAAAGTACTTGTCATTGAACAGTTTTTGAAACGCTTCCCAAGACATAATGAGTGAGACATGCTGGATACGCTTCACAGATTCCCACCAGTAATCTACCTCACCACGGAACATAAAGGTTGCGAATGGAACCTTCTGTTCCTCCGTGCATCCCAAGACATCAAATATCTTGATAATTTACTTAACCCACGTTTCTGCCTTGATCGGATCCGGATTTCCCAAAAACTCTGGTGGTCCCAACTCTTTGAACCGCTTGGCTGTAACAAGCTGTGTGTTGCTCTTATTTCCACCCGTATTTTGCACACAAGTCTCCCTAGTCTGATTTTGCATGAACTGCAAAAAGTTTCTAAACATCCCATCATTTATCGTTTGATTGGTGGTGTTGTTTATAGGAGGAATATTGTCTTCCTAAAGCACATTATCTTGGTTGGTGATTAGAGGTGTGTCGACGGTCTCATTCACTCCCTTGTTAACATTTTCAGCTATCATTCTCAAATACTATCAGAAAACAAGGGTTAATTAAAGAAATTAACATAACACATAATATCCCTATATCCTGACCAACCAACAAATAAGCTAAGGTTGGACACACTAGCGAAGGATTTACTCGTCTCTACCCTCTTAGTTCTATTCCCCGATCTCCGCCAGAGACCATATCCCTAAGCTCTGATACCAACTGTGACGCCCCCAAAATAGGTCTATTCCACCTAACTCATTCTGAGTCGCTAAATACATGGTACAAAAAATAACTACAACTTCATTATTACAATTGTCGTGCAAAATACGACAACACGTATACTATGAGTTTAAATTATAAATATTGTCTTCTAGACAATATCCACACTAAAATAAGTCCTCATTACAATTATTGATACACTATTTTACAAAATAGTGAGGACTACTAAGACAACTATTTCAAATCATCACTCCACACCCCGACTAGTTCCCGTTATATTCTCGCCTCCTGAGAAGAAAAATGGAACAAAAAGGAAAAGGGTGAACTCAACTAGCCCAGTAAAGAATATTATGACTAAGATAATAAAGAACAAATTATCGTTAGTCCTCAACAGGGAAAAATCAGATAGAATACAATAGACAACAAGTTTTAGATCAACAACTGCAACGGAAACAACAATTCATTAGAAGAGTTAAGTAGAGAATGAAATCTACTATCATCTATGAATTTAAAAGTCCATCATCAATATTTTATCCCTGTAACATCAATCATCAAATATTCATCTTTGCACTACGGGCCAAAGTTATTCATTTGTATCACCAGTTGGTCATGTTCATCTCAACAACTGTTCATCTTTGCACTACGGGCCAAAGATATTCATCAGGTAATCATTCATCTTTGCACTACAGGTCAAAGATATTTGTGACGCCCCCAAAATTAGGTATACATCACCCATCTTGGGTCGTCAGATACATAGTACAGAATACAAATACAACTTACTAATACAACTGTCGTGTACAATACGACAAAATATAAACTGTGAGTTTGAATATAAATATTATCTTCTAGAGAGTATTCATACTCAAAAGGAGTCCTCATTACATTTATTAACACACTATTACATAGAATAGTGAGGACTACTAACTAATACTATCATTCGGACCATCACTCCGTTCCCCAACTTGCCCCATCTACGTTCTCATTTCCTTAACAACGGGTGCTGGTGCTGACGTCTTTCCATCATTGTTGAATTTCCTCTTCTTGAAATGTCCATTCTTATTGTTTTGACCATGATTACCATTGAAGTGGTTACCATTTCTGGCATGTTGATTCCCTCCATGCTTATTGTCACCGCTTTGATGACTGTTATCACCAGTATTATCATTTTTTCGGCTGCTCTCTTTTGGTTGCGTTGACTCATTATCGCGCTCCACTAACTGAGCCCTATTCACAACATCTGAATACAAATACAGTTTATGAGAAATAAGATATTGACGTATCTCCGGTTTCAAACCTCTTAAAAACATCCGCGTCATTCTCTCTTCATTATCCACCAAGTGGGATACAAATCAGGACAACTCGGTAAACTTGGCTTCGTACTGCGACACGGTCATGTTGTTTTGCTCCAACTTGATAAATTCCACCTCCTTCATGTGATGAATACTTTCGGGAAAGTACTTGTCATTGAACAATTCTTGGAACTTCTCTCAAGACATCTTGAGTGCGTCAGGCTGGGTACGTTTTACAGATTCCCACCAGTAATCTGCCTCTTCACGCAACATAAAAGTGGCAAAGAGAACCTTTTGCTCTTCGGAGCATCCCAAGACATCAAATATCTTGGTGATCTACTTTAACCACGTCTCCGCCTTAAGTGGTTCTGGCTTTCCCAAAAACTCTGGTGGTCCTAGCTCCTTGAATTGCTTAGCGGTGACCAACCGTGGGTTGTCATTGTTTCCTCCTTCATTTTGGATAGGAGCCGCTCTCGCCCGTTGTTGCATGAATTGCTCCTTGAACTGCTTAGCGGTGACCGTCCGAGAGTTATTTTGTTGTTGCATGAATTGCATAAAGTCTCTGACCATCCCATCATTCACCATTTCATCAGTGTTATTATTTTCATGAGGATTATTGTCCTCTGGTTGCACATTACCCTGAGCATTGATCGTTGGTGATTCAATGGTCTCATGTGCTTCATTGTTTATCTCAGCATTTTCGGATGCCATTTGCAAATACTGCAACAAAACAAGGGTTAATTAACATATAACATATTATCTATATACTTTGACCGACCAATTAAATACCAAATAAACTTAGGTAGGTCATACTAGCGAAGGAATTCCCCGTCTTTCCCCTCCTAGTTCTATTCTCACATCCTAGCCAGGGATCATATCCCTAAGCTCTGGTACCAACTGTGAAGCCCCCAAAATTAGGTATACATCACCCATCTTGGGTCGTCAGATACATTGTACAGAATACAAATACAACTTACTAATACAACTGTCGTGTACAATATGACAAAATATAAACTGTGAGTTTGAATACAAATATTATCTTCTAGAGAGTATTCATACTCAAAAGGAGTCATCATTACATTTATTAACACACTATTACATAGAATAGTGAGGACTACTAACTAATATTATCATTCGGACCATCACTCCGTTCCCCGACTTGCCACAGCTACGTTCTCATTTCCTGAAGAGAACAGTGAAAGAAAGGGTGAGCTCAACTAGCCCAGTAAGAAATATTATGACTAATGATAATTTATTCTGCATTATCTTAGTCATAATATTTCTTACTGGGCTAGTTGAGCTCACCCTTTCTTTCACTGTTCTCTTCAGGAAATGAGAACGTAGCTGGGGCAAGTCGGGGAACGGAGTGATAGTCCGAATGATAATATTAGTTAGTAGTCCTCACTATTCTATGTAATAGTGTGTTAATAAATGTAATGAGGACTCCTTTTGAGTATGAATACTCTCTAGAAGATAATATTTGTATTCAAACTCACAGTTTATATTTTATCGTATTGTACACGATAGTTGTATTAGTAAGTTGTATTTGTATTCTGTACTATGTATCTGACGACCCAAGATGGGTGATGTATACCTAATTTTGGGGGCGTCACAATATTCATCAAGTATCATCATTAAAGACTGAGGTTGATAAAAATATTTTCAAGAAAACGAATCCAAAGAGATAAAAAGACAAAGCTTAGGGATTCGTATTTCGGTTTATCTAAGTTCAAAAATACTCCATAATAATCAATTGTGGAGCAGAATTTAAAAATGAAGATAAAAACATAGATCTAATCAAAGACATGAACCATAACAGACAATCTTGAATACAGAAAAAAAATTTAATTTTTCTGTGAATAGTGCCGTATTCATAAATGTGTCGTATACGTGAATAGTACCGTATACGTGAATAGTAATCCCGACACTAAAAGGTAGAAATTTCACAAGAAAAATTATCATACTTCGTGAATAGTACTCGTGAATAGTAACTTGTGAATAGTAACTCATGAATAGTAACTCGTGAATAGTAATTCCGACATGAAAAGGTAAAATTTTCATAATAAAATTTATATCAATATTCTGGTATAATGATATTGAAAGAAATAATATCATTTACGAGAAAAATAACATCTCTTACCTCAAAAGAATAGTACTTCTGGCTGGAATATCAGATATAACGCTGAAAGAAATTTGCACTGTATAGCAACACTCAAAGATATTTAAATAATCACAAAAATACGCTCGATAATATATAGAGAGAAAACTTCAGTTTCTGGTATGATTTTCAATTCTAACCTAAGCACCCTATTTATAGGAAAATGCTTAGAACACCAAAGTAAAAAATTTAATAAAGTATTATTATTTTTAAAAAATTTCCTACGCCCGCCTTAGAAATCTGAATTCAACATTTTGCAACAAGTGGGGCCCACCAACACACAAAACATGTTTTTAACATTTTTTGTAACAAAATCAATTCAGACCCAATATTTTAAAACTTCAATAATTCATAATAAATAGCCCTTTTATCAGAAAAATTCAAATCTTATGTCCATTCTATAGGAAATTCATATCTATACGACTTTGTAGCTTTAAGCTTTTCTAAATTCTAAACAAAAATTGACCGAAATCCACATACGGACGATTTTGCAGGCTATAATCAAATTTCAGTCAAAAATGGGATCCACCAACTTGTTTAACATGTTTTTAGCATTTATTGTAATAAAAATACTCTTCCTCCTCATTATTCATATATCACACATTCATTGTAAAAATATCACCATTATTATATTATTATATTATCGCATTATACATTTATAATGTAATATAATAATATATTTCAATGAATTATTTTATCAGAAAAGATAAAATATTATCTTTTAACAATTGTCATTTTTCTAAAAATTCCTTCATTTATATCCACATAAAATAAATATTTTCCTTATCATATAAATCAATAATTAATTATTCACAAATAATATTACAGAATTACAATAATGACAACCAGGTCGTTCCCAAGAAAGAGGGGGCCTTCCGGTAAAGATTTCTCCTTACTGACGCGCAATTAAATAACATGTCCTAGACAGAACTTCCTTAGACATTGTCAATAATGCTATCTAATAATATTATTCAAATAATATAAATTATTGATCTAACAATTTGAAATACTGTGCAATGACAATTATTGAATCAACAATATAAAATATCAACGTAGCAATTATTAAATCAATAAAATAAAATATTGAACAGTAATTACTGTAATAATTATTGAGTAGTGACTTCTTATGTAAGAATCAATAATTAATTCAATACCGTGTGCTACTGTGCAACATCGCGTATTGCTGTATTTTAATCACGGGGTATTCCAACAGTGTTAACGATAACAACTACACCATTATTTATTAAAAAACTCATACATGTCATTTTCTTCATCCAATCGCTTTCCGTTATGGGGCCCACAAATAGCTGCGCCGTCGTATGAATATTCCCCGACAACAAAAATATTCCACGACCAAACGAATATTTCCCGACAACAATGAATATTTTATAACCACTTGCTTATTTAAAATATTTGCGCATTTTACCCATAACTAACCACATTAATCAAATCAACCCTTACTATTTCAAAATAATAAATAGAGAAAATTTAATTTTATTTGTAAAAAGTTGGGGTCTTACATTATATGTCACTTTTAGATCAATATCAAATAAATATTATGGATCATTCCCCTATATATATATATATATATATATATATATATATATATATATATATATATATATATATATATATACTATAATGAAACTAATATATTATAATAGTGCTATAACATATTATAACAGTGTTATAATATATTAGTTATAATATATTATAATATACTATAACTCATATATATTAATTATAATATATTAGTTTCATTATAATATATTATAACAGTGCTATAAAAACATAGAATTAATATTGAATATACTTAATATTATAGTGAAACTAATATATAACAAACATGTTATTATAATGAAACAAACATATTTAAATCTCAGAATAATATATAGAATATATTTAATATTATAATGAAACTAATATATTTAAATCTCATAATAACATAAAATATTTAATATTATAATGAAACTAATATATTATAGAATAACAGTACTGTTGAACAAATATGTTATTATTGCTAAGGGTATAATAGTTCAAACGAATTTTTTTATCCAATCTTTTAATTAATTCTGGAAAAAATAAATATAACATGTGATTATTTTAAGTTATCCCATTAATAATCCCATAAAAAACAAATATACGACTAGAACTATTTAATCATAAATTTAATAGTCTTAAGAATATAATATTAACAAACAAACATAACTCTAGTGTATTCAATACATTTTGTTGGGAATTGCATATTAAAATTTAATGTTAAAAGTAAATATACATGCTTATGTGTAAAGTCCTTCAAAGAACATATGTACAAGGATTTATGTGATAGATCAAAATTGTTAGGTTGATCTATGCTTAATGTTTATCATTCTGTAAATGAATATATAGAAGAAAAGATCAAAACTATTAGGTTGATCTATGTTTTAAGATGTAATAGATAGACATCAATAGAATCATAGTCTGTCGAGTCAGCCGAGGGATTGTAGAAGCCAAGGCAGAATCATAGAGTATCGAGAAAGTTACTATAAAATCGTAGTCTGCTTTGGAGGGTCTCACTCAGAATCGTAGAGTTGGTCCAAGCGCTTGTCGAGCCAAGTCAAAAATTGTAGTCTACCAGTGCTTAAGAGAAATCGTAGTGTTCTCTTCTATTAGACTGAAACAAGCACGATTATGACAAGACACCGTGATAATGATCGTAGTGTACCTCTTGTCAGCATCAGAAGCATCGAGCCTTGTCTATTAGCTGAAGGATAAAATACTACAAATGAAGAATGGATTATAGACGTTGAGACTTTTGGGAATCCCAATGCTCATCCTTAGTATGTACCGAAGAAGCGTATTGAAGAAGCTAAGGAAAAGGACTGCATACCTGCTAAAAATGCTTTTTTAGGTGTTGGTGAGATAGCAGTCTGATGTATCAGTGAGTGTGACACCCCCAAATTCAGGTTACCTGACTCCCGAGTTTGGTGCTCACGATCCACAACATAAATAACATTTAACAACCCATTTAATTATAAATAGAAACATACACTACATCAACTGATATAATTAATAAATTACCCTAGGGTCTCTAACCTTAACATTACAAATATACCCTTTAGTTATACAAAAAGGGTTACAAACATAACATAATAATATTGTTCATTATAACTATGCTATCACTATGCCTTTGCCTTTGTCCTTCATAGCACCTCCTGTGACGCCCCCAAATCCAGGTTCCTTCAAACCTCGGATTCAGTCCGCCACGATACTACTATTGTCAAACTATTTATATTTTTCATTCATAACTTAATGAATAAAACTTTACTTATTACAATTTAGAATATAAATTCATTCCATTTTCAGGATCTGCACAACGACCCCAAACTTTTATAAGTTTTTAATCTTGGTCATTTACTATTCTTGTATTACATCACATTCGATATTATAAAAACACGTAATAATTTAAACTTTTTCGATCTCTTGAATAAAATCTTTTATTGATTTCATAACTTTGAACCAATTACTATTCTTGAATCAACTATATAATATGGTTCAGTCTATTGGAATTACTGTATAAGATTTTACATCTTGATTTGATATCCTCTATGTATTAATTAATACATCCTTACAATACAACAAGTATTAAGCATCGTAACTATATAGCAAGTACCCTCCTAAAACCTAAACATGGTTCAAGTAACAATCTAAATAGTATCCTTCATTGCGAAACTATCTACTTTGTCAACCAAGAAGCACAAAATCTTTACCGTGAGTCCTTAACTTGGAAAAGTGGTTATTTGCAAGGGTGAGCTCGACAGCCCAGCAATTCTAACAGTTTTCATGCAGCACATAGCATATAATAGCATATTCAGTTCATGCATTCATAATCAATTAATATTAACTATGCATGTTACTTCACACATAACATGCATAAAAATTTACTTTACAAGCATATAATCAAAGATCAACTTTCAAATTTCATACATAGCTCATATGCATTTTATATATATACATCAACATTCTCATAGCATAATATAACTCAACTAACAGTTATAGAATTCATATATCAAATAGGAACTGAAAGACTTGTCTGATTCGTAGTTTATCAACTACGACTTAACTGCTTAAAGCTTATTTGCACTACGTGTATTCCTACACAGTTATATAATCATGGATTCATATCCATTAGTCATACATTTCATACATTCTTAATGTAATAATAATGTTACATTATTCTCTAACTAGGTTCGTAACACTTACATTTCACTTTCTCATCATACTCTTAGAATAGCTAGGTATGTATAGGTATACCTTAACCACTCATACTTGACATCAACATCCAAAAATCTTTATTACACACTTGACTCGCTATGTGTTCGACACATATTTAAAGTTTATAGATAAGCGATCCACATCGTTCTTACATTTTTGCAACTTTAATAAAATTAGCAACTTTGGGTTTTATATAACCATTACATGCTCACATGCTTAAAACATCATTTATGTCTAGTATTATAGCTTTAGACATAGCATAGTTCATACTTTTAAAACATGCTTAAATAACTTATGTCATGCTTGACTAGTTGAGTGCACATATCATTTATGTTAAAAGGCATAGACAACTCTATCATGCTTTCTTATAGGGTCATAATGCAAGTAATAGAATGCTCAACAAAGTTAGTTTCTAATACTTTTAAATTTCCCTTCAAAACACATACTAAACCGAGCTTGACAACCTTTTATGTGCAATACATCCTGGAATTACATTCCTTATCCATCCACACACATAACTAGGTCACATTTACATGTTTCCAAGGTCGGAACTTAAAAGACACAAAGTTCGTCAAGTTTTCATTTTCAACCTTCAAGTTTTCTTTAAGAAATCATTGTTAAAGCATTCCATTATGAGTAAAGTAATCTTAGTTATATGACATGCCTATTATCATGCTTATTCATGTTTTATCACTTAGAATAACCTATTCCATCGTCGGGAGCACTATACTTGCGTATGTGCTCGTTCAACGCCATCCGTTCGCCTCCGAATATGTGATAGTCACAAAAATGACTACTTTAACCCTTCCTAATGATCTCAAATTGAAAAACTTAAAGCCCAAAAGTTGTAGGTCTATCCGTTCTCGTTCCGGATCATCTTGAATCTCCTCAATCGGAGTTTGTATGAAAAAGTTATGAGCGTTTACCAAAACATGTTCTGTTAGATTTTTCTCAGCATATGTAACAGACCACCCCCCACCGGGGCGGGGGTCTTACCTTAAAAATGGCCTGATGGGGCGGGCCTAGCTACTGTAAATGCACAATTTCATGCTCTGTTACAAAATAACAAGCTCAATTTACTTTCTAACCTTCATAATTTGAGTTATACATGTCCAAATTAGTCCGTTTTCGATTCTATGGATTCGTAATTTATAGAACTACAACATACTATAATACCCATCAACTAACATAAACATTAACTAACCCAATTATGAATCTATAACTCATGTTCATACTAATTGTTTATGTTTTGACAATTTAGGGAATTTGTTCACTATGAATTCGTTTCTAAACCAAATTGGTTCGTTTAACTTCCGTTGATTTCTTATTGAACTATATTAACAACATCTATCAACAATTCATGGATTATAACAATCCTTAGGAATTAATTTTTGAACTTAAAAGCTACTTTTTTATGACATTTCTAGTAATTGAAAACTTAGGAAATCGAAAGCATATGAGTTTGCATTATTACCTCTTGTATGCTTGGAATTGCTAACCATCACTCTCCAATCCTCCAATTGCTCCTTAATTCAACTTATTCTCTCTATCAAATGCTCAGACATCCAACAAATGGGAAAAGAAAAGAAGGGGCTCTATTTATAGAGGAAGGAGTATCCAGTTCATGGTCTTGCACACTAAATTAATCCAAGAGGAAGAAGAAGAAGCCAGTGGATTGAGAAGGGTTGTTGAACCACTCCATCTATCTCTATCCCTCTAACCATCATCAGTTCTAATTTTTAGCAATAACAATAGGCTAGGTCAATGGCCTATTCACGTGATGAAGGAGAATGACTGATAAATTGGGATAAGCTTTTTAGCTTATTGTTTTAGCAATAAGGTCACTTAATGTACCAAGGTTATTTCCTTTTGGGCCTATTAAATCAATTATAATTGACTTAACATTACTACATTCAATTAAATTATGGGTACACACACACACACACACACACACACACACACACACACACACACACACACACACACACACACACACATATATATATATATATATATATATGTACCTACCCACATATAGGAAATATACTTATATTTTAAATATACATCAATATATAATATCATGTACTTCATGTACATTAATCAAATAATATTTTAATTGGACTATTTATAAAATAGTTGGATATTCTCAATTCATCATTTTCCATAAAATTTATCATTTCAAATATACCCAATTATCATAATGATAATTAATATCAATTATTAACTCACATCATATACTCCTAGCTCCATGTACATTTGGGCTAGTCCAAATAATATTTTAATAACACATTTATTTACTCCCATATTTTAGAGTACACATATAATTGTCTCATCACATAGGATGAGATAACAAAACTTATTTAAATCAACTTTATGATTTAATTACTTTTACTCTATATTAAATATCACACCACATTTAATCTCAAGCAGTAGGTAATTATATGATACTACTACTCACATTTTTCCCACATTACACATTATTTTATTATTTATAAAGTTTGCATGACACACTTTACCTTAATGCTAAATTATTTAGCTTACTTAAATAATTACATAAATATAATATGTACAACCTTTACACTTAGAATAATTAATATTTACTCTATCAATAATTTAAATGATAACATTCACGATAAAATAATAACTTAAGTTATTTAATATATTAAAATAACTTAGTTTTCTTTCATTAATTAACTCCCTTGAAAATACATTAGAAATTATGTATTTTGTCATAACATAAATATTATGTTTTCTCCGAATAAAGACATTTATAGTTAGAAATTAATTTGCTTATTGTCTCAAGGTATTATTCTTAATATAATATCAATTAATTATATGTACGACACATGTACATATATTATATATAGAAAATAGATAATAAGTTTATTTTCTATTATAACAAATTGTTTCCATCAATTTATTTACATATAATAAATACGTTTTAATATATTTACTATATTATTAATCATACCTCGTACAAAAATATATAAGGTAATATTATTATTCAAAAATAACATTTCCTCCTTTTATTAAAATAACTCAATATTAGAAATTATTTTAATATCCTCTATTAGAAATATATAATTATTATTTCTCTCTCCCTCTATAAATTGTTCCCAAAATAATTTCTTCAAATATTAAATATCCATTTAAACATATAATGATTTATGTCTCCCTTTAATAACGTGTATATATTTAACGTTATTCACACATTAGACTTTCTCACATATTACCATTCTGAGTAACATATATAAAGTATCACATATTCAACACACATATTAATTCACTCCATTACTTAAGTAAATTAAACCTTGTACTATATTACCATAGTTATTTAAGATTTAACATACACATTATATTATTCCATAACATAACTCTCAACTATCAATTAACCAATATTTATTCTTATTAGTTAGTTCTCTCAACTAACTCGTGTTTCACTATCCAAACCCATTCGTGGATAACTTGCGTACTATCAATAATTTATATTTAATCATACCAGTTATTAGTACACTTACACAGGAAAATGACAATTATACATTAATGCCACCCACTTACTATGATAAAATAATCCTATAAACTATTTACTATCGATAGGAAATTTTTATCCACTTCTTTTATCTCAACTGAATTATCTCCGCGATCAATAACAATATATAATAATACTATATTTATTAATCATAAAAATCACTTATTGCATAGTTTATATTACCCCATGCAACACCATACCACATACCTCACAACACATATATATTCTTATTCGAACCATTCTCATGCTTTAAGAATTTTATTTACTAAATTCTTATTTTAATAATTTCTAAAAATTCGGGTTCTTACACCTCCTGCCACTTCGTCCCTAGCTGAAAAGTTTTATTAAGCAAGGGTGAGCAACAAATTTATCCCGCAAGTTAAGATATACAAGGAATGTATAAGAATCAGAAAAGCAAACAATCTATTTGGATAGAATGATACCAAAGTTCGGGGGACTTTAAAATAGCTAAACAAATTATTTTTTCTTTAAACAATCTTCTCACAACCTACGCAACACAATAATGAAAGAATACAGTCCTTTCAAGTTTCTATGACATTCTATTGAATAACAATTTAGAAATATTCTCCAGAGTTTATACTGAATGATCTTAAATGATCTTGGAATTCTATTCTCGAGTAACTATCAAAGACTTACTTTGATATACCCAAATAACAAGATGGAAATATTTTCCAGAATTTATGTTGAGAGATCACAAAGGATCTAGAACTTCTCTTCTCGAGTAACTATAAAAGATTTACTTTGATATACCCAGGTGTATCAGATAACCATAACGATTAAATCATACCCCTTAACAAGTACTTAGAGCGGCCAACTCTTTGTACCCTCTATTATGCATAATACTTAAAACGTGCGCAATAGCCGAATATAAGACCAAATATGTTCCATTTATATAAAAGGTTGTTCTTCTCAGTCTTTGAATCAGAATTTGATTTAACAACGAAATACAATGATTTCAATATCTAATCACTTCTCTTCTCTTCTCTTCTTAAATCTATCAAGTTTTCTTTTTTGATCTAGCCGAAACAACTAGCATTGATCTATCAATATTAATTGAATTCTCTTCTCTTCTTTTCTCGAACCTATCAAGTTCTAACAAATGTTCGTCTAGCCAGAACAATTAGCTAAGACATGTTTCAATACGATTATACAATAGACAGAATTTAACTGTACTATTTACAAACAATAATATCTTCTACGGATGTGAATATCCAACAACAGTTATTCTATAAGTACATTCTCAAAATCAATAATTCAATTTGAATTGATAAATATGCACTAACTGCGAATAATCAACAAAATTTTCAGACGTGGTATAATCAGCAATAACTAACCACAATTATATTTGGAAAGTAATAACTCAAGGTTGAGTTAAGGAAACATGCCTTCTTCGTGGATTACTGCTACATAATATATTTAACTGCGTTCGTAAAACCTATAATCAACAATATCGGTCTCACAATTAGCACAATAATTTATAACACGTAACACTGTAGTTCACAATCAATCTTTCTCCCAGACACATTACTATATAATCACATTAGTGTTTATAGCTTATATAAACACGAATTATGTCTTACTACTTTTGTCTGGTTGGACTTCGGTCTATTTTCGGTGTTCTGGTCACTCTATTCGACAATTAACACATTTCTTGTCAATTAAACTTGGTCTCTAAGCTTCAATATTATTTTAGATAGGTCAAATATCGTTTATAATATTTTTCGAAAGCTTTTAATAATTTATAAACAATTATTATAATTTATAATAATTTTTCAAACACTAGAATTATTTTTAAATGATTTAAATATCAAATAATCTTATCATCATTAATATTTAATAATATAAAAATATTAATGACATACTTGTCAAAATATTAAAGTTATGTTTAATAACTTAAAATATTTTTAAATCATCAATATTCTACATAAATGATTTTTAAAATAATTAAAATTATTTGTCAATCATTACCATTAATATTTAAATATTAATAAAATTATTATCAAAATATTAAAAGTCATTAATTATAACTTAAAATATTTTTAAATTATTTTTCTCATTTTTAAATGATTTTTAAATCAAAAAATCATTTTTCTATCATTTATTTAATTTAATAATTAAATAAATCTAATATCTTTAATATTAATTTATTAATGAGAATTCTCCAAAAAATATTAAAAATTATATTTTATAATTCAAAATATTTTTAAACACTTTATTCTTATTTAAAATGATTTTTATAATATTAAAATCATTTTTCTCTAATTTATTTAATAAACTAATTAAATAAATTAAAGATCATTAATATTCAAATAATTATAAATATTAATGAAAAATATCAAAAATTATTAAAAGTTATTTTTCATAATTTAAAATAATTTTTAAAATAATTTTTATAATTTTTAGAATTTATTTTCTATTTTTAAGTTTTTTTCTGAAAGTTCAGAAAATAAAATTAAATAATCCGTCGCTATGGCCTATAGCGACACTAAGCGTCGCTGTTGGTGTTCTTGAGCTTAAGAACACTGACAGTCTAGTGATAAAGGTTCCACATTTGACCAGCTTTGATTCTCAGTTCGTGCATGTTCTAGGCTAACTAATACTTTGATCGTGTAATACGTATGCCATACTACAATTATCAATCTTTATCTTGGTTATACAACATCTCAACAATGAGATTTGATTCTCAAAACTTTCTGTCAAACACCACCTTAGTTTTCTGGGTTACCTAAAAACCCAGACAGTCTCGACTAGGTACTTTCTAGCCCACTAATTTATAGGTTCTGGTCATTGTTTTGTTGTTCTCGTGGTCCCAGCATGTAGTACTTGTGACGACCCGAGAATTTAGAAAATTATTTAAATCTTAATTATTGAATTTAAGATTAAATAATAAACCTAGCAGAAAATAAGTGTATAGATTTGACATTTCTAAAAAGAAATTTTTGGATTTAAAAATTATTGTGGTGAATTATTCAGGATTAAGTATATAAGTGTATATGTTCTGTGTATATAGGTGTATATGAGTACAGTATGTGGTTAAGGGTCAAGGGTTGACCAGGTAACTATATCATTGTCCAACCCCTAGGTATATATTTAGAACATCAACGTTCAGTTAAAAAACCCTAACGTCTGATAAGAAACCCTAGAAACCGGTTCTGAGAACCCTAATTTTAGTTTCAGGAATTTAAAACCTTAATTCGGATATTAAAATCGTAATTTGGGAGTTTAAATGATGTGTATAAGGTTATGTATTTTAATTACAAACCTAATTAGGGATTGTGATGCCCCCAAATTTAGGTACTTGAAACCCGAACTCGGTGCTTCATGATACCATTTCTATGAGCGGAATAATACTAAGAATAATAACAATAATATAAAAATCAAACTTAATTTACATATATCAGAGTCTAATCCCAAGTACGCAACCTTTACAATAATTTCTTACATGATAGATAATACATATCATTGTCTTAATACAGTTTAACTATTACAAAAGATACCATTAAACATATTCTGTTTGCTTTCCTTTTCACTTGTTTCTGTCTGAACCTTCAGGTTGATCATGCCTAGCTGAAAACAGTTAAATTTAAAGCAAGAATGAGCATTTGGGTGCCCAGCAAGTAATAACAATTATAAATGTAATTAGCTGAAAGAATTAAATATTTTCTTTGTACATCACTTCTACAACAAATCAATAGTTATGAAGTAAACTGAACCGATAATAATTACATAACAATTCTATCTCAAATTTTTGAAACTACATATTGACTATATTTGGGGTTTAATTGACATACTATGAACATTATTTTCAATTTTCGAATAGGTTTAGCAGAACTTCATCTGCAAACCGTCATAACTTACGGGCACGAGGGTGTACATCACATAGACACTATATTGATCAATACTACATTACAAGAACGATGTGATCGTTCACTCTGTCCGCCTTAGGTGCATAAAAATTTTTCCGTGATCGGGATGTTCATACTTAGTCTAGAATCCGAACCAAAATAATTTGATTGGATACAAAAAGGTTTTATCATATTTAACAATATTTTTAAATCTGTGTCTAGCTGGTCAAAAAGCTTAGACGGCTTATATATATATATATATATATATATATATATATATATATATATATATATATATATATATCAACATATGTTTAAATACAATGATTATCCAAGTGAGGACACTTGTATAACCATATTTCAAAATCAACGAACAGAATATATATATGAGTTATATAATATAATATCATGTTGATAAACAATGATTGGATATAATATATACGACAATAGGGTTAATAATCTAGTACAATAATAATATAAATCTGAAACTTTCTTACTCATGCCCATTGCATAAAGGAAATGCAAAGGTAGGATACTTGCCTAGTCTGCTGCTTACAATACGCGACTTAGTTTTATCTTTTATATCACAACCTATCATTCATGAAATCATTTTACTGATTAGAACATCATACTATAACACATAGCACTGCTTATTGCAGTCAGCACGTAACCTAATCACATTGTCACACATATTCAACAATCATTGAATCACAAACAAAAACATATACAAACAACTTATACTAGCCCAGATCAATTTCTGAAACATGTCGGTGTACCGACGACTTTATCGAGTAATTATCGAGTCTAAGACTCTATCTTGTAGTTCAATATCTGTAAGTATCGGTCATATTATTTTTAAATGACTTATAATAATTTTTAAACATTTATTATAATAAATCATGAATTTTCAAACACCGAAATCATAATTAAATGATTTAAATATTAAACAATTCTATTATCATTAATATTTATTTAATATTAAACTATTAATAAAACCATTGCCAAAATATTAAAGTTATTTATAATAACTCAAAGTATTTTTAAAGTACCAATATTACCATTAAATGATTTTTAAAACAATTAAAATTATTTTTAAATAATTACTATTAATATTAAAATATTAATGAACTAGTTATCCAAATATTAAAAGTCATTAATTATATCTCAAAATATTTTTAATCCATTTATTTCCTTTTTAAATGATTTTTAAATCAATAAAACAATTTTTAAATTATTTATTTAATATTACTATTAAATAACTCTAATATCATTTCATATCAAATTATTAATGAAATTTTTTTTTAAATATCAAAAGTTATAATTTATAACTTAAAATATCTTTAAACACATTATTTTCATTTAAAATAATTTTTATAATAATAAAACCATTTTAAAACTAATTTATTTAATACAATTATTAAATAATCCTTAATATCATTAATTAATAAAATTTACCTTTAAATATTGAAAGTTATATTTTATAACTTAATTTTTTTTTTAAAATCTTTATTTTCATTTAAAATAATTTTTTTAATATTAAAACCATTTTTAAACTAATTTATTTAATATAATTATTAAATAATCCTTAATATTAATAATAATAATTAATTAATATTTTTCATGACATAATATCAAAAGTTATATTTTATAACTTAAAATATTTTTATAACTGTTAAATCATTTTTCTATATTTTGTAAATCAATAACTCTATTTTTCATAATTTATTTAATGTATTTATTAAATAACTTAATAATCATTAATATTAATTTATTAATAAAATTTCATCACAAAATATTAAAAGTTAAATTTATAAATCAAAAGTATTTTAAAACACTTTATTCTTATTTAAAATAATTTTTATATAATAAAAATCATTTTTCTCTAATTTATTTAATACAATAATTAAATAAATTAAATATCATTAATATTCAAATAATTATAAATATTAATGAAAAATATCCCAAATAATTAAAATTATTTTTCATAATTTAAAATAATTTTTAAAACTATTTTTGTAATTTTTTAGAATTTATTTCTATTTTTAATTAATTTTCAAAAAATAAAAAATAAAAATAATTAAATCCGTCGCTAAAAGCTTTAGCGACAATTTCTGTCACGGTTGGTGTTCTTGAGGCTCAAGAACACTGACCGACAGTACCCACGTTGTCTACTTTGAGCGAGTATAACTCACTTATCTTGTTGATTCTGGGTAAGGTCAGGTAAGGATCGTGTGGTTTATATGTCATTTTACATGATTCAAGCATTATCTAAGCCATACAAACATATAATCTGAAGATCTAGCAGTTCAAAACTATTATTAGAGCTTTCTGGGTTACCCAGAAACCCAGTCAGCCTTGAGTAGTCAATTTGAGGCTCATTAATATTAGGGTTCTGATATTTCTTAATGTGTTTTAATGATTTAGGTTTATAGACCATATAACAGAGTACAAATATCCATCATCATATCAGACAATAAACATCATAATCACAAGCTAGAGCCTGGTCAACCCATGTTAGAAATGGTGTTCATCACATTTCTGGAAATTCCAGAAACATAAAATCAGAACGAGAAGGCTACTTTGACCAACGATTACTTTCATTATACTGTTTATCTAAGTGATCTAAAGCATTAAATATAAAGTACTTATGTCCGGTTACAAACGTATAACAAAAACAACATCAAATCTCTTGATTAAAGAACAGATCAGGGCGTGGAAAAATATTGTCAGACATGATTTGGGGAAATCTGGGTTACCCAAAAATCTTCCGGTCAATGCCGGTCAATGGTCTTTGACCATTAATAACATGATATATGTGCATCATATGATCGTGATTTCACTTGCAGAGCAAAGAACACATATTAAGCTATGGATCTAACACATAAAATAACACAAAGCATGAACACAGAAGAATCTATGGGGTCTGACATTCGTTGTCAGATAACATAATTTTTTTTTTAGATTTTTGAAATCTTCAAATTTGAGCCTCTAGATGTTATGGATCTAACATCTAGCAACCCAGATCATCATATTACACTACATACAACACTTTTTAACACTTAATTATAACTTTTACCAGAGGATCGAAGATCAGATTTGGCTTTAGGGTTTATACCTTTCTAACTTTGATTCTTAATTCTGATCTTGTGATTTGTTAATGGTAAACGTGGGGCTTGTTTGTGGGACTGATCTACTACCAAATTTCGTGGGTTTTAGAGAGAGAGGGTCTAGGATGATTGTTGTGCAAAAATCAAGTTAGCAAATGATTTTTTTCTCTCTCCAAATCTATATATGATATATTACACATGGCTGATACATGAACTGATTTGCTGGAATTATTTAAGTTACAAATGTCAACTAAGTTGGTCACCAACTCTTACTTTGGTAGGATTTGCAAGCAAGCTTAATAAAAACGTGATAAAAGGTATTTTGGTCAAATGACTTGTGATTTTAAGGGCATTTTTGTCATATGGCAAAATGGTATCTTGGTAAACCCTTAGGGTTTAACCCTAAGGTTTTCCAATAAATTTTTTTTCTATGTTTGCATTTAGGGTTTAAAATACAATTTTTAGTTTCTAAAATTATCAATTAGGATTTCTAAATAAATTTAAGTTTCCTAATTACATAAAACATAAAAATTTAGGTTGAAGTGTCACAAATTATCATTAAGATTACTAATTTAATAAGTAGGGCTTACAATAGCAATTAGGGTTACAAATTTATAATTAGGGTTTCTAATTTTTTTTAAGGTTTAGGGCTTCTTAATAATTAGGGTTTTGAATACTTAAGATTCTCCCTAGTTAGGGTTAATACCTTTAATACCGGTCATTACCCACATTAACATGATTACATAACAGTCTTAAGTTGGCATCCGACTTTTGAAATAGGGTTACTAAATTAAAAATTAGGTTTACTAATTTAGAAATTAGGTCTACTAATTTAGAAATTATGGTTTTTAGAAATTAGAATTTCTAAATATTAATTAGGGTTTCTCTAATTAACATTAAATTCTATAATATGTAACATAATTCATTTAACACAATTACATAACTGTTTCTAACTCATAATTGAATTTGAATTTAGGGTTTCCAAATTTAGAAATTAGGTTTCCTAATTTAGTTATTAGGGTTATTAATTAATTAGGTTTTCTAAGTATAATTAGAGTTTTACCTAATTACTTTAAATTCTATAATACACAACATAATTCACATAACATAGATACAACACAGTCTCGAATTTCCCGTTTGAATTTCGCAATAGGGTGAAACAAATTAATGCTAGGGTTTGGTCACGATATCGCATAATTGAACAACCATTATCAGTCCACACCTATACAGTACATATTTATAGCACTGAAAAATCAAAATATAATTAATATTATATTATTATTCTCATTCCTTGATCAAAATCCAAAATTAGGGTTTGGATTCCATATCTGATTTATCTTTAATATATAACATTAATAATTAAGTTAAAATAAATAACTTAATTGATCTGAAATAAATTCATATAATAAAATAAAATAATTATTATTATAATTCTAATATTCATTTCATATATTATTTAAATAATATATAATTATATTTTCATAGAAAATAATTAACAAAAATATTTCTACTATAAAATTTATTATTATAAGAATATACTTTATAATAATCAATAATTCTAAAATAAAATTATTTGTAAATATTTATGTAATAAATATATTTTTATGTACCACATAAATACATATACACATTATCTTGTACAAATCCTCATCTTTAAAAAAAAATTATACGCAAAATTTTTGATTTAATTATATAGAAGATATAGGGTTGTTACATTCACCCTCTCGTATAAAGATTTCGTCCCCGGAATCACCGTTTTAAAACCTATACATAGCAGGGTACATAGCATACACAATCATTGCGAGTAGATCTCGATCATAATTGATCGAACCGATCTTTAACTATTCAGCACAAAGCTTGCCTATCTGCTTAAGTAGAAATTTGATTTCTAAAAGAACTCAAATTCCTCCTTCAAAATAATTTATAAAATTTATTATTATATATATATATATATATATATATATATATATATATATATATATAAGAAAATAAAATTTGTTTCGAATAATACCTAGAGTTGCATCCCCGGCTGCTACAGTTTTTTGAACGGTCATGTTGAAGACGCTTGCAATTGATTTCATTGGTTTGATTATTGATGTTGGTCCCGTTGTTGCCAATGTCCTGCTGCCTTTTCCCGTATTCGCATTCCTTACCTCCCTTCTCCTTCTTGAACAATCTTTCACCTTATGCTCCATTAATTCACAAATAAAACTACTATACATTCTTGGATTGGGACAGTTAATCCTCTAAATCTTGGCGGTCCGATTGCCTTGAAGTCTTTGACGTTTGTCGTTCGATTATCTGGCTGATCTTTCTGCGGCTGGTATTCCGTTCTGCATAGCTTGATCATCCATATTCGTAAAATTCTATATCGGATCTGGTTGTTCTTCAACTTTGTTGACCGGTTCTTCTATCCTTGGGTTTCATTTTCATCTTGTCGGCATTATCGTAACTTATTCTTACATTCTAAGCCTTATCATATATGTTTAACGTATAACGCGAAATTTTCTACTCAAATAATCATGTACTCAAAATATTAGATTTTGTAAATTTGGTTTATTGTATTAACCAGTGTTCGGATAAATATCTACTATCTTCATACCAACTTATTTCATTAATTCAACATAGACTCATATTCATAACACTTGACATACTATAGCACATTTTTCTTTAAACATCCGTTATCACTTTGTGACTCAAAAGTCGAGAATCGCTGCCACAACTTATACAAAAGTTAAAAATATTACCTTATACAGACATACCTATCATTTACACTACATAGAATCATACATATTCAAGCAATACTAATACTACTTATTTCTTACGCCTGCACTAATGTTAATTTGCTTCGTATTCTGTCTATTCTCATTATCCTCAATAATCCATTCACACTTAACTATACCTAGTTCGTCCAACTTACCATACATTATGAGTTTAAGAACTCACCACAAACATATGAGTTTAAGAACTCGACATTGACCACATATTCTTTAACTATATTCTACCTATCTGCTATACTATCGTTTTTGGGTACGGTACTACACTTTCCAAAATAACCACCTTATTGAGGTAGCTTTCAATGTGAGCCTCTATTTCAGCTATTGGCTTCGATATTGGCTCGGTTATGGAGGTTGACTCCTTCTTTCCGATCTGAGGGTATTCTAATTCTTTTCTATCTGACATCTACACATATCAATTATCCTGACTAATATATAATATGTACACATATCAAATAATAGTTATATATAAGTTATCTTTTACTTTGTTTGATGATGAATTCATTCAATTCATCTCATTTTTAAACTCTATATGAGTTATTTATATTTTCAATGTTTCCCTCTGTTCTAAGGTTATAGCCTAAGGTCTTACCCACCTAAGGCATTTAAACCTAAAGCTGTGATACCATATTGTGACGCCCCCAAATTCAGGTACATGAAACCCGAACTCGGTGCTTCACGATACCATTTCTATGAGCGGAATAATACTAAGAATAATAACAATAATATAAAAATCAAACTTAATTTACATATATAAGAGTCTAATCCCAAGTACGCAACCTTTACTATAATTTCTTACATGATAGATAATACATATCATTGTCTTAATACAGTTTAACTATTACAAAAGATACCATTAAACATATTCTGTTTGCTTTCCTTTTCACTTGTTTCTATTTGAACCTTCAGGTTGGCCATGCCTAGCTGAAAACATTTAAATTTAAAGCAAGAATGAGCATTTGGGTGCCCAATAACTAATAACAATTATATATATAATTAGCTGAAAGAATTAAATATTTTCTTTGTACATCACTTCTACAACAAATTAATAGTTGTGAAGTAAACTGAACTGATAATAATAACATAACAATTCTATCTCAAATTTTTGAAACTACGTCTTGACTATATATGGGGTTTAGTTGACATACAATGAATATTATTTTCAATTTTCGAACAGGTTTAGCAGAACTTCATCTGCAAACCGTCATAACTTACAGGCACGAGGGTGTACATCCCATGGACCCTGTATTGATCAATACTACATTGCAAGAACGATGTGATCGTTCACTCTGTCCGTCTTGGGCGCATAAAAGTTTTTCCGTGATCGGGATGTTCATACTTAGTCTGAAATCCGAAGCAAAACAATTTGATTGGATACAAAAAGGTTTTATCATATTCAACGATATTTCTAAATCTGTGTCTAGCTGGTCAAAAAACTTAGACAGCTTATATATATATATATATATATATATATATATATATATATATATATATATATATATATATATATCAACATGTGTTTAAATACAATGATTATCCAAGTGAGGACACTTGTATAACCATATTTCAAAATTAACGAACAGAATTTATATATGAGTTATATAATATAATATCATGTTGATAAACAATGATCAGATATAATATATACAACAATAGGGTTAATAATCTAGTATAATAATAATATAAATCTGAAACTTTCTTACTCATGTCCATTGCATAAAGGAGATGCAAAGGTAGGATACTTGCCTGGTCTATTGCTTACAATACGTAACTTAGTTTTATCTTTTATATCACAACCTATCATTCATAAAATTAATTTACTGATTAGAACAACATATTATAACGCATAGCACTGCTTATTGCAGTCAGCACGTAACCTAATCACATTGTCACACATATTCAATAGTCATTGAATCACAAACAAACACATATACAAACAACTTATACTAGTCCAAATCAATTTTTGAAACATGTCGGTATACTGACGGCTTTATCAAGTAATTATCGAGTCTAAGACTCTATCTTGTAGTTCAATATCTGTAAGTATCGATCATATTATTTTTAAATGACTTATAATAATTTTTAAACATTTATTATAATAAATCATGAATTTTCAAACACCGGAATCATAATTAAATGATTTAAGTATTAAACAATTCTATTATCATTAATATTTAATTAATATTAAACTATTAATGAAACTATTGCCAAAATATTAAAGTTATTTATAATAACTCAAAGTATTTTTAAAGTACCAATATTACCCTTAAATAATTTTTAAAATAATTAAAATCATTTTTAAATAATTACCATTAATATTAAAATATTAATGAACTATTTATCCAAATATTAAAAGTCATTAATTATATCTCAAAATATTTTTAATCCATTTATTTCCATTTTAAATGATTTTTAAATCAATAAACATATTTTTAAATTATTTATTTAATATTATTATTAAATAACTCTAATATCATTTCATATCAAATTATTAATAAAATTTTCCTTTAAATATCAAAAGTTATAATTTATAACTTAAAATATCTTTAAATACTTTATTTTCATTTAAAATAATTTATATAATAATAAAATTATTTTTAAAACTAATTTATTTAATATAATTAATAAATAATCCTTAATATCATTAATTAGTAATTTTTCTAATATTAAAACCATTTTTAAACTAATTTATTTAATATAATTATTAAATAATCCTTAATATCATTAATAATAATTAATTAATATTTTTCATGACATAATATCAAAAGTTATATTTTATAACTTAAAATATTTTTATAACTGTTAAATCATTTTTCTATAATTTTTAAATCATTAACTCTATTTTTCATAATTTATTTAATGCATTTATTAAATAACTTAATTCTCATTAATATTAATTTGTTAATAAAATTTCATCACAAAATATTAAAAGTTACATTTATAAATCAAAAATATTTTAAAACACTTTATTCTTATTTAAAATGATTTTTATAATATTAAAATCATTTTTTTCTAATTTATTTAATACACTAATTAAATAAATTAAATATCATTAATATTCAAATAATTATAAATATTAATGAAAAATATCCTAAATAATTAAAAATTATTTTTCATAATTTAAAATAATTTTTAAAATAATTTTTGTAATTTTTTAGAATTTATTTCTATTTTTAATTAATACCTGGAAAATCAGAAATTAAAAATAATTAAATTCGTCGCTAAAAGCTTTAGCGACAATTTCTGTCGCGGTTGGTGTTCTTGAGCCTCAAGATCACTGACCGACAGTACCCATGGTGTGACACCCCCAAATCCGGGTTACCTGACCCCCGAGTTTGGTGTTCACGATCCACAATATAATTTCATTTAACTACCCATTCATATATAAATAGGAATACATAAGTCATTAACATAAGTTGTTAATATATAAGTCACAGATTCACTAACCTTAACATTACAGAAATACCCCCTTAGATATACAAAAAGGGTTTACAATACAATACAACATAATAATATTGTTCATTATAACTACTCCAACATCTTGCCTTTGCCTTTAATCTTCTTTGACCCGCTGGCCTCTTCGTTCCTAGCTGAAATGTTTTATTTATAGCAAGGGTGAGCAACAAGTTTGCCCCGCAAGTTAAGACATACAATAAATGTATATGAATCAACAAGAACAGACTATCTATTTTGATAGAATGAAACTAAAGTTCGGGGAACTTTGAAATAGCTGAAAAAATCGTTAATCAATAACAATTCTTCTCGTATTCTAGGCAACGCAATAATTTAATAATGAAAGAGTACAACGCTTTCAAAGTTTTTACGATATTCTATTGAATAATCAAGAATCAATTCTAAGCAATAACAAAGTGGAATAATTTCCAGATTTATGATGAGTGATCCCACCAGATCCTAGAACTTATTTTCTCGGGTATCTATCAAAGATTTACTTTGATACATACGCAGGCGTATCAGATAACCATAAAGATTAAATCATGCCCCTCTGCAAGTACTTAGAGCCGGACAACTCCTTGTACCCTATATTATGCATAATACTTAACAGCGCGCAATGGTCGAATATACAACCCAAAATGTTCCCTTTATATAAAAGGTTGTTCTTCTCAGTCTCAGAATCAAGATTTTGATTTAACAACGAAATACTATGATTTCAAATTCTATCTACTTATCAATCTAGCCGAAACAATTGGCATCGATCTATCAATAACAATTGATTTCTCTTCTCGTATTTATCAAGTTCCAACAAATGTTCGTCTAGCCAAAATAATTAGCTAAGACATTTCTCAATATAATTTGACAATAAATAAGAATTATCTGTACTGTCAATATTAGTTTCTACAGATATAAATATCCATCAACTGAAATTCTACAAATATATATTTTTCGAATCAGTAATTCAATTTGAATTATTAATCATGCACTAACTGCGAATAATCAACAATAACTTTCCTGGACATGGTATAATTAGCAATAATTAACCATAATAATTGAATAAATATAACTCAAGGTTGAGTTAGGAAACTTGCCTTTCGCGTTGATTACAGCTACACAATATAATTAACTGCGTTCGTAAGACCTATAATCAACAATGTCGGTCTCACAATTAGCACAATCATTTATAACACGTAACACTGTATTCTACAGTCAAATTTCTCCTAGGCACATAACCACATAACCACATCAGTGTTTATAACCTATATAAACACTTATCAAGTATAACTATTTCGGTCTGATTAGACCTCGGTCCATTCTCGGTGTTCTGGTCACCCTATCCGACAATTAACACATTGATTGCCAATTAAACTTGGTCTTTAAGCTTCAATATTATTTTAGATAAGTCAAATATCGTTTATAATATTTTTCGGAAGCTTTTAATAATTTATAAACAATTATTATAATTTATAATAATTTTTCAAACACTTAAATCATTTTTTTATGATTTAATTATCAAATAATCTTATCATTATTAATATTTAATAATATAAAAATATTAATAACATACTTGTCAAAATATTAAAGTTATTATTAATAACTTAAAATATTTTTAAATCATCAATATTCTACTTAAATGATTTTTAATTAAAATCATTTTTAAATCATCACCATTAATATTTAAATATTATTATAATTATTATCAAAATATTAAAAGTCATTAATTATAACTTAAAATATTTTTAAAATATTTTTCTCACTTTTAAATGATTTTTAAATCAATAAAATCATTTTTAATTCATTTATTTAATATCATAATTAAATAAATCTAATGTCATTAATAATAATTTATTAATGAGAATTCTCAAAAAATATTGAAAATTATATTTTATAATTCAAAATATTTTCTAACACTTTATTCTTATTTAAAATGATTTTTAATTCAATAAAATCATTTTTATCTTATTTATTTAATTTAATAATTAAATAAATCTAATATCATTAATATTAATTTATTAATGAAAATTCTCTAAAAATATTAAAAGTCACATTTTATAACTCAAAATATTTTTAAATACATTATTCTTATTTAAAATGATTTTTTATAATATTAAATTATTTTTCTCTAATTTATTTAATACACTAAGTAAATAAATTAAATACCTTTAATATTTAAATAATTATAAATAGTAAAGAAAAATATTCGAATTGGTCAAAAATTATTTTTCATAATTTAAAATAATTTTTAAAACCATTTTTGATAATTTTTAGAATTTATTTCTATTTTTAAATAATTTTCGGAATATTCAGAAAATAAAATAATTAAAACCGTCGCTGAAGGTCTTTAGCGACAGAAAGCGTCGTTGTTGGTGTTCTTGAGCCTCAAGAACACTGACAGCCGGTAGTGTAAGGGGTCAACTTTGACCGGATTTAACTTTCAACCCAATTTGTTTCTGTGCAATCTAAGACTTTGATATTGTAGTATTAAGGTAACACTACAACATCCACCCATTACGTTGGTCAAATAACATCACAACAAAGAGATTCAAGTCTCCAAAGTTGCTGTCAGGTGGGTTCTGGGTTTTCCAGAAACCCAGGTTGTTCAACCAGCCACTTTCAGGAACGATCTATTCTATGTTCCGGTTATCAAATGGCTCGTTTTTTGGTCCCCACATGTAGTACGCATGACAAGGAACACATAGAAATCAACAGATCATTTAACCAACAACACAACTGTTAGATTAATCCCGGTCAAACTCTGACAAAAACTGAGTTCATACCGATTCTGGGTTTCCCAGAAACGTAAAATCAGTCCGGGTCATCTAGTTTGACCTCATACCCTGATCAATCTGATTCTTATATAAACTATCTGAAGACATACATGTAAAGTGCATATTTCAGGGTACACGTTCGTTAAAAAAACCACCATAAAAAAAAATCAAAGATGTCAGATATAAGCGGTTCAAAATGCTGCCAGACGCTGATCTTACACTTTCTGGGTTACCTAGAAAGTTCATGGTCATACCCGGTCAACGGGTTTTGACCATGAATAACTACAAATCTAAGCATGTAATGATTGTGATTTCTTTTGCAGAATAAAGACCACATACCAGGCTACATGTAACAACTTTAAAACAACAAACGAACAAGAATATGTGGCCCCTGACATTAGCTTGTCAGACCACATTTTCTGTTCTTGGCAGATTTTGAAAAACACTATTTTAAAGTCATTTGATGTTATGGATCCATCATGGATCATCATAGATCAACTAAAAATAACTTGTAACACTGATTTAAACACATAAACACAGAATTTTTCTTAGCAACATGGATCAAAAATAAATTTAGGGTTTATACCTTCTTGCTAGATCTTTGATCTTGTCCTTCTAAATCTGATCTAGATGTTTTAGAGGACTATAATGTGACTGAAATACTATGGATTTTCGGAGGTTTGGTGAGAAGAAGAGTTGGTGGTGAGCTAGAAAGAAAATGAGCTAAATACATGCATTTCTCTCTCTTTAATCTATATATATAGTGAGATGTTGCTTGGATCTGATTAATATCAGCTGAGTGGTTGATATTTTGTATCTCAAAGTCAATGTAGTGGTTCAACCACTAAAGCTTTAGCCATTTATACAAGTTAGCTAATTTAAAATGTAAAAAGGGTATTTTAGTAACTTGCAAAATGAATTTAATGACATTCTTGTCTAATGCACAAACCCTTAGGGTTTAGGATTTGGGTTAAGGTTTAGGGTTTGAACCCTTTAGGGTTTAGGGTTTAAACCCTTTAGATTTCCAATTTAATTTCCAAAATTTTCAAATTTTGGTTTCCAATAAACAAATTAATAATTCCAAATTACAATTAGTATTCGATAAATATATTAATATTTCCTAATCATAAAATTCAATCTTGCTAATTAGGATTTATATTCCTAATTAAAATTGCTTAAATTAGCAATTAGGGTCAAAATGGTCATTAGGGTTTACAACCCACGAATTAGGGTTTTAATAAGAAAAATAAATTTTCTAAATTATAATTAGGGTTTCTAATCTCTTATTAGATTTTATTAATTTCAAACATTATCCGATCAATCATTGATCAAAAATTCTATACATTACAAACACGAACTCATTAAAATAATTATTTTAATTATATTTTCTATCGAATCCCTTTCCAGAAATTAGGATTAGGGTTTCTAAAGCTGTTAAGCACAACTCTACTCTAATTTATTAGTCAATACACAAATTGACTTTCTCGATACACGTATCACCGATACTTGTCACATAAATGATAATTACTATTAATATTAATTAAAAAAAAATTTATTCGCAAATTTTGATTATTCGAAATCTCGGGTTATCACACACGGTGTCTACTTTGACCGAGTATAATTCACTTATCTTGTTGATTCTGGGCAAGGTCTGGTAAGGATCGTGTAGTTTATATGTTATATTACATGATTCAAGCATTATCTAAGCCATACAAGCATATAATCTGAAGATCTAGCCGTTCAAAACTGTTATCAGAGCTTTCTGGGTTACCCAGAAACCCAATCAGCCTTGAGTAGTCAATTTGAGGCTCATTAATATTGGGGTTCTGATATTTTATAATGTGTTTTAATGATTTAGGTTTATAGACCATATAATAGAGTACAAATATCCATCATCATATCAATCAATATACATCAGAATCACAAGCTAGAGCCCGGTCAACCCATGTTAGAAATGGTGTTCATCACATTTTTGGAAATTCGAGAAACTTAAAATCAGAACGAGAAGGCTACTTTGACCAACGATTACTTTCATTATACTATTTATCTAAGTGATGTAAAGCATTAAATATAAAGTACTTATATCTGGTTATAAACGTATAACAAAAACAACATCAAATCTCTTGATTAACGGACAGATCAGGGCGTGGAAAAATATTGTCAGACATGATTTGGGGAAATCTGGGTTACCCAAAAATCTTCCGGTCAATGCCGGTCAACGGTCTTTGACCATTAATAACATGATATCTGTGCATCATATGATCGTGATTTCACTTGCAGAGCAAAGAACACATATCAAGCTATGGATCTAACACATAAAACAACACAAAGCATGAACACAGAAGAATCTATGGGGTTTGACATTCGTTGTCAGATAACATAATTTTTTTTTTTAGATTTTTGAAATCTTCAAATTCGAGCATCTAGATGTTATGGATCTAACATCTAGCAACCCAGATCATCATATTACACTACATACAACACTTTTTAACACTTAATCATAACTTTTAACAGAGGATCGAATATCAGATTTGGCTTTAGGGTTTATACCTTTCTAACTTTGATTCTTGATTCTGATCTTGTGATTTGTTAATGATAAACGTGGGGCTTGTTTGTGGGACTGATCTACTACCAAATTTCGTGGGTTTTAGAGAGAGAGGGTCTAGGATGATTGTTGTGCAAAAATCAAGTTAGCAAATGATTTTTTTCTCTCTCCAAATATATATATAGCATGATATATTACACATGGCTGATACATGAACTGATTTGCTGGAATTATTTAAGTCACAAATGTCAACTAAGTTGGTCACCAACTCTTACTTTGGTAGGATTTGCAAGCAAGCTTAATAAATATGTGATAAAGGGTATTTTGGTCAAATGACTTGTGATTTTAAGGACATTCTTGTCATATGGCAAAATGGTATCTTGGCAACTCCTTAGGGTTAAACCCTAAGGTTTTCCAACAAAATTTTTTTCTATGTTTGCATTTAGGGTTTAAAATACAATTTTTAGTTTCTAAAATTATCAATTAGGATTTCTAAATAAATTTAAGTTTCCTAATTACATAAAACATAAAAATTTAGGTTGAAGTGTCACAAATTATCATTAAGATTACTAATTTAATAAGTAGGGCCTACAATAGCAATTAGGGTTACAAATTTATAATTAGGGTTTCTATTTTTTTTATGATTTAGGGCTTCTTAATAATTAGGGTTTTGAATAATTAAGATTCTCCCTAATTAGGGTTAATACCTTTAATACCGGTCATTACCCACATTAACATGATTACATAACAGTCTTAAGTTGGCATCCGACTTTTGAAATAGGGTTACTAAATTAAAAATTAGGTTTACTAATTTAGAAATTAGGGTTTCTAGAAATTAGAATCTCTAAAAATTAATTAGGGTTTCTCTAATTAACATTAAATTGTATAATATGTAACATAATTCATTTAACACAATTACATAACCGTTTCTAACTCATAATTGAGTTTGAAATTAGGGTTTCCAAATTTAGAAATTAGGTTTCCTAATTTAGTAATTAGGGTTCTTAATTAATTAGGTTTTTTAAGTATAATTAGTGTTTTACCTGATTACTTTAAATTCTGTAATTCACAACATAATTCACATAACACAGATACAACACAATCTCGAATTTCCCGTTTGAATTTCACAATAGGGTGAAATAAATTAATGCCAGGGTTTGGTCATGAGACAACATAATTGAACAACCATTATCAGTCCACACCTATACAGTACATATTTATAGCACTAAAAAATCATAATATAATTAATATTATATACTATTCTCATTCCTTGATCAAAATCTAAAATTAGGGTTTGGATTCCATATTTGATTTATCTTTCATATATAACATTAATAATTAAGTTAAAATAAATAACTTAATTGATCTGAAATAAATTCATATAATAAAATAAAATTATTATTATTATAATTCTAATATTCATTTCATATATTATTTAAATAATATGTAATTATAATTTCATAGAAAATAATTAACAAAAATATTTCTACTATAAAATTCATTATTATAAGAATATACTTTATAATAATCAATAATTCTAAAATAAAATTATTTGTAAATATTCATGTAATAAATATATTTTTGTTCACCACATAAATACATATACACATTATCTTGTACAAATCCTAATCTTTTAAAAAAAATTATACGCAAAATTTTTGATTTAATTATATAGAAGATATCGGGTTGTTACAGGGATAACCCTAATGATTAACTAGATTTTTAATAATTTAGAAACCCTAATTCTTGGGTTATAAACCTAAATGCATGATTATGAAACCTAATTGCTAAATTAGTTATTTTAATTAGAAAATATTAAATCCTAATTAGCAAGCTTGAATAATAATTAGTAAATTTGAATATAATTAGAATATCCTAATTATAATTTTGAAATATTAATTTTCTATTTCGAAAATCGAAATTTGGAAATCCTAGAAAATAAATTTCAAAAATTTTATGGTTAAACCCTAAACCCTAAGGGTCAAACCCTAAACCCTAAGGGTTATAGCAAATGTCCATTATGCCATTAAATTTGTACAAGTTCCTAAAATATCATTAATTATATAGAAATGTCTAAAATGCCCTTTGTGCATTATTGAAGTAGCTTGGAATTATTGCCATATCTGGAGCTAGTGAGCCTCTAAATATCCCACATGGAACTTATATCACCAAATCAGTCCCATTTTACTAGCCATTTCATTTGCATCCAATTATTTCAATAATTGAAGAGAGAGAAAGTTCACATATTTGGGTTATTTGTGTTCTAACACTTAACCATGCCATCCTCTCTCTATACCCACGAAATTATTTAGTAATTCAGTTCTTAGATTGATCTATAGCAAGTCAAGAACAGATTATGATGATCAGAATCAAGATCAAAGCCTAAAAGGTATAAAAAACCCTAAATCTTGAAAATCTTTGTATTTGATGTTAGATGTTGTAAGTTGTTGGTTAAAGTTGTGTATTAGGGTGTTAATAAATGATCTGGGTTGTTAGATCGTGGATCTATAACACTTAGATGCACGCAAATAGCATTTCTAGAAATCTGGGAAAAGTTTGAAAAATGGCCTGACAGCCATATGCCAAAGGCCTTAGATCTTTATTTGTTAATGTTTTGGTGTGTTTTATGTTATAGATATGTTCTATGTCATGTAGGCTTTGATCTGAAACTGGATACAGGGTTGGATCAAGCCTAGATCTCCTAATATGGACGGTCAAAATACGTTGACCGACCAAGGATATGCTTTCTGGGCAGCCCAGAAAATTCCCAGAATTCCTGATATGCATTTTGATGGCCTCTGGTCTTGCTGCTTGTAATGATTTAGGCCATGTTGTTGTAATATTGTTGTAGACTGACATGTAGGCTAACCATTCATACCTCTAGAACTCCAATATCATACCAGTAATTGGATTAAATCAGGGTCAAACGAGCGTTAACCAAATCGCCTAATGAAGATTCTGGGTAACCCAGATCTTCAAAGGGGCAGTTTCTTTTCACAACTTTGACCGGTCCAGATCTTAGGATGGTAATGTTTTTAAGTTGATCTAGTGAGTTCTATATGTACCCTGACATCTGGACAACAATCTTGAACTAGTAAATCACACAAAACAGAATTAGAACTCATGATCTAAGGAGGTAAATATAGCACCTATGACTGTTCTTCATTTTCTGGAAAACCCAGAAATGAAGAACAGTGTTGTCAGATATTTTGAAGGCTCAGATCTTCTAAGTGTGATGTTGTATGACCTATTTAGTTGTTGAAACATGTAATATTAAATAAGTACTACAATTGTAACATGAATTCCAGCCTAGAAAGTAACAAGAACACGTATTTAATTATGGTCAAACAAGGCACCTCGCTGTCTGCCATGAGTTTCTGGGCAGACTCAAGAACAGGCCAAGAACACCTCTAGCGACGGGTCTGTCGCTATAGGGCCCTTTAGTAACACTTATTTTCAGAAAATGAGTATTTTTATTAAATAAATCAAATTAAATAGTTTTTAATTATTAAAAATACAAAATAAATTCTGAAAAATTATTTTAAAGTCTAAAAAATAGTTTTTAATTATTTTAAGTATATTTCATAAATATTTAAAATTTTTGGAATATAATTAGTATTTAATTATAATATTAAATAAATTATTTAAAAATAGTTTTAATACATGAAAAATCATGAAAAGTAATATTATGGTATAAGAAAATATTTTAAGTTATTTTTAGTAACTTTTAATATTATGTGATGAATTTCACTAATTAATTAATAGTAATGGCAATTAATTTATTTAATAAATATATTAAATAAATTATGGAAAATCAGAATTAATGATTTAAAAATCATATAAAAATGATTTAAGTGTTATAAAAATATTTTAAGCTATAAAATATAACTTTTGATATTATGTCATGAAAATATTAATATATTAATATTAAAAGCAATTAACGGATAATGGAATTAAAGGTTTAAAAATCATATAAATGTGATTGTAAGGTATTAAAAATACTGTGATATTTAATAAATGTATTATAATATTATGTGATGATTTTCATTAATATTTGATATTAAATAAATATTAATGATAATAGGATATTGTGGTATTTAATTCATTTAAATACGAGTTTAATGATTGAAAAATATTGATAAGTGATAATAATTATCTGAAAATTATTATGAGACTTGAAAAATTATTTTGACTGATAATAAATTATCTTAGATAATGGTTAAGTGTATAGGCAGAGTTGAATTGAACTTAAACTCAACAATTCTCCGACTAGACCGTCGGGATGTCAGAATTATACCGAACTCGACTCATATTATAATAGTTTGACTTGAGGTTAAGTTTTTTGTGTTTTATAGACTGATAGGATTATGTGATACTGTGTTTAGGTTATTTTAAATATTGTGCTGATATTATTATAATTTGTATATCGATATTATGTATATAATAGGTTCAGACAAAGCTTATTAAAATATGTAACGATAATCAACGGAACATGTAAGTTTTTCTTAACTCGACCTCGAGTTGTTTCATTCAGATATACTTGTGGTTAATCATTACTGATTGCCATGTCTATGAATTATTTATTCGCACTCTGTGCATAATGCATATATTCATCAGGTATAAAAGGTTGATCACCTTCATTACCATTCGGTCCAGATATAATTGCTATGTTCATGTTCAATGTTCGTTCAGCTATGAAAAATTTATTCATGCTAGTTCACAATTATATTGTAGAACTTTAGCCAGCTTATTGTTCAATTCTTTCTATCATGATATATCTTTAAATTATTGAACTTAAACTTACTGGGAAAACTTATTGCTCACCCATGCTATATCATGATTTAACATTGCAGATTAAGACAAAAACGTCGGATACAGGAAAGGATAAAGCCATGTTCAGCTTGGGATTTTATGTGCAGCTTAATTGTAATAGTATAGTATGATAAAAATGTTATATGTTAGTTAGGTTATGAATTTTTGTATATGTGAAGGTTACTCTGTGACGCCCCCAAAATAGGTATACATCACCCATCTTGAGTCGCCAAATACATGGTACAAAATACAAATAAAAACTTAATTATACAACTGTCGTGTAAAATACGACAAAATATATGCTATGAGTTTTAATACAAATATTGTCATTTAGACAATATCCACACTCAATGGAGTCCTCATTACATTTATTGTCACACTATTTAATAGAATAGTGAGGACTACTAATGCTATGATCTGGACCGTCACTCCGTTCCCCGACTAGTCCCGGCTACGTTCTCATTTCCTGAAGAGAACAATGAAAGAAAGGGTGAGCTCAACTAGCCCAGTAAGAAATATTATGACTAAGATAATGCAGAATAAATTATCATTAGCCTTCAACAATGATAAACTGATAGAATATAATAGACAACAAGTTTAATTGCAGCGAAACAAGCAATCCATTAGAATAGTCAAGTAGAGCATAAAATCTACTATCTTTTATGATTTGAAAATTTTTTCATCAACTTTATCGCTGAGACTCAACTTAATAAATAAAATCAAATCCTCCATGCATCACGGCCAAGGATATTCATGTAATCATCAATGGTCATGATTATGTCGAATAATCCCTGGTCATAATCATACCAACAATTGTCCATCAATGAACTACAGGCCAATGGGGACTTTTACCACATCATTCGTCACATTACGGTCATGATTATACCGAATAATCCCTGATCATAATCATAGCAAGTCCATCTATGCACGTAAGCCAAAGATGACTTTAATCACAATATAAGCATGAGGATGATGACAATTCAATAAAATAAGTTCAAGATAAATTTTAAAGATTTATAATTTTAATTTATCAAGAAATCAATAAAGTCTAAATTGTCAACATGATACTACTTTGTGGAGTAAAATTTAAGAATGCTCAGAAGAATATTTCCATAAAAAGATACTGGATGAAACACAAATATCCAGGATATTCTACTAATTTCATGGAGTATAGAAGTCAAAACTTTAACCAACTGAGTATAATAGAATATATGAAACTGCAAATGGATTTTTGCCTGCCATGCGGTAATCCACGTAGACAGATAATTTCCACAATTTAATAAGGAATGAATACGAAGGATCATTCACCATACATGCAGTAATCCACATACACAGGTTATTCCAACAGAATAATAAAAAATGGAATAACAGAAGAATTCGAAGGAATGAATACGAAGGATCATTGCTCTATAGCTTTTGTGAATTGGTGAGAAATGAAGGAAGAATTAGCTTCTATTTATAGGAAAATATAGTTTTGATAATTGCACGTTTTGGGGCTCGAAATATTACAGTATAATACCTTCTTCTTTTTCTTCATTTTTAATTTAGTCCTGCAAGTATTATCAAACTTGCACCACCTCCCCTAATAGTAAATAATGTGAATTAATAGTAAATCATGTGAATCAATAGTTCTAGACATGTGAAAATATGATTTACAGTATAGTACCTCCATCTATACCTCTATTTTTAACTTAGTCATACAAGTATTATCAATCTTGCACCACCACCCCTAATAGTACAAGAATGTGACTCAATAGTACACACATGTGAACAAATAGTTATAATCATGTGAATTAATAGCAATTAATTGCTCATTTATCCGATTAATTACCCGATTGGTCAGTATAACTTCCAGACATCAATTAATATCGAAATAAATATCGATTTCCACTAACACTAATAATTCCCATACAATAGAACTATCAATTTCATCTTTAATCAACACGAACTTATTCATTATTAATATCATTACTCACAATATTTAACAACCAAATCATTCCCAAGAAAGAGGGGGCTTTCTGATAAGGATTTCTCTTCATTGGCGCGCAATTAGGTGACTAAATCTCTCCTTAACAGAACTTTTTAGAGATTGTTAATGTTATAAATAATAATATGAATAACTTTGTCGACTCAATTATTGATTTAATAATATAAAATTTTATGCAGATGATACTGTGATAATAATTGAATCAATAATATGAGAGATATGATGCAGCAATTACTGTAGCAATAACTGAGTATAACTAAGTGACTTCTCACGTAAGTATCAATAATCAATACCGTGTGCTACTATGAAACCACGTGTATTACTGTACTTTTACTATCGGGTAGTTCAACAGTTTTAATGGTAACACTTTCGCCGTTATTTTTATAAAAAGAGAATTCTATCGTTTTCTAACTACGACAATACTTTCGTTGTGGGGTCCACCAATGATTGTGCCGTCGTACGAATATTCCCTGTTAAAATGAATATTTCCCGACCAGTCGAATATTATATAACCACTTGCTTATTTTGTAAAATTTGTAAATATTACCCACAACTATAACATTATATCAAATCCACACCATAATATTCAAAAATATATTTCGAGAAAATTATTCTTTATTCATAAAAGTTGGGTCTTACAACCTCCCCTTCTTATGAAATTTCATCCTCGAAATTAGGGTACGTACCTGGTATATCGAAGAGGTGAAGATATCTTGACTTCATCTCATATTCTAACTCCCAGGTCATTTCTTCCACATCGTTGTTTCTCCATAAAACTTTGACTTGAGGTTTAACCTTGGAGCATAGAATATGATCCTTCTTATCCAATATTTTAATAGGTAACTCTTCATACGTTAAATCTTCCTCTATCTGGTGTGGTTCTAATTCAATAATATGGTTCGGGCCTTTCACATATTTATGTAACATATATATGTGAAAAACGTTATGAACACGAGACATACTTGGCGGTAAAACGAGTCTATAGGCCATAGTTCCTACTCGATCGAGGATTAAAAATGGGCAAATGAATCGAGGATTGAGCTTTTCTCTCTTTTCAAATCTCGTAACTCCTTTCCATGGAGCAACACGTAATAACACGTGATCTCTAATATTGAATTCCACGTCCTTTCGCTGAAGATCAGTATAACTCTTTTGTCGATCTTGTGAGGTTTTTATACGTTGTCGGATTGTTTGAATCTTTTTTGTAGTCATACGTACCAACTCTGGACTCAACAATGTTGCTTCTCTTACCTCATCCCAGCATACTAGAGAATGACATTTTCTTCCATATAACGCCTAAAATGGAGCCATGCCAATATTTGCTTGATAACAATTATTATAGGAAAACTCCACCAATGGTAAGAACTTGTCCCAACTTTCTTTGAAGTCAAGGACACAGAGTCTTAATAAATCTTCAAGAGTTTGAATAGTCCTTTCTGACTGCCCGTTCGTTTGAGGATGATATGCCGAACTAAATCGTAAATCTGTGCCCATAGTTTTTTGTAAACTAAGCCAAAATCTTGAAGTGAATCTTGGGTCCCGATCAGAAACTATGGATACTGGCATACCATGCAATCTTACAATCTTGTTTATGTACATACGAGCAAGATGTTCAAGTGTATAAGTTTATCGTATTGATAAGAAATAAGCAGACTTGGTCAATCTATCAACAATGACCCAAATAGCATCTATGCCTTGAGAAACCTTGGGAAGACCAGTAACGAAATCCATGATAATGTGTTCCCACTTCCATTCTGGAATTTTAAGTGATTGCAATGGACCTTTTGGCACTTGATGCTCCGCGTTGACTCGTTGACAAGCTAGACACCTTGAGATAAACCTCACTATCTCTCTCTTCATATTGCTCCACCAAAATGTATGTCGAAAATCACGATACATTTTGGTACTCCCATGATGGATTGCAAACGGTGTGTTGTGCGCCTCCATCATGATTTTATACTTCAAGTCAGAATCGTTAGGAGTCTAGAGTTGACTCGAAGTATTCCTTCCTCGTCGATTCTTGCTTCTGGAATAGCACCTTCTTGTACTTTTTTCCTCGTACGCATCAGCTCCAGGTCTGCAGCTTGAGCAACTTTAACTTTATCGATTAAAGTTGGTTCTACTCGTATATTCGCCATCATCACATGGGTCCCTAGAGTCTTTAACTCTATCTCCATCCTTTGTAAGTCATATAAAATGGGCATTTGCGTTGATAATATCGTACTCGTACCCGCATATGATCTCCTACTCAATGCGTCAGCTACTACGTTCACTTTTCCAGGATGGTATTGAATGGTATGATTATAATCTTTCAACAGCTCAAGCCATCGTCGTTGCCGCATGTTGAGTTCCTTTTGAGTGAAGAAATATTTGAGGCTTTTATGATCCGTATAGATCTCCACCTTTTCTCCATACAGGTAATACCTCCAAATCTTAAGCGCAAAAACGACTGCTGCCAACTCTAAATCATGAGTAGGATAATTCCTCTCATATTCTTTGAGTTATCGTGAGGGGCTATGACTTTCCCATATTGTATGAGAACACATCCTAACCCTTTGCTTGAAGCATCACTGTAGATGACAAATCCCTCCGAGCCAGATGGTATTGTCAGAACAGGTGCTGAAATGAGTCTTCTCTTGAGTTCTTGAAAACTCTTCTCACATTCCTCGCTCCAACCGAACTTTATATCTTATTGAGTCAGCTGAGTTAATGGAGTAGCGATTCGAGAAAATCCTTTTACGAATCTCTGATAATAACCAACTAAGTCGAGAAAGCTACGTACTTCGGTCACTAACTTTGGTTGCTCCCAGCTTTGAATTGCTTCAATCTTCGCTGGGTCAATAGATATTCCATGATTTGATATCACGTGCCCAAGGAATGCAACTTCCTCAAGCCAGAACTCACATTTCTTTAACTTGGCATAAAGTTTGTTTTCATGAAGCTTTTGAAGTATTAGCCTCAAGTGATGATCATGGTCTTCACGGCTTTTGGAGTATATAAGGATGTCATCAATAAAGACGACCACAAAGTGATCCAAATATTCGTTGAATACTCGGTTTATCATGTCCATGAAGGCAACAGGAGCATTAGTCAATCCAAAAGACATGACTAGGAATTCATAATACCCGTACTGAGTTCTGAAAGCAGTCTTTAGAATGTCATCAGTTTTAATCTTTAACTGATGATATCCGGAACGAAGATCAATCTTTGAAAAGAATTTGGCTCCTTGCAATTGGTCAAAAAGGTCATCAATGCGAGGCAATAGGTACCTATCTTTGATGGTGACATGATTCAACTCTCGATAATCAATACAAAGTCGCATACTTCCATCTTTCTTCTTCACGAATAGAACAGGAGCAACCCAAGGAGACGTACTAGGACGAATGAAACCGATGTCTAACAATTCCTGTAGTTGGGTTTTTAACTCCTAAAGTTCAATAGGAGCCATTCGATATGGGGTTTTAGAAATGGGTTTCATACCGGATTAAAGGTCGATACAAAATTCAATTTCACGCTCTGGTGGTAGGCCAGAAAGTTCTTCAGGGAATACGTTAGAAAATTTATTAACAATAGAAATATTATTCAAATCTGACGTATTTTTATTTAAATCCGTGACATGGGCTAAGAAAGCTTGACATCCATTTTTCAATAAATGAATAGCTTTATGGCTTGATATGACAGTGATTGATTTTAGTGGTTTGGTTTCTTGAATTCACATAATAGGTTGGTTAGGAATATGAAAGCTAACAACCTTACGAAAAAAATTAATTTTAGCATGATGAGTAGTTAACCAATCAATCCCTAAAATCACATCAAAAGCAAGTATTTTCAAAGAAATAAGATCGACAGGTAATGTGCGGTTACCGATTTGAATCAAACAAGACTTATAAACAGTGGATGTAATGAAGGTTTATCCCAACGGAGTTTCAACCGATAAGGCAAAGTCTAATTTCTCTGGAGTCAAATTTAAATGTTGAGCGCAAGTAGGAGAAATAAAAGAATGGATAGAACCGGTATCAAATAAAGTATAAACTTCGCTAGAGTTTATGATTAACTTACCCATGATCACCTCGTTCGGATTCCTCGCTTTTTGGGAGGTTATGACAAACGCTCTCCCTTGAACTACCAGTTTTGTCTTGTCTGGGACACCCTCTAATGCCTCCATCCCAGCTGGACTTGACTTTGGTGCTTGACAAAATCAGACTAGGTGACCTTCTTTTCCACAATTGTAACACGCTTTGGACTACATCACGCAGTTTGGACTAATATGTCCCTCCCCTCCGCATTTAAAACATACGACCGGCGGTCGTTCTCCTTCCTTAACAATAGGTGCTGGTGCTGATGTCTTTCCATCATTACCACCGAAGTGATTACCATTTCTGGCATATTGATTCCCTCCACGCTTGTTGTCACCGCTTCGATGAATGCTACCACTAGTATTATCATTTTGCCGACTGCTCTCTCTTGGTTGGGTTGACTCGTTATTGCGCTCCAATAACTGAGCCCTATTTACAACATCTGAATACAAACACAGTTTGTGAGAAATTAAGTATTGGCGTATCTCGGGTTTCAAACCTCTTAGAAACATCCGCGTCATTCTCTCCTTGTTATCAACTAAGTGGGACGTAAACTGAGATAACTCGGCAAACTTAGCTTCGTACTGCGCCACGATCATATTGTTTTGCTCAAGCTTGATGAACTCTACCTTCTTCATGTGATGAATACTTTCAGGAAAGTACATGTCATTGAACAGCTCTTAAAACTTCTCCCAAGACATCTTCAGTGCGGTAAGTTGAGTACGCTTTACAAATTCCCACCAGTAACCTGCCTCTACTCGCAACATGAAGGTGGCAAAGGGAACCTTTTGCTCCTCGGAGCATCCCAAGACATCAAATATCTTATTGATCTGCTTTATCCACGTCTCCGCCTTAAGTGGTTTTGGCTCTCCAAAAAACTCCGGTGGTCCTAGCTCCTTGAACTTCTTAGCGGTGACCGTCCGAGAGTTATCAGTGTTTCCACCTGCATTTTGAAAAGGAGCCGCTCTTGCCTGATGTTGCATGAATTGCATAAAGCCTCTGAACATCCCATCGTTCACCATTTCATCGGTGTTATTGTTTACATGAGGATTATTGTCTTCTTGTTGCACATTACCCTGGGTATTGATCGTTGGTGACTCAATGGTCTCATGTACTTCATTGCTTATCTCAACATTTTCGGATGCCATTTTCAAATACTGCCACAAAAGAAGGGTTAATTAACATATCACATATTATCCCTATACTCTGACCGACCAATTAAATACCAAATAAACTTAGGTAGGTCATACTAGTGAAGGAATTTCCCGTCTCTCCCCTCCTAGTTCTTGTCTCACATCTCAGCCAGGGATCATATCTGTAATCTTTGATACCAACTGTGACGCCCCCAAAACATGTATACATTACCCATCTTGAGTCGCCAATTACATGGTACAAAATACAAATAAAAACTTAATTATACAAATGTCGTGTAAAATACGACCAAACATATGCTATGAGTTTTAATACAAATATTGTCATCTAGACAATATCCACACTCAATGGAGTCTTCATTACATTTATTATCACACTATTTAACAGAATAGTGAGGACTACTAATGCTATCATCTGGACCGTCACTCTGTTCCCCGACAAGTCCTGGCTACGTTCTCATTTCCTGAAGAGAACAGTGAAAAAAAGGGTGAGCTCAACTAGCCCAATAAGAAATATTATGACTAAGATAATACAGAATAAATTATCATTAGCCTTCAACAATGATAAACTAATAGAATATAATAGTCAACATGTTTAACTGCAGCGGGATAAGCAATCCATTAGAAGAGTCAAGTAGAGCATAAAATCTATTATCTTCTATGATTTAAAAAGTTTTTCATCAACTTTATTGCTCAAACTCAACTTAATAAATAAAATCGAATCCTCCATGTATCACGACCAAGGATATTCATGTAATCATCAATGATCATGATTATGCCGAATAATCCCTGGTCATAATCATACCAACAACTGTCCATCAATGAACTACAGGCCAATGAGGACTTTTACCACATCATTCGTCACATTACGGTCATGATTATACCGAATAATCCCTGATCATAATCATAGCAAGTCCATCTATGCACGTAAGCCAAAGATGACTTTAATCACAATATAAGCATGAGGATGATGACAATTCAATAAAACAAGTTCAAGATAAATTTTAAAGATTTGTAATTTTAATTTATCAAGAAATCAATAAAGTCTAAATTGTCAACATGATACTACTTTGTGGAGTAAAATTTAAGAATGCTCAGAAGAATATTTCCATAAAAAGATACTGGATGAATTGCAAATATCCAGGATATTCTACTAATTTCATGGAGTATAGAAGTCAAAATTTTAACCAATTGAGTATAATAGAATATATGAAACTACAAATGAATTTTTGCCCGCCATGCGGTAATCCACGTAGACAGATTATTTCCATAATTTAATAAGGAATGAATACGAAGGATCATTCACTATGCATGCGATAATCCACATAGAAAGGTTATTCCAACAGAATAAAAAAGAATGGAATAACAGAAGAATTCACCAGGCATGCGATAGACCGCACTGACAGGTTATTACAACATAATAATAAAGAATTGAACCAGGTCATGCTTAATCCGCACAGACAGGATATTCCAACAGAATAATAAAGAAGGGAACCAGGTCATGCGTAATTCGCATAGACAGGATATTCCAATAAAATAATAAAAAACAGAATAACAACAAAATTCACCAGGCATGCGATAGACCGCACAGACAGGTTATTCCAACAGAATAATAAAAAATGGAATAACAAAAGAATTTCACCATGTATGCGGTACTTTGCATAGACAGGTTATTCTAACAGAATAATAAAGAATGAAATAGCAACCCTTACGAGTATTAAAATAAAATAACTCTCTTCATGAATATGAAAGAAATAATACCCCTTACCTTAGAAAAACTGGATATTGAAATGGTGAGGTAGCAGACTTCTCTTCTTCTTTCTCTCTATAATAATTGCTATATAGCTTTTGTAAATTGGTGAGAAATGAAGGAAGAATGGGCTTCTATTTATAAGAAAATATAGTTTCGATAATTGCACGTTTTGGGGCTCGAAATATTACAATATAATACCTTCCTCTTTTTCTTCATTTTTAATTTAGTCCTACAAGTATTATCAAACTTGCACCACCTCCCCTAATAGTAAGTCATGTGAATTAATAGTAAATCATGTGAATCAATAGTTCTAGACATGTGAAAATACAAATTACAGTATAGTACCTCCATCTATACCTCAATTTTTAACTTAGTCATGCAAGTATTATCAATCTTGCCCCACCACCCCTAATAGTACAAGAATGTGAATCAATAGTATACACATGTGAACAAATAATTATAATCATGTGAATTAATAGTAATTAATTGCTCATTTATCCGATTAATTACCCGATTGGTCAGTATAATTTCCAGACATCAATTAATATCGAAATAAATGTCGATTTTCACTAACACTAATAATTCTCATACAATGGAACTATCAATTTCATTTTTAATCAACACGAACTTATTCATCATTAATATCATAACTCACAATATTTAACAACCAGATCATTCCCAGGAAAGAGGAGACTTTCCGATAAGGATTTCTCTTTATTGGCTCGCAATTAGGTGACCAAACCTCTCATTGACAGAACTTTCTAGATATTGTCAATATTTTAAATAATAATATGAATAACTTTGTCGTCTCAATTATTTATTTAATAATATAAAATATTATGCAGATGATACTGCGATAATAATTGAATCAATAATATAAGAGATATGATGCAGCAATTACTGTAGCAATAATTTAGTATAACTAAGTGACTTCTCACGTAAGCATCAATAATCAATATCATGTGCTACTATGCAACCACGCGTATTACTGTACTTTTACTACTGGGTAGTTCAACAGTTTTAACGGTAACACTTTCGCTGTTATTTTTATAAAAAGATAATTCTGTCATTTTCTAACTACGACAATACTTCCGTTGTGGGGTCCACTAATGATTGTGCCATCGTACAAATATTCCCTGTTAAAATGAATATTTCCCGACCAATCGAATATTATATTACAACTTACTTACTTTGCAAAATTTGTAAATATTACCCACAACTATAACTTTATATCAAATCCACACCATAATATTCAAAAATATATTTCGATAAAATTATTCTTTATTCATAAAAGTTGGGGTTGTACCTTGGGATTAGTGTGTAAATGTATTGTATAAGTAATTTATGTTTATATCTTCCGCAATAGTTATAAAATGATTGTAATAGTGATAGAATTAGCATACCAAATCCGCGGTGATTTGGGACCCGGATTTGGGGATACTGCAGTTCGTATCAAAGCTGTTGGTTATAAACCTAGGGTAGTGATACCTTAGTTTAATAACCGCAGTGATTAGGATAAGTACTAACTCAAATAGAGTTAGTGTGTCGGTAAGATTCAAAGACAAATCTCGGCGAGTTATAAGATACAGAGTTTCCTAACTTTGATAATAAAAGTGAACAGTAGTGATGAGTAGATCGAGTCTAAAAGACTAAAGGTACAGTGATAGGAGATCGTAAAATAAAACGATCATGGAATAGAAATGAATCGTATAATATACGATGAGATCACCCCGTGATCTGATATAGATTAAGTGAATGATAGACAAGTTTGCAGCAAGAATATGGTGTGTCAGTGGTATTATGAATTTGTATAGATTCAAGAAAGGATTATCAATACGAGTTGAATGAAATTCATATTGAGAATGTAGTTAGGATTAAGTGGGGATTTCAATTGAGGACTCATGTCAGCAGTTAGATCGTATGATTCTTCGTATGGGAGTTGAATTGTACTTGGTGTAACAACCATTTAGTTCTGGCACTGATAATCATTAGAATGTCTATGTCGCGCTATTTGCTATATGCATGTTGAGACGGTGATTCATTTCTCATGTATATAACAGATAAATAGGTTATAGGTAGAGAATATTAGGTTAAGTACGAGTTCTTAAAACTCATACTTATGGTATGTTGGTAACTCATGATTATATAAAATGTTTATGAACCCCTCAGCGAATGGACGTCAAAGGTCTGACTAGGACAAGTTCTTAAACTCATATGATTGTGGCAAGTTTCTGAACTCATAAGTGTGGTAAGTTTGACGAACTGGGTATAGTTTTGTGTGAAAAGAGTATTGAGGATAATAGGAATAGATAGATTACTAAGCAATTGATCATTAGTGGAGACATTAGGTTTTCCAAATCTGCTAGCTATGCTAGACTTCGAACTTTTTGGACATCAAGCTAAATACACACTATGTGCCTTTTTGAAAATGAATTTTTATTCTCAACTCCGGGTGACCATTGTGTATGAGTGGACTTCGGGCCACCGACACGTCGTTACTTATTGAGTAATAAAACAAATTTGCAAAGATTTTTGAACAGTTTAAAGTACAGTCTATGCTAATTGTTTCGGCTAGACAATGATGATTTGAAATATCAAAATATATTTTTATTTATCACTTATGTACCATGTAACCTGGTGTAGAGATGATAAAAAGTTGATGGAGTTGTAAATGCAAGAATACTTAGTGTTGAATTGATCTAAAATCATTGTTCCACTATTGTACGATGTGTAATGACAAAGTCTCACGATGACGACATCCTCAAACGGGCTGTGAATACAATACGACATCATGATATCATTTTCAAACAATTTTTAAATTTTAATTTGCCAACGGGGTTTGGCGACACACCTTCGTAACTCGATTGAAGTTGATTATTGATATGAGTCAAGCTATTTGATTCGGCTAGACCAATTTTTTTCAAATATCCTAAGTGGTCTGTGAAAATTTTTCCCGAACCAGATTATTTTGGTGCGGATTCCGATAAAGACTGAGGTAAGTTTATGCGCGCCCAAGGCGGATACGAGAAACAGATAAAACCAGTATTACTGGGTCAGAATAAGGCATACTGGACTAATTACCCATTATGTCTTTAAGATAAGACGGTTTGCAGACAAATTTTCATAAAACCTTTGTGAAAATTAAAAACTCATAGTCTATATGACTCCTCAGCACAATTTAAAATTTTTTTTTTACTCTTGTGAGGAATGTATTGGGTAGCATGCGATGATGTGTATGAATGGTGTAAACTGTATGCTATACAGTGTAAGTTGAATTTCGGGGACGAAATTCTTATAAGAAGGGGTGAATGTGACGACCCGAGAATTTAGAAAATTATTTAAATCTTAATTATTGAATTTAAGATTAAATAATAAACCTAGACATAAAATAAGTGTATGGATTTGACATTTCTGGAAAGAAATTTTTGGATTTAAAAATCTTTGTGGTGAATTATTCAAGATTAAGTATATAAGTGTATATGTTCTGTGTATATGAGTGTATATGAGTACAGTATGTGGTTAAGAGTCAAGGGTTGACCCGGTAACTATATCAGTGTCCAACCCCTAGGTATATATTTTGAACATCAACGTTCAGTTAGGAAACCCTAACGTCTGATAAGAAACCCTAAAAACCGGCTCTGAAAACCCTAATTTCAGTTTCAGGAATTTAAAACCCTAATTCGGATATTAAAATCCTAATTTGGGAGTTTAAATGCTATGTATAAGGTTATGTATTTTAATTACAAAAACCTAATTAAGGATAACCCTAGTGATTAACTAGATTTTTAATAATTTAGAAACCCTAATTCTTGGGTTATAAACCCTAATGCATGATTATGAAATTTAATTGCTAAATTAGTAATTTTAATTAGAAAATATTAAATCTTAATTAGCAAGCTTTAATAATAATTAGTAAATTTGAATATAATTAAAAAATCTTAATTATAATTTTCAAATATTAATTTTCTATTTCGAAAATCGAAATTTGGAAATCCTAGAAATTAAATTTCAAATATTTTAGGATTAAACCCTAAACCCTAAGGGTCAAACCCTAAAGGGTCAAACCCTAAATCCTAAGGGTTGTAGCAAATGTCCATTATGCCATTAAATTTGTAAAAGTTACTAAAATACCCTTAATTGTATTAAAATGTCTAAAATGCCCTTGATGCATTATTGAAGTAGCTTGCAATTATTGCCATATTTGGATCTAGTGAGCCTCTAAATATCCCACATGGAAATATCAACAAATCAGTCCCATTTTACTAGCCATTTCATTTGCATCAAATTATTTCAATAATTGAAGAAAGACAAAGTTCACATATTTGGGTTATTTGTGTTCTAACACTCAACCATGCCATCCTCTCTCTAGACCCACGAAATTTTTTAGTAATTCAGTTCTTAGATTGATCTATAGCAAGTCAAGGACAGATTATGATGATTAGAATCAAGATCAAAGCCTAAAAGGTATAAAAAAACCCTAAATCTTGAAAATCTTTGTATTTGATGTTAGATGTTGTAAGTTGTTGGTTAAAGTTGTGTATTAGGGTGTTAATAAGTGATCTGGGTTGTTGGATCATGGATCTATAATACTTAGATGCACGAAAATAGCATTTCTAAAAATCTGGGAAAAGTTTGAAAAATGGCCTGACAGCCATATGTCAGAGGCCTTAGATCTTTATTTGTTAATGTTTTGGTGTGTTTTATGTTAGAGATATGTTCTATGTCATGTAGGCTTTGCTCTGAAACTGGATACAGGGTCAGATCAAGCCTAGATCTCCTGATATGGACGGTCAAAACACGTTGACCGACCACGGATATGCTTTCTGGGCAGCCCATAAAATTCCAAGAATTCCTGACGTGCATTCTGATGGCCTCTGATATTGCTGCTTGTAATGATTTAGGCCATGTTGTTGTAATATTGTTGTAGACTAACATGTAGGCTAACCATTCCTGCCTCTAGTACTTCAATATCATACACGTAATTGGATTAAATCAGGGTCAAACGAGCGTTGACAAAATCGCCTGATGAAGATTCCGGGTAACCCAGATCTTCAAAGGGGCAGTTTCTTTTCACAACTTTGACCGATACAGATCTTAGGATGGTAATGTTTTTAAGTTGATCTAGTGAGTTCTATACGTACCCTGACATCTGGAAAACAAGCTTGAACTATAGCATCCCCAAATCCCGGTCCTAATCACCAAGGATCTGGTATACTATTTCTATAACTATTGCGGAAGATATAAACATAAATTGTTTATACATTAAACTTTTACAACATAAACCCCAAGTTCTACAACCTTAACTTAATACATACCTTCAATATCTAAAAAGGTTTACAATTCTATTTTCGTCAGAAAATTTAATATATCTAACTGCACCCTAATTTAATCTTGCACGTTGTCTTTACTTCGGCCTTTTCTCGAGCTTTCATCTTAATCTAAAATTTTTTATCATGATATAGCAAGGGTGAGCATCAAATTTTCCCAGCAAGTTAAATTTATTTGAGGATATATCATGATTGAAAGAATATGAATAAAAGCTAGCTAACTTTCAACAATATAAACATTGTGAAAGAGCATGAACAAATTTTCTTAGCTGAACGACCAAGTCAATAAAAATGAATGGTCAAGCATAAACATGAACACATTAACTGAACCAAATGGTAATGAAGGTGATCAGCCTTTCATACCTGATTAACATTTACAACATGCATAACGTGCGAATCAATAATCAGTATAGATGTGAATAATCAACAATAATTATTCACTAACATGCTTTGAACATACAACTCAAGTTTGAGTTAGGGAAACTTACCTATTTCGTTGACTACTGCTATGCAATTTAAGTTAACTCCTTTTCTAAGACCTATCATTAATAAGATTGGCATTTCAATCAACATATTCTACTTTGTATCATAATACAATTACTTTATCAATTAATTATCTTACACTTAATCAAATATTAGATAACATCTTAACACATTAGCATTATTATCATCCTTTGATAATTCTTCAGTCACTGTATTATATACATTATGATTTATCACTCGCTTTTTTCATTTCATAAGTTATTCTTTAATATCTAATAAGTTAAATACTAATCCAGCCACCTAGATTCTAAATTCAATAGCCCAAACTGCAATCCAGCTAACTGGATTCCAAATCTAACAATTAGATTGCAATCCAACAAGCTTGGATTCACCAATCCATCAGCCCAACAAGCTGAATTCTAAATTCTTCAATTCAGTAAGCTTCTTTTCAATCTAGCAAGCTGAATTCATCAGATTTTTCAATCCAGCAAGTTGGATTCCATATCCTTTTCACGAAAATACCAAATCAGTTTATTATTTTTCTATCTTTTGTCCAAACATATATAAATATATTTCATACACAAAAAGTATTTTTTCATAATTTTTCAACTTCCTTTGGTATTTTTTCAAAAATCATTTTTAGTTAATTCCTTAAGAAATTAGCTACCTCGTGCTTAACTCTAAAAATTCTCATCTTTTGGCACAATCTTATACGTGTTAACATGAACCTCCAGTTTAAATTTCGTGGCCATCGGAGTTATAGAACTCCGATTATAGCGATTTTTGTCCGAAAAATCCAAATATTGAAATGGTCATAACTTGCTCAATTTAACTCGGAATGAGTTCATTTTTGGACAGATGATACTTTATACCATATATTTTCATGTGCCAAAAGGCTGGAATTTTTCTCACAAATTAAGTGGCCGAAACTGCCATTTTAAAATTTTTGGCAGAAGTTAAATGACGTTTTGCAGTTTTAGAGTCCTTTGCTAAAAATATTTCATACGGAAATCTACAACTCTTTTTTCAGTGATTCCACTTGAAGATGTTAGACAACTTATCATAGTACCCTTCCAAATTTTTCCAGAATTTTTAGATGTCTGAAAAATGACTAAACTGCCCCTACTCTTTGACTGTCCAAAACATTCTGTTTTTCATTTTTAGCAACGAAACTGTTTTTGGTAAAACAGTCGCTACAACTTGTGTACTCAACATTTTTGAGTTCTACCACTTGAGTTTAGTAGTTAACTTACATATCTAGCACATCCCTTTGACGGATTACAAAAAGAAGGTGTAGATCAAAAACGGTGGAAATCCAAATTACATAGAAATTTTATGGCTTATAAACTAGAAAAATCACTTTTCTTTATTTTTGATTTCCAAACAAAACAACACCCAATATGGGTAGATCTAACCATGAAATACTCATTAACATGTATATACATGATTTTTGAGTTTAGAAAAATAGATTCAAGGTTTGATTTATAATAATCAAAAATATATAAACAAAAGGTATTTATACCTTTGATTACCATGATCTCCTCCTTCTTCTTCATAGTTTGCTTATGGAGCTTTGATGTCTTACCAAAAACTCTCATTTCTCTCCTCCATGGCTGCCGAATTGCTCCTCTCTCTCTCTTGGTTTTCTTTTTGGTTTTGCCAAGTTATGACATAAGATGAGAGAGAAAATGAATGGTTGTTATTGGTTTGGTCATTGGATATTTTTATTATGTTATTAGATATACATTGCATATATCTATATTATCTCCCAACATTCCTTATTTTCTTTCTCTCTTTCTAATCATTATATTGATATATGGAGAATTAGTAAGTAATGTGGCACCTTAGAATAAATGACACCTAGCTAAGTTTGTAATTATCTTTTGCAAACTTATGGCTTAGCATGATGACATGCACTCCCTTCTTTTCCTCTCCACCATATCCGGCCAAGTGGCCTTCTTTTAGCCCAAATTGGATAGATTTTTATAGCTTTTATTTTACTTACCAAATGACCATTGTCTCCTTCCATACTTGGATCAAGTTTTGGGCTTCTTAAATTAATTATTTGAGCCAACACTTGGGTCTACCCCTTAAGTCTTTTAGGGCTTGCTAATAAAAATATTTGGGCCATGAAATTCACATAGTCCAATACTTTTAATATTATATTTCCTTCATTATTTAATTAGGGTTTTCATTTACAAAACTATAATTTACATCCTTACTCATATACACTTAATTTCTTAACCCAATTAGACTTACATTAATTAGGTTATAAAATTAATTAATTGAGATGTACAAAATAAATCTCTTAGAATTAGTATATATTTTAAATACCATAATTCTCTCATCCCATAACCCTTAAGTTATTTAATTCTTCATTCCTAATATATAATTAGGATCACACTAGTTTCTTTTATTTGTCATCACATAATATTCGTATTCACTTACTCACATAATCATTAAATAAATTATGACATGCTCCACAATTCTCTTAGATTAGGTCACTAGTATATATTTAAATACTAGAACCACTAAATAACAATAACCATTTATGTTATTTAATTATCATACATAATTTAAATAACTTATTTAAGTTATACAATTTATATTGTATAATTAAATTTAATTCCCTCCTCCTCTCCATAAATTGTTCTCAAACAATTTATTTATATATTAAATATATAAATTAATATATTCAATCATTTATTCAAATATGAATTTAATTTACTAACTGCTTTGATACCGATATACATATTTGCATATTGGATCTCCTCTCATATTTCTACTTTACATCATTTGGTATAATATTAAATATTATACCATTAACCATATAACATAATATTATAACATATTTCACTTCTCACACTAATTTTGACTCTTCTCCATAAAAAGTCAACTGTTGACTTTGACCAAAAGTCAACTGTTGACTTCAACCTTTACACATTTTGTGTTTACTATCAATTTTAACTAAACTTGACGTTCCGGACGCAACCGAGCAGTCTATGCTTCAAAATTCTATCTCTAACTCAAATTTTGAGTTTTAAATTACTCCCTTCTTATTGCTAATCGTATTAACCAACGACTTTAAACTTATTTATCTTCTTATTTGCCATTCAAGGCCAACGTTCAAGCTATGTTAATTACTAATATAGTTTTATCTTGATCCTTATATCATTAACTTAATTCATCATTCCTCTTACTAAAATATATATAGCACCTTACTAAGTATATATATTTCTATACATATACTCATCTTCGTTTAACCTTATAGCTTTTCTTCCTGTGAAATCTTATTTCGTTAATAAAATTCTACCTGTATTAGCATAACACTTCTTACACTATTCAATTCACATCAAATTTTACAGGTATCATAATACCTTATTATTGATATTAATTCAAATACATATCAATTCATTTCTAGGGTTTTGAAATTTTGTAACCCATATTTCTTTATTCTCATTCAATTAAGAAACAATATAGGTTCTTCTTAAAAATTTTGAAATCCTTAAAATTCCTTCACAGAAACGTCAATTTCATACATTTATTTTCTGTCTAGGTTCATCTTATAACATTTAATCCATCATTTTAGGATTTTAATAATTATCTAAATTCTCGGGTTGTCACATGAACCAGTAAATCACACAAAACAGAATTAGAACTCACGATCTAAGGAGGTAAATATAGCACCTACGACTGTTCTTCATTTTCTGGAAAACCCAGAAATGAAGAACAGTGTTGTCAGGTATTTTGAAGGCTCAGATCTTCTAAGTGTGATGTTGTATGACCTATTTAGTTGTTGAAACATGTAATATTACATAAGTACTACAATTGTAACATAAATTCCAGCCTAGAAAGCAACGAGAACATGTATTTAATTATGGTCAAACAAGGCACCTCGCTGTCTGCCATGAGTTTCTAGGCAGGCTCAAGAACAGGCCAAGGACACCAATAGCGACGGGTTTGTCGCTATAAGGCCCTTTAGTGACACTTATTTTTGAAAAATGATTATTTTTATTAAATAAATCGAATTAAATAGTTTTTAATTATTAAAAACACAAAAAAAATTCTGAAAAATTATTTTAAAGTCTGAAAAATAGTTTTTAATTATTTTGAGTATATTTCATAAATATTTAATATTTTTGAAATATAATTGGTATTTAATTTATTTAATTATAATATTAAATAAATTATTTTAAAATAATTTTAATACATAAAAAATCATGAAAAATAATATTATAGTATAAGAAAATATTTTAAGTTATTTTTAGTAACTTTTAATATTATGTGATGAATTTCACTAATTAATAAATAGTAATTGTAATTAATTTATTTAATAAAAATATTAAATAAATTATGAAAAAATAGAATTAATGATTTAAAAATCATATAAAAATGATTTAAGTGTTATAAAAATATTTTAATTTATAAAATATAACTTTTGATATTTTGTCATGAAAATATTAATATATTAATATTAAATACAATTAACGGATAATGGAATTAAAGGTTTAAAAATCATATAAATGTGATTGTAAGGTATTAAAAAAATTGTGATATATTATAAATGTATTATAATATTATGTGATGATTTTCATTAATATTTGATATTAAATAAATATTAATGATAATAAGATATTATGGTATTTAATTTATTTAAATACGAGCTTAATGATTGAAAAATATTGATAAGTGATAATAATTATTTGAAAATTATTATGAGACTTGGAAAATTATTTTGACTGATAATAAATTATCTCAGACAATGGTTAAGTGTTTAGGCAGAGTTTAATTGAACTTAAACTCGATAATTTTCTAACTAGGCCGTTGGGATGTTAGAATTATACCAAACTCGACTAATACTGTAATAGTTTGACTTGAGGTTAAGTTTTCTGTGTTCTATAGACTGATAAGATTATGTGATACTGTGTTTAGGTTATTTTAAATATTGTGATGATATTATTCTAATTTGTATATCGATATTATGTATATAATAGGTTCAGACAAAGCTTATTAAAATGTGTAACGATAATCAACGGAACATGCAAGTTTTTCTTAACTCGACCTCGAGTTATTTCATTCAGATATACTTGTGGTTAATCATTACTGATTGCCATGTCTATAAATTATTTATTCGCACTCTGTGCATAATGCATGTATTCATCAGGTATGAAAGGCTGATCACCTTCATTACCATTCGGTCCAGATATAATTGCTATGTTCATATTCAATGTTCGTTCAACTATGAAAAATTTGTTCATGCTAGTTCACAATTATATTGTAGAACTTTAGCCAGCTTATTGTTCAATTCTTTCTATCATGATATATCTTTAAATTATTGAACTTAAATTTACTGGGCAAACTTATTGCTCACCCTTGCTATATCATGATTTAACATTGCAGATTAAGACAAAAACGTCAGATACAGGAAAGGATAAAGCCAAGTTCAGCTTGGAATTTTATGTGCAGCTTAATTGTAATAGTATAGTATGATAAAAATGTTATATGCTAGTCAGGTTATGAATTTTTGTATATGTGAAGGTTACTCGACCTTGGGATTAGTGTGTAAATGTATTGTATAAGCAATTTATGTTTATATCTTCCGCAATAGTTATAGAATGATTGTAATAGTGACACAATTAGCATACCAGATCCGCGGTGATTTGGAACCCGAATTTGGGGATGCTACAGTACTCATGATAAGGAACATATATATATATATATATATATATATATATATATATATATATATATAACTAGCTCAGTCCAACTACATCATAATATTTAGATACGGCTCGGTCAAAGGCTGTCAGAAAATTTATTCTTGCATTTTTTGGAAATTCCAGAAAACAGGAAATGTTTCCGGATGGTCTACTTTGACCATCTACTGCGTTCGATCTGTTGACGTTTTGAAGGGTCTAAATACATGGAGCTAGAGTCCATACAACAAGCTACAACACGTATACAACAAAATTAACAAAAAGGCTTACCATCTGACAGATCAAAGTATTAGAAAAAGTTGTCAGACGCTGAAAAAGGCTTTCTGGGTTACCCAGAATTCATCTGGTCATGCCCGGTCAACGGGTTTTGACCAAGAATATCTTGAAATCTGTACATGGAATAACTTTAATTCCACTTCCAGATTACAGTCCTTATACCAAACTACAGATCCAAAACATAAAACAAGAAAAATCATAAACATATAGAGATTTACGACCACTGACATATGGTTGTCAGACGACTCTTTGAGTTATTGGACAGTTTTGAAAAACTTCTATTTTTACCCACTTTGATGCTATGGATCCATGATGGATCACCATAGAGCATCTAAAAACAACTTTTAACACAAATATAAACACAAAACAATAACTTTATCTTAGCATACAAGATCAAAATGAGTCTAGGGTTTTATACCTTCTAAATCCAATCCTTGATCTTAGCTCTCCAATCTGATATTAGGTGATCTAGGGGCTAGTTATGTGACTGAGAAACTTGATAAATTCAGACGTTTTGAGAGAGAATGAGTTTGTTAAGTGTTTGGTAGCAAATGGACCAAAAGTATAGACTTTCTCTCTTTTAGTTCTCTAAATTAGATACAATGTATGTATGTAATTGCAAGGTGTCCCTCTAGGTCAGATGGTAGCTGAGATTTAAGTCAAAAGGCTATCTTTAGTTGGTGAACCACTATAATTTTGGCAAGATTTGCAAGTTAGCTCATAAAAATCTAAAAAAGGGCATTTTTGTCATTTGCATTTTAAATTTAATGGCATACAAGACATTTATCCAAACCCATAGGTTTTAACCCTTAGGTTTAACCTTAATGTTCTAACCCTTAGGTTTTACAACTTTAGTTTCTAGATTTTTTTTTCTAATTAGGGTTTTTAATTAGAAAATTAAAATTTCAAAAATATAATTAAGGTTTTATATAGAAATTAATATTTCTAAAGTATAATTAGGGTTTCATTATTATATTAATGTTTACTAATCACTTTAAGGATTACTAATTAGGATTAGGGTTTTCTAATTAGGGTTTAAGATTCCCGAATTTAAAATTAGGGTTTCTTGATTTTCGATTCGGGTTCTCAACAGTACGTTAGGGTTTCTAATCTTGAGATTAGGGTTTTTAACCCCTAATTAGGGTTTACTAATATTGTACTCTACTCGATCAATCATTGATCAAAATTTTATAGAGTACAAACACTTACTCATCAATATAATTATTTTAATTGTATTTTCTATTGAATCCCTATTTGAACTTAGGGTTAGGGTTTCTAAAACTGTTAAGCACAACTCTACTCTTATTTTCTCAGTTAATTCACAAATTGACTACTTCTCGAGACTCGTATCACAGATACTTGTCACAAAATTACAATCAATATTAATATTAAATAAAAAAAATTTATTCAAAAAATTCAGATTATTCGAAATCCCGGGTTATCAAATTCACCCTCCTTAAAAGAATTCCGTCCTCGAAAACACCAGTTTCTTATTCTCTATAATCTTTTAAAGTTGTATCATTAATTCATTATTATCAACACAATATTCATTTGTGTCTCAAATTCTAACCTATGACTTTAATCTATAAAAGAAAACAATTCACAACGATATTTAACCAATATTACTCGCGTAATTTAAGTGTTAATCGACATCATTACCTGTTTCCACCTCCTGGACAGCTCCTACATCTTGCGCCGTCATGTTGAATGTACGTGCCTTTGGTCTTCCTAGCTGTGCAGGTCCTCGAATTGCCAAGGTTTTGCTACCTGGTCCTTTGTTGCCACTTTCCTTCTCCGTATATCTCTTCGGACAGTTCTGAACCAAATGATCAGTCGATCTGCACGCAAAGCAACCTTGTATTTTCTTCGGACTGGGGCAATTGGGTGACATGTGTCCCTCTTGTTCGCAGTTGTAACAGACTCCCTTCTTCTTCAGACGAACTCCAAAATGATTCTTCCCACAAGTTAAACATGGCTCTCTCCCTTTCTTATTTCCTTCTATCTTATTACCCGACTGGGTATTCTCGCTCCACTTTCTCTTGTTAGGGTTACTACCACTACTACTACCTCCATCATTTGTCTCTTCTTCTTCTCTTGGTGAAATTGAGATGCACATTCGCTCCCTCCTTCAACAATTAACGCTTTCTCCATTAAAGTCGCAAATGTATTGATCTGCAATGCCGCCACCTTGTTGAATATCCCCGGCTTCAGTCCATTCTCGAATCTTCTCCCTTTTCTCACCTCTATGTCCACCTGATGAGGTGAAAATCTTCCTAACTCGTTGAATTTAGCAGCGTATTCAGAAATTGACATATTCAATATTTTAGTTCTAAGAACTTGACTTCCATTCGAGTTTGCATACTTGACAAAAAATAGTTCTCAAAGAACAATTCCTTGAATCTTATCCAAGTCACCACAGCTGTACCCGCTCTCGCTTGATTAGTCTCCCACCAGTAATTGGCTTCTCCCTTCATTAGATATGTTGCAAAAGTTATCTTCTGCTCTTTCGCTACATGCGCAATAATGAATGTTTTCTCTATTTCTTTCACCCAAGTTTGGACTTCAATCGGATCTGAGGTCCCCTTGAATTTTGGCGGTCCTACCGCTTTAAAGTCTTTGAAATTTGCTAATCTGTCAGCTAGCTGTTCTCTCGCTCTTCCTCTTGCTGATGTAGCTCTATTCCCCATAGCTTCGACTATCATATTTGTGACGCCCCCAAAATAGGTATACAACACTCATTCTGAGTCGCCAAATACATGGTACAAAAAGCAAACTACAACTTCAATAATACAATTGTCGTGCAAAATATGACAACACATACTGTGAGTTTAAATACAAATATTGTTTTCTAGATAATATCCACACTCAAATAAGTCCTCATTACAACTATTCAAACACTATTTTATAGAAATAGTGAGGACTGCTAAAACATCTTTCTAGAACCATCACTCCATACCCCGACTAGATCCTGCTATGTTCTCACCTCCTGAGAAGAAAAATGGAACAAAAAGGAAAAGGGTGAGCTCAACTAGCCCAGTAAAGAATATTATGACTAAGATAAGATACAACAAATTATCATTAGTATTCAACAGGGAAAAATCTGACAGAATATAATCGACAACAAGTTTTAGATCAACAACTGCGGAAACAGCAAACCATTAGAAGAGTCAAGTAGAGAATGAATTCTACTATCTTCTAAGATTTAAAAGTCCATCATCAATATTTTATCCCTGTAACATCAATTAATAATCATCTTTAGCCAAATATTCATCTTTGCACTACAGGCCAAAGATATTCATTTGTATCACCAGTCGGTCATGTTCATCTCAACACTTGTTCATCTTTACACTACGGGTCAAAGATATTCATCAGTTAATCATTCTTTTTTGCACAACAGGCCAAAGATATTCAGTAATATCATCATTTAGGACTGAGGATGATGAAAATATTTTAAAGAAAACGAATCCAGTGAGACAGAAGGACAAATAGTAGGGATTCGTATAACAGTTTATCCAAGATCAATAATACTTCATAATAATCAATTGTGAAGCAGAATTCAAAAATAAAGATCAAAACATGAATACAATCAAAGATAGTAACCATAATAGATATCTTGGACAAAAAGGGAAAATTTTATTTTTCGGTAAATAGTGCCGTATTCGTGAATAGTGTCGTATACGTGAATAGTGCCGTATACGTGAATAGTAACTCTGACACAAAAATTTCTAAATTTGATAAAAAAAACTCATATTAATATTTCAGCATAATGATATTGAAGAAAATAATATCATTTAAGAAGAAAATAATATTCCTTACCTCAAAATATCAGTACTTCTGGCTGGAATACCGGTATAAGGCTGAAAGAAACTTGCTCTGATGAATAGAAACTCTTAAAGTATCTAAATACTCACAAAATACACTCAATAATCTAGAGAAAGAAAGGGAGAAAACTTGTTTCTGGTGTGATTTTCAATTCTAACTTGGCCCTCTATTTATAGGAAAATGTTAGCACGCCGAAGCAGACTTAAACTACAACCTGATGGCTTTACTTGCTACTATTCAAGCCTACCACATTTGAATAAAAATCTCAGTATATTTCTTCACCAACCAAGAGTGGGGCCCACCAATTTTATAATTTTTTACTAAAATGATAAACTCCAAAAATTCAACAATTTCTGAACCAGTCATCTCGTAAAATTTATAATAAATCATACGTTCATTTTTAACGGTTCAAAATTTGTGGACATATACCCAACTTATATATGTATAACATATCCAAAAATCACAACGATCCAACGGTCGGATTAAAAATTATAACCCCCGCAATATATCTCAAAAACCCTGATTGATTTTTAATACCTCTATTCCGACAAAAATACTAATAAAACACCTTAACATTAACTCCTTCATTTTTAACCACAAAATATATCCAACATTTATATTCACATAAAATTAATATTTCCTTATCATATGAATCAATAATTAATTATTTCACAAATAATATTACAGAATCACATTTATGACAACCAGGCCGTTCCCAGGAAAGAGGGGGCTTTCCGATAAGGATTTCTCCTTACTGGCGCGCAATTAGATGACCAAACCTCTCCTTAGACAGAACTTTCTAGACATTGCCAATAATGTTATCTAATAATATTATTCAAATAATATGAATTATTTATCTGATAATGGAAAATACTGTGCAGTGACAATTATTGAAACAACAATAATATAAGATATCAATGCAGCAATTATTGAATCAATAAAATAAAATATTGAACAGTAACTACTGTAACAATTATTGAGTAGTGCCTTCCTTCGTAAGAATCAATAATTGGTGCAATACCGTGTGCTACTGTATTTTAACCACTGGGTATTCCAACAGTATTAAAGGTAACAACTACGCCGTTATTTATAAACAACTTATACATGTCATTTTCTTCATCCAATCGCTTTTCGTTATGGGGCCCACACAAGGCTGCGCCGTCGTACGAATATTCCCCGACAGCAAGAATATTCCACGACCAAACGAATATTCCCCGACAAAATAAATATTTTATAACCACTTGCTTATTTTGCAAAATTTACATATTTCACCCATAATCAAAGTATTATATCAAATTAACACCTTATTATTCACAATAATATTTAGAGAAAATTTGATTTTATTCATTAATAAGTTGGGGTCTTACAATATTTGTAAAGTTTTGCATTGGATCAGCTTGACATCCCTCATTATTCACTGACTGTTCTTCTCTTTGATTTTGATTCTGTCTTCTAGGCTGCATGATCTGATTTAAATAAAGATCTTATATTAATTCTCTTTCTTTACACAAATTCTTAATACAATAAGAATTCAACACATATTTCTTATATAATCACATATTTATTCAAATAGCACATAATACATTTAGTACTTAACACATATTACTATCCCTTTTTTTTAAAATCATACCAGGATTAACAACACAACTTTACACAAAAAGTTGCAATTCTCCATTCACATATAGCTATTACCAGTTCGTCAAACTTACCACACCTATGAGTTCAGGAACTTGCCACAATTATATGAGTGTATAAACTTATCCTAGTCAGACCATTGGCGTCCATTCACTGAGTGGTTCAAAACATTTCATATAATTATGAGTCATGAATTTACCATAAGTATGAGTTTTAAGAACACACTAATTAATCTTGATCTTATATTCATATAGAAAATAAAGATTTCATTCATACAAACATATTTATATTTACATATGCTTACACACTGTTCTCGATATTACAATCATTAATATCATAACCTACTACCAAAAGATATTAATACTTATACCTAAGATATCTACCGTCCACTCCCATCTCCGGTCTTCTTCTTACTGGGATACTTGTTGAATTCGTGACCCTTTCTTCCACATGAATAACACTTCCTCATATTCGGCTTAGGACAATGTAAGGAAATATGTCCTTCCTATTTACAGTTCAAGCACACGTTCTTCCACATCATGCATTCTCCCACGTGAGTCTTCCCACACTTTCTACAGACTTTCTTCTTTTTTAAGTTTGACTTTTCAGAATTAGGGTTGTCGTTGTCCCTCTTTCGCTTATTCTTGCCCTTCTGCTTCTTGACGGTTCCTTCAGACGATCCACCACCTTCAGTCTTCATCCTTTCCACCAGCGCTTTCAGCTCATTTCGTTCTTCAGTCATTTCGCGTAACGCTCACTCCGTCTTCCACAACTCCTCCAAGAGAAATACTTTACTCCGGAGTTCTTGAACTTCTGCAGATAGTTGATCTTGTTCTCTAACTTTGATCTTATTCTCTTTCTCCACCTTAGTTTCTTTGGACTCTGCCTCCTTATCACCACTCAAATACATCTCGAAATAATCATCATGATTGCTCCCCAGATTGACCATAGGTTCATCTTCTCCCACCTTCTCAACTGATTCGCTTTGCGCTGGCACCTCGGCTTCTGGCATTGGTGCAACAGCCGCTAGCATCTCCGCACTCATTTTATCTTCTCCGGACATCCTACAATCAGTTTAAACAACTTGATTAGTACTTCATGAGTACAAACTTCTCACACTATGTATCAACATATCTCACTATTGAAGCGCTTCGGCAATCCCTCACTTAGTACTCTAAATGAGTATTCTAGATTTCGCTTATGGTTATAATCCTAGGGTTTTCCCCACCCCACTTAAGGTTTATAACCTACAACTTTGATACCAACCTGTGATGCCCCCAAATCTGGGTTACCTGACTCTCGAGTTTAGTGCTCACGATCCATAACATAAATAACATTTAACTACCCATTTAATTATAAATAGAAATATACACTTCATCAACTGATATAATTAATACATTACCCTAGGTTATCTAACCTTAACATTACAAACATACCGTTTAGTTATACAAAAAGGGTTACAAATATAACATAATAATATTGTTCATTATAACTATGATATCACTATGCCTTTGTCTTTGTCCTTCACAACACCTCCAGCCACTTCGTCCCTTGCTGAAAAGTTTTATTAAGCAAGGGTGAGCAACAAATTCATCCCGCAAGTTAAGATATACAAGGAATGTATAAGAATCAGAACAATAAACTATCTATTTGGATAGAATGACACCAAAGTTCGGAGAACTTTGAAATAGCTGAACAATTTATTTTTTCTTTAAACAATCTTCTCACAACCTATGCAACACAATAATGAAACAATACAATGCTTTTAAGTTTCTATGACATTCTATTGAATAACAATTTAGAAATATTCTTCAGAGTTTATACTGAATGATCTTAAATGATCTTGGAATTCTATTCTTGAGTAACTATCAAAGTTTTACTTTGATATACCCAAATAACAAGATGGAAATATTTTCCAGAATTTATGCTGAGTGATCACAAAGGATCTAGAACTTCTCTTCTCGAGTAACTATCAAAAATTTACTTTGATATACCCAGGTGTATCGGATAACCATAAAGATTAAATTATACCCCTCAGCAAGTACTTAGAGCGGCTAACTCCTTGTACCCTATATTATGCATAATACTTAAAACGTGCGCAATAGCCGAATATACAATCAAATATGCTCCCTTTATATAAAAGGTTGTTCTTCTCAGTCTTTGAATCAGAATTTGATTTCATAACGAAATACAATGATTTTAATACCTAATCACTTCTCCTCTCTTCTTAAACCTATCAAGTTTTCTTTTTTGATCTAGCCGAAACAACTGGCATTGATTTATCAATATTAATTGAATTCTCTTCTCTTCTCTTCTCGAACCTATCAAGTTCTAACAAATGTTCGTCTAGCCAGAATAATTAGCTAAGACATGTTTCAATACGATTATACAATAGACAGAATTTTATTGTACTATTTGCAAACAATAATATCTTCTACGGATGTGAATATCCAACAACAGTTATTCTATAAGTACATTCTCAAAATCAATAATTCAATTTGAATTGATAAATATGCACTAACTGTGAATAATCAACAAAATTTTCAGACGTGGTATAATCAGCAATAACTAACCACAATTATATTTGGAAAGTAATAACTCAAGGTTGAGTTAAGGAAACATGCCTTCTCTGTGGATTACTGCTACACAATATATTTAACTGCGTTCGTAAGACCTATAATCAATAATATCGGTCTCACAATTAGAACAATAATTTATAGCACGTAACACTGTAGTTCACAGTCAATCTTTATCATAGACACATTATCACATAATCACATAAGTGCTTATAGCTTATATAAACACTCATTAAGTCTAACTAGTTTGGTCTGGTTGGACTTCAGTCTATTCTCGATGTTCTGATCACCCTATTCGACAATTAACACATTTATTGTCAATTAAACTTGGTCTCTAAGCTTCAATATTATTTTAGATAAGTCAAATATCGTTTATAATATTTTTCGAAAGCTTTTAATAATTTATAAACAATTATTATAATTTATAATAATTTTTCAAACACAAGAATCATTTTTAAATGATTTAAATATCAAATAATCTTACCATCATTAATATTTAATAATATAAAAATATTAATGACATACTTGTCAAAATTTTAAAGTTATTTTTAATAACTTAAAATATTTTTAAATCATCAATATTCTACTTAAATAATTTAAAAAAAAATTAAAATTATTTTTAAATCATCACCATTAATATTTAAATATTAATAAAATTATTATCAAAATATTAAAAGTCATTAATTATAACTTAAAATATTTTTAAATTATTTTTCTCATTTTTAAATAATTTTTAAATCAAAAAATCATTTTTCTATCATTTATTTAATTTAATAATTAAACAAATTTAATATCATTAATACTAATTTATTAAAGAGAATTCTCCAAAAATATTGAAAATTATATTTTATAATTAAAAATATTTTTAAATATTTTATTCTTATTTAAAATGATTTTTATAATATTAAAATCATTTTTCTCTAATTTATTTAATAAACTAATTAAATAAATTAAATATCATTAATATTCAAATAATTATAAATATTAATGAAAAATATCAAAAATTATTAAAAGTTATTTTTCATAATTTAAAATAATTTTTAAAACCATTTTTGTAATTTTTAGAATTTATTTTCTATTTTTAAGTATTTTTCGGAAATTCAAAAATAAAATTAAATAAACCGTCGCTATAGCCTATAGCGACACCAAGCGTCGCTGTTGGTGTTCTTGAGCTCAAGAACAGTGACAGTCTAGTGATAAAGGTTCCACGTTTGACCAGCTTTGATTCTCAATTTGTGCATGTTCTAGGCTAATTAATACTATAATCGTGTAGTACGTATGACATACTACAAGCATCAATCTTTATCTTAGTTATACAACATCTCAACAATGAGATCTGAGCCTCAAAACTTTCTGTCAGACACCACCTTGGTTACCCAGAAACCCAGACAGTCTCGACTAGGTACTTTCTAACCCACTAATTCATAGGTTCTGGTCATTGTTTTGTTGTTCTCATGGTCCCAACATGTAGTACTCATGACAAGGAACATAAATACATAACTAGCTTAGTCCAACTACATCATAATATTCAGATATAGCTCGGTCAAAGGCTGTCAGAAAATTTGTTCTTGCGTTTTCTGGAAATTCCAGAAAATAGGAAATGTTACCGGATGGTCTACTTTGACCATCTCTTGCGTTCGATCTATTGACGTTTTGAAGGGTCTAAATACATGGATCTAGAGTCCATACAACAAGCTACAACACGTATACAACAACATCAACAAAAGGCTTACCATCTGACAGACCAAAGTATTAGAAAAAGTTGTCAAACGCTGAAAAAGACTTTCTGGGTTACCCAAAATTCATCTGGTCATGCCCGGTCAACAGGTTTTGACCAAGAATATCTTGAAATCTGTACATGTCATATCTTTGATTCCACTTCCAGATTACAATCCTTATACCAAACTACAGATCCAAAACATAAAACAAGAAAAATCATAAACATATAGAGATCTACGGCCACTGACATATGGTTGTCAGACGACTCTTTGAGTTCTTGGACAGTTTTGAAAAACTCCTATTTTTACCCACTTTGATGCTATGGATCCATGATGGATCACCATAGAGCATCTAAAAATATCTTTTAACATAAATATAAACACAAAACACTAACTTTATCTTAACATACAAGAACAAAATGAGTCTAGGGTTTTATACCTTCTAAATACAATCCTTGATCTTAGCTCTCCATGTGAGACCCCAGATTTTATGAATAAAGGTTTAAATTTCTCGAAATATTTTTTAATATTATGGTGTGGATTTGATATAATGTTATAGTTGTGGGTAGTATTTATAAATTTTGCAAAGTATGCAAGTTGTTGTATAATATTCGATTGGTCGGGGAATATTCTTTTTGTCGGGGAATATTCGTATAACGGCGCAATCATTGGTGGACCCCACAACAGAATTATTGTCGGATTGAGAAAACGACAAAAATATTTTTATGAAAATAACGGCGGAAGTTTTACCGTTAATACTGTTGAACTACTCGGTAGTAAAAGTACAGTAATACGCGTGGTTGCATAGTAGCACACGGTATTGATTATTGATACTTACGTGAGAAGTCACTCAGTTTTGCTTATTTTATAGACCTCCATTTACCTATTTTTCAAAATAATAGGTAGAAAATATTTAAAGGTGGGGCCCACATATGGGGCCCATATGTGTTGAAAGACTGATTTTAGAAATGGGGGTGGAGGGAGTTACGTATGGGGGAGGGATTTAATATATATAAGTATGTGATGTGTGTGCATATATATATATATATATGTATATGTTGTGTGTGTGAGTGGGAAATGGTGGAAAAGAAGTAAGAATGATGTGTGTGGATGTGGATGTGTGTGATGTGGACATGTTGGTGGAAAAGTAAGAAATGTGTATGTGTGTATATATATATATATATATATATATATATATATATATATATATATATATATATATATATATATATATATATATATATATATATATATTAAATGAGTGAGTGGATTTTGGTGGAGGGGAACATGTGGGGCCCACGAGTGTTGAAAATGAATTTGGAGAAAAGAAATCTAGCAAGTTGTTCGGGTGATGGAGTTATTTTTAAAGAGGTGATTGGTATTATATATATATATATATGTATTATATTTTGTCTTGCTTTGTTATGATTGGTTGAAGGTTTGACAATTTGAATATGTAGTATCAAAATTTTCATCCGCGAGTCTTTGAATTATTTCATTTGTGAAGAAATCCTTACACAGTGTCTTTCCATTCTCCTATAAATAGAAGCTCATTCCTTCATTATTTCTTACGAATTCACTGAAACTCTAGAGAGAGAAAATTATAGAGAGAGAAGAAAAGTGTTCTGCTACTTTACTACTCCTATATCCAGTACTCTTTCTTTCAACGTAAGGGACATTATTTGTTGTACCCGTAAGGGGTGTTATTCTTTCTTATTCATGAAGAGAACTGTTGTTATTCCATTTCTTATTATTCTGTTGGAATAACCTGAATACGCGGTCTATCCTATACTTGGTGACATTCTTCTATTATTCTGTTGGAACATCCTGTCTATGTGTTTTACACCGGACCTGGTTCCGTTTTTATTATTCTGTTGGAACATCCTATCAGTGCAAATTTTGCCTGACCTGGTTCCGTTATTATTATTCTGTTGGAATAACCTGTCTATACAAAGTACCGCATGCATGGTGATTTCTTTTATTATTCCATTCTTTATTATACTCAGTTGGTTAAAGTTTTGACTTCTATACTCCATGAAATTAGTAGAATATCCTTGATAATTGCGCTTCATCCAGTATCTTTTCATGAAAATATTCTTCTGAGCATTCTTGAATTTTACTGCACAAAGCAGTATCATGTTGACAACTTGGACGTTATTAGTTCCTGAATAAATTAATTCTTGAACTTGTTTTATTGAATTCTTATATCATTGTCATCATCCTCATATTTATATTTTGTTGAAAGTCATCTGTGGCCTGTAGTGCATAGATGGACTTGGTATGATTATGACCAGGGATTATTCGGTGTAATCATGACCGTAATGTTACAAATGGTGTGGAAAAAGTCCTCATTGGCCCGTAGTGCATTGATGGACAGTTTTTGGTATGATTATGGCTATAAATTCTCTTTGACCGTAGTGCAAAGATGAATTGTTTTATGGCATGATCAGTACCGTTGATGAAAATATAATTTTCTTTAGCCGTAGTGCATGGATAATTCGTGGTCGTGATACTAAAGAATATCCTTGGCCGTAGTGTAGGGGTGATTCGATGATGTGTATTATTTTTTTAGCTGAGTCCCAGCGATAAAAGTGATGAAAAACCTTTTAAATCATAAAAGATGGTAAATTTTATTCTCTACTTGACTCTTTTAATGGATTGCTTGTTCCGCTGCAGTTAAACTTGATGTCTATTATATTTTATCAGTTTAACATTGTTGGAGACTAATGATAATTTATTCTGCATTATCTTAGTCATAATATTTCTTACTGGGCTAGTTAAGCTCACCCTTTCTTTCACTGTTCTCTTCAGGAAATGAGAATATAGTTGGGACGAGTCGGGAAACGGAGTGATGGACCAGATGATAGCATTAGTAGTCCTCACTATTCTATGCAATAGTGTGATAATAATTGTAATGAGGACTCCTTTTGAGTCTATATACTTTCTAGTAGACAATATTTGTATTCAAACTCACAGTATATGTGTTGTCGTATTCTGCACGATAATTGTATTACTGAAGTTGTATTTGTTTCTGTACCATGTATTTGACGACTCAGAATGGGTTGGGTGGAATGAACCTGTTTTGGGGTTGTCACAGTTGGTATCAAAGCTTAGGTATATGATCCATGGCTAGGATGTGAGAATAGAACTAGGAGGGGAGAGATGGGGAATTCCTTCGCTAGTATGACCTACCTAAGTTTATTTGGTATTTAATATTGGTCGGTCAGAGTATAGGGATAATATGTGATATGTCAATTAACCCTTGTTTTGTGACAGTGTTTGAAAATGGCATCCGAAAATGTTGAGAATAGGAATGGAGCACATGAGACCGTGGAGACACCTCTAATCAGCAACCAAGATAATGTGATTAGAGATATCCATGTGGTGATTGAGGAATTAAAAATTGCACTCAAGCTAGTCGCAAAGGTAACAACTGAGAGTGAGGAAGAAGAGGAACCTGAGGATGATTTATTAGAAGAACTTATTGATCAAAATGTAAAATTGCAAAATCGTTTTCATGAGTTAGAAGAGCAGGCTGAAGAACGGCAGGCGGTCGTAGAACAAATGGATGCAATAATTCAAAATTGTATTACCCGATGTGCGATGGTTGAACAGAAGCACTCTTTGACAGAGTATACGATATTAAAGCTGGAATCTGAGAATTCAAATGTCAAGGAGCAGCTGAAAGAACTGAATGAGTTAGAATGAAAGATGCATGGGTAAAAGCCACACGACGTGTTGATATTGTGGAAAGAGAAGTTCGATCCAAGAAAGCTAAAATAGATGATATGTATTTCTCTTTTTCGACAGCAATTGGGAGAACCCAGCATCGAGTTTTGATTACCCTATACATTGCGGTCAACCCCAATTCGATATGGATCGAAGGCTAATGATTCAGATCATAGAGCAGGAGTACGATGAAGCAATTGAGGGTGGAATATGCCCTATAGCGAAAGTCAATTCCAGTTGTAATGACGACACCAAAGACTGTCCCGAACAAGTCAAATTCGATAGTTTAAGGGAGAGCATTTTTCGTGACGAGGAATCGAACGAAGTTATCACGGGTTTGTTAATTATAAATTCTCGTGAAGTCTATACCTTATTCGATACCGATTTTACCCATTCTTTATCTCTCTTGCTTGCGTTCAACATTTAAATTTGACTCCGGAGAAGTTAGACTTTGACTTATTGGTTGAAACTTCGTTAGTAGAAACCTTCGTTACCTCCACAATTTATTAATCTTGTTTAATTCAAATCAACACTTTCACGTTACCTGTCGATCTTATCTCTTTGAAAATACTTGCCTTTGATGAGATTTTAGGAATTGATTGGCTAACTACTCATCATGCTTTTTGTAAGGTTGTTAGCTTCCATATTCCTAACCAACCTATTATGCGAATTCAAGCAACCAAACCACTAAAGTCAATCACTATCATATCAAGTCATAAGTAAAGAGCCCCGAGCCTTTCGCTGATGACTTCCTTGTGTGGAATGCACCAAAGCCAGACTTTTTGTAGGCGACGTTGTGAATGACGATGCAAGTTGATAGGTAGCAATGTGACGTGCTATCCAAGTCTTGGATGAGGGTCACATTTTTGAATGATATTTCTATCCTTAATAAATTCTTGACGTATTCTTGAAGACTTCCTGGCCTACCTTAGAGCGTGAAATCGAATTTTGTATTGACCCCAATACAAAATCCATTTCTTAAACCCTTAAATATTTCTTCAACCAAAACGAACGTAACATGTGCCAAAGAAGTTAGCTCGAGCTGTTGAAGATTACGATCGTGCCATTCAATACCATCGTGGAAAAGCGAACGTGATAGCTGACGCGTTGAGTAGAGATCGTATGCATTTATAAGTGTGAATATACGAACCCACGTGAAGATAACGAATATACGATTAGAATCGACTTTAATCGATAATGTTAAAGCCGCTTAAGCTACAAACCCGGAGCTTATTAATGAGAAGAATGAAGAAGGTTCAAGAGGGCGTTATTCTGGAAGCAAGAATCGACGAATAGAGGAAATCTCAACCCTCGATTTAATTGACCCATTTGAAATCCTCGATCGAGTAGGAACTGTGGCTTATAGACTCGTTTTACCGCTAAGTATGTCGCATATTCATAACGTTTTTAACGTATCGATGTTACGTAAATACGTGGACGACCCGAACCACATTATTGATTTAAAACCGGACGAGATAGCGGATGATTTAACGTATGAAGATGTACCTGTTTAAATCCTGGAATATATTCTACGCTTAAAGGTTATACCTCAAGAGTTAAAATCTGACGAAGTGTCTTCATCTGTTCGGCATACCAGGTACGTACGTAAATTTCGAGGGCAAAATTCCATAAGGAGGGAGATTGTGAGACCCCAGATTTTATGAATAAAGGTTTAAATTTCTCAAAATATTTTTTAATATTATGGTGTGGATTTGATATAATGTTATAGTTGTGGGTAGTATTTATAAATTTTGTAAAATATGCAAGTTGTTGTATAATATTCGATTGGTCGGGGAATATTCTTTTTATCGGAGAATATTCGTACAACGGCGCAATCATTGGTGGACCCCACAACGAAATTATTGTCGGATTGAGAAAACGACAAAAATATTTTTATGAAAATTATGGCGGAAGTTTTACCGTTAATACTGTTGAACTACTCGGTAGTAAAAGTAAAGTAATACGCGTGGTTGCATAGAAGCACACTGTATTGATTATTGATGCTTACGTGAGAAGTCACTCAATTTTGCTTATTTTATAGACCCCCATTTACCTATTTTTCAAAATAATCAGTAGAAATTATTTAAAGGTGGGGCCCATATGTGTTGAAAAATGATTTTAGAAATGGGGGTGGAGGGAGTTACGTATAGGGGAGGGAGTTAATATATATAAGTATGTGACGTGTGTGTGTTTGTGTGTGTGTATATATATATATATATATATATATATATATATATATATATATATATATATATTGAATGAGTGAGTGGATTTTGGTGGAGGGGAACATGTGGGGCCCACGAGTGTTGAAAATGAATTTGGAGAAAAGAAATCTAGCAAGTTGTTCGGGTGATGGAGTTATTTTTAAAGAGGTGATTGGTATTATATATATATATATATATATATATATATATATGTATTATATTTTGTCTTGCTTTGTTATGATTGGTTGAAGGTTTGACAATTTGAATATGTAGTATCAAAATTTTCATCCGTGAGTCTTCGAATTATTTCATCTGTGAAGAAATCCTTACACAGTGCCTTTCCATTCTCCTATAAATAGAAGCACATTCCTTCATTATTTCTTACGAATTCACTGAAACTCTAGAGAGAGAAAATTGTAGAGAGAGAAGAAAAGTGTTCTGCTACTTTACTACTCCTATATCCAGTACTCTTTCTTTCAAGGTAAGGGATATTATTTGTTGTACCCGTAAGGGGTGTTATTCTTTCTTATTTATGAAGAGAATTGTTGTTATTCCATTTCTTATTATTCTGTTGGAATAACCTGAATACGCGGTCTACCCTATACTTGGTGACATTCTTCTATTATTCTGTTGGAACATCCTGTCTGTGTGTTTTACACCGGACCTGGTTCCGTCTTTATTATTATTCTGTTGGAACATCCTGTCTATGTGTTTTACACCAGACCTGGTTCCGTTTTTATTTTTCTGTTGGAACATCCAGTCGGTACAAATTTTACCTGACCTGGTTCCGTTATTATTATTCTGTTGGAATAACCTGTCTATGCAAAGTACCGCGTGCATGGTGATTTCTTTTGTTATTTCATTCTTTATTATACTTAGTTGGTTAAAGTTTTGACTTCAATACTCGATGAAATTAGTAGAACATCCTTGATAATTGCGCTTCATCCAGTATCTTTTCATGGAAATATTCTTCTGAGTATTCTTGAATTTTACTGCAAAAGCAGTATCATGTTGACAACTTGGACGTTATTAGTTCCTGAATAAATTAATTCTTGAACTTGTTTTATTGAATTCTTATATCATTGTCATCATTCTCATATTTATATTTTATTGAAAGTCATCTGTGGCCTGTAGTGCATAGATGGACTTGGTATGATTATGACCAGGGATTATTCGGTATAATCATGACTGTAATGTTACAAATAGTGTGGAAAAAGTCCTCATTGGCCCGTAGTGCATTGATGGACAGTTTTTGGTATGATTATGGCTATGAATTCTCTTTGGCCGTAGTCCATGGATAATTCGTGGTCGTGATACTAAAGATTATCTTTGGCCGTAGTGTAGGGGTGATTCGATGATGTGGATTATTTTTTAGCTGAGTCCCAGTGATAAAAGTCATGAAAAACCTTTTAAATCATAAAAGATAGTAGATTGTATTCTCTACTTGACTCTTTTAATGGATTGATTGATCCGCTGTAGTTAAACTTGATGTCTATTATATTTTATCAGTTTAACATTGTTGGAGACTAATGATAATTTATTCTACATTATCTTAGTCATAATATTTCTTACTAGGCTAGTTGAGCTCACCCTTTCTTTCACTGTTCTCTTCAGGAAATGAGAATATAGTTGAGACGAGTCGGGAAATGGAGTGATGGACCAGATGATAGCATTAGTAGTCCTCACTATTCTATGTAATTGTGTGATAATAATTGTAATGAGGACTCCTTTTGAGTTTGTATACTCTCTAGTAGACAATATTTGTATTCAAACTCACAGTATATGTGTTGTCGTATTCTGCACGACAATTGTATTACTGAAGTTGTATTTATTTCTGTACCATGTATTTGACGACTCAGAATGGGTTGGGTGGAATGAACTGTTTTGGGGTTGTCACACTCCAATCTGATATTAGGGGATTTAGGGGCTGGTTATGTGACTGGGAAACTTGATATATTCGGAGGTTTTGAGAGAGAATGAGTTTGTTAAGTGTTTGGTAGCAAATGGACCAAAAGTATAGACTTTCTCTCTTTTAGTTCTCTAAATTAGATACAATGTATGTATACAATTGCAAGGTGTCCCTCTAGGTCAGATTGTAGCTGAGATTTAAGTCAAAAGGCTAGCTTTAGTTGGTGAACCACTACAATTTTGGCAAGATTTGCAAGTTAGCTCATACAAATCCAAAAAAGGGCATTTTTGTCATTCGCATTCTAAATTTAATTGCATACAAGACATTTATCCAAACCCTTAGGGTTTAACCCTTAGGTTTAACCCTAAGGTTCTAACCCTTAGGTTTTACAACTTTAGTTTCTAGATTTTTTTTCTAATTAGGGTTTTTAATTAGAAAATTAAAATTTCAAAAATATAATTAAGGTTTTATATAGAAATTAATATTTCTAAAATATAATTAGGATTTTCTAATTATATTAAAGTTTACTAATCACTTTAAGGCTTACTAATTAGGATTAGGGTTTTCTAATTAGGGTTTAAGATTCCTGAATTTAAAATTATGGTTTCCTAACTTTCTATTAGGGTTCCCACCGGTACATTAGGATTTCTAATCTTGAGATTAGGGTTTCTAACCCCTAATTAGGGTTTACTAATATTGTACTCTACTCGATCAATCATTAATCAAAATTTTATACAGTACAAACACTTACTCATCAATATAATTATTTTTATTATATTTTCTATCGAATCCCTATTCGGACTTAGGGTTAGGGTTTCTAAAACTATTAAGCATAACTCTACTATTATTTTCTCAATCAATTCACAAATTGACTACTTCTCGAGACTCGTATCACAGATACTCGTCACAAAATTAACAATCAACATTAATATTAAATAAAAAAAATTTATTCGAAAATTTCAGATTATTCGAAATCCCGGGTTATCACAGTGAGTCAGACTGCTGAATATCAAATTTCCAGGAAGTCAACATCGGTGCTCAGAAATGTCTAATGCATTTAATGCTTCAACGGACGCCTTCAAAAGGACATATTTCAAAGGCTCCTTTATATACAAATCAAACACAGATGTAACAAGCAAGCAAGTACATAACAAAAAGCTGAAGAACACTCAACGCTAAAATCTACGATCTAGAAAGAAAGCTTGCTCAGCTACTCAGTTCTTTCGAACATATGCTTAACGGCAACTGTTACGCCCCCAAAATAGATATACACAACCCATTCTGAGTCGCCAAATACATGGTACATGATTCAAATACAAACTTAATTTATACAACTGTTAAGTGTCGTGCAGAATACGACAAAACATAAGCTGATAGTTTTAACACGAATATTATCTCGTAAATAATATCCAAACTCAAATGGAGTCCTCATTACAATTATTATCACACTATTTTATAGAATAGTGAGGACTACTACATCCACCATCTCGGACCGTCACTCCATTCCCCGACTAGTCTCAACTATGTTTTCATTTCCTGAAGAGAACAATGAAAGCAAAGGGCGAGCTTAACTAGCCCAATGAAGAATATTATTACTAAGATAATGCTGAATAAATTATCCTTAGCCTTCAACAGTGTAAAACTGATAAAATACAATAGACAACAAGTTTAACTGCAGCGAAACAAGCAATCCATTAGAAGAGTAAAGTTGATCATGATATCTACTATCTTCTATGATTTAAAAGTTCATCATCAATATTTTATCTATATAACACATCTCAATAAATAATCCACATCACCGAATTATCCATGCACTACGGGCCAAGGATATTCGTTAGTATCACATCCACGAATTATCCATGCACTACGAGCCAATGATATTTGTTAGTATCACCAATGGTCATGATCATGCCAACAACTGTCCATCAATGCACTATGGGCCAGTGATGACTTTTACCACATCATTTGTAATATTACAGGTCATGATTATACCGATACATAAATTTTGGTCATAATCATACCAATCAACAGTCCATCTATGCACTACGGCCAAAGATGACTTTCATCACAATATAATCATGAGGATGATGACAATGATATAAGAATTCAATTAAGTGAGATCACATTGTTATTAAAAATGTGATCAGCCATATGTTGAAATTTTTCCACATCCACTGATTCCGGCAAGTAGGCTTCTTCCAAAACCCTTAACAAGGTCTTTCGATGATCCTCGGAAGTTAAAACCAAGTCCAAGATTGAAATTTGGTGTGGAGCTTCTTTTAAGCTTAAAACCACCTTGGCTTCATTATGACCCATAGCACGGAGGAATTTCTCAATCTTCTCCATGGGAATTTTCCCCTTTGATTTAACAGCAGGCTTCATCACCCATTGGGGAAGATACAGTGGATTCTCCTTCGACACTGTAGCAATTGTATGACATGTATATCCTTCAGCTTCTCCATAATTCCAAGGAACCTTCTATAAGCTGACAACAGGATCTTTCAAGGGATTGTTAATTCCTATGAGCTGAATTGTGAGTGGTTGAACAGTATCATTAGCCTCAGAGGATATAAGTGCCACCCATCCCTTCCATTTAGTGGGACAAGGATTTTCACTCTCAAATAGCACAGTTTCATTATCTGCCAGTTGCAGGACACCACTATCGATTAAGTTCTAAATAAGGTGGCAGAGTGCCCAGCATTCTTCCGTGCTATGACCGCGAGAATGGGAGTGATACTGACATACTCCATCAAGGTTAAACCGTCCTAAATGGGGATTGATTGGAGGTAGGAGGGGAGTGATTCTTCCTTCATTGACTAGCATCTGAAGTATCTCCTCCATAGGTTGGCTCAGGTATGTAAATTCCCTTCTATTGGCAAAATCCCGACGGGCTTTGGCAGTCGCTCTCTTCTTCACTTTATCCTCCATTGTTTCATTTTTTGAAGGTGACGATGGAGTATTAATAATCAAGGGAAGGATACTAGCATGCTCATGGCTGAATAATTGGCGTGTGACTTGATGCTGATTGATCACCAGTTCAGCCAATTGCTCAATTTGCTTACATAGAGCTTTCATTTTTCGTTCCATCATAAACTGGAACTTTGCATAATCCTATTTGTCAACATCATCTTTGATGATCTGTGATACTTCGCAGTTGAAATTGGAACCTTGTCCATTGCTCCAATTAATCATGTTGATCTCTTCCTCTTTTTTGTGGAGGAAGAGGGTTGTCTTGCATGTGAGGTTGATTTGGTTTGGTGACCACAATCTCACTGTTGTCTATTAAATCTTGGATCTTGTGTTTCAAGGCCCAACAATCTTGAGTATCATGTCCAGGTGCCTCGGCATGATAAGCACATTTCTGAGCAGCATTGAAATCCATCCCATTAGGGTTGGCTGGTGGAAGAAGAAGCGTGATTTTCTTCTACGTGGTCAGAAGAGTGAGAATATTCTCGAGCGAGTCCCCTAAGGGTGTGAACACTCGAGGGCGTTTGACTTCTCCACCTTATGGTATTGGAGGGTTTGAGGACTGTGCTTGAAAAGGGAGTGTAACTTCTCCTCTAGATAGACATGTTCTGATTGCCCTTTTGACCCTGTAGTATCAGGGAAACATCCTCTTCTTTCTTTTTATGGACCCTCTAGAGGTTGTTTCCATAATTTCTGGCTTAGATGTGCTCAACAACAACTTTAAGGGCAGCTAGGTCTTGAATCTTTCCTGACTTCAATCCCATCTCAGTCATTTCTCCATGTTTGATCATTTCAAAAAATGGTTTACCGATGCCAGCTAAGACTCTCTCGTAGAAAGGAGCTTTTTGTATGTCGATAAAGGTCATAACCATCTCTGACTCTGTCATAGAAGGAGTTACTTGAGCAGCAAGGCGCCTCCACCTTTGAGCATATTCTTTAAAAGACTCATTGGACTGTTTCTTGACCTTGGTAATATGGTACCGGTCCGAAGCCATTTGAGACTGGAAGCTGTATTGTGTGAGGAAGACGTGAGCTAGCTCTTCCCAGCTATGGATCTTTGAGTTGTCTAATCTATTATACCTTGAACGGGCTTCTCCAGTCAGACTCTTTTGGAACAGCTGCATTCTGAGGTTCTCGTCCCCTACATAAGATCTAAGTTCTCTAATGAACACCTTCAAATGTGTATAAGGTTTTCCTAACCCATCATACTTTTTGAAGTCAGGAGTTTTGAACTTTTCTGGATAATGAACACCATGGAATATACACAGGTCGACATATGAAACACTCACGTGTGCTCTAATTCCTTTGATAGTGCGAAGGGTTTCTTCCATGTGAAGAACTTTCTTTCTGATGTCACCGGTGTCTGGATCTCTTGTGAGATGGGCGACATCATGACTTTTGTTGGTAGTATCCAACTGTAGTTTAGGTACTGTAATGGCTTTATCTGAACCTTGAGCTCTCCCTTGTGTGGAGGATTCAGCATGTATGGGTATCTTTGGACCCTGAGTAGATTGATGTAGTTCTTTAAGCAGAACAGCCAAATCTGTAATTTGTTTACTTAATCCGTCAAATTTTTCGTGAGAAACTGGATTAGACTGGTCAGATGAAGACATGATTGGCTGTAGGCATGCGGCCTTTTTGGACTTTGACTGGGTAATAGGTCCGAATGCTTCCCTGCGACGAAACTAGCACAGTTTAGTTTTAGTGATGGTGTAAATGTTAACATGCTATGTGATGTGTCCGTTTTAGGAATTTTATCCTGCAAAACGGATGTTAGCTGTTCGTGATACAGGATTGCATGTTAATGTAAATATGTATATGCACATATTTCTTCATATTTCTCATTACATGGAGATGAATATGGAATGTAAATTACAGGTAATTGACTTTACGAGTAATTTGAAATGAGAAAGCATGAAGAGACTTTTCTCCGCATTTGGTTTATTAAAGGCCGACCTATCTTAGGTTACTCTCGCGGCTTTTCGACATGAAGGTTCCCAAATCATCGCAATTTACTGAACGGGAAGTTAATCCGGTCTTTCAATTGTACCGAATTTGGGTGGTGCCTTTCCTGAGCCTCGTTGGAATTAGTCTTCGTACGAGTCCAGTAATCAAACACCGACATGATAGCCTCCTGGTGGTGGGACCACACAACATATATTCACATACAACGTGTCTCACCGTTTATGAAAATGATAGCATGTGCGAAGCACTAATATCACAGGCAGATATAGTGTAAAGCATTAATCGCAATAAAGATATGCATTGGTACACATTCATCATAAATGTAAATGTAACATCCACACACAAGCATATAACAATTTTGAAAAGCTTGTAATAGCGGCTTAAGTCCTTTTACTGGAGTCCCCAGCAGAGTCGCCACCTGTCGACGTCAGGTTTTTTATTTGTCCCTTTTCGTTACCTGTTTTTTTGTGTTCTCATTTTAGGTGAATTTTGTTTTAAAAAACAATTGAAAAAGGTCCGACATGTATAATGTCGACGATTAGACTATAAGAGTTGCCAGTTGGTTTTTTAACTGGTTATACCAACACAACCGAGAAAAGGTTTGTACATTGACCCAGTGATGTAATACTGCTAAACGGGTCGGTGAAACCGAGATTCATTAGGGTCCGGGGACTTGCTTATGTGGAGGGAAGGTGTTAGGCACCCCCCCCGACATCCGTGTTGCCACGGTGACCGCCACTTTTCAAGAAACTGTTATATGAATGTGTGTGTGTGTGTGTGGGTCAATGTGTTGTTATTTGGAAGTAGTGCGAGGCCTCGTTCGCACCTATATACACAGGGTTTGAATTTATGTAAAAATTCAGTTTTAAACGAGATATATAGCAATGAAGTTTTAAAAGAGGTTTTTCAAACCCTGTGCTAAATAGTAATTGAGACCTTTTACACTTTCATTTTATTGAATGTTCGGCTTGATTGCTTTTATTTTCGAGATGCGAAGCATCTTCGAGAAAATAATATACAAAAAGGTGCTGAACTCCTCGTGGATATGAAAACCATCTGAGGAAATCCAAACATCACAGATAAATTTACAAGCTGCTTACAGCTGCAAAGGTCCATCATGAGAACCGAATCTAGATTCAGTAGACTGAATCTGTGATCACATGATTCCTAGGCTCACATGATGCCGCAATTGATAAAAAGCAGTAAGCAGGTATATATATAAAAGCTGTAAATATATATATATATATATATATATATATATATATATATATATATTAAAGTAGTAAACGTACCTGATGTAAAATTCAGGCTCATCGAACATAGTTCGACACACAGTTCATATATATAAGTATATATATACGAAAGTAATTAAACGCTCCAGACATAAGCCTAGGCTCATCGAACAGAGTTCGACACACAGTTCATATATATAGGTATATATATACGAAAGACATTAAACGCTCTAAACCGAAATCTAGGCTCCATCGAGGCATAACTCGATAATGTTAGTCCATATATATATATACAAACTAAAATGAAACCACAGACCGAAGTCCGGGCATACGCATGCAAAATGGCCACCCCAAGACCTCTATTTATAGATGGGAGAGCCGCACCTGCGGCTGGACCGCAGGTGTACCTGAGGCTGCCTGGGGTGCCCCGGGCTTCGCGGGTCTCATCGTCTCGAAGTACGCGCATACATGCAACGTGATGTCTGCTCGAACTTTCAAAATTATAATCCGGGCATCCGACTGAGGTATGTAAGACCTATTTCGGACCGACGTTGTTGAGAGTTATGCAATGACATGGGATTAGAGGTTGTACGAAGTCATGAAGATGGGACGATGCCCTCTGGTCTTCAGCTTCAAATTCTATCCGTTATCCTGCATAATAGTCACTCGGGATTGATTTTTCTTGGTTCTTGTGGGACATTGCTATGTAGAAATGTATGTTTGAAGGTCCTATGTGTCATCTCTGAGGTGTGCCTATCCTCTTGGTGTGAGTGCCTCGGTGTAAGCGCCGAGGTTGAAGCTGATTGCATTTGAAACAAGCATTTCCGGGGTTACCTCCGAAACTACAACTGTCTTCCTTGGGGTTATCTCCAAGGTTGGAATCTGCTACTCCCAGTGTTGGGACTGAGACGGAACATCTCAGGGTTATCTCCGGGATGAATCGATCTTCTCCGGTGTGTGTTTCGGTATTGAAACTGAGCTTTCGGTAGTATCCGAATTGGTTGTGAGCTGTCTTCCAGGGTTATGTCTGAAAGACGAATCTGCCTTCCTGCAATGTCAGTAACAGGTGTGTAGAAAATTTTGAGTGTCTACAGATGCCCCTCTTTATCATATTCATGCAATGCAATGGCATGGATAGGATAAAGAATCCTAGACACTTGAAATGCAATAAGATAAATATGATGCAATATATAGCAATATGATGCAAGTGTATGATGCATATTGTGACACCCCAAAATAGGTATACCTCACCCATTTTGAGTTGTCAATAACATGGTACAGAAACAACTACAACTTTATTAATACAACACATAAACTGTGAGTTTAAATACAAATATTGTCATTTAGACAATATTCACACCCAAATAAGTCCTCATTACAGTTATTGATACATTATTTTACAAAAATGGTGATGACTACTAAACAACTTTCTAGAACCATCATTTCATACCCCGACTAGTACTTGCTACATTATCGCCTCCTGAGAAGAAAAATGAAACAAAAAGAAAACGGGTGAGCTCAACTAGCCCAGTAAAGAATATTATGACTAAGATAATATAGAACAAATTATCATTAGTCTTCAACAGAGAAAAACCTGATAGAATACAATAGACAACAAGTTTAAAATCAATATTCGCAGCGGAAATAATAATTCATTAGAAGAGTTAAGTAGAGAATGAAATCTACTATCATCTATGAATTTAAAAGTCCATCATCGATATTTTATCCCCATAACATCAATCAATATATATATCTGGAATCAAATATTCATCTTTGCACTACAGGCCAAAGATATTCATCAGTTGGTCATGTTCATCTAAACACCTGTTTATCTTTGCACTACGGCCCAAAGATATTCATCATAAAATCATTCATCTTTGCACTACATGCCAAATATATTCAGTTATATCATCATTTAGGACTGAGGATGATGAAAAATCTTTTAAAGAAAATGAATCTTGTGAAACAAAAGAACAAATATTAAGGATTCGTACTTTAAACAATCCGAGTTCAAAAATACTTCATAAATAATCATAGCGAAGTAAAATTTAAGAATGATCAAAACATGGATACAATCAACGCTAATATCCATAATAGATATCTTGGACAAAAACAAAAATTTAATTTTTTCGGTGAATAGTGCCGTATTCGTGAATAGTGCCGTATACGTGAATAGTGCCGTATACATGAATAGTAATCCTGACACAAAAAGTTCTAAATTTAATAAAAAATTCAAATTAATATTTCAACATAATGATATTGAAAGAAATAATATCATTTATAAAAAAAATAACATCCCTTACCTCGAAAAGACAGTACTTCTGACTGGAATACGAGATATAGTGCTAAAGGAACTTGCACCGTATAGCAACTCTCAAAGTACCAAAATACTCACATAAATACGCTCGATATTATAGAGAGAGAAAGAGAGAGAAAATTTCTTTCTGGTGTGATTTTTAATTCTAACCTAAACACCCTATTTATAGGAAAATACTTAGAATACCAAAGCAGAAAATTTAATAAAATATTAATATTTTCAAATTATATTCCTACGTACACCACACCAGACCAAAATCATCAGCCACCCACCCCACAAAAATAACAAAAACGTCTTTCTTAATTAAAATATTTTAAACTTCAAAAATTAATTATTCCGGAACTTCTGAACTTCAATAATTCATTATAAATAGTCCTTTTATCAGAAAAATTCACACCTTATGTCCTTTCCATAGGAAATTTCATTCTCTACAACTTTATAGAAGAAATTTTGTTCAAATTCCAAACAAAAATTGACTGAAATCCACATACGGAAGATTTTACAGGCTACAATCAAATTTCAGTCAAGAAATGGGCCTACAGACATGTTTAACATGTTTTAAGTAACTTTTGCAACAAAAATACTCTTCCTCCTCATATATTCATATATCCCACATTCATTGTAAAAATATCATCATTATTATATTATTATAATAAATAATATATTTAAATGAATTTTTTTTATCTGAAAAAGATAAAATATTAATTTTCAACAATTGTCACATTAAATTTTTTTTTATCTATATCCACATACAATGAATATTTTTCTCATCATATAAATCAATAATTAATTATTCACAAATAATATTACAGAATCACAATACTGACATCTACGCAGTTCCCAAAAAAGAGGGGGCTTTTCAACAAGGATCTCTCCTTACTGGCGTGCAATCAGGTGACCAAACCTCTCCTTAGACAGAACTTTCTAGACATTACCAATAATGTTATCTAATAATATTATTCAGATAATATGAATTATTACTCTGATAATGAAAAATACTGTGTAGTGACAATTATTGAAACAACTGTAATATAAAATATCAATGCAACAATTATTGAATCAATAAAACAAAATATTGAACGGTAATTACTGTAACAATTATTGAGTAGTGCCTTCTTATGTAAGAATCAATAATTGGTGCAATACCATGTGCTACTGTGTTTTAACCAGCGGGTATTCCAACAGTATTAACGGTAATAACTACATCGTTACTTATAAACAACTTATACTTGTCGTTTTCTTCATCCAATCACTTTTTGTTATGGGGCCCACACAAGGCTGCGCTGTCGTACGAATATTCCCCGACAGTAAGAATATTCTACGACCAAACGAATATTCCCCGATAACAATGAATATTTTATAACCACTGACTTATTTAAAAATATTTGAGCATTTGTACCCATAACTAATCACATTAATCAAATCAACCCTTATAATTTTAAAATAATAAATAGAGAAAATTTAATTTCATTTATAATAAGTTGGGGTCTTAAAACCTCCCCTCCTTATGAAATTTCGTCCTCAAAATTAACGTACGTACATGGTGTTTCGAAAAGGTGAGGATACCTCGCTTTCATTTCCGTTTCCAACTCCCAGGTCATTTCCTCTATAGCATGGTTCCTCCACAAAATTTTGACTTGTGGTATGACCTTTGTGCGTAGGACATGCTCTTTCCTATCTAAGATCTTGATAGGTACCTCTTCGTACGTTAAGTCTTTAGCTATCTCGTCCGGTTCTAACTCAATAACGTGGTTTGGATCTTTCACATATTTACGTAGCACAGATATATGAAAAACATTATGAACACGAGTCATACTTGAAGATAACGCGAGTCTATAGGCCACATTTCCTACTCGGTCAAGAATTTGAACTGGATCAATAAATCGTGGATTGAGCTTTCATCTCTTCCCAAATCTTGTAACTCCCTTCCATGGAGCAACACACAACAATACATGATCCCCAATACTAAATTCCATGTCCTTTTGATGAAGATTCGCATAATTCTTTTGTCGATCCTGTGCCGTTTGTATACATTGTCGAATCATTTGGATCTTTTCTGTAGTAATACGTACTAACTCGGGTCCCAACATATTGGAGAGCGACACATTATATGGTCCATATAATGCTTCGAATGGAGCCACCCCTATACTTGCCTGATAACTGTTGTTGTAAGAGAACTCCACCAATGGTAAATACTTATCCCAACTCCCTTTGAAGTCTAAAACACAGAGTCTTAATAGATCTTCAAGAGTTTGAATAGTCCTCTCTGATTGTCCATCCGTTTTAGGATGGTATGCCGAGCTGAATCGTAAATCCGTGCTCATAGCTTTTTGCAAGCTAACCCAAAATTGTGAAGTGAATCTTGGGTCACGATCCAAAACTATGGATACTGGCATGCCATCCAATCTCACAATCTCATTTACGTACATACGAGCAAGACATTCAAGGGAATAAGTCTCCCGTATCGGTAAAAAATGAGCAGAATTAGTTAATCTATCAACAATAACCCAAATAACATTTATGCCTTGAGAAACCGTGGGAAGACCTGTAACAAAATCCATGGTAATGTGTTCCCACTTCTATTTCAGAATCTTAAGTGGTTACAATGGACCCTTAGGCACTTGATGCTCCGTCTTTACATGTTGACAAGTTAAACACCTCGAGATAAACTTCGCAATCTCTCTCTTCATATTGTTCCACCAAAATGTATGTCAAAGATCACGATACATTTTGGTACTTCTAAGGTGAATTGCAAACGGTGTGTTGTGTGGCTTCATCATGATTCTATGTTTCAAGTTAGAATAGTTAGGAACATAAAGTCTGGAGTTGACTCGAAGTATTCCTTCTTCATCGATTCTTGCTTCTAGGATAACACCTTCTTGTACTTTCTTCTTCATGCGCATCAGCTGTGGGTCTATGGCTTGAGTAACCTTAACTTTATCAATTAAAGTTGGTTCTATGCATATATTTGACATCATCGCACGGGTCCCCGGAGTCTTGAATTCTATCTTCATCTTTTGTAAATCACCCAAAATTGGCGTTTGTGTTGACAACATCGCACTCGCTCCCACATATGATCTTCTACTCAACGCGTCAGCTATCATGTTCGCTTTTCCAGGATGGTATTGAATAGTGTGGTCGTAATCTTTCAATAGCTCGAACCAACGTCGTTGCCGCATGTTGAGTTCCTTTTGGGTGAAGAAATATTTGAGGCTTTTATGATCTGAATATATCTCCACTTTATCCCCATATAGATAGTGCCTCCAGATCTTTAGCGCGAAAACGACTGCTGCCAACTCTAGATCATGAGTAGGATAATTTCTCTCATATTCTATAAGTTGTCGCGAGGCATATGCTATAACTTTCCCATGTTGCATGAGAACACATCCTAACCCTTTGCCTGAAGCATCGCTGTAGATAACAAATCCATCTGAACCAAATGGTATTGTCAGAACAGGTGCCGAAATGAGTCTCTTCTTGAGCTCTTGAAAACTCTTTTCGCATTCCTTACTCCATACGAATTTTGTATCCTTCCGAGTCAACTGAGTTAATGGAGTAGCGATTCGAGAAAACCCTTCCACGAATCTCGGATAATAACCAGCTAAGCCCAGAAAGCTACGTACTTCGGTCATCGACTTAGGTTGCTCCCAACTTTATATTGCTTTAATCTTCTTCGGGTCAACAGATACTCCATGTTTAGACACAACGTGCCCAAGGAATGCTACTTTCTCAAGCCAGAACTCACATTTCTTCAACTTGGCATATAGCTTGTTTTCACGAAGTATTTGGAGCACCAGCTTCAAATGGTGCTCATGATCTTCACGACTTTTGGAATATATGAGGATGTCATCAATAAAGACAATAACGAACTGATCTAAATATTCCTTAAATACTCGATTCATCATATCCTTGAATACTCGATTCATCATATCCATGAAAGCTGCAGGAGCATTAGCCAATTCGAAACACATGATTAAGAATTCATAATGCCCGTACTGAGTTCTGAAGGCAGTCTTTGGAATATCCTCAGTTCTAATCTTCAGTTGACGATATCCAGAACGAAGATCGATCTTTGAAAAGAATTGTGCTCCTTGTAACTGGTCAAACAGATCATCAATACGAGGTAGCGGATACCTATTCTTGATGGTGACATGGCTCAATTCTCGGTAGTCAATACAAAGTCGCATACTCTCGTCTTTCTTCTTTACGAATAAAACAGGAGCATCCCACGGAGATGTACTAGGACGAATGAAACCGATGTCCAATAATTCTTATAGTTAGACCTTTAACTCCTGAAGTTCAATAGGAGCTATTCGATATGAGGTTATAGAAATGGGCTTTGTACCAGGTTTAAGATCAATAAAGAATTCAACTTCACGTTCTGGGGATAGACCAGGAAGTTCTTCAGGAAATACGTCAGGAAAGTCACTAACAACAGGAATATTTTTCAAATCTGACGTGTCTTTATTCAAATCCATAACATGGGCTAAGAAAGCTTGACATCCATTTTTTAATAAACGAATAGCTTTATGACTTGATATGACAGTGATTGATTTTAGTGGTTTAGTTGCCTGAATTCGTACAACAGGTTGGTTAGGAATATGAAAACTAACATCCTTGCGAAAATAATCAATTTTGGCATGATGAGTAGTTAACCAATCAATCCCTAAAATCACATCAAAAGCAAGTATCTTTAAAGAGATAAGATCAACAAGCAATGTGATGGTGCCAACTTGGATCAAACAAGATTTATAAATAGTGGATGTTATGAAAGTTTCTCCTAATGGAGTCTCCACAAATAGGTCAAAGTCTAATTTCTCTAGAGTCAAGTTTAAACGTTGAGCACAAGCATGAGAGATAAATGAATGGGTAGCACCGGTATCTAGTAAGGTATAAACTTCACAAGAATTTATGATTAGCTTACCCGTGATCACCTCATTTGGGTTCCTTGCATTTTGACCAGTCACGACAAACGTTCTTCCAGGAACTGGTGACTTTGACTTTTCTGGAATAGCCTTTTGAGTCACCATCCCCACTGGACTTGGTTTCGCTACCGTACAATCTCGAGCGATATGTCCTTCCTTTTCACAATTATAGCATACCTTGAACTGTTGTGGACAGTTTGGGCTAATTTGTAGCATACGACCGGTGGTCGTTCTCCTCCGTTAAAACCAGTTGCTGCTGGTGCTGACGTCTTCACATTGTCATTATTGAATTTCCTCTTTTTAAAATCTCCCCCCCCCACTCGCTTCTTCTATTATCATGGCCATGATTACCACCAGAGTGGTTACCGCTTTTGTCCGTGTTCTTCTTTCCCCGCTGGTTATCGTTGCTCCGATGACTACTGTCACCAGTACGATCCTGGTTGTGGTCCCTCGGTTGAACGTACTCGTTATCTCGCTCTAATAATTGAGCCCTATTGACAACATCTGAATATAGAGAAAATTTATGAGAAATGAGATACTGACGTATGTCGGGTTTCAAACCTCTCAAAAACATTCGTGTTATACGTTCCTCATTCTCCACCAAATGAGGTGCAAACCTGGATAACTCCGTGAACTTCACCTCGTATTAGGACACCGTCATGTTGTTCTGCTCTAGTCTAATAAACTCTACCTCCTTCATATGACGAATACTTTCAGGAAAGTACTTGTCATTGAACAGTTTGTGAAATGTCTCCCAAGACATACTGAGTGCGGCTGGATGGGTACGCTTCACAGATTCCCACCAGTAATCTGCCTCACTACGGAATATAAAGGTGGCAAATGGAACCTTCTGTTCCTCCGTGCATCCCAAGACATCGAATATCTTGGTAATTTGCTTGACCCACGTCTTCGCCTTAATTGGATCCGGCTTTTCCCAGAATTCTGGTGGTCCCAACTCTTTGAACTGCTTGGCCGTGACAAACCGCGCTTTGCTATCATTTTCACCTGTATTTTGTACACGAGTCTCCCTCGTCTAATTTTGCATGAACTGCAAAAAGCTTCTAAACATTCCATCGTTCATCATCTGCTCAGTGGTGTTGTTTACAGAAGGAACATTGCCAGCCTGTTGCACGTTCTCCTCGTTGGTGAGTAAATGTGTCTCCACAGTCTCATTTACTCTACTGTTAACATTATCAGTCAACATTCTCAAGTGCTGCCATAAAACAAGGGTTAATTAAAGAAATCAACATATCACATAATATCCCTATATACTGACCAACCAACAAATAAGCTTAGGTAAGACACACTAGCGAAGGTTTTACTCGTCTCTCCCCTCCTAGTTTTATTTCCCGATATCCGCCAAAGATCATATCCCTAAGCTCTGATACCAATTGTGACGCCCCCAAAATAGGTACACATCACCCATTTTGAGTTGTCAATAACATGGTACATAAACAACTACAACTTTATTAATACAATACATAAACTGTGAGTTTAAATACAAATATTGTCATCTAGACAATATTCACACCCAAATAAGTCCTCATTACAATTATTGATACATTATTTTATAAAAATGGTGAGGACTACTAAACAACTTTCTAGAACCATCATTCCATACGCTGACTAGTACTTGCTACATTCTCGCCTCCTGAGAAGAAAAATGAAACAAAAAGGAAAAGGATGAGCTCAACTAGCCCAGTAAAGAATATTATGAATAAGATAATATAGAACAAATTATCGTTAGTCTTCAACAGGGAAAAATCTGATAAAATACAACAGACAACAAGTTTTAAATCAATATTCGCAGCGAAAATAATAATTCATTAGAAGAGTTAAGTAGAGAATGCAAACTACTATCATCTATGAATTTAAAAGTCCATCATCGATATTTTATCCCTGTAACATCAATCAATATATATATCTAGAATCAAATGTTCATCTTTGCACTACAGGCCAAAGATATTCATCAGGTGGTCATGTTCATCTAAACACTTGTTCATCTTTGCACTACGGGCCAAAGATATTCATCAGAAAATCATTCATCTTTGCACTACATGCCAAATATATTTAGTTATATCATCATTTAAGACTGAGGATGATGAAAACTCTTTTAAAGAAAATGAAATCAGTGAAACAAAAGAACAAATATTAAGGATTCGTACTTTAAACAATCCGAGTTCAAAAATACTTCATAAATAATCATAGCGAAGTAAAATTCAAGAATGATCAAAATATGGATACAATCAAAGCTAGTATCCATAATAGATATTTTGGACAAAAACAAAAATTTAATTTTTTCGGTGAATAGTGTCGTATACGTGAATAGTAATCCCGACACAAAAAGTTCCAAATTTGATAAAAAAAATTAGATCAATATTTTGGCATAATAATATTGAAAGAAATAATATCATTTACCAAAAAAAATAACATCCTTTACCTCGAAAAGACAGTACTTCTGACTTAAATATACTACATATAGTGCTGAAGGAATTTACACCGTATAGCAACTCTCAAAGTATCAAAATACTCACAAAAATACGCTCGATATTATAGAGATAGAAAGAGAGAGAAAACTTGTTTCTGTTGTTATTTTCAATTCTAACCTAAGCACCCTATTTATAGGAAAATGCTTAGAACACCAAAGTAGAAAAGTTAAAAAAATATTAATATTTTCAAATTATATTCCTACGTACACCACACCAGACCAAAATCATCAGCCACCCACCCCACAAAAATAACAAAAACGTTTTTCTTAATTAAAATATTTTAAACTTCAAAAATTAATTATTCCGGAACTTCGGAACTTCAATAATTCATAATAAATATACATTTTATCAGAAAAATTCAAACCTTATTTCTTTTTAATAGGAAATTTCATTCTCTACAACTTTGCAGAAGAAAGTTCAAATTCCAAACAAAAATTGACCGAAATCCACATACGAAGATTTTACAGGCTATAATCAAATTTCAATCAAGAAATGGGCCCACAGACATGTTTAACATGTTTTAAATAACTTTTGTAACAAAAATACTCTTCCTCCTCATATATTCATATATCCCGCATTCATTGTAAAAATATCACAATTATTATACTATTATAATATAATAATATATTTAAATAAAATTTTTTATCAGAAAAAGAAAAAATATTAATTTTCAACAATTGTCACATTAAAAATTTTCTCCATCTATATCCACATAAAATGAATATTTTTCTCATCATATAAATTAATAATTAATTATTCACAAATAATATTACAGAATCACAATACTGACAACCAGGCAGTTCCTAGGAAAGAGAGGGCTTTCCAATAAGAATCTCTCCTTACTGGCGCGCAATTAGGTGACCAAACTTCTCCTTAGACAGAATTTTCTAGACATTGTCAATAATGTTATCTAATAATATTATTCAAATAATATGAATTATTGCTCCGACAATGGAAAATACTGTGTGGTGATAATTATTGAAACAACAGTAATATAAAATATCAATGCAACAATTATTAAATCAATAAAACAAAATATTGAACATTAATTACTGTAACAATTATTGAGTAGTGCCTTCTTACGCAGGAATCAATAATTGGTGCAATACTGTGCGCTACTGTGTTTTAACCACCGGGTATTCCAACAGTATTAACGGTAACAACTATGTCGTTACTTATAAACAACTTATACTTGCAGTTTTCTTCATTCAATCGCTTTTCGTTATAGGGCCCACACAAGGCTGCGCCGTCGTACGAATATTCTCCCCGACAGTAAGAATATTCCACGACCAAACAAATATTTCCCGACAACAATGAATATTTTATAACCACTTGCTTATTTAAAAATATTTGCACATTTGTACCTATAACTAATCATATTAATGAAATCAACCCTTACTATTTTAAAATAATAAATAAAGGAAATTTAATTTAATTTATAATAAGTTGGGGTCTTACACATATGAATTACTTTCTAATATGCTGGGGATGATTGCCGGCTCCCTGTGATGGTAATGACGGCGAGTTTGGATGTGTGCTCCAAACTTATCAGGATGTTGACGTTGGGGCTATCACCAATGTCCTTAATCCTGGATGCAGACTTTACTCCAAAGATGTGCCTCTCGTGTACAAGAGATCTGTGGGGGATAGAACTTCATCTGTTTGAGGATGTGTATAACCTATTCCATCATCGATCCTCCTCGATGATGTTGATCCTCCCTTGTTCGTATCGCCAGGACATATCAATTTTTTATTGGACTTACTGCCAACAGTATGTGTTGTCAGGGCTGCTCGACCTTCATTGACGTGTGAACCAACGGTTGACCACGCGTTTTAACCCCCGCCGGGGATCAATTTGATCCTCTGTTGGCATGTATATCAATGGATGAATTCCCTGCTGGGGATAAATGCCAAGACTGCTTGGACTTTGTTGATGTGTGTATCAACTGATGCAATCATCGGATGACTTCTGATGCGGCGTTGGGTTTACTTGCCAACGACTGAACTGACGTCAAGGTGGCTTGACCTTCGCTGACATGTGTATCAACGAAAAACATGTGTTGGATCATCGATGATGCGTATATCAGCAGAACATTGCGTTGTAACCCCCGTCGGGGACTCTGTTTATGGACAGATGACCATGCGTTGTGACCCCGACTCTATTTATGGACAGATGACCATACGTTATGACCCCCGCTGGAGACTCTATTTATGGACAGATGACCATGCATTGTGACCCCCGTCGGGGACTCTGTTTAAGGAGAGATGACCATGCGTTATGACCCCCGCCGGGGATCTCATTTTTAGATTGCGTTGTAACCCCTGCCGGGGACTCATTTGAAAAGTTTAGGGTGATGACCCTGAATTGACGGCATTAGACCAGCGTGCAGTATTGCCGAATGTGGTATGCAACGACTTGGATTATCGGTATAGTAAACCCTGTATTCGGGTGAATACCAATGGATGAATAGAAAGCCATTTTCGGGTCCAGAAAAACCAGGGTTTCAGGCTATTTTGCTCAATCGCGCAGCGTTTTTATCCCTGATTTGGCCTTTTCAGCTTGTGAAAACTCCTTTGTAACTCGAACTGGACCGAGCCGGATGGGTGGGACCTACGTAAGGGTCCCGCAGGTACATCTGCTGCAGCCGCAGGTGGACCTGCGTCCAACTGTGGACATTAAAGTCCTACATGTTGCTTTCATAAGTCATTTTCAAGTTACGCCGCGAAGGAAATCTGAGAGCTCTTCTTCAGATCTACTGAGTTCGGACGTCTTTCTGCAAATTCTGTCACCGTACAAGTGTTTTACACTGTCCTGGTAACGTATGCATGTACTTTTTTCCAGTTTTTATCTGTTGAAATATGACTTATCATATGAAATGCATCTAAACACATAGTAGTGATTATGTATGCACAAATGACTTGATAAAAAATATTCAACATAGTAAATGTTAGTATTAAACCATGTTGAACATAATGAAGTGAAAAATTTTAACTTTTGAGACAGTCAAATTGGTACCTTTTTTCTGCTATTTCTTATCCTATTTGAGGACAAATGAGCAAAGGTGAAAAAGCAAAGCAATCCTGGTAATTAGGCTACCTTTATGGATTGATGACTTTGACTTTTGATGGAAATAGGATTTATGTGACTGTGTACAGGCGTGCTACTGAATGGCCACCTAGTCATGCCTATGTGCATGCGGATAGTCCTATATATAGAGGAAACTATGGAAATTTTTTTCTAAAATGTAGGCATTGAGTAGTCATGCATTTTTAACTCCACTATAGATGTATGTTAAAATGATACATACATGCATATAGTCATTAAATGCATTTTGAAAAGAAATCTCCAGGTTAGAAACTACCACACCCTTTCTGAGGTGATTTGGAGACTTGTTGTCCAGATATTATGGATCCGGATCAGCCGAGTAGATCCCACAGGACCACTTCTGGTGTACGAAAGGAGGGATTCTGAAGTGCCTTGACCCCACTCTGTTAGACAGCCTCGTCGGTTGGTGGAGACGGTGATACATCCAGTCCAGGTTAATGTACCAGATGTCGAAGACGAGGAGGAAGATGTTTTGGTTGCGGACCCCGCTCCTACTGTACATGTTCCTCGTAGGGACCTCCCGAATATTCAGGTGGCAAACCCAGAGCTTCTGGGTGATTTGAGCAGACATCCCTCGATGTATTTGCACGCCAACGAGGTATAAAGCTTAGATCATAATCTTCCTTCTTTCCTATTGATGAGGAGTAAAGGATTCTGATGTCGATCTATATTTTACAGGTTCCCGGCTTTACACAGCCTCGAGAGAAATGGTCAGCATTCACTCCATGTACCAGGCTTTGCATCCTGACTATAGAGCGATTATTCATGACTGGGGATTCGGGGCATTCTTTTCCATCCTTCCATGCCGTTGTCCCTGGGGTTATCTCAGGGCATTGTCTGAGCGCTGGTTGCACTAGACCTAGTCTCTCTATTTACTATACTGTGAGGTGATGATGACGCCGATAGATTGGCGATTTATCACAGGTATGGAGTTTGGAGGGGTATCAGTGCCTTGCATGGCGGATATTACCCCGACTACCGTCAGATCCTTGTTAGGAGTTTCGGTGGAGGCACTCAAGGGTAGGACTATCTGTTCAGGCCCTTTGAGCGTATATGCTATGAGTGGGCTATTGAGTGAGCCCATACCAGATGATGTCAGAGTCAGGGATCGCATTCTTTGGCGATTGTTCCTGATGATCATTAGGGGCTACTTCATAGCAGATAACTCTTCTATGGTGTCGTTCGCTTTAATCAGCGCCACACGACATGTGGACCGTATAGGAGAGTATGATTGGGGTTCCTACACCTTTGCCTATTTCCTCAAGGGCATGCGTATGCGCTCGCAGGGCTTGACCGAGGCTTGGTTAGGATTTTACCCATTTCTGCTTGTAAGTATTTTTATTGTCATTTGCCATGTATAGGTTAAGAGTGTTAACTGACAGCAGATGTTGGCCTTTGTGTTGACAGTTTTGGGCCTATGAGAGGCTTCCATGTTTACGTCTAGTAAGTGTGTTAGGGTTGCATACCTACCCACAAGGACGACGATGGCATCATTCCATACTAGCGGAGGTCCATGTAGCTGAGGATTTCATTCATTGTCGCCTACAGTTGGAGTTATTGACAGCAGATGTCATCACATGGATTCCATATTCTGGGGAGCATTTGACCGTTAGATTTGAGGATGGATACCCGACTGGTGTCGAGTATGTGATTTCCACCCATAGGTTTCCTCTCTTCAAAGATGGAGGATGGGAGCTCTATTTAGGAGAGCGTGCTATTAGGAGTACTACAGGAGAAATCTGTATCCCGATCTTGCCTCCTACCAGGTGTTATTGGCTTGTGTCACAGTCACCCGTCATTAATATCCCATTGTTGGGTGTTGAAAATTTTGCATTATCAGAGGGTCCTTCCACTCAGGATGTATTCCAGCATTGGTGGATCCTTCGTACTATTGGAGCCCAAACCCACGCCACTCAGTTCATGGGGGATATGGTTCCAGTATCCGTGATGATGACAGATTTACTAGCCTGTGTCCGAAATCCGACTCATGTGACATAGATTGATAGCTTGACCCAGTGACTGGATCGGGCACATTTCTTTATCCGACATTTGGACAAAGATCTGACAGAGGAAGATTTGTTTGATCCTTCCAGCTCAGGAGCTGGCCCCTCAGATGACCCATTTGGATTTGCCGTCGCAGATCCTCCTTTGTATAGGCCTAACATCCCTGTTGATAGAGATCTAGTGACTCAAGACGAGTTACATCATGTGGACAGGATTGATGATGTAGATATTGACACCATTGTCTTCTTCTAATGTGTATTCTCGTTATCTCTTTTCATAGGCCTCTGTTAGCTATTTGGTGGTTGTACTCCATTCTCGCTATATCTTTTGATAGGCTTCTGTTAGTAGTAGGGCGTCTGTGCCCCATTTCCCTGTATTTTTAGTTGTACAGAGATGATGTATTGGATGATGATATATTTAGGAATGTATGTAAAGTTTTTCCATTCCCTATATCATACTGCCATCTATTATCTGTTATGCATGTATCATGTTATGCATGTGTATGTATGTCCAGAGATATTCAGCATTGACCCCTGGATGATATTATGATACGACCTAGATAGATGTCTTCATCGACAGTCAGCCGCATAGATCACACCCTGCCATTATTGGTGGCATCCCGTGTGACGCCCCCAAAATAGGTATACATCACCCATCTTGGGTCACCAGATACAAGGTACTGAATACAAATACAAACAAATTATACAACAGTCGTGTATAATACTACAAAACATAATCTAAGAGTTTTAATAAGAATATTGTCATCTAGACAATATCCACAGTCAATGGAGTCCTCATTACATTTATTGTCATACTATTTAACAGAATAGTGAGGACTACTAATGCTATCATATGGACCGTCACTCCGTTCCCCGACTAGTCCCGGCTACGTTCTCATTTCCTGAAGAGAACAATGAAAGCAAAAGGGTGAGCTCAACTAGCCCAGTAAGAAATATTATGACTAAGATAATTCAGAATAAGTTATCATTAGCCTTCAACAGTATAACAACTGATAGAATATAATTGACAACAAGTTTTCGATCAAAAACTGCAGCAGAATAAGCAATCCATTAGAAGAGTCAAGTAAAGTATAAAATCTACTATCTTCTATGATTTAAAAAGTTTTTCATCAACTTTATCGCTGAGACTCAGCTTAATAAATCAAATCGAATCATCCCTGCTCCACGGCCAAGGATATTTATGTAATCATCAATGGTCATGACTATACTGAATAATCCCTGGTCATAATCATACCAACAACTGTCCACCAATGAACTACAGGCCAATGAGGACTTTTACCACATCATTCATCACATTACGGTCATGATTATACCGAATAATCCCTGGTCATAATCATACCAAGTCCATCTATGCACGTAAGCCAAAGATGACTTTCAACATAATAAAAGCACGAGGATGATGACGATGGCATAATAATTCAATAAAACAAGTTCAAAAATAAATTTTAAAGATTTATAAATTAAATTATCCAGGAACCAATAACGTCCAAATTGTCAACATGATACTGCTTTGAAGAGTAAAATTCAAGAATGCTTAGAAGAATATTTCCATGACAAGATACTGGATGAAGCGCAAATATCAAGGATATTCTACTAATTTCATGGAGTATAAAAGCCAAAGCTTTAACAAACTGAGTATAATAGAATATATGAAACGGCAAATGGATTTTCGCCCGCCATGCGGTAATCCACGTAGATAGATAATTTTCACAATTTAATAAGGAACGAATACGAAGGATCATTCACCATGCATGCGATAATCCACATAAATAGGTTATTTCAACATAATAATATAGAATGGAATAACAGAAGAATTCACCAGGCATGCGATAGACCGCACAGACAGGATATTCCAACAGAATAATAAAGAATGGAACCAGGTCATGCGTAATCCACACAGACAGGATATTCCAACAAAATAATAAAGAATGGAATAACAACAAAATTCACCAGGCATGCGATAGACCGCACAGACATGTTATTCCAGCAGAATAATAAAGAATTGAATAGTAGAAGAATTTCACCATGTATGCAGTACTTCGCATAAACAGGTTATTCCAACATAATAACAAAGAATGAAATAACAGAAGCTCTCTTCATGAATATGAAAGAAATAATACCCCTTACGAGTACAACAAATAATATCCCTTACCTTAGAAAAATTGAATATTGGAGTAGTGAAGTAGCAGAATACTTTTCTTCTTTCTCTCTATAGTTTCTCTCTCTAGAGTTTCAGTGAGTTCGTAATAAATAATGAAGGAATGAGCTTCTATTTATAGAAGAACTGAAAGTAGCTCTTGGTCTTAACGAATGGTCAAAATGACTCTTGGTAATATTGAAGAGACAACTACTATTTGCGAAGGGGCAATTAACTCTTGGAACACCGAAGAGACAAGTAACTCTTGAAAAACCGAAGGGACAAGTAACTCTTGGAAAACCAAAGGGACAAGTTACTATTAATACTTTAAAACAACGATCCATATTGATTTACTATTATAATTTCAACCAATTGTCTGAAAAATTATCGCATCTTCTCATGGAATAATATTGTACTCAAAAATAATTTGGACCGAAAAGAAATATATTTTTCGGGTGAATAGTACCCCATGAATAGTACTTCAGGAATAGTACCCTGTGAATAGTACCCCGACACGAAAAGTATTCCAAATACTCGAGTGAACAATACTAGAGTGAATAGTAACTGGGTGAATAGTAACTCATGAATAGTACTCTGACACAAAAAGTGCCTTGAATACCCGATTGGTCAATATAACCTCTAGACATCAATTATTATCGAAATAAATATCGATTTCTACTAACACTAATAATTTTCACACAATCGAACTATCAATTTCATATTTAATCAACAAAAACTTATTCATCATTAATATTATAATTCACAATATTTAATAACCAGGTCGTTTTCAGGAAAGAAGAGGCTTTCCAATAACGATTTCTCCTTATTAGCGCGCAATTAGCTGACCAAACCTCTCCTTGACATAACTTCTAGACATTATCAATATTACAAATAATAATATGAAAAACTTTACCGTCTCAATTATTGATTTAATAATATATCATATTATGCAGATGATACTGTGACAGTAATTGAATCAATAATATGGTAGATATGATGCAACAATTACTGTAGCAATAATTGAGTATAACTGAGTAACTTCTCACGTAAGCATCAATAATCAATACCGTGTGCTACTATGCAACAACGCATTTTACTGTATTTTTACTACCGGCTAGTTCAACAGTTTTAACAGTAATACCTCCGCCGTTATTTTTATAAAAAGATAATTCTGTCGTTTTCTAACTAGGACGATACTTCTGTTATGGGGTCCACCAATGATTGTGTCGTCGTGCGAATATTCCCTGTTAAAACGAATATTCACCGACCAATCGAATATTATATAACCACTTATTTACTTTGTAAAATTTATAAATATTACCCACAACTGTAACATTATATCAAATCCACACCATAATATTCAAAAATATATTTTGAGAAAATTATTCTTTATTCATAAAAGTTGGGGTCTTACAACCTCCCCTTCTTATGAAATTTTATCCTCGAAATTAGGGTACATATTTGGTATGTCGAAGAGATAAGGATACCTTAATTTCATTTCAGATTCTAACTCCCAAGTCATTTCCTCCACATCATGGTTTTTCCATAAAACTTTGACTTGAGGTATAACCTTGGAGCGTAGAATATGATCCTTCTTATCCAAGATTTTAACAGGTAACTCTTCATACGTTAAATCTTCCTCTATCTCGTCTGGTTCTAACTCAATAATGTGGTTCGGGTCTTTCACATATTTACGTAACATTGATATGTGAAAAATGTTATGAACACAAGACATACTTGGCGGTAAGGCGAGTCTATAGGCTACAGTTCCTACTCGCTCGAGGATTAAAAATGGGCCAATAAATCGAGGATTGAGCTTTCCTCTCTTTCCAAATCTCATAACTCCTTTCCATGGAGCAACACGTAACAACACATGATCTCTAAAATTGAATTCCACGTCCTTTCGATGAAGATCAGCATAACTCTTTTGTCGATCTTGTGAGGTTTTCATACGTTGTCGGATCGTTTGAATCTTTTCCATAGTCATACGTACCAACTCCGGTCCCAACAACATTGCTTCACTCACCTCATCCCGGCATACTAGAGAACGACACTTTCTTCCATACAACGCCTCAAATGGAGCCATGCCAATACTTACTTGATAACTATTATTGTAGGAAAACTCCACCAATGGTAAGAACTTATCCCAACTTCCCTTGAAGTCAAGGACATAGAGTCTTAATAAATCTTCAATAGTTTGAATAGTCCTTTCCGATTGCCTGTCCATTTGAGGATGATATGCTGAACTAAATCGTAAATTCGTGCCCATAGCTTTTTACAAACTAACCCAAAATCTTGAAGTGAATCTTGGGTCTCGATCAGAAACTATGGATACTGGCATACCATGCAATCTTACAATCTTGTTTATGTACATACTAGTAAGACGTTCAAGTGTATAAGTTTCTCGTATCGGTAAGAAATGAGCAGACTTGGTCAATCTATCAATAATGACCCAAATCGCATCTATGCCTTGAGAAACCTTAGGAAGACCAGTAACGAAATCCATGGTAATGTGCTCCACTTCCATTTTGGAATTTTAAGTGGTTGCAATGGACCTTTTGGCACTTGATGCTCCGCCTTGACTCGTTGACAAGTTAGACACCTGAGATAAACCCCGCTATCTCTCTCTTCATATTGCTCCACCAAAATATATGTCGAAGATCATGATACATTTTGGTACTTCCAGGATGGATTGCAAACGGTGTGTTGTGCGCCTCCATCATGATTTTATACTTCAAGTCAGAATCGTTAGGAACACAAAGTCTAGAGTTGACTCAAAGTATTCATTCTTCATCGATTCTTGCTTTCGGAATAGCACCATCTTGCACTTTCTTCCTCATACGCATCAGCTCCAGATCTGTAGCTTGAGCAGCTTTAACTTTATCGATTAAAGTCGATTCTAATCGTATATTCGTTATCTTCACGTGAGTCCCTAGAGTCTTTAACACTATCTCCATCATTTGTAAGTTATAGGAAATGGGTTTTTGTGTTAACAACATCGCACTCGTAAACGCATACAATCTTCTACTCAACGCGTCAGCTACCACGTTCGCTTTTCCCATGATGGTACTGAATGGTACGATCATAATCTTCAACAACTCGAGCCAACGTCTTTGGCACATGTTACGTTCATTTTGGGTGAAGAAAATATTTGAGGGTTTAAGAAATGTGTTTTGTACTGGGGTTAATACAAAATTCGATTTTACGCTCTAGGGGTAGGCTAAGAAGTCTTCAAGAATACGTCAGGAAATTTATTAACAATAGGAATATCATTCAAAATTGACGTATTTTTGTTTAGATCTGTGACATGAGCTAAGAAAGCTTGACATCCATTTTTCAATAAACGAATAGCTTTATGGCTTGAGATGACAGTGATTGATTTTAATGGTTTGGTTGCTTGAATTAACATAATAGGTTAGTTAGGAATATGAAAGCTAGCAACCTTACGAAAATAATTAATTTTTACATGATGAGTAGTTAACCAATCAATCCCTCGAATCACATCAAATGCAAGTATTTTTAAAGAAATAAGATTGACAGGTAATGTCCGGTTACCGATTTGAATCAAATAAGACTTATAAATCGTGGATGTAATGAAGGTTTCTCCCAACTAAGTTTCAATTGATAAGTCAAAGTCTAATTTCTCTGGAGTCAAATTTAAACGTTGAGCACAAGTAGGAGAAATAAAAGAATGGGTAGAGCCGTTATCAAATAAGGTATATACTTCGCTAGAGTTTATGATAAGCTTACCCGTGATGACCTCGTTCGGGTTCCTTACTTTTTGGGAGGTCATGACAAACGCTCTCCCTTGCACTACCGGCTTTAACTTTTTTGGGACGGCCTTTGGTACCTCCATCCCAGCTGGACTTGTCTTCGGTAAACGACAAAATTGGTCTAGGTGACCTTCTCTTCTATAATTATAACATGCTTTGGATTGCATCACGCAGTTTGAACTTATATGTCCCTCCCCTCCGCATTTATAACATACGACCGGTGGTCGTTATCCTTCCTTAACAACAGGTGCTGGTGCTGACGTCTTTCCATCATTGTTGAACCTTCTCTTCTTAAAATTTCCACTCCTATTATCTTGGCCATGATTACCACCTAAGTGGTTACCATTCTTGGCATGATAATTTCCCCCACGATGGTTATCATTGTCCCGATGGCCATTGCCACTGGTACGATTATTATCGTGTTGTTGCTTGTTATCCTTTGGTTGGGCTGGCTCATTATCGCGCTCCAATAACTGAGCCCTATTCACAACATCTGAATATAAACAAAGTTTGTGAGAAATGAGGTATTGACGTATATCGAGTTTTAAACCTCTTAGAAACATCCGTGTCATTCTCTCCTCATTATCAACTAAGTGGGACGCAAATCGAGATAACTAGACAAACTTAGCTTCGTACTGCGCCACTGTCATATTGTTTTACTCAAGCTTGATGAACTCTACCTCCTTTATGTGACGAATACTTTCAGGAAAGTACTTGACGTTGAATAGTTCTTGGAACTTCTCCCAAGACATCTTCAGTGCAGCAGGTTGAGTACGCTTTACAGATTTCCACCAGTAATCTGCCACTGCTCGCAACATGAAGGTGGTAAAGGGAACCTTTTGCTCCTCAGAGCATCCCAAGACATCAAATATCTTATTGATCTACTTTATCCACGACTCCGCCTTAAGTGGTTTTGGCTCTCGAAAAAACTTCGGTGGTCCCAGTTCCTTGAACTGCTTAGCGGTGACCGTCCAAGAGTTATCAGTGTTTCCACCTGCATTTTGGACAGGAGCCGCCCTCGCCTGATGTTGCATGAATTGCATAAAGCCTCTGAACATCCCACCGTTCACCATTTCATCAGTGTTATTGTTTACCTGAGGATTATTGTCTTCTAGTTGCATATTATCCTGGGTATTAATTTGTGGTGACTCCACGATCTCATGTGCTTCATTGCTTATCTCCACATTTTCGGATGCCATTTTCCAATACTGCCACAAAATAATGGTTAATTAACATATCACATATTATCCCTATACTCTGACCAACCAATTAAATACCAAATAAACTTAGGTAGGTCATACTAGCAAATGAATTTCCCGTCTCTCCCCTCCTAATTCTTGTCTCACATCTCAGCCAGGGATCATATCCCAAAGCTTTGATACCAAGTGTGATGCCCCCAAAATAGGTATACATCACTCATCTTCGGTCGCCAGATACAAGGTACTGAATACAAATACAAACTAATTATACAACAGTCGTGTAAAATACGACAAAACATATTCTAAGAGTTTTAATAAGAATATTGTCATCTAGACAATATCCACACTCAATGGAGTCCTCATTACATTTAGTGTCACATTATTTAACAGAATAGTGATGACTACTAATGCTATCATATGGACCATCACTCCGTTCCCCGACTAGTCCTGGCTACGTTCTCATTTCTTGAAGAGAACAATGAAAGCAAAAGGGTGAGCTCAACTAGCCCAGTAAGAAATATTATGACTAAGATAATGCAGAATAAGTTATCATTAGCCTTCAATAGTATAACAACTGATAGAATATAATATACAACAAGTTTTAGATCAAAAACTTCAGCAGAATAAGCAATCCATTAGAAGAGTCAAGTAAAGTATAAAATCTACTATCTTCTATGATTTAAAAAGTTTTTCAACAACTTTATCACTGAGACTCAACCTAATAAATAAAATCAAATCATCCATGCTCCACGGCCAAGGATATTCATGTAATCATCAATGGTCATGACTATACCAAATAATCCCTGGTCATAATCATACCAACAATTGTCCACCAATGAACTACAGGCCAATGAGGACTTTTACCACATCATTCGTCACATTACGGTCATGATTATATCGAATAATCCTAGGTCATAATCATACTAAGTCCATCTATGCACGTAAGACAAAGATGACTTTCATCACAATATAAGCATGAGGATGATGACAATGACATAATAATTCAATAAAACAAGTTCAAGAATAAATTTTAAAGATTTATAAATTAATTTATCCAGGAACCAATAATGTCCAAATTGTCAACATGATATTGCTTATTCATCATTAATATTATAACTCACAATATTTAACAATCAGGTCGTTCCCAAGAAATAGGGGGCTTTTCGATAAGGATTTCTCCTTATTGGCGCGCAATTAGGTGACCAAACCTCTCCTTGACAGAACTTCTAGATATTGTCAATATTACAAATAATAATATGAATAACTTTGCCGTCTCAATTATTGATTTAATAATATATCATATTATGCAGATGATACTGTGACAATAATTGAATCAATAATATGAGAGATATGATGCAGCAATTACTGTAGCAATAATTGAGTATAACTGAGTGACTTCTCACGTAAGCATCAATAATCAGTACCGTGTGCTACTATGCAACCACGCGTATTATTATACTTTTAATACCGGGTAGCTCAACAGTTTTAACGGTAACACCTCCGTCGTTATTTTTTTAAAAGATAATTCTATTATTTTTTAACTACGACAATAGTTCCATTGTGGGGTCCACCAATGATTGTGTCGTCGTATGAATATTTCCTGTTAAAACGAATATTCCCCGACCAATCGAATATTATATAACCACTTGCTTACTTTGCAAAATTTATAAATATTACCCACAACTATAACATTATATCAAATTCACACCATAATATTCAAAAATATATTTCGAGAAAATTATTCTTTATTCATAAAAGTTGGGGTCTTACATCCCATCTGAGATATTGGTATGATAGTATGTCACCCTCAGATAGGGTGATCGTAGATCAACTGTTACAGCATACCATGACCCTTTTGATGTTTCAGGTTCCAGCAGGATTCATGGAGGGCATGTTGGAGCACTGGATACTGGAGAGACATATTTTCCTGTTTGGGATCCAGGAGTTGACTCCCACTCTGGAGGAGTATGCACGGTTGGCGATGCTGCCACTGGGCAGACCTTGCGTGCATATGGCTTTGGTGGATATGAGTCGACGGTTTATGACCCTCACTGGATTGAGGCATAGGGTGGTTCAGGATAAGCTTACATCTAGCCATGTTATATCATAGCATTTTCTGTTTGACAGATTTGGCTCTGAGGATAGTTATAGACGACATTCTGGGATTTCACCACACCAGAGGATCATTAGCGTCTGGCCAGGCTGGATGTACTACTATTGTACGGATTGTCATATGTCTACATGCCACGGTATATAGATGAGTTGGACATAGGAGTTATCATGGCAGTGAGAGCTCTCGGGGAGGGTCGTACCATCATACTGATGATTATAGCTGAGACATTGAGGTCAGCTACATACTACTGCACTTATCCGACAAGAGTATTTACGGGCAGTTCGGTCATGCTATACGTGTGGTTTATGTCACTTGAGACCGATTGGCACTTTTAGATGGCATGGGTATTGTTTCACCCATGATATAGCCATGTCATACTCCTTTCAGCCTACGGAGTATACAGATGCTGTGTCTTGGTCCACTTTCTTAGCTGATATTGTAGACCCTTTTAGAGTATTGCCGTGCTCAGGGCTCAGCTCACCTTACAGCTTTATTACTCATGCTCCGGGCATGGATTACATCCCTCTGGCTGGTTTGAGGAGCATGACTACTTACCATTCACTGGTCGTGATGTCGCAGTTTGACCAGTTTCAGGATTTTCATCCTTTTGAGGGGGCGTTGGGCCAGCGTTTAGCTTCTCGCTATCTTTCAGCAGAGGACAGATCCCGTGTGTATGCATGTTGGGATTAGTGCGAGATAACAACTTTATCCATTAGTCATCCAGGTTATTCTGCAGAGTATTCTGCATGGATGGAGACAGAGACTGCACGGGATGAGGTAGTATCCACATTGCCGAGTATTGATTCAGATGGTGGAGAGCCCATGGAGGTCATTGATTCTCACACCGAGGAGGGGCCATCTACTAGGTTGCCAATATTTCCTTTAGATTCTCCCAGTACTAGCACTATTGTTATTTAGCATTTAGTGCAGTACTTTGAGCAGAGTCTTCATCTGATGACCTTTGAGAGAGATCAGGCTATAGCCCTGATGTTGACAGCTCTTGATGGGAGACACGCAGCTCTGTTAGAGAGAGACGAGGCATTAGCTCGTAGAGATGCCGCTGTTGTTGAGCGGAATGAGGCCATATCAGTTAGAGATGCAGTGATAGTTGAGCGGGATAGCGCCCTATCTGCCCGGGATGTAGCCGTCACAGATAGTACTGCAGTGAGGTCCCTTACCACTGCCATGCTTACAGAGATGAGCACTTACATTTATGAGCATATGGTCACCATGTAGATGGCTACAGATCTGTTGGGTCATGTGGATATCCTTGTACAGGAGACCACAGATTTGCCTCCTTCTTCGGAGAGGGATGCCATGTCTGGCTTGTTAGCTTTCATGTGCACCGATTTGTAGATGGGTTTGTATTTTCCGGCATAGACTAGCTTAGCCATTTTGTCATGTACAGTTTACATTGTGTATATCAAACAGCGTTATATATAGTAGGGAAATGTTAACTTGCAATGTGATGTGTCCGTTTTAGGAATTTTGTCCTGCAAAATAGATGTTAGCTGTTCGTGATACAGGATAGCATGTTAATGTAAATATGTACATGCACATATTTCTTCATATTTCTCATTACATGGAGATGAATATGGAATGTAAATTACAGATAATTGACTTTACGAGTAATTTGAAATGAGAAAGCATGAAGAGACTTTCCTTCGCGTTTGGTTTATTAGAGGCTAACCTATCTTAGGTTACTCTCACGGCTTTTCGGCATGAAGGTTCCTAAATCATCGCAATTTACTCAACGGGAAGTTAATCCGGTCTTTTAACTGGAGCGAATTTGGGTGGTGCCTTTCCTGAGCCTCGTTGGAATTAGTCTTCCTACGAGTCCAATAATCAAACACCGACAGGATAGCCTCCTGGTGGAGGGACCACACAACATACATTCACATACAACGTGTCTCACCGTTTATGAAAATGATGACATATGCAAAGCACTAATATCACAGGCAGATATAGTGTAAAACATTAATCACAGTAAAGATATGCATTCGTACACATTCATAAAAAATGTAAATGTAACATCCACACACAAGCATATAACAGTTTTGAAAAGCTTGTAATAACGGCTTAAGTCCTCTTACTGGAGTCCCCAGCAGAGTCGCCACTTGTCGACGTCGGGTTTTTTATTTGTCCCTTTTCGTTACCTATTTTTTTTTGTTCTCATTTTAGGTGAGATTTGTTTGAAAAAATAAGTGAAAAAGGTCCGACTTGTATAATGTCGACGATTGGGCTATAAGAGTCGCTAGTTAGTTTTTTAACTGGTTGTACCAACACAATTGAGAAAAGGTTTGCACATTGACCCAGTGATGTGACACTGCTAAACGGGTCGGTGAAACCGAGATTCATTAGGGTCCGAGGACTTGCTTATGCGGAGGGAAGGTGTTACCCCCCGACATCCGTGTTGCCATGGTGACTGCCACTTTTTAAGAAACTGTTATATGAATGTGTGTGTGTGGGGGTCAATGTGCTGTTATTTTGAAGTAGTGTGAGGCCTCGTTCATACCTATATACACAGGGTTTGAATTTATGTAAAAATTCAGTTTTAAATGAGATATATAGCAATGAAATTTTAAAAGAGGTTTTTCAAACCCCGTGCTCAATAGTAATTGAGACCTTTTACACTCCCATTTTATTGAATTTTCGGCTTGATTGCTTTTATTTTTGAGATGCGAAGCATCTTCGAGAAAATAATGTACAAAAAGGTGTTGAACTCCTCGTGGGTATGAAAACCATCTGAGAAAATCCTAACATCACAGATAAATTTACAAGCTGCTTACAGCTGAAAAGGTCACGGGAACCGAATCTAGATTCAGTAGACTGAATCTGTGATCACATGATTCCTAGGCTCACATGATGCCGCATTTGATAAAAAGTAGTAAGCAAGTATATATAGAAAAGCTGTATATATATATATATATATATATATATATATATATATATATATATATATAGACATGATCACCAACCACGAAGCACCTCCATGAGGGATCATAAATGTACATAAAGCTATAAAAGCGATCAACCGTCATGGAGGAAAGTCCGGGCGGGACGAAATGTATAAAAAGCAGTAAAAACGGTCAACCACCACGAAGTAAACTCCAGGTGAGACGAAATGTAAATATATATATATATAAGTATATATATACGAAAGCAATTAAACGCTCCAGACATAAGTCTAGGCTCATCGAACAGAGTTCAACACACAGTACATAAATATAACTATATATATACGGAAGCCATTAAACGCTCCAGACCGAAGTCTAGGCTCCATCGAGGCATAACTCGATAATGTTAGTCTATATATAAAAAGATATATATAAGTGTGTGTGTATATATATATATATATATATATATATATATACAAACTGAAATGAAACCACAGATCGAAGTCTGGGCATACACACGCACCACGACTCTCAATGTAAAGAACAATGTGTGCAAAGATGAAGAGAAAGGATTGAAAATATATGAGAAGACTTACAGTGGGCTGCCAAAGAAGACTTCAATAACTTGAAATGGATAAAGTAGCTATATATGAGCTTACAAGTGTTTAAAATGAGAAAGCACTCAGTTTGGGATGTGTACAGAGTAAATTGGATAGGGCTTTCTCGCCTTTTTTCTTTACAAATGGCCACCCCAAGCCCTCTATTTACAGAGGGGGGAGCCGCAGGTGTACCTACGGCTGGGTCGCGGGTGTACCTGAGGCTGCCCGGGGTGCCCCGGGCTTAGCAGGTCCCACCATCTCAAAGTTCGTGCACGTATGCAACGTGATGTCCGCTCAAACTTTTAGAATTGTAATTCGGGCATTTGACTAAGGTATGTAAGACCTATTTTAGACTGTCGTTGTCGATAGTTATGCAATGACATTGGATTAGAGGTTGTACAAAGTCATGAAGATGGGACGATGCCCTCTAGTCTTCAGCTTCAAATTCTATCCGTTATCCTGTTTAATAGTCACTCGAGATTGGTTTTCCTTGGTTCTTGTGGGACATTGCTGTGTAGAAATGTATGTTTAAAATGTTGAGACGACGTGATGTGGCATCAAGGTGGCAAGATGATGACTTTGCCCCTCATCGGGGTTGTCTTCGGTTTGGGCTGATAAAACAGACGTTGCTCAGAGTTATCGCTGAAATTGGACTGCTGCCAGTGTTGAAGGTCCTTAGTGTCATCTCTGTTGTGTGCCTATCCTCCTGGTGTGAGTGCCTCAGTGTAAGCGCGGAGGTTAAAGCTGATTGCATTTGAAACAAGCATTTTCGAGGTTATCTCCGGAACTGCAACTGCCTTCCTTAGGGTTATCTTCAAGGTTGGAATCTGCTACTCCTAGTGTTGGGACTGAGACAGAACATCTCGGGGTTATCTCAGGGATGAATCAGTCTTCTCCAGTGTGTGTTTCGATATTGGATCTACAAACCTCGGGGTTATCGCCGAGGTTGGAATTGTTACTCCCGGTGTGTGTTTCGGGGTTGAAACTGAGCTTTCGGTAGTATCTGGATTGGATTTAAGCTGTCTTCCAGGGTTATGTCTGAAAGACGAATCTGCCTTCCTGCAATGTCAGTAATAGGTGTGCTGAAAATTTTGAGTGTCTACACTACAGACTTGGAGCTGATGAGTATGAAGAAAAAAGTACAAGAAGTTGCAATTCCAAAAGCAAGAATCGACGAAGGAGTACTTCGAGTTAACTCTAGACTTTGTGTTCCTAACGACTCTGAATTAAAGTATAAAAGCATGATGGAAGCACATAACACATCGTTTTCAATCCATCCTGGAAGTACTAAAATGTATCGTGATCTTCGATATATATTTTGGTGGAGTAATATGAAGAGAGAGATCACAGAGTTTATCTCAAGGTGTTTAACTTGTCAACGTGTCAAGGTGGAGCATCAAGTACCAAAAGGTCCATTGCAACCACTCAAAATTCTAGAATGGAAGTGGGAGCACATCAACATAGATTTTGTTATCGGTCCTCCCAAAGTTTCTCAAGGCATAGATGCAATTTGGGTCATTGTAGATAGATTAACCAAGTCTGCTAATTTCTTGCCTATACGAGAAATATATTCACTTGAACATCTTACTCGTATGTATATAAATGAGATTGTGAGATTTCATGGTATGCCAGTATCCATAGTTTCTGATCGAGACCCAAGATTAACTTCACGATTTTGGGTCAGCTTACAGAAAGCTATGGGCACTGATTTATGATTCAATTCTGCATATCATCCTTAGACGGACGGGTAGTCGAAAAGGACTATTCAAACTCTTGAAGGTCTCTTAAGACTCTGCGTTCTAGACTTCAAAGGAAGTTGAGACAAGTATTTACCATTGGTAGAATTCTCCTACAACAACAGTTACTAAGCGAGTATAGGCATGGCTCCATTCGAGACGTTGTATGGATGAAAGTGTCGTTCTCCAGTATGCTGGGATGAGGTGGGTGAATCAATGTTGTTGGGACCAGAAATGATACGCATAATTACAGAAAAGATTTAAATGATCCGACAACGTATACAAACCTCACAAGATCGACAAAAGAGTTATGTCGATCTTCATCGAAAGGACATAGAATTCAATGTTGGAGATCATGTATTGTTACGTGTTGCTCCATGAAAAAGAGTTACAAGATTTGAAAAGAGAGGAAACTTCAACCCTCGATTCGTTGGTCCATTTGAAATCCTCGACCGAGTAGTAGTTGTGGCCTATATACTCCCCCTTACTGCCAAATATGTCTCATATTCATAACGTTTTTTACATATCCATGCTACGTAAATATGTGAAATACTCGAACCACATTATTGAATTAGAACCATACAAGATAGCGGAAGATTTAACATATGAAGAGGTACCTGTTAAATTCTTGGATAAGAAGGAACATATTCTACGCTCAAAGGTTATACCTCAAGTCAAAGTTTGATGGAGAAATCACGAAATTGAGGAAATAACCTGGGAGTTAGAATCTGAAATGAAAACAAGGTATACCAGGTACGTACATCAATTTTGAGGATGAGATTTCATAAGGAGGGGAGGTTGTAAGACCTCAACTTTTTATGAATAAAGATTTAATTTCTCTAATTATTATTTTGAATAATAAGGTGTTGATTTGATATAATGTTTTAGTTATGGATGAAATGTGCAAATTTTAAAAAGTAAACAAGTTGTCATATAATACTCATTTGGTTGGAAAATATTCTTTTTGTCAGGGAATATCCGTACGACGGTGCAATCATTGGTGGACCACATAACAGAATAACTGTTAGATATAGAAAGCGACAGAAATAACCTTTTTATAAAAATAATGGCAAAAATTTTACCATTAACTGTTAAAATATCCGGTGATAAAAGTTCAGTAATACACGTGATTGCACAGTAGCACATGTTATTGCACAGTATCTCTGATTATTGATTCTTACGTAAGAAATCACTCAGTTTCATTCAATAATTGCCACAATAATTGTTGCATAGTATCTCATATAATTGATTCAATTTTTATCATAGTATCATCTGCACAATATTTTATATTATTAAATCAATAATTGACACGACATAATTATACATATTATTAGTTAGTATTATTGGCAAGGTTTATAAAATTATGTCGAAGAAAGGGGTTAGGTTATATAATTGTGCGCCAGTAAGGATAAATCCTTATCGAAAAGCCGCATATTTCCTGATAATGATCTTGTTGTTAATATTACGAGCTTATAATATTAATTGTGAATAATTATTATGTGATGGATATTGGTTCAATTTTGATATAAATGAAAGAATTTAGCATGAAATATTTGTTAAAAGTTTGGAAATTATCTTCTCTGATAAAATATTCATTCAAATATATTATTATAATATTACATTATAGTAATGTGTTAATCTAATAATATAATTTTTTTTATAATTTAAATGGTAATATTATTATTATATATTATTATTTTTAGCATAAAAATGGATTGAAGGTTATCATTTTTGTTTTGCATACTTCCGTGCACTTCTGCACAATTTTTTTCTTTTGGTGGCTTATGCTTGCAAAGCATGATTGTTTCATTTGGTGTGGGCCTCACCATAAGGAAATGGGAGGAGGTTAGGCAGTTTACGCTGAGTAGAGGAAAATAAAAAGTTAGGCAGAGAAGAATTAATTTTTTTCTCCCTCCGTTGCACTATAAAAGGAGGGGCAACCTCCTTCCTAAACACACCATCAATATCTGAAATTCTTATTCTATAATATTGTTAGTATTTCTTTTGAGTATAAGGATACTTTGAGTGTAGTTTTTTGTGCAAGATTTTCTCAGGATAATAACCGATATTCTAGTCAAATCTAGTTTATACTAAGGTAAATGATATTATTTTATTTCAATACTCGTAATAAATATCATTTTCTTTCATACTCCATATTATGTAAGTGACATTATTTCATTTCATATTCCTATTTAAACTTACTATGGTAAGTATTGCTTCTATAATTCCTTAAATGATTAGAAATTCTTTAAGTTTTGCGCTTCATCTAATACCATTTCACTGGAATATTGGTTTGAAAATTCTTATTAAATTTTAATCTTTTCATGTTACGGTACTATTCATACAGTATTGTTCATGAGTACTGTTCACAATAGAATATAATTTTCTTTTCTGTCCAAATTATTTTTGATACATGAATATCATTCTTGAATTTTACTCCACAAATAGTTATCATGTTGACAATTTGGACATTTTTGAACTCTAGATAAATTGAATTATAAATATCAAATATTTATCCTTTATCTCACTTGATTGAATCTTTATGTCATTGTCATCATTCTCATGCTTTTATTGTGTTGAAAGTCATCTTTGGCCCGTAGTGCAAAGATAGACTGTTGATTGGTATGATTATGACCAGGAATTCTGTATTGGTATAATCATAACCTTTACTATTACAGAGAATGTTTATGGTAAAAGTCCTCTTTGGCCCGTAGTGCATAGATGGATAGGTGTTTGGCATGATCATGACCACTGATGATACTAACAAATATCCTTGACCCGTAGTGCAATTCGTTGATTTAAAATATTTATTGATTGGTGTTACAAGGATAAAATATTGATGATGGACTTTTAAATCACAGAAGATAGTAGATATCATGCTCTACTTGACTCTTCTAATGGATTGTTATTTCCACTGCAGTTGTGATCTAAAACTTGTTGTCTATTGTATTCTATCAGATTTTTCCCTGTTGAGGACTAAGGATAATTTGTTCTACATTATCTTAGTCATAATATTCTTTGATGGGCTAGTTGAGCTCACCCTTTTTCTTTTGGTTCCATTGTTCTTTTCAGGAGGCGAGAATGTAGCTCGGACTAGTCGGAGAGTATAGTAATAGTCCAAGATGGTTATTTTAGTAATCCTCACTATTTTGTAAAATAGTGTGACAAGAATTGAAATGAGGATTTTATTTGAGTTTGGATATTGTCTACGAGACAGTATTTGTATTAAAACTCACAGCGTATGTTTTGTCCTATTTACACGACAATTAATAGTTGTATAAATGAAGTTGTATTTGAATTCTAAACCATGTATTTGGTGACTAGGAATGGGTTGTGTAGACCTATTTCAGAAGATACCCGGATTTGGGGGCGTCACTAGTTAGTATCAAAGTTGTAGGTTATAAAACTTAAGGGGGGAAAGAACCTTAGGCTATAACCTTAAGAAAAGTTGAAGAAGTTAGAAGTAATTAAACTCATGTTGAGTTTTTAAGCGGTGAATTGAGGAAATTCATTACAAGAAGAATTAAAAAAAAGAGTTGAAGTTAACCGTAAAATGTATTGAATGTAATATGTGTTTATAATATTCTGATGTTGTGTACTAATCAAGATATTATGTTTTATTGTAGATATCAAGAGATAATGTGATGTATATGGATATACATGTGGTTAGCGAGGAGTCAGTGTACCAGATAGAGATTTTACCGACACCCGTAGCCAAGGTGCCAATAGTGGTGGTGGATAAATTAGAGGATTCTGAGAACGTAGGGTTAACATCCTTGTTCGACAGAATTTTTGTGGAGGAGGTGGAGGTAGTATCGTTTAATACGGTAATACCTAAAGAGGAGATGACACCGGGGGAGTCAACGAAGGCGTTGTTCATGACTGTGTTAGATAGGAATATTCAGTTAGGTAAGGAAGTGAAGGAGCTGAAGGAGGAGGTCCATGACATCTTGGAGGACAAGAGGGGCATGGAGACGTTTGGGGAGGTTGATCATGACGAGAAATTTTTTGCAAAGGACAAGATTTGAGAGCTAAAACATGAGACCTCGAGCTTAAGGACGAGCTAAAAGCCAAGGGGCAGATGATTAGGAAGACGTCCTATATTTATAGGAGTTCACATGAGGATTATCAGCGATTAGTTGCTGAGTATCCCGTGGAGGCAGGGCAGACTCGACATACGATTAGTCGGGATGTGGTGGCCAATTATTTTGATGCAAATTATGCAAATGCCATTAGGCAGATGAAATTTAGTTAATAACTAGAATAGGTATAGATATGTACATATTGTGTATTTATGTAGTGATGTAAAACCCTTTTATTATATAATTAAAGGGTAGTCTTTTGTAAATCCCAATATTTGGAAAGTAATTGAGGGAAAGTAATGTAATTAGCTAAGGCTATGTAATGGTGAACGATGTAGTATTATACTACATAGAAGAAAGTATATCAATATAAGCATTTTATTGAACATATTTTGCAATGAGGTTGAGTTATTGTTAAATATGAATAATGACTAATTAATAAGAAGGAAGAGATAATGAACTATTATTTATGTTAACAGAAATATGCCGCCAAGGAGAAGACAACGAAATCAGGAAGCTAATGTGAATCAACCAGAAGAGGGACCAATTAACCTGATGTAGGAGTTTGTTAACATATTAACAACTGCCTTCAAAAGAAATGGTGCAAATATACCTGTTAATCCTGTGGTAGTACGTGTTACTAAGTTTAAGGATTTTAAGAGTGTAGGTCCACCAGAGTCCAAAGGAATTACGGACCCTATAGAAGCCCAAACTTAGGTGAAGGAGATTGAGAAGGCATTTGTAATTGCAAATGTCGAAGAGATGCATAAGACTTGTTTTTCCACCTATATAATGAAGGGAAAGGCCAACTTCTGGTGGGAGGCAAACCAGGCTAGGGCTGGAGTGGAGGTGGTAACGTGGACACGGTTCAAGGAGATATTCTTCGAAAACTATTTCCCCACGAGTATGTAGGGTAGGATGGAGATGAAGTTCTTGGAACTAAAATGACGGACTATGACTGTTCCCCAATATGCTGCCAAGTTCAATGGACTGCCGACATTTACTCCACATCAGGTGGATACAGAGTTAAGAAAGGCGTAGAGATTTGAGTAAGGCTTGAAACCCTGGCTCTATAGCCGAATATCCGTCTTTCAAATTAATTCCTTCGGAACCATTCTAGAAAAGGCAATAATTGCAGAGGGTGGTAGTGAGGCTTTAAGCCAATACCACAGGGAGATGAAGAATAAGAATAAAATAGATGGGGAAGTGAAGACTGAGGGAGCCAGCGGGAGTGGCAACGGACAGAAGAGGAAGGTTGTTAACTCTGGGAATATCGGAGTGAAATAAGAAGATCCCAAGAAAAGGATGGAGGCATGTACGAACTGTGGGAAGACACATTTAGGAGTCTGTCTCAAGGGTAAAGTGGTGTGCTATAATTGTGGACAAGAATGGACATATTTTGCCTAACTGTCCAAGTCCGAAGAAGAACGATGGATGCTTCGTATGTGGACCAACTGACCACATGGTGAAGAACTGCCCGAAGAAGGGGATGGATGGTAATAAGGGCGCTAATAGTGGTAAGTTAGCTATTAGTGGTCTAGCTCAATCAAGTAGACCAATAACCTACACCTTTAATATGACGGTCCATGATGCAATTGTATCGAGAGATGTTGTTGCAAGTATTATCCCAATCAATGATGTAAATGCTTATGTGTTATTTGATTCGGGTGCTACTTGTTCTTTTATAGCATGTGAATTTGCTAGACGGTTAGGATTACTCCCTGAAAAATTACCAATACCTTTGAATATTAAGGTAGCCAATGAAGAAATAATTCATGTCGAACATATTCATAGGCGTTGTTGTTTAGAAATAAGAGGTTATAAATTATCGGTAGATTTAATATCAATAAAGTTGGGAGAATTCAATGTAATTCTCGGGATGGATTGGTCGTTTAACCATGGTGTAATTATAGATTATCAAAAGAAATGTGTAAACCTTCGAACTTTGAAGCAGCCTAAGGTAGTATTTTAAGGTAGTAAATCGACGGGACGTTCATATTGTCTTACCATAACACAAACTAGGAAATTGCTGAAGAAAGGATGTGTAGGTTATTTGTGTCATGTTGTTGTTACCTAGAGAGTGGGAGCAACAATGGAACAAATACCTATAGTAAAAGAATTCATTGATGTGTTTCCAAGTGAACTACCAGGTCTTCCACTAGATAAGGAGATCGAATTCGTAATAGATATTGTGCCAGGAGCGACACCAGTTTTAAGGGCACCGTATTGTATGGCGCCAATTGAAATGAAGGAGTTAATGGTTCAATTACAAGAATTGTTGGCTAAGAAATAAATTCAATCGAGTGTTTCGCCATGGGGAACACCGATATTATTTGTAAAGAAGAAGGATGGATCGTTAAGACTTTGTATCGACTATCGAGAGTTGAACAAGCTAACGATAAAGAATAAGTTCCCATTTCCCAAGATCGATGATTTTTTTGATTAGTTAAAAGGGGCAAGGTATTTTTCAAAAATAGATTTGCGAATGGGGTATCATTAGTTAAAAGTCAAGAAGGAGGATGTACCTAAGACGGCGTTCAGGACTCGTTATAGCCATTATGAGTTTTTGGTAATGTCGTTTGAGTTGACAAATGCACCCGTTGCATTCATGGATATGATGAACAGAGTTCAAATAATATTTGGACAAGTTCGTTGTTGTGTTTATCGATGATATTCTAGACTATTCTAAGATGCCAGAGGATCACGCTGAACATCAAAAATTAGTGTTGGAGACACTAAGGAGGGAGAAGTTATATTGAAAATTCACTAAGTGTGAATTTTGGCTTGAAAGAGTGCAGTTTTTGGGGAACGTTATTAACAAATATGTAATTTCAGTGGATCCAACAAAGGTGGAAGCAGTGATTAATTGGGAACAACCAAAAACACCTACAGAAGTAAAGAGTTTCCTAGGGTTAGCGGGATACTATCGAAGATTTATCCAGGATTTTTCTAAGATAGCTACTCCATTGACTAATTTAACAAGAAAGACAGTGAAGTGTGTGTGGACTGAGAAGTGTGAAATTAGTTTTCAAGAACTAAAGAAAAGGTTAAGTGAAGCACCAGTATTATCTTTACCCGATGATACAGGAAATTTTGTAGTTTATAGTGATACTTCGCATAAAGGACTAGGTTACGTGCTCATGCAGCATGGCAAGGTCATTGCTTATGCATCACAACAGTTAAAAGATTATGAGAAATTTTATTTTACTCATGATCTCGAACTGGCAGCGGGGGTATTCACCTTTAAGATTTGGAGGCATTACCTATACAGAGAGAAATGTGAGATATACACGAACCATAAAAGTCAAAAATATATCTCGACACAAAAAGATTTAAATATGAGACAAAGAAGATGGCTGGAGTTGATAAAGGATTACGACTGCGATATTCTATATCATCTAGGAAAAGTGAATGTGGTGGCCGACGCCTTTAGTAGAAAGGGTCAGGAAAGGTTGTCTATGTTAACAACTCAATCTTAGTTAGTAACAGAGATGGCTAGAATGGAATGAGAGGTGAGGTTACCGAGTGAACCGGGTCAAAAAATATTACAATGGAGACTCGACCTACCATTGTAGACAGAGTCAAGGAAGTACAACTCAAAAATGATGTGTGTGATTAGATGAAAAAAAGATTAGTAGATGGAGAAGGGATAAAGTATAGTCTTGATAACAAGGGGTTATTAAGATTTGAAGGAAGAATGTGGGTTCCGTGTGAAACATAATTGAAGGAGGAGATATTACAAGAGGCTCGTAGTTCAAGGTACTCGATTCATCCTGGTAATACAAAGATGTATCAAGACCTTCGACAAAATTTTTGGTGGCCGAACATGAAGAGGGAGATAGCCGAGTATGTAAGTAGGTTCTTAACATGTCAAAAAGTTAAGGTCGAACATCAACGACCAAGTGGCTTGTTACAATCATTGGAAATTCCAGAATGGAAGTGGGAGCATATCACAATGGATTTTGTGGTAGGACTTCCGACTACACAAAAAGGATACGACACTATCTGCGTAATAGTAAATCATTTGACGAAATCGTCTCACTTGTTGCCAATAAGAGTCAAGTTTATCTTGGATCAGTTAGCTAAACTCTATGTTAAGGAAATTGTTTCAAGACATGGGGTACCCGTTTCAATTGTGTCAGATCGTGATCCACGATTCACATCAAATTTCTGGAGAAGTCTGCAAGAGCAGATGGGAACGTAGTTAAAGTTAAGTAAAACTTATCATTCACAGACAGATAGGCAAAGCGAAAGAACAATTCAGACGTTAGAAGATATGCTAAGATCATTCATCATGGATTTCAAAGGTAGTTGGGATGATCATCTACCGTTAGTAGAGTTTTCTTATAACAACAATTATCATGTAAGCATAAGCATGTCGCCTTATGAAGCGTTATATGGGAGTAAGTGAAGAACACCACTATGTTGGGATGAGGTAGGAGAACGTTGAATGTTAGGACCAGAAATGGTACAACAAACAATAGATATATAGTTAAGTTGATACGAATACGACTGGTAGTAGTTCAAGACAGATAGAAAAAGTATGCAGATTTGCATCGAATGAAAAGAGAGTTTGAAGTCGGCTCGTATGTATTTCTAAAGGTATCTCCCTGGAAAGGAAAAACACGTTTTGGAAAGAAGGGAGAATTAAGCCCAATGTTTATAGGACCTTTTAAGATATTAAAAAGGGTAGGAGAGGCAGCTTATGAGATTGCATTACCTCCAGAGTTATAATATATACACAATGTGTTCCATGTATCCATGTTACGTCCTTATAAGCCAGATTATAAGCACGTAATAGAGTATGAGCCCATTCATGTTGAGAAGGACTTAACATATGAAGAAATGTATATCCAAATTATTGAAAGAAAAGAGCAAGTTCTAAAGAATAAAGTAATGCCTTCAATAAAAGTAGTATGGAGAAACCATGACTGGGGACAGAATCCTTATAAAAGGGGAAGAATGTAACAACCGAGAAAATCAGATTATAATGTAAATTAATTTTATTTGAATATATATTGAATAAAATTATAGTATATGTAATTTATAACGAGTAAGTGAGATGGAGGTCGTTTTATAACCCAGAAGAGATGTATGATCGTAGTATTCTGGCTAAGTACTAGAAATAAAGTGTGTGAATTTCTAAGACAAAAATAAACACTTTCTGAGAAATTCTCCGAAAAACACTATTCATCCATTTCTTCTCAGGAATTATTTTTGAACTTTTGGAAAATACTTAATGATAGAATTTTGATGAAAGATGGATTATCTAATAATAATTTAGTTATGGCAAACACAATTTTTTGTCTGCGTACTCAATTCGAGAATGTTAGGGAAAGTGAAGATTTGAATAAATAATGATTAAGTATAATATAATGGTTATTATACGGGGAAAGAATATGAGTGTAATATAAGGTATTGTATAAGTATATATAAAGGATAATACAACATATAAGATGAATGTTATACGAACTAGTATACGAGAAGAATATGAGCATAATACGTTAAAAACAAAAACCATTATTAATGGACTAATAAAGATTGAATGTGAACTTTGGCAAGCCCAAGTGAAAGATGATTGAGGCCCAATGACAAACTTAATCAAGGCCCAAAGATAATTTAATTCAAGCCCAAGGTTAGGCTAGAATTAAATTAAACTAAAGCCCAAACCAAGAACCGAAATCGTGGATCGAACCATTGGATCACCGGGTGGGTAACAAACCATGGGGGGCAATCCATGGGGGCCCCACAAGACCCATGTGGCTGGATAAAGAGGTGTCCAAGCTACCCTTGGAAGCTTGGTGGAATAGTAAGGAGGTGGAATAGAAAGGAGGTGACATTTAATGTTTTGATGACACACAAAAGTTATTGGTGAAGAAGGGACGGTGGATGATGGTTTGAATGGTGATTGATGAGAGGGTGAGTTGCTAGAATGGAAACTTTAGGGAGTGATTATGAGATATCATAACCTAAGTGACCAAAGCATAAACCAACATCAATTGTCTTTAAGACCATTTTACCCTAAACTTTGTAATTCTATAAATAAGAGAGAGTTAGCTTCATTTGTTGGTTGTTCAAATTCACCAATACTTAAAGCATTATATTGAGAGAGAGAGAGAGAGAGAGAGAGAGAGATAGCTTTTCCAAGTAATCAAAGAAGAAGAAAGCTAGAACATCAAAAGGTAATGAAACTTGAACCTTTAATCTTCATCTCTTCAATTTGAATCTTGATAGAGAAGTGATTATTGGTAGGGCATGTCTCATAAGGAGTAACAAGGATGGCTATTAGTGGACTTTAAACATTAATAACCATATATCAAGTGAAATCATAATCAAATGATTAAGAACATAAGGAAGAAAACATGAAAACTTAATACATGTTGTTGATGGACAAGTTTAAAACCATCGGGTATAGGTTACATGCAAATTTCTTGGTTAGGATATAAATAACTGACCAATGGATTGATTCCATCTAGTTTGGTGTAAAAATCTCGAGTAACGAAGTTTTGACAAAATTTACGAGATTAGACGATAATTGTCAAAATCGTAAGATTTCCGAAACGATAGGCAAAAGTCGTCGTTTAACTCGAAAACCTTAGTTCTTGATGGCATATCGTACAACTTCACATTTTAGAGTCGTGGACTCAAGAATAGTCGAATTCTAACCTGAAACAAAGAAACAAGCTATGAACGTTAAAGAACGCTTAACGAACGCATAATAAAAAATTGAAACAGTAAGTTTATTGTTAACGGATTTAGAAACTTATTCTGTCCTACTGAAATATAAGTATATGAGATATGTGAGATAACGACTTTTGAACGAACCAATTCTGAGTTATAATGAACAATTTACGAGCTCGAAAAATGAGTGGCTTGAGAAATTGAAACTTTTTTCAAAGGTTTAAGGGAGGTGCCGCAGCGACGTCCAGTGAAGGATTTGGGGCATTGCAGCGTCGAAATCAGATCCCAGTTTCTAAAGAATCGCGCTGCAGAACAGCAATTAATAAAGGACACAGCGCCGCAGCGCCAGTCCTAGTACAAAGGCAGAGAAGAATAGTTATGAACATAAAAGAAAGGTAAGTTGATTGAAGGTGAATTATGACCTTAATGAAACTTCAAGTAACATCTTAAATGATGATTAAAACCTTAAGTTCAACAATTAAAAGTTAACACAAAAGGTTACTTATAATAATAAAATGTTATAAACTCGTAATGAACGTTAATTAACCTAACGAATATCATTAGGTTAACCAAAATATAATGTTACTGAAAAGAAGAAGAAGATTGGTTAATGACAATACTTATGGATTGTATAAGACATAATGTGATATACTATGTGATTATGACATGTAGAACCTATAAAGATCCAAAGGGAAAGTGAATTAGCGCTGGACGACGTTGAATGCAAGTTTTCTAAACCCTTGTCTATACTTTATGTTGGACAATATTTATAATTCATGTATGATATGCATCAATTGATTCAACAAAGAAGTTGAAGACATTTACTTCAGCTAAACCAAACATAGAGTATTTTATAGATTTCCTTATAATCTATCAAAATATTATTCATATTAATATTTTATGCCAACTATTTTGGTATGGATTCAAAGAAAGACTGATTATGAATAAACAAACGTTTTGTCGTAAATCGACTGGCACGTGAGTTTGCCAAAACTTAAACGTAGATACGTTTAATGTAGTAGTGTTGTACAACATATACAGTACTATAGGTTGATCACCTAGATGTGCTCGTAAGAAATGTCAGACTTATGGACTTAGTTCCGAGTTATTCTTTTCAAACAAAGAAAGAATGAAATGCTCATGGTCTTTGACCAAACTCAAGGTTTAAACGATGATGTTCATCGTTAAAGATTTTAAAGAAAAGAGAAGTGATATTTTGATTTATTCATAGTACTTCATAACTATCAATTCAGTTAGAGAAAATATACTCATATGATCCTTGCATAATGTTCTACTATAATTGTTATACTTGTTGAGCTAATTATGCTCATCCTTGCCTGAGCCATATGATTGCAGCTAATAATGAACGGATCGAAGGATTTGGTAAGGACAAAGGGAAGACCAAGGCCGACAAAAAAATATCCTTGTAATAGAATAGTATTACTTTTGTATTAAATTGATATTATGACAAAGAATATGTAATGGTTACAAAGAACCTGGGAAGAGACTTATTATTATGTAATAAATAGTAGACATATTCACTCTCCTGATGTATTTCAATTGAATGTATATGTGAACAGTAGTACCGTGTAACACCATCTATCGAGTTAGAAGATACCTAGATTTGGGGACTTCACACACTATCTCATCTGGTAAAGCCAGTCGGAGTAGTTCTTTGTGACATGTGTAGTAATAACACTGTCGCCGGCTGCTAGAGATTTGCCCTCCTCATATCTAAAATAAATCTATAAGAAAAGTTATATCGACATATCAGAATTCATTTGAAAAGTATATAAAGGTAAAATGATAATGTTTACTTTAAGATATGTAATTCGACTTACGTGAAAATTGCGTAGCACAATGTCCGTAAATGAGGTATCATACTGGGCGAACTGGCTAAATCGCATACAGCTAGTAGGAAGGTATGTCAAGAAGATGGCGTGTAGTGTCGCCTTAGCGATGGTGTCCAAGATACAACAATACAATACGAGAGAAATAAAACAATGTGTTATATTAATAATGTAATTAAATATATACATGTTAATTAATTACAATTGACATATTAAACGTGATACTTACTGCCCCGAGTCGACATCTACCCTGACAACGTGTGGCTGTGTCGGTGGCCGGCCAAATAATCCGAGGTTAGTGCCTCGCTGACGTCGACGAACACTACTTGTATAATTAAGTGACATTATATAAATATAGTATTTTCATATATGCTATAAATAAATTTATAAAATTAATGATAATTATTTAAATTTGGAAACTTACTAGCTAATGACGATCCCTCGCCGTGGGTGTCGTCATATGATCCCCAACGACGACGACGACCTCCCCCGCTATGTCTAGCCATATATCAACGTACTACTGAAATAACCAACATATTAAGTAATTAATTAAGTTGTGGTTAATTTATCTAAATTAAATAATCGTTCGAATACAGAAAACTATTTACGTTAAGGCTACGTACGTCATCAAACCCATTAGAATCAAACTCAACTTCGTCATCTGATTCTAGCTCCTCTAACTCCATATCAGTTTCGTACTCATTCTCTTCGTGTACAATGATATAGTCGTTGGCAATCACGTCTTCCTCGTGTTCCTCAACATCATGTATGTCAATGAGGTCCAAAAACTTGTTGGGTAAAATCTAGATACGCACAGCACGCAAATATATGTGGTCAACAAGTAATATAATAGTAAGTAGAGTATCGTTCCCTCAGAGACTTAGCAAGAAATTAACCTCACAAATACCAATCTTCTATTAATTCTAATTTTATTAAACTAATCAATTTCCATTTTATAGAAAAAATATTAAAAATCAAATAAATACCAACAAACCCCTAAAACTGAATTTTCAAACAAATATTGGAGAATTAGGCTTACAACTTCACTCTAAGCATTCCTCTGATTATTATTCCCTTATTCCAGTTTAATTCACTATCCCAGTTTATTAATCAAGAACACATAAATAGTATTAACCACCTCTCGATGTATTAACACCGTATTAACCCAATTCCATAATTAAGATAGAATTAAGTTAAACACCTTAATTAACCAACTCACTATATCTCTATGTGAATTACATTCAAAGAATGTTTAAGTTCAAGTTCTCATTATGATTACATGCGATGTCAAGCATATCTCTACCCTAACATACATCAAGATTATGCTCATTAACATAAATCAAGAACACATGCTATATTAATTAAGTCTAGATTCATATTTCATCTCTCGAATTCATACAAATCCACATAAAATTGTTGATAAGGCAATTCATAAATTTAAGCTCAAATTAATATAGATAAACTGCATAATAGCTTATTAAACTAAAAACTGAGATTACATAATCATTGTTCCACTTAAAGATCCATTATAAGCCTAGTAAGTAACTTAGTTCATAACTGATGAATTAAATACTGAATAAATAAAAGAAAGCATCATCCCAATTACAAAATTCGAATATAAAGGAGAATACTAATACACCACCCTTCTCGCCCTTCAAATCTGAAAATCTTCGTGAAATTATTCTTCTTCTTCGTTCCTCCAAGCTCTTGCTCTTCAATCTCGTTCTTGAAGTGTGTCTATATCCTCCATCTAAATCCAACACTTCACATAAAAATAGTCCCAACTCAGATCCATAACACCAATCCTAATCCAACTATAACTCCTTCAATAGAAAAGTCAAGTAGAAGTCTAAATCCTTTTCAATACGAACAATTCAATAGTCAAAGACTCCCACAAAATGAACTAATAACCATCCCACAATCCTATTATGATCACATTACATAAAGAATTAATAGTTCCCAACAATACCCAACTTCCAGCACACAAAATCAATTTTTGCCCAACAAAAAAGCTGACGCAGCGCGCCCCGTGCTACATAACACTAGCCGACAGCGCGGCCCGCGCTATGATGTCAGAAACTCTAGAATTGCTTGAAATCTCCTTCCAATTGTTGCATTTGGATAGGCACATGGATTATCCTACAACAAGTACACAACCCATCAAAAGTAACATAAAATTACCAAAAACTAACAATATATCAAGCTAAACAAACTTAAATCATAGGTTAAAAACCTACTCATCAAATTCCCCCAAACTTGAATATTGTTTGTCCTCAAGTAAAAATGCAATGCAATGCACTAACAACTAAAATTACGAATCCAATATTAAGACAGTAAAGATAATTTATGCATACGGCCTCAGAAAAACTACATAAACATGTCAAACTTCATATCAAAACCAATCCGCAATTCCTTATCAATCCTTGCATCTTAAACTGTTATCACTAGTATAGTGTGTGTGTGTGTGTTCAACACCCATGCTAACTGATACCGACTCAAATTCAATACATAACCAGTTTCTTATCAGGAATCACACAGCACAAACTCAAAAAGTTCAAAAGCATACAAGTTCCAACTAAAACTAAACAATCATCACTATCAAGGGGTCACATAGGGTACTTATGCTTCATTTATCATCTACGGGGGATTTTTGCTCTCTTTTTTTCCTGTTTATTCATTTTTCTTTTTAGATGATGGATAGTGAGTGCGTTTTACTCTCCATCTCACGCCTATGTTTATGGGGAGTGCATTTCATACTTTTTCTCAACCCACCACATGACTCAAGTTATTTAACTCAATATTTTTTTTAGATAGCTTATATACCCCACTTTTTCCCCCAAACTTAGGTTCTTGCCTAATTTTTCGCTTTCACTGCCTATCCTTGTCACTTTCTCGTTTACACTAGCAGTATCCTTTAGAAAATCTTTATGTATCAATTTTAACTAATCCATTAACACAGATGCTATTAACGTGCTACCCATATTATACCAGTTTCAAAACAAAACAAGATCCAAATCATAACAGAAACTACATCAAGGTTCTCATACATAGTAATGTACTTGTCTACATAATTTTAATCTCATCATTGGCCATGAATCAACATATACAATCTAATAACTGGATTCATGCAAACTATATGCAAAATATTTTTTTTTGTTTTTATATTTTTTCATATTTTATTTTTAGATAACATGAATACGACAATTATAACGACTAAAAAAACTTATGAACTAAACATAATAACATGATTCCCAGACATAATCCCCCAAACTTAAATCAAGTAATGACCTCATTACGATAAAATAATTCAAATAAAAGCATGAGGCCTTCCCTGAGAACGAGTCACTGCTCGTCGTCGTCCGATGGAGGATATGCAGGCAAGTTAGGAGGAATGGGCATAACCACCGGAGGTGCACTAGGATTGCAGCGGGAAAATGCATCAGCAAGTGTGTTGAATGCGTTGGCATTGTACTGATGCATTAGATCTTGACGCTGGTCCAACCACCTAAATTGATTCTGTGTAGCCCGAGGTGGTGGCTCCTACCTTGGTTTCGCTCTAACTGGGGGTGAGGGTTGTCGGATCATAATATAGCCTTCTCCACGTGGATGTGATCTCGCCCCATCCCATGCCTTGTACCTCTCAATTGTGGCATGATCAATGATAGCCATCGATTGTTGGATAGGCTCAGAAGGTTGCCACTGCACTCTAGCTTTATGGCAAAAATCAGTGATTAAGAATCCCTACAGCAATCCTCCCATAGCACTCCCTCGTAAAACCCGGTCAATGGACTCTTGAATACAATCCCCCACATCAATGTTGTAGAACGCAATGGAGTTGTTCACCCAGAAATGGTGATGAACAATCCCATACAATAGTCGAGCCTGTGCCTTAGTGACATCGTTTTGGTAGCGAATGGGAATTAAACGGGCACACATAAATGCATACCAAGCTTTTCCATACCGACTAAGTGCAGAGTGGGGAAAAATTATCTTTTCATTTGTTCCGACTTGAATTACCCATTGCGTTCCTGGTTTGCATAATCTGACAATCAAGTCATCTAACTCGGACAACCCATCTTCATATCGGTCATCTTGTGGTGCCTCTAACCCAAAATACTCGTTGATAGCATTGGCATGAAACGCCACTAGTTTACCCCGAACCAAGACTACGTGATTGACATGTTCTATTGCATTGGCGTAAAACTCTTTCACAATATGATTGCCGCTGGAAGTGGTTGTTCGACTAACTGAAACCAATTACGCTCAACAATTTACAAAGCCATGTCACCATCCAAATTAGCATCTGGCTTTAATCCACGTTCAAGCACCAAAGTTTTCTTATCAATGATGGACTTGAACCGTTCGACGGCCCTCTCACTAACAAACCTTGTGTGATCATATTGAGGCCTAGCAGTGGAGGAGGATGGGTGTTGTCTTTTATGGGAAGACATGGTGTTTCTGATGCTGATTAGTCTCAAAATTTGGTTCAGGACATTTATTAAACAGTTGGCAGGCGGACTGAGTTTTTCCCCTAAAATAGCTTAATTGGTGTTATCTTGCTAGCCAAATTATGAAAAATAGACCCACAATCCTTGGGAACCCAATATCCAAGATTTTCTATCAATAACAAAGAAGAAGATCGAGCATCAAGCGAGTTGTGCTTACCTTGAATTAATTGTGTTTCCTTCTTTATAATTGTGTCCCCAATTGAAAGAATTTTGGTGCAAGGAATGAATTAGATGTAGGATTAGAGTGTAGTGTGTATAGTTGATATGAATTGGTGGAGTGTAATTGTTGTTCATATAGGGGAATGAAAACCAACGTGGGTTGGGAGATGGAAAGTGAGTGGGTTTAATGGGAGTAGAAGTTGAAAATGGGAAGGAGTAATGGGGTATTGGCATTACTGTTGGAGTTATGGAGTGATAGAGTTATGGAATTATGGAATTTGAAAGGGTATAGGAGAGTTGGGGGAATTCGATTTGACGAAGGAAAGGCGAAGTGGGGGGTTATGTCTTAGGACACGACAATTAAAGTAAGTAAGCACCTGGGTATTAATAGCAGCGCGGCCCGCGCTGTAGAGGAGCTGAAGATAGCGCTCCCCGCGCTAGGGAGTCAGGGAGATCTAGCGTATCAGCGCGCCTCGCGCTGCGTATCATTGTTGGATAGCGTGGTCCGCACTAGGGGGTTAGGCTGTGAGGTGAACAATAGAGCGCCCCGCGCTGTGTATGGCGCGCCCAGTGTTGTGACATCGACGAAGTAGCGCAGTCTACGCTGCATGGCATGAAGGGTCTGGGCTTGTAGCGTGCCCCGCGCTAAGCATGTACAATGGACAACGCGGCCCGCGCTATGATGTTAGTGACATCTTGGCTCTAGTTTCCTTCTTTACCATGCGAATCATCCAGAGCTGAAGTAAAGATTCTACGAAAGCTCATTCTTAAAGTATATTAAAAACTACGATATAAAGAAAAAAGTAAAAGAGAAATAGTTTAGAGCTTGGGTTGCCTCCCAAGTAGCGCTAGTTTTAACGTCGTTAGCCCGACGGTGCCTCTTAAGTCACTGGGCATCGGCGAGGGTAATGTTGACGACATCCCAGTTTGAATCTCTACCCTAGTAATGTTTTATCCGTTGACCATTGACCTTAAACGTCTCCAATGGATTTCGACTGTATAGTTCGATTACGCCATGTGGGAACACTGTTTTGATGGTCAATGGTCCCGACCACCTTGACTTAAGCTTTCCTGGGAACAACCTCAATCGTGGGTTGAACATCAGTACTGATTGCCCTGGCTAAAAAGTTTGGTGCATGATTTTCTTGTCGTGCCATTTCTTGACATTCTCCTTCTATAGTTTAGAGTTCTCGTATGCCTGAAGTCGAAATTCATCGAGCTCGTTTAGTTGTAGTAGTCTCTTTTCATCCACAACTGCTTGATCAAAGTTCAGTTTCTGAATGGCCCAATAGGCCTTGTGTTGTAGCTCGACTGGTAGGTGAAAAGCCTTTTTGTACAGTAGTTAATATGGTGTCATCCCCATCGGTGTCTTATACGCAATCCGGTATGCCCATAATGCATCATCCAACCGGAGCGACCAATTCTTTCAATTTGGGTTCACCACTTTTTCTAGAATTTTCTTGACATCTCTGTTTGACACCTCTGCCTGCCCACTGGATTGGAGATGATAAGTCGTTGCTACCTTGTGGTTGACCCCATACTTTGCCAAGAGAGCTGTAAACGATTTGTTGCAGAAGTGACTATCTTCATCACTTATAATGGCTCTCGGCGTGCCAAACCTCGTAAAAATGTTTTTCTGCAAGAATTTGAGCACCACCTTGGCATCGTTAGTTGGTAGTGCTACTGCTTCAACCCACTTTGACACATCATTCAACTCAAGCAGAATGTACTGATTGAAAAATGAGGAAGGGAATGGACCCATGAAATCGATGCCCCATACATCGAAAATTTCAACTTCAAGAATTGTATGTAGAGGCATCTCATTCCTTTTTGAAATGTTGCCCACCCGTTGACATCTATCACATGTTTTGACAAACTGGTAGGCGTCCTTAAATAGTATAGGCCAATAGAATTCGGCTTTAAGCACTTTTGTTGCTGTCCTCTCACTACCATAGTGTCCCCCATAGGCCAATGAGTGGCATTCATGCATAATACTATACACCTCGCTGTAAGGCACACACCTTCTGATCATCTTGTCCACGCATTATTTGAATAGGTATGGCTCATCCCACATATACCACTTGACGTCATGAAGGAACTTCTTCTTTTGTTGTCTTGTAAGATCAGGGGGGAGCATGTTGCTCACTAGATAGTTTGCGAAGTTCGCGTACCATGGGAATTCTGCATTTAACCCAAACAATTGCTCATCCGGGAATGACTCGTTGATGATGCACTTGTCCTCTTCTTGTTTACCCGAATTTTCCAGCCTAGACAAATGATTGGCGACTTGATTCTCCGTCCCCTATCTATCCTTTATTTCTAGATCAAACTCTTGAAGAAGGAGAATCCATCGGAGAAGGCGTGGTTTAGCATCTTTTTTCGTAATTAGATACCGAATAGCCAAATGATCTGTGTAGACTATCACTTTAGTCCCGATCAAGTATGCCCATAATTTATCAAACGCGTACACTACTACAAGTGATTCCTTTTTTGTAGTTATATAATTCATTTGCGTATCTGTGAGTGTCTTGCTTGCATAATAAATGGCGTGAAATACCTTTTCTCGGCGTTGTCCCAAAACAGCCCCAACAGCATAGTCGTTTGCATCACACATCAGCTCGAAAGGTATACTCCAATCTGGTGCAGATATTACTAGGGTTGTAGTTAACTTCTTTTTCAACAACTCGAAAGCCGACTTACATTCCTCATCAAAATTAAACACAAAGTCCTTCTCTAAAAGACTGCACAATGGTTTCTCAATTTTAGAGAAGTCCTTTATGATTCTTCTGTAGAACCCAACATGTCCCAGAAAACTTCTAATTCCTTTTACTGAGCTCGGGGGATGTAGTTTCTCGATTGTTTCCAACTTAGGTTTGTCAACTTCCAGCCTTTGAGTCGATACCTTGTGGCCCAAAATTATGCCCCCCTCAACCATGATGTGACATTTTTCCCAGTTAAGTACAAGGTTTGTCTCTTCGCATCGCTATAGCACCATTACCAAATTCCCTAGACAAGTATCAAAATTATCTCCATAGACAGAAAAGTCGTCCATGAAGACTTCCACATTTTTCTCCACCATGTCGGAGAAGATGGCCATCATACACTGTTAAAAGGTAGCCAGTGCATTACACAACCCGAATGACATTCTCCTAAACGCGAATGTGCCGTAAGGGCACGTAAATGTAGTCTTCTCTTGATCCTTAGGAGCGATGGCGATCTGGCTATAGCCTGAGTATCCATCCAATAAACAGTAGAATTTGTGACCCGCCAATCTGTCCAACATTTGGTCGATAAAGGGTAGCGAAAAATGATCTTTTCGGGTTGCCTTATTACACTTCCTATAATCGATGCACACCCTCCAACCTGTCACTATTCTAGTCAGAACTAACTCGTTATCCTCATTCTGTACCACGGTCATTCCTCTCTTTTTAGCACACAATGAATCGGACTAACCCACTTACAATCGAAAATCGGGTAGATGACACTAGCATCCAATAATTTCAAAATTTCCTTCTTTACTACTTCCTTCATAATTGGGTTAAGTCGTCGTTGTTGCTCCACCGTCGGTTTTGCATCATCTTCCATCAGAATCTTGTGCATAAAAAATGAAGGGTTGATTCTCTTGATATCCTCGATCGTCCACCCAATCGCTGATTTATGTTCCCGAAGCACCTTCAGCAATTTTTCTTCCTGTAAAACGTTAAGTGCAGCAGAAATAATAACAGGTAAAGAATTTAAATGGCCTAAATACACATACCTGAGGTGTTTAGGGAGTGGCTTGAGTTCTAAAGTTGGTGGCTCTTCCAATGATGATTTCAATTTTTCTATGGTTATCTCCTCCGTGTGTAAAAGTTCAAATGGTGCTCTGAATCGGCTCACTCGTGGCAATAAATCTAACTTCTGTAAGTAGTCCACAAATTTTAGATCATCGCACTCTTCATCCCCCAATAATGTTGTTTCTAAAGGATCGTTGACCAGACTATTTCCCATGTCTTCGTTGACTATTTGATCAATGATATCCATCCGAAAACATTATTCCTCATCCGTGGGGAATTTCATGGCCTTGAACACGTTGAATTTTATTTCTTGATCTTGGACCCTAATAATAAGTTCGCCTTTTTGTACGTCGATGAGCGTCCACCCCGGAACCAAGAATGGTCTCACTAAGATAATCGGGATATTCTTGTCCTCCTCAAAATCCAGAATAATAAAGTCCGCGGGGAGTATAAACTTATCCACTTTAACCAATATGTCCTTTACTATGCCTCTCGAATATGTGACTGATCTATCTGCCAGCTGCAATGAAATATTCGTGGGCTTTGGAATGGGTAAACCCAATTCTGTGTATACTGATAAGGGCATAAGGTTCACACTCGCCCCCAAATCACATAGGCATTTATTAAAAGACATGTTCCCGATCGTGCATGGAATAGTGAAACTCCCCGGATCTTTCAGTTTTGGTGGCAACTTCTTCTATAACACCGCACTATATTCCTCTATTAATGCCACTGTTTCGAAGTCTTCCCATTTCTTTTTCCTTGACAGAATCCCTTTTATAAACTTCGCATAACTCGACATCTGCTCTAGGGCTTCTGCAAACGGGATGTTAATCTAAAGTTTCTTGAACACATTCAAAAACTTAGCGAACTGCTTATCTAATTTCTATTTTTGGACCCTCTGCTAAAATGGTGGTGGAGGATATACAACTAGCTTGTCATCTAACTTGGTTTTCTCACTTTGCTTATCCTCACCCGTCTTTCCTTCAACCTCTTTACTGTCTTCAGCTCTTTCATCTATCTATCCCTTCTAACTATTTTCCACTTCTCAAGGTAGCTACCTGACACTGTTCATGATTTCCCTTTGGATTTATTTCGGTGTCACTCGGTAGAGTCCCTTGTGGTCTGTTGTTCAATGCTAAGGCAATTTGTCCTATCTAGTTTTCTGGCTTCTTTTTAGATTTCTTGAGTTTATATTATATGATGCCTTCGAAGAGACTTATTATGTGTTAAATTTGATTTTATATCAGTTAACATTGTTGTGGAGCACACATGCACTATATTAGTGAAAACAGTCTAAGAATTAATGATTAATTGGGAAGTTAATGATTTGTTTTGATATGATGTATTATCATGTTTACTTGATTTCTCTAAGGACGATTGAATAGACTTGTTTCTGTCATTACTGCTGGATTTGTAGGCATGTAGATTAGTTGCATTGCATAGCATTGTTGTTTTATGTTTCTACTTGAGGACAAGCAAAGTTTAGGGGTATTTGATAAGTAGGTTTAATACCTACTTATCCGGTATCCATTACTTAAATTAGTTGTTTAAACCTATGTTTTGTAGTTACTTTGCATGCATTGTGCGTGAATTTTATACATGTTATGTTATTTTGTAGGCTATGACACAAAATTGGCATGAGGAAGCAAGGAAAAGCAATTCAAACATCTTTTGGACTAAAATATGCAAGCAAATGCAAAAGGAAAGATTGATGAGCATTTAACACCAAGTTGGATGTATGTTCTTGGCTTGGAACTTAGATTTTATTGTAGATCTACTTCTTAGCTTTCTAGAGCATCTTTAATCATCCCAATCGGAGTTCGGATGCGAGAGTTATGGCATTTTTATCAACAAAGATCAAAGTTAAGAGTTGTCATGCTTGCCAATTACATAGCATCTACTTCAAGCAATATTTTCGCCTTTCTCCAGCCTGAATCTGTCAATTGTCAAAGAATGAAAGTTGTAGATCTCGTTGATATCTTCGATTTGATAGGTGGCAGGCCCCGTAACTTCTAGCGGATCAAAAGTTTTGCCTATTTTACCAAAGGACGTCGCAGCAAAAAATAATGTAGCGCGGACCGCGCTAGGAACAGCGCGGGGCGCTCTAGGCCACCAGAATTTCTGATACTGTAGTGTGGGGTGCGCCCAAAATAGCCTAGGGACAGCGTGGGGCACGCTGATCGGCGTGGGGACAGCTAATTTGGGTTTTTTTATGTCCAATTTGAGCTAGAATAGGATTCTTAGTTGCCTAACTTGCTAGGGTATCTATTAGAACTATAAATACATGATGAGAGGCATAAAAGAGGTGACATATAGGCTAGTTTTTGGAGGATTTCCATTAGATTAAATTAGAGTAGAATAGGAAAACACTAGTTCTTATGAGATTTGGAGATTGAAGCACTTGGAAGCAATTAGAGATCCAGATCAAGAGCGAGACGGAGGATGAATTTGCCGACAACAGATTCACTTCTTTTTCTTAATCTTATTCTTATCTTTTAATGTGTATTCAATTGTGGATTCTTAGTTTTAATTCAATAATAATGAACTAATTCTTTGTTTGAGATTACAATGGAACTTATTGTGTAGTTTATTTTAATATGCTTCGATATCAATTATTATGTTCTATTGTAAGGATTGTCTATTGTGGTTTGGACTTAATTCTTTAATTGATTGGCCATCAATTACCGTGATAATCTATATGAACTCGAGAGATGAAGTATAGGTTTAGATCTGATCATGATGGCATGTGTTTGTGATTTCTCCATAGATGGAATTCATGATTTGTGTTTAGGATAGAGATATGCCTTTACGCCATATGTAATCTTATAGAGAACTTGTGCTTTAAATCATTTTTAATTGTAATTCACATATAGATATAGTGGATTAGTTAATTAGGGTATCTTGCTTAATTCTATCATCTGTGGATTTATGTGAGTATGAGTATTATGCATCGAGAGGTGGTTTTATCTGCTTTAGTGTTCTTGATTAACAATTTAGGATAAAGAATAATTGATGAGAAGTGTGTTAACTTAAATGAAATAATAAGTGAAGTTGTGATCTTAAATCTCCGTAATCTTAATTTAACCAGTGGTAATTAGAATTAGTTTACTTATAAATTGAAATTCATTCGTTTAAATAAGATTGAGTTGGTTAAGGGTTAGTACTTGGTAAATTGTATTAATAATTCCTCGTGGAAACGATACTCTACTTTCACTTTATTACTTGTTGACCACGTATACTTGTGTGTTGTGCGTAATTAGATTTTACCCAACAAGATTTTACCCAACTGTTTTCCACTTCTCAAGGTAACTGCCTGACACTGTTCATGATTTCCCTTTGGATTTATTTCGGTGTCACTCGATAGAGTCCCTTGTGGTCTGTTGTTCAATACTAAGGCAATTTGTCCCATCTAGTTTTCTAGATTCTTGATGGCTATTTCTTGTGTTTTCATTGCCATTGCTTGATTCTTCATAGCTACCTCATTACTTGTTATATATTTTGATATCAATTCCTCTAAATCTGATTTCCTCTCTTGACGTTGAACTGATTGTTGTTGATTCTGAAACCCTGGGGGTTACGATGGTCGTAGAGCTTGCTGATTCTGATTATTATTCCACGGCTGATTCAGATTATTCTTATTCCCCTGATTGTATGTATTTTGATATGTATTCTGAGGAATTCTGTTGTACCTACTCATGAATTGTACCGACTCTGGGTTGATTGCGCATTGATCCGTTGAATGTTCCCCTGCGCACAACTCACAAATAATTGCAATTGACTGTGTCTGTCCCCCTGACCAAACGTCGAACTTCTTAGATAGTGCTGAAATTTGTGCCGTTATTGTCGTCAGCCCATATACCTCTAACACTCCAGCGACCGTAGGTTGTGTCATTCGTGCCATGGGCCACTGATAGTTGTTACCAGCCATCGTCTCTATCAATTGATATGCCTCCTTATAAGTCTTTGCCATAAATGCTGCTGCCGATGCTGCATCAATACTTGTCCTGAGATTCCCATGTAGTCCGTTGTAAAATGTATTCATCTACAACCACTTGGGCAATCCGTGATGTGGGTATTTCCTGAGCAATTCTTTGTATCTCTCCCATGCCTCATACAATGACTCCCCATGTTACTGATCAAATATGGTAATCTCATTCCTCATCTTTGTAGTTTTCGCTGGTAGGAAGAATTTTGCTAGAAATTTCTAGGTCATCCCATGTCGTTATCGAACCCACTGGTAGAGAGTGTAACCAACTCTTCGCCTTGTCCCGCAGAGTGAATGGGAACAAGCAAAGTCTAACTGCCTCATCCGACACCCCATTGTACTTGAAGGTGTCGCAGATTTCCAGAAAACTGATCAAATGCTCGTTAGGATTGCCATTTGCCATTCCCCCAAACTGAACTGAATTTTGGATCATTTGAATCGTCCCCGGCATAATCTCGAAAGTATTCGCAGCTATTGCAGGTCTGGTGTTGCAAAATCCCTCAACGCTTTCTGGTCTTCGGCAGCCATTGCTTCTTCCCTATAAGAGTTTTCGAATTCTTCCCTTGTTTCCTTGATCCACTTACTTAACCTCTGAAACCTTCTCTCAATGTCATCCTCAAAAGGAAGTAAGTCTGGATTTTTGGATCGAGTTTGCATAAACCAACTTCAAAAACCTGAAATAAGAAGAACAAAACAAAAACAAAAAGTGTTTAAGTAAAACTGGACTAATTAAACTGATATTGCAAAATAATAAAATCTATACTAGAGTCCCCGGCAACGGCGCCAAAACTTGTTGGGTAAAATCTAGATACGCACAGCACGCAAGTATACGTGGTCAACAAGTAATATAATAGTAAGTAGAGTATCGTTTCCTCAGAGACTTAGCAAGAAATTAACCTCACAAATACCAATCTTCTACTAATCCTAATTTTATTAAACTAATCAATTTCCAGTTTATAGCAAAAATATTAAAAATAAAATAAATACCAATAAATCGCTAAAACTGAATTTTCAAACAAATATTGGAGAATTAGGCTTACAACTTCACTCTAAGCATTCCTCTGATTATTATTCCCTTATTCCAGTTTAATTCACTATCCCAGTTTATTAATCAAGAACACATAAATAGTATTAACCACATCTCGATGTATTAACACCGTATTAACCCAATTCCATAATTAAGATAGAATTAAGTTAAATACCTTAATCAACCAACTCACTATATCTCTATGTGAATTACATTCAAAGAAGGTTTAAGTTTAAGTTCTCTTTATGATTACATGTGATGTCAAGCATATCTCTACCCTAACATATATCAAGATTTTGCTCATTCACATAAATCAAGAACACATACTATATTAATTAAGTCTAGATTCATATTTCATTTCTCGAATTCATACAAATCTACGTAAAATTGTTGATCTGACAATTCATAAATTTAAGCTCAAATTAATATAGATAAACTGCATAATAGCTTATTAAACTGAAAACCAATATTACATAATAATCGTTCCACTTAAAGATCCATTATAAGCCTAATAAGTAACTTAGTTCATAACTAATGAATTAAATACTAAATAAATAAAAGAAAGCATCCTCCCAATTACAAAATTCGAATATAAAGGAGAATAGTAATACACCACCTTTCTCGCCCTTCAAATATGAAAATCTTCGTGAAATTATTCTTCTTCTTCGTTCCTCCAAGCTCTTGCTCTTCAATCTTGTTCTTGAAGTGTGTCTATATCCTCCTCCTAAATCCAACACTTCATATAAAAATAGTCCCAACTTAGATCCATAACACCAATCCTAATGCAACTATAACTCCTTCCATAGAAAGGTCATGTAGAAGTCTAAATCCTTTTCAATACAAATAATTCAATAGTCAAAGACTCCCACAAAATGAACTAACAACCATCCCATAATCCTATTATGATCACATTACATAAAGAATTAATAGTTCCCAACACTACCCAACTTCCAGCACATAAAATCAATTTTTGCACAACAAAAATGTCGACGCAGCGCGGCCCGCGCTATGATGTCAGAAATTCCAGAATTGCTTGAAATCTCCTTCCAATTGTTGCATTTGGATAGGCACATTGATTATCCTACAACAAGCACACAACCCATCAAAAGTAATATGAAATTACCAAAAACTAACAATATATCAAGCTAAATAAACATAAATTGTAGGTTAAAAACCTACTCATCAACCTACCACATCATCATCATTTACCTCACAATTGTCAATTTGTTCTTGTAACGGCTCATCTATTCCCGACAGATTAGTGCCATCAAAAGCATGAGTCTTTGTTGTGATAACTGTATACTAAGGGCTCCTAAAATTTAAGACATTTAAGGCATAGTACACTTAAATGATGTGACACCCCCAAATCAGGGTTACTTGACCCCCGAGATTGGTGTTCACGGTCCATAATATAATAATATCTAACTACCCATTCATATAGAATTAGTATTACATAAGTCATTAACATAGGTTGTTAATACATTAATCCCAGGTCTGCTAACCTTAACATTACAAACATACCCCTTAGATATACAAAAAGGGTTTACAATACATAATAATAATAATAAGGTTCATTATACTAATTTATCACTATGCCTTTTCCTTTGTTCTTCTTCGCAGCACCTTGTGCAACTTCGTCCCTAGCTGAAAAGTTTTATATATTGCAAGGGTGAGCAACAAGTTTGCCCAGCAAGTTAAGACATACAATAAATGTATAGAAATCAATATCAAGTCTTCTCACATTCTTCGCAACAATAATTTGATAATGAAAGAGTACAACGCTTTCAAGGTTTTCTACGATATTCAATGAATAATCAGAATTAATTCTACGAAATAGCAAAGTGGAATGTTTTTCGGATTTATGCTGAGCGATCCGTTGGATCTTGAACTTCTCTTCTCAGGTATATATTAAAGTTTAACTTTGACATATACGCAGGTGTATCAGATAACTATAAAGATTAAATTATATCCATCTACAAGTACTTAGAGCTGGCCAACTCCTTGTACCCTATATTCTGCATAATACTTATAGGTCGCGTGCAATGGTCGAACATACGACTTAAAAATGTTTCCTTTATATAAAAAGTTGTTCTTCTCAGTCTCAGAATCAAGATTTGATCTAACAACAAAATTCAATGATTTCAATTTCTATTTACTTATCGATCTAGCCGAAATAATTGGCATCGATCTATCAATAACAATTGAATTCTCTTCTCAAATTTATCAAGTTCTAACAAATGTTCGTCTAGCCAGAATAATTAGCTAAGACATTTCTTAACATAATTTGATAATAAAAAGGAATTATCTGTACTGTCAATTCTATCTTCTACAAATATGAATATCCAACAACAGTTATTCTACAAATGTATATTCTCCAAATTAATAATTCAATTTGAATTATTAAATATGCACTAACTGCGAATAATCAACAATAATTCCCTGAACGTGGTATAATTAGCAATAATTAACCACTATAATAATTGAATGAATATAACTCAAGGTTGAGTTAGAAAACTTACCTTCTCCGCTGATTACTGCTACACAATATAATTAACTGCGTTCGTAAAACCTATAATCAACAATGTCAGTCTCACAATTAGCACAATCATTTATAACATGTAACATTGTATTCTACAGTCAAACTTCTCCTAGGCACATTACCACATAGCCACATTAGTATTTATAACCTATATAAACACTTAACAAGTCTAACTATTTCGGTCTTGTTGGACTTCGGTCCATTCTCGATATTCTAGTCACCTTATCCGATAATTTACACATTGATTGTCAATTAAACTTGGTCTCTAAGCTTCAATATTAATTTAGATATGTCAAATATCGTTTATCATATTTTTCGAAAGCTTTTAATAATATTTCAACAATTATTATAATTTATAATAATTTTTCAAACACTTAAATCATTTTTAAATGATTTAATTATCAATAATCTTATTATCATTAATATTTAATAATATAAAAATATTAAAGTTATACTAGTCAAAATATTAAAGTTATTGTTAATAACATAAATATTTTTAAATCATTAATATTCTACTTAAATGATTTTTAAACTAATTAAAATCATTTTTAAATCATCACCATTAATATTTAAATATTAATGAAATTATTATCAAAATATTAAAAGTAATTAATTATAACTTAAAATATTTTTAAAATATTTTTTTCATTTTTAAATGATTTTTAAATCAATCAAATTATTTTTAATTCATTTATTTAATATAATAATTAAATAAATCTAATATCATTAATATTAATTTATTAATGAAAATTTTCCAAAAATGTTGAAATATATATATATATATATATATATATATATATATATATATATATATATATACAATTGATTTAGATACTGGGTTTTTAAGCCTGGGTCAACGATTTTACTAACCTCACCTGAGGTCCGCTCTCCCTTCTCTCTAGAGTTAGCCGGAGACAAAGCTTCCAGCTTCGATCTTCTTAGTCAGAAGATGAAGTCGAAGTCTTTCATACTTCGATCTTCCTCAAACAGTTAGTTTAGGAAATAATGTAATCCTTCCTCAACTGTTTATAAATAAAAGAAAGATATTACTTTACCGATTCACCGGTCATCTTCTTAATCTTTTCTTTTTCTGTTTAAGTTTTTCTTCTTAAAACTTATCCGTTGTTATATGGTATCAGAGCCACACGGTTGGTTCTTGATGCTATCGGCGAGTCGATCTAGAACGGAGGTATGCGTTCTGTTTAAACGTTTTAGCAAACTTTTATTTTTCTTGCTCCGCTTTAAGTAACCGGACCTTCGCCGTTAAACACCCAAGATCGCCTTAAGTCCCGATTAGTGCCTGTTTGTAAGTCTCAAGTAAGTGAGCAGTGTAAGGCCAAAGGGAATCTTTAGATCTAAGGGGTATGATTCATCGGCAAGTAAGGCCTTTACAGTGGACCTTCAAGAGAAAGAATTTTTGTTTAAACGGTTTTCAGAGTCTTCTGTTTAGATAGATTTCACTGATAGATCAGGACCAATCGAGTGATCCTTTGTTTCAGATTTCATCTGATTTGTTTTTAAACAAAAATCTTTTACAAAATTAAAGAAATCTTGAAGATCTTGACCAATTTTTCGGTGAAAAAATTTTCCTCTCTTTTCTTTTGTAAGCAAATTTTTGGGGGTGAAAGGGTTATTTCCTGGATAAAAATTTTGAGGTGGAAATGTATGGAGGTGATGACTCGTCGGAGAAGACGATCAGCAGTTCCATCCGGCACCGGAGGAGACGGACAAGTAAACCGGAGAAGCCGCCGGAGAAGACGACGCAACAGTCGCCGCCGGTCAGTCAACGAAGACGCCAGAGGCATCTTCAGTCAGCACTGATGGCCGACAGCCATCAGATCAGCTTTTGCTTTTACCTAAAGCAAAAGTCTTTTACTTTTTAGTAAATTGTAAAAGTCAAAGTAAAAGACAAAAATCTTTTACTTTTACTTTAAGTTAAATGTTTTTAACTTAGTTAAATGTTTCTTACATTTACCAATGTAAAAGTAAATGTAAAATGTTTCTTACGTTTTACTTTTACTTAAGTAAATTACTTTTACTTCCAGTCATTGTAATAGTGATTCCTGCGTGAATCAAATAGTAATTTACTTTTACGTTTTTCTATTTAAAGAACTCGAAGTGTTAGAGTTCTTCAGGCTTTTCCTTCAGGCTTTTCTTATGAAAGAAAACCTCACCTGAGGTCCGCTCTCCCTTCTCTCTAGAGTTAGCCGGAGACGAAGCTTCCAGCTTCGATCTTCTTAGTCAGAAGATGAAGTCGAAGTCTTTCATACTTCGATCTTCCTCAAACAGTTAGTTTAGGAAATAATGTAATCCTTCCTCAACTGTTTATAAATAAAAGAAAGAGATTACTTTACCGATTCACCGGTCATCTTCTTAATCTTTTCTTTTTCTGTTTAAGTTTTTCTTCTTAAAACTTATCCGCTGTTATATGGTATGCATATAACAGCGGATAAGTTTTAAGAAGAAAAACTTAAACAGAAAAAGAAAAGATTAAGAAGATGACCGGTGAATCGGTAAAGTAATCTCTTTCTTTTATTTATAAACAGTTGAGGAAGGATTACATTATTTCCTAAACTAACTGTTTGAGGAAGATCGAAGTATGAAAGACTTCGACTTCATCTTCTGACTAAGAAGATCGAAGCTGGAAGCTTCGTCTCCGGCTAACTCTAGAGAGAAGGGAGAGCGGACCTCAGGTGAGGTTTTCTTTCAGAAGAAAAGCCTGAAGGAAAAGCCTGAAGAACTCTAACACTTCGAGTTCTTTAAATAGAAAAACGTAAAAGTAAATTACTTCCAGTCATTGTAATAGTGATTCCTGCATATAACAGCGGATAAGTTTTAAGAAGAAAAACTTAAACAGAAAAAGAAAAGATTAAGAAGATGACCGGTGAATCGGTAAAGTAATCTCTTTCTTTTTATTTATAAATAGTTGAGGAAGGATTACATTAATTCCTAGACTAACTGTTTGAGGAATATCGAAGTATGAAAGACTTAAACAGAAAAAGAAAAGATTAAGAAGATGACCGGTGAATCGGTAAAGTAATCTCTTTCTTTTTATTTATAAACAGTTGAGGAAGGATTACATTAATTCCTAGACTAACTGTTTGAGGAAGATCGAAGTATGAAAGACTTCGACTTCATCTTCTGACTAAGAAGATCGAAGCTGGAAGCTTCGTCTCCGGCTAACTCTAGAGAGAAGGGAGAGCGGACCTCAGGTGAGGTTTTCTTTCAGAAGAAAAGCCTGAAGGAAAAGCCTGAAGAACTCTAACACTTCGAGTTCTTTAAATAGAAAAACTGAAAAGTAAATTACTATTTGATTCACGCAGGAATCACTATTACAATGACTGGAAGTAAAAGTAATTTACTTAAGTAAAAGTAAAACGTAAGAAACATTTTACATTTACTTTTACATTGGTAAATGTAAGAAACATTTAACTAAGTTAAAAACATTTAACTTAAAGTAAAAGCAAAAGATTTTTGTCTTTTACTTTGACTTTTACAATTTACTAAAAAGTAAAAGACTTTTGCTTTAGGTAAAAGCAAAAGCTGATCTGATGGCTGTCGGCCATCAGTGCTGACTGAAGATGCCTCTGGCGTCTTCGTTGACTGACCGGCGACGACTGTTGCGTCGTCTTCTCCGGCGGCTTCTCCGGTTTACTTGTCCGTCTCCTCCGGTGCCGGATGGAACTGCTGATCGTCTTCTCCGACGAGTCATCACCTCCATACATTTCCACTTCAAAATTTTTATCCAGGAAATAACCCTTTCACCCCCAAAAATTTGCTTACAAAAGAAAAGAGAGGAAAATTTTTTCACCGAAAAATTGGTCAAGATCTTCAAGATTTCTTTAATTTTGTAAAAGATTTTTGTTTAAAAACAAATCAGATGAAATCTGAAACAAAGGATCACTCGATTGGTCCTGATCTATCAGTGAAATCTATCTAAACAGAAGACTCTGAAAATCGTTTAAACAAAAATTCTTTCTCTTGAAGGTCCACTGTAAAGGCCTTACTTGCCGATGAATCATACCCCTTAGATCTAAAGATTCCCTTTGGCCTTACACTGCTCACTTACTTGAGACTTACAAACAGGCACTAATCGGGACTTAAGGCGATCTTGGGTGTTTAACGGCGAAGGTCCGGTTACTTAAAGCGGAGCAAGAAAAATAAAAGTTTGCTAAAACGTTTAAACAGAACGCATACCTCCGTTCTAGATCGAAATCGCCGATAGCATCAAGAACCAACCGTGTGGCTCTGATACCATATAACAGCGGATAAGTTTTAAGAAGAAAAACTTAAACAGAAAAAGAAAAGATTAAGAAGATGACCGGTGAATCGGTAAAGTAATCTCTTTCTTTTTATTTATAAACAGTTGAGGAAGGATTACATTAATTCCTAGACTAACTGTTTGAGGAAGATCGAAGTATGAAAGACTTCGACTTCATCTTCTGACTAAGAAGATCGAAGCTGGAAGCTTCGTCTCCGGCTAACTCTAGAGAGAAGGGAGAGCGGACCTCAGGTGAGGTTTTCTTTCAGAAGAAAAGCCTGAAGGAAAAGCCTGAAGAACTCTAACACATCGAGTTCTTTAAATAGAAAAACTGAAAAGTAAATTACTATTTGATTCACGCAGGAATCACTATTACAATGACTGGAAGTAAAAGTAATTTACTTAAGTAAAAGTAAAACGTAAGAAACATTTTACATTTACTTTTACATTGGTAAATGTAAGAAACATTTAACTAAGTTAAAAACATTTAACTTAAAGTAAAAGCAAAAGATTTTTGTCTTTTACTTTGACTTTTACAATTTACTAAAAAGTAAAAGACTTTTGCTTTAGGTAAAAGCAAAAGCTGATCTGATGGCTGTCGGCCATCAGTGCTGACTGAAGATGCCTCTGGCGTCTTCGTTGACTGACCGGCGGCGACTGTTGCGTCGTCTTCTCCGGCGGCTTCTCCGGTTTACTTGTCCGTCTCCTCCGGTGCCGGATGGAACTGCTGATCGTCTTCTCCGACGAGTCATCACCTCCATACATTTCCACCTCAAAATTTTTATCCAGGAAATAACCCTTTCACCCCCAAAAATTTTGTTTACAAAAGAAGGAGAGGAAAATTTTTTCACCGAAAAATTGGTCAAGATCTTCAAGATTTCTTTAATTTTGTAAAGTCTTAGAAAGATCTTCAAGTCTTTCTAAGTCTCAAGTTAAATATATATATATATATATATATATATATATATATAATTCAAAATATTTTCTAACACTTTATTCTTATTTAAAATCATTTTTAAATCAATAAAATCATTTTAATCTTATTTATTTAATTTAATAATTAAATAAATCTAATATCATTAATATTAATTTATTAATGAAAATTCTCCAAAAATATTAAAAGTTACATTTTATAACTCAAAATATTTTTAAATACATTATTCTTATTTAAAATGATTTTTTATAATATTAAATTATTTTTCTCTAATTTATTTAATATACTAATTAAATAAATTAAATATCATTTTTATTCAAATAATTATAATTATTAAAGAAAAATGTCCCAAATAATTAAAAGTTATTTTTCAGAATTTAAAATAATTTTTAAAACCATTTTTAGTCATTTTTATAATTTATTTCTATTTTTAAATAATTTTTGAAATATTCAGAAATTAGAAAATAAATAAATTGTCGCTAAAGACCTTTAGCGACACAAAGCGTTGTTGTTGGTGTTCTTAAGCTCAAGAACACTGACAGCATTGTGTTTAAGGTTCATCGTTTGACCCCTAATGATTCTCTGTGTAATAATTTTCTAGGCAAGCTTGAAATGTGGTCGTGTAGTTCTTATGACACACTACAACATACAACCTATATCGTGGTCTAATAACAAACACACAAGGAGATCTGATCTCCCAAACTAACTGTCAGACAACTCTTGGGTTTTCTGGGTAACCCAGAAACCCAGGCAGTTCATGGGTACCACTTTGTGGCCCGATTATTATAGTGTTCTGGTCATCAAATCAGTTAGGTTAAGGTCCACAACTATAGTGTCAAGGTACAGTTACATAACCACATCTCAGTTAAACAACATTCAAGGCTCCAAATTTAATCCGGCCAAACGCTGACAGAAAGCGTGTTCTTCATTTTTCTGGAAAATTCCCAAAAATGAAATTCAGTGCAAGTGGCATAATTTGACCACCTATCATGATCGATCTATTGGTTGTTTTAATGTTCTACAAGCATTGAGTTATAGTCCATCTTACAGGCTCCAATATGGTTACAAACAAAACATCAAACAACTTACACACTGACAGATATTAAGCCCAAAAGAAGTTGTCAGACGTTGATCAAGGCTTTCTGGGTTACCTAGATTTGGCCCAGTCAATGTTGGTCAACGGGTTTTGACCGTTAATATCTTCAAATCCAGACTTTAGATGGTGCTAATTCCACTTGCAGCTTAAAGACCACATACCAGGCTACATGTAACAACTTTAAAACAACAAAAATAGTAAACGAGCAATGATCTGTGGCCACTGACATTTCTTGTCAGACCACAAAAATTGCTCAAGAACAGATTTTGAAAAACATCATTTTAAGGCACTTTGATGCTATGGATTCATGATAGATCATCATAGATCTTCATAAAACATCCATTAGCAAGATTCTAAACACAAAAACACAAAAGTTTTCTAAGCATACAAGAACAAATTAGATTTTAGGGTTTATACCTTCTTGTTCCAATTCTTGATCTATGCTCTCCAATCTGTTATTGTTTGATCTAAGGCTGTATAAGTGACTGGTCTACTTGATAAATTCGGAGGTTTCTGTGTGAGAGGGAGTTCGTAGGAGTTTGGTTGAAAAATAATCAAAATGTAGTAACTTTCTCTCTCCCAAATCTATATATATATATATATATATATATATATATATATATATATATATATATATATATATATGCTAGATCTGATGCTAGATGTAAAATGGAGGCTGATTGCTGAGTTTTTTAATGTCACAGAGTCAAGACATTAGGTTACCAACTAAAGTTGCTAGCACATTTTGCAAGTTACCTATTAAAATAAACTAAAAGGGCATTTTGGTCATTAGCAAATTAATTTTAATGGCATTCTTGGAATTTGCACAAACCCTTAGGGTTTAACCCTAAGGTTCAAACCCTTAGGTTTTAAACTTTTGCTTCTAGGATTATTTTCTAATTAGGGTTTTAATTAGAAAAATAAATATTCTAAATTATAATTAGGGTTTGTAAAATAGAAATTAAGATAACTAAAATATAATTAAGGTTTTCTAATCATTTAAAATTTAATAAACACATTAAGCTCACTAATTAGGATTAGGGTTTCCTAATTAGGGTTTTAGGATTCTCGAATATGAAATTAGGATTTTTTGACATACGATTAGGGTTTTCAACTGCGCGTGAGGGTTTCTAATCCTGAGATTACGGTTTCTAATCTCTTATTAGGGTTTATTAATTTTAAACCTTATCTGATCAATCATTTGATCAAAATTCTAAACAATACAAACACGTACTCATTAATATAATTATTTTAATTATATTTTCTATTGAATCCCTTTTCAGAAATTAGGGTTAGGGTTTCTAAAGCTGTTAAGCACGACTCTACTCTAATTTTTTAGTCAATACACAAATTGACCTTCTCGAGACTCGTATCATAGATACTTGTCACAAAATTGATAATCAATATTAATATTAATTAAAAAAAAATTATTCGTAAAATTTTAATTATTCAAAATCCGGGGTTATCACAAATGGCTTAGATGGCTAGAACGAATACATCATTAGATTGTAGTTTTGACTTTATGTCTACCGTGACGATTCTATTACGATTAATTTTAACACCCTTAGCAGTATCGAGCCAGCGACACCTAAATGTAACAACCTTTTTACCCCTAGGATAATTGAGTACAACCACTTCCTCTAATCGTCCATAGTAATTGGACTCGGAGTCTTGGTCGAAACATCCCAACACGACAACGTCAAAATTAACTGATGTCATTTCATTCAAGTCATCAACCTTGAATCTATACCCATTCACGATGCAACCAGAAAATGAACTAATTAATTTGTACGGGCCTAAAATAATGTTTCTAAAACGCTCATAAGCGTTATCCGCTTCAATCCTGCTCTTAAACCACTAGTGAAAATTTTCAGTAGTGAATGCTTCCAGCTGTGCTGGAGTTATTCCCGGATTAGAAGCATTCGTTTCCTCTTCGAATGCACTAAAATAATATAATCAAATAGTTTATTACAACAATAATCTTAGTGTATTGATATATGTATGTATAATAATACATACTTGATGTATTCCGCTATTTCGGGCAAATTTAGAAGCATGTATGTAGATACAATCTTCAAATCTCCGTCACTTAAGTAAGTCATTTTCTCATGGCCTAATGGTTTAGCCGGATATGTGAATACAACTAACTCATCATCAGAATGAGATTGAGGACCAAAGACCTCCTTCCTACTTAAATGAGTGTGCTTAGTTGAGACTACATCGTCGAAGTACAGAGAGCAGAAGTTGACAAGTTCTTCCTCTATATAACGTTCACCAATTGAACCCTCTATACTAGCTTTATTTTTCACTTTCTGCATTAATCGACGCATATACCTGAAATATGATTGAACACAATTAATACTAAGAATATGCCTTGTAAATATCATCAAAACTTAGGTAAATATATGATATTACTTACGTCTCAAAAGGATACATCAACCGATATTACACATGTCCTCTAAGTTTCAGTTCATATGGTAGATGTATAGGCAAATGCTCCATCGAGTCAAAAAACCCTAAAGGTAAGATCATTTCGAGATTACACATTGTCAGCACTATATTCTTCTCCATCTGCTCAATGTAACAACCCGATATTTTCTACATAAATAAATAAGAAATTTTACGTATAAATTTTTTTTATTAAGGATGATGATTTGTACAAGATAATGTGTATATGTAATTATGTAATAAATAAAAATATATTTATTACATAAATGTTTGCAAATAATTTTATTTTAGAATTATTGATTATTATAAAGCATATTCTTATAATAATTAATTTTATAGTAGAAATATTTTTATTAATTATTTTCCATGAAAATATAATTATATATTCTTTAAATAATATATGAAATGATTTTTAGAATTATTATAATAATTATTTATTTTATTATATGAATTTATGCAAGATTAATTAAGTTAATTATTTTAACTTAATTAATAATGTTATATATGAAGAATAAATCAGATATGGAATCCAAACCCTAATTTTGGAATTTTTATCAAGGAATGAGAATAATAATATTATATTATTATTTGTCAGTATTATAATTAGGTATGCTATGTGTGTAAGGTTAATGTGAGGATCAGTTTTAATGGAACAATTTTAATGTTGCGGATAAACCCTAGTTTGAAGTCAAATGAGACTTTAAAATTTGTTTAGTAATTATATTATGTGATTAATGATATTTATTATAATATTATTTTATTTCAGTGCCGTAATATGTACTGTATGTGTGTGGACTGATAATGTCGGTCGAATTAGGTGTATAATGTCAAAACCCTAGTTTTAAGCTATTAAACCCTAATTCAAAACTGAATGCCAGTTTAAGACTGTTACGTAATCGTGTTAATGAGATTTATGATCGGTGTTATAGATATTAACCCTAATTAGGGAGAATCTGAATTATTCAAAACCCTAATTAATATTTAGAAATATTAATTTCTAGAACCCTAATATTTATTTTATAAACCCTAATTTATTTAAATTGTAAACCCTAATTGTTGATTTGGAAAGCTTAATGCTAATTAGTGTATCTTAAACCTAATTAGTAAGGTGTTAGGTAATTAAAAACCTAATTAATTAAGAAACCTTAATTTTATATTTTAGAAACTAAAATTTTATTATTTTATTATTTATTTTCAAACCTTAAATTGGAAATTCTAGAATTATTTTTTTTAAACCCTAAATCCTAGTCTAAACCCTAAACCTTAAGGGTTTGGCATGATTACCATAATGCCATTATTTTTAAAAGCCAAAAGACATTTTTGCCCCTCTTGTATTACTTAAGGTAACTTGTAAATCTAGCAAGATATGGAGTAGGTAACCAACTTAGATCACCCCATGTGACAAATCTCAGCAGCCCAGCCAACTCACCAGCCAAATACATTGCATTCAAGTTGTATAAATAGATTTGAAGAGAGAGAGAGAAATGTCATTTGTTACTTACATTTTTCACAAACACTCAACTTGACCCTCTCTCTCTCTAAGACCTCCGAATATATAAGCTAGATCAGACACATAATCAAGCCCCACGAAATCCAACAACAAATCAGAAGCCCAAATTCCAGAAATCAAAGCTTAAAGGTATAAACCCTAATCAAAAATTTTGGACTTTGATCCTCTGTTAAAAGTTATGTTTGAGTGTTAATATATGTTGTATATAGTGTTATTAAGTGATTTGGGTTGCTAGATGTTAGATCCATAACATCTAGAGGCTCGGATTTGAAGATTTCGAAAATCTGGAAAAAAGTTTGTTTTGTATTCTGACATCAAATGTCAGTCGCCTTAGATCTCTACCTGTTTACCGTTTATGTTGTTTAAGTGTTTAATCATGAAGTATGTTATGAGTTCTTTTCTCTGGAACTCGAATCAAACCCATAGCATGTTCAGATTAAAAGTTATGGCTGGTCAAACATAGTTGACCGAGCATGACTTTTAATTTCTGGAAATCCCAAATCGTGCCCAGGAGGCTCTGACAGGAGGTTTAGGGGCACTGATCTTGCATGTTGTTGATGATTTATGTTTGTTTCTGTATTCATTTTATAGTATAGTATCTTTACTATATATTACAGTGTTTATATAGTTTATATGTCAAACAGATTAGATTTTCTGGATGGTCAAACCAAACAGAATGTTCACGACTTGCGTTTTCTGGGTAACCCAGAAAACTCACGAGCGTGACTTCTGACAAGGTTTGACCGATCAAGATCTACTTATTTTATTGCTGTTATGGTGAAATTTGGTATTAGTTCTATAGTTTGTTATGTCGTCTACAACATGAAAGCCTAAGATCACGAAACCAGTTCATGTATTGCAAGTTATAAAGATCGGAAGAAGGCAGTGTGAACTGTTCTTCATTTCTGGAAAACCCAGAAATGAAGAACAGCTCTGACAAGGTTTTAGTAAGGCCAGATCTCGTTCGGTTTATGTAGTATGGTCATGATTGTTGTTATAGCCTGAAGTGTTATACTAGTACTACACGCTCCAATGCTTAGTTGGTCCAGAATCACACTACACACTGAATTATTGGAGGTCAAACGTGCTTACTCGGTAACTGCCTATGAGTTTCTGGGTTTGGCCAAGAACATGAAGAACACCTATGGCGACGGTTCTGTCGCTATAGGTGGTCTTTAGCAACATATATTATTTATTTTTCTAAAAATTAATAAAAAAAAATAGAAAAATTAGTTTTAAATTATTAAAAATACAAAATAAATTATTAAAAATTATTTTAAATTCTAAAAATTAGTTTTTAATTATTTTAAATATATTTCATAAATATTTAATATTTTTGAAATATTAAAAGTATTTAATTTATTTAATTATAATATTAAATAAATTATTTAAAAATAATTTTATTATTGGAAAAATCATTAAAAATTATATTATGATATAAGAAAATATTTTAAGTTATTTTTAATGACTTTTAATATTTTGTGATAAATTTTATTAATAAATTGATATTAATGGTAATTAATTTATTTACTAAATGAATTAAATAAATTAATTAAAAATGATTTTATTATATTAAAAATCATTTTAAATAATAATAAGGTATTTAAAAATATTTTAAGTTATAAAATATAACTTTTAATATTTAAAGATAAATTTCATTAATTAATTATTATTAATGATATTAAAGTTATTTAATAATTTAGTTTAAAAATGATTTTAATATTATAAAAATCATTTTAAATGAAAATAAAGTGTTTAAAAATATTTTAAGTTATAAAATATAACTTTTAATATTTAAAGGATAATTTCATTAATAAATTAATATTGATGATTATTAACTTATTGTTAAAAAATAGTACATTTAATTAATAATTATATTAAATAAATAGTTTAAAAATAGTTTTATTAATTTAAAAATCATTTAAAAGGATATAAATGAATTAAAAATATTTTAAGTTATGAATAATGACTTTTAATATTTTGATAAATAGAACATTAATACCTTAATATTAATGGTAATTATTTAGAAATGATTTTAAATATTTTAAAAATCATTTAAGGTTAATATTAATACTTTAAAAATATTTTGAGTTATTATAAATAACTTTAATATTTTGGAAATGATTTTATTAATAGTTTAATATTAATTAGATATTAATGATAATAGAATTATTTAGTATTTAAATCATTTAATAATGATTACGAGGTTTGAAAATTCATGATAAATAATATTAAATGTTAAAAACTATTATAAGTCATTTAAAAATAATATGACTGATATTAAGTTACAGTGCAGAGTCTAAGACTCGATATTTACCCGATAAAGTTGTCGGTACACCAACATGTTTCAGAAATTGATCTGGACTTAGATAATGTGATTAGATAAGTGATTATTTGTGATTCAATGGTTGTTAAACCTATGTGCCAATGTGATTAGGGAATGTGCTAACTGCAATAAGCAGTATTATATGATATGATATGTTATTCTAATCAGACAAATGATCTATTTAATGATAGGGCTTGATAGAAAAGATAAATCTAAGTTGTGTAAACAACAGACAAGGCAAGTATCTAACTCTTTGCATTTACTTTATGCAACGAACATGCGTAAGATAATATCTGAATTGTTCATTTCAATTGTTCAAATATTTTAACCTTTGTATATACTTATGCAATGATTCTGTATAAGTAAGTTATTAAACTATAATTGTTGTACAAGTTCCTTTATTCTGTTATTATTGATCAAATTATATATTCTGATCGTTAATTTATAAAACATGGTTATACAAGTGTCCCCACTTGGATAATCATTATATTTTATCACATGTTGATACATACTTATCGGTGTTTAGTATGTATAAGTTGAATTAAAAGTCGTCTAAGCTATTTGATCCAACTAAACATATATTTAAAGTTGTTGTTGAAAAAAATAAAACTTTATCCAACTAAATTGTTTTGGTTTGGATTCAAGACTGGTACGAACATCCCAAATATGGGAAACTTTTATGCGCCTAAGGCGGGAATGCTGGATGAAAATATCATCCTTTAATGTAGTATTGATCAATACAGGGCATAACGGGCTAATCACCCCCCGTGCCCGTAAGTAATGACGGTTTACAGATGAAGTTCTGTTTAACCTTTTCAAAAATAAAAAATAATGTTCATAGTTTGTCAACTGATCCTAATTTATAGTCAGTACGTAGTTTCAAAAATTTAAAATCGAAATGATATGTTGTTTATTATCGGTTCAGTTTACTTTACAACCGTTGATTCGTTGTAAAAATATCGTTCAAAGAAAATATTTAATTTATTCAGCTAACTGTTATTGTTGCTATTACTTGCTGGGCACTCAAATGCTCATCCTTGCTTAAATTTAATTGTTTCAGCTAAAGGTGAACAACATGGAGGCTCTTCTAAGAACAAAGGGAAAGGGAAGGTCGCTGAATGAATGATAAGGCTATCTTTTGTAATAACTAGACTTTATTATGGTAATGACGATATATATTAATTATCATGTAATGAAACGAATGTTTGAAGGTTTCGTACTTGGGATTGAAAACTCTGATAATATGTAAATTAAATTTGATAATCTATATTATTGTTATTATTATTATTAGTATTATTTCGCTCATAAAAATGGTATCGTGAAGCACTGAGTTCGGGTTTCAAGTACCTGAATTTGGGGGCGTCACATCATGGTATCAGAGCTATAGGGTTAGAAACCTTAGGTGGGTTAGACCTTAGGCTATAACCTTAGAACAGAGGGAAACATTGAAAATATAAATAAGTCATATAGAGTTTAAAAAGAGGCGAATTGAATAAATTCATCGTCAAACAAAATAAAAGATAACTTATATAAAACTCTTATTTGCTATGTGTATATACTATATGCTAATCAGGATAATTTATGTGTATAGATGTCAGGTGAAAAAGGATTAGGATACCCTCGGATCGTAAAGAAGGAGCCGATATCAAAGCCAATAGCTGGAATAAAGGCTCAGAGTGAAAGCAACCTCGATGATGTGGTTATTGTGGAAAATGTTGTACCCGATCCGAAAATAGTAGAACTAACCGATAGTGATTCAGACACTGAAGTTGGAGCTAATCAAGCATCAACTGAAGTACAGAATCTGCGGGACCAGGTTTCCTCTTTGGAACAGTTGTGGGAAATAGAAAAGCTGCTAAATAGCCAACTGCGAAATGCATTAATTGAAACAATAGAAGAACAAGATAAGCTTAAAATCCAAATTGACCAAATTAAAACTAAAAGCAACAAAGCATGTGCAGCTCCGAGCAAGAAGGGGAAAAGAAAGATGAAAGACCGTGATATAGGAAATCCTCATAACAACGAAGGAAAAATTAATCGAATAGAAAGGTGTGCAAATTTTGACAAGAAACATGAAGGTGTATGCAGGAAAAGGGAATATGTTTGCTACAATTACGGAAAGAAGGGACATTTCTCTCCTCATTGTCCCAATCCAACAAAATGTGTTTGTTTTAATTATGGAATAGAAGGTCATCAGGCAAAAAGTTGTCCAAGGAAAAGGTGTAATAAATAGGCAGTATAGATTCTGTGGTGTAGGTGTCTTTAATGTAATATGTGCTTAGTATGTCTGTGTAAGGTTATGTTCTCAACTTTTGTAATGAGCAAGTTTGTAAATCCCGACTTTTGTAGTCACAAAGGGATAGCAGTATGTGCTATGTTATGTATATTACTACGACTTAATGAAAATGAATTTATGTTTGAGTGATGAAACAAGTTTAAAGTATTAAACTTATATGATAAGGTTTAGAATGTAAGTTAAATTTACGATTTTATTTAATTAGATAATGTCGCCAAGACATCAAACTAGAAACCAAAGGGCAGAATAATCTGTCAACAACGTCGAGGGACAACCACAACCAGATCCAATGCAGCAATTCGCAAACATGGTAGCTCAGGCCATGCAACAAGGAATGTCAGTCGCAGGGAACTAGCAGGACAATCGCTTGGCAAACTTTAAAGATTTCAAAGCTGTTGGACCACCGGAATTCAAAGGTACAACTGACCCTGTAGAAGCCCAAACTTGGGTTAAAGAAATTGAAAAGGCGTTTGTATTAGCTAGGGTAGCTGAGGGGCAAAAGACCGCTTTTGCCACCTACATGATGAAGGGTGAGGAAAATTTTTGGTGGGAAGCGAATCAGGCGAGGGCTGGAGCAGGTGTAGTTGCTTGGGAAAGATTCAAAACTTTATTTTTCGAAAACTATTTTTCATCTAGTATGCAGGCTAGGATGGAAGTAAAATTTCTTGAATTAAAACAGGAAAATATGACGGTGTCCGAATACGCCGCTAAGTTTAATGAGTTGGCTAGGTTTGCTCCGCATCAAGTTGATACGGAGGCTAAAAAAGCACGAAGGTTTGAGCTGGGATTAAAATCCTAGCTCTACAACAAGGTGGTAGTGTTGCAAATCCCTACATTTGCATCACTCATGGAGAAAGCTATTATTGCTGAGGAGAGGAGTGAGGCCATGAGCCTATACAACAAAGAAAGAAGGAATAAAGGTAAGGTTGAGGGATCTGGGAAGGTGGAAACAAACAGTGAAAATAGGAGTGAAAAGAGGAAGGGAAACAACTTTGGGGGTATACAGGTGAAGCATGAAGGTACAAAGAAGAAGCCGCTAGTACAATGTGGGAACTGTGGCAAGAACCATTTGGGGGAATGCCTGAAAGGTAAATTTGTATGTTTTAAGTGTGGGCAGGAGGGTCATATCTCTCCCAACTGCCCCAATCCTAGAACTATTAATGGGTGTTTTCTGTGCGGATCAAAGGAGCATAGTGAAGGAGTGTCCGAAAAGGAGGACGGAGGAAGAAAGCGGGAACATGGGGAAAAGCGGCAGAACTTTGGCAATCACAGGACCAACATCATCTAGCAAGCCGACAAAATCTACTGCAAGGGTCTTCAACATGACAGTCCAAGATTCGGCAGCAACTGGCAATGCAACTCCAGGTATTATTCGTATAACTTTAATTTTCTTATATACATGATTTTCATATATATAGTAAATTATTTTATAAAGAAATTTTGAGAGAGGAATTTGAGTTCTTTAAAAATCAAATTTCTGTTTAATCAGAAAGATAAGCTTTATGTGAATAGTTAAAGATCAGTTCGATCAAAGTTGATCGAGATCTACTTACAATGATTATGTATGCTATGTGCCGTGTATGTATAGGTTTTAAAACAGTGATTCTGGGGACGAAATCTTTATAAGGGAGGGTGAATGTAACAACCCGATATTTTTTACATAAATAAATAAGAAATTTTGCGTATAAATTTTTTTTTTGTTAAGGATGAGGATTTGTACAAGATAATGTGTATATGTAATTATGTAATTATGTAATAAATAAAAATATATTTATTACATTAATGTTTGCAAATAATTTTATTTTAGAATTATTGATTATTATAAAGCATATTCTTATAATAATTAATTTTATAGTAGAAATATTTTTATTATTTATTTTCCATGAAAATATAATTATATATTCTTTAAATAATATATGAAATGATTTTTAGAATTATTATAATAATTATTTATTTTATTATATGAATTTATGCAAGATTAATTAAGTTAATTATTTTAACTTAATTAATAATGTTATATATGAAGAATAAATCAGATATGGAATCCAAACCCTAATTTTGGAATTTTTATCAAGGAATGAGAATAATAATAATATATTATTATTTGTCAGTATTATAATTAGGTAAGCTATGTGTGTAAGGTTAATGTGAGGATCAGTTTTGATGGAACAATTTTAATGTTGCGGATAAACCCTAGTTTGAAGTCAAATGAGACTTTAAAATTTGTTTAGTAATTATATTATGTGATTAATGATATTTATTATAATATTATTTTATTTCAGTGCCGTAATATGTACTGTATGTGTGTGGACTGATAATGTCGGTCGAATTATGTGTATAATGTCAAAACCCTAGTTTTAAGCTATTAAACCCTAATTCAAAACTGAATGCCAGTTTAAGACTGTTACGTAATCGTGTTAATGAGATTTACAATCGGTGTTATAGATATTAACCCTAATTAGGGAGAATCTTAATTATTCAAAACCCTAATTAATATTTAAAAATATTAATTTCTAGAACCCTAATATTTATTTTATAAACCCTAATTTATTTAAATTGTAAACCCTAATTGTTGATTTGGAAAGCTTAATGCTAATTAGTGTATCTTAAACCTAATTAGTAAGGTGTTAAGTAATTAAAAACCTAATTAATTAAGAAACCTTAATTTTGTATTTTAGAAACTAAAATTTTATTATTTTATTATTTATTTTCAAACCTTAAATTAGAAATTCTAGAATTATTTTTTTAAACCCTAAATCCTAGTCCAAACCCTAAGGGTTTGACATGATTACCATAATGCCATTATTTTTAAAAGCTAAAAGACATTTTTGCCCCTCTTGTATTATTTAAGGTAACTTGTAAATCTAGTAAGATATGGAGTAGGTAACCAACTTAGATCACCCCATGTGACAAATCTCAGCAGCCCAGCCAACTCACCAGCCAAATACATTGCATTCAAGTTGTATAAATAGATTTGAAGAGAGAGAGAGAAATGTCATTTGTTACTTACATTTTTCACAAACACTCAACTTGACCCTCTCTCTCTAAGACCTCCGAATATATAAGCTAGATCAGACACATAATCAAGCCCCACGAAATCCAACAACAAATCAGAAGCCCAAATTCCAGAAATCAAAACTTAAAGGTATAAACCCTAATCAAAAATTTCGAACTTTGATCCTTTGTTAAAAGTTATGTTTGAGTGTTAATATATGTTGTATATAGTGTTATTAAGTGATCTGGGTTGCTAGATGTTAGATCCATAACATCTAGAGGCTCAGATTTGAAGATTTCAAAAATCTGGAAAGAAGTTTGTTTTGTATTCTGACATCAAATGTCAGTCGCCTTAGATCTCTACCTGTTTACCGTTTATGTTGTTTAAGTGTTTGATCATGAAGTATGTTATGAGTTCTTTTCTCTGGAACTCGAATCAAACCCATAGCATGTTCAGATTAAAAGTTATGGCTGGTCAAACGTAGTTGACCGAGCATGACTTTTAATTTATGGAAAAACCCAGATCGTGCCCAAGAGGCTCTGACAGGAGGTTTAAGGGCACTGATCTTGCATGTTGTTGATGATTTATGTTTGTTTCTGTATTCATTTTATAGTATAGTATCTTTACTATATATTACAGTGTTTATATAGTTTATATGTCAAACAGATTAGATTTTCTGGATGGTCAAACCAAACAGAATGTTCACGACTTGTGTTTTCTGGGTAACCCAGAAAACTCACGAGCGTGACTTCTGACAAGGTTTGACCGATCAAGATCTGCTTATTTTATTGCTGTTATGGTGAAATTTGGTATTGGTTCTATAGTTTGTTATGTCGTCTACAACATGAAAGCCTAAGATCACGAAACCAGTTCATGTATTGCAAGTTATAAAGATCGGAAGAAGGCAGTGTGAACTGTTCTTCATTTCTGGAAAACCCAGAAATGAAGAACAGCTCTGACAAGGTTTTAGTAAGGCCAGATCTCGTTCGGTTTATGTAGTATGGTCATGATTGTTGTTATAGCCTGAAGTGTTATACTAGTACTACACGCTCCAATGCTTAGTTGGTCCAGAATCACACTACACACTGAATTATTGGAGGTCAAACGTGCTTACTCGGTAACTGCCTATGAGTTTCTGGGTTTGGCCAAGAACATGAAGAACACCTATGGCGACGGTTCTGTCGCTATAGGTGGTCTTTAGCAACATATATTATTTATTTTTCTAAAAATTAATTAAAAAAATAGAAAAATTAGTTTTAAATTATTAAAAATACAAAATAAATTATTAAAAATTATTTTAAATTCTAAAAATTAGTTTTTAATTATTTTAAATATATTTCATAAATATTTAATATTTTTGAAATATTAAAAGTATTTAATTTATTTAATTATAATATTAAATAAATTATTTAAAAATAATTTTATTATTGGAAAAATCATTAAAAATTATATTATGATATAAGAAAATATTTTAAGTTATTTTTAATGACTTTTAATATTTTGTGATAAATTTCATTAATAAATTGATATTAATGGTAATTAATTTATTTACTAAATGAATTAAATAAATTAATTAAAAATGATTTTATTATATTAAAAATCATTTTAAATAATAATAAGGTATTTAAAAATATTTTAAGTTATAAAATATAACTTTTAATATTTAAAGATAAATTTCATTAATTAATTATTATTAATGATATTAAAGTTATTTAATAATTTAGTTTAAAAATGATTTTAATATTATAAAAATCATTTTAAATGAAAATAAAGTGTTTAAAAATATTTTAAGTTATAAAATATAACTTTTAATATTTAAAGGATAATTTCATTAATAAATTAATATTGATGATTATTAACTTATTATTAAAAAATAGTACATTTAATTAATAATTATATTAAATAAATAGTTTAAAAATAGTTTTATTAATTTAAAAATCATTTAAAAGGATATAAATGAATTAAAAATATTTTAAGTTATGAATAATGACTTTTAATATTTTGATAAATAGAACATTAATACCTTAATATTAATGGTAATTATTTAGAAATGATTTTAAATATTTTAAAAATCATTTAAGGTTAATATTAATACTTTAAAAATATTTTGAGTTATTATAAATAACTTTAATATTTTGGAAATGATTTTATTAATAGTTTAATATTAATTAGATATTAATGATAATAGAATTATTTAGTATTTAAATCATTTAATAATGATTACGAGGTTTGAAAATTCATGATAAATAATATTAAATGTTAAAAACTATTATAAGTCATTTAAAAATAATATGACTGATATTAAGTTACAGTGCAGAGTCTAAGACTCGATATTTACCCGATAAAGTTGTCGGTACACCAACATGTTTCAGAAATTGATCTGGACTTAGATAATGTGATTAGATAAGTGATTATTTGTGATTCAATGGTTGTTAAACCTATGTGCCAATGTGATTAGGGAATGTGCTAACTGCAATAAGAAGTATTATATGATATGATATGTTATTCTAATCAGACAAATGATCTATTTAATGATAGGGCTTAATAGAAAAGATAAATCTAAGTTGTGTAAACAACAGACAAGGCAAGTATCTAACTCTTTGCATTTACTTTATGCAACGAACATGCGTAAGATAATATCTGAATTGTTCATTTCAATTGTTCAAATATTTTAACCTTTGTATATACTTATGCAATGATTCTGTATAAGTAAGTTATTAAACTATAATTGTTGTACAAGTTCCTTTATTCTGTTATTATTGATCAAATTATATATTCTGATCGTTAATTTATAAATCATGGTTATACAAGTGTCCCCACTTGGATAATCATTATATTTTATCACATGTTGATACATACTTATCGGTGTTTAGTATGTATAAGTTGAATTAAAAGTCGTCTAAGCTATTTGATCCAACTAAACATATATTTAAAGTTGTTGTTGAAAAAAATAAAACTTTATCCAACTAAATTGTTTTGGTTTGGATTCAAGACTGGTACGAACATCCCAAATATGGGAAACTTTTATGCGCCTAAGGCGGGAATGCTGGATGAAAATATCATCCTTTAATGTAGTATTGATCAATACAGGGCATAACGGGCTAATCACCCCTCGTGCCCGTAAGTAATGACGGTTTACAGATGAAGTTCTGTTTAACCTTTTCAAAAATAAAAAATAATGTTCATAGTTTGTCAACTGATCCTAATTTATAGTCAGTACGTAGTTTCAAAAATTTAAAATCGAAATGATATGTTGTTTATTATCGGTTCAGTTTACTTTACAACCGTTGATTCGTTGTAAAAATATCGTTCAAAGAAAATATTTAATTTATTCAGCTAACTGTTATTGTTGCTATTACTTGCTGGGCACTCAAATGCTCATCCTTGCTTAAATTTAATTGTTTCAGCTAAAGGTGAACAACATGGAGGCTCTTCTAAGAACAAAGGGAAAGGGAAGGTCGCTGAATGAATGATAAGGCTATCTTTTGTAATAACTAGACTTTATTATGGTAATGACGATATATATTAATTATCATGTAATGAAACGAATGTTTGAAGGTTTCGTACTTGGGATTGAAAACTCTGATAATATGTAAATTAAATTTGATAATCTATATTATTGTTATTATTATTAGTATTATTTCGCTCATAAAAATGGTATCGTGAAGCACTGTGTTCGGGTTTCAAGTACCTGAATTTGGGGGCGTCACATCATGGTATCAGAGCTATAGGGTTAGAAACCTTAGGTGGGTTAGACCTTAGGCTATAACCTTAGAACAGAGGGAAACATTGAAAATATAAATAAGTCATATAGAGTTTAAAAAGAGGCGAATTGAATAAATTCATCGTCAAACAAAATAAAAGATAACTTATATAAAACTCTTATTTGCTATGTGTATATACTATATGCTAATCAGGATAATTTATGTGTATAGATGTCAGGTGAAAAAGGATTAGGATACCCTCGGATCGTAAAGAAGGAGCCGATATCAAAGCCAATAGCTGGAATAAAGGCTCAGAGTGAAAGCAACCTCGATGATGTGGTTATTGTGGAAAATGTTGTACCCGATCCGAAAATAGTAGAACTAACCGATAGTGATTCAGACACTGAAGTTGGAGCTAATCAAGCATCAACTGAAGTACAGAATCTGCGGGACCAGGTTTCCTCTTTGGAACAGTTGTGGGAAATAGAAAAGCTGCTAAATAGCCAACTGCGAAATGCATTAATTGAAACAATAGAAGAACAAGATAAGCTTAAAATCCAAATTGACCAAATTAAAACTAAAAGCAACAAAGCATGTGCAGCTCCGAGCAAGAAGGGGAAAAGAAAGATGAAAGACCGTGATATAGGAAATCCTCATAACAACGAAGGAAAAATTAATCGAATAGAAAGGTGTGCAAATTTTGACAAGAAACATGAAGGTGTATGCAGGAAAAGGGAATATGTTTGCTACAATTACGGAAAGAAGGGACATTTCTCTCCTCATTGTCCCAATCCAACAAAATGTGTTTGTTTTAATTATGGAATAGAAGGTCATCAGGCAAAAAGTTGTCCAAGGAAAAGGTGTAATAAATAGGCAGTATAGATTCTGTGGTGTAGGTGTCTTTAATGTAATATGTGCTTAGTATGTCTGTGTAAGGTTATGTTCTCAACTTTTGTAATGAGCAAGTTTGTAAATCCCGACTTTTGTAGTCACAAAGGGATAGCAGTATGTGCTATGTTATGTATATTACTACGACTTAATGAAAATGAATTTATGTTTGAGTGATGAAACAAGTTTAAAGTATTAAACTTATATGATAAGGTTTAGAATGTAAGTTAAATTTACGATTTTATTTAATTAGATAATGTCGCCAAGACATCAAACTAGAAACCAAAGGGCAGAATAATCTGTCAACAACGTCGAGGGACAACCACAACCAGATCCAATGCAGCAATTCGCAAACATGGTAGCTCAGGCCATGCAACAAGGAATGTCAGTCGCATGGAACTAGCAGGACAATCGCTTGGCAAACTTTAAAGATTTCAAAGCTGTTGGACCACCGGAATTCAAAGGTACAACTGACCCTGTAGAAGCCCAAACTTGGGTTAAAGAAATTGAAAAGGCGTTTGTATTAGCTAGGGTAGCTGAGGGGCAAAAGACCGCTTTTGCCACCTACATGATGAAGGGTGAGGAAAATTTTTGGTGGGAAGCGAATCAGGCGAGGGCTGGAGCAGGTGTAGTTGCTTGGGAAAGATTCAAAACTTTATTTTTCGAAAACTATTTTTCATCTAGTATGCAGCCTAGGATGGAAGTAAAATTTCTTGAATTAAAACAGGATAATATGACGGTGTCCGAATACGCCGCTAAGTTTAATGAGTTGGCTAGGTTTGCTCCGCATCAAGTTGATACGGAGGCTAAAAAAGCACGAAGGTTTGAGCTGGGATTAAAATCCTAGCTCTACAACAAGGTGGTAGTGTTGCAAATCCCTACATTTGCATCACTCATGGAGAAAGCTATTATTGCTGAGGAGAGGAGTGAGGCCATGAGCCTATACAACAAAGAAAGAAGGAATAAAGGTAAGGTTGAGGGATCTGGGAAGGTGGAAACAAACAGTGAAAATAGGAGTGAAAAGAGGAAGGGAAACAACTTTGGGGGTATACAGGTGAAGCATGAAGGTACAAAGAAGAAGCCGCTAGTACAATGTGGGAACTGTGGCAAGAACCATTTGGGGGAATGCCTGAAAGGTAAATTTGTATGTTTTAAGTGTGGGCAGGAGGGTCATATCTCTCCCAACTGCCCCAATCCTAGAACTATTAATGGGTGTTTTCTGTGCGGATCAAAGGAGCATAGTGAAGGAGTGTCCGAAAAGGAGGACGGAGGAAGAAAGCGGGAACATGGGGAAAAGCGGCAGAACTTTGGCAATCACAGGACCAACATCATCTAGCAAGCCGACAAAATCTACTGCAAGGGTCTTCAACATGACAGTCCAAGATTCGGCAGCAACTGGCAATGCAACTCCAGGTATTATTCATATAACTTTAATTTTCTTATATACATGATTTTCATATATATAGTAAATTATTTTATAAAGAAATTTTGAGAGAGGAATTTGAGTTCTTTAAAAATCAAATTTCTGTTTAATCAGAAAGATAAGCTTTATGTGAATAGTTAAAGATCAGTTCGATCAAAGTTGATCGAGATCTACTTACAATGATTATGTATGCTATGTGCCGTGTATGTATAGGTTTTAAAACAGTGATTCTGGGGACGAAATCTTTATAAGGGAGGGTGAATGTAACAACCCGATATTTTTTACATAAATAAATAAGAAATTTTGCGTATAAATTTTTTTTTATTAAGGATGAGGATTTGTACAAGATAATGTGTATATGTAATTATGTAATTATGTAATAAATAAAAATATATTTATTACATTAATGTTTGCAAATAATTTTATTTTAGAATTATTGATTATTATAAAGCATATTCTTATAATAATTAATTTTATAGTAGAAATATTTTTATTATTTATTTTCCATGAAAATATAATTATATATTCTTTAAATAATATATGAAATGATTTTTAGAATTATTATAATAATTATTTATTTTATTATATGAATTTATGCAAGATTAATTAAGTTAATTATTTTAACTTAATTAATAATGTTATATATGAAGAATAAATCAGATATGGAATCCAAACCCTAATTTTGGAATTTTTATCAAGGAATGAGAATAATAATAATATATTATTATTTGTCAGTATTATAATTAGGTAAGCTATGTGTGTAAGGTTAATGTGAGGATCAGTTTTGATGGAACAATTTTAATGTTGCGGATAAACCCTAGTTTGAAGTCAAATGAGACTTTAAAATTTGTTTAGTAATTATATTATGTGATTAATGATATTTATTATAATATTATTTTATTTCAGTGCCGTAATATGTACTGTATGTGTGTGGACTGATAATGTCGGTCGAATTATGTGTATAATGTCAAAACCCTAGTTTTAAGCTATTAAACCCTAATTCAAAACTGAATGCCAGTTTAAGACTGTTACGTAATCGTGTTAATGAGATTTACAATCGGTGTTATAGATATTAACCCTAATTAGGGAGAATCTTAATTATTCAAAACCCTAATTAATATTTAAAAATATTAATTTCTAGAACCCTAATATTTAATTTATAAACCCTAATTTATTTAAATTGTAAACCCTAATTGTTGATTTGGAAAGCTTAATGCTAATTAGTGTATCTTAAACCTAATTAGTAAGGTGTTAAGTAATTAAAAACCTAATTAATTAAGAAACCTTAATTTTGTATTTTAGAAACTAAAATTTTATTATTTTATTATTTATTTTCAAACCTTAAATTAGAAATTCTAGAATTATTTTTTTAAACCCTAAATCCTAGTCCAAACCCTAAGGGTTTGACATGATTACCATAATGCCATTATTTTTAAAAGCTAAAAGACATTTTTGCCCCTCTTGTATTATTTAAGGTAACTTGTAAATCTAGTAAGATATGGAGTAGGTAACCAACTTAGATCACCCCACGTGACAAATCTCAGCAGCCCAGCCAACTCACCAGCCAAATACATTGCATTCAAGTTGTATAAATAGATTTGAAGAGAGAGAGAGAAATGTCATTTGTTACTTACATTTTTCACAAACACTCAACTTGACCCTCTCTCTCTAAGACCTCCGAATATATAAGCTAGATCAGACACATAATCAAGCCCCACGAAATCCAACAACAAATCAGAAGCCCAAATTCCAGAAATCAAAACTTAAAGGTATAAACCCTAATCAAAAATTTCAAACTTTGATCCTTTGTTAAAAGTTATGTTTGAGTGTTAATATATGTTGTATATAGTGTTATTAAGTGATCTGGGTTGCTAGATGTTAGATCCATAACATCTAGAGGCTCAGATTTGAAGATTTCAAAAATCTGGAAAGAAGTTTGTTTTGTATTCTGACATCAAATGTCAGTCGCCTTAGATCTCTACCTGTTTACCGTTTATGTTGTTTAAGTGTTTGATCATGAAGTATGTTATGAGTTCTTTTCTCTGGAACTCGAATCAAACCCATAGCATGTTCAGATTAAAAGTTATGGCTGGTCAAACGTAGTTGACCGAGCATGACTTTTAATTTATGGAAAAACCCAGATCGTGCCCAAGAGGCTCTGACAGGAGGTTTAAGGGCACTGATCTTGCATGTTGTTGATGATTTATGTTTGTTTCTGTATTCATTTTATAGTATAGTATCTTTACTATATATTACAGTGTTTATATAGTTTATATGTCAAACAGATTAGATTTTCTGGATGGTCAAACCAAACAGAATGTTCACGACTTGCGTTTTCTGGGTAACCCAGAAAACTCACGAGCGTGACTTCTGACAAGGTTTGACCGATCAAGATCTACTTATTTTATTGCTGTTATGGTGAAATTTGGTATTGGTTCTATAGTTTGTTATGTCGTCTACAACATGAAAGCCTAAGATCACAAAACCAGTTCATGTGTTGCAAGTTATAAAGATCGGAAGAAGGCAGTATGAACTGTTCTTCATTTCTGGAAAACCCAGAAATGAAGAACAGCTCTGACAAGGTTTTAGTAAGGCCAGATCTCGTTCGGTTTATGTAGTATAGTCATGATTGTTGTTGTAGCCTGAAGTGTTAGACTAGTACTACACGCTCTAATGCTTAGTTGGTCCAGAATCACATTACACACTAAATTATTGAAGGTCAAACGTGCTTACTCGGTAACTGCCTATGAGTTTCTGGGTTTGGCCAATAACATGAAGAACACCTATAGCGACGGTTCTGTCACTATAGGTGGTCTTTAGCGATAGAAATTATTTATTTTTCTGAAAATTAATAAAAAAATAGAAAAATTAGTTTTAAATTATTAAAAATACAAAATAAATTATTAAAAATTATTTTAAATTCCAATAATTAGTTTTTAATTATTTTAAATATATTTCATAAATATTTAATATTTTTGAAATATTAAAAGTATTTAATTTATTTAATTATAATATTAAATAAATTATTTAAAAATGATTTTAATATTAAAAAAATCATTAAAAATTATATTATGATATAAGAAAATATTTTAAGTTATTTTTAATGACTTTTAATATTTTGTGATAAATTTCATTAATAAATTGATATTAATGGTAATTAATTTATTTACTAAATGAATTAAATAAATTAATTAAAAATGATTTTATTATATTAAAAATTATTTTAAATAATAATAAGGTATTTAAAAATATTTTAAGTTATAAAATATAACTTTTAATATTTAAAGATAAATTTCATTAATTAATTATTATTAATGATATTAAAGTTATTTAATAATTTAGTTTAAAAATGATTTTAATATTATAAAAATCATTTTAAATGAAAATAAAGTGTTTAAAAATATTTTAAGTTATAAAATAAACCTTTTAATATTTAAAGGATAATTTCATTAATAAATTAATATTGATGATTATTAACTTATTATTAAAAAATAGTAAATTCATTTAATAATTATTTTAAATAAATAGTTTAAAAATAGTTTTATTAATTTAAAAATCATTTAAAAGGATATAAATGAATTAAAAATATTTTAAGTTATGAATAATGACTTTTAATATTTTGATAAATAGAACATTAATACCTTAATATTAATGGTTATTATTTAGAAATGATTTTAAATGATTTAAAAATCATTTAAGGGTAATATTAATACTTTAAAAATATTTTGAGTTATTATAAATAACTTTAATATTTTGAAAATGATTTCATTAATAGTTTAATATTAATTAGATATTAATGATAATAGAATTATTTAGTATTTAAATCATTTAATAATGATTCCGAGGTTTGAAAATTCATGATAAATAATATTAAGTGTTTAAAAACTATTATAAGTCATTTAAAAATAATATGACTGATATTAAGTTACAGTGCAGAGTCTAAGACTCGATATTTATCCGATAAAGTTGTCGGTACATCGACATATTACAGAAATTGATCTGGACTTAGATAATGTGATTAAATAAGTGATTATTTGTGATTCAATAGTTGTTAAACCTATGTGCCAATGTGATTAGAGAATGTGCTGACTGCAATAAGCAGTATTATATGATATGATATGTTATTCTAATCAGATAAATGATCTATTTAATGATAGGGCTTGATAGAAAAGATAAATCTAAGTTGTGTAAGCAGCAGACAAGGCAAGTATCTAACTCTTTGCATTTACTTTATGCAACGAACATGCGTAAAATAATATCTGAATTGTTCATTTCAATTGTTCAAATATTTTAACCTTTGTATATACTTATGCAATGATTCTGTATAAGTAAGTTATTAAACTATAATTGTTATACAAGTTCCTTTATTCTGTTATTATTGATCAAATTATATATTCTGATCGTTAATTTCTAAAACATGGTTATACAAGTGTCCCCACTTGGATAATCATTATATTTTATCACATGTTGATACATACTTATCGGTGATCAGTACGTATAAGTTGAATTAAAAGTCGTCTAAGCTATTTGATCCAGCTAGACATATATTAAAGTTGTTGTTGAACAAAATAAAACTTTATCCAACTAAATTGTTTTGGTTTGGATTCAAGACTGGTATGAACATCCCAAATATTAGAAACTTTTATGCGCCTAAGGCGGGAATACTGGACGAAAATATCGTCCTTTAATGTAGTATTGATCAATACAGGGCATAACGGGCTGATCATCCCCCGTGCCCGTAAGTAATGACGGTTTACAGATGAAGTTCTGTTTAACCTTTTCGAAAATAGAAAATAATGTTCATAGTTTTTCAACTGATCCTCATTTATAGTCAGTACGTAGTTTCAAAAATTTGAAATCGAAATGATATGTTGTTTATTATCGGTTCAGTTTACTTTACAACTGTTGATTCGTTGTAAAAGTATCGTTCAAAAAAATATTTAATTTGTTCAGCTACTGTTATTGTTACTATTACTTGCTGGGCACTCAAATGCTCATCCTTACTTAAATTTAAATGTTTTCAGCTAAAGGTGAACAACCTGGAGGCTCTTCTAAGAACAAAGGGAAAGGGAAGGTCGCTGAATGAATGATAAGACTATCTTTTGTAATAACTAGACTTTATTAGGGTAATGATGATATATATTAATTATCATGTAATGAAACGAATGTTTGAAGGTTTCGTACTTGGGATTGAAAACTCTGATAATATGTAAATTAAATTTGATAATCTATATTATTGTTATTATTATTAGTATTATTCCGCTCATAGAAATGGTATCGTGAAGCACTGAGTTCGGGTTTCAAGTACCTGAATTTGGGGGCGTCACACTCAATATCATTGTACCTTATTACCTTTGAGCAAATATCCCGAAAGAAAGATGATACTTCGATCAAGGCTTCAACAAATTTCCTAGGTAACATCTCACGAAATGAAATTGGCATCAACTTCTGCGTGAATACATTTCAATCGTTAGATTTGAACCCAGTAATTTTTAGTTGCTTAACCTTAGTGCAATTGTGACAACCCAGATTTTTGAAAATTATTAAAATAAGAATTTAATAAATAAAATTCTTATTATAAGATATTTTGAGCTTGAGTATGTGTATATATTTGTTATATATTGTGAAATATGTGATTTGATGTGAATGTAGAAGATATATATTCATATATTGGGAGAATGAGGTTTAGTAGTTAATTTAATTTAACTATTGAAGAAGGTAAATGAAATTGTTTGAAAAGGAAATTAAGTTAATTTAAATAAGTTGAAAATTATATTATGGAATAATATAATTTGATTATTATGCCTTGTAGCAATGAATTTATTATGAATTAAATCTCATAAATAACGTAAGTAATTCACTTAATTAAAGTAGTGAATTAATGTAAGGAAATTTGTTTTAAGAAAATGAGGGACTAATATATATTACACATAAAAGTAATATGTTAATGTATTAAGATTGTGAGATTTGTAAATAGTTACAAATATTTTATGGACTTGAATAAATATTTTATTTGGAATATTTATGGAAATAAATAAATATTCGATGGAGATTATTATGGAATAAGTTGTTTAAGTATGATGATAAATAATTTTGTAATTTGTGCACATTTTAGTACACTACTGTGATGGTAATATTCTAATTTAATTAAATTAGTGGATTAATGACTTGTTGTGTAAAGTGAAAGTTTGTAGTAATTAAATTAAATAAAGGTGTGACAAATGAGCCTTATGATAAGAGAATTATAAGCCTTATAATACGATAAATATAAAAATAAATAGGAAGGAATTTTATTTGAGTAAGCCAAACAAGGCCTTGTGGCTATTGGTTTTATAACTGCTAAGTTTATTATGTGTATTACGTGGGTGTAACTCCTAATTGCAATAAGAGTTAGTTTTTACATTATTTGTAAAGGCAACAAGAATGAGAGAAATAGAGAGTTCAGAAAAAATTGAGATAGAGAAGAAATTCTCTGAGAAATTGAGAAGGTTTTTGAGAATCAAGAAGGAGGAAGGAGATTAATCAAGAGAAATCAGATAATCTTTATCATCTAATCAAGGTATCAATCTAGTTCTAAAGCTTTAAAATATAGTTTTTAAGTTCTTCACATAAAAAGCTATTTTGGGTTGGTTGATGTGAGTAGATGTTGTATATATATGTTATGGGTTTGTGTAATTCATATTATATCATCTAAAAGTCGTTTTTGAGTAATTAAATTCATGAAAATAGGTAAATTCATGAAAATAGGTTGAATGATGAAGAATTTGAGTTTTGTTGTATATATAAGTTTTGGTCAATTTTGAGACTAAAATCAGCTATGAAATCGTGATGGAAACCATAAATTGATGATGGATGTTGTATGAACGTTGAAAAACGAAAAGAACGCAAGTTGAATGAATCAATTTGGTTAAGAAACGAATTTGTAGTGAATGAATTCGCTAAACATGTTAAAACGTGAAAATTTAGTATGAATATGAGTTTTGGGTTAGTTAATATTTTTATAAATTATTGATTCTTTGGTATGTTGTAGTTCTATGAATTACGAATCCATAGAGTCGAAAACGGACTGATTTGGATGTGTATAACTCGAGTTATGAAGGTTGGAAGGACAAAGGGTTTTAAATCTGCAAGAACAGCAAAACTGAAAAAAAATCGTGCACCTTTCTGCTAGGGGGCGCTGTAGCGCTGCCCCAAAGGCTATTTGGGGCATTGCAACACTGGAACAAATGTCAGTTTGGACTATTTTGACCTCCTATAGTAAAACGGTCATAACTTTTTCATACGAACTCCGATTGAGGCGATTCAAAATGATTTAGAAAGATAACGAATAGACCTACAACTTTAGTTCTTTAGTTCTTAAATTTGATATTATTAGAAGGGTTCAAAATGGCCATTTTTGGGACTAATGTGCATTTAGAGGCAATCAGAGGGCGTCTGATATGCACGTATTAAAGCGTAGTGCTTCTGACGATAAAATATGTTGTTCCAAGTTGTAAAACATGAATATTAGTAAATATAATGATGTTTAACATTAATAAATGATGTATTAGATAAGTTGTATAAGTATACTAAGCATACATAAGAGAGACAAATCAGGCGTGTAACAAATGAACGACAAAACAACGTGATAAGTGTTAATAAACGTAAAAAGTGTCTTAATTCAATTGAAATGAACATTATAAGATATGGAATGGGGTTAATATAAAACTAATAAGGAGTCCTAGCAAGACTTAACCACTTGAACGAACTTCGAATATGACTAAGAAGAAATATAGTGAGATGTAAGTCGAAAGTTACCACAATCAAATTGAACATTGTGTATTGATTAACGGGAAGGGTTATGGGATGTAGAGTAAAGTTTACATTACAACTACTATGCATTGCTATGTGAATAATAGTTGATGTGCATGATTATATAATTGTGTAGGGCACGTGAAGTGCAGATAGCTGTAACCTGTTAAATTATTATTGGTAAACAACAATTAAGGCATGTTTTTCCATTCATATTTGTTATGTGAACTTGATGATGATTTGATTTTAATCTGTATTGCAAAGAGCATGATGTATTTCTAATGTTGTAAGTATCAAATGTTAAGGTCACTTTATGACTACATCGGTTGAGTAAGAAATGCTTATTGGGTTATGGAACTCAATCTTTATTTGATATATGATGTACATCATGTATAATGTGTTTAGACAGATGTTTATGATGTATAAGATGAACATGTTATTTATGTGCTACGTGTTGCATGAAAACTGTTAGATTTCCTGAGCTGTCAAGCTCAACCTTGCAAATAACCATTTTTACAGGTTAAGGATTCAAGGTAATGTTGTGTGCTACTTGCAAATAACCATTTCTCCATGCTTGATCATTTATGAGAATGGTTTTCTTATGCCCTCTAGGACCCTCTCATAGAATAGAGCGTCTTGAATGTCTATGAAAGTCATTACCATCTCAGTCTCTGTCATGGATGGGATTACTTGAGCAGTCAGACACCTCCATCTTTGGGCATACTCTCTGAATGACTCTGTGACGTCCCCAAAATAGGTATACACAACCCATTCTGAGTCGCTAAATACATGGTACAAAATTCAAATACAAACTTAACTTATACAACTGTCATGCAAAATACGACAACACAATAGTTAAGTTTCAATATAAATATTGTCTTGTAGACAATATCCAAACTCAAATGGAGTTCTCATTACAATTATTATCACACTATTTTATAAAATAGTGAGGACTACTATAGCCACCAACTTGGACCATCACTCCATTTCCCGACTAGTCCCAACTATATTCTCATTTCCTGAAGAGAACAGTGACAGAAAATGGTGAGCTCAACTAGCCCAGTAAACAAAATTATGACTAAGATAATGCAGAATAAATTATCATTAGCCTTTAACAGTATGAAAACGGATAGAATACAATAAACAACAAGTTTAACTGCAGCGGAACAAGCAATCCATTAGAAGAGTCAAGTAGAGCATGATGTCTACTATCTTCTATGATCTTAAAGTTCATCATCAATATTTTATCTCTGTAACACATTTCAATAAATAATCCACATCACCGAATTATCCATGCACTACGGGCCAAGGATAATTGTTAGTATCACATCCACGAATTATCCATGCACTACGAGCTAAGGATATTCGTTATTTTCACATCCACGAATTATCCATGCACTACGGGCCAAGGATATTCGTTATTATCACTAGTGGTTATGATCATGCCAAACAACTGTCCATCAATGCACTACGGGCCATTGAGGACTTTTACCACATCATTTGTAACATTACAGGTCATGATTATACCGATACATAATTTCTGGACATAATCATACCCATTAATAGTCCATCTATGCACTACGGGCCAAAGATGACTTTCATCACAATATAAGCATGAGGATGACGACAATGATATAAGAAATTAATCAAGTGAGATTAAGGATAAATATTAAAGATGTATAATTCAATTTATCCAGAGTTTAAGAATGTCCAAATTGTCAACATGATAACTACTTTGTGGAGTAAAATTCAAGAATAATACTCATGTATCAAAAATAATTTGGACAGAAAAGAAATTAATTTTTGTCATGAATAGTACCACGTGAATAGTACCGTATGAATAGTTCTGTATGTATGAATAGTATCGTATGTATGAATAGTGTCGTATGTATAAATAGTATCCATAAATAGTACTCCGGCATGAAAAGATTAAAATTTAACAAGACTGTTAAGAAAACTATTTCTGTGAAACGATATTAGATGAAACGCAAAATTCAAGGATATTCTACTAATTTCAAGGAGTATAGAAGCAATATTTATCAAAATAAGTGTAGATTTAGAAATATGAAACGAAATAATATTACTTACATACTACATTGTATGAAAGAAAATATTATTTCTTACGAATATTGAACGAAAATAATATCCCTTACGGATATTGAATGGAAATAATATTTCATACGAATATTGAACGAAAATAATATTTCTTATGAATACGAAAAATAATCTCTTACGAATATGAAATTAATAATACCCCTTATCTTAAAAGGAGAGTAATTCTGACTGAAATAACGGAAATTTTCTTGAAGAAAACTTGCACTATTTGGTGCACTCAAAATTTTCTTAAACTCAAAAGAAATACGCTCAAAATTATAGAAGAAGAATTCTCTGATTCTGGTGTGATTTTCATTTCTAAACTAAGCATCCTATTTATAGGAGAATGAAAGAAAACTATTTAATAAATCGCGAAAACACGGAAGGAAGAATCACGGGCAAATGTTCACGGACGAATTCTGATTTTTTTAATTTTCTCTATGCAGCACTATGCAATACTATGTAACACTATGCAGTACTATACAAATATTATGCAATATATAACAAAAAGTGAGATAATTTTCTACCGACGATTTTGAAAAATGAGTAAGTGGGGGTCTATGTAATAAGTCAAATTTATAATAAATACTTCATGACAAACCCCTTTATTTATATCAAATCACTTGACTAAACACATTTTTAATCTTTCAATAATTATTCATCATTAATATTATAACTCACAATACTAACAACCAAATCATTCACAGAAAAGAGGGGGCTTTTCAATAATGACTTCTCCTTATTGGCACGCAATTAGATGACCAAACCCCTTTTCTCGACTGAACTTTTTAGACATTGTCAATAATACAAATAATAATATAAATAACTGTGTATTCTCAATTAATGATTTAATAATATAAAATATTGTGGAGATGATACTGTGACAATAATTGAATCAATAATATGGGATATTATGCATCAACTACTGTTGTAATAATTGAATAAAACTGAGTGACTTCTCACGTAAGCATCAATAATTAGAGATAATGTACAATACCGTGTGCTACTGTACAACCACGCGTATTACTGTACTTTTATCACTAGATATTTCAATAGTTAACGGTAAAAGTTTTGCTGTTATTTTTATAAAAAGGTTAATTCTGTCACTTTCTATATCTGACAGTAATTCTATTGTGGGGTCCATCAATGATTGTGTCGTCGTACGAATATTCCCTGATAAAAAGAATATTCCCGACCAAATGAATATTTTATGACAACTTGCTTACTTTGTAAAATTTGTAAATATTACCCACAACTATAACATTATATCAAATTCACACCTTCTTATTATTCAAAATAACAATTAGAGAAAATTAAATCTTTATTCATAAAAGTTGGGGTCTTACAGACTTATTATTTTGTTTTTTGACTTTGGTGATTTAATATCTATCTGGAGCTATTTGAGTTTGGAAATTGTATTGATTGAGAAAAGCATGGGCTAGTTCCTCCCAGCTATGGAATTTGGAGTTATCTAATCTGGCATACCATGCTCTGGCTTCTCCAGTTAGACTCTTTTGAAATAATTGCATTCTCAGTTTTTCATCCTTAATGTAGGATTCGAGTTCTCTAATGAACACTTTTAAGTGAATGTAAGGATCTTCCAATCCGTCATATTTCTCAAAATTGGGAGCTTTGAATTTATCCGGATAATGAACCTCGAGAAAGATGCAAAGGTCTGAATAAGTAACACTTTTGTGCGTTCTAGTCCCTTTGAATGATCGAATGGTCTCTTCCATTTGTTGAACCTTCTTTTGAATATCACCGGTGTCTTGATCTTCTTTAAGATGAGTGATTTCAGGGGTTTTGTTGGATTTCTTAGTTTGAGACTCATGTATTGGGACTTCCTTGTCCATACCCTGGATTCCTCCCTGTGTAGAGGATTTAGTTTGAATGGGTATTTGTGGACCTTGAGTTTGTTTGTTTTGTTCTTTCAGAAGGACATCCAATTCTGTTATTTAATTCCTTAATCCTTCAAACTCCTCTCGGGAAACAGGAGTAGGATCAGGCTGGGCACTTGTAGCCATGTCTGAAGGTGAACTTAGTGCCTTTTTGGACTTTAAACGAGTAATGGGACCAATCGTTTCCCCTATAAAAAGACTACATAGTTTAGTCTGGGAAAACATGAAGAGGTTATATATTATGCAATGTGTCTATTTTAGGAGTGTTTTAATGTTCTCCTGCAAAACAGATGTCAGTTGTTTTGATGACAGGATAGTATGACAGGTCTTTCTTGATAGGGAAAGGAATGCATATTTACATCTTCCTTTATATTTTCCATTACATTGAGATTTACAAGGGATTGAAATTACATGAAATTAAATTTACAAGTGATTGAAAGGGGAAGGTATGAAGAGACTTCCCTTTGCATTTGGTTTATAAGAGGCTGACCTATCTTAGGCTACTCTCGCGACTTTTCGGCATGATGGTCACCAGATCATCGCAATTTACTGGATAGGAAGTTAATCCGATCTTTCAATTGGAGTGAATCTGGGTGGTGCCTTTCTTGAGTCTGGCAGGATTAGTCTCCCTTGAGTCCAATAATCAAACAACAATGGGTTTACCTCCTGGTGGAGGAATCACACAACATACATTCACATACATCGCGTCTCACCATATGAAAATGATGACATGTGCGAAGCACTAATATCACATGTAGATATGGTACGAAGCACTAAAGTACAGTAAATAAAGCATTAATGCACATCTATTCAATGTAAATACAGCATTCACACATAAGCAGATAAAATGGTTTTTGAAAAGGTTGAACAACGGTTTAAGCCCTCTACGGGAGTCCCTAGCAAAGTCACCACCTGTCGACGTCAGGAAAATTATGTCCTTTCTGTGCTTGCCTTTTTGTGTTCTCATTTGGTTGAGTTTTGTCTGAAAAGGCGAGTTTGAAAAGGTTCGACATGTGAATGTTGACGATTTGAAATTTAGAGTTGCCAGTTGGTAGATTTGAAATGGTTGTACCAACTCAACCGATTTTGAAAAGGTTTACACAAAGGCCCAATGGTTGGTCACTATTTAACTGGCCTTGAAAACCGAGATTCATTAAGTCTGGGGGCTTGATTAAACGCGGGGAAGGTGTTAGGCACCCCCCGACTTCTATGAAAACACGGTTACCGTAACTTTTCAATTACCCTAATTATCTGTATGTGTGTGTTTATTAGGCATGTGTACAATTATCTGCAAGTAGTTCTATGCCTCGTTTGCACCTATATACAAAGGGTTTAACTTGTATATAAAACTTCAATTTTAACAAGATATAGCAGTGAAGTTTTGGAAAATAAGTTTTCAAACCCTTATGAACAATAGTAATTGAGGCCTTTGATACTTCTATTTTATTCTGTATTTGGCTTGATTGATTTTTTTTGAGGTGCGAAGTATCTTCGAGAAAATTAGATACATAGCAGTGTCGAACTCCTTATGGGCATGAGAGCCATCCCAAGATGTCCAGATACCGTAGATAATTTACAAGCTGGCTGTAGCTGAGAAATGTTCATCGTGGAAACCAGATCTAGATTCATAAGATGAATTTTCGATCTCATAGCTCCTAGGCTCACATGATAGATTAATATATACAAAAGCTAGAAAGAAAACTAGATTTAAATAAATCTAAACCATTCTAGCTTCAACGGTTCCAGTTTAGTCACTTTTGAACCGGTTAAAGTTAGAGATAGCAAGATTTAGATAAATCTAGTCCATAGGCTGGAAGATTAAATATCTACATTGCGAAAGCAGTTAAAACATATATATATATATATATATATATATATATGATCAACTGCCACGAATTTAGAATACAGGCAGGACTTTGGAATGGAAATATATATATTTATACAGTCCACTTCTCCAGCGAACTGGAAGGAGCGTTCTAAGAACGAACCGGCTATAGCGACGGTTTTTTCCGTTGCTATAGCATAGAAAGTCAGTTTTTTATGCTATAGCGACGGAAAAAATCGTCGTTATAGCCGGTTCGCTCTTAGTTCACTCCCTCCAGTTCGCTAAAGAGAGCTGAGCTATATATATATATATATATATATATATATATATATATATATATATATATATATATACATACATACATTTATGTTTGGCCTAGGGTTTTCTTCGTGGCCTTTTACCGCTTTTATACACACACACACACACACACACACACACACACACACACACACATATATATATATATATATATATATATATATATAGCGGTAAAAGCAACAGATATTCGATCCAGGCTTAACTGTTCAAGTTCGAGTCTATATATATAGTTATAGTGGGCTGCCAATAAAACTTTAGATAGCTTTTGGGGCCTGAAAACTTGGTTTCCACCGGATAAATTTTAGTATGTTGTAGAACACGAGCTTACAAGTGTTTAGAAAGAAGAATCACGAAGTTTAGAGCACTTTAGAAGAGGTTAAGGGCTGGAATGGACAGAGTTTTCTCTCTTTTTCTCTTTTTTTTCAAATAAGCTTATGGGGGCTCATATTTATAGACCAGATGGCCACGGGTCAACCCGCGGCAGACACGGGTGTACCTGCAGCTGCCTGGGCTTCCTTGGGTTTACGGGTCCTGTCATCTCAAAGTTTGTTCACTTGGGCTATGCGTTGTCCGCTCGAACCTTCATAACTTTCAATATGGGCATCCGATGGAGATGTGTTATACCTTTTTGGAAAGCCATTGACGAGAGTTACACAATGACATGGGATTAGACATTGTCCGAATCCGGGAAGATGGGTCCATGACCAGATCTTAAAGTCTTTATTGTTTATCTGTTAAGTTATCTTATGCAGTTGATACTCGTGATTTGAGCTATGGTTCTAATGGGACATCTTGTGGCGCAGTTTGAGTTGAATTGTATTGAGACGAGGTTGAGGTGGCAAAATAACCATTTTTCCCCTCCCGGGGTTATCTCCGGCTTTGGCACAATTGTAGCAGTCCTTTCTTAGGGTTATCTCTGAGATTGGCCTGATGTTGCCTTCGACTGTCGTCAGGGTTATCTCTGAGGTTGGTTTGACTTCTGGGAATTAACTTCAAGCTTTGGACTTACTCCGCTAGGGTTATCTCTGGGGTTAGAACTTGATCTCCCGGGGTTATCTCCAGGGTTGGAACTAGATCTCCCGGGGTTATCTCTGGGATATGAAACTGGATCTCCTGAGATTATCTCCGGGACTTGAAACTGATCTCTCTAGGTTGGAACTGAATCTCCCGAGGGTTTCTCCAGGGTTGGAAACTGATCTCCCAGGGTTATCTCCAGGGTTGGAACTGATTTAACTTCTAGGGTTATCTCTAGAAGATGATTCTGCCCTCTTGCATGGTTAGTAACAGGAATACAAAACTTAGAGTGTTTATAGTCCCTCGAACTCCTCTCGGGAAGCAAGCGTAGCTTCAGGTTGGGCACTTGTAGCCATGTCTAAAGGTTAGCTTAGTGCCTCGTCTTCTCTAATTTTTTTCTTAATATAAATTCTAACTCCCTCATATGTGCTTCCCCTTGACTGCTGATCAAGGTTTCTATTTATTTTAAATAGTTTTGTAATAGGAATAGTTAGAATTAATTTTGAAGAATTGGAGATCAATGAACAAGGAACGCTTGAAGACCCGCTTGTAATGGAGCCCAGGTTTAAATGTAATAGTTATATTTAAATATTAATTCTTGCACCCCTAGGGTTTGACCTTTTGGTTCACTTGGTGGCTCTAGTGAACCAAACTAGAATAAAAGTCCATAATCAATTCGGGTAGAATATATTATTCTATATGTGAATGCTTATACTATAAATATATTATATATTATGCAAACATGCTTCGCATGTTAATTAATATGATACGTATTTTATATATATATATGTGCATGCGCGCTAAACAAGATGAGACAAATTAATAACAAACCCCTCAAATATTTTATATTAAGTTGTAATGTTCAAAGATATTTGGAATATCAAACGTCACCTTCTAGAATGATAGAAACAATAGAGTATTGAATATTTAATATGAGTTTGTTGTGCACACAAAAGGCAAGTATTAAATATTTAAGATGTTATTTTTATTACATATGATGTTTATAAGGAATTGAACATTACTGCTTTGTTGTGCACACACAAGGGCTGTAGTTTTCTCTTCACTTATATGAAAATGTTAGGTCTGACTTAACTTAAATCATTTAAGTTCGGATGTGCACACACTTGACCATTATGATTTAAGAGACAAAATACTAGGAGTTGCATAGTTGATGCAATTGACAAGAGTTGTCTACCTATTTATTTATAGATAGTTTGTTGTGCACACACAAGGCTATATACATTTGAAATGGGATCCATATTCTCACTAGCATATCTTTAATTTTATATTACTGAACTATATATATTGAGGGCAATATAGTTTGAAGAAAATAGTGGGAGATACCAATTTAAAACAAGACCTAAATTATTTTGGTAATTAATAAAAGAATGTATGCTAAAATGTTGTTAAGAACAAATTTATTTATAGAATTTTACAATATCCAAATTACTATCACTGCGTAGCATATTAGATGCTAAATTAACCAAACGAATTAAACGGATTGGTTAAGAAAAATGAGAATAGTTCTCATGACTGAAAAGCTATCTTACGTCCTTACTACGTCTTTCATACAATAGTTGCAGACAATGCCTCTGAGGAAGAGATTGCAACTTTTAGAAAGTGGCAAGATGATGTACAGTTGGCTCAATGCATCATGCTCGTATCCATGAGTAACAAGCTTCAACGTCAGCATGAAACTATGGATGCTCCTACTATACTCCGGCACATTAAGTAGTTGATGATGAGGAAAGTAGGACTGATAGATATGAAATATATAAGGAGCTCTTTCGATCTAGAATGACCAATAACACTACAGTACAGATAAAAGTCCTTAATATTATCAATTTGATTGATCAATTATGACAACAGGTTTGGTCATGGATGGAGACTTGAGTCAAGATTTGATCTTGCACTCACTCCCGGACTCCTTTCACAATTGTTATGAAAATTTTTATATGAACAAGCTAGATATCAGCTTCGCTGATTTGCTTAACATGTTAAAAAATGTTGAGAGTCACTTTCCAACCAAGAAAGACCAAGTTTTACTGGTAGGGGCCAAAGGATCTTCTGAAAAGAAGAACGATTTAAAGAAAGTAAATAGAAAGGCAAAAATAAAGGATAGTAAGAACAAAACTAATACGGATAGCAAATGAGTTTGCTTCCACTGCAATAAGCCAGGACACTGGAAAAGAAACTGCGAGAAGCATCTTGCAGAGCTAACCAGAAGAAGCTTAAAGAAGTTCCGGTTACAAATACAATTTTGTTCATGATTTAAAATAAGTTTTTCTTTAAGTCAAGGTTCTACTTGGGTATTGGATATCGACTTTGGTTATTATAAATATAGATTTATGAAGGGACCAAGTAGAAGTAGAATGCTAAACAAAGATAAGTAATTCTATGTGTGGGAAATGAAGCAAAAGTTGCTACATTAGCCATAGAAATTTATATTTTAACAATGCCTACGGGCAAATCTATAAATTATGTCAATAAGTTGTTATTATATTCCAGTTCTTGTTAGAAATATTATATCTATTTTGTTGTTGCACAATAAAATCTTTGGTATTATATTTAAGAACAATTATTATTCTATGTATAATAATAATGTTTTGTATAGAACTGAAATATTACTTAATAGATTTTGTATACTTGACTTATGTGAAAATAATTTTGCATATTGAACAAATTAGTATAAGAAAAGGAGATGATCATTCAAAGAGTTGGATGTTTATATTTGTTGAAATATAAGTATGAATTATTTGAAAGGTTCAATGAATTCAGAAGTGAAATAAATTGGCAAAGTATTAGGATTCTTTGATCGGATCAAGGAAGGAATGCTTGTGCAATGAGTTTCTAGATCATCTCAAATGGTTTTTTCATAATGGACGCCTCCTGATACACAATAATTGATTGATGTATCTGAAAGAAAAAATCATATCTTGTTGGACATGGTGCGGTCCATAATGATTTTACCGACATTCCAGTATCCTTCTGGGATAATGTCCTAGAAATGGCTACATATCTACGAAAAGGTAACATCAAAATCCAGCCACAAGACTCCATAAAAGTTATAAACATAAAGGATTCCTAATTTTAAATAAGTTAAGATAAGGGGTTGTCCAGCTTATGTGAAAAGGTTTCAAAGGATAAGCTTGGGACAAGGTTTGACAAGTACAAATTTGTGGGACATTCTAAAGTAAGTTTAGGGTATATGTTCTATAATCCTACTTAGCAAAAGGTGTTTATCGCAAAACATGCTACCTTTTAAAATAAATGTGTTTATCATTAAAGGGGCTAGTGGGAGGATAATTGATCTTGAAGAGTTCAAGAACCACAAAATACTATAAGTCAAATAAGGGGAACCTGTAGATATACCTATTGTACCACAACCGAATCATAAATCTGGAATAGCACCGAAGATACCTAGGAGGTATGGATTCATCATAGATAATGATGATGAGGTACACATCATAAAAGATGATGATCCAGTTACATACGATGAGGTAAGAGTTGTAGACACTCAGAGAAATGGATTGAAGCAAGCTTCTCAAAAATGGAACATTCATTTTGATGAGATAATTAAAAGAGTTTGATTTTATCAAAAACAAGAATGAACCTAGTGCGTACAAAAGGGTCAGTGGGAGTGTCATGACATTCCTAGTATTATATGTTGATATATTACGGATAAGGAATGACATACTAATGCTACAATTAGTAAAGATAAAATTGTCTAAAGATTCTTCCATGAATGATTTGGGAAGAGTATCTTAATTGGGGATACAAATCTATATAGATGGATTTAAGAGGATGCTCGACTTAACCCAAGGAACGTATATTCATTTGATGCTAAAGTTGTTTAGCATGGAAAACTCCAAGAGATGTCTCATGTTGATGAGTCATGGAGTGTATTTCTCTTAATAGTCCCCATAGACTCCTGAAAAATGAGATCGCATGAGTGACAATCATGTATACAATGAAATATGCGAGACCTGATGATGATCGGTCATATTTTCGAGAAGATCACTGTAAGATGGTGAAAAACATCTTAAAGTACTTAACCGGTACTAATGATGTGATCATATTCATGGTGGGTCTAAATTAAAACTAGAGGGCTTAACAGACTCAAGTTTTTCAGACTGACCAAGACGACAACAAATCCACTTTAGGGTAAAGCGTTACCTCGAACGATGGTGCAGTGAATTAAAAAGGTTTCAAGCAGCAAAGAGTTGCTAGTTTAGTGATAAAGACAAAGTATATAGCTATAAATGAAGCTACAAGTTGATTACAAAGTATATAGTTTGGATGAAAAGTTCATTACAAAACTAGGAATAGTTCCTAAGTCTCATCTTCGATCTAAACATGTGTTATGACACTTTTATTTGATTATAGGAATCATTGAAAGATGGGAAATCACTACAGAGATAGTGAACTCTCAAGAACAACACAGGATAATCGTCACTTGGAAAAGAAGGGTATGAGTGCAAGTGGGAGATTGAAAGTAGTATGCACACAAGCCAATCATGTTTGATGATAAAGCATATACTTTGTAACAATCTTATTCATTTATTAATAAAAAGTATTAATTTATTAAATGCTTTTAATTATCTATATGATGCTACTTTATAATATGTGATAAACCCATAGTATTAAACAATGCTTTTAGAATAATGATGATGATCATTCTAATGAGATCTAAATTCTTAGAAAGCTTAAAACTAAAATAGTTCTCAATCGTTGGATTACTAAATTGGGATTAGTGAATCCGGATAGATTGGTACATACGTTACTTGCTCATTGGATGAGGATGATTGATCTCATGATCATTTATATGGAGACACTAAAGCAAGTATGTAAGTGCTTATTAGAGAATATGTTCACTAAACGTGGCTCACTAAGGAATACCTATTGAAATTTTACTTGACTGTCAATATGAATTCTTGTAGTGATAGTAGTACAAGTGATCCTTGAACTTGAAATCATCATAGTATCTTATGTATGATGAATTATACTTTGACTTATTCCTTAAGACCATTAGGGTATATCAAAGGGTAGGCTTGGGTATAATAAGTTGTACATAGAGATAATGCATGATCAATAAAGAATCTACTGCTTCTAGTAAAAGAAGAGAAATGTCCTATGTGATTTGATAAATGACAACCCAGTAGTCCTTGGCCAAGGCAGAATGAAATTAGAAAGAAGTTTTTAATTTGCATTATTTAGAGTTGTGCATTTAAGAGTCGAAATACATATAATTAAATAAAATAAGACTTGACAGTAATTCCATGTCTTATATTTAATTGGGACATTATATGGTGGAATGATTAAATTGTACGGTAACTATTTACTCAAAGGTTCTTTTATGATTAATGTTGAAATCTATATTATATAGAAAGTCGTTAATCGCTAGGGAGGCTTATCCCTATTGTAGAATAAATATTATTTATTTAAATAAATTAATATTTTAATTTATTTATTTAAATAAGATTAAAATTGTTCTAATTGATTTATTCACAACCGGTTTAATATGGAGAACCTAAATGGTCACACCATAAAAGGAAGAATAGTTATTTAAGAAGTTAATGGCATAATCATAATAATAAGTTAAGTATATTTAATTTAATCTATGGTGATAGAATAAATTAAATAGCTTAATATTTATTCTTTAATATTTTAGAAATATTAAATATAAATTAATAAGAGAAGTCTTATTATTATTACTATTATTATTATTTAATTCCTAAAGAAGTTTAGAAATTAATTAATAAACGTACTCTCATATAATCCTAATAAGATTAAGAGGCTAATTAATTAAAAGAATTTGATTAATTATTCCTAATTAGATTGGGAGCCTAGTTATTTAAAGGAGTTTAATTAATTAAAATAAAACCTAATTCCTTACTTGTTAAGGAGGGTTGCCCACATCTATAAATAAGAGAAGTCTTATTATGGGTGAGGTGGTTGACACTTTCACAAAACACGTGAATACGTAATTCCAATAGTTAAGAGAGTACACCCTTTTCTATGAAAGATAAAAAAAACTAGGGTTTTGCCAAATACCCATCTTCTTGAATCTTTATTCTACCTTAGTGGATCACCTCTAGAGGCCAAACACTTGGGTGGCTAACGTTGATCAAAGAAAAGAACCAAACCCTGTGGATTCATGTTGAACGAGAAAAGGATTTGGAGGTGAACTTGTACCTGAAGAAGCTCGGATCTTCAAGGGTATAATTCTTGTTCTTTATCTTTTCATTTAATTAATAATTGTGCATAAAGGATGATCTGGGTTTATAAAATTTTAAAACTCTATTTTATCACGTTTCTGCTTACTTTGTGCAATATGATTGCGTTCATGAATATTACAAACCTAACACAAAGGTGGAGGCGCCTTGCTGCTCAAGTTGTTCCCTCTATGACTGAGTCTAAGATGGTGATGACCTTTATAGACATACAAGAGGCTCTCTTCTATGAGAGAGTTTAAGCTGGCTTTGGCAAACCATTCTCCGAAATGATTAAACATGGAGAAATGGCTGAGATGGGTTTAAAATTAGGAAAGATTCAAGACCTAGCCGCTCTGAAAGCTGTTGTTGAGCACATCCAGTCCGAAAATTATGGAAACAACCCCGGAGGGTCCATAAGAAAAAAGAGAGGATGTTTCCTTGATACTACAAGGTCAGAAAGGCAGTCAGAATATGCCTATTCAAAGGAGAAATTACTTCCCCTTTCAAGCGCAGTTTTCAAACCCTCCATTACCAAAGAGTGGAGAAGTCAGACGCACTCGAGTGTTCACACCCTTAGGGGACTCACTCGAGAACATTCTCAATCTTCTAACAACTCAGAAAAAAATTACTCATCTTCTTTCACTAGCCAACCCGAATGGGAAGGGCTTCAATGTTAGTCGAAAATGTGTTTATCATGCTGGACCTCCAGGTCATGATACTCAGGATTACTGGGCCTTGAAATATAAGATCCAGGATTTTATTGATAACGGTGAGATCGTGGTAGCTACACTCGACTAACCTCATGTGCAAGATAACCCTTTTCCTCAACACAAAGAAGAAGATGTTAACATGATTAATAGGAGTAATGGACAGAATTCCCATTACAGTGGTAGATCCTCCCAAACCAACAAGGATAGTGCTGAGAAGTGGGACTATGTAAAGTTCCAATTTATGATGGAACGAAAAATGAATGCTCTGCGTGAGTGATAAATAGGTTTTATACCTACTTATCCGGTACCTATTACTTTAATTATTTGCTTAATCTCATGTTTCTTAGTTACTTTTCATGCATTTTGTGTTCATAATGTAGATTATATGCTTGGGAGCTATGTGAGCGACTATTGGTATGAAATCGCACAGAAAAGAAATTCGGACATCGTTTGGGCTTATATGTTCATTTCATGTTCTTTTTTTGGAACTTGGATTATGTTGTAGAGCTTCTTCTTAGCTTTTTGGAACATCTTAAATCATTCCAATCGGAGTTCGGATGTAAGAGTTATGACATTTGTACCAACGGACGTTGAACTTCACTGTTTTGGGTGGCCATTTGCATAGCAGTCACTTCCAACCCAATTTCAACCTTAATCCGTCCTTTATTTCTCAATTCTCAAAGAATAAAAGTTGTAGAGCTTGTCGACATCTTTGATTTGATAGGTGGCAGGCCTCGTAACTCCTCCCAGATCAATAGTTATGGCCATTTTACCAGAGGACACTGCCCTTTTAGGCTTAATACTCCAGCCAGGGCTTGTGGTCAAGAATCAGTTGGCAGTTCACTAGCAAGCCGGGGCTTGTTATTTGCAAGGTAACACCTAAACTGGGGCTGGGGGTACGGGCCATAACAAGTTTTTGATGCGTTTTAGGTCAAATTTTGATACCTTTTTTACTCCAAATTGGATTGGGTTTCCTCATAAGCTAAAAATTAGACTTGTAACCTATAAATACATGATGGGAGACATAAAAGAGAGAGAATTCCATTAGATTAGATTAGAGTAGATTATAACCAAAAACCCTAGTTCTTATTAGTTTTGGAAAATGAAGCAACTTGGAGACCATTGAAGATCAAGAGCAGGAGCTTGAGGAAGATGGAGATTTGCTGACAATAGATTTATTCTTCACTCTAATCTTATTCTTATCTTTTAATGTATATTCAAGTGTGGATTCTTAGTTTTAATTCAATGAACTAATTCTTTGTTTGAGATTACAATGGATCTTATTGTGTAGTTTATTTTAATATGCTTCGCTATAAATTATTATGTTCTATTGTGAGGATTGTCTCTTGTGATTTGGACTTAATTGTTTAATTGATTGGCCATCAATTACTGTGATAATCTATATGAAATCGGAAGAGGAGTATTGTAAGACCCCAACTTTTATGAATAAAGATTAATTTCTCTCGAAATATATTTTTGAATATTATGGTGTGGATATAATATAATGTTATAGTTGTGGGTAATATTTATAAATTTTACAAAGTACGCAAGTGGTTATATAATATTTGATTGGTCGGGGAATATTCGTTTTAACAGGGAATATTTATACGACGGCACAATCATTGGTAGACCCCACAACGGAATTATTGTCGTAGTAAGAAAACGACAAAATTATCTTTTTATAAAAATAATGGCGGAAGTGTTACCGTTAAAACTGTTGAACTACTCGGTAGTAAAAGTACAGTAATACGCGTGATTGCATAGTAGCACACGGTATTAGTTATTGATGCTTACGTGAGAAGTCACTCAGTAATACTCAATTATTGCTACAGTAATTGCTGCATCATATCTCTCATATTATTGATTCGATTATTGTCACAGTATCATCTGCATAATATGTTATATTATTAAATCAATAATTGAGATGACAAAGTTATTCATATTATTAAATTTCATTATTTACAATGTCTAGAAGTCCTGTTAAGGAGAGATTTGGTCACCTAATTACGCGCCAATAGGGAGAAATCCTTATTGGAAAGCCCCCTCTTTCCTGGGAACGACCTGGTTGTTAAATATTGTGAGTTATAATATTAATGATGAATAAGTTCGTGTTGATTAAAGATGAATTTGATAGTTCCATTGTATTAAAATTATTTGTGTTAGTGAAAATCAACATTTATTTCGATAATAATTGATGTCTAGAGGTTATATTGCTCAATCAGGTATTCGGAGCACTTTTTGTGTCAAAATACTATTCACGAGTTACTATTCACGGGATACTATTCACCCGAAAAATATATTTCTTTTCGGTCCAAATCATTTTTGGGTACAATATTATTCTATGAGGAGATGTGCTAATTTTTCAGACCGTTGGTTGAAATTATAATAGTAAATCAATATGGATCGTTGATTTAAAGTTTTAATAGTAACTTGTCCTTTCAGTTTTCCAAGAGTTATTTGTCCCTTCAGTTTTCCAAGAGTTATTTGTCCCTTCAGTTTTTCAAGAGTTATTTGTCCCTTCAATTTTTCAAAAGTTAATTGCCCCTTCGCAAATAGTAGTTGTCTCTTCAATATTACCAAGGGTCATTTTGACCCTTCGTTAAGACCAAGAGCCACTTTCAGTTCTTCTATAAATAGAAGCTCATTCCTTCATTATTTCTTACGAATTCACTGAAACTCTAGAGAGAGAAACTATAGAGAGAAAGAAGAAAAGTATTATGCTACTTCACTTTTCTAATATCCAGTTTCTTCTAAGTTAAGGGGTATTATTTCTTTCGTATTCATGAAGAGAACTTTTATTATTTCATTCTTATTATTCTGTTGGACTAAACTGTATATGTGGACTACCGTATACATGGTGAAATTCTTCTGTTATTCCATTCCTCATTATTATGTTGGAATAACCTGTTTATACGAAGTACCGTATACATGGTGAAATTCTTCTATTATTCCATTCTTTATTATTCTGTCAGAATATCATGTCTGTGCGTTTATGCCGGACCTGGTTCCATTATTTATTATTCTGTCGAAATATCCTGTCTGTGCGTTACGTATGACCTGGTTCCATTATTTATTATTCTATTGGGAATAACCTGTCTGTGCAGTCTATCGCACGCATGGTGAATCCTTCTGTTATTCCATTCTTTATTATTCTATTGGAATAACCTGTCAATGTAGATTACCACATACATGATGAATGATCCTTTGTATTCATTCCTTATTAACTTGTGGAAATGATCTGTATACGTGGATTATCGCATGGCGGGTGAAAATCCATTTGCAGTTTCATACATTCTATTATACTTAGTTGGTTAAAGTTTTGGCTTTTGTATTCCTTGAAATTAGTGGAATATCCTACATATTTGTGCTTCATCCAGTATCTTTTCGTGGAAATATTCTTTTGAGCATTCTTAAATTTTACTCCACAAAGCAGTATCATGTTGACAATTTGGACGTTATTGAGTTCAGGATAAATTAACTTATTAATCTTTAAAAATTATTCTTGAACTTGTTTTATTGAATTATTATGTCATTGTCATCATCCTCATGCTTATATTGTAATGAAAGTCATCTTTGGCTTACGTGCATAGATGGACTTAGTATGATTATGACCAGGGATCATTCGGTATAATCATGACCTGTAATGTTATACATGATGTGGTAAAAGTCCTCAGTAGCCTATAATGCATTGATGGATAGTTTTTGGTATGATTATGACCATGGATTATTTGGTATAGTCATGACCGTTAATGATTTAATGAATATCCTTGGCCCGTAATACAGGGATGATTAGATGATGTGGTTTATTTATTAAGCTGAGTCTCAGCGATAAAAATTGATGAAAACATTTTAAATCATTGAAGATAGTAGATATCATGCTCTACTTGACTCTTCTAATGGATTGCTTATTTCGTTGCAGTTAAACTTGATGTCTATTGTATTTTATCAGTTTAACATTGTTGAAGACTATTGATAATTTATTCTACATTATCTTAGTCATAATATTTCTTACTGGGCTAGTTGAGCTAACCCTTTCTTTCACCGTTCTCTTCAGGAAATGAGAATATAGCTGGGACGAGTCGGGGAAAGGAGTGACGGTCCAGATGATAGCATTAGTAGTCCTCACTATTCTGTTAAATAGTGTGATAATAAATGTAATGAGGACTCTTTTGAGTGTAGATATTGTCTTGATGACAATATTCCTATTAAAACTCTCAGTTTATGTATTGTCGTATATTACATGACGGTTGTATAATTAAGTTTGTATTTATATTCCGTACCATGTATTTGACGACTCAAGATGGGTGATGTATACCTGTTTTGGGGGTGTCAGAAGTATAGATTTAGATCTGATCATGATAACATATGTTTATGATTTCTGCATAGATGGAATTTATGATTCGTGTTTATGATAGAGATATGCATTTACGCCATATGTAATCTTATAGAGAACTTGTGCTTTAAATCCTTTTTAATTGTAATTCACATAGAGATATAGTAAATTAGTTAATTAGGGTGTCTTGCTTAATCATATCATCTGTGGATTTAAGTGAGTATGGGTATTATGCATCAAGAGGTGGTTTTATCTGCTTTAGTGTTCTTGATTAACAATTCAGGATAGAGAATAATTGATGAGAAGTGTGTTAACTTAAATGAGCAATAAGTGAAGTTGTGATTTCAAATCTCCGTAATCTTAATTTAACTATTAGAATTTAATAGTAGTTTAATTATATAATTTGAAATTCATTCGTTTAAATAAGACTGAATTGGATATGGGTTAGTACTTGGTGATTTTTATTAAACATTTCCTCGTGGGAACGATACTCTACTTTTACATTATTACTTGTTGACCACGTATACTTGCGTGTTGTGCGTAACTAGATTTTACCTAACAAGTTTCTGGCACCGTTGCCGGGGAATTAGTTTAATAATTTTTGCCAATATTAGCTTCAATCAAATTAGTCTTAATTTAAACACTTTTTTCTTTCTTTTTATTTAATTTTCTTCCTATTTTTCTCTCTTTTCAGGTACCATGGCTAGATGCAATTATCAATGGCCATATACGAGTATGACTCAACTAAGGGACACAGGGATTGATGGACTCAAAAGAATTTCTACATTTTCCGCATATCTAGAGATACTTTCGAGGAGGTTGGACGTTGTTGCAGCCCAACAGATTCAAAGGATAGTGGTAGTTTATAATTTTTGTGCTGAGAATCATCCGAGTCATCAATGCACCATTAGTTTTGAACCGGTGCCATATAGGGGTGATTACCTCAACAACTATGTTGAGCCTAACTATCACCAAGATTGGGAGTATCACCCGGATTCTTCAGGGAGCTATATTTATAATGGCCAATATTACGCTCCAAATCCATCATACACACCGAAATTTTCATGTCCACCTCCATTACCACAAGAGGAAAAGCCAAATCCGATGGATGTGCTATTGCAGGGCATAGCAGACCTAAAGGAGATGAGGATTTGCCAAGAGCTGTCAACCCAAAATTTTAATAATCAGATGGAACAACTCGTCACTACCTCAACCGATGGTCCTCAATACATGGCTTTCGGGACCAAAACAGAAAATTCAAGGCTGGGAATTATTGTCCAAGTTCATAGCAAATGAGGAGAAGATGAGTAATCAAGCGAGGTCAATTAAAAATTTTACGGATCAGATAGAGCAAATAACCAAAGTCGTAAGCAACCATCCTCCAAACACTTGGCTTTATGACATGGATGACGAAATTGACGGAGAACCCGAACCAAATCTACTACTGAATGAGCCATAAGATATCGAAAGTATGGAGACAATTAGGGATAATGAAATAAAGGGCAACGAATATCTAAATGGGTCTCCACCAAAGATCAAAGAGTCAGTCAGAATTGCAAAATCATGTCGACTTGGTAATCATGTCGTCGACAAAGCTCTTGATGACATAAGAGCGAGTACAATTTTGAATCCATGGTGGGACGAGAAAGAGAAGATAGACGAAGAGCCCATTGTGTGTGATAAGCTTCCATGCCCCCAACGTGATCACATACACAATGGAGAAAACACCTAGTTGTGGGACATTCTTGATTGAAATCATACCAAAACAAAGCATGCTAGGTGACTTTAATTCGATAGCCATCATAAATGGGAACTTACTAAAAGTTACATTATTTCCGATGGATGGAGGGTTCCTCAATTTTCGAAGGGGAATTGGATAGAGAATTGAATAAGTCAGGTTGAGACTATAAAACAAGCGCTTATTGGGAGGCAACCCAAGTTTAATTTTTAGTTTTTTTATTGGGTTTTATGTTAGTAACTTTGAATTTGCATTTATTTAGGAATTAATAAAATTGCTTCGTTCATGGTTTTACAGGTTAGTCAAGTTAAATTCAAGTGTGGTGCCCAATTTGTTACATATGCTTAGCCTATTCTCTAAACTTACTGGACAAAGTGGAAGATTGCTATATCTTCAGGGAAGTCCTTTGCTTTACTTTTTCCTATTTCAGCCATTGAGGACAATGTCTAGTTTAAGTTTGGGGGCATTTTAGTGTCGTATTGCATATAGTTAATTATTTACATTGTAGTTTGTTATTTTTACGTGTTAGCATTGTGTTTTTGCATTTAGTGTGCATATAATACATGGTTGTTAATTGCATATTCATATATGTGTTGCATTAGTACGTGTTCATGTAGTATAATTGCATTTTCTTGCATGAATCTGTGCGATCGGTTGGTTTGAATTTAGCTCGGCCTATGATAAGATTGGTTTTGCATGTTAACTTGAACAGTGTTGATAATTGACGATGAGTTCTAATTTTAAACATGAAGAAAATATGAGCCTGTCTGAAACTTATCTATCCGGTTAGTACTTAAAGTTTAACTGTTTTAATCCACTTGGTTCAAGGGTTTCATAATTTGTTTCTGAGGGAAAATCTTGGTTAAAATTTAAGGAAATTAGTGAACTGGCGGTAAAGGTTAGAATGACGTAAAAGCTTGAGTTTGGAGAAATTTATGGGATATATATATATATATATATATATATATATATATATATATATATATATATATAAGGAAAAGAAAAAGAAATGATGAAAAGAAAAAAAATTAGAAAATCCAGAAAAAAATAAATAAATAAACACCATGACATGCTTGTCTAGTTTTATGGTCTTTGTTACTTGAGTAAGTAAGTCTGAGAGTATTGTCTTTATACCTAGCGCCCTAAGGTCTTAATGGTCTGGGAGTCGTTGGTCGAAAGTTCGTTAAGGTAGCGCTGAAAAGCCTAAGGGAATAAGACATTTCATAGCCATGTGTATAAATAAAAAATGAATAGAACACGAGGAAAAGAAAAAATGCCCTCGTGATTGAATAAAAGTAGAAATAAATCTTGTATTTACCCTTAGACTTGGTAATTGCTGAGTTTTAACTGGAGTTGTCATGTTTACTAAAGTAATTGAATTGGAACTGAAATTTTCCTTCTAAGAAGTTTGTTATGTGATTTTCTTGAACTGTGGTTAGTTAGAATGGTTAACAAGCACACACGCACAACATGGGTGATGACAAGTTTGGATTAACTAACTAGTTAGAGTTATGGACTTTGACTTGATTGGATATATTATTTTGAGTATCATTGATATCTTTGAGGCATGTTGCTATATATCATTCTGATTTATTACTGTGTTCGTAGGTATATTAGGAAGTAGATCATGCATATGCATTCATGTAGTTGAGTTAGTTTGTTTATTTTTAGTTCTTTTGTATTTTTTCTTGAGGACAAGCAAAGGTTTAAGTTTAGGAGTATTTGATAAATAGGTTTTATACCTACATATCCGATATCTATTACTTGAATTATTTGCTAAATCTTATGTTTCTTAGTTACTTTTCATGCATTTTGTGTTCATTTTGTAGATTATATGCTTGGGAGCTATGTGAGCGACTACTGGTATGAAATCACAAAGAAAAACAATCCGGACATCATTTGGGCTTACATGTTCATTTCATGTTCTTGGCTTGGAACTTGGATTATGTTGTAGAGCTTCTTCTTAGCTTTTTAGAACATCTTAAATCATTCCAATCAGAGTTCGGATGCAAGAGTTATGATATTTGTACCAACGAACGTTGAACTTCACTGTTTTGGGTGACCATTTGCATAGCAGTCACTTCCAACCCAATTTTGACCTTCATGCGAGCAACTCAACTAATTGGCAGAACTGGTGGTCCATCAGCACCAAATCACACGTCAATTATTCAGCCAGGAACATGCTAGCCTCCTTCCACTTTTATCAAATACTCCACCGCGTACTCCAGAAAATGAAACACTGGAGGATAAAATTGCAAAAAGAGCAAATGCCAAAGTTCGTCGGGACTTAGCCAATCAAAGGGAATTTACATACCTAGGCCAACCGAGGGAAGAGATATTTCAGATGCTGATCAATGAAGGAAGAATCACAGCTTTGCTACCTCCAATCAGCCCGCGTTCAAGACGGTTTGATTTTAATGGAGTGTTCCAATACCACTCCCACTCTCGCAGTCACAACACTAAAGAATGTTGGGCACTCCGCCACCTTATTCAGAACTTAATTGACAGCGGTGTCCTACAGCTGGCAGACAATAACACTGTCTTATTAGAGAGTGAGGATGCGTTTCCTACGAAGTGGAAGGAAGTCGTAGCATTCATATCTTCTGAGAAAGATTCAGCTACCCCCTCATATATAATTCAACCTATTCAGCTCAAAGGTATTGAAAATCCCTTGAAAGTCGCTGAGCCAGAACCAATCATTTTACCATTCAGACCACAATATCATGTTGTCAGCCTACAGAAAGTTCCATGGAATTGTGGGGAGGTTGAAGGATCCACATCCCACATAACTGCTGCAGTGTCGAAGGAGAATCCCCTGTATTTTCCCCAACGGGTGATGAAACCTACCATCAAGACAAAGGGGAAAGTGCCCATGGAGAAAATCGAAGAATTCCTTCGTCCTATGGGACATAATGAAGCCAAGGTGGTTTCAAGCTTAAGAGAAGCTCCACAACAAATTTCCATATTGGACTTGGTTTTCTCTTCCAAAGATCACATGAAGGTCTTGCTCAGGGTTTTGGAAGAAGCCTAATTGCCTAAGTTAGTAGATGTTGAAAAATTCCAGCATCTGGCGGATCACATTTATAACAACAATGTGATATCTTTCACTGACGATGATATACCTCCCGAAGGGATGGGCCATTGCAAGCCGTTGCACATAGCGGTAATGTCCTCCGAATACGTGGTCGCAGGAGTATTGATCGATGGAGGATCATCCTTGAATATCTGCCCTTATGCCACTTTGGAGAAGATGAATATCAATCTCAAGAGAATCCGAAGTAGCTATACGGTTATCAAAGATTTTGATGGATCCCGACGAAATGCTGTCGGAGAGATTGAACTACCTATGGAGATTGGTCCACATACATTCAATGTATCTTTTCATGTGCTCAGGATAGCTATAGGATATAACTTGCTCTTAGGGAGACCGTGGATTCACATGGTTGGGGTCGTCCCGTCCACCCTACATCAGCAACTTAAATACATCACTAATAACAGTCTAGTCACTGTTAATGCCGAGCCTTCATGTCTTGTACAAGGTGACATCCCGCTCATCAGTTTCAATGAAGTTGAGCCTGTCGGCTTTCATGCCCTGGAGGTGAGCAACACTCACTACCATCCCATTGGGGCACCACCTCTGATACCCAGAGTTTCCGCCGAGGTAATATCGGTAGGTCAAGAGATGATTTCTTTGGGCTATCAACCTGGACAAGGGTTGGGGAAAGACCATCATGGCATCAAGCACCTAATTCAAGTCCCCAGTCAAACAGGGACAGCTGAACTAGACTATTTTGCTAGCTCCAGTCATAGGAATCCTCATAAGCACAAACATGTTCCTTCATCTTCAGCCATACGGAGATTGCCTGCACCTACAAGGGTTGAATCTGTACATACTTTAGTAAAGGTTCCTGCACATATAATGACTATGTTATTTCCTAAGCCGATACCGGTCAAAGGAAAAGAAGTCTTGATACCGGATCCAGAGGCGGAGGAAAAGGATTAGAGGCATAAGCAGGACATTGCAAGGCACTTATCAAACATACGCATCATAGTCTACATGGACAGTACCAATAGGGTCACCAAGACGATGATTATCCAGATATCATGGTCATCATTCGGGAGGAAGAGGACAATAACAACCCCTTCATCACTATTATCCACCAGGACTTCACCCTCGACAATTGGAGCAGCACTCCTTGCATTTGTCGACAAGGGTAAAAAGGGCAGAAACTCCCTCTGTCCTGTAGATATCAATAACTACTTACTTTTCTGTACAATATTAGTAGTTGTTTTGTCATTATGTGCTAACACTTTGTATGATTGAATATTTTCACATATTAAGTGAAAGCATATTTTATTTCAGGACTTTGAACTTAGATGTGCATATACTTGCTGATAAGGTGTCTTTTCTCCGCAAGGACTATAACTTTGATGTAAAGTTGGACTCCGACTTGATGGAAATACAAGAGGACATTGAGATACCTCAGGAGATCAAAGAATGGGTCGAAGACAAACCCAAACCAAACCTTGATCAAACCACTTCATTCAATCTCAGAAGCTTAGAAAGCCTTAAACTAATCCAGATTGGTACGGACCTTACTTCAAACCAAAGGAATGACATGGTTATAATATTAACCCAATTCCAGGATGTGTTTGCATGATCTCATGAAGAAAAAGTCAGTTTGTCCACTGACATTGTCATTCATCGCCTTCCCATCAAAGAAGGATTCAAGCCAGTCACGTAAAAGCTCAGGCGATTAAAACCTGAGTGGAGTTTAAAGGTTAAAGAAGAAATTGTGAAACAATTTCAAGTAGGCATCATCATGGTATCCACATACCCTGAGTGGCTATCCAATGTAGTCCTCGTGCCTAAACCAGGAGGAAAGGTGCGAGTTTACATGGATTAACAGGATCTGAATAAAGCTTGTCTTCAAGATAGCTTTCCCGTGCCATTTATCCACATTCTCATTGACAATACTGCTCAATATGGTATGCACTCCTTTGCTGATTGCTTCGCGGGGTACCATCAAATTATGGTTGCTGAAGAAGATCGTGAGAAAACTGCATTCATCACGTCTTGGGGAACTTTTTGCTACAGATGGTTTTGATTAGGACTCATTATTGCCAGAACTACCTACCAGCAAGCCATGATGGCTCTTTTCCATGATTTAATGCACAAGGAGATAGAGATCTATGTGGATGACATCATTGTCAAGTCCCGAAGGGAGGAAGACCATTTAGATCATCTCAGAAAGCTTTTCAACATGTTGCGTAAGTACAACTTGAAGTTAAATCCAACCAAGTTCTCCTTTGGCATTAAATCGGGTAAGTTGCTAGGATTCCTAGTCAGCCACAAGGGGATTGAGCTGGATCCCACCAAAATCCAGGCCATCATGGAAATGCCCATTCTTTAGATAGAGAAGGAAATACGGGAATTTTTGGGAAGAATCAACTTCATTGGCCTATTCATCTCTCAACTCAAAGCAACCTGTGAGCCTATCTTCAAGTTGTTAAGGAAGAACTCCTCCATGAAATGGAGTGATGAGTGCCAGAAAGCCTTCCTCACAATCAAAGAGTAACTAGTCAATGCTCCTATTTTGGTACCACCCAGGGATGATGTTCCCCTATTCATGTACCTGTCCATTAATGACAATGTCATGGGATGCATGCTGGTACAGAAAGACGATAGAGGCAAAGAGTGAGCTATTTACTACCTCAGCAAAAGATTCAGCAGCAGTGAGCACAAGTACACTCTGATTGAGAAAACTTATTGTGCTTTAGCATGGGCTTCCATGAGGTTACAACATTACCTCCATGGTCACACAACCCATCTTATATCCCGTGTGGATCCTCTTAAGTATGTGTTCAGTAAACCCATGTTAAATTGTTGACTGTTCAGATGGAAGTTGATCCTACAACAATTTGACATAGTCTACGTGACGCAAAAGTCCATTAAAGGTCAAGGAATTGCGGATCAACTGGCCGCTGCACCTTTAGGGGATCTCAAACCTTTGGAAACATACTTCCCCGATGAAGGGGTAATGACAGTTCAGCAACACCATCAGTACGATGCATACCAGATATGGAAGATATATTTAGATGGAGCTATAAACATGGAAGGTTCTGGGTTTGGAGCAGTTCTAGTATCCATTACGGGGGAGCAGTATCCCGTCCCCATCAAATTACAGTTTGCCAACACCAACAATACAGCTGAGTATGAAGGCTATATCGTGGGGCTAAAACTTGCCCAGATAATGGGCATCAGACGGTTAACTGTCTTTGGGGATTTCGAATTAGTATTCAGACAAACCACATGAATCTATCACACCAAAGAGCTACATTTGCTACCTTGCCATCGGCAGGTTCTACAGATGGCTTCAGAGTTTGAAGAAATATCTTTCCTCCACATTCCTCGGAACAGGAACGACTTTGAGGATGCGCTAGCAACCTTGGCCTCTTTGATCAACATACTTGACAAGGAAAACATGACAACCATCACATTTGCCCAATAAAAGGTTCCAGTCTATGGGAATTACATTGGAGAAGTATCGGATGAGCTACCTCTCTTCCAACACCCTTGGTATCAACATATCAAGGAGTATCATCGAGATGGATCTACACTTACTGAGGCGAGCCCGACTGAAAGAAGGCGGATCCATTGACTGGCTATGAAATTTTACTTGAGTTGAGACGCACTCTACAAAAGAGATGCAGGACTGGGTCTCCTTAGATGTTAGGACAAGAACCAAGCTCAATGGCTTATAGATGAAATCCATGGTGGAGTATGTGGCCCACACATGAATGGCCCTCTACTTATTAAAAATATCCTAAGAACAGGGCATTACTAGCTCTCTCTCAAGGCTGACTGTGATGATCACGTCAAGAGATGTTATCAATGCCAAATTCATGGGAATGCTATCCACGCCCCTCCAAGGGAGTTCCACAATATGAGTTCGCCCTGGCCCTTTTCAATGTGGGGAATGGACGTGATCGGGCCCATCGATCCCAAAGCCAGTAATGGGCATCAGTTTATCTTCACCATGATCGACTACTTCACCAAATGGGTAGAAGTAGCCTCCTTCCTCATGGTTACAAAAGAAGTCATCATTACTTTCATCATAAAAACCATGTCATTTGTCGATATGGACAACTAGAGGTAATTGTATCAAACAATGCTAAGAACCTTAATAATAAAATGACGGAGGAGTTGTACAATAAATTCCACATCAAACATCTCAACTTCGTCATCTACCGTCCAAAGATGAATGGTGTTGTTGAAGTGGTTAACAAAAACATCAAAAAAATCATGCAAAAGATGTCCGCCAATCACAAAGGATGGCCTGACTTATTGCCTCTGATTCTGTTAGCCTACAGAACATTAATGCGCACTTCCACTGGGGTAACCCCCTACTCATTAACCTATGGGATGGAAGCAGTACTCCCCATAGAGGTGAAAATGGAATCCCTCAGAGTATTGATAGATGCTCAGATGGATGAAGACCAATGGTTGCAAGACAAGTATCACTAATTGTCTCTAATAGACGAAAGGCGAAGTGATGCTATTTTCCATGGTCAGTTATACCAACAAAGGATCGCCAAATCCTATAACAGAAAAGTCCGGCTATGACAGTTCAAATAACACAACTTGGTTTTGAAAAAGATCATTGATAACCAAGATCGGTCTAAGGGAAAATTCGCTACAAACTTGGAAGGGCCGTTTGCTATCAAGGACGTATTGACAGCAGGTGCTCTTTGATTACAGGAAATAGACGGCGATGAATTTCCACAGCTCATCAACTCAGATATCGTGAAACGGTACTATGTCTGAGGTTACCATCAAGCAAACATCCTGGTTTTGGATCACCAGATCCCCAGTCATTTCAGGTTTTCTAACCTTTCACTACATACAACCTTTCTTCACACTCATTTGCCCCATCAGGGACAAACACACTTTTCCAACCAGCAGCCTGGTTCCGGATCAGTAGATCCTTCACACAACTTTGCTTTCAAAATTTTTCACACCCGCAGTTTTGTCCGATCATGGATTAAAACTTTTCACACCTGCAGTTTTTCCTGTACATAGGATCAAACTTTATCCCCCGTAGTTTATCCTGAACATGGGATCAAACTTTTCATTGGCTATAAACCGCCCTGCAGAAGGGGTGAACTATGCCGACCAGATCTCCTTGATACACGGAAGTACATAGGCAACCATTTTATATGGTCCGGTCACAATAAAACAAAAATAACAAAAAAACATCTATGCACCCTTTTGTCGCATACAGTGTTGAACTTCTTACACCAAGTTCGAACTACGTAGACTTGATCTCCTCTTCAATAGGAGTACGTAGGCAGCCTTTCATGGTTCGGTCTCACCCCCTACCAAAACACAAAAACTTGTCAACGGTACTGGGCTCAACCTTGAATCCACCACACTTCATCAGGCTTCAGACCAAAGCGACGGAACTACCTGACCTCCCCATATAAACGAGATAATTGGCGACCATTGTGACGAACGAGATTTTATAATTTAATTTGAATATTTATTGAATTAAATAAATATTTTTCGATGATTTAATTATTGGATTAAATAATTAATTGATGAAATTGTGGTAGATTAATTTAATTATATGTGTTATATTTATTAAATTAATGTGGAGAATTTTTATTATTCAAATTATGTATTTATGTGAGCTTATTGAATTAAATGAAATATTTAATAAGCATAATATTATTTTAATTAATTTAATAATTAATTAGAGATTTAATAATTTGACATAATTAATAAACGAAAATTTTAATTTTATAACTATGTGAATTAATGAGAAATTATTATATTTTATTTAAATTAAATTAAATAAGATATTTGAATTATTGTGTAAAGGTGTGACATTACTAAACTATATTATAAGAGAATGATTAAAATAATTAGAAGTAATAATTAAGTGGTAGCCAAACATGGCCTTAAGAGAAGTTGAGAGCAGTTAACCACGTATGGGTTAACTGACCTCAACGTTACTGGTTATAGGTGCGCCTTCATCAGTTTTCATTTTTACGTATTTTCAATTAAGAGTGCTCACTTGAGAGTTCAGAGAGAATTCAGAGAAACATTGAGAATTTGTGAGTTGTGTGATTTGAAGAAGTATTTGAGAAATGTTTCATCTCTACTAATCTATACTCTGGGTAGTCTTTTCAACCGAATTTCAAATTCACGTTGTTTATATTTTTATAAAAATGGCTTTTAAGTCTCTGTAATTGAAAAAGAGTAATAATTTGTGTGTGTGTATATATATATATATATATATATATATATATGATAATATGTTAGTATAACATGTTTTTACTATATATGTAGGTTTTCATAACATCAATTGTATATAAACATGTCGTAATTAGATTTTTTTGAAGTTACAGTATATGAAAGTCGGATATATGGCCCTTACGTACAAATTAAATGCTTTAATCATATGTTGTATCAAAAATTTACACTTGTGTATGCTTGTGTATGTTAAAATGAAGGAAACAAACTTCGAATGGACAGATTTGGTGTTATAACGAACCGTAGTGTTAATCTTCATGTTTTATTTTTAAAAACAACAAGAACAGTGAAATTATATAATTTGATTCAAGTAATTGTGTGTTTTAACTTGTTAAAATCACTCTATAAAGGTTGAGTAATGATCTTGTACGAATTGTAGTATATGAGTATGTTTAATTTAATGTATTTAATGATCATGTATTGATAATTCGGCCTGGCTCTGCATTTTTTGCGAACTCCAATTTTCTGGAACCGGTAGTCCGCGCAGCAGCGCCGGCTGCAGGTTTGAGACCCGCGCTGCTGCGCTAGCCATGCCACAGCGCCATTGTCCAGGCCACAGCGCTGGCCGCGCCGCAGCCCCAAGAACAGGCTTGATGGTGGCGCCGCAACGCCACTCTGCAGTATTGTCCAAAAATGAGAATTTAACTGTTTTAATTCAGGGAATGTAATAGTAACCTAATCTAATGAGCATAAAAATGTGTTAGTCATATAATGTGAAGTTAAAATTAGACTCTCAACATGTTAATGAGATACTTACGTGTTTAAGCGAATTGTTGAACGCGTAGTTAGCTTGTTGTTCGTGTAGTGTAATATTATGTGAAAACAAGTGTTGTAATTTGACTAAGTATAGTCATAATCAGAGTTAGACAAAAAGAATGAACTTGTGATGACTAGTTACGTTATAATTAACTGGTATTATAAATGTAAATGGTATGTAGGATTAAATCGAGGAACGTGTATAGATAATGTGTAACCTACGTACTAGGCAAGTTTCCTAACCCTACTAGTTATCATTATATACGTTTATAAACTTACCTCTTTACATCGAGCAAATTCTCGTTATTATTAATCAAGTTCAGTTTGTTATATTAAAGGTTATTAATGTTTTCAAAGTATGATTCTGTTATACAATACTTATTCTATTGTATACCTTTTGAGTTTGTAATTCGATTTAAATATCAGTTATTGTTGAACCTTGTAAGACTAGCGAACCCTTATTGATTCGACTAGTCCATAGTTAATGAACGTTCTAAATTTCAGAACCCTTGTTGAATTTATCCAAACCAAACTTCCTTTGGTGCGGACTCTAATGTCAACCTGAGATAAACAACCCTATATAGGGGATTACTTATGCGTTAGCGTTAAGATATTGTGCACAGTATGGTACTAAGGGCTGATCCACCTAAGCACGTCTTATGACTGGTAAAGGTTTCAAGTATAACCCTTGATAACCTAGGATATAGTTCAAGGTCTTATGACCCTCAGAAGTTCTTTTGATTCTTGTTATTCATTCTTGATTCAAAAGTTGAGTTTCTTATTCCAGAAGTCTTTGATTCACTCGCATGTTATTATATTGTTGTTTCATTATTATATTTGTGGGCAATCGTGCTCACTCTTGCGTAATAATAACATTACAGTTAAGAACGAAAGGTCCGACGAGCCTTCTTCTAGCAAAGGCAAGGGCAAGATTAACAAGTGATGAAGACTTATTGTTTATGTGATTATGTATTTATGTTTCAGACTTATGTTAATGTTGTGTAAGACTATTATTTGTTTATGTTTCCGCATTTGAGATTTAAGGTTAGTATGACTTGGGATTGATGTATTTATTTCAGATGATGTAACTCCTTAAGGAGAGGATTTATTTCTATCTATTTATGCCTTCATTTATTATAGGTAGATAGACATATGATGTTTGTATAGTGAACACCAAATCATGTAGGAATTTAAGTACCCGAATTTGGGGGTGTCATAGGTTGGTATCAAAGCTGTAGGTTATGAACCTTAGTTGGGGGAACAGCCTTAGGTAGTAGCTTTATAGGAAGAACATAGTCGTGGTAAACTTTTATCGAGTTCTAAGAAATGAATTTCTTAATTCATTGAAGATAATAAAAGACTTTATGTGTTTATGTGATAAATTTATGTGCTCGCTAGTACAGAGTAGTAACTAAAACTTAAAACTGTGTTGTCAGGATGTCGGATGTTGGAGGAGCTAGTCGAGCTGGGGAGGAGGAACCCCAAGTACTTACATAGGAGGAGCCCCGAGACTTTCATGTTGTCAGGGAGCAGTTAGTACAAAGAGAGCCATCTCCGTTGATCACCATTGTTGGTCAGGGGCATGAGCCTGAGACTGATCTAGAGGAGGATCCTGAGGAAGATGAGTTCCCATCGAACTCTATCAGTGCTGATATGTACAATGAGCTATATGATCGTAATGTAGAGTTGCGTGATACTATTCAGGAGCTGAATGAGCTGACGATTATTCAACAGCTTACCATCAAGCAGATGGATAGGGAAGTTGTGACTCTTGACATATGTCTGGGAAATGTAGAGTGGGATTTGGTTCACGAGAAGGGTCAAACCGAGGAGAAGTCCGAGGAAATAAAGAAGTTGAAGAATGAACTGAAAGAGAGCTCAGCAAGGCTGACCATAGCAGAGGAGGCCTAGGTAAGGGAATCACGTCGTGCTAATCTTGTAGAAGAGGATTGTCGTGCAACGAACGCTAAACTTGGGGAGACGTACTCTACACTTCATAATACAATGGATGAGGCCCAGGATCGAGTTATAAGATACCAAATTCAGTTCGAAGGACTACGATCGTACATGCTAGATCGCAGGACGATGTCCCGCATTATGGAAGAAGAACGTAGCAAGACTATTCAATGCCTTAGCAGGCAGTGATAGGATTACTTTAATTATGTGAAAACCTATCTGGAAGTTAAAGATGTAAATTCTGATGTTTTTATAAATAAAGGAATATTTTAATGTTTTAAATCCTGTAAGATTCTTTATCTCGGGATAGTTGATGTAAATAGAAGTGATGCTATCGTAGTTGTTAAACTTTTGATTAAATAAATATACCAAGTTGTTTGAGAAAGTGTATTAAGTGATTATGTTAAATTATTTGAGTTAAGCCTTAAATATTTAGAGAATTGAATAAAGATCTAATAAACATATATTTTAACAGAAATATGCCACCGAGAAGAAGACCAAACCATTAACCAGCTCAAGAAGAATCGACGAATAACAACAACAACGCTAATGTTAACCCCATTCAGCAATTGGTGAACTTATTAGCTGGAGCGATTAATAATCAACCTCAAGCTCCACCCAATACGACATTCAAGGACTTCAAGGAGGTGAGACCGCCAGAGTTTAAAGGCTCCATAAACCCGATCGAGGCTCAAACTTGGGTTATGGAGATGGATAAAGTTTTTGATGTCGCCAAAGTCAGAGAGGACCAGAAAACTGCCTACGCAACGTTTATGCTAAAATTCAAAGCCAATTATTGGTGGCAAGCAAATAAGGTCCGTGGAGGAGACGGTGTGATTACCTAGGAGAGGTTCAAGGAGATGTTTTTCGAGATATATTTTCCGACCAGCTCGCAGAACCAAATGGAGGTCCAGTTTCTGGAGTTGAAACAGGGGAATATGTCCGTACCAGACTATGCGACAAGATTCAATGAGTTGGCTAGGTTCGCCACATATCAAGTGCACACGGATGAGAGAAAAGCAAAAAGGTTTGAACAAGGACTGAAGCCTTGGTTGTATAGTAAAGTGTCGATGTTTCGATTGAAGACGTTTGCTGGAGTACTGGGGAAGGCCATACTCGCTGAAGGTGGGAGTGATGCGGTGACCAAGTATAATCAGAATCAGAAGAATAAGAAGAGTGAAAATAAGGGAATTAATAAGGCTACTGGAAGTAACACGGGAGGAAGTAACAATCAGAAGAGAAGGTGGTCTGACAACTCATCAACTAGAAATCAGCAAGGAGGTCAGAAGAAGAGGATCGAAGCATGCTCGACCTGCCGGAAAGCTTATTTGGGAGTGTGTATGAAGGGTAAACGGGTGTGCTACAATTGTGGTTAAGAAGGCCACATAGCACCTAACTGTCCTAACCCAAAGAAGGGTGTCTGTTTCACTTGTGGTTCAAAAGACCATCTAGCAAGAGACTGTCCTAAGAAGGGATCTAGAGGGGCAGGATCGGGAGGAAATAGAGGAAACAGCGGTGGAAGTGCTCTGACTACCATAGGACCAACTGCAACCAACAGACTGACTGCCAGGACATTCAACATGACAGTGTAGGATGTTGTGCAGTCTCGTGATGTGGTGTTAGGTATCATTCTGATCAATAAAATTAATGCTTATATATTATTTGATTCGGGTACTACTTTTTCATTTATATTTGATGACTTTGCTAAGAACTTAGAATTGCCTAAGGATGAGTTAGAATGCCCCATGAACATCGAAATTGCGAATAGATAAATAATCCATGTTAAGTACGTACATAAGAATTGTAGGGTGGATATCAAGGGTAATATTATGAACGTAGATCTTATCCCTATTAGACTTGGAGAATTTGACGTTATCTTGGGTATGGACTGGTTATTCAATTATGGGGCTATAATTGATTGTCAGAAGAAGCCTATTAACCTTATAACTCCGTCAAAGGTTGTGTTTTATGGTAGCAAGTCGCCTAGACAAGCGAGTTATCTGACGATGATGCAAGCCAGGAAGTTGTTAAGACAAGGCTGTGTAGGATATCTAGCTTACATAGCTGACAGTAGTAAAGAGAATTCGAAAGTAGAGGAGATACCAGTAGTGAGGGACTTCGCAGACGTATTTCTGGACGATTTGCAAGGACTTTCGCCAGATAGAGAAGTTGAATTTGTGATCAATTTGGCGCCAGGAATGACTCCAATATTGAAGGCACCGTACCGAATGGCACCGGTAGAGATGAAAGAATTGATGGTGTAACTACAAGAATTACTAGACAAGAAGTACATTCAACTGAGCGTATCACCGTGGGGAGTGCCGGTGTTATTTGTGAAGAAGAAAGATGGGACGATGCGACTCTACATCGACTACAAAGAACTGAATAAGGTCACGATTAAGAATAGATATCCATTACCAAGGATCGACGACCTGTTTGATCAATTGAAGGGAGAGAGATACTTTTCAAAGATAAACCTGAGGAGTGGTTATCATCAACTGAAGGTGAGACTAGAAGATGTACCAAAGATAGCGTTCAGAACTCGATATGGTCACTACGAATTTTAGGTAATGTCATTTGGTCTAACGAATGCTCCTGCAGCATTTATGGGCTTAATGAATGGAGTGTTCAAGCCGTTTTTGGACAAATTCGTAATTGTATTTATAGATGATATTTTGGTATATTCAAAAACCAAGGAAGAACATGTAGAGCATTTGAAGGTAACATTAGAGGCGTTGAGAAAGGAGAAGTTATATGCCAAGTTTTTGAAATGCGAATTTTGGATCGAGCGGATACAATTTCTCGGATATGTGATTGATAAGGACAGAATTTCAGTAGATCCATCCAAAGTCGAAGCTGTGATAAACTGGGATCAGCCGAGAATGCCCTCCGAAGTACAAAGTTTTCTTGGATTGGCAGGATATTATAGAAGATTCATTCAAGAACTGAAGAAGAGGTTGAGTACAGCACCTGTGTTGTCTCTTCCGGATGATACAGGAAATTTTGTTGTTTATAGTGATGCGTCGCATAAAGGACTTAGCTGTGTGCTTAAGCAAAACGGCAGAGTCATTGCGTATGCGTCACGACAATTGAAGGATTATGAGAAGGGGTATCCGACTCACGACTTGGAGTTAGCTGCAGTGGTTTTTGCTTTGAAGATCTGAAGTCACTATCTCTACGGGGAGAAATGTGAAATATATACGGACCACAAGAGTCTAAAATATATTTTTACACAGAAGGACTTGAATATGCACCAAAGAAGGTGGTTGGAATTAATTAAGGACTATGATTGTGAGATTTTATACCATCCGGGTAAAGCAAATGTGGTTGCCGATGCCTTAAGTAGAAAGGATCGGGAGAAATTGATGATGTTGACCGCTCAGAAGGAGTTGATTTCAGCAATGGAGAAGTTGGAATTGGAAGTGAAGTATCCTATAGAAATGGATGAGAAGCTGTTCTAAATGCAATCTGGTACAACCCTACTGGATAAAGTTAAGGAGGCTCAACTTCAGGACGAAGAATGTACAAAGGTGAAAAGTAAGATATCCGAAGGAACCGAACCGAGATTTAAGATGGACAATGAAGGAATACTGAGATTTGAAAGTAGAATTTGGGTACCGCCAGTACCAGAGATTAAGGAAGACATTTTGAACGAGGCTCATAGCTCACGACATTCGATTCACCCTGGTAGTACCAAGATGTACCAAGATCTTCGACAACATTTCTGGTGGCCAAATTTGAAACGAGATGTTGCAGAGTGTGTTACCAAATATCTGAGATGTTAGAAAGTGAAAGCAAAACATCAGAGGCTGAGTGGATTGCTACAACTGTTGGAGATCCTAGAATGGAAATGAGAACACATTACGATGGATTTCGTGGTTGGCCTTCCGACAACTCAGAAAGGCTACTACGTTGTATGGGTTATCGACGACGAAATCTGCACACTTCCTTTCGATCAGAATCAAATTTAACTTAGACCAATTGATAAAATTATATGTAAAAGAGAATGTTTCGAGATACGAAGTTCCGGTGTCAATTATTTTTGATAAGGATCCGCACTTTACATTGAACTTCTAGAAACGTCTACAGGAATGCATGGGTACGCAGTTGAGAATGAGTACGGCATATCACCCTCAGACAGATGGGCAGAGTGAAAGAACGATTCAGACATTAGAAGATATGTTAAGAGCTTGTATAATGGACTTTAAAGAAAATTGGGACGATCACCTACCGCTCGTAGAGTTCGACTACAACAACAGTTACCACGCTAGTATTGGCATGCCGCCTTATGAAGCGTTATACGGCAGAAAGTATAGAACTCCGCTATACTGGGTTAAAGTTGGCGAAAGACAATTACTAGGCCCAGAATTAGTACAGCAGACAGCAGAGATAGTCAAAGTGATCCGAACAAGACTGATAGCATCTCAAGATAGGCAGAAGAAATACGCCGATCCACGCCGTAAAAATGTTGAGTTTGAATTGGGTAGTTATGTATTTTTGAAAGTCTCTCCCTGGAAAGGAAAGATCAGGTTCGGAAAGAAAGGGAAATTAAGCCCAATATTCATTGGACCCTTTGAGGTACTACAAAGGATCGGAGAAGTGGCGTATGAGGTAGCCTTACCTCCAGCACTCGAAAATGTCCACAACGTCTCCATGTTTCAGTTTTACGACCCTACAAACCCGATTACAAGCACGTGATTGAATATGAACCCCTACATTTTGATAAAGACTTATCCTGTGAAGAAATTCATGTTCAGATTGTCGATAGAAAAGAACAAGTTCTCATAAATAAAGTAATACCTTTTGTTAAGGTAATCTGGAGGAACCACAATCCTGAAGAAGCAACGTGGGAACTCGAAGAGCATATGATGAAGAATTATCCTCATTTATTTACTTAAATTATGAGTAAGCGATTCTGGGGACAGAATCTTTGTAAAAGGGGGAGAATGTAACGGGACGAATTGATTGAGTCGTGATTCTAGGGACAAAATCCTTTTAAGAGGGGAAAAGTGTGACGTACGAGATTTTATAATTTAATTTGAATATTTATTGAATTAAATAAATAATTTTTGATGATTTAATTATTGGATTAAATAATTAATTGATGAAATTATGGTAGATTAATTTAATTATATATGTTATATTTATTAAATTAATGTGGAGAATTTTTATTATTTAAATTATGTATTTATGTGAGTTTATTGAATTAAATAAAATATTTAATAAGCATAATGTTATTTTAATTAATTTAATAATTAATTAGAGATTTAATAATTTAACATAATTAATAAATGAGAAATTTAATTTTATGACTATGTGAATTAATAAGAAATTATTATATTTTATTTAAATTAAATTAAATAAGATATTTGAATTATTGCGTAAGGGTGTGACATTACTGAACTATATTATAAGAGATTGATTAAAATAATTAGAAGTAATAATTAAGTGGTAGCCAAACAGGGCCTCAAAAGAAGTTGAGAGCAGTTAACCACGTATGGGTTAACTGACCTCAACGTTACTGGTTATTGGTGCGCCTTCATCAGTTTTCATTTTTACGTATTTTCAATTAAGAGTGCTAACTCGAGAGTTCAGAGAGAATTCAGAGAAACATTAAGAATTTATGAGTTTTGTGATTTGAAGAAGTATCTGAGAAAGATTTCATCTCTACAAATCTATACTCTGGTAATCTCTTTAACCCAATTTCAAATTCACGTTGTTTATATTTTTATAAAAATGGCTTTCAAGTCTCTGTAATTAAAAAAAGAGTAATAATTTGTGTGTGTATATATATATATATATATATATATATATATATATATATATATATATATGATAATATGTTATTATAACATGTTTTTACCATATATGTATGTTTTCATAATATCAATTGTATATAAACATGTCGTAATTAGATTTTTTGAAATTATAGTATATGAAAGTTGGATATATGGCCCTTACGTACAAATTAAATGCTTTAATCATATGTTGTATCAAAAATTTACACTTGTGTATGCTTATGTATGTTAAAACGAAGGAAACAAACTCCGAATGGACAGATTTGGTGTTATAACGAACCGTAGTGTTAATCTTCATGTTTTATTTTCAAAAACAACAAGAACAGTGAAATTATATAATTTGATTCAAGTAATTGTGTGTTTTAACTTGTTAAAATCACTCTATAAAGGTTGGGTAATGATCTTGTACGAATTCTAGTATATAAGTATGCTTAATTTAATGCATTTAATGATCATGTATTGATAATTCGGCTTGGCTCTGCATTTTTCGCGAACTCTAGTTTTCTGGAACTGGTAGTCCGCGCCGCAGCACCGACTGCAGGTTTGAGACCCGCGCTGCAGCGCCAGCCACGCTACAGTGCCATTGTCCAGGCCGTAGCGCTGGGCGCGCCACAGCGCCAAGAACAGGCTTGATGGTGGCGCCGCAGCGCCGCTCTGCAGTATTGTCCAAAAATGAGAATTTAACTGTTTTAATTCAGGGAATGTAATAGTTACCTAATCTAATGAACATAAAAATGTGTTAGTCATATTATGTGAAGTTAAAATTAGACTCTTAACATGTTAATGAGATACTTACGTGTTTAAATGAATTGTTAAACGCGTAGTTAGCTTGTTGTTCGTGTAGTGTAATATTATGTGAAAACAAGTGTTGTAATTTGACTAGGTATAGTCATAATCAGAGTTAGACAAAAAAGAATGAACTTGTGATGATTAGTTACGTTATAATTAACTGGTATTGTAAATGTAAATGGTATGTAGGATTAAATCGAGGAACCTATATAGTTAACGGGTAACCTACGCACGAGGCAAGTTTCCTAACCCTACTCGTTATAATTATATACGTTTATAAACTTACCTCTTTACATCGAAAAAATTCTTGTTATTATTAATCAAGTTCAATTTGTTATATTAAAGGTTATTAATCTTTTCAAAGTATGATTCTGTTATACAATATTTATTCTATTGTATACCTTTTGAGTTTGTTATTCGATTTAAATATCAGTTATTATTGAAGCTTGTAAGACTAGCGAACCCTTATTGATTCGACTAGTCCATAGTTAATGAACGTTCTAAATTTCAGAATCCTTATTGAATTTATCAAAACCAAACTTCCTTTGGTGCGAACTCTAATGTCAAACTGAGATGAACAACCTGTATAGGGGATTACTTATGCATTAGCATTAAGATATTGTGCACAGTATCGTACTAAGGACTGATCCCCCTAAGTACGAGTAGAAGAGTCCATAGTCTTATGACTGTTAAAGGTTTCAAGTATAACCCTTGATAACCTAGGACATATTTCAAGGTCTTATGACCCTCGGAAGTTCTTTTGATTCTTGTTATTCATTCTTGATTCAAAAGTTGATTCAAAAGTCTTTGATTCACTCGCATGTTATTATATTGTTGTTTCATTATTATATTTGTGGGCAATCGTGCTCACTCTTACGTAATAATAACATTACAGTTAAGAACGAAAGGTCCGACGAGCCTTCTTCTAGAAAAGCCAATGGCAATATTAACAAGTGATGAAGACTTGTTGTTTATGTGATTATGTATTTATGTTTCATACTTATGTTAATGTTGTGTAAAACTATTATTTGTTTATGTTTTCGCATTTGAGGTTTATGGTTAGTATGACCTGGGATTGATGTATTTATTTCAGATGATGTAACTCCTTAAGGAGATGATTTATTTCTATCTATTTACGCTTTCATTTTTTATGGGTAGATAGACATATGATTTTTTTATAGTGAACACCAAATCATGTGGAAATTAAAGTACCCGGATTTGGGGGTGTCACAACCATGTAAGCTGCGCTTGAATCCTCAAAGAGAAACGTCAATCCATAAGAGATGGAACTACATGGGCTCCCCTATACAAAGGAGTACCGGCGACCATCTATGTTGCGGTCAACCTCAAAGAGGGAAGCCACACTCCTCTCCACATCTACATATAGAAACCAGTCCCAAGACACCAAAGATGGTAAGGAATACACACAGATCAACGATCCATTCTGAAAGATCCTGAGACATCTCAATGTCTGTCCATCAAGAAGGAGTTCAGAATACATCAAGATCACAAGTCCTAGATAAACAGGTAAATATCAAGCAAGCAACAATGCATAACTAAAAGGGAAGTGATCAAAATATGTTTCCCTGCTATATATAATGATGTTTGATATATACAATGTGTACTGTACATTAAAAAATGGCTAAACTAGTATGTGTAGAAAAATACAAGCCCATCTATAAGTCGGTGTGTATACGGACTATCAAGTCCAACATCGCATCCCTCTCAGAAGAAGGAGGTAGTGCTGTGATCTCCTATACAAGGGTCTCCACGCAAGCTAACAGATCTACAGCCATCTGCATGGTGACACTGTGCTCATCAATATATGTACTCATCTCTGCAATGATGCCAGTAGTAAGGGACCTCACTGTGGCACTGTTTGTAACGGCTACATTCCGGGTAGATATAGCGCTATCCCGCTCAACTATCACTGCATCTCGGGCTGATCTGGCCTCATCTCGCTCAATAATAGCGGTATCTATACGAGCTAAGGCATCATCTCTCTCTAATAGAGCGGCATCTCTTTCATCAAGAGTTGTCAACATCAATGCCCTAGCCTGATCTCTCTCAAAGGTCATTAAATGCAAACTCTGCACTAAATACTCTGAAGGGGGAGTCACAGCTGCAGAAGTACTAGGAGAGTCAACAAGAGCTGCTACCGAACAAGAAAAAAGCTCCTCCTCCTCGGTGTCAGAATCAATGTCCTCCATGGTCTCTCCACCATCTGAATCAATCCTCAGCACTGTGGATACTACCGTAGCCGATGAAGTCTCTGTCTCCATCCACGCAGAATACTCTGACGAACAGCCCGAATTGCTAACAGAAAAATCAGCATGCTCACGCTGATCCCAGTAGGCATAAACCCTGGATCTGTCATCTGCTGACAAATGGCGAAAAGCTAAACGCTGACCTAACGCCCCCTCAAAAGGATGGAAGTCCTGAAACTGATCAAACTGTGCCATCACAACTAGTGGGTGGTAGGTAGTCATGTCCCTCAAACCAGCAAGAGGGAGATAATCCATGCTAGGGACATGAGTAATAAAACTGTAGGGTGAACTGAGCCCTGTACATGGTAGAATGGATCTCCAATCCCTACCAAGAACACCGACCAGGATACATCGTCTACACACTCTGCTGGCTGAAAGGAGTAAGACATGGCTATCTCATGGGAAAAATAATACCCATGCCATCGGAATGTGCCAATCGGTCTCAAGTGTGACATGAACCACACGTATAATATGATCGAGCTGCCTGTAAATACCCTTGCAGGGTAGGTGTGGCAAAACGTGGCTGATCTCAATGTCTCTACCACAATCATCGGAATAATGGTATAACCCTCCCTGAGAGCTATCACTGCCATGATAACACCGATGTCCAGCTCATCCATATATCGTGGCATATATACATACGCTACTACACACATCACGAGTACATGTACTCTGGCCACATGCCACTGATCCTTTGGCGTGGTGAAATCCCCAGAGTATCGTGCATAACTATCCACTGAGCCAAATCTGTCTATTAGAAAATGCTAGGACAATATATGGTCGGATGTAATCTCATCATGTACTACTCTACGTCGTAACCCGGTGAGGGTCATGAACTGCCGCGCATAACTCTGACAGCCATCCGAGTGTAAGGTCTGACTAAGGGCAAAGCCGTTAACAACTTATACTCCTCCAGCGTAGGAGTCAACTCCTGGGTCCTAAACCGAAAAACCTGCCTCTCCGGTACCCAGTGCTCTAGTGTGCCATCTACGAAGCCCAATGGAACCTAGAACGTCAGAAGGGTCATGGAATGCTAAAATAGATGATCTACAATCACCCTGTCTGAAGGGGATACAGTATCATACCAAGATCTCAAGCATTTGGCCACCAATACTAGTAGGGTGTGATCAATACAGCTAACTGTCGAGGACGACATCTGTATGGGCCGTATCATAAAACCATCCAGGGGTCAATGCTAAATATCTCTGGACATACATATGCATGACATAATACATGCATGATAGATAATAGATGGCAATATGATGTAGGGAATGGAAAAATAATACATACATTCCTAAGTACATCATCATCTAAATACATAATCTCTGTACAACTGAAAAATACAGGGAAATGGGGAACAGCCGCCCTACTACTAACAAAGGCCAATCAGAAGAGATAACGAGAATGGGGCATAGTCACCCAATATCTAACAGAGGCCTATCAAAAGATATAACAAGAATATACATCAGAAGAAGTGAAGGGTGTCGATGTCCACATCATCAATCATGTCCACCTGATGTAACTCCTCCTGAGTCACTGGATCTCCATCAACGGGGATGTCAAGCATATACAGTTGAGGATCTGCACCGGCAAAGCCATATAGGTCTCCTAAGGGGCCAACATCTGAGCTGGAAGGATCAAAAGTATCCACCTCTGAAGGATCTCGGCCCAAATGTCGGATGAAAAAATGTGCCCGGTCTAACTGCCGGGTTAAACTGTCAATCTATGTCAAATGAGTCGGATCTCGGACACAGGCCATCCAATTAGTCTTCATCATGGATCCAGAAACCATATCCCCCATGAACTGAGTGGCGTGGGTCTGGGCTCTGATGGTACGAGGGGACCACCAGCGGTATAATGCCTCCTGGGTATATGAACCCTCTGACAGAGTGTAACCGTCAACGCCTAATAACGGGATATCACTGGCGGGTGACTGTAACACAGGCCAATAACGCCTGGCAGGAGGCAAGATCGGTACATGAATCTCTCCTGTGGTGCTCCTAATAGTACGCTCTCCTAAATAGAGCTTCCATCCTCTATCTGTGAAGAGAGGAATCCTACGGGTGGATATCACATACTCAACAACAGTCGGGAATCCATCCTCAAATCCAACTGACAAATGTTCCCCAGAGTAGGGAACCCAAGTGATGGCATCAGCTGTCAACAACTCCAACTGTAAGCGACAATGGGTGAAACCCTCAGCTACAGGAACCTCCACTAAAATGGAGTGATGTCATTGCCATCCTCGTGGATAGGTATCTAAACTTAACACACTCACAGGACGCAAACATAGAAGCCTCTCATAGGCCCAAAACTGCCAATACAAAGGCAAACATCTGTTGTTAGTGAACACTCTTAACCTGTACATGGGAAATCAATAGAGAAATACTCACCAGTAGAATTGGGTAAAATCCTAGCCAAGCCTCTGTCAAGCACTGCGAATGTATGCACATTCCCTTGAGGAAATAGGCAAAGGTGTAGGAGCCCCAATCATACTCTCTAATACGGTTCACCTCCCTAGTGGCGCTGATCAAAGTGAATGACACCGTGGAAGAGTTGTCTGCTATGAAACAACCCCTGATAGTAATAAAGAAAAATTGTCGAATAATATGATCCCTGACTCTCACATCAGCGGGCATGGGCTCACTCAATAGCCCACTCATAGCATCTACGCTCAAAGGACCCGTACGGATGGTCTAACCCTTGAGCGCCTCAGCCAGAACTCATAACAAGAATCTGACGGCAGTCGAGGTAATGTTCGCCGTACATGGCACTGGCACCCCTCCAAACTCCATACCAGTGATAAACCGCCAATCTATCGACATCATCATCACCCCATAATCCAACAAATTGAGAGACTGAGTCTGGTGAAACCAGCACTCAGACAATGCCCTGAGGTAAAGATATTCATTTGTATTCATCTTTGTACTACGGGCTAAAGATATTCATTTGTATCACCAGTTGGTCATGTTCATCTCAACACCTGTTCATCTTTGCACTACGAGCTAAAGATATTCATCAGGTAATCATTCATCTTTGCACTACAGGCCAAAGATATTCATCAAGTATCACCATTTAAGACTGAGGATGATGAAAAATATTTTAAAGAACGAATCCAGTGAGATAAAGGACACGATTAGGGATTCATAATTTAGTTTATCTAAGTTCAAGAATACTCCATAATAATCAATTGTGGAGAAAAATTCAAGAATAAAGTTCAAAACATAGATCCAATCAAAGATTGGAGCCATAACAGACAACTTGGATACAGAAAAGAAAACTCAAGGAATTTCTGATCATTTCAGAAATTATACAAGCAATACTTACCATAGTAAGTTTAGAGTTAGGAATCTGAAATGAACAATATACGAAACTACAAATGGATTTTCAACTGTCATGCGGTAGTCTGCGTAGACAGATCATTTCCATAATTTAATAACAATTGAATATGAAGGGTTATTCACCAGGCATGCGGTAGTCCGCGCAGACAGGTTATTCCCATAGAATAATAAAGAATGGAATAACAAAGGATTTTACCTTGCATGCGGTAGTCAGCGTAGACAGGTTATTCCAACAGAATAATAAAGAATAGAATAACAACCCTTACGAGTATTGACAGAAAATAACTCTCTTCATGAATATGAAAGAAATAATACCTCTTACGAATACAACAAATAATATCCCTTACTTTAGTAGAAGATTGAATACTGAAGTAGAGTAGTAGCAAAATACTCTTCCTCTTGCTCTCTATAGTTTCTCTCTCTAGAGTTTCAGTGAATTCGTAAGAAATAATGAACGAATGAGCTTCTATTTATAGAAAAAAGGACTGAATAGTAACTAATTCATGAACGGCCCAGATTAATTTACTTTTAAACGGATGGTTCATATTAATTTATTATTAAAACTTAAAGCAACGGTCAATACTGATTTACTATTAAAACTTTAAACCAGCGATCCATATTGATTTACTATTATAACTTTCCACTAGCGGTCCATATTGATTTACAATAATATCTTCAACTAACGGTTTAAAAAATTAGCACATCCCCTCATGGAATAATAAGTCAAACTTATAACAAATACCTCATAACAAACCCCTCTATTTATATCAAAAAATTGAATAAATAATTATGACAAATCACTTATCTTTAATAAATACATTTTTAATCTATTAACAATTATTCATCGTTAATATTATAACTCACAATATTTAACAACCATATCATTCCCAGGAAAGAAAAGGCTTTTCGATAAGGATTTCTTCCTATTGGCGCGCAATTAGGTGACCAAACCTCTCATCGACAAAACTTTCTAGACATCGTCAATATTACAAATAATAATATGAATAACTTTGTCGTCTCAATTATTGATTAAATAATATAAAATATTATTCAGATGATATTGTGACAATAATTGAATCAAATAACGTGAGATACTATGTAGCAATTATTATAGCAATAATTAAGTATAACTAAGTGACTTCTCACGTAAGCATCAATAATCAATATCGTGTGCTACTATGCAACCACGCGTATTACTGTACTTTTATCACAGGGTATTTCAATAGTTTAATGGTATCAATTACGTCGTTATTTATCAAAACTTAAACTTGTCGCTTTCTTCATCCGACCGTTTTTCATTATGGGGACCACAAATGGCTGCTCCATCGTACGAATATTCTTTGACAACAAGAATATTCCACGACCAAACGAATATTCCTCGACAATAATGAATATTTTATAACCACTTTCTTATTTTGCAAAATTTGCACATTTCACCCACAACCAAAGCATTATATCAAATTAACACCTTATTATTCACAATAATATTCGATTTTATTTATAAAAAGTTGGGGTCTTAAAGCTCACCCTTGTTATATCATGATAACCAATTTCAAATTTAGACGAAGGCTCGAAGAAAGACAGAGGAAAAAGCAAATTTCAAGAGTATATTATTGCATTTAGAACTATTAAGTTATCTGATGTAAATGATGTTGTAAACCTTTTACGTTATTGAAGGTATGCATTAAGTTAAGGTTGTAGACCTTGGGATATGTTATAGAGTTTATTATATAAATAATTTATGTTTATATTTTCTGAATTAGTTAGAGAATATGCAAGAGAATGATGTATTGTGATGCACCAGGTCCGAGGTTCAAGGGACCTAGATTTGGGGGGCACTACATTATTTACGGGGTTAGAATTTGATGTCCCGGGGTTGGATCCGAGACTTAACTTTGATCTCCCGGGATTGTCTCCAGGACTAGAATTTGATCTCCCGGGGTTGTCTCCGGGACTGAAATTAATCTCCCGGGGTTGTCTCTAGGGTTAGAATTTTGATCTCCCGGGGTTGGAATTGATCTCCCAAGGTTGTCTCCGGGACTAGAATTGATCTGTCGAGGTTGTGTCCGGGACTGAAATTTGATCTCTTAGGGTTGTCTCCGAGACTGGAATTTTGATCTCCCGGGATTATCTCTGGGGTTGGAGTTTGTGTCCCGGGGTTGTCTCCGGGGCTGGATTTTGATCTTTCGGAGTTGTCTCCAGGACTGGATTTAACGATTCAACTTGTAGGGTTGTCTTTGGAAGACGATTCTGCCCTCCTGCATGATTAGTAACATGAATGCAAAATTTCGAGTGTCTACATTGTGTAAAATGAAAGTTTGTATTAATTAAATAATTAACTTAAATAAAGATGTGACAAATGGGCCTTATAATAAGAGAATTATAAGCCTTATATTAAGAGAATTATAAAAATAAATAGAAAGGAATTTTATTTAAGTAAGCCAAACAAGGCCTTGTGGCTGTTGGTTTTATAACTGCTAAGTTTATTGCGCAAGTGTAACTCTTAATTGCAATAAGGGTTGGGTTTTACGTTATTTATAAAGGCAGAGAGAAGGAGATAAATAGAGAGAGTTCAAAGAAAATTGAGAAAGAGAATAAATTCTCTAAGTAATTGAGAAGGTTTTTGAGAATCAAGAAGGAGGAAGAAGATTAATCAAAAGAAATTAGATAATCTTCATCATCTAATCAAGGTATCAATCAAGGTATCAATCAAGTTCTAAAGCTTTAAAATATAGTTTTCAAGTTCTTCACCTAAAAAGCTATTTTGGGTTGGATGATGTGAAAAGATGTTGTATATATATGTTATGGGTTTGTGTAATCCATATTACATCATCTAAAAATGGTTTTGGAGTAATTAAATTCATGATAAAGTTTTGAAAGATGAAGATTAGATTTTTTTTGTAAATATGTGTTTTGGCTTTTTTGAGGTCAAAAATTGGTTAGTAATTTGAGTTATAATTTGTAAATCGATAATGGAAGTTGTTAATATATTAAAAAATGAAAACAACGGAGGTTTAATGGAGTAATTTGGTTGAATAACGAATTCATGGTGTTTGATCTCGCTAAGCATGTTAAAACATAAAAAATTTAGTATGAACTTTGGAATTGGGTTAATTGAATGGTTGTTGGTGTTTTTGGGTCATGTTGATTTTCTTATATGTGGTAGTTTTAAGAGTCAGGAGTCTATAGAGTCAAAAATGGACTGATTTGGACACGTATAACTTGAGTTATGTAGATCGGAAGGAGAAAGGGTCAAAAAATCACGAAGAACAAAAACTGCAGAATTCCTCATTGATGCATGGTGCCGCAACGCTGGCCCATAGGCTATTTTGGGCGCTACAACACCGATCTTGGTCAACTAGGATCCGGGCCTGGCACCGCAGCGCCGTTAATATAAAGGGAACCGGCACCGCGGCGCCGGTAGGCAGACAGGCGCAGATAAGAGTTTCTAATTGCATGTTTTAAGGAAAATTAAATACGAATGATTCTAATGAATATTATTCACTTAATAAGGTATAATGAGGCACTACAAGAAATTACACAAAAAATGACGCTAAAATATGTCACATAAAATTCAATTGATGTTAAGTATCAATTGAAAGATGAAATTTAAATATTTATTTGGAAGTTAATTAGATTAATTTAATTAATCTAATTACTGTAAAGGCAAGACGAAGTAACTTAATTAATATTAAATGACTATTTAAGTGAGGTGTTTTGAAGGCATAAAATGAAAGTTATGAAAGTAAAACATTTAATATAATGTAACGATAAGCTATAAAGACTTAACTAAACGTTAAGTAGTGATTGAAAGAAAGACAAGAGGTGGAAGTTAACTTAATTAATGTTAACTAGTATTGTACATCTAATGTGATGTAAAGATAAGGTTTAAGATTTAACTAAATGTTAAGTGTCAATATCGTAACGAGTAATAAGTTAAAAGTTAACACAATTTAATTGAACATTGTGTATCGATTAAAAGGAAGGGTTATGAGATGTAGAGTAAAATTTACATAACAACTAATAAGTGTTGATGTGTGACCAATATTTGATGCGTAATATTATATGTTATGTAGGATTCATGAAGTGCAAATAATTCTAAGCTATTTTTTGTAATTAATAATCTACAAACCAGGCAAGTCTTTCAGATCCTATTTGCTTTATGAACTTGGTAACTGATTGTTGTAATTCAAACTGTTGAATGTATGCAAAATTAGAAGTTTGATGTATTGTTAACGACCGAAGTTGCAAGGCGAATTATTGAAATTTTGGGGTCGTTACAGAATGACATAGAAATGAGATTTTAAATGTTGGGTGCTAGGAATGTTTATTCAACCTCATTATATGATTATAAAGAAACTTAAAACATGTAATAAGGTCTAATCGCAGAATGTAATCACGAAGGTGATAATAATAAGTTGTGAAGAACTTAAACTGAATATTCGTGAGAATTAGAGTTATTGTTTAACACCATGTTGTGTATCATTATAATAGGAAGTTCAGATTGGAATATGTGAAGGTAAAGATAAGGTTGAAGGTTAGTGGTGAGTATTAATCGAGGTGTCGATATGATTCAAAATGTGATAAAATGAAAGGTCTAATAGACTTAATGAAATGTTATGTAACACTTTACAAGAAGGATTTGAGAAGCGTGCCATGAAGTTTTCTAAGTATGTTAACTAAACTTAGTGTACAACTAATATGATGTGAAGGTAAACTTTAAAGACTTAACATGTGACGCCCTCAAAATCTGGGTACTTAAAACCCGTACTTGGTGCTCAACGATAACATTCATTCAAACTATTTAATTTATTAATTAAGTAAAATATTATATCAAAGTTGTCTACTTCCCAGTTACAATAACCTCTAAGTACTTCATTACATGATAATATTAAATTATTATAATACATAGCTACAGTTATTACAAATAACACTTTATGGCCTATCCCTTCAGCTTGCCCTTTCCTTTGTCATCGCCAGAACCTTCTGGTCGATCAAGCTTAACTGAAAAAAAATAAATTTAAAGCAAGAATGAGCATTTAATTGTCGAGCAAGTAATAACCATTAGCTGAAAGAAATAAATGTTTTCTTTGAACTATACTTCTACAACGAATCAATAGTTATAAAATAAATTAAAACAATGATGGACAATATATCAAATCATTTACATTTTAGAAACTACGTACTGACTATGAATACTGAGCGGTCAATAGACCATGAACTTTCATTTTTAATTTTGAAAAGGTTTGTACAGAAATTCATCTGCAAACCGTTATGACTTACGGACACATTGGGTCATCAGCTCGTATGCCCTGTATTGATCAACACTACATGCTAGAACGATATTTACGTTCATCATAACCGCCTTTGGTGCATTAAAGTTTCCTAATTTTGGAATGTTCATACTCAGTCTGGAGTCCGAACCAAAATAATTTAGTTAGACGACAATAATATTCAATCATGTTCAACGATACATTTCAAACTATGTCTAGCCGAGTCTAATAGCTTAGACAGCTTTTAATCTTGTATACATACCGAAATTCAATAGTATGTATCAAAACTTGTTCAAATACAACCATTTTCCAAGTGAGGACACTTACATAACCAAACTTAGCTCATAACGAATAGAATAAATCTTGGTCATATATGGATCAAATGAAGACAGTAATAAGATACTGATAAACAATGAACATATAATAAATATCATTATGGATGTGAATATTCAGCAATAATTATTTACGAACATACTTTAAAAACAAATAATTCGAGTTTGAGTCAAGTAAACTTGCATAAACATATACCTGTTTGCACAAAATAAAAGTAGTGCGTAAGGTTTAGATAATTGCTCAATATAAAATAGAGTTTGGATACTTGCTTACAAAGATCCATTGTATAAAGTAAATACAAGGGTTAAGATACTTTTTGTGATTGTTGCTTACTGCTACGCAATATAGTTCTATCTTTTATACAAAGACATATCATTAATAAGATTATTCTTTCAATAAGAATAATACATTACAACTCATAATACTGATGTTTACAGTGATCATAAAACTTAAGCACATTGTCATGTATTCATAACCGTCATTAGTGCATATATAAACACTTATCAGGTCAAACTATATAAGTCTGGATTAATTTCGGCATCAATTCGGTGTCCTGATGGTTTTATCGGATAATTATCAAGTTTATTTTCAATTAAACTCTATTTAATAACTTCAATATTATTTTAGATAACTCAATTATCATTTATAATATTTTTCGAAAGCTAATAATAATTTTTAAATACTTATTATCATTTATCATAATTTTTCAACCATTAATATCATTTTTAAATGATTTAATTATTAATTAATCTCATTATCATTAATATTTAAATAATTTAAAATATTAATGAAATCCTTGTCAAAACATTAAAAGTTATTTATTATAACTTGAAACATTTTTAGAACCTTAATATCACCTTCAAATGATTTTTGAAGTATCAAAATCATTTTTAAATAACTACCATTAATATTAAAATATTAATGTATTTTATTTCAAAATATTAAAAGTTATTTAGTATAACTTAAAACATTTTTAAACCATTAATATTACCTTCAAATGATTTTTAAAGTATTAAAATCATTTTTAAATAATTACCATTAATATTAAAATATTAGTTTATTTCATGTCAAAATATTTAAAGTTGTTTATTATAACTTAAAATATTTTTAAAACCTTTATATCATTTTTAAATGATTTTAAAACATTAAAATCAATTTTAAATAATTTATTTAATATAATTATTAAATAAATTTATTATCATTAATATTTAATTATTAATAAAATTTATCTCAAAATATTAAAAGTCATTTATTATAACTTAAAATATTTTTTAACACTTTAATATCATTTAAAATGATTTTTAATATATTAAAATCATTTTTAACTAATTTATTTAATACAATTATTAAATAAATTTAATATCATTAATATTTAAATAAATTAAAATATTAATGAAATTTTTGTCAAAATATTAAAAGTTAATTTTTATAACTTAAAATAATTTTTAAAACTAATTTATGAATTTTTAATAATTATTTTCTATTTTTTTCTATTTATTTAAATTAATTAAATAAATTTTCATTAAAAGTGTCACTACATAGTTTTTAGTGACAAAATCTGTCGCGATAGGTGTTCTTCATCAACAAAGAACAGCCTTGGTCAATGCCATGTGAGCTACTTTGACCATTAATAAATTTGATCTGATGATGTTTCTAGGCATAAGAGTGTATCAATGATGTTCTACTAATGTAATACTACAAGTCTATATCAATTTCTAGGTCTAACTACATCATATGAAGAAGATATAAGGGGTCAAAGTTGTTGTCAAGCATGTTCTTCATTTTTTGAAATTTCTAGAAAATGCAGACAGTGTTGGTTGCTATATTGGAGTTTTAATAACTTTTTTTCTAGGCATGGTTTAAGTGATCCAGTGTCACACTTTTGTAGTATACATGTCAATGTTCAAAAGTGTTACACTTATCAAGCTTAACAACATAACAGAAGCAAGATCTGGCTTGGTCAAAGTACTTGTCAGAACTTGTTCTTCAAATTTCTGGAAATTCCAAAAATTCATCTTTGCCAGTTGGTCAACCCATATTTAAGCATCAATAACTTGGATTCTAGTTATGATCTAGGTGTTATAGTGTCGTGGTTTGGTAGTCTATATGTCAGAGTATAAAAGCTATACACTTTCATGGCTTAACAACTTAACAAATACGAGATCTAATCTCTGCAAAACTTTGTCAGAAAGCTTTCTAGGTTTCTGGGTTTTCCAGAACCAGTTTTTCATGACTGGTCAACCATGTTTGACCATTAATAACTTGAGATCTAGACATGCTATGGACTTGATTTCACTTCCAGTCTACTCTCCCAATTGACATACTATATCAATGATACACTTACAAGCTCAAACAATTAACAGAAGGAATTTTTACGTGGTTCAGCCCCTATCCTCTATTCTAGTAGCCTAATACACGTCCAATACCAACTAGTATTGGAGACTCTCTTTATTAATTAACTTTTTTTACAATTAAACCCCTTTACAAAATAAGTTTCGCAACCTTTGAGTACTTATACTCCCCGAGCACCTTTGCTCCTCGTGTACCTATGCACCCTTAAGCACCTATGTTTCCTTGAACTTGCTTGTAAAACCCCTAATCCAACCCGGATTAGAAACCTTAGACTAACAACTTAGTCTACCACATGTTTAAAGAATTGATCAAAGATATGACAACAAAATAAACTATGATCAGAGCATTAATTATATCAACAATTCAAAGCTCAACTAATATGCAATGATCAATATTAAAGATAAAGATATCACCGATTTAAGCGCAAAGAGAAAAGCTAAAATAATTGAGAGCTTGATGCTCAATAGCTTTGTAGCGATTCTTCACAATTTAGAGACTTCCAAAACCCTTATGATCATTGTATGTGAAGAAAGATTAAAATCAGAGTGTATAGATTATTTCTTTTTAGAGAGTATTCTGATTTCCTTGTCTCTTCTATATTCATATCAAGCAATCCCTTTATAAATGAATTCATGAATTGCTAGTTGCCCGTTGGAAATCTCAAAAAGATTAAACTTGATATCATACCTGTTTGGACATAAATGTAGACAGGAGAATATCATGCCAAAAATAAATGGCCAATCACTTTTGTAGCTGTTACCCATCAAGAATTAATTCCAAGACAGATTTATATATATAGACGTTAATAATTGATCTGCTTAGGATTTCTTGGGTAATAATAAATTTGTTTTGATTGACCCAACTAAGTGAGTATATACCATTTTGGTAATTGAATATTATATGTCTGCTGGAAGTCATAATTACAGGATCAATTAGTCATGAAGTCAGCTAAGACAAAACTAACTAATTGATTACCTTTGATTCTGGCTAATGAAGCAACGTGCTTGTTAAAGATAAATATTTTAAAGATTCCATTACTTTTGGCAATGCTAATTATGTGACTCATTAGTCCCACTAAATAACAATCATTTGCATGATTAGTGCATTATCGTTAAATAAAGTAGGAAATCTCTTTAAAGTGAATTAACTAGCCATGTAGGTGAATAACTTAGTTTCCATACTTAGTAGCTTAGTAAGGAAGTAACTTTTAGAATTTAGAATATCTTTAATTATGGAATCTAATTAAACAACCTTAATTATGGAATCAATTAAATCAATTTAGAAGCTTTAATTATGGAATCAATTTAAGCACCTTTAAATATGAAATAAAGATATCAATTAGATTTACATTTAAGATTTCATCATTTAAAAATACTTTCATATTAATTTTATATACCCAATTAATTTGTTCCATTATAAATTAATCACTTTCATAATTATTTTCATTTAATGCATATCTTTCCATATTAATTTTGAAAAGCCTAATTAATTTATATATTACTTTCATGATTATGGAAAACCTAATAATAGATAATCCATATCCTAATATTTATGGAAACAATCGTAGTTAAAGATATGAAATATAATGAAAGATAATGATCTTTTTAAAACTCATTTACTAACCAACTACATCAATTATGGGAAGTATCAATATTTAAAAAACATTTCTTTATTTATTTTGAAATCCCAATATATTTATATATTACTTCCATGAATATGGAAAACCTGATATCCTAATATTTATGGAAACAATCTTAGTTAGAGATATGAAAGATAATGATTTTTTTAAAACTTATTTACTAACCAACTCCATCAATTTTGGAAGTATCAATATTTAAAAAAAAAACATTTCCATATTTGCCCTCACTAATTAGCTTTCCAAGAATTACTCCAATTAATTGATCCATGCTAATTGATTCTAAAGATATGAATATTTATTTTCTTAATCAATTTTAAGAAAAGTTCAATTAATTAATAAATCATGGAAAAATAATGAACAACTTAATCCCAAGATACGTGGTATAGATTTATAAAAATCTATTTTAAATTAAATCCTTTAATTATGGGAAGGCTTCAAAATTAGCTTTTCAAAAATTACTCCAATTAATTAATATTTTATCCTTATTAATTTTGAAAGCTTAATTAAATATTTTCATAATTAATCTTTAATTAATTAACCATTTTAATTTATTCCACAATTAATTAATGATGCAATGCAATGCAAATCCTAGAGCCTTGATTGAGAAATAATTAAAGCTAGGATCTTACATTTATTTCCTAATGAGTCAATCAGTTCTTCAAGCCTTCATGTCTTCAATCCTTTAACTAAATCAAAGCTTCAAGAATGCTTTTAATATCATGTAAATGCATGAGTAAACATTTTAGTGCAATAGGAAAGTCATCATCAAAACCTAAGGTAGGAATATGACCAAGTCAACACATACTATATCAATGATACACTTACAAGCTCAATCAATTAACAGAAAATGATCTATGGGCTCTAACATTTGACTGTCAGACCTCAATTTTAGGGTTTTTGGCAGTTTTCTTAAATCTTGATTTTTTGCATTTAAATGTTATAGATCCACGATTTATCATCATAGATCATCAAATAACATATCATAGCACATATATAAACATCAAAACATAAAATCTCCCTAATCATACAAGATCTAAACTAGGGTTAGAGTTTATACCTTTTTATACAATCTTTTGATTTCTGCCCTTTGATCTGATCTTGGATAGTGTATGGGGTGTTCTTGGCTGAACTTATGACTTAGTTTCTCTCAATATTTCGTGGTCTGGGAGATAGAGAGAGAGAGAGAGAGAGAGTTGGCTAAGCTTAGAAACAAAAGTGAAGGTTTTCTTAACTTTTAATCTTCTAATCTTTGGTTCAATGTATAAGGATGTTGATAGGTTTCATTGGATGGCTGATTGGAATTGGTTTAGAGCATAGGTGATATCTAAAGTATTGACTCACCAAGATTTGCCATATCTTTTACTTAAAACATAAGGTAAAGGGTATTTTGGTCATTTCGCATTTAAAAGGGTATTTTGATAATTTCTCACATAATTTTAAGGGTATTTTGGTAATTTCATATGTTTCCCTTAAACTTTAACCCTTAGGGTTTGATAATCACTATTAGGGTTTGCTAATCACCATTGGGGTTTGAAAATTAGAGTTTAAGGTTATCGGTTAAGGTTTAAGGTTTCCAAATCTAAACTTAGGGATTCTAACTAATCGTTAGGGTTCCCCTAATTAGGTTTACAACCAATAACATTTATCCTTAATCACATAAACACAATTACTTATCACTCTTGAATATAATTTAAATTATAATTGTATTTGTCGACGTCAGAATTTTTAATTGTCCCCTTCCGTTACATGTTCTTTGGTGTTCTCATTTTAAGTGAGATTTGTTTGAAAAAACAAGTGAAAAAGGTCCGACATGTATAATGTCGACGATTGGACTATAAGAGTCGCCAGTTGGTTTTTTAACTGGTTGTACCAACACAACCGAGAAAAGGTTTGCACATTGACCCAGTGATATGACACTGCTAAACGGGTTGGTGAAACCGAGATTCATTAGGGTCTGGGGACTTGGTTATGCAGAGGGAAGGTGTTAGGCACCCCCCGACATCCGTGTTACCACGGTGACCGCCTCTTTTCAAGAAACTGTTATCTGAATGTGTGTGTGTGTGGGTCAATGTGCTGTTATTTGGAAGTAGTGCGAGGCCTCGTTCGCACCTATATACACAGGGTTAGAATTTTATGTAAAAATTCAATTTTAAGCAAGATATGGCAGTTGTTTTATAAAAGAGGTTTCTCAAACCCTGATACTCAATAGTAATTGAGACCTTTTACACTCCCATTTTATTCCGTATTCGGCTGGATTGATTTTATTTGACAGATGCGAAGCATCCGTACGAAAATAATGTACAAAAAGGTGTTGAATTCCTCGTGGGTATGAAAACCATCTAAGAAAATCTAAACATCACAGATATATTTACAAGCTGCTTACAGTTGAAAAGGTCCATCACGGGAACCGAATCTAGATTCAGGGGACTGAATCTGTGATCACAGGATTCCTAGGCTCACATGATGCCGCAATTGATATAAAAGCATTAAGCAGGTATATATATAAAAGTCGTAAATATATATACAGACATGATCACCAACCACGAAGCACCTCCATGGGGGTTCAAAAATATAAATAAAGTTGTAAAAGCTATCAACCGCCACGAAGGAAACTCCAAGCGGGACGAAATGTACAGAAAGCTATAAAAACGGTCAACCACCACGAAGTAAACTCCAGGTGGGACGAAATGTATATATATATATATATATAAAAAGCATATAAACGCACCGGATATAAAATCCAGGCTCATCAGACAAAGTCCAACAATAGTTAATATATATAAGTATATATATATTAAAGCAGTAAACGCACCGGATGTAAAATCCAGGCTCACCGAACAGAGTTCGATAGTAGTTCATATATATAATTATATATATAAGAAAGCCATTAAACGCACCAGACATAAGTCTAGGCTCATCGAACAGAGTTCGACACGCAGTTCATATATATAAATGTATATATATACAAAAGCAATTAAACGCTCCAGACCGAAGTCTAGGCTCAATCGAGGCATAACTCGATAATGTTAGTCCATATATATTTAATATATATATATATATATATATATATATATATATATATACAAACTAAAAATAAACCACGGACCGAAGTCCGGGCAAAAGTGTGCAACACGACTCTCAACGTGTAGAAGGGTGTATGCAAAGATGAAGAGAAAAACTTTAAAGTGTGAAAGAAGGCTTACAGTGGGCTGCCAAAGAAGACTTCAATATCTTTAAAGTGGGTAAACACTGGCTTTTATAGGTATAAAATAAGCTATATGTGAGTTCACAAGTGTTTAAAATGAGAAAGCACTCAGTTTGGGGTGAGTACAGAGTAAATTGGGCAGGGCTTCCTCGCTGTTTTCTCTTCCAAAATGGCCACCCCAAGCCCTCTAATTATAGAGGGTGGAGCTGCAGGTACCTGCGGCTGGGTCGCAGGTAGACCAGAGGCAACCCAGGTTGGCCCGGGTTTTTCGGGTCGGGTCGTCTCGAAGTACGTGCACCCAGGCACTGTAATGTCCACTCAGACTTTCAGAAGTGCAATCTGGGCATCCGTTTGAGGTATACAGGACCTATTTCGGACCGCCGTTGTCGAGAGTTGTACGATGGCATGTGATTAGAGTTTGTGCAAAGTCATTGAAGATGGGACGGTGCCCTCCGGTCTTCAAACTTCAACTTTCATCCGTTACCCCGCACAATAGTCACTCGGGATTGGTTAGTCTTATGGGACACTGTTGCGTAGAGACGTTGAGACGACGTGGCGTGGCATCGTGTTGGTCAGATGATAATGTTGCCCCTCACCGGTGTAATCACTGGATTAGGCTGATAAAGCAGACGTTGGTCAGCTTCGCTGGGATTGGACTGCTATAATTTGTTGAAGGTCCTCATTGTCATCTTTGAGGTGTGCCTGTCTTCCCGATGTTATCGCCGGGCTGGTACAGTGTATCTCATTGTGAGCGCCGAGATTGAAGCTGGTTACATTTGTAACAAGCATTTCCGGGGTTATTGCCAAAATTGCATTTCTTGGGGTTATCACCAAGGTTGGTGGCTATTCCCATGGTTGGGACTGTGACTGGATACCTCGGGGTTATCTCCGAGATTAATCGGTCTTCTCCGGTGTGTGTTCCAATATTGATCTGCATGCCTCGGGGTTATCTCTGAGATTGGAATTGTTACTCTCAGATTGCGATCCGGGGTTGATGCTGAACTTCCGGTAGTGTCCAGCATGGATATGGATCTTCTTTCAGGGTTCCCTCTTAAAAGATGAATCAGCTCTCCTACAATGTTAGTGACAGGTGTACAAAAAATTTTGAGTGTCTACAGATGCCCATCTTTATCTTACTCATGCATGGCGATGCATGGGTAGGATAAAGAATCCTAGACACTTGAAACGTAACAAGACGAACATGGTACTATGGATAGCAACATGATGCAATTGTACGATGCATGTGTACGGGGTTGTAGACCAACACGCTAGGGATGATTGTTGGTTCCCTGTTGCTTCAACTTGGGATTGGCAACGATGACCAGATTTGATGTGTAATCCGAATCTGTTAGGATGTTGATGTTGGAGTTATCACCAAAGTCTTGTGTCTTTGATTATGACTTGATCCAGAAGATGTACCTCTTATGTGTGAGAGATCTATGTGGATGAAGCTTGATCTGCTTGAGGATGTGTATAACATATTCCATCATCAATCCTCCTTGATGATAATCTCCTGGTTTGTATCGTCAGGACATGTCACGATTCTGTTGGATTTACTGCCAACAACAAATGTTGTTAGGGATGCCCAACCTTCGTTGATTTGTGTGTTTCACCGACATATGAATCAACGACTGAAAAATCCTGTGGGATATACTGTCAAGGTTGCTTGACCTTCGCTGTCGTGTAGATCACCGGAACATTGCGTTGTGACCCCCGCCGGGGATCCGCTGGGGAGTGATGAATATAAACGTATGCAATGATTGAACAACTTTTCATGCTTCGATGGGTTTACTTGCCATAGGCTAAAATAAAGTCAATGCTACTTGACCTTCGTTGATTTGTGTGTCAATGGATGAGCATGCGTTGTAACCCCCGCCGGGGACCTCTTTTGTGAAAAGATTAGGGTGACAACCTTACGCTGACGGCATCGGACCTCTGTACGGTATTGCCGAATGTGGTATGCAAAGACTTAAATCATCGGTATAGTAAACCCTGTGTTCGGGCGAATACCAATGGATGAAAAGAAAGCCACAGTTGGATCCAGAAAAACCAGGATTTTAGGCTATTCTGCTCAATCGCGTGGCGTTTTTATCCCTGATTTGGCCTTTTCAGCTTGTAAGAACTCCTTTGCAACTCGTACTGGACCGAGCCGGAGGGATGGGACCCGTATGGGGGTGCCGCAGGTGCACCTGCTGCAGCCGCAGATGGGCCTGCGACCAACCGTGGATGATATAATCCAGCAGGTTGGTCTTACAAGTCACTTTTAACTTGCTTCATATAGAGAAAACCGCGAGCCATCTTCAGATCTGCTAAGTTCGAGCTATTTTCTGCAAATTCTGTCACCGTACGAGGGTTCTACACTATTCTGGTAACATATGCCTGTATTTTCTCTCATTTCTGTCCGTTGGATTTTGAGTTATCGCATGAAATGCATCTAAACACAGTAGTGATTATGTATGCACAAATGACTAGATAAAAAATGTTCAACATAATAAATGTTAGTATTAAACCATGCTAAACATAATGATGTGAAAAAATTTGACTTTTGAGACAGTCAAATTGGCACCTTTTTCTGCTATTTTTTTGTCCTATTTGAGGTCCAATGAGTATAAGGTAGCAAGGCAAAGTACTCCTAGTATTGAGGTTGGCCTTATGCATAATGATTTTAATTTTTAATACATATATTATGTATATGACTTTGGGGCAGGTGTGTTACTGAATGACCACCTAGACATGTATGTATGCATGTGGATAGTCCTATTTTTAAAGGGGACTATGGCAAAAATTTTCCAAAATGTAGGCATTGGGTAGTCATGCATTTTAACTCTATTATATGTTAAAGTAAATGCATGCATGCATATAGTCATAAAATGCATTCTAGAAAGCTCAAGGTAAGGAAATACCACACCCTTTCTGAGGTGATTTGGAGACTTATTGTCCAGATACTATGGATCCGGATCAGCCGAGCAGTTCCTATAGGACCACTTCTAGCGTACGGCAGAGGGCTTCTGAAGTGCCTCGTCCCCGTTCTGTCAGATAGCCTCGTCAGTTGGTGGAGGCCGTGATACGTCATGTCTAGGTAGATGTTCCAGACGTTGAGGATGAGGAGGCGGATATTTCGATAGAGGATCCTGCTCCTGCTGAACATGTCCCTTGTAGGGAGCTTCCTAGCATTCAGGTGGTGAATCCAGAGTTGCTGGATGATTTGGGCAGACATCCATCGATGTATTTGCATACTAACGAGGTATGGCGTTAGTCTTTGATCTTCCTTCTTTCCTATTGATGAGGATTAAAGGGTTTTGATGTGATATGCATTTCATGTAGGTTCCTGGTTTTACACAGCCTCGAGGGAACTGGTTCAGCACTTAGTCCATATATCAGGCTCTTCATCCTGACTATAGAGCGGTAGTGCATGAGTGGGGATTTAGGGCATTCTTCTCCATCCTTCCCCGTCGTTGTCCCTAGGGTTATCTCAGGGCATTGTCTGAGCGATGGTTTCATCAGACTTAGTCACTCCATCTGCTGGATTGTGAGGTGATAATGACGCCTATGGATTGGCAATTTATCACAGGTATGGAGTTCGGAGGGGAGCCAGTGCCTTGCATGGAAAATATTACCCCTACTACCGTTAGATCCTTATTAGGAGTTCCGGCAGTGGCGCTCAAAGGCAGGACTGTCCGTTCAGGTCCTTTGAGCGTAGATGCTATGAGCGGGCTATTGAGTGAGCGTATGTCTGATGATGTCAGGATCAGGGATCGCGTTCTGCGATGATTATTCCTGATGATCATTCGAGGCTGCTTCATAGCAGATAACTCTTCCATGGTATCTTTCGCTTTGATCAGCGCTACACGTGATGTGGACCGTATTGGAGAGTATGATTGGGGTTCCTACACCTTTGCCTATTTCCTCCGGCGCATGCGTATGGGGTCACAGGGTTTGACCGAGGCTTGGTTAGGATTTTACCCATTTTTGCTGGTGAGTATTTCTCTTGTCATTTACCATGTATAGGTTAAGAGTGTTAACTGACAGCAGATGTTTGCCTTTGTGTTGGCAATTTTGGGCCTATGAGAGGCTTCCATGCTTGCGTCCCGTGAGTGTGTTAGGTTTAGACACCTATCCACGAGGACGACGATGGCATCATTCGATTCTGCCAAAGGTCCCTATAGCTGAGGGATTCACTCATTGTCGTATACAGCTGAAGTTGCCGACGGCCGACACCATCACATGGCTTCCCTATTCTGGGGAACACCTGACTGTGGGTTTTGAGGATGGATACCCGACTGGAGTCGAGTATGTGATTTCCACCAGGAGAGTTCCTCTCTTCACTGATGGAGGCTGGGAGCTCTATTTAGGAGAGCGTGCTATTAGGAGCACCACAGGGGAGATTCGTATACTGATCTTGCCTCTTGCCAGGCGTTATTGGCCTGTATCGCAGTCACCCGTCACTGATATCCCATTGTTGGGGGTTGACAGTTTTGCATTGTCAGAGGGTCCATGAACTCAGGAGACGTTCCATCGGTGGTGGTCCCCTCACACTATTGGAGCTCAGTCCTACGCCACACAGTTTATGGGGGATATGGTTCCAGGATCCTTGATGATGACGGATTGGATAGCTTGTGTCTGAGATCCGACTCATATGGCCCAGATTGATAGTTTGACCCGGCAATTGGACCAGTCACACATATTTATCCGGCATTTGGGCAGAGATTCGGCAGAGGCGGCTTCATTTGATCCTTCCAACTCAGGCGCTGGCCCCTCAGGTGACCCATTCAGTTTTACCGGTGCGGATCCTCCTTTATATAGGCCTGACATCCCTATTGATAGAGATCCAGTGACTCAGGAGGAGTTACATCAGGTGGACAGGATTGATGATGTGGACATCGACACGATTGTCTTCTTCTGATGTGTATTCTCGTTATATCTTTTGATAGGCCTCTGTTAGATATTGGGTGGTTGTGCCCCATTCTCGCTATATCTTTTGATAGGCCTTTGTCAGTTGTAGGGCGTCTGTGCCCCATTTCCCTGTATTTGTAGCTGTACAGAGATGATGTATTAGATGATGATATACTTAGGAATGTATGCACTATTTTTTTCCATTCCCTATATCATATTGCCATCTATTATCTGTTATGCATGTATCATGTTATGCATATATATGTATGTCCAGAGATATTCGGCATTGACCCCTGGATGGTCTTATGACACGACCCGCACAGATGTCTTCTTCGACAGTTAGCCGTATAGATCATACCCCACCGTCAGTGGTGGCGTCGGGTATGAGATCGTGGTATGATAACATGTCACCACCAGACAAGGTGACTGTAGATCATTTATTGTAGCATACCATGACCTTTTTGACTTTTCAAGTTCCAGCAGGATTTATGGACGGGATGATAAAGCATTGGCTACCGGATAGGCAGGTATTCCGATTCGGCACCCATGAGTTGACTCCTACTCTGGAGGAGTATGCACGTTTGACGATGTTGCCTTTAGACAGACCTTGCGTGCATCTGGCTTTGGGAGACATGAGCAGACAATTCATGACTCTCATAGGATTGAGGCGCAGAGTGGTACATGATGAGTTGACATCTGGCCACGTGATATTCCAGCGTTTTCTGTACGACAGATTTGGCTCAGAGGATAGTTATTCATGACATTTCGGGGATTTCACCACATCAGAGGATCATTGGCGTTTGGCCAGAGTTAACGTACTGATGCTATGTGTATTGTCATATGTGTATATGCCGCGGTATATGGATGAGATAGATATAGGCGTTATCATGGCCGTGAGAGCTCTCAGGGAGGGTCGTACCATTGTACATATGATTGTAGCAGAGACCCTGCGGCCGGCATCCTACTGTTGCACTTATCCAACAAGAGTGTTCACTGAGAGTTCAGTCATGCTATATGTGTGGTTCATGTCACACTTGAGACCGATTAGCACTCTTAGACGGCATGAGTACTGCTTTACCCATGATGTAGCTATGTCATACTCTTTTCAGCCATCAGAGTGTATAGATGCTCTGTCCTGGTCCACATTCTTGGTAGATATCAGAGATCCATTCAGCATATTGCCGTGTTTGGGGCTTAGCTCACCATACAGCTTCATTACTCATGCTCCGGGCATGGACTATCTCCCTCTGGCTGGTTTGAGGGGAGTGACAACTTATCACCCATTGGCCGTGATGTCGCAGTTCGACCAGTTCTAGGATTTTCATCCTTTTGAGGGGGCGACAGGTCAGCGTTCAGCTTCTCGGTACCTCTCAGTAGAGGACCGATCTCGGGTATACGCCTACTGGGATCAGCGCGAGATAGCGGCTTTTTCTGTCAGTCATCCTGGTTATTTCGCAGAGTATTCCGCGTGGATGGAGACAGAGATTTTATCGGCTGCAGTAGTATTTACAGTACCAGAGCGTGAGTTAGATGATGTAGAACCCATGGAGGACATTGATACCTACATCGAGGAGGAGCCCACTGCTGGGTTGCCAACATTTCTTCTGAATTCTCCTAGTACCAGTACTGTTGTGATTCAGCACTCGGCACAGTACTTAGAGCAGAGTCTTCATCTGATGACCTTTGAGAGAGATCAGATTCGATCTATGATGTCGACTGCTCTTGATGGGAGGGAGGCGGCTCTATTGGAGAGAGACGAGGCATTGGCTCATAGAGATGTCGCCGTTGTTGAGCGGGATGAGGATATATCAGCCAGAGATACAGTGATAGTTGAGCGGGATATCGCCATATCTGCCCGAGATGTAGCCGTCACAAATAGTACTGCAGTGAGGTCCCTTACCACTGGCATAATCGCAGAGATAAACGCATATATTGATTATCATATGGTCACCATGCAGATGGCTGCAAATCTGTTGGGTCGTGTGGATATTCTTATACAGGAGACCACAGCTTCACCTCCATCTTCCGAGAGGGACACCATGTTGGGCTTGTTAGCTCGCATATACCCTGACTTATAGATGATCTTGTATTTTCCTGCACAGACTAGCTGAGCTATTTTGTCATGTACAGTTTACATTGTGTATATCAAACAACATTATATATATGACAGGAAAATATATTTTTGATCACTTCCCTTTTAGATATGCTTTGCTATTTGCTTGCTATTTTGCCTGCTGCTTCAGGGCTTGTGATCTTGATGTATTCTGAATTTCTCCTGGGTGGATGGACATTGAGTTGTCTCTGGATAGTTCAGAATGGATCATCGATCTGTATGTATCCCTACCATCTCTCGGTGTCTTGGGACTGGTTTCTGTATAGAAATGAGGAGAGGAGTGTGGCTTTCCTCTCTGAGATTGACCGAACCACATATGGTTGCCAGTACTTCTATTTAGGAGAAGCCTAGTTAATTCCATCTCTTATGGATTGGTGTTGCTCTTCAAGGTATGACCGCAGCTTAGATGGTTGCCGAATCTCCTAGTTGGGAGGAGTTCAGGTAATTCCACCCCTTTGGTCTGAAGCCGAATGAAATGTAGTGGATTGAAGGATGATCCCAGTACCAACTGATAAGGGTTTGTGTTTTGGTAGGGGGTGAGATCGCACCATGAATGGCTGCCTACGTACTCCTATTAAAGAGGAGATCAGGTCTGCGTAGTTCGAACATGGTGTAAGAGGTTCAACGCTATATGTGGCAGGAATGGTGTAGGAATGTTTTTGTTTTTTGTTATTTTATGTAAGGAAAAGGATGGAAATGTTTTTGTTGTTTTTGTTTTACTGCGACCGGACCATATGAAATGGTTGCCTACGTACTCCTATTGAAGAGGAGATCAGGTCGACGTAGTTCGCCCCTCAGGGCGAGATGAAAAGCGTAATCCCATGTGCAAGTCAGAGTGCGGGGAGGAGAAAGTTTTAATCCTAGGTTGAGGATAAACTGTAGGTATGAGAAGTTTGATCCTAGGTATAGGTAGCCAAACTGCAAACGCAAGAGGTTCAATCCACGGTGGGATAACCTAAGTTGTAGGAACGCAAAGGAGAAATCCAGGCAGCTGGCTTGAAAGGTATGTTTCCCTGATGGGCAAAGTGTAGAAAAGTTGTTTGTGGTAAAGGTTTAAAGAACCAGAATGACTGGTGTTATGATGGTTCAACACCAGGGTGCTTGCGAATTTCATCAGACATAGTACTGTTTCACGGCATCTGAGTTGATGAGTTGCAGAAATTCATCGCCGTCCATTTCTTGCAACCTGAGAGCGCCTCCTGTCAATACTTCCTTGACAATAAACGGGCCTTCCCAGTTAGGAGCAAATTTTCCCTTAGCCTGATCTTGGTTGTCCAGGATTTTCTTCAAAACCAAGTCATGTTGTCTGAATTACCGTAGCCGGACTTTTTTGTTGTAGGATCGGGCGATCCTTTGCTGATATAACTGACCATGGAAGGTAGCCGCGGTTCGCCTTTCGTCTATTAGAGAAAATTGGTGATACCTATCTTGTACCCATTGGTCTTCATCCAACTGAGCGTCTATCAATACTCTAAGGGATTCCATCTCAACTTCTATGGGGAGCACTACTTCCATCCCATAGGTTAATGCATAGGGGGTTGCCCCAGTGGAAGTGCGCATTGAGGTTCTGTAGGCTAACAGAGTCAGAGGCAATAGGTCAGGCCAATTTTTGTGATTGGTGGACGTCTTTTGCATAATCTTCTTGATGTTCTTGTTAGCCGCTTCAACATCACCATTCATCTTCGAACGATAGATGACTGAGTTAAGATTTTTGATGTGGAATTTACTGCATAATTCCTCTATCATTTTGTTGTTGAGGTTCTTGGCATTGTTGGACACAATCACCTCTGGTTGTCCATATCGACAAATGACATTGTTTTTGATGAAAGAAATGATGACTTCTTTAGTAACCCCGGGGAAGGAGGATTCTTCTACCCACTTGGTGAAGTAGTCGATCATGGTGAAGATAAATCGATGACCATTACTGGCTTTAGGCTCAATGGGCCCGATAACGTCCATTACCCACATTGAGAAGGGCCAAGGTGAACTCATATTATGAAGTTCCCATGGAGGGGCGTGTATAGCATTCCCATGAATCGGTCACTGATAGTATCTCCTGACATGGTCATTGCAATCAGCTTTGAGAGATAGCCAATAATGTCCTGTCCTGAGGACTTTCTTGACATTGAGGGGGCCACTCATTTGGGGGCCACAGACTCTGCCATGGATTTCATCCATAAGCCTTTGGGCTTGATCTTTGTCTAAACATCTGAGGAGACCTAATCCTGCATCTCTTTTATAGAGCGCATCTCCACTTAGGTAGAATTTCATAACAAATCGATGGATCCGCCTTTTCTCAGTCGGGCTCGCCTCAGCGGGTGTAGATCCATCTCGCAGATATTCCTTGATATGTTGATACCAAGGATGTTGGACGGGAGGTAGCTCATCCGATACTTCTCCAACGTAATTCCCATAGGCTGGGGCCTTGGGAAGGGAAATTATGATGCTTAGCAAGTGTTCCTTGTCTGATATGCAAATCAAGGAGGCCAAAGTTGCTAACGCGTCTGCGAAATCATTCCTATTACGAGGAATGTGTAGAAAGGATATTTCTTCGAATCCCAAAGCCATCTTTAAAACCTGTCGATGGTAAGACAACAAATGTAGTTCCTTGGTTTGATAGATTCTGGTGGATTGTCTGATTACCAACTCTGAATCTCCAAGGACAGTTAACCGCCTGATGCCCATTGAATGGGCAAGTTTTAGCCCCATAAGATAGCCTTCATACTCAGCCGTATTGTTGGTGCTGACAAACTATAATTTGACGGCGACGGGATACTGCTCCCCCATATCAGATACTAGAACTACTCCAGCTCCAAAACCTTCCATATTGATAGCTCCATCGAAATACATCTTTTACGTTTGGCGTGTATCGTACTAATGGTGTTGCTGAATTGTCATTACTCCTTCATCAGGGAAGTAGGTTTCCAAGGGTTTGAAATCCCCTGATGGTGCGGCGGCCAGTTGATCCACAATTCCTTGACCTTTGATGGACTTTTGAGTCACATATACGATGTCAAATTGTTTTATGATCAACTGCCATCTGGACAGCCGATAATTCAGTATGGGTTTACTGAACACGTACTTGAGAGGATCCACGCGGGATATGAGATGGGTTGTGTGCCCATGGAGGTAATGTTGTAACCTCATGGCAGCCCATGCTAAAGCACAACACGTCTTTTCGATCAGAGTGTACTTGTGTTCATTGCTGCTGAATCTTTTGCTGAGGTAATAGATAGCTCATTCTAGGCCTCTATCATCCTTTTGTCCCAGCAGGCAGCCTATGGCATTGTCACTTACGGACAGATACATAAACAGGGGAACATCATCCCTGGGTGGTACCAAGATGGGAGCTTTGATTAGCTATTTCTTGATTGTAAGGAAGGCATTCTGGCACTCCTCATTCCATTTCATGGAGGAGTTCTTCCTTAACAGCTTAAAGATAGGCTCACAGGTTGGAATGAGTTGAGAGATAAATCTGCTAATGAAGTTGATTCTTCCCAAAAATCCCCGTATTTTCTTTTCTGTTTGAGGAATGGGCACTTCCGTGATGGCTTGGATTTTTGCAGGATCCAGCTCTATCCCTTTGTGGCTAACTAGATATCCTAGCAACTTGCCTGATTTAATGCAAAAGGTGCACTTAGCTGGATTCAACTTCAAGTTGTACTTACGCAACCTGTTGAACAACTTCCTGAGATGGTCTATATGGTCATCCTCCTTCCGGGATTTGATAATAATGTCATCCACGTAGATCTCAATCTCCTTATGCATTATGTCATGGAAAAGAGCCATCATAGCTCGTTGATAGGTAGCTCTAGCATTAATGAGGCCGAATGACAACCGTCTATAGCAAAAAGTTCCCCAAGGAGTGATGAAAGTAGTTTTTTCACGATCTTCCTCGGCAACCATGATCTGATGATACCCCGCAAAGCAATCTGCAAAGGAGTACATGTCGTATTGCGCAGTATTGTCAATGAGAATGTGGATAAATGGCACGGGAAAGCTATCTTTTAAGCAAGCTTTGTTCAAGTCCCGATAATCCACGCAAACTCACACCTTCCCTCCAGGTTTAGGTACGGGCACAATGTTGGATATCCACTCAGGATATGTAGACACCATTATGGTGCCAGCTTGAAATTGTTTCACAATTTCTTCTTTCACCTTTAAACTCCATTCAGGTTTCAATCACCTGAGCTTCTGCTTGACTGGCTTAAATCCCTCTTTAATGGGAAGGCGATGAAGGACAATGTCAGTGGACAAACCCACCATATCCTCATGAGACCATGCAAACACATCCTGGAACTGGGTTAGTAGCGTAACCATGTCATTCTGTCGATTTGGGGTAAGGTCTGAACCAATCTGGATTAACTTAGGGTTTTCTAAGGTTCCGAGATTGAAAGGAGTGGTTTGATCAAGGTTGGGTTTGGGTTTATCTTTGACCCATTCTTGATTTTTTGGAGGCACCTCAATGTCATCTTGTATATCCACTAAGGCTGAATTCATCTCTACATCAAAGGTACAATCCTTGTGGAGAAGAGGCACCGTATCAGCAAGTACCGGAACATCTAAATTCAGAGTCCTGAAACAAAATATGCTTTCACTTAGTATATATAAAATGTGTTGATCATACATAGTGTTAGCATATACTGGAAAAATAAACCGCTAATAATGTACAGAAAAGTAAGCAGTTATTATATCTACAGGGCAGAAAGAGTTTTAGCCCGCTTTACCCTTGACGACCAATGCAAGGAATGCTGTTCCAATTGGCAAGAGCAAATTCCGGGTGAACCGCAGTGATAGAGGGATTATCATCATCTTCCCTGTCCCAAATGATAGCCATTACGTCTGGGCAATCATCTTCTGGGGTGTATTTGTTGGTATGCTCATCATGAACGATGATGAGTATGCCAGACATCATCCGTATGACGTCTTACTTGATTCTTCGTTCCTCTTCCTCCACTACTGGATCTAGTACAAAGATTTCTTTCTCCTTCACCAGTACCGGCTTGGAAAATAACATCGCCATTATATTGGCTGGCACCTTTACGGGAGGTTGTGCAGACTCGGAGCTTGAAGGCGATGATAAACGCCACATGGTTGAAGCTGAAGGAATCTGATGATGCTTATGAGGATTCCCGTGACTAGAGCCGACAGAATAGCCTAGTCCAGCTATTCCAATTTGCTTGGTTAAGCGAATAGGGTACTTGATACCTTGGCAATCTTTACCCAACCCTTGTCCAGGTTTATGACCCAACGACATCATTTCTTGCGTGGCCGACATTACCTCGACAGAAATCTGGGGATCGGGCAGTGGCGTTCCAATAGCATGGTATTGTGTATTTCTAAATTCCAAAGCATGAAAACTAATTGGCTCAACATCCTTATTGGCATTGATGAGTGGCATGTCCCCATGCCGAGGAATCTCTGGTTCAGCGTTGACTGTGACCAGGCTATTGTTGATGATGTATTTCAACTATTGGTGAAGAGTGGAGGGGATTGCCCCTGCTATGTGAATCCATGATCGTCCCAAGAGTAGGTTGTATCCCGAATCTATCTTGAGAACATGGAAGGATACGCAGAATGTATGAGGACCAATCTCAATTGGCAGCTCAACTACTCCGACCGAGATACGGCGGGCTCCATCAAAAGCTTTGATAATGGTATGGCTACTCCAAATTCGATTGGGATTGATATTCATCTTCACCAAGGTAGCGTATGGGCAGATATTCGTAGAGGAACCTCCATCTATTAAAACTCCAGCGACCATATATCCAGAGGATAAGACCGTAATGTGCAACAGTTTGCAATGACTGGTCCCTTCGGGCGGTATGTCATCATCAGTGAAGGATATCACATTGTTGTTGAAAATGTTATTAACCAAATGTTGAAACTTTTCCGTATCAACTGATGTCGGTAGATAGGCTTCTTCTAAAACCTTTAACAAGACCTTCCGATGATTCTCGAAAGTCAGGACCAAGTCCAAGATTGATATATGTTGTGGAGCTTTTTTCAAGCTAAAAACCACCTTGGCTTCGTCATGACCCATAGTGCGGAGGAAATTTTCAATCTTCTCAATGGGTACTTTCCCCTTAGACTTGATAACAGGCTTCATTACCCGTTAGGGAAGATATAGTGGATTCTCCTTCGACACTGCAGCAGTTATATACGAGGTGGATCCTTCACCTTCTCCATAATTCCATGGAACTACACGCAAGCTAACAATAAGATATTATGCTCTGCACGGCAAGTTGATTGGCTCGGGAGCGGCCACTTTCAAAGGATTGTTGATTCCCTTGAGTTGAATTACTGGCATGACAAGTGATTTGTTAACCCCGTCATTTTCAGCGGATATGACTGCTACTACACTCTTCCACTTAGTAGGACACGAATCCTCACTTGCCCATAACACAGTGTCGTTATCTGCCAGACGCAGTACGCCACTGTCGATTAAATTTTGAATAAGGTGGCGGAGTGCCCAACATTCTTCTGTGCTGTGACTGCTAGATTGAGAATGATATTGACATACTCCCTCAGAGTTGTATCATCCTGAACGGGGGTTGATTGGAGGTAAAAGGGAACTAATCCTTCCTTCATTGATTAACATATGAAGGATTTCCTCGATAGGTTGGCCCAAATATGTGAATTTCTTTTTGTTGGCAAAATCCCGACGGGCCTTAGCATTCACTCTCTTCATCACTTTGTCTTCTAGCATTTCATTTTCTAAAAGTGAAGAGGGAATATTCATGACAATAGGTAGGAGACTGGCATGCTCCTAGCTGATTAGCTGACGAGTCACTTGATGCTGATAAGTCACAAGTTCTGCCAATTGCTCAATTTGTTTACAGAGAGCTTTCATCTTTCGTTCCATTTCGAGTGTCTACAGTATTACTATTCAAATTCTTATTTGAATTTCAAATTAAGGTTTAACAATTTAACATTAGGGTTTTCTAATGTTATATTATAACTGATCAATAATTAACATTACTTACATACTGCACATACATATCATACTGAAATACTTGTATTAACACTATCCGTCTTAACTTTTTTTCTTAGTTAAATTATAATAATTAAATTGACTAACATGCTTTATTCATATCCCATATGTACAAAATATTATGGATACCAATAATTATAATAATTAATAAATAATAAAAAACATTCGTACAAATATACATATATAATTTTCTAAAAATTATCGGTCCTTACATAGCTTAACGTTAAGTGTTGGTTAAAAGAGAAGTATAAGAGAAGTGAGACAAAGACTAATTTAGTGACTTCACTAAATTTAAGTATCAGACGAAGAAAAGTTAAAACCTGAAGATAGGTTATAAGTTTTTAAAGAAATGCAAGTTGTAAGAGAATAAGACTAAAAGTCAGTGTAATCTAATTGATTTCATTGTATATGTAACTGATGTATGTGTATAAGAATATTTGAACTGTTGTAGAATAAATGCGAAGCAGCTAAGCTATAATTGGTAATCTACGAGCCAGGCAAGTATTTCAGTTCCTATTTGCTAGGTTAACTTGATGACGAACTGTTTTAAATCTGTATTGCAAAGAGCGTGATGTATTACATAAGTTGTAAGTATGAAACGTTAAAGTCAATTTATAACTACGTTGATTGAGTAAAGAATGTTGATTGAGTAAGGAACTCAAACTATATACTTGATATGTGAACTGCAACATGTATGTTATGTTAGTCCGATGATTATGTAGTATAATTTGAGCATGTTATTTATGTGATATGTGATGCATGAAAACTTTTAGATTTGTTGGATTGTCGAGCTCAATCTTGTAAATAACCATTTTTGCACGTTAAGGATTTAAGGTAACGCTATGTACTAGTTGAATGACATGGAGCAAGTTAGTAGTAAGACAGAGTTAGGTGGGATTTCAATCGAGGACTCATGTGATGGCTGAGTTGTACAAACCTTTGTATGGACAGAGGTTTTGTGCTTGTACTCAGTTTATCACATTGATAATCATTGGAATGTTTGTGTCGCGATATCAATGTAGAGGTGGCGGAAATGTGATTCTTTTTTCATGTGTATATTTGATAGTTAGAGACTATTAAGATTAGTCATATATTATTAGGATTAGGTACGAGTTCTTAAAACTCATACTTATGGTAAGTTGATGACTCATAATCATATGTATATTTTTGAGCCCCTAAGCGTATAGACAGTTCCTGATTGGTTCGTGCACTACGTATTGCTAGGACAAGTTCTTAAACTCATATTATTGTGGCAAGTTCCTGAAATTCCAATGTGTGGTAAGTTTAATGAATTATACTAGGTATAGGAAGATTGTAAGTTGAAGAATTTTCAGTGTAGGAAACATTGGCGCTGCTAGGAATGAATATAATATTTAATAGTCAGATGATGGGGAAAAGATTGAAGTTGATGGAGAAACATGGATTATTCCAAATCTTCTAGCTATGCTAGATTTTTGAAATTTATTGACTTCAAGTTGATGTTTGCACTTCTGAGTCTTTTGAAAAATAATGGATCAAATGATTGAACCAATGGGTTTTTAAAACAGTGTTATTATTCACATGTCTATGCTAATTACTTTAGCTAGAAAAAATGATTTGAAATTTTCAAAATATATTTTATATAATTATATGCATCATTTGATATGGTGTAGAAATAATAATCGAGGAAGTCATCAATGTAATTGAACCTAGTGTTGGATGTGATCATAGGATCGTCAACCCACTATGGTAGGATGTAGCATGACAAAGTCATATAATAACAGAATCCTCAACGTACCGTTAAGACGGTTCAGTATCGTGATATAATGAAAAGGATTTTTGGTTTTCTTTAAACTAAGAAATGTATGCCAATTGAGTTGGTTATATATATATATATATATATATATATATATATATATATATATATATATATATATATATATATGCACACACACACATATGTATATCGATTGATTTTTGAGTTGTTGTTAAAAGTCTAAACTATTTGATTCGGCTAGACGAGTATTGAAAGATGTTTATGAGATTCAAGCATTCTTTGACAGATGTTGCCAAATGAAATTATTTTGGTGCGGATTCAGATGTTGTGAAGCTGAGGTGAACAACCCTATAATAAGGGACATGTTATCAGAGACAATGGTTCTGAAAGTAAAGCATTTAGTCATTACGATATTATGATGTAATATGTTATGCACGACGTAGGGCTACGATAGGCTGGTCACCTAGAGTACTTGCAGAGAGTGTTTTCAGTCTTTGTTATTGATAAAAATTTTATATAAGGTTTACAGTGTTAAACCTAGAGAAGAGTTCAAGGTCTTGTGACCCCTTAGCATGATTTGGAATATTTTAAATTCCTAAATTATTTATACTACTTCCCAATTATTGAACAATTGTTGAAGATTCTTGTAGCGTCCCCAGATCCCGGTACTAATCTCCACAGATTTGGTATAATAATTCTATACTATTTTGCGAAAGATATAAATATTGTGACACCCCCAAATCCGGGTACTTCCATTCTCACATGATTTGATGTTCAGTATACAACATCATATATCTATCTACCCATAATAAATGCAAACCATGCATAGATAGAAATAAATCCTCCCCTTATAGGGTTGTTCATCTCAATTTGACATTTGAGTCCGCACCAAAGGAAGTTTGGTTTGGATAATTCATCAAGGGTTCTGAAATTTAGAACACTCATTAACTATGGACTAGTCGAATCATTAAGGGTTCGCTAGTCTAACAAGGTTTAACAATAACAGAATATTTAACTCGAATAAAATCTCAAAAGGTATACAATAGAATAAGTATTGTATGTATTGTATAACAGCATCATGTTTGAAAGATTAATAGGGTTTAATATAACAAAACAAACTTGATCAATAATAATGAGAACTTGCTCAATGTAGAAAGGCGAATTCATCACTTATATAACGATAACAAGTAGGGTTAGGAAACTTGCATCGTGCGTAGATTACACTTTAATTAAACTCGTTCCTTGATTTAAATCCTACATATCATTTACATTCATAATACCAGTCAATTATAACGTACTAGTCATCACAAGTTTATTCTTTTGTCTAACTCGAATTCATGACTATACTTAGTCAATTACTACACTTATTGTCAAAATTAAGACTTCACGAACAATAAGCTAACTATGCATTCAATTGTTCAATTCACACGTAATTGTGTTATAAACGTGTTAAGAATTTACTTTAACATTTCATTATATGTTTAACCTAATTTTATATTCATTATACTCTATGTGTTTATGTGTTTAATTATGTGCTCACTAGTACGACTTAGTAACTAAAACTTAAAACTATGTTGTCAGGATGTCAGATGTTGGAGGAGCTAGTCGAGCTGGGGAGGAGGAGCCCCGAGTGCCTATTGAGGAGGAGTCCCGAGACATTCATGTTGTCAGGGAGCAGTTGATACAGAGGGAGCCATCTCCATTGATCACTGTTGTTGGTCAGGAGCATGAGCCTGAGACTGATCCAGAGGAGGATCCTGAGGAGGAAGAGGAAGACGAAGAAGAGGAGTTTCCACTGAACTCCATCGATGCTGAGATGTACAATGAGCTATATAACCGTAACGTAGAGATAAGTGACATTGTCCAGGATTTGACTGAGCGGACGATTATTCAGCAGATTACCATCGAGCAGAAGGATAGGGAGATTTTGACTCTTCACATACGTGTGGGAAACGTGGAGTGGGATTTGGTTCACGAGAAGGGTCAAATCGAGGAGAAGTCTGAAAAAATAGAGAAGTTAAAGAAGGAACTGAAGGAAAGCTCAGAGAGGCTGATCATAGCAGAGGAGGGCCGGGTAAGAGAATCATGTCGTGCTGATCTTGCAGAAAGGGATTGTCATGTAAAGAAGGCTAAGCTTGGGGAGACATACTCTACACTTAATAATGCAATGGATGAAGCACAGGATCGAGTTTTGAGGTACCCAATCCAGTTTAAAGGTCTACCATCGTATATGCTGGATCGCAGAACGATGTCTCGCATCATAGAAGAGGAACGTAACAAGGCTATTCGGCACCTTAACAGGCAGTGATAGTATTTGTTTAATTATGTGAAAAACTTATCTTTTTTTATGTAAATTCAGACGTGTTTATGAACGAATGAATATTTTAATGTTTTAAATCATGTAGATTCTTTATCTCGGGATAGTTGATGTAAATAGCAGTGATGCTATCGTTTGATGTTAAAACTTTTGAGTTGAATAAATATATCAAGTTGTTTAAGATAAAGTGTTAAGTGATTATGTTAAATTATTGAATTAAGCCTTAACTATTTAGAGAATTTAATAAAGATATAATAAGTGTGAGACCCCATATTTTATGAATAAATATTTAATTTTCTCAAAATAATTTTTTTGAATATTATGGTGTGGATTTGAGATAATGTTATAATTATGGGTAGTATTTATAAATTTTGAAAAATACGTAAGTTGTTAGATAATATTCGATTGGTCGGGGAATATTCTTTTTGTCAGGAAATATCCGTACGACGGCACAATCATTGGTGGACCCCACAACAGAATTATTGTCGGATTGAGAAAACGACAAAAATATGTTTATGAGAATAACGGCGGAAGTTTTACCGTTAATACTGTTGAACTACTCGGTAGTAAAAGTACAGTAATATGCGTGGTTGCAGAGTAGCACACGGTATTGATTATTGAGGCTTACGTGAGAAGTCACTCAATTTTGCTTATTAGTTGGACCTCCATTTACCCATTTTTCAAAATATTCGGTAAATGATGATTCAGTATATATATATATATATATATATATATATATATATATATATATATATATATATATATATATAATGGTGGGGCCCACATGCTAAAAATGACTTATGGGTGGAAGAAAGTTTGGTCATCACGGGTGGGATTTGGGAAGAAATGTCTTAAAAGAAATGGGGTATATATATATTATATGTGTTAGTGGGTTTTGATGGAAAAGTAGTAGAATGAGTATTAGTATTATATAAAGTGTGTGGGAGATTATAGGTGGGTGTATGATATGGGAGGGAGAAAACGTAGTGTTAATGATGTGGTATTAATATTATATATATATTTGTATTATCATGTGGGTGGGTGGTGGTAAGATTGATGGATGAATTTCGCAGGTTATGGGAGGATTTTTCAAAGCTTAGACATTATTGCCAACTTTTTCAAACATGCAGTATTAGTTTGTAAAGTAGGGTGCTTCTTAATTGGTCGAGCTGTTATATTGGCATGTGTTCATTTTTCTAATTGGGCAACTCTTTGAAAATGAATACTGATATGTTGGAACCGTGAAGCTGTGATGTTCCGTCTGTGATTTTAAAAAAAATAAATGTTGCGTCCGTTTCTTAACAGTACCCCTTTAATTCTCCTATAAATAGAAGCTCATTCCTTCATTATTTCTGACGAATTCACCGAACTCTAGAGAGAGAAACTATAGAGAGAAACTATAGAGAGAGAGAATAAGAGTATTCTGCTACTTAACTACTTCCTTATTTCAGCTCTTCTTTACAACGGTAAGGGGTGTTTTTCTTTCTTATTCATGAAGAGAACTGTTGTTATTCCATTTCTTATTATTCTGTTGAAATAACCTGTATACGCGGTCTACCCTATACTTGGTGACATTCTTCTATTATTCTGTTGGAACATCCTGTCTGTGTGTTTTACACCGGACCTGGTTCCGTTTTTGTTATTATTCTGTTGGAACATCCTGTCTGTGTGTTTTACACCGGACCTGGTTCCGTCTTGTTATTATTCTGTCGGAATATCCTGTCTGAGCGTTTACGCCGGACCTGGTTCCATTATTTATTATGTCGGAATATCCTGTCTGTGCGTTTACGTCGGACCTGGTTCCATTATTTATTATTCTGTCGGAATATCCTGTCTGTGCGTTTACGCCGGACCTGGTTCCATTATTTATTATTCTGTTGGAATAACCTGTCTGTGCGGTCTATCGCATGCATGGTGATTTCTTTTGTTATTCCATTCTTTATTGTACTCAGTTGGTTAAGTTTTGACTTCTATACTCCATGAAATTTGTGGAATATCCTTGATAATTGCGTTTCATCCAGTATCTTTTCATGAAAATATTCTTCTAAGCATTCTTGAATTTTACTCCACAAAGTAGTATCATGTTGACAATTTGGACGTTATTAATTCTTGGATAAATTAATTCTTGAACTTGTGTTATTGAATTCTTATATCATTGTCATCATCCTCATGTTTATAAAATATTGAAATTCATCTGTGGCATGTAGTGCATAGATGGACTTGGTATGATTATGACCAGGGATTATTCGGTATAATCATGACCGTAATGTTACAAATAATGTGGTAAAAGTCATCATTGGCCCGTAGTGCATTGATGGACAGTTATTGGCATGATTATGACCATTAATGAGTACACGAATATCCTTGGCCGTAGTGCAGGGGTGATTCGATGATGTAGATTATTTTATTAAGCTGAGTCACAGCGATAACAGTGTTGAAAAACCTTTTAAATCATAAAAGATAGTAGAGTTTATTTTCTACTTGACTCTTTTAATGGATTGCTTGTTCCACTGCAGTTAAACTTGATGTCTATTATATTTTATCAGTTTAACATTGTTGAAGGCTAATGATAATTTATTCTGCATTATCTTAGTTATAACATTTCTTACTGGGCTAGTTGAGCTCACCCTTTCTTTCACTGTTCTCTTCAGGAAATGAGAACGTAGCTGGGGCAAGTCGGGGAACGGAGTGATGGTCCGAATGATAGTATTAGTTAGTAGTCCACACTATTGTATGTAATGGTGTGTTAATAAATGTAATGAGGACTCCTTTTGAGTATGAATACTCTATAGAAGATAATATTTGTATTCAAACTCACAATTATGTTTTGTCGTATTGTACACGACAGTTGTATTAGTAAGTTGTATTTGTATTTTGTACCATGTAAGTGGCGACCCAAGATGGGTGACGTATACCTAATTTTGGGGGCGTCACAGTTGGTATCAGAGCTTAGGGATATGATCCCTGGCTACGATGTGAGAATAGAACTAGGAGGGGAGAGACGGGGAATTCCTTTGCTAGTATGACCTACCTAAGTTTATTTGTTATGGTTGGTCAGAGTATATTGATAATATATGTCATGTTAATTAACCCTTATTTTGTGGCAGTATTTGAAAATGGCAGCTGAAAATGTCAACAATGGAGTGAGTGAGACCGTGACACCTCTAATCACCAACCAAGATAATGTAATATCAGGCGAAGAAGAAATTAGAGATATCTACGTGGTAAGTGAAGAACTAATAGTTGCACCCGAGCTAGTGGCAGAGGTATCAGCTGAGAGTGAGGAAGAAGAGGAAGAAGAGGAAGAAGAGGAACCTGAGGAGAATTGGTTAGAAGAAATCTATGATCAAAACTTAGAATTACAAAATCGTGTTCATGAGTTAGAAGAGCAGGCTGAAGAACGGCAGGCGGTCGTTGAGCAAAGAGATGTAACGATTCAAAATTGTGTTACCCGATATGTGATGCTCGAACAAAATCACGCTTTGGCAGAGTGTAAGATATTAAAGTTGGAATCTAAGAATTCAAATATCAAGGATCAGCTGAAAGAAGAAACAACTGAACGAGTGAGAATGCAGGATGCGTGGGTAAAAGCCGCACGACGTGTTGATATTGTAGAAAGAGATGTCCGATCCAAAAAGGCTAAAATAGATGATATACATTTCTCTTTTTGGACAGCAATTGGGAGAACCCAACATCGAGTTTTGAATTACCCTGTACAGAGCGGTCAATCTGAACTCGATATGGATCGAAGATTGATGATTCAGATCATGAAGTAGGAGTACGATGAAGCAGTTGAGGGTGGAATATGCCCTATATTAAAGTCAATTCCAACGATAGAGATGACATCAAATGCTACCCCAGACAAGTCAAAGTCGGGTAGTTCAAGGGAGAGCGGTTGTCATAACTTCCCAACAAGTGAGAAACCCAAATAAAATTATCGCGGGTAAGCTAATCATAAACCCTTGCGAAGTTTGTACCTTATTCGATACTGGTTCTACCCACTCTTGTATTTCACCTAGTTGTGTTCAACGTTTAAACTTGGCCCTTAAAAAAAATTATTAGACTTGACTTATCTGTTGAAACTCTGTTAGGAGAAACCTTCGTTAACTCCACTAATTATAAATCTTGTTTGATTCAAATCGACACTTTCACGTTACCTGTCGATATGTGATTTTTGGAAACGATTGGTTAACTACCCATTATGCTTTTCGTAAGGTTGTTAATTTTCATATTCCTAACCAACCTGTTATGCGAATTCAGGCAACCAAACCACTAAAGTCAGTCATTATCATATCAAGCCATAAGTAAGGATCCCCGTTCCTTTCGTTGTTGACTTCCTGTTGTGGAATGCACCGAAGCCAGACTTTCCATAGGAGACGTTGTAAATGACGATGGCAAGCTGATAGGTATCAATGTGACGTGTTATCCAAGTCTGGGATGAGAGTCACAGTTTTGAATGATATTTCTATTGTTAATAAATTTCCTGACGTATTCTTGAAGATTTCCTAGCCTACCCCTAGAGCGTGAAATCGAATTTTGTATTGACCACAGTACAAAACCCATTTCTTAAACCCTCAAATATTTCTTTACTTAAAATGAACGTATCAGGCGCCAAAGACGTTGGCTCGAGCTGTTGAAGATTACGATCGTACTATACAATATCATCATAAGTGCGAACGTGGTAGCTGACGCGTTGAGTAGAAGATTGTATGCGGTTACAAGTACGAATATATGAACCCACGTGAAGATAACGAATATATGATTAGAATCGACTTTAATCAATAAAAGCCGCTCAAGCTACATACTCAAAGCTGATGAATGTGAAGAAGAAGGTTCAAGAGGGCGTTATTCTAGAAGCAAGAATCGACGAAGAGAGGAAATCTCAACCCTCGATTTAATTGGCCCATTTAAAATCCTCGATTGAGTAGGAACTGTGGCTTATAAACTCGTTTTACCACCAAGTATGTCGCGTGTTCATAACATTTTTAACGTATCGTTGATACGTAAATATGTGGACGGCCCGAACCACATTATTAATTTAGAACCGGAAGAGATAGTGGATGATTTAACGTTTGAGGAGATACGTGTTAAATCTTGGATAAGAAGGTCATATTCGACGCTCAAAGGTTATACCTCAAGAGTCAGAATTTGAAGTAAAGTCAAGGTATCCTCACCTGTTCGGCATACAAGGTACGTACGTAAATTTCGAGGGCAAAATTTCATAAGGAGAGGAGATTGTGAGACCCCATATTTTATGAATAAATATTTAATTTTCTCAAAATAATTTTTTTGAATATTATGGTGTGGATTTGAGATAATGTTATAATTATGGGTAGTATTTATAAATTTTGAAAAATACGTAAGTTGTTAGATAATATTCGATTAGTCGAAGAATATTCTTTTTGTCAGGGAATATCCGTACGACGGCACAATCATTGGTGGACCCCACAACAGAATTATTGTCAGATTGAGAAAACGACAAAAATATTTTTATGAGAATAACGGCGGAAGTTTTACCGTTAATACTGTTGAACTACTCGGTAGTAAAAGTACAGTAATATGCGTGGTTGCAGAGTAGCACACGGTATTGATTATTGAGGCTTACGTGAGAAGTCACTCTATTTTGCTTATTAGTTGGACCTCCATTTACCCATTTTTCAAAATATTCGGTAAAAGATGATTCAGTATATATATATATATATATATATATATATATATATATATATATATATATATATATATATATATATTATGGTGGGGCCCACATGCTAAAAATGACTTATGGGTGGAAGAAAGTTTGGTCATCACGGGTGGGATTTGGGAAGAAATGTCTTAAAAGAAATGGGGTATATATATATATATATATATATATATATATATATATATATATATATATATATATATATATATATATATGTGTTAGTGGGTTTTGATGGAAAAGTAGTAGAATGAGTATTAGTATTATATAAAGTGTGTGGGAGATTATAGGTGGGTGTATGATATGGGAGGGAGAAAACGTAGTGTTAATGATGTGCTATTAATATTATATATATATTTGTATTATCATGTGGGTGGGTGGTGGTAAGATTGATGGATGAATTTCGCAGGTTATGGGAGGATTTTTCAAAGCTTAGACATTATTGCCAACTTTTTCAAACATGCAGTATTAGTTTGTAAAGTAAGGTGCTTCCTAATTGGTCGAGCTGTTATATTGGCATGTGTTCATTTTTCTAATTGGGCAACTCTTTGAAAATGAATACTGATATGTTGGAACCGTGAAGTTGTGATGTTCCGTCTGTGATTTTAAAAAAAAATGAATGTTGCGTCCGTTTCTTAACAGTACCCTTTTAATTCTCCTATAAATAGAAGCTCATTCCTACATTATTTCTGACGAATTCACTGAACTCTAGAGAGAGAAACTATAGAGAGAAACTATAGAGAGAGAGAAGAAGAGTATTCTGCTACTTAACTACTTCCTTATTTCAGCTCTTCTTTACAACGGTAAGGGGTGTTATTCTTTCTTATTCATGAATAGAACTGTTGTTATTCCATTTCTTATTATTCTGTTGGAATAACCTGTATACGCGGTCTACCCTATACTTGGTGACATTCTTCTATTATTCTGTTGGAACATCCTGTCTGTGTATTTTACATCGGACCTGGTTTCGTTTTTTGTTATTATTCTGTTGGAACATCCTGTCTGTGTGTTTTACACCGGACCTGGTTCCGTCTTGTTATTATTCTGTCGGAATATCCTGTCTGTGCGTTTACGCCGGACCTGGTTCCATTATTTATTCTGTCGGAATATCCTGTCTGTGCGTTTACGTCGGACCTAGTTCCATTATTTATTATTCTGTCGGAATATCATGTCTGTGCGTTTATGCCGGACCTGGTTCCATTATTTATTATTCTGTTGGAATAACCTGTCTGTGCGGTCTATCGCATGCATGGTGATTTCTTTTGTTATTCCATTCTTTATTGTACTCAGTTGGTTAAGTTTTGACTTCTATAAGCATTCTTGAATTTTACTCCACAAAGCAGTATCATGTTGACAATTTGGACGTTATTAATTTTTGGATAAATTAATTCTTGAACTTGTGTTATTGAATTCTTATATCATTGTCATCATCCTCATGTTTATAAAATATTGAAATTCATCTGTGGCATGTAGTGCATAGATGGACTTGGTATGATTATGACTAGGGATTATTCGGTATAATCATGACCGTAATGTTACAAATGATGTGGTAAAAGTCATCATTGGCCCGTAGTGCATTGATGGACAGTTATTGGCATGATTATGACCATTAATGAATACACGAATATCCTTGGCCGTAGTGCAGGGGTGATTCGATGATGTGGATTATTTTATTAAGCTGAGTCACAGCGATAACAGTGTTGAAAAACCTTTTAAATCATAAAAGATAGTAGAGTTTATTTTCTACTTGACTCTTTTAATGGATTGCTTGTTCCACTGCAGTTAAACTTGATGTCTATTATATTTTATCAGTTTAACATTGTTGAAGGCTAATGATAATTTATTCTGCATTATCTTAGTCATAACATTTCTTACTGGGCTAGTTGAGCTCGCCCTTTCTTTCACTATTCTCTTCAGGAAATGAGAACGTAGCTGGGGCAAGTCGGGGAATGGAGTGATGGTCCGAATGATAGTATTAGTTAGTAGTCCTCACTATTGTATGTAATGGTGTGTTAATAAATGTAATGAAGACTCCTTTTGAGTATGAATACTCTCTAGAAGATAATATTTGTATTCAAACTCACAATTATGTTTTGTCGTATTGTACACGATAGTTGTATTAGTAAGTTGTATTTGTATTCTGTACCATGTAAGTGGCGACCCAAGATGGGTGACGTATACCTAATTTTGGGGGCGTCACAATAAGCGTATATTTTAACAGAAATATGCCGCCAAGGAGAAGATAAAATCGTCAACCAGCTCAGGAAGAGTCAACGAATAACAATAATAACGCAAATGATAATCCCGTCCAACAATTAGTGAACTTACTAGTTGGAGCAATGAATAATCAACCTCAAGCTCCACCTAATACAACGTTCAAAGATTTCAAGGCGGTGGGACCGCCAGAATTTAAAGGCTCCATGAACCCGTTTGAGGTCGCAAGAGTCAGAGAGGACCAGAAGACCGCTCTTGCAACGTTTATGCTGAAATCTGAAGCCAATTTTTGGTGGCAAGAAAACAAGGTCCGTGAAGGAGAAGGTATGATTACCTGGGAGAGGTTCAAGGAGATGTTTTTCGAGATGTATTTCCCGACCAGCTCGCAGAACTAATTGGAGGTCCAGTTTCTAGAGTTTAAGCAGGGGAATATGTCCATACCAGATTATGCGGCTAGATTCAATGAGTTGGCAAGGTTCGCCACATATCAAGTGCACACGGATGTGAGAAAAGCAAGAAGGTTCGAACAAGGACTGAAGTCGTGGTTGTATAGTAAGGTGTCGATGTTTCAGTTGAAGACATTCGCTGGGGTACTAGAGAAAGCCATACTCGCTGAAGGTGGAAGCGATGTGGTAACCAAATACAATCAGGATCAAAAGAAGAAGAAGAATGAAAGTGAAGGAAATAACAAGGCTATTGGAAGTAATACGGGAGGAGGTAATAATAATCAGAAAAGAAGGTGGTCTGACAACACATCACTCGGAAACCAGTAAGGAGGTCAGAAGAAAAGGATTGAAGCGTGTTCGACCTGCGGGAAAGCTCATTTGGGAGTGTGTATTAAGGGTAAACGTGTGTGTTACAATTATGGTCAGGAAGGCCACATAGCACCTAACTATCCTAACCCAAAGAAGGGTGCCTGCTTCACTTGTTGTTCAAAGGACCATTTGGCAAGAGACTGTCCTAAGAAAGGATCTGGAGGGTCAGGATCAGGAGGAAACAGGGGAAATAGCAGTGGAAGCGCTTTGACCATCACAGGACGAACCGCCACTAATCGACTGAACGCCAGGACCTTCAATATGACGGTGCAGGATGCAGTGCAGTCGCGTGATGTGGTGTCAGGTATCATTCCGATTAATATAGATAATGCTTACGTATTATTTGATTCGGGTGCTACTTGTTCATTTATATCCGATGACTTTGCTAAGAATTTAGAATTGTCTAAGGATGAGTTAGAATACCCCATGAACATAGAAATCGCGAATAGAGAAATAATCCCTATTAAGTACGTGCATAAGAACTGTAGAGTGGATATTAAGGGTAATATCATGAACGTAGATCTTATCCCTATTCGACTTGGGGAATTTGACATTATCTTGGGAATGGACTGGTTATTCAATTACGGGACGGTAATTGATTGCCAAAAGAAGCGTATTAACCTTATGACTCCGTCAAAGGTTGTGTTTTATGGTAGCAAGTCACCTAGACAAGCGAGTTGTCTGACGATGATGCAGGCCAGGAAGTTGTTACGACAAGGATGTGTAGGATATTTAGCTTACATGGTCGATAGTCGTAAAGAGAATTCAAAAGTAGAGGAGATACCAGTAGTGAGAGACTTCGCCGACGTATTTCCCGACGATTTACCAGGACTTCTGCCAGATAGAGAGGTTAAATTTGTGATTGATTTGGCACCAGGAACAGTTCTAATATCGAAGGCACCGTACCGAATGGGGCCGGTAGAAATGAAAGAATTGATGGTACAACTACAAGAATTACTGGACAATAAGTACATTCAACCGAGCGTATCGCCGTGGGGAGCGCCGGTGTTGTTTGTAAAGAAGAAAGATGGGACGATGCGGCTTTGAATCGATTATAGAGAACTGAATAAGGTCACAATTAAGAATATATATCCATTACCGAGGATGGATGATCTGTTTGATCAATTGAGGGGAGCGAAATACTTTTCTAAGATAGATTTGAGGAGTGGTTATCATCAACTGAAAGTGAGACCAGACGATATACCAAAGACAGCGTTCAGAACACGATATGGTTACTACGAATTTTTAGTAATGTCGTTTGGTTTAACGAATGCTCCTGCAGCATTTATGGGACTAATAAATGGTGTGTTTAAGCCGTTTTTGGACAAATTCGTAGTGGTATTTATAGATGATATTTTGGTATATTCGAAAACTAAGGAAGAACATGAAAAGCATTTGAGATTAATGTTGGAAGTGTTAAGAAGGGAGAAGTTGTATGCCAAATTTTCGAAATGTGAATTCTGGATTGAAAGAGTATAATTTCTTCGACATGTGATCGATAGGGATGAAATTTCGGTGGATCCCTCCAAAGTCGAAGCTGTGATTAACTGGGATCAACAGAAGACGTCATCGAAAGTAAGAAGTTTTCTTGGATTGGCAGGTTATTATAGAAGATTCATTCAAGATTTTTTCAAGATCACAACTCCGTTGACAAATTTGACTAGGAAATCGGTGAAATTTGTTTGGACAGAGAAGTGTGAGGAAAGCTTTCAAGAATTAAAGAAGAGGTTGAGTTCAGCACCTGTGTTATCTCTTCCGGATGATACAGGAAATTTTGTGGTTTATAGTGATGCGTCACATAAGGGACTTGGTTGTGTGCTTATGCAGAATGGTAGAGTCATTGCGTATGCGTCATGATAACTGAAAGATTATGAGAAGGGGTATCCGACCCACGACTTGGAGTTAGCTACAGTGATTTTCGCTTTGAATATCTGGAGGCACTATCTCTACGGGGAGAAGTGTGAAATATATACAAACCACAAGAGTCTGAAATATATGTCGTTGCCGACGCCTTAAGTAGAAAAGGTCAGGAGAAGTTGATGATGTTGACCGCTCAGGAGGAGTTAATTTCAAAAATGGAGAAACTGGAGTTGGAAGTGAAGTATCCTATAGAAATTGATGAGAAACTATTTCAGATGCAATCTGGTACAACCCTACTAGATAAAGTTAAGGAGGCTCAACTTCAGGACGGTGAATGTAAAAAAGTAATAAGGAAGATATCTGAAGGAATAGAACTGAGATTTAAGATGGACATGGAACGAATACTTAGATTTGATGGTAGAATTTGGGTACCGCCACTACCAGAGATTAAGTAGTACCAAGATGTACCAAGATCTTCGACAACAATTCTGGTGGCCTAATCTGAAACGTAATGTTGCAGAATGTGTTGCCAAGTGTCTGACCTATCAGAAAGTGAAAGCAGAACATCAGAGACCAAGTGGGTTGCTACAACCGTTGGAGATCCCAAAATGGAAATGGGAACATATTACAATGGACTTCGTTGTTGGCTTTCTGACGACTCAGAAAGGCTACGACGTAGTATGAGTTATCGTTGACCGACTGACGAAATCCGCACATTTCCTTCTGATCAAAATTAGATTCAACTTAGATCAGTTAGCAAGGTTATATGTGAAAGAGATTGTTTCGCGACACAGAGTTCCGATATCAATTATTTCTGATAAGGATCCGCGCTTTACATCAAACTTCTAGAAACATTTACAGGAATGCATGGGTACGCAATTGCGAATGAGTACAAAATATCACCCTCAAAAATATGGACAGAGCGAAAGAACGATCCAGACATTAGAAGATATGCTAAGAGCCTGTGTGTTGGACTTTAAAGGAAATTGGGACGATCACCTACCGCTTGTAGAGTTCGGCTACAATAACAGTTACCACGCTAGTATTGGCATGCCGCCTTATGAAGAGTTATACGGCAGAAAGTGCAGAACTCTGCTTTACTGGGATGAAGTTGGCGAAAGATAATTGTTAGGCCCAGAATTGTTACAGCAGAAATAGTCAAAGTGATCCGAACAAGACTGGTAGTAGCTCAAGATAGGCAGAAGAAATACGTCGATCCACATCGTAAAAATATCGAGTTTGAATCAGGTAGTTATGTGTTTTTAAAGGTCTCTCCATGGAAGGGAAAGATCAAGTTCGGAAAGAAAGAGAAATTAAGCCCAAGATTCATTAGACCATTTGAAGTACTGCGAAGAATCAGAGAAGTTGCGTATGAGGTAGCCTTACCTCCAGCACTCGCGAATGTCCACAACGTCTTCCATGTTTCTGTATTACGACCCAACAAACCCAATTACAAGCATGTAATTGAATACGAACCCCTACATTTTGAAAAAGACTTATCTTACAAAGAAATTCATGTTCAAATTGTCGACAGAAAAGAATAAGTTCTCAAAAATAAAGTAATACCTCTATTAAGGAAATTTGGAAGAACCACAACGCTGAAGAAGCTACGTGGGAACTCAAAGAGAATATGATGAAGAATTATCCTCATTTATTTACTTAATGTTGTGTAAGCGATTCTGGGGACAGAATCTTTGTAAGGGGGGAGAATGTAACGGGTCAAAATTATTGAGTCGTGATTCTGGGGACAAAATCCTTTTAAGGGGAGAAAGATGTGACGAATGAGATTTTTGTAATGTAATTCTTAATATTTATTGAACTAAATAAATATTTTCGATGATTTAATTATTAGATTAAATAATTAATTGATGAAGTTGAGGTAGATTAATTTAATTATGTGTTCTATTTATTAAATTAATGTGGAGAATTTTATTATTCGATGTATATATTTATGTGAGCTTATTGAATTAAAAAAATATTTAATAAGCCTAATGTTATTTTAATTAATTTAATAATTAATTAGAGATTTAATAATTTGACATTATTAATGAATGAGAAATTCAATTATGCGACTATGTGAATTAATGAGAAATTATTTTATTTTATTTAAAATTAAATTAAATAAGATACTTGATTTATTTTTTTAAAGAAGTGTGACATGATTTGAACTATATTATAAAGGTTTTATTAAATTAAATTGGGTATAAGCCTTTAAGGCTAGTCAAACGAGGCCTTATGGGGAGTTGAGGGTAGTTAAACCACGTATAGAGTAACTGACCTCAACTTTGCGCATAAAGGACCAGTTCATTTTATGTTTACGTATTCTTCATTTAGAATTAATTTGAGAGTCAGAGAGATTTCAGAGAAAATTTAGAGAAATTATGGGAGAAACTCTGTGATTGAAGTACTATCTGAAAGAGAAATTGCCATCCTCACTCACACTACGCTTGGGTAATCTCTTCAACCCAATTCCTATTTACGTCTTTTAGAGTTTTCGTGAATATGGCTCTTAATTTTCTGTAAAATTTCTGTAGTTGGAGATTGTATGGATTATGTGAATGTATATGTGATAATATGGAAGTACAACATGTTTTTACTATATATATTATAGATTCCCATATCATAAGTTTCATAATATTATAATTACAACGTATATTATGGCCTCAAAATTTACAGAGTATAGAAATATGGCCATATGGCCCTTATACGTGATTTTAATATGCCAAACATAACTTATTTTGTAAAATTCACACTCATATATGATTATGCATGTTAAAACGAAGTAAACAAAACTTGAATGGATGGATTTAGTGTTATAACGAATCCGTGGCATTGAATTTTATGATTTATCTTCAAAACCTTCAAGAACATCAAGAACAGAGAAATTACATGTTTTAATTCTGTAATTATGTGTTTTAATGGGTTAAAATCATTCTATAAATGTTGGGTAATGATTATGTACGAATTCTAGTATATGGGTATGTTTAAATTGATGAATTTAGTGACCATGTAATGATAAATTCGCCTGATTCTGTGTTCTTTGCGAATTAAAAATTCAGAAACTAGAGTTTCGCGCCGCGGCGCCAACTCCAAGTCTAAAACTCGTGCCGCAGCGCCACGGCGCCGCAGCGCGAAGACCAAGTATAACTGTGGCGCCGCAGTGCCACTTAGCAGAATGTCTAGAAATATAAATTTTTAAGTGTTCAAGTATAGAAATGTAATAGTAACTCAACCTAATGAATATAAAATTAGGTTAAACATATAATAAAATGTTAAAGTAAATTCTTAACACGTCCATAACACAATTACGTGTGAATTGAACGATTGAATGGGTAGTTAGCTTATTGTTCGTGAAGTCTTAATTTTGACAATAAGTGTAGTAATTGACTAAGTATAGTCATGAATTTGAGTTAGACAAAAGAATAAGCTTGTGATGACTAGTACGTTATAATTGACTGGTATTATGAATGTAAATGATATGTAGAATTTAAATCAAGGAACGAGTTTAATTAAAGTATAATCTACGCACGAGGCAAGTTTTCTAACCCTACTTGTTATCGTTATATAAGTGATGAATTCACCTTTCTACATTGAGCAAGTTCTCATTATTATGGATCAAGTTTGTTTAGTTATATTAAAGCCTATTAATCTTTCAAGCATGATGTTGTTATACAATACTTATTCTATTGTACACCTTTTGAGATTTTATTCAAGTTAAATATTCAGTCACTGTTGTTAGACTAGCGAACCCTTAATGATTCGACTAGTCCATAGTTGATGAGCGTTCTAAATTTTAGAACCCTTGATGAATTATCCAAACCAAACTTCCTTTGGTGCGAACTCAAATGTCAAACTGAGATGAACAACCCCATAAGGGGAGGATTTATTTTTATCTATTGCATGGTTTGCATTTATTATGGGTAGATAGATATATGATTTTGTATAGTGAACACCAAATTATGTGGAAATGGAAGTACCCAGATTTGGGGGTGTTACAAACATAAATTGTTTATACAATAAACTTACACACTATCCCTAAGGTCGAGAACCTTCACGTAATACATGTATTCCTTATCTATCTGACATACAATGTCACCGGCTTCTCCTGTATCCGTCGTATTCGTCTTAATCTGTAATGTTTATCATGATATAGCATGGGTGAGCAACAAGTTTGCCCAGCAGGTATAAGTTTAATTGAGGATATATCATGATTGAAAGAATTGAACAATAAGCTGGTAACAGTTCTACAATATAATTGTGAACTAGCATAAACAAATTTTCATAGCTGAACGAACATTGAACATAAACATATCAACTGAACCAGATGGTAATGAAGATGATCAGCCTTTCATACCTGATGAACACATGTAATAAGAACAGAGTACGAATCAATAATTCATAGACGTGGTAATCGGTAATGATTAACCATAAGCATATTTTAATGAAACAACTCGAGATCGATTTAAAGAAAACTTGCCTGAATTACCGACTACAGCTATGCAGTCAATATAGCTTTATCCGAAGACCTAATATTAAATATATCGATCTCCAATATTAGAATAATATTATCACAATATCTATGACTAAATACAGTTATAAAATAACCTAAATATATTAGCATGTATCCCTATCGGTCTATAAAACACTTAAGACTCAGTATCAAGTCAAACTATTTCAGTTTGAGTTGAGTCCGTTACAATTTCGACATCCCGACATCCTAGTTAGACAATTCTCGAGCCTAATATCTATAAGACTCAGATTAAACGCTTAACTATTATCTTAAATAATTTATTATCTAGTCAAATATTTTTCAAAGACTCGTAATAATTTTTTAAGTAATTATTACCATTTATCAAGATTTTTTAATCAATAATATTGTATTTATATAATATAAATACCACAATATTCTCTTATCATTAATATTTATTTAATATCAAATATTAATGAAATACATAACATAATATATTTATAATATCTCAAAGTATTTTTAATACCTTAAAATCTTATTTAAATGATTTTTAAACATTTAAATCCATTATCAAATAACTGCCATTAATATATTAATATTTTTCATGACAAAATATCAAAAGTTATATTTTATAACTTAAAATATTTTTATAACCTTTAAATAATTTTTAAATGATTCTTAAAGCATTAAAACTAATTTTCCACAATTTATTTAATATATTTATTAAATAAATCAATTACCATTAATATTAATTTATTAATAAAATTCATCACAAAATATTGAAAGTCATTAAAAATAACTTAAAATATTTTCTAACACATTATTATAATTTTAAATGATTTTTCAAGTATTAAAATCATTTTTAATAATTTATTTAATATTATAATTAAATAAATTAAATACCATTAATATTCTAAAAATATTAAATATTAATGAAATATATTCAAAATTATTAAAAACCCATTTTTAGGCTTTAAAATAATTTTTAAGAATTTATTATGTATTTTTAATAATTTAAAACTATTTTTCTCTAATTATTTATTAAAATAATTAATTTAGTAATTAAAGTGTCACTAAAGGGCCCTATAGCGACGAAACTGTTGCTATAGGCGTTCTTCAGCAAACCCAGACATTCATAATCAGTATGTAGGGTGCTAGGTTTGACCAATGCTAGATTCTTGTTCATCATGTTTCTGGGCCGGCTAAATTGTTAATCATGTAGTATAAGTGTAATACTACAATTATAATCAAGTTTTATGGCCATTCTACAACATATCAGAGAGTTATTAGCCCTCAAATATCATGTCAGAAACTGTTCTTCATTTCTAGGTTACCTAGAAATGAAGAATAGTTCGGGTTGGCTACTTTGAATACTTATGTCTTGCATCATGGGTCTCGTTTGGGTGATTACAAGGTTTAAGCATGTAGTAGAGATGTCAGGGTACAAATATCATGCACCAGACCAGTCTAATAACATCACACATGAAAGATTAAGGCTGGTCAAAGTATGTCAGAAAAACATGTTCTTGAGTTTTCTGGGTTTTCTAGAAAACTCATCCGGCTAATGGTCAACTCTATTTTGACCAACAATATCTTTGATATATCCTGAGTAAGATCTGGTTGTTCTAAAGGCTTGGATGTGTAGCCTACATGTCAGTCTACAACATCAATACAACAATATAACCTAACTATCAAACAACTGCAAGATCAGAGGCTAGAAAAAGCTTGTCAGAGCCTTTTGGGAAATTCTAGGTTGCCCAGAAATAGTTTCCCATGGTTGGTCAACCATGTTTGACCACTTATAACTTGAGATCTAGACATGGTATGGAGTTGATTCCACTTCCAGTCAACTCTCCTCATGTCAGAGAACAACTCTATAACACTAAACACACATAACACTTAACATAGACAGATCCAGAGGCCCTGACATATGGCTGTCAGACCTTAAAATTAAGGTTTTTGGTCAGTCTTTAAAACTTGATTTTCTAACATCTAGATGTTATGGATCCTTGATGTAACACCTTGGACCACTAAATAACATCCCCTAACACAACTTTAACCAACAACTAACAACATCTAACATCAAATACAAAGATTTTCAAGTTTAGGGTTTATACCTCTTTTAGCTTTGATCCTTGAATCTGACTTTGGATTCTGTTCTTGGCAAGCTAATACATGATATTGGCTTAGTTTATCACTCACTCTCACTCTAAGTTTCGAAAATTATATAGAGAGAGAGAGAGAGTCTTAGATAATATGAGAAGGAAAGTAAGATTTTTACTTACTTTAATCTTTTAAAATTTTGATCCATTGAACCTAATGTTGCTAGGTGGCACACATATCTGATCTTAGGAGATAATAAGCACATGACATATCAAAATGGATGAGTCACCAAGATTGTGCAAAATCTTTTACTTAAAGTTTAAGTAAAATGGTATTTCAGTCATTTCACCCTCGCTAAGGGTAATTTGGTCATTTCCCCTACAATTTGAAGAGCAATTTGGACAATTCATAAATATCCCACATCTTTTATTCTTTAAGCTTTTATATTTAGCTTTTGAGTTCCCGAATTAGGCTTTTCAAAATCTGAATTAGGGTTTCGGATTCCCGAAACTAAAATTAGGGTTTTCGAGCGTATCGTTAGGGTTCTTAACCAGTCGTTAGGGTTTACTAACTTAACAACCATATTCTTAATACAACTTTAGGGTTTGCTAAAGTTACAATCTATCTGATCAATAGTTGATCTTTTATCCACAAACTGAACATATAAACAATCATTGTACATCTATATTATCATATAAACTGATTCATATACCCTCGTATACCCTTATACACTTAACCTTAATAATTTTCACTAAAAGATTTTAAATCCACCAAAATCCTTCACAGAATTTTGAAATTCTTAAAATTCCTTCACAGAAACGTCAAATCCATACACTTATTTCTAGTCTAGATATGTTATTGAACCTTTAATCCATCATTTAAGATTTTTAAAATTTATTTAAATTCTCGGGTTGTCACAATTCTTATTATTCCGGAAGGTGAATATGGATAGAAGGATGTAAATTAATTGAACTATAATATTTTCAAGAAAAGAATGAACTTCTGAATGAAGTTGCCTAAGAGAAAGGTGTGAAGAATATGATGATTTTAGAAAGATCTTTAGAGAATAATTTGGTTATAGAATCCAATGAAAGGATAAAGATTAACATAAAATCTATTTTGGTAAAGTGAATGAACAAGGATTAGTAAATCAAAAATTTTGAGGACGAAATTCTTAGAAGGAGGAGTGAATGTGATATCCCGAATAGTTACGAGGTAGTGAATCATGAAACTAAATGATTTTGACAAATATGGTATACAGTGATCCTTAGAAAGTAAATGGTTGGATTACATATTATGTAATACTTGGAATAGTATCGAGTTCAAATAAAGGTTAAGAGATAAAACCTACAAGTGTTTGTTGAAAGGAATAAATGGATTAGAAAATATAAAATCTATATTAAAGTAATATGTTGAAATTATTCGATGATAAAATTTCAGAGGAAATTCAATGAAAATCCTGTAGGGAGGTTTCGTTGATTCCGATGATGGAATTCTTATAAGGGGGTAAGGATGTGATAATTCGAATTTTCATAAGTTGTTAAATAAGAATTTAATAATTAAAATTCTTATTATGAGATGTGATTTGGTGTGAAAGGATTAAATGTGTGTATAAAGAGAAAAATATATTCATATATTGGGAAGATAAGGTTTAATAGTTAATTAAACTATTGAAGAAATCAAATGAATTTTTTATGAATCAAATTTCAGAAGTAATGTGATTAATTCACTTAATTAAAATAGTGAATTAATGTAAATATATTTATTTTTGTGAAATGAGAAGTATTATATTACATATAAATATAATATGTTAATGAAATACGATTGTGGATTTCGTAAATAGCTAAAACTATTTATCGAATAAAATAAATATTTTAGTTGGAGTGTTTATGGAATAAAATGAGTGTTCGATGGAAATTATTAGAGAATAATTTATTTAAGTGTGATAATATTGATTAAATTTATGTTAAATGATTTTATGATCGGTGTGTATTTTATTACGTTAGTGAAATGGTGGTATACTAATAAGGGAAATGATTTGTTAAATAAAATTGTGCTGATATTTGTTAATTAATTTAATTAAATTAAATTAGATGTGACAATTATGTACTATATGATAAGTGGAGAATAAAAATAAATTAGTAAGAGGTTATTTGGGTTATAGTCAAACATGGCCTAGAGACCCTTTGTATTTGCAACTACCGGGTCTATTTGTTTTGATAATTGGCTAAACCACGTTAAAGTGGTGGTCAGTTTATTTGCTAAGGCAGAGAGAAATAGATAAAATTCAGAGAGAATTGAGAGAGAAAGAGAAGATATTCTTTGAGAAATTGTGAAGGACTTTGTGAGAATCAAGAAGGAAGAAGAAGAAGAAGATTTATATCATCTAACTAAGCTTAGAAGAATCAAAGGCAAGTTCTAAAGTTTTTAGTTTATTTTCTAAAGTTTATTTCTCTGTAATTGGATTTCGATGGTTGATTTCTTGAGAAATATAATATATGTGTTAATGGGAGGGTATAATTCGCTTTATGTTATCCATAGTTGGATTGTAGTCAAGTGAATTCATGTTGTTGATGTTAAATAAGAGAAGCTTGGTTTTTAACTTAAATATATGTTTTGGTCTACTTTGAGGCTAGAATTGGCTAGGAAATCATGAAGTAATCTGTAAATTGAAGGTTGTTTGTGTTAATACATTAAGAAACGAAAAGAACGCAATTTAAATGGACTAATTTGATTAAGAAACGAATTCGTGAGAGTTGAATTTGCTAAAGATGTTAAATATGAAGAAATTAGCATGAACATTGGAATTGAATCTTTAAAATTGGTTGGTTAGTGTTTCTGTGATGTGAAAATTTCTTTAGAGTTGTATTCTATTAATTCTAATGAGTTTATGGCAATTGGGTATGATTAATTTGGTTCTAGAATGAAGAAATTACAAGTTTTTGGCTTAGAATAGTGTTGTTTCGCCAACCGCAAAAACCAAGTCCGCGCATCTCCGCCCCGGCTGAGTTTCCAATTCATAGAAATTTGCCCCGGTGGGTTCTCCACCCCGACAGAGTTCCTTAGTGAAAAAATACCGCCCCGACGATTATAGATAGAATGACCCAGAAATGAGATTTTAAATGTTGGGTGCTAGGAATGTTTATTCAACCTCATTATATGATTATAATGAAACTTAAAATATGTAATAAGGTCTATCGCAGAATGTAATCACAAGGGTGATAATAATATGTTGTGAAGAACTTAAACTGAATATTCGTGAGAATTGGAGTTATAGTTTAACACCGTGTTGTGTATCGTTATAATAGGAAGTTTCAGATTGGGATATGTGAAGTTAAAGATAAGGTTGAAGGTTAGTGATGAGTATTAATCCAGCTGTCGATATGATTCAAAATGTGATTAAATGAAATGTCTTATGGACTTAATGAAATGCTATGTAACACTTTACAAGAAAGATTTGAGAAGCGTGCTATGAAGTTTTCAAAGTATATTGAATAAACTTAGTGTATAACTAATATGATGTGAAGGTAAACTTTAAAGACTTAACTAAACGTTAAGTGTTGGTTAAAAGAGAAGTATAAGAGAAGTGAAACAAAGATTAATTTAGTGACTTAACTAAATTTAAGTGTCAGTCGAAGAAAAGTTAAAACCTGAAGATAGGTTATAAGTTTTTAAAGAAATGCAAGTTGTAAGAGAATAAGACTAAAAGTTAGTGTAATCTAATTGATTTCATTGTATATGTAACTGATGTATGTGTATATGAATATTTGAACTGTTGTAGGATAAATATAAAGTAGCTAAGTAGTAATTGGTAATCTACGAGCCAAAAAAGTCTTTCAGTTCCTATTTGTTATGTGAACTTGATGACGAACTGTTTTAAATCTGTATTGTAAAGTGCATGATGTATTACATACATTTTAAGTATGAAACGTTACAATCAATTTATGACTACGTTGATTGAGTAAAGAATGTTGATTGAGTAAGGAACTCAATCTTTATACTTGATATGTGAACTGTAGCATATATGTTATGTTAGTCTGATGATTATATAGTATAATCTGAGCATATTATTTATGTGCTACGTGATACATGAAAACTGTTAGAATTATTGGGCTGTCAAGCTCGATCTTGCAAATAACCAATTTTGCAGGTTAAGGATTCAAGGTAACGTTATGTGCTACGTGAATGACACGGATCAGATGTAATGCATGAAGATTAAAAAATTTAGCTTAAGTTGTTTTTATGTTAAATCATGTTTAAGGTTCTGGAAATGTACTTAATGGTTTATGATGATTAATTTATGTTGAGTTGTATAGTTTGAGTTATCCAAAGTATATAAAGGATATCAAATTGAGATGCAAGGTTTTATATAATAATTCTGATGAAGTGAATCATAAAATAAAATTTGATTTAGAGTTGTGTAGCTGGTAAAGGTTATGATTCAGGAAATTATAGAAGGAAGACAGAGAAAGTTTTAATTATTACTCATTTTTATTGATTGTATCATCGAGTAATGATGTCTCAATTTTTGGGTCGTTACACTTTATAAGCATCAAATGTGATAAAACAACATCTCAAAAAAATGATATAAGCCTTGTGTGACACAATAAACTTATAATGATTAATTGATACTCTATCGTTTTATCATGCTAGAAGGCGACACTCGATATTCTAAATATCTTTGAATGTTACAACTTAATATAATTTATTTGAGGGGTTTGTTATTAATTATCTCATCTTATTTAGCGCACATACACACACACACACACACACACACACACACACACACACACACATATATATATATATATATATATATATATATATATATATATATATATATATACATAATTACCATGCACATATAGAATATTATATTCTACTCAGATTGATTATAAACATTTATTCTACTTTGGTTCACTAGAGCTACCAAGTGAACCAAAAGGTCAAACCTAGGGTGCAATAACAAAAATTAAATATAACTATTACATTTAAACTAGGGTTTCATTACAAACGGGTATTCAAGCGCTCCTTATTTCTAATTCTTCAATATAATTCTAATTACTCCTATTACAATATTATTTACAATAAATAGAAATTTTGATTAACAGTCAAGGGGAAGTACATAGAAAGGAGATAGAATTTATATCAGAAAAATTAGAGAAGACGAGATACGCATACCCCATTTATAAAACTCATTCATTCAAGCATCCTCATAAAATAAATTCAATCATTCATTGGTCAATAGTTCATAATTAATCACATTTATTATCATACATATCATCATATGCATCAATAAAATATTCATCTCATGAAAATAAACATTCAATATATATACTGACATCATTTAATGGGAAATTTTAGTTAGCATAAAATTTAATTTTAAATTAAAATAAATTCATTTATTTAAATCCAAATTCAAATCAAAATAAACTCTTTTATTTTAATTTATCCAATTTTGAATAAAAATAAACTCCTTTATTTTTAATCAAATTTCTAATCAAAATAAACTCCTTTATTTTAATTAACATGGAATCTAATTTTGAATAAAAATAAACTCTTTTATTTTAATTTTAAAATTGCTAGAAAAAAAATAAAATATGGAATCCAATTCAAAGTCAAAATAAACTCCTTTATTTTAACTTTAAATTTACTTTAGAAACAAAATATGTGGAATCCTATTTATTATCAAATTAACTCCTTTATTTTAGATAATATGGAATCTCAGTCCATATCAAAATATAATTCTTTATTTTAGGAAACATGGAATCGTATTCCAAATTAAAATAAACTCCATTATTTTGGGAAACATGAACTCATATTTCAAATCAAAATAAACTTCTTTATTTTAGGAAATATGGAATCATATTCCAAATCAAAATATATAATATTTATTTTAATTAACATGTAATCCTATTCTATATCAAAATAAATTATTTATTTTAATTAACATTTTTATTTTAATCTAATTCCAAATGAAAAAAATGATTTTATACTAACAATTATGTCCAACAAAATTGTTCTAAACACATCAACATACATATTGAATCAAAACAATTAATAATTCGCATAAAGTTTGGCTCTGATACCACTGTTGGGTTTATAAGATTCACGAGCCTATAATCTAATTGCATATAAGAAGCGAAAGCGTGATAAAATCGGATTTTAATATTTTTACAAATCATAACCAAGATCGTTCTTTATGCACAATTATCAATTAACAAAAGAGATAAAGAATCATACCCTTGTAGAATAAAGCTTTCTAGGTATAAGTTTAACTCCAAATCCTTCGCATCCTCTATGAATTCCACCAATAAGATTCATTTGATTAATGTTAGTCACCTAAGTGTTTTGTCTCTAGAGGTGATACACCAAGAAATAATATGGATTCAAAAAGTGGATAGTGGCAAACCTTTGTTTCTTTTTCTTGAGAATTATGAGTATTCTCCCAAGTCTAATGAAAGAGTGTGTAAGCCCAATCCATAATAAAATTTCTCTTATTTATAGATATGGACAACCCTCCTAAACTATTTAGGAGTAGGGTTTTTATTTTATTCCTAATCTAATTAGGAACTTTTATGAGAATACTCTTATTAATTAATTCATAAACCATTTAGGAAATAAATAAATAATAATAATAATAATAATAATAATAATAATAATAAGACTCCTCTTATTAATTTATAATTAGTATTTCAAAAATAATAAATAATAAATATTAAGTTATTTAATTTATTCTATCACAATAGTATAAATTAAATATACTAAATTTATTATTTTTCTTTTGCGGTGTGACCCTTTAGATACTTTATATTAAATCAGTTGTACAATAAATCAACTAGAAAATTTTCTAATCTTATTTAAATAAATAAATTAAATCATTTAATTCATTTAAATAAATAATATTTATTCCATTATAAGGGTAACCCCCTTAGCGATCAACGACTTTTCAAATAATATAGATTTCATCATTTATCATAAAAGAACCTTTCAACGAATAGTTATCGTACAATTCAATCTTTCTACTATACAATGTCCTAATCAAATATAAGACATGGAATTTCTGTCAAGCCTTATTTTATTTGATTATATGCATTTCGATTTTCAAATGCACAACTCTAAATAATACATATTAGAAACTCCTTTCTTATTCATTCTGCCTTGGTCAAGGACTACCGAGTTGTCATTTATCGAATCACATAAGACATTCTCTCCTTTTACTAGAAGTGATAGATTCTTTGTTGATCATTCACCTATCTCCATATACAACTTATTATACCCATGCATATCCTTTGATATACTTTAAAGGTCTTAAGGGACTTGTCAAAGCATAACTCATTATACACAAGATATTACGATGATCTCAAGTCCAAGGATCACTTGTATTACTATCACATTAGGAATTCCTATTGATAGACAAGTAAAACTCCATTAAGTATTCCTTTAGTGAGTCACGTTCAGTGAACTTATTCTTTAATAAGCACTTACATACTTGCTTTAGCATCTCTACACAAATGATTATGAGATCAATCATTCTCCTCATAAGAGCAAGCATAATATGTACTAATTTATCTGGATTCACTAATCCCCTTCTTAGTAATCTAACGAGTAGGAATGATTTTAGTTTTTGAGCTATCTTAAATTTAGATCTCATTAGCATGATCATCATCATGATTCTAAAAAAATTACTTAAAACAATGGGTTTATCATAATTAAATCAATAACATAATGTGAATAAAGAAAATGCCTTTAAATAAATTAATTCTTTTATTAATAAATTAATAAGATTACAAAGTATATGCTACATCATATCAAATATGATTAGCTTATGTGCATATCACTTTCATTGCATGCGAGGAATCATTCATCGAAACAATGCGCCGTTAGTATCGAGTCAGTACAGTTTGTGGGGAATTTAAATAGACAGCAACAGCAACAACAACAGTATGGTGGCAATTTGAATACTACAATATGGGGTGGAGGAATCACCCGATTTTTTCGTGGTAAGACAATCAGCCTCAACCTCAAGCACCATGACCCGCACCACCACCCAAATTTCAGGCTCGTCAACAACAACCCTAACAACAGGAAAAGAAACCATATTTTGAGGAACTTGTGACAAAATAGATTAAGGAGAATGAGATATGGAGAAGTAATCTAGATACGTGCAAGAACAATCATGATTTGACTATGAGGAATCTAAAGAATTAGATCAGACTGTTGGCATCGGCATTGAACACTCGTCATCAGGGAGCCTTATCGAGTGACACATAGACAAATCCAAGAGATGGAAAGGAGCGTTGTAAGGTTATTACCTTAAGGAGTGGGAAAGAACTAGAGGAGCATACCAAAGAAAAATCAAATCAACTAACACAATGAGGAAAGTAATGTGGAATAGACAGTGCATGCGGAAGAGGAAGCTGAAAAGGAGAAGAAAAGGAAATCTATTGAGAAGTTTGCTGCGGTCAAGCCAAGTTTATACATACCCCCAATTCCCTTCCCATTTGTAGATGCCATAGAACAAATGCCAAGCTATGCAAATTTTATTAAGGAGATTTTATCGAGAAAATAAAAACTTGAAGACTTTGAGATAGTTGTAATAACAGAGAACTGCAGTGCAATCTTACAGAAAAAGTTACCACTAAATATCAGAGATCTAGGTAGTTTCGCAATACCTTGCACAATAGGGGATAAGTTTTTCAAAAAAGCATTGTGTGATTTGGGGGCCAATATTAATTTGATGTCGTTATCGATCTATCTAAAACTCGGTCTACCGAAAGTGAAACCTACCAAGTCACTCTAAAGTTAGTAGATCAGTCATTAAGTTATCCACGGGGAATAGTGGAGGAAATTTTGGTGAAAGTCGACAAGTTTATCTTCTCATAAGATTTCATATTATTTGACTTTGAAGAGGATAAAGATATTCTGATCATACCTGGGCGTCCATTCTTAGCTACGGGGACCACCTTGATAGATGTATAAAAAGAGGAACTGACAATGAGGGTTCAAGATTAAGAGGTCATTTTTAGTGTGTTCAAGGCAATGAAATTTCAAAAGGAGGCGGAAGAGTGCTTTAAAATTGATTGGGTCAAGTTAGCAGTGGATGAGGTTTTCGAAGTAAATTTGCAAAAAGATCCACTAGAAATAGCCTTGGTTCACTCAAAAGCTATAGAATTCCTGACTTCACTTGAGTATTTACATTTGTTGAATGCTTCTCTCCCGTACGTTCAGTTTGGAAGATGATTTGAGTCTTTGGATCGAGTTGAGAAGCCAACCTCCAGTGTGAAGACGTCTATCGAGGAACCACTAGTCTGGAAGCTTAAATAGTTGTTGAATCATTACACTTATCTAGGTGAGTCATCTACTTTACCAGTTATCATCTCAGCGTCACTTAATGAATCACAAGAGTAAAAATTGTTGAGAGTGCTACGGATATTAAGGGAATCAGTCCCTCGTTTTGTATGCACAAAAATTTGGTAAAAGATGACGCTAGGCCAGTGATAGAACAATAGCACAGGTTAAATCCTCTAATGAAGGAGGTAGTGAATAAAGAAATTAATAAATGGTTGGATGCGGGTATCATTTACACATATCAGATAGTTCATGAATTAGTCTGGTGTAGTTTGTACCAAAGAAGGGAGGTATGACAGTGATAGCCAACAAGAACAAGGAATTGATCCCAAAAAGGACGGTGACCGGATGGCGAGTTTGCATAGATTACGGGAAGCTAAATAAAGAAACTCGCAAGGATCATTTCCCCTTGCCATTTATTGATCAAATTCTTAACAGGCTGGCAGGGCATCTGTGACGCCCCCAAAATTAGGTATACATCACCCATCTTGGGTCGTCAGATACATGGTACAGAATTCAAATACAAGTTAATAATACAACTGTCGTGTTCAATATGACAAAACATAAACTATGAGTTTGAATACAAATATTGTCTACTAGAGAGTATCCATACTCAAAAGGAGTCCTCATTACATTTATTAACACACTATTACATAGAATAGTGAGGACTACTAACTAATACTATCATTCGGACCATCACTCCGTTCCCCGACTTGCCCCAGCTACGTTCTCATTTCTTGAAGAGAACAGTGAAAGAAAGAGTGAGCTCAACTAGCCTAGTAAGAAATATTATGAATACGATAATGCAGAATAAATTATCATTAGCCTTCAACAATGTTAAACTGATAAAATTTAATAGACATCAAGTTTAACTGCAGCGGAACAAGCAATCCATTAAAAGAGTCAAGTAGAAAATAAACACTACTATCTTTTATGATTTAAAAGGTTTTTCAACACTATTATCGCTGGGACTCAGCTTAATAACATAATCCACATCATCGAATCACCCCTGCACTACGGCCAAAGATATTCGTGTATTCATTAATGGTTATGATCATGCCAACAACTGTCCATCAACGCACTACGGGCCAATGAGGACTTTTATCGCATCATTTGTAACATTACGATCATGATTATACCGAATAATCCATGGTCATAATCATACCAAGTCCATCTATGCACTACAGGCCACAGATGACTTTTAACATTTTATAAACATAAGGATGATGACAATAATATAAGAATTCAATAAAACAAGTTCAAAAATTAATTTATCCAAGAATTAACAACGTCCAAATTGTCAACATGATACTGCTTTGTGGAGTAAAATTCAAGAATGCTTAGAAGAATATTTTCATGAAAAGATACTGGATGAAATGCAATTATTAAGGATATTCCACAAATTTCATGGAGTATAGAAGTCAAAACTTAACCAACTGAGTATAATAAAGAATGGAATAACAAAAGAAATCATCATGCATGCGATAGACCGCACAGACAGGTTATTCCAATAGAATAATAAATAATGGAACCAGGTCCGGCGTAAACGCACAGACAGGATATTCCGACAGAATAATAAATAATGGAACCAGGTCCGGTGTAAAACACACAGACAGGATATTCCAACAGAATAATAATAAAAACGGAACCAGGTCCGGTGTAAAACACACAGACAGGATGTTACAACAGAATAATAATAAAAACGGAACCAGGTCCGGTGTAAAACACACAGACAGGATGTTCCAACAGAATAACAGAAGAATGTCACCAAGTATAGGGTAGACCGCGTATACAGGTTATTCCAACAGAATAATAAGAAATAGAATAACAACAGTTCTCTTCATGAATAAGAAAGAATAACACCCTTACCGTTTTAAAGAAGAGTTAAAATAAGAAAGTAGTTAAGTAGCAGAATACTCTTCTTCTCTCTCTCTATAGTTTCTCTCTATAATTTCTCTCTCTAGAGTTCAGTGAATTCGTAAGAAATAATGAAGGAATGAGCTGCTATTTATAAAAAAATAGAATGCATAGTAACTAATTCATGAACGGTCCAGATTGATTACTTTAATCTGACGGTCCATATTTAAAGAAAAATCTTTTAAATAAAATATAATATATTCTATTTATAGAATAACTTTAATAAAGTATTCTGTTTTATATAAAAAGATATTTCTGTTTTATTACGTTAATAATACGAATAAAACAAAACGTCATTATCGCTAAATAATTCATATTATTAACTGACAATAATTGAATCAAACTGAGTGACTTCTCACATAAGCATTAATAATCAATACCGTGTGCTACTATGCAACCACACGTATTACTGTACTTTTACTACCGAGTAGTTCAACAGTAACAATGGTAAAACTTCCGCCGTTATTTTTAATAAAATATTTTTGTCGTTTTCTCAATCCGACAATAATTCCGTTGTGGGGTCCACCAATGATTGTGCCGTTGTACGAATATTTCCTGTTAAAACGAATATTCCCCGACCAATCGAATATTTTATAACAACTTGCGTACTTTGTAAAATTTATAAATATTACCCACAACTATAACATTATATCAAATTAACTCCATAATATTCAAAAATGATATTTATAGAAAATTCATCTTTATTTATAAAAGTTGGGGTCTTACAACCTCCCCTTCTTATGAAATTTCGCCCTCGAAATTAGGGTACGTACCTGGTATGTCGAAGAGGTAAGGATACCTTGATTTCATTTCAGATTCTAACTCCCAAGTCATTTCCTCAACATCGTGGTTTCTCCACAAAACTTTGACTTGAGGTATAACCTTGGAGCGTAGAATATGTTCCTTCTTATTCAAGATTTGAACAGGAACTTCTTCAAACGTCAAATCCTCCGCTATTTCGTCCGGTTCTAACTCAATAATGTGGTTCGGGTCTTCCACATATTTGCGTAACATGGATATGTGAAAAACGTTATGAACACGAGACATACTTGGCGGTAAAGCGAGTCTATAAGCCACAGTTCCTACTCGATCGAGGATTAAAAATGGACCGATGAATCGAGGATTGAGCTTTTCTCTTTTTCCAAATCTCGTAACTCCTTTCCATGGAGCAACACGTAAGAACACATGATCTCCTACATCAAATTCCACGTCCTTTCGATGAAGATCAGCATAACTCTTTTGTCGATCTTGTGAGATTTTTATACGTTCCGGTCCCAACAATGTTGCTTCACCCACCTCATCCCAGCATACTGGAGAACGACATTTTCTTCCATACAGTGCTTCGAATGAAGCCATGCCAATACTTGCTTGATAACTGTTGTTGTAGGAAAACTCCACCAATGGTAAGAACTTGTCCCAACTTCCCTTGAAGTCAAAGACACAGAGTCTTAATAGATCTTCAAGAGTTTGAATAGTCCTCTCTGATTGTTCGTCCGTCTGAGGATGATATGCTGAACTAAATCATAAATTTGTGCCCATAGCTTTTTGTAAACTAACCCAAAATCGTGAAGTGAATCTTGGGTCTCGGTCAGAAACTATGGATACTGGCATACCAAGCAATCTTATAATCTCGTTTATGTACATACGAGCAAGACGTTCAAGTGTATAAGTTTCTCGTATCGGTAAGAAATGAGCAGACTTGGTCAATCTATCAACAATGACCCAAATCGCATCAATACCTTGAGAAACCCTAGGAAGACCGGTAACGAAATCCATGGTAATGTGCTCCCACTTCCATTCTGAAATTTCAAGTGGTTGCAATGGACCTTTTGGTATTTGATGCTCCGCTTTGACTCGTTGACAAGTTAGACACATTGAGATAAACAACGCTATCTCTCTCTTCATATTGCTCCACCAAAATGTATGATGAAGATCATGATACATTTTGGTACTTCCAGGATGGATTGCAAACGGTGTGTTGTTTGCCTCCATCATGATTTCATACTTTAAATCAGGGTTGTTAGGAACACAAAGTCTGGAGTTGACTCGAAGTATTCCTTCTTCATCGATTCTTACTTCCGGCATAGCACCTTTTTGCACTTTTTTTCTTCCTCATACGCATCAGCTCTAGGTCTGTAGCTTGAGCAGCTTTAACTTTATCGATTAAAGTCGGTTCTACTCGTATATTCGCCATCATCACATGGGTCCCTGGAGTCTTTAACTCTATCTCCATCCTTTGCAAATCACACAAAATGGGCCTTTGTGTTGATAATATCGCACTCGTACTTGCATATGATCTTCTACTCAATGCGTCAGCAACCACGTTCGCTTTTCCAGGATGGTATTGAATGGTATGATCATAATCTTTCAACAGATCAAGCCAACGTCATTGTCGCATGTTGAGTTCCTTTTGAGTGAAGAAATATTTTAGGCTTTTATGATCCGTAAAGATCTCCACCTTCTCCCCATACAAGTAATGCCTCCAAATTTTAAGTGCAAAGACAACAGCTGCCAACTCTAGATCATGAGTAGGATAATTCCTCTCATATTCCTTGAGTTGTCTTGATGCATAGGCTATGACTTTTCCATGTTGCATGAGAACGCATCCCAACCCTTTGCTCAAAGCATCACTGTAGATGACAAATCCCTCCGAGCCAGATGGTATTGTTAGAACAGGTGCTGAAATGAGTCTCCTCTTGAGTTCATAAAAACTCTGCTCGCATTCCTCGCTCCAACCGAACTTTGTATCTTTCCGAGTCAGCTGAGTTAATAGAGTAGCGATTCGAGAAAATCCTTCCACGAATCTCCGATAATAACCAGCTAAACCAAGAAAGCTACGTACTTCGGTCACTGATTTAGGTTGCTCCCAGCTTTGAATAGCTTCAATCTTTGCCAGGTCAACCGATATTCCACGACTTGATACTACGTGCCCAAGTAATGCTACCTCCTCCAGCCAGAACTCGCATTTCTTCAACTTGGCATAAAGCTTGTATTCACGAAGCTTTTGGAGTACCAGCCTCAAGTGTTGCTCATGATCTTCACGACTTTTGGAATAAATAAGGATGTCATCAATAAAGACGACCACAAAGTGATCCAAATATTCCTTGAATACCCGGTTCATCATATCCATGAAGGCAGCAGGAGCATTAGTCAATCCAAAGGACATGACTAGGAATTCATAATGCCCGTACCGAGTTCTAAAAGCCGTCTTTGGAATATCCTCAGTTCTAACCTTCAGCTGATGATATCCAGAACGAAGATCAATCTTTGAAAAGAATTGTGCTCCTTGCAACTGGTCAAACAGGTCATCAATACGTGGCAATGGGTACCGGTTTTTGATGGTGACATGATTCAACTCCCGATAATCAATACAAAGTCGCATACTTCCATCTTTCTTCTTCACGAATAGAACAGGAGCACCCCAAGGAGAAGTACTAGGACGAATAAAGCCAATGTCTAACAATTCCTGCAGTTAGATCTTTAACTCCTGAAGTTCAATAGGAGCCATTCGATATGGGGCTTTGGAAATGGGTTTTGTACCGGGTTCAAGCTCGATACAAAATTCAATTTCACGCTCTGGGGGTAGGCCAGGAAGTTCTTTAGGGAATACGTCAGGGAATTTATTAACAATAGAAATATCATTTAAAACTGACGTATTTTTGTTTAGATCCATGACATGAGCTAAGAAAGCTTGACATCCGTTTTTTAATAAATGAATAGCTTTATGGCTTGAGATGACAGCGATTGATTTTAATGGTTTGGTTGCTTGAATTTGCATAATAGGTCGATTAGGAATATGAAAGCTAACAACATTACGAAAATAATCAATTTTTGCATGATGAGTAGTTAACCAATCAATCCCTAGAATCACGTCAAATGCAAATATTTTTAATGAAATAAGATCGACAGGTAATGTGTGGGTACCAACTTGAACCAAACAAGACTTATAAACCGTGGATGTAATGAAGGTTTCTTCTAATGGAGTTTCAACAGATAAGTCAAAGTCTAATTTCTCCGGAATCAAATTTAATCGATGAGCGCAAGTAGGAGAAATAAAAGAATGGGTAGAATCGGTATCAAATAAAGTATAGACTTCGTTAGAGTTTATGATAAGCTTACCCGTGATGACCTCATTCGGGTTCCTTGCTTTCTGGGAGGTCACAACAAGCGCTCTCCCTTGCACTACCGATTTTGCCTTTTCTGGGACGGCCTTTGGTGTCTCCATCTTGGTTGAACTTGTTTTTGGTAAACAACAAAATCGAGCTAAATGACCTTCTCTTCCATAATTATAACATGCTTTAGATGGTATCGCGCAGTTTGGACTGATGTGCCCCTCCCCTCCGCATTTGAAACATATGATAGGTGGTCGTTCTCCTTCCTTAACAACGGGTGCTGGTGCTGACGTCTTTCCATCATTGTTGAATCTCCTCTTCTTGAAATGACCATTCTTATTGTTTTGGCCCTGATTACCACCGAAGTGGTTACCATTTCTGGCATGTTGATTCCCTCCACGCTTGTTGTCACCGTTTCGATGACTGCTCTCACTGGTATTATCATTTTGCCGACTGCTCTCTTTTGGTTGCGTTGACTCGTTATCGCGCTCCACTAACTGAGCCCTATTCACAACATCTGAATACAAACACAGTTTATGAGAAATAAGATGTTGACGTATCTCAGGTTTCAAACCTCGCTAAAACATTCGCGTCATTCGCTCTTCATTATCCACCAAGTGGGACGCAAACCGGGACAACTCAGCAAATTTAGCCTCATACTGCGACACGGTCATATTATTCTGCTCCAATTTGATGAACTCCACCTCCTTCATGTGACGAACACTTTTGGGAAAGTATTTGTCATTAAAGAGCTCTTGGAACTTCTCCCAAGACATCTTCAGTGCTGCAGGTTGAGTACGCTTAATCGATTTTCACCAGTAATCTGCCTCTCCTCGCAACATAAAGGCGGCAAAGGGAACCTTTTGCTCCTCGGAGCATCCCAAGACATCAAATATCTTGGTAATCTTCTTTATCCATGTTTCCGCTATAAGTGGTTTTGGCTCTCCCTTAAACTCTGGTGGTCCCAGCTCCTTGAACTGTTTAGCGGTGACCGTCCAAGAGTTTTCAGTGTTTCCATCTATATTTTGGACAGGAGCCGCTCTCGCCTGCTGTTGCATGAACTGCATAAAGTTTCTGAACATTCCATCATTCATCATCTGGTCAGTATTGTTGTTTGCATGAGGATTGTCACCTTCCTGATGCACATTATCCTGATTATTGATATGTGATGAATCAACAGTCGCATGTGCTCCATTGCTATTCTCAACATTCTCAGATGCCATTTTCAGATACTGCCACAAAATAAAAGTTAATTGATATGTCATATATTATCCTTATATTATAACCGACCAATTAAATACCATGCAAATAAACTTAGGTAGGTCATACTAGCGAAGGAATCCCCCGTCTCTCCCCTCCTAGTTCTATTCTCACATCTTAGCCAGGGATCATATCCCTAAGCTCTGATACCAACTGTGACGCCCCCAAAATTAGGTATACATCACCCATCTTGGGTCGTCAAATACATGGTACAGAATTAAATACAACTTAATAATACAATTGTCTTGTTCAATATGACAAAACATAAACTATGAGTTTGAATACAAATATTGTCTACTAGAGAGTATCCATACTCAAAAGGAGTCCTCATTACATTTAGTAACACACTATTACATAGAATAGTGAGGACTACTAACTAATACTATCATTCGGACCATCACTCCGTTCCCCGACTTGCCCCAGCTACGTTCTCATTTCCTGAAGAGAACAGTGAAAGAAAGGGTGAGCTCAACTAGCCCAGTAAGAAATATTATGACTAAGATAATGCAGAATAAATTATCATTAGCCTTCAACAATGTTAAACTGATAAAATATAATAGACATCAAGTTTAACTGCAGCGGAACAAGCAATCCATTAAAAGAGTCAAGTAGAAAATAAACTCTACTATCTTTTATGATTTAAAAGGTTTTTCAACACTGTTATCGCTGGGACTCAGCTTAATAACATAATCCACATCATCGAATCACCCCTGCACTACGGCCAAGGATATTCGTGTATTCATTAATGGTCATGATCATGCCAACAACTGTCCATCAACGCACTACGGGCCAATGAGGACTTTTACCACATCATTTATAACATTACGGTCATGATTATACCGAATAATCCCTGGTCATAATCATACCAAGTCCATCTATGCACTACAGGCCACAGATGACTTTTAACATTTTATAAACATGAGGATGATGACAATGATATAAGAATTCAATAAAATAAGTTCAAGAATTAATTTATCCAAGAATTAACAACGTCCAAATTGTCAACATGATACTACTTTGTGGAGTAAAATTCAAGAATGCTTAGAAGAATATTTTCATGAAAAGATACTGGATGAAACGCAATTATCAAGGATATTCCACAAATTTCATGGAGTATAGAAGTCAAAACTTAACCAACTGAGTATAATAAAGAATGGAATAACAAAAGAAATCACCATGCATGCGATAGACCGCACAGACAGGTTATTTCAACAGAGTAATAAATAATGGAACCAGGTCCGGCGTAAACGCACAGACAGGATATTTTGACAGAATAATAAATAATGGAACCAGGTCCGGTGTAAAACACACAGACAGGATGTTCCAACAGAATAATAATAAAAACGGAACCAGGTCCGGTGTAAAACACACAGACAGGATGTTTCAACAGAATAATAATAAAAACGGAACCAGGTCCGGTGTAAAACACACAGACAGAATGTTTCAACAGAATAATAATAAAAACATAATCAGGTCCGGTGTAAAACACACAGACAGGATGTTCCAACAGAATAACAGAAGAATGTCACCAAGTATAGGGTAGACCGCGTATACAGGTTATTCTAACAGAATAATAAGAAATAGAATAACAACAGTTCTCTTCATGAATAAGAAAGAATAACACCCCTTACCGTTTTAAAGAAGAGCTGAAATAAGGAAGTAGTTAAGTAGCAGAATACTCTTCTTCTCTCTCTCTCTATAGTTTCTCTCTATAATTTCTCTCTCTAGAGTTCAGTGAATTCGTAAGAAATAATGAAGGAATGAGCTGCTATTTATAGAAAAATAGAATGCATAGTAACTAATTCATGAACGGTCCAGATTGATTACTTTAATCTGACGGTCCATATTTAAAGAAAAATCTTTTAAATAAAATATAATATATTCTATTTATAGAATAACTTTAATAAAGTATTCTATTTTATATAAAAAGATGTTTCTGTTTTATTACGTTAATAATATGAATAAAACAAAACGTCATTATCGCTAAATAATTCATATTATTAACTGACAATAATTGAATCAAACTGAGTGACTTCTCACATAAGCATTAATAATCAATACCGTGTGCTACTATGCAACCACATGTATTACTGTACTTTTACTACCGAGTAGTTCAACAGTAACAATGGTAAAACTTCCGCCGTTATTTTTAATAAAATATTTTTGTCGTTTTCTCAATCCGACAAAAATTCCGTTGTGGGGTCCACCAATGATTGTGCCGTTGTACGAATATTTCCTGTTAAAACGAATATTCCCCGACCAATCGAATATTATATAACAACTTGCGTACTTTGTAAAATTTATAAATATTACCCACAACTATAACCTTATATCAATTTAACTCCATAATATTTAAAAATGATATTTATAGAAAATTCATCTTTATTTATAAAAGTTGGGGTCTTACAGCATTAATTCTATTACTTGTTGGATGGCTACTCGGGATACAATAAGATTGTTATCGCCCTCGAAGATCAAGAAAAGACAACATTTACATGTCCTTATTGGATGTTTTCTTTTTGGAGGATGTCTTTTGGGTTATACAACGCACCTACAACTTTTTAACGATGCATAATGGCGATTTTTTATGATATGGTGGAACAGAACTTAGAGGTGTTTATAGATGATTTCTCGGTATTCAGAGACAGTGTCGATCTATACTTAGCAAATCTTATCTTTAGTGCTAAAAAGATGTGTTGAGACTAATTTGGTCCTTAATTAGGAAAATGTCATTTTATGGTGCAAGAGGGTATCATATTGGGTCATAGAGTGTCAGCAAATGGTATAGAGGTCAACAAAGTAAAAGTCAAGACAATTGAGCATTTACCACCTCCAACATCTGTAAAAGAAATTCACAGTTTTTTAGGTCATGCAAGATTCTACCGACGGTTCATTTAGGATTTTTCAAAGATTACTAAGTTGTTGTGTGCTTTACTTGAGAAAGATGTTCCGTTTAAAATTGATTTAGAGTGTCTTGAGGCTTTAGAGGTTCTAAAAAAGAAGCTTATAACAGCTGTGGTAATTATTGCACCAGATTAGAGTCTTCCATTCGAACTTATGTGTGATACAAGCGACTACGTTGTGGGAGCAGTTTTAGACCAGCGAAAGAATAAAGTATTTCATGCTATATATTATGTCAGCAAGACTTTGATGAATGCTTAAGTGAACTACACCACAACGGAAAAAGAGCTACTCGCGGTGGTTTTTGCTTTTGATAAGTTTCGAGCCTACTTGATTGGAGCAAAAGTGATTGTGTTCACTGATCACTCGGTTATAAAGTATCTCATCTCTAAGAAGGATACCAAACCAAGGCTTATTCGTTGGATCCTTTTACTACAAGAATTTGATTGGAGATTCGAGATAGGAAAGGGACGAAAAATCAAGTAGCTGAACACCTGTCTAGATTGGAGAATTCTCAACAGCAGAAGAAAGATATAATGGTGATCAATGAATCTTTTCCAGACGGCTGTTATTTTATGTGGCAACTGAAACCCCATGGTATGCTGATTATGTGAATTACATCATTAGTGGGGTATTTCCATATGACATAAGTTATCATTAAAAGAAAATATTCTTGCACGAGGTTAAGCAGTACATGTGGGATGACCCTTTCCTCTTCAAATAGTGTGCCGATCAGATGGTTCGGAGATGGGTGGCTAAAGATAAAATATAAGGAATTTTATAGCGCTGTCAGTCTTCTCTATATGGAAGACACTATGGGGGTGATAGGACAGCTTCTAAGGTTCTCCAATTCGATTTCTATTGGCCTATAATGTTCAAAAATACTCATGAATTCGTAAAGAGGTGCGATAGATGCCAACGAGTTGGGAACATATCGAAACGTCACAAGATGTCGTTAAATACCATGCTAGAAGTAGAAATATTTGATCTATGGGGCATCGACTTTATTGGACCATTCATGTCATCCTACAACAATAAATATATCTTGGTTGTTATTGATTACGTCTCTAAATGGGCGAAGGCAGTGGCTCTACCGACCAATGATGCCAAGGTTGTTCTAAACTTTCTCTGAAAGAACATTTTACAAGGTTTGGAACACCAAGTGTAAGACCCCAACTTTCATAAATAAAGATTAATTTTTCTCAAAATATATTTTTGAATATTATGATGTGGTTTTGATATAATGTTATAGTTGTGGGTAATATTTATAAATTTTGCAAAGTATGCAAGTTGTTATAAAATATTCGATTGGTCGGGGAATATTCGTTTTAAACAAAAAAAATTTGTACGACTGCACAATCATTGGTGGACCCCACAACGAAATTATTCTCAGAGTTAGAAAACGACAGAAATATCTTTTTATAAAAATAACGGCAACAGTTTTACCGTTAACTGTTGAACTACCCAGTAGTAAAAGTACAGTAATACACGTGGTTGCATAGTAGCACACAGTATTAATTATTGATGCTTACGTGAGAAGTCACTTAGTTATACTCAATTATTGCTACAGTAATTGCTGCATAATATCTCTCATATTTTTTTATTCAATTATTGTCACAGTATCATCTGCATAATATTTTATATTATTAAATCAATAATTGAGACAATAAAGTTATTCATATTATTATTTGTAATATTGACGATGTCTAGAAAGTTCTGTCGAGGAGAGGTTTGGTCACCTAATTGCACGCCAATAGGGAGAAATCCTTATCGAAAAACCCCCTCTTTCCTGGGAATGATCTGGTTGTTAAATATTGTGAGTTATAATATTAATGATGAATAATTGTAGAAGTATTAAGAATGTGTTTATTAAAGATAAGTGAATTACAAAAGTTAGAGGGGAATAATGCAAACTTGAAAAACTTTAGGGGTACTAAAGTGTAATAAGTTAAATCAATCTGGACCATTGGTGGTGGTTTTAATAGTAAATCAATATGGATCGTCGGTGGTGGTTTTAAAAGTAAATCAATCTGGACCGTCGGTGGTGGTTTTAAAAGTAAATCAATCTGGACCGTCAGTTGTGGTTTTAATAGTAATCAATTTGGACCATCCGTTCTAATAGTAAATTAATCTAAACCGTTCGTGAATTAGTTACTATTTAGTCATTTCTCCTATAAATAGAAGCTTAATTCTTCTTTCATTCTCACCAATTCACTAAGACTCACAAGAGAAACTATAGAGAGTGAAACTATAGAGAGCAAGAAGAAGAGTATTCTGCTACTTCACTATTGTAGTATCCAGTCTTCTACTAAGGTAAGGGGTATTATTTCTTTTGTATTCATAAGGAATACTATTTTTTTCGTATTCATCCTTTAATATGTCGGAATAACCTGTCTACGCAGATTACGTACCGTATGACAGGTGAAAATCCATTTGCATTTTCGTATGTTATTTATTTTCATATTCTTAAATCTAAACTTACTATGGTAAGTATTGCTTCTTTAATTCTGGAAATTAGTGGAATATCCTTGAGTTTTTTGCTTCATCCAGTATCGTTTCGTTGACATATTGATCTAAACTTTCTTATTAAATATCAATATTTTCACCGGAGTATTATTCACGAGTTACTATTAACCCGGTTACTATTCACTAAAATATTATTCACTCGGGTATTCGGGGCACTTTTCATGTCGGGGTACTATTCATGAGTTACTATTCATAGATTACTATTCACCCATTTACTATTCACTCAAGTATTAAAGTCCTCATTGGCCTGTAGTGCACTGAGGGACAGTGGTTAGTATGATTATGACCAAAGATTATTCGGTATAATCATGACCATTAATGATTACATGAATATCCTTTTGCTCAATGTGTAGGGATGATTCAATGATGTGATTTATTTATTAAGTTGAGTCTCAGCGATAAAGTTGATAAAACCTTTTTAAATCATAGAAGATAGTAGATATCATGCTCTACTTGACTCTTCTAATGGATTGCTTATTCACCTGCAGTTAAACGTGTTGTCTATTATATTCTATCAGTTTAACATTTTTGAAGGCTAACGATAACTTATTCTGCATTATCTTATTCATAATATTTCGTACTGGGCTAGTTAAGCTCACCGTTTTGCTTTCATTATTCTCTTCAGGAAATGAGAACATAGTCGGGACTAGTCGGGGAACGGAGTGATGGTCCGAGATGGCTTTTGTAGTAATCCTCACTATTTAGTGTGATAATAATTGTAATGAGGATTAAATTTGAGTTTGGATATTGTCTATGAGACAATATTCATGTAAAAACTCTCAGCTCTTGTTGTATAATTAAGTTTGTATTTGTATTCTGTACCATATATTTGGCGACCCAAGATGGGTGATGTATACCTATTTTGGGGGCGTCACACCAAGAGCCATAATTAGCGATAAAGGGACCCATTTTTGTAACAAATTTTTCACGGCTCTTCTCGCAAAGTATAGAGTTTGGCATAAGGTTACTGTGGGATACCATCCTCAAACGAATGGACAGACCGAGATCTCGAACAAAGAGGTTAAAAAGGATCTTGGAAAAGATAGTTAATCCAACAAGGAAAGATTGGGTGAGTAAGCTTGATGAGGCCTTGTGGGCATATCGTACTGCCTACAAAACCCCAATAGGCATATATCCCTATTTACTGATTTACGGAAAAGCATGTCACCTCCTAGTCGAATTGGAACATAAAGCATATTGGGCGGTGAAGAAGCTTAACTTTGATTTATAGGTAGCGGGGGAGAATCGGTTTTTACAATTGAATGAACTGGATGAATTTCGAGTGAACGCCTATGAAAATGCCAGGTTATATAAGGAAAAGACCAAAAAATGGCATGACAAGCGAATCATCAAGTGCTCTTTCAAACTAGGTCAATCTATACTGTTGTTCAACTCAAGGCTAAAGCTATTCCCAAGCAAATTAAAGTCAAGATAGTCCGAACCGTTCACAATCACCAAAATTTTCCCATATGGAGCCATAGAAGTCCAAGACCCAAACACTCAACAAACATTCAAAGTAAATGGACAAAGGTTGAAGCACTATTTGGACGGAGATGTGGATCGCCAAAAGACCTCGATCATTCTATAGGATCCAAATTGAAAATATAAACAAGGTCAGGCTGAAAGACTTCAAATCAAATGCTTGATGGGAGGCCACCCATAAGTTCATTTATTTTTATTTAAATTTGTAATATTTTTCAGGATTAGGAATTTTTATTTAAAGCATTTTAGTAGTTATTAATATGTTATTTATGTTTATATAGGTTGCACTCAATTGGCGAAGTCACAAGATTCAGACAGAAAAAAAATTAAGAGATGCAGGGCAGTGCGGCCGTGCCCAGTTTGTACTGGGAGACGGCGCGGCAGTGCCTATTACCAGTTAAAGAAAAAGGCCTCTTTATATTCAGGCGCGACAACGCTCAATTTATTCTATATTTTAGCGTGACTGCGCCGCGTCGATTTTATTTTTTTAAAATCTACAAACAGTCAACCCCATACCTACTTCCCTCTCTTTCTTTTTCTCAGTCAACCCATGACCTCCCCACCTCTTACTCTCCAATTCCTAATCAACCTCCCACTCCCATGATCAAAATCAATCCCTCACCCCTTTAATCCTAAGCCCTAACACACAACTCTCCCCACTGTCCGCATTCTCCATTAACCCAGTTATAAACCATCCCCACATTAACCTCAATTTAATCCTAAACATTACCTCTCTAAACACAGTCAAGCCATTCGAAGTGCATTGCGGCAAGGTTTGTAGAGGCACATTACACAAAGAAGAAACCTAACAGAGAATTTCATTGGCAGGGACTTCATCAAAGGTAACCATTCAATTGAAAGAATTTGGGGGATTGGGCATACATTGGGTGTTCAAGTTGGGGAGGTTCTAGGATTCACTAGGGTCTGTAAAAGGTTATTATTGATGTGTTGTGGTTGTATATGGGTGGGTGCTATTACACTGGCTTGGCATATACAAACGAAGATATAATGAAGGCTAGAAACAGAGTGCACTTCAGGTGTTTGTGAAAATAGCTGAGAAAAGAAAGCGTGGTTGGTTCGCAAGTTTAGGGGTGGTTGTTGTGATGCCCCCAAATCTGGGTTCTCTAACCTCAGGTTTGGTGCTCACTATTCATCATCATCATAAGCATTCTATAAACTATTGCAAAATAATAAACATACATTGTTATTAAAATAAAGTCTTAAACATAATTCCCAATTTCTATTTAACCTTAAATTAAACATACCTTTAATATTACAAAAGGTTTACATAAATAATTACATCAAGTTGTATAATAAATAAACATTCTCATTAGACTATTCTTGGACTTTTTCCTTGCCCTTGTCCTTCTTGAACGTCTCTGGCTTAGCTGAAATAAACATCATGATATAGTAAGAGTAAGCAACTAATTTGCTTAGCAAGTTTATAAACAAGGGAGATATATCATTATTAGAAAGAAATTTAGCTTTCAATGTTCAACAATATAATTCAAATATGTAAGAACAAGAATTAAGAATCAATAATTGGATATTCGAATAATTGAATATTAGATACTGAGTGGTCTAGAATAACCATTAACATATACTAAGTTTGTCAGTATTTAAACTTGTCCTTTTAGTAAGTTTTGGTAATCTAGGGGATCAGCCTCTCATACCCGACGAAGTATGCATAAACACTTAATATTCGAGCAACAATTGTTTTCCAATATAATGCTTTAGTAAAATTGTTCTTTTTCGTAGTCTCGAGTCCTTACCAAATCAATTTGTTAGGAACATCTTTTAAAACGTATTTGATTCAATCAAATTTAATCATGCTTGATCTAGCTGATACAACTAGCATAGATCTATCTCATAAATAGTTCAGGAATGAAAGAACTTTAGATAGATACACAGTTCAATAATAATAAACCGTAATTCAATTGCACAGAGTGCGATTAACAATAATCATTAAGGATGTGAATAATCATTAATAATTATTCACTAACATACTTTGAAAAATATTAACTCAAGTTGAGTTAAGGAACTTGCCTCGTCTGTAGTCTATTGCTAAGCAATTTAATAAAACTTCCTTCGAAAGACCTATCATTGAGCTTTCAATTAGCATCTCATAACTTCTAATAAATTATCTAATATTTAATCACATAAATAAATAAGATATCACATTAAATCCTTAATAGTATTATCATACCTTGATAATATTACTATCAAATAATAATCATCTTAAACTCATTAATAATACTTTAATCACTTACTAATATTATTAATCACTTAATAATATTTTAATTCTGTACTAATATTATTAACCATTTAATACTACTTTAATCTAATATTATTAATCATTTAGTAATATTTTATTTATTTACTAATATTATTAACCATTTGATAATATTTTAATCTTCAACTAATATTATTAATCATTTAATAATATTTTATTTAATTTCGAATATTATTAAACATTTAATAATATTTTAATTATCAAATAATATCTTAGTCTAATATTATTAACCTTTTAATAATATTTTAATCTAATATTATTAATTATATTAATAATATTTTAATTTAATATTATTAGTTATTTAATAATATTTTAATCATTTATTAATGCTTTAATCAAACATTATTAATCATTTAATAATTTTTTAATTCAACTTTTAATCTAAATATTATTAATTACTTAATAATATCATAATATAATATTATTAATCTTATAATAATACTTTATTCATTTATTAAATAAATAAATAATTTATTTTAATTGTTTACCCTTTAATAATTTTTTTTATTTAATAACCCTAAAATGATATAATTACATCATTTTATCAAAAATGAACAAACTACCCTTTAAAAATCTGATTTCTTCATATCAATGGTATTTGGTCCGAAAAATTACCTTTTTACCCTTTTAACACTATATTATATTTTAAACATATTTACACATAAATTAACCATTTACATGAAAAATACCAAAAAAACATATCCAAAATTGTTTCTTTTTTGGGATTGGACAGATTATAACTCCCTTATTAACATATTTTTCCTAGAACTTTTAAAAGTCATTTACTATTTTTAATTAGCCTAAAACAGCAAGATATTGCAACATTTTTAATAAATAGAAACTGTGTCCAAATATTTTGAAACTTTTAGGGTATGTTTTTATCACATATATGTACTCCCTGAAAAAATTTCACAATTTTTAGAGTTAACCACAAAAAGTTATTTAAGTTCACTTTTAAGATAGTATTTTCTTGTAAAATCCATAACTTTCATTCTACACACCCAAAAATAGCCATCTTTGGACAGGAACTACATAACTTATCATAGTATCATACCAATTTTTTCCAAGAATTTTTAAAGCATAAAAAGTGGACGAAACAACCCCTACAATAAACTAGACAGAAACTTTGTTTTTAATTTTTCCTATTTCTTTACAATTTGGATAGTTTTACTGAAACAGCCACTATGACTTATAAATTAAATATTTTTGAGTGATACCACTTGGGTTTAACAGTTAACTTACATATATAGCACCCCTATTTGACGGATCATAAAAAAGAGTTGTAGAACTCAAATGGTAGTTGATCAAAGTGGACAGAAATTAAGGTTTCTAGTCCCTTAAGGACATAGTTTCCTTTTATTTCCTTTTGATCCATATTTTAACACTCAAAAATGTTTAATTCACACATGAAATACTCATTATCATGTGAATCAAGAGTTTCTGAGGTTAGAACATTACCTCTTTATTTCATCAAAACTTAAACAAAATAAAGAAATTAAGCTAGTTTAAGGGATTATACCTTGTTCTATGAGGTGTTCTTCTTCTCCTACCAAAATAGTTGATATAATTTGATCTCATAAGACAAAGTTCTCTCTCTTCTTCCCCCTTTAGACCCCCGACCACTCTCTTCCTTTTCTTCTCTCTTATTTTCTTTTGTTCTTCCTTTTTAAGAGAAAAGTAAAATTATGAAGTAAACTTCGATTTTTACCAAAGAGAGAAGTATTTATACTTGGTAAAAATATAGATATATATATATATATAACCTATATACATATACTAAAACTCCCATCTGACTCTTGCTCTTTCTCTCTTTATATGGCCTTCACATGGTTTTCAAATGGTGAGCAAGTGTTTATTAACTAAGTGGCCAAATGAAATGGTGACAACAAATGAGTTTCACATGCTTTCCATCTCCCTTCACATGGACATCACATGCCCTTCACATGGATGGCCATATTCCCCCACATGGCCTCACTTTTGTTTTTTTTATTTTTACTGTAATATATTGCTTAGTCAAATGACCAAAATGCCCTTTAAGTAATGGGCTTGCAGTTGGGCTTTTAAAGTAATGTTTGGGCTTTTGCATTCTTTGGTTTGGGCCTTGTTTCTAACATGGTCCAATACTTGTAATCTTACCCTAATCATTTAATTAGAGTTTCTACTCCCCTCCTTTGAAATTTAAATAATTACTTATGTACATTTAATCTTATAACCCAATTAAACTTGCTTAAATTAGGTTTTAAATAAATATTAACTTGAGATAATAAAATTAATCTCTTAAGTGGGTATACATTTATATACTAACATTCTTCAATACCATAACCCTTGGGTTATTTACTTACCATACCTAATGTGTAATTAGGTTATGTAACTATATCTTTAATTCTCTTTATACTAAATAAATACATATACATATTTATCACTATAGATTAAATAATCATATTATTTACATACTCCAATAATTATTCACTATATGTCACAAAGATTTCAATATCATTAATATTTAATTAACATATTTATTTACAATATGACTTAGAATTCTTGGTTATTACAGTTGCATTCAGAATTTGGTTAATATTGCTAGAGGGACTTCTCATGGTACCAAAGAGGCACAAGGCAGAGTCGTCCCGAGCACAAGAGCAACGTGAATACGATGCCACACGATTTGTGAGTGCGAATGCGGAGGCATACTTCTTCAATATTCTACAGGCTAAGACCTTTGTACTGGAGATGGGCCTTCGCCCAGATGTCAGAGGTGATGGAGAGATGATGCATATGATCTTAGAAAGAGGTTGGGTTCGATACACGTATCCCCCAGCTGCAGTTTTAATAGCTCTTATCCAGAAATTCTATGCCAAAGCGAAGGAGGCCAGAGATGGGATCGCAATAGTGAAGGGTCGTCCTATATCCTACACACGGCAGAGCATCAATGCACTATTAAACTTGTCAAAAGTCAAGGAGGATGATCCGTAGTGGCTTTATGCTCAAAAGAATGATTTAAAGGAGGTGACCCAAGCCAACCTAGCACAGGGAGGGCTACTAAATAAGGAACCACAAAAAAGATCAGTTTTCTCCACATTGCCCTGAGTCTGTATGACAAGGCGTGGTACAGTTTTATTTGTGTCAATCTGATGCCAACACGACATCAAAATGATGTCACCAAGGATATGGCCATTTTGCTGTATGGTATTGTGATAGGAAAAAGGTTTGACATTGGTCGGATCATCTACGCATCTATTACCCAGTACTTGCATGGAGGCACATCTGGGGGCATTCCTCACACCTCTATGATTACACATTTATGTGCAGTGGCGGGAGTCAAATGGGGTGCCTCGAAGCCAATGCAGTTGTAAATGAACACAATCAACCACGCTATAATTCAGAAGTATAAAGTGCGGGAAGGAGGTGAGTCCCACCCAAGGGGTTTAGGGTTTATCATTCCTCATCAGCAAGATGAAGCTCTGCGGCCTGTTGAGACCCCGACTATTGATGTTAACAGATGTGTACCAAGAGAGGCTAGATAGGATGGAGAGGCAAATGAATAGAAGAACAGATGTTATTTACAGTAGGGTGGATGAGATACAGACTTTTAATGCTCAATTTTAAGAGACTATTTCTCAAGCTTTCACTCAAGTTATCGGTGCACTTATTCAGTTCCCTACATATGGAGCTGCCCCAGCTTACCCCCCCCCCCCTCCGAATTCACCCGATGATGAGGAGGATGATGATGATGCTTCTGACAAGGGAGTCCTTCTATACGATCTTTGCTATCTACTTTTATTCAATGAGGGCATTGTCTTAAATAAGTTTGGGGGGTTTCGTATGTTTATATGTGTTGTATAATAGTTTAGTTTAACATAATAGTTTAATATGATAGTTATCTATTAGCACGTTAAATCTAGTATATGGTAGTGGTTACATGATTATTTCTGTTTGCATATAGTATGTTGCATGAATTTAAGCAATAGATTGGTATGAATTTAGCTCGATCGATGATAAGATTGGTCACAGCAGTGTTCGAAATTGATGCTTACTTTTAAATTTTATTATGAGGATAATCTTAATCTGTCTAAAGCATATGTTAACCGGATAGCACATGATAATTAATCGTTTTGATCAACCTAGTTTAAGTGTTTTATAATTTGTTTCTAGGGGAAATATTTGTTAAAATTTGAGGAAATCAGTGAACTATCAGTAAGGCTAAAATGAAGCAAGAACATAAGTTTGGGGGAATCTTGGGGTATATATGTGAAAAAAATAAAAAATGTGAAAAAATGGAAAAATGTGAATAAAAGAGTAGAAAATCAAGAAAAAAATATACATATGGCATAAATAAATATCTTAACTAGTTTGGTTCTGTGACATCTGTTACTCGAGTGATTAGGTCGTAGGGTTGTCTTAACGCCTAGTGCCCTAAAGCCAACTGGTTTGGGAGTCACTAATCAAAAGCTTGTTACATTGGTAACTTTGAAAAGCCTAAGAGAACCAGACATTGCATAGTCATGTGTAAACACAAGATGGAGCGTAAAACGCACTCGTAGAAGAATAAAAGTTAGAAATAAACCTTGTAGGGACCCTTAGACTTAGTGATTTCTTTGTCTTAGTCAGAATTGTCATGTTCACGAAGATAATTAAATTGGAACCAAAATTTTCCTTCGAAGAAGTTCATTACGTGACTAATCTTGAATTGTGGTTGGTTAGAATGGTTAATGAGTCCACACGCACAACATAGGTGATGAGAGGTTTAGATTGACTGATTAACTAGAATTATAAACTTTGCATGATTGGATATATTGTTTGAGTACTTTGGGGATACCTTTGAGGCCTGTTGTTAGACAGCATACTGGTTTATTGCTTGGTTCGTAAGCATGATAGTCAGTAGTTTGCATTTGCATCATTATATTGCATTGTATTGCTTGGGGATAAGCAATTGTTCATGTTTTGGGGTATATGATGAGTGGGTTTCATATCTACGAATCGGATATCAATTAAACTTAGATCCTTGTAAATCTCTTTGTTTTGTGTTACATTTCATGCATTTTGTTCTATTTATGTAGGTAATGAGAATGGGAACTAGATTGGATACGAGGAATGGAAGCTGCAAGGAAAGGAAACAAAGTGGGTAGAAATCAGCTCCAATGCGGCAGCGGCTAAATAGTGAAGGAATCAAGCGCGACCACACCCATTAACAAGGAAAAACCAGTGTGGCCACGCCCAAGTGGGAAATACTAATTTTTGGTTTTCTATTGTAATTAAGTTGTAATTTGCTACTTAATTTAGATTTGGAATTAGATTAATGACAAAAGACTATAAATAGATGTCTAAATTTAGTAGTTAGGGAATCTATCACTCTTAGAACTAAACCCTAGCTTGAGAGAAGGAGACTTTAGACTGTAAAGATTGATAACTACTGAAGGAGACTTGGAGATTTGAGTGGACAACAAGACGAGTCAGAGATTGAAGCTTAAGGAGATTGGAGATTCTTGCTAGAGTTTTTCTTCTTCTATTAAATTTCTTTATCTATAACTTTGAATGTTATCTATGTTTGATATGATGTTTTTCTTTAGGATGATGAACTAATTTTCCAATTAGGGATACAATAGAACAATTTGTAATGCATTAATTTAATTATCTCTATTTACACTTATTGATCTGATTTGAGTTGTTAATAATATTTTGTGCTTAATTAATTAATTATCTAGCTAGCAATTAATCTGATATCTTAGATGAAATTGAAATAAGAAATCTATTATTAGATCTAGATATGATAACGTATGAATTTGTTAATTCTTTCTAGAGTAACATAACAGTATATAAGATGAATATACTTGTATGACATGCGTATATTGAAAATAGTATACACACAAGCCAATCATGTTTGATGCTAAAGCATATATACTTTGTAATAGTGTTATTCATTTATTAATAAAAGAATTGTTTAATTAAAGGTTTTTAACTTATCTACATTGTGTTGTTTTATAATATGTGATAAACCAATAGTTTTGAGCAATGCTTTTAAAATCATGATGATGATCATGCTAATGAGATCTAAATTCTTAGATATCTCATAAACTAAAATTGTTCCCAATCGTTGGATTACTAAAAAGGGATTAGTGAATCTAGATAGATTGGTACATACGTTGCTTGCAAATTAGATGAGGATGATTAATCTCATGATCATTTGTGTGGAGACATTAAAGCAAGTATGTAGGTGCTTATTGGAGAATAAGTTCACTGAACGTGGCTCGCTAAGGATTGCTTGTTCCGCTGCAGTTAAATTTGTTGTCTATTATATTCTATCAGTTTAACATTGTTAAAGGCTAACGATAACTTATTCTACATTATCTTAGTCATAATATTTCTTACTGGGCTAGTTGAGCTCACCCTTTTGCTTTCATTATTCTCTTCAGGAAATGAGAACATAGCCGGGACTTGTCGGGGAATGGAGTGATGGTCCGAGATGGCTGTTTTAGTAATCCTCACTATTTAGTGTGATAATAAATGTAATGACGATTGAATTTGAGTTTGAATATTGTCTATGAGACAATATTCGTGTAAAAACTCTCAGCTCTTGTTGTATAATTAAGTTTGTATTTGTATTCTGTACCATGTATTTGGCGACCCAAGATGGGTGATGTATACCTATTTTGGGGGCGTCACAGTTGGTATCAAAGTTTAGGGATATGATCCCTGGCTGAGATGTGAGACAAGAACTAGGAGGGGAGAGACGGGAAATTCCTTCGCTAGTTTGACCTACCTAAGTTTATTTGGTATTTAATTGGTTGGTCAGAGTATAGGGATAATATGTGACATGTCAATTAACCCTTGTTTTGTGGCAGTATTTGAAAATGGCATCTGAAAATGTTGAGATCAACAATGAAGCACATGAGACCGTTGAGTCACCAACGATTAATACCTAGTATAATGTGCAACAGGAAGACAATAATCATCAGGTAAACAACAACACCGATCAAATGATGAACGATGGGATATTCAGAGGCTTTATACAATTCATGCAACATCAGACGAGAGCGGCTCGTATTCATAATGCAGGTGGAAACACTGGCAACTTACAGATGGTCGCCGCTAAGCAATTCAAGGAGCTAGGACCATCGAAGTTTTGGAGAAAGCTAGAACCACTTAAGGCGGAGACGTGGATAAAGCAGATCACCAAGATATTCGAAGTCTTGGGATGCTTTGAGGAGCAAAAGGTTCCCTTTACCACATTCATGTTGAGAGGAGAGGCAGATTACTGGTGGGAATCAGTAAATCGTACTCAGCCTGCCGCACTCAAAATGTCTTGGGAGAAGTTCTAAGAGCTGTTTAATAAAAAATACTTTCCCGAAAGTATTTGTCACATGAAGGAGGTGGAGTTTATCAAGTTGGAGAAAAACAATATGACCGCGTCGCAGTACGAAGCTAAGTTTGCTGAGTTGTCCCGGTTTGCGCCCCACTTGGTTGATAATGAGGAGAGAATTACGCGGATGTTTCTAAGAGGTTTGAAACCCGAGATACGTCAATACCTAATTTCTCACAAACTGAGATTGTATTCAGATGTTGTAAATAGGGCTCAGTTATTGGAGCGCGATAATGAGTCAACCCAACCAAGAGAGAGCAGCCGGCAAGTCGATAATACCAGTGGTAGCAGTCATAGAAGCAGTGACAACAAACGTGAAGGGAATCAACATGCCAAAAATGGTAACCACTCCAGTGGTAATCATGGCCAAGATAATAGAAGCGGAAATTTCAAGAAGAGGAGATTCAATAATGATGGAAAGACGTCAGCACCAGCACCTATTGTTAAGGAAGAAGAACGACCGCCGGTCGTATGTTACAAATTCAGAGGGGAGGGAAACATCAGTCTAAACTGTACGCAGCAGTCCAAAGCATGTTACAACTGTGGAAGAGAAGGTCACCTAGCCTGTTGGTCAGAATACCGATCACTAAACACGCGCAAGTATACGCGGTCTAACAAGTAATACAGTGATAAGGAGAGTGTCGTACCCATGAGGAACTATGACTAATATTTACCAAGTACCGACTTTGAATCGCTAGAGTCTTATTTGAACAGTAGTAACTGGAAGTGTGATTAATCTAATTATACTAATTAACAAAGCAAGTAATTGGATAACGAATGGAAATCTAAGGAATTACAAGCTAAGGTCACAACTTCACCCCCACACAGGCAATCTGTCGAACACCTGGCGCGTTATGTTTCATCAAACTAGCTACCCTATCTCTCTTTAGTCTTAATGGTCACGACAATTTGTCGATCGAGAACGCACAGGTGCTAATGCACCTCTGTCAAGGTATGCACAGACATATCCTCTCCAGATCCACCTAAAAGGGAATAGAACAGAAAAGAACGTCCAAGCTAGATGCAAGCCTACATATGTCTATGCGAATTAATCATAACAAGGATTTAAGCATAAGTTCTCTATCAGGTCGCACGTGGCGCACAAAGATATGTCTATACGTACAACTTATGCAGTCAAAACACACAATCACATGCTAATATATTTAGGTGTAAATCTACAACTCTTCTGTCGATATCATGCAGATTACCAAAATAATCACTAATATCTTAGCGAGAATCATAAAGCACAAATATATCAATCCAAATCATATGGTGCCAACCAAAGAGATAAAGACAGTCAATTCAAATAACAAAGGGATCCATTATAACCTTAGGGCCAATAATCAGTTCATATTTAATAAACTAAATACAAGTAGCAATAAAGATAACATTTATGGATTACAATCATAGAGAAGATAAATGGATAGAAGAAACTCTGTCAAAGCCCCTTCAATCTCCAATCAAACTGCTCAAATCAAGCTTTTCACTCCGTGTTGCTCGTTGCTCTTGTGCTCCAAAGAAATACAGACTTCTCCTTAAATCTACCTAAACTATATTTACAGACATCAACTAAGAACCAGAGAGAGAAAATACAAAAGAAAATCTAATCTAAGCTAAAACTATGGAAAAATATGATATAGGATGTCTGGTATATATTCCCGAGTGAGAGAAATGCAGAGCTGCTTCATGTTATATACTCCTCCTTCCTTTTGCTAGGTCAAAATCACTTGGTCTCTGCCTGGGCACCGGAGGTGGCGTTGCGGCGCGGGCATTAAGCCTATGCTTGGTGCTGCAGCGCCACATTAGCTTGAAAAATCGGAGCTCGTGCTGCGGCGCGAGCCAAAGAAGAAACAATGGCGCTGCGGCGCAGAGGTGATGTCAGTAGAGACAAGGAGGTGGCGCCGCGGCGCGAGAATAACATTGGGCATTGGCGCTGTGGCGCCAGTGTATAAAAAATGACTGTTTTACGCCTGAATGCTAGAAAACACCTGTAAAGCTCTACAATTCATCAATTAAGCACAACAACACTATAATCATATAAAAACAAATAAAATCTACGAGAACAGGCAACTATTTAAGTCATAAAGTATCCGATTCGTGGGTATAAATCCCACCCATCAAATACCCCCAAACTTAAGTCTTTGCTTATCCTCGAGCAAACTAACTAACACAACACTAATAATGCAACACACGCGAAAGAAAAATAAAACAGTAAAGTAGTAACAGGGCTTCAAAGCTCGATCATAGCCATTCCCAGAGAATAGGGCAAACACAGACATGAATAGGGGTTCATTCAATTTTAAGCATAAGACTGTATTCGATCCATTCTATGTGTGTGTGTGGAGACCAACCATCCTAACTAATCATGGCTCCAATAAGTTTGCATAGTCGATTGCTAATACTAATATGCATACTCCGCAACTTAAGCATTCAACAAGCATTAAGAATAAGACGCAACTGTAGGAAAAGATCTAAAAGACTCTAGCATGACGACAGTAAAATCTGACTTAGACAGTACTTAATTATCTTAGGCTATTCAGAACTACCCATGAATGAGATTTTGATCAGTGACTCCCAAGCCAGATGACTTTAGGGCACTAGGTGTAGAACACCCCTATGAATCTAATAACTCGAGCAGTAAAGGCCACATAATCAACATAAGCCAACTGAGACTTTACAACAAAAACGAAGATTATTAAGCGAGTGCATTTTATGCTCCATCTCGATATCGGTCCTGAGTTTATGGGCGAGTGTGTTTTACGCTCCATCTCGACCCACCGCAAAACTTTCGATATAAACTCTTCTTTTCTATTTTTTATTCTCATTTCAATCATTTTTCTTCTTTTTTTTATTATAAGTCAACATGCTAGAATCCAAGATCCAAAACTGTATAAACGTCTAAGTCTTTTATTACCTTGTACAAATGAAAGTTTATAAGAGTGAACAAATTTTCAAAGCAATAAACACGCGACCTAAATTCAAAAAATAACTAGTTAACACAGTTGGTCGGTGCTTGCTAAGAAGGATGGATCAATAATAGTCTAAAATTTACCAATTGAACAACCCCTAGCTCATACATGCTTGACACGACTCTAAGAGATAGGCATAAATACTTAATGCTTGTCATCAACCACAATCAAAAATTAATGATAATTATAACCCTTGCTAAATAGCAGCTCAAAATAGGATAAAAAGGTCATTCAAATGGCACAAGCATCTAATCTATAAAAGGCCCAAAAAATGGCTATAAACCACAAACATGATGATAATAATCCAAGCATTAAATAATAAAAACCAAAAAATAGTTCATGGCATAATAATAAAAATCCAAACATAAACCCGTAGTTCAAAATGACTGCACCACAATCCTGATAATAAAAACATAATAAGATACTAAAGTATGCAACCTAGTCATGGCAGTACAGAAATAGATAGATAATAGCTAAAAGCACCCCCAAACTTGAGGTGAGCAATGCCCTCATTGTTAAACATAAAGCAATGGTATACAAGAGGGCTTCCCTGAAATGGCTCACTCAGCAACAGTCTCGGCCTCATCCTCATCAGTTGCGTCCTGATTAGCTTCGGTGGGCAGTGATGGTGGAGGGTATGGTGGGAAGACAGGAGGCTCTGGAAATTGGTATGGCGTGAACTCAGTGCTCTCGCCACAATAGTCAGTGTAGATGCTCTGCATAGTGTTCACCAGCTCAGCCTGGTAGTGTATCACTATCTCTTGCCTCTGAGCCACTACTGCTATGTGCCTCCGCTGCCTCTGCGCCTCGGCGTCCTGTTTTTGATACAGCAGGGTGAGGGATGCCATGATGTCTGTCAATAGACCCTGACTAGCTGGGCCTGCATCAGGTGCTTGAGAAGGCTCTGGGTCTGCTATAGGAGGTGGTGCTGTAGGCGGCCCGTACCCTTCGCCCCTGACATGATACTCTGCCCCGTCCCACACATTGAAGCGTTTGATCGTCTGATGGTCAATGATGGTCGTGGGCGGTGAAGCTATCTCTTCTGGTCCCCGTTGTATCCCTGCCTGCTTGCACAATCGCGTGATCACTGATGGATGGGGAAGTCCTGAAGCGACGGTACTCTTGACCGCCTTGATTATCGAGTCATGGATGTGAACTCCAACATCCACGTGCAGACCCGTGACAATGGCAAATAACAGAATCGCCCTATCTTTAGTCACATCGCTCAAGTGACGGGTCGGGATCATGCTGGCACAAATGAAGCTGAACCAAGCCTTCCCGTAACGACTGAGTGTCGATGACGGGAAACTGGTCTTTTCACCCGTATAGTCATTTTTCTTCCAAGTCGTGTTGGGCTTGCAGAGCCTTCTGATGATCTCCTCCAGGTCATAACTGCAGATTCCCGACTGTATATAATCATTGCCCGCATAATTGGGTGCCCGGAACAGTGAATTGATGGCTTGATTGTCAAACGCTACTGACCGACCCCTGTCTTGAACCACAGCAGGACCATCTGGAATAGAATTTGCATAGAACTCCCGAACTATAGATACAACAGCTAATACGGGGGGTTTTGTAAAGTTTAGCCACTGTCGTTCAAGTATCATGTTCACGAGTTCACCATCTTTTCTATCAGGCCACAACCCCCATTCAGGAATCAAGTTTTGCGTCCCAAAAGAATCTCTGTACCGCTTCCAAGTTTCCTCACTGATAAATTTGGTGGAGTCCCAAGCCTGTGGTGCTGCCGCGGCGGAAGATGAAGACCCCCCAACACTGAGTCGCTGTCTTTTTGGTGCCATGTCTAAGTCTCAGTTGGTTTGGTTCAAACACAGTGCCAAAATATGAAGAAACAACCCTTGAAGCAATGCCAATCACAGCCCCAATGCAAACCCAGTGAATTTAAGCTAAAACAATCCCAACTTAGTCTACTTTTTTGGTTCAGGCAATTTAACGAACACCTTGTGTGCGTTCCTCAAACCAAACTTTGACAACCTTTGTTTGTGATTGCTCTATCCCCAATTTCCGGTAGTGGAAATCACACCAATCAACAAAGAAAAACCAACCCAAATAATAACAACATCTATTGTCAATGATAGAATGAAAATCCCAAAATACCTTGGCGAACCCTAGCAATGGCAGTCGATTTGTGTAGTCGAATTGGGGCCAATTTGTATGTTGGCGACTGTAGAGTTGAAGTTGGCTGGATTGTTGAGGAGGTGTGCTACTCGATCAATAGGGATGTTGGGGTGGGCCGATAGTTGGCGCTTAGACTCCTTAGTGCTGCCGAATGCTATCGAGAAGGTGAAGAGGAATGGCACAAACTGCTCTACAAAATCAGTTTTAAAAAACAAAAACACGCTGACGGCGCCGCGGCGCGAGTCTCCCTTTGTTAATCTTCATTGCGGCGCGAGTTAGCAGAAGCTGCTGCCATTCGGTGGCGCCACCGCGTGAGAGTCCCTTTGTTATTCGGCGCTGCAACGCGGAGGAGAGAGATTTCCCATTAAGCATTGGCGCTGTAGTGCGAAAATTGGCGCTGGGGCGCGAAGCCGGCGCCGCGGCGCGAGATGTTGTGTATATGGTGGCGCCGCGACGCCAGATGCCAATTTCTGAGATTTTTTTCTATTGTTATCTGCACATGCCAAGACAACAACAAAAACTATACAGAACAAATATGTATTATTTAAAAACTCAATAAACACTATTATAATATGCAGTATATCATACTAAACATGCTGCCTGCACATGATAGACACAAAACATTAAAGCACAATCCGGCAGCCATGTTAACAACTAAATCGAATAGATACAGGGTAAACTAAGACATAAGTAAAGAAAACAGATAAAATTTATACCAAGATGGGGGTGCCTCTCCACCAAGCACTTGTGGCATATATGGGGGTGCCTATTCGTCAGTTCCTTTGGATTTTTGGCATATATGGATGATGGATCATCCTCGTTCTCCTCATCCATCCAGTCATCTTTCGGCACAAAGAATCGCTCGCCGCTGGAATTATCCACTAATTTGTCTTGTTCATTAAATTGAAAGCGTTCTTTGTGCTCTATTGGGCCCTCTCGGGTTTCCACAGTCGTGAGCGTGGGTTCTGGTTGTTGATCAGTCTTGACAGTGTACCCACTGGTGATCCCCTCTTCTGCTAGCTTAGCCTTGGCAGGTTGGTCAGATTGCACTACGACGTCTCCCTCAACAACTGTGCGTATCCACCATGCAATGCTCTACTGCTTCATCGTCGAGATCAATTACGACCGGGAGATTGCCTTGCGGTGGATTTGTGATGGCATTTACGAGCTGCCCCAATTGATTCTCAAGGATGTGCAATGCGGCTTCTTGGCTTTCCATCCGAACCTCATTTCTTTCAATAAAGTTGGCGAGAAGCTCTTCAAGCCGGTTCTCTTCTTCTCGTGTTGAGGTCTCATAAACACTCTCATTGGGTGGAGACGTCAACTCATAATGCGGCGGAGACTGATAGTCGAACTGAAAGGCATTATTCGGATCATAATATTGCTCTTGACTGTAGTCCCATGAGTTTGGATAACCCTGGCAGTTTGGATGATAAGAGATCGGTTCAAAGTCAACTAGATTCTGATAGTAGGCATTCTGAGTGGACAGACACTCGAGATTGTCAAAAAACCTCAAGATATTAGCAATTTGAAGTTGTAATCTCTCGAGTCCTTCTTCCGAGCTTGGTTGTGTTGTCCCCTCATAAGGCCACTGATAACTTTGATCGTCCATAATCTGTAGACTTGAAAACAAAAAGAAAGGAAGATCAAACAAATACAAGAAGTAAATATAAACACGTGCAAAGTAAGACTAAATTGATTTAAATCAATATTGGACAATATCATAATAATAGTTCCCCGGCAGCGGCACCAAAAACTTGTTGGTCGGAATACCGATCACTAAACACGCGCAAGTATACGCGGTCTAACAAGTAATACAGTGATAAGGAGAGTGTCATATCCATGAGGAACTTTGACTAATATTTACCAAGTACCGACTTTGAATCGCTAGAGTCTTATTCGAACAACAGTAAATGGAAGTGTGATTAATCTAATTATACTAATTAACAAAGCAAGTAATTGGATAATGAATAGAAATCTAAGGAATTACAAGCTAAGGTCACAACTTCACCCCCACACAGGCATTATGTCGAACACCTGGCGCGTTATGTTTCATCAAACTAGCTACCCTATCTCTTTTTGGTCTTAATGGTCACGACAATTTGTCGATCGAGAACGCATAGGTGCTAATGCACCTCTGTCGAGGTATGCACAAACATATCCTCTTCAGATCCACCCAAAAGAGAATAGAACAGAAAAGAACGTCCAAGCTAGATGGAATCCTACATATGTCTATGCGAATTAATTATAACAAGGATTTAAGCATAAGTTCTCAATCAGGTCGCACGTGGTGCACAAAGATATGTCTATTCTACGCGCAACTTATGCAGTCGAAACCCACAATCACATGCTAATATATTTAGGTGTAAATCTACAACTTTTCTGTCGATATCATGTAGATTACCAAAATAATCACTAATATCTTAGCGAGAATCATAAAGCACAAATATATCAATCCAAATCATATGGTGCCAACCAAAGAGATAAAGACAGACAATTCAAATAACAAAGGGATCCATTATAATCTTAGGGCCAATAATCAGTTCATATTTAATAAACCAAATACAAGTAGCAATAAAGACAACATTTATGGATTACAATCATAGAGAAGATAAATGGATAGAAGAAACTCTGTCAAAGCCCCTTCAATCTCCAATCAAACCGCTCAAATCAAGCTTTCCACTCCGTGTTGCTCGTTGCTCGTGCTTCAAAGAAATACAGACTTCTCCCTAAATCTACCTAAACTATATTTATAGACATCAACTAAGAACTAGAGAGAGAAAATACAAAAAAAATCTAATCTAACCTAAAACTATGGGAAAATATGACATAGGATGTCTGGTATATATTCCCGAGTGAGAGAAATGCAAAGCTGCTTTATGTTATATACTCCTCCTTCCTTTTGCTAGGTCAAAATCACTTGGTCTCTACCTGGGCACCAGAGGTGGCGTCGTGGCGCGGGCATTAAGGCTATACTTGGCGCTGCAGCGCCACATTAGCTTGAAAAACCGGAGCTCGCGCTGCGGCGCGAGCCAAAGAAGAAACAATGGCGCTGCGGCGCGGAGGTGATGTCAGCAGAGACAAGGAGGTGGCACCGCGGCGCGAGAATAACATTGGGCATTGGCGCTGCGGTGCCAGTGTATAGAAAATGACTGTTTTGCCCCTGAATGCTAGAAAACACCTGTAAAGTTTTGCAATTCATCGATTAAGCACAACAACACTATAATCATATGAAAACATATAAAATCTACGAGAACAGGCAACTATTTAAGTCAGAAAGTATCCGATTCGCGGGTATAAATCTCACCCATCATAGCTCGATTTTGTCGTGCACCAAAGTTAAGTCCAACTGGGATGGAGGCATCAAAGGCCGTCCTAGACAAGATAAAACCGGTAGTTCAAGGGAGAGAGTTTGTCGTAATCTCCCAAAAAGTGAGGAATTCGAACGAGGTGATCACGGGTAAGATAATCATAAACTCTTGCGAAGCTTATACCATATTTGATACCGGTTCTACCCATTCTTTTATTTCTCCTACTTGTGCAAAACGTTTAAATTTGACTCTGGAGAAATTAGACTTTGACTTATCGATTGAAACTCCGTTAGGAGAAACCTTTATTACATCCACTGTTTATAAGTCTTGTTTGATTCAAATCAGTAACCGCACGTTACCTGTCGATCTTATTTTCTTAAAAATACTTACGTTTGATGTGATTTTAGGGATTGATTGGTTAACTACTCATCATGCAAAAATTGATTATTTTCGTAAGGTTGTTAGCTTTTATATTCTTAACTAACCTATTATAAGAAGACAAGAGACCAAACCACTAAAGTCAATCACTGTCATATCAAGCCATAAAGCTATTCGTTTATTGAAAAATAGATGTCAAGCTTTCTTAGCCCATGTCACAGCTTTAAACAAAACTACGTCAGATTTGAATGATATTTCCATTGTTAATAAATTTCCTGACGTATTCCCTGAAGAACTTCATTGCCTACCCCTAGAGCGTGAAATTGAATTTTGTATCGACCTTGAACCCAGTACAAAATCCAATTCCAAATCCCCACATTAAATGGCTCCTATTGAACTTCAGGAGTTAAAGACCCAACTACAGGAATTGTTAGAAATCGGTTTCATTCGTCCTAGTACGTCTCCTTGGGGTGCTCCTGTTCTATTTGTAAAGAAGAAAGATGGGAGTATGCGACTTTGTATTGATTATCAGGAGTTGAATCATGTCACCATCAAAAATAGGTATCCATTGCCTCACATTGATGACCTATTTGACCAGTTGCAAGGCGCCAAATTCTTTTCAAAGATCGATCTTCGTTCCGAATATCATCAGTTAAAGATTAAAACTGATGACATTCCAAAGACTGCTTTCAGAACTCGGTACGGGCATTATGAATTCCTAGTCAAGTCTTTTAGATTGACTAATGCTCCTGCTACCTTCATGGATATGATGAACCGAGTATTCAAGGAATATTTAGATTATTTTGTGGATGTCTTTATTGATGACATTCTCATTTACTCTAAAAGTCATGAAGATCATGAGAAACACTTGAGGCTGATACTACAAAAGCTTCGTGAGAATAAATTATATGCCAGGTTGAAGAAATGTGAGTTCTGGCTTGAGGAAGTAACATTCCTTGGGCACGTGATATCAAATCATAGAATATATATTGACCCGGCAAAGATTGAAGCAATTCAAAGCTAAGAGCAACCTAAGTTAGTGGTCGAAGTACGTATCTTTCTGGGCTTAGCTGGTTATTATCGGAGATTCGTGAAAGGATTTTCTCGAATCGCTACTCTATTAACTCAACTGACTCGAAAAGATACAAAATTTGGTTGGAGCGAGGAATGTAAGAAGAGTTTTCAAGAACTCAAGAGGAGACTCATTTCAGCACCTATTCTGACAATACCATCTAGTTTGGAGGGATTTGTCATCTATAGCGATGCTTCAAGTAGAGGGTTAGGATGTGTTCTCATGCAACATGAGAAAGTCATAGCATATGCCTCACAACAACTCAAAGAATACGAGAGGAATTATCCTACTCATGGTCTAGAGTTAGCAGCTGTCGTTTTCGTACTAAAGATCTGGAGGCATTACCTGTATGGAGAGAAAGTGGAGATCTATACGAATCATAAAAGTCTTAAATATTTCTTCACTCAAAAGGAACTCAACATGCGGCAACGACGTTGGCTCGAGCTGTTGAAAGATTATGATCATACAATTCAATACCATCCTAGAAAAGCTAACGTGGTAGCTGACGCATTGAGTAGGAGATCATATGCGGGTATGAGTGTGATATTGTCAACGCAAAGGCCTATTTTGTATGACTTGCAAATGATGGAGATAGAGATAAAGACTCCAAGAACCCACATAATGATGGCAAATATACGAATAAAACCGACTTTAATCGATAAAGTTAAAGCTGCTCAAGCTACGGACCTGGAGCTGATGCGTATGAAGAAGAAAGTGCAAGAAGGTGCTATTTCAGAAGCATGAATCGATGAAGAAGGAATACTAAGAGTCAACTCCAGACTTTGTGTTCCAAACGACCCTATTTTAAAGTATAAGATCATGATGGAGGCGCACAACACACCGTTTGCAATCTATCCTGGGAGTACCAAGATGTATCGTGATCTTCGACATATATTTTGGTGGAGCAATATAAAGAGAGAGGTAGCGAAGTTTATCTCAAGGTGTCTAACTTGTCAACGAGTCAAGGCAGAGCATCATGTGCCAAAAGGTCCATTGCAACCACTTGAAATTTCAGAATAGAAGTGGGAGCACATTACCATGGATTTTATTACTGGTCTTCCCAAGGTTTCTCAAGACATAGATGCGATTTGGGTCATTGTTGATAGATTGACCAAGTCTGCTCATTTCTTACCTATATGAGAAACTTATTCACTTGAACGTCTTGCTCGTATATACATAAATGAGATTGTAAGACTGCATGGCATGCCAGTATCCATTATTTCTGATCGAGACCCAAGATTCACATCATAATTTTGGGTTAGTTTGCAAAAAGCTATGGACACGGATTTACGATTTAGTTCGGCATATCATCCTCAAACGGGCGGGCAGTCGGAGAGGACTTAAAATCTAAGGGTTGAGAAGAATGATTTCAGAGAAGAAAATGAGATTCGTATAATGAATTACGGTAATGATTATACGTACATTATATGAGTATGATACTATTTAGTATACGAGTATAATACGAAGATTTAATACGAAATACAATACGAATATCGTATGAGTATTATACGAAGAGAATACGTGAATTATACGTGTAGAATACGATTGGTGTAATGGACTCAGAGTTTAGGACTTAGTATAATCCAATTGGGTTTGGATTAGACCAAGCCCAAGTTATTGAGTAATCAAGTCCAAAGAGTTATGTGTTTAAGCCCAAGTTAAAGTCCAATGTTAGGATTAATTAAGCCCGATCCAATAAACCGAACCGTGGGTCGAACCGTTGGGTCACCGAATGGGTAAAACCCATGGGGCAACCCATGGGGATGACTTATGGGCATGTGGGTCGGCCACTTGGTGGCCAAGTAAAGTGAACTACTTGATCACCAAGTATTTTACTCGGTGATAAAGTAGTGAATAGTAAGGAGGTGGGGGAGAATGACCGTAAAGCCCTCCATTTGAGTTTCCTATAAATAGAAGGCATATGTGGTCATTTGGTGATTTCCAAGAGATCATCCAACTTATATTGAGAGAGAGAAAGAGCTAGACATAAGCAAACATCTCACTTTGAAGCTTTTCATTAAAGATTTTAGCAAGAACACAAAGATCGGTAAGGTAATATTTCATTAATGGTAGTTTTCCATCCTTTTGATTTCTTTGATTATAAAGAATCATAGATTGGTGGAGCATGCCTCTTATTGAGGAATAAGGATGGCTTGTAATATGTAAAACCTTTATAAGTCATGTGTAAATGAAAATCGTAAGGGTTTACATAAGTTTAAACCGTAGAAACCATTGAACGTTAAATTGGTTGTTGATGGACAAATTGAACACCATCACTATTAGGATATGTGCATCTTGCTTGGTTAGGATGTAGATATGAAATCAATGGAGTGTTCCATTTGATTTGGCATATAGAACACTGGTAACGAAGTTATAGAGAATTTTATGGAATTAGACGTTAAACGTCAAAAACGTAGAAATTCCAGATTAGTAGTCAAAAGTTGTCGTACGACTTGAAAATATTGGTTTTCAATGTCAACACGTGAGATAGGGTATTTAAGAGTCATGAGCTCAAGAATCGTCGGATTCCGACTTAAAATGAAGAAAATGAGTATTGAACGCTCAAAAGCGTTTAACGAAAGCTCAATAATGAACTTAGAAGTGAATTTTGAGTTAACGAATTTGAAAATGTAAAATTCTTATATGAAAGCGTAGAGTATGTAATTTATGAGTTGTAGGCTTTTGAACGGACCAAATCGGACTTATAATGAAGAAGTTATGAAGCCGGGAAGTTCACTAAAAATTTTGCCTGTAAAAATTTTCTGGTGCTGAGGTCTGGCGCTGCGGCGCCAGACAAGGCTCGTTGTGCCGAGCCTCAGCGCTGTGCACAATGTAATGACCTACTGAAGAGCGACGCCGCAGCGCCATTCACAGGTATGGGTTTCTCACCGTAGCGCCGGAACTGGGACTTTGCTACTGTAAACTGGCGCCGCAGCGCCAGTGTTGCATAGAAGGGCCACGCCGCAGCGCCGAGGCAGGGCATTTGTTAGACAAGTTAGGTTTGAACTCCAATTGTTTCAAGACCTATATAAGTTAAGTTTAAATACTTAATAATCATATTAAAACTATTCCTATGTTGCATATACTAGTGTATATGGTGATGAACTTAGGAAGTAAACACAAGTTATTAGTATGAAAGCGAAGAACTTGAAGTGTTTATTAATAAACTGTGAACGGTAACTGACATTGGTACTTCATCAATGATGATCGAGTCCGGCTAATAACATAAGATCATTAACAAGTCGGGATAAGGGGTAGTAAGTCGAATTGACTTTATTAATGGAATGAAGTCAATTAAGACATAGAAGAGAAAGAAGTTAGTGGAAACAATGTGATTGATTGTTTGGTATCTTATTACAGTGTGCTATGTCATGTAGATTCTGTAAAGGCTGAGAATAGTCGAATAAATTATTTGAAGACGCTTGAAGGAAAGTTTTCTTAACGCTTGTCTAACCTTCATGTTAGTCAAGTTTTATGTGATTCATTGTAATGAGTTGCATGAATGATTTTAAAGAAAGGGTCGATGCCAGTTTTAACTCGGCTAGACTATTCGTAAGAGATAGATTGATTTGTATACATATCTTTCTATATAGAAATGAAAACGCTATCCTATGTTAAGTATTTGGTATGGATTCAAAGGTAAGTTTGTCTATGAACAAACAAAAGTATTTTTCATCGATTATTCGATGGGCACACGAGTTTGCCAAAACTTAAACGTAAATATGTTTAACGAATGAATGTTGATCAACATAGAGTACTATAGGTTGATCACCTAGAAGTGCTCGTAAGTAATGCCGGATGTACAACCTTAGTGCTGTGATATCCTTTTCAAGTATGAAAATAGAAAGATATTGTTCATGGTCTTTCGACCTGTTCAGAATTCCTAAACTATTATATACTTTGGGAATTGATGTTTTGAATTATTAAGTATTAATATTTCGTAATACTTCATGACTATTTGTTCAGTTATGAAAGATTTTCATATAATTCACGAATATGGTATTGATATTATTCTTTGTTAGACTTGTTGAGCTTGTTATGCTCACTTCTTGTGTGAATTATATGATTGCAGTTAAAGTCGAGCATACTGAGAAGAGAAATAAAGGCAAGATTAAGATGGGTAGTTAACCCTATTGTAATAGATTAGTATGGTTGTATGTATTATACTTACGAACAATGAATGATGTAATAGGTTTATGAACCTGGGAAGGGATTTCACTTTGATTGTAATAAGAAGATAGTAATTACATTCATTATGTTGTGTTTTCAATGGAATGATTGTATAGTTATGAGTACCGTGTAGCACCATATGTCGGGTTGGAAGATACCCGAATTTAGGGGTGTCACAGGTTGGTATCAAAGCATTAGGTTATAAAACTCAAGGGGGAAGAACCTTAGGCTAATAACCTCATAAGGAAGGTAAAGTCCGAAGAAAGTAAATTCGCGTCAAATGAATTAATAAGGTATTGATAAAACTCAGTACCGAAAGATTTAAAAGATGGAAATTAATCCTAAATAAATTAAATGTTATTTGTGCTTATACTATTGTGTATTATGTACTAATCAACATGTTATGTGTTTTGTAGATGTCAAACGTTAGTTTGGGGTATAGAGACATTCACGTGGTGAGTGAAGAGTCAGTGAACCAAGTGGAGATAGTACCTATGTCAGTGGCGGAGGTATCGATAGTGGTTCTAGAAGATTCTGATATAGAAGAGTACATTTCTGAGGAGGAGTACTCTGAGGAAACAATGGGAATAGCATCATATCTGAATATGATGATAGATGTGGAGGAGGATATAGAGGTAATATTGATTAATATGGTGGTGCCTACTCAAGAGTCAACACCTCCAGATGCAATGAGATCATTGTATCTGGCAGTGCTGGATAGGAATGTGCATCTGCACACTGTAGTGCAGACACAGAACGAGGAGATTATCGCCCTATATGAGGCGAAGGAGTCTGCAGAGGCAGAGTTTGAGTCAGAGCACGATGAGAAAGTGTTGATGATGGATAAGGCGAAGGATTATAAGGAAGAGGCCGTAGAGCTTGGAAAGAAACTGGTTGAAAAAGACCAGAAGATTGCTAGGATGTCGTACATCCATGAATGTGCTCACCAGGATTTCAAGCTGAAAATTGCTTGTTATTCTATTGAGTCAGAGCAGACTCAACATACGATTAGTGGAGATATTGTTTTGATTTTAGCAAATCAGAAACATGAGAATGTCGTAACGCAGTGTTAGTAGATCATTAGATCTTTTTGTATATGTGTAGTGACGTAAAGCCCTCTTTTGTATAATTAAAGGTCTTTCTATAAATCCCAATTTTTGTAGAAGTCAATCGAGGGATAGTAATGTAATAGCTTTTTGGCTACGGAAGTAAAGTGTAAATAGTTTTGACTATGAAATCATATTAATATAATGAAGTTTTTATGTGCTTGTTGTGGTATGAGTTGTTATTTGGGAAGGATAACTAAGTAATTAAATAGATAATACTGAACTTTATTTATTTAATCAGAATTATGCCGCCAAGAAGGAGACAACGTAACCAAGAGGCTGAGTCTCATAATGAAAATCAGGGGGGGTCCAAATAACCATATGCAAGAGTTCGTTAATTTATTAACGGCAGCATTTAACCAAGTTGGGGGAGGAATTCCCGTAACACCTAGAGTAGTTAGAACAACTACCTTTAAGGAATTCAAAAGTGTGGGTCCTCTAGAGTTCAGAGGATCGACGGACCCATTAGAGGCCTAAACATGGGTGAAAGAGATAGAGAAGGCGTTTGTTATCACAAACGTGGATGAGGCGCAAAAGACTTCTTTTGCGACTTACATGATGAAAGGGGAGGCCAACTACTGGTGGGAGGCTCACCAGGGTGAGGCTAGAACGGAGGCAGTTACATGGGAACAGTTCAAGAAGGTATTCTTTGAGAATTACTTCCCTACTAGCATGCAAGGGCGAATGGAGATTAAGTTCTTGGAACTTAAACAAGGGGATATGACAGTTCCCCAGTACGCAGCCAAATTTAATGAATTGGCGAGATTTTGTGAGAGCCCCAAATCCAGCTCTCGAATCACCACGGATCTGGTACAATCAATCTATAACTATTTGCGGAAGATATAAACATAAATTGTTTATACAATACACTTTACACATTATTCTCCAAAATTGAGTAACCTTAACTTATACACAATTCATAAACTGTCTAACACCTAACATTATTATCAAACTATACTATTACAAACTAGCTGCACATTTTATCCCAAGCAGAACTTAGCATTATCCTTTTTTTCCCTGTATCCGAACGCATTCGCCTTATCTGCAATATTTATCATGATATAGCAAGGGTGAGCATGAAAGTTGCCCAGCAAGTTTAAATACAATTTAAGGATATATCATGATTGAAAGATTCTGAATAATAGGCTGGCTATAATTCATCAATATAATTGAGAACTAGCACGAACAAACTTTTGACTGAACAAGTATTGAACATGAACAAATATATCTGGACCAACTGGTAATGAAGGTGATCAGCCTTTCATACCTAACTTATACATGCAATATGTAAAGAGTACAATTTCACATGGCAATCAGCAATGATTAACCATAAGCATATCTGAATAAAACAACTCTTGGTAGAGTTAAGTAAAACTTGCCTGAACCGTTGATTACCGCTATGCAATTTAATATACTTTGTCTGAAGACCTATTATTAATAATATGTATTTTTAAGTTAGAATAATATCATCACAGTATAATAATATTATATATATACACATAGAATAACCTAAACACATAGCACATAATCCTATCAGTCTACAATACACATAAGACTTAGCATCAAGTTAGACTATTTAAGTCGGAGTTGAACCCGACAAAATTCTAACATCCCGACGGTCAAGTCGAACAATCATCGAGTTTAAGTTCAATTAAACTCTGCCTAAACACTTAACAATATCTTAGAAAATTTTCTTATCAGTCAAAACAATTTTTATAGACTTGCAAAAATTTTCAGATAACAACTACTTTTAATTCACTTAATATTATTAATTTTGATAATATTTAATTCCCCTCTTAGTATTACTAGTTCACTAATAACACTTTTATCCGCTTACTAATATTATTAATATCTTAATAATATTTTAATACTTTACTAATATTAATAATTCTCTTAATTATATTTTAATCATGCATTAATATTATTACGTTAATAATATCTTACTTATACTTTAGTATCATTAATCAATTAATAATACTTTTAGTCATTTACCAATCGTATTAATATTTTATTTATTTACTAATATTATTAATCATTTAATAATATTTTATTGCTTTACTAATGTTATAACATTCATAACATTTTATTTAATCTCAAATATTATTATTTACTTAATAATATTTTAATCATTTAATAATACTTTAATTTAATATTAATAATATTTTAATCTAAGATTAATATTTTAATCTAATATTATTAATCATTTAATAATACTTTAATGAAGTTTTAATCTTAATATTTTTATTTACTTACAATATCATATTCTAATATTATTAATATCATAATAACATTTTAATAATTTATTAGATCAATAAACAATTTATTTTAATTGTTCACCCTTTATTAAACCTCTTATTAATTATTCATAAAAGGTCATAAATAATATTTCTTATTGTAAATTATCAAAATGCCCTACAATAGTCATAAAATTATATATTAAGAGTATTCAAGCATTAAAATCACATTTTTCTTATTTAAGACATCATTTAACTATTTATTTCTTTTTATTTATAACTTAATCATTTTTAGGAAAAATAGGAAACTGATTCCAAAAATTCTCATTTTCTGGATTTGGACAGTATATGAACCCACAATGATCCCCAAATATTTTTGGAATTTTAGAAAATAATTTACTATTTTTAATATGCCCAAAACACTCGGATCTTGCTTCATTTTTCATAAATCGAGTTTTGCTCAGAAAAATTTGAACTTTTCAGGGTATACTCTGATAACATATATGAACCTACTATAAAAATTTCGGAATTTTCCAGTGTATACACAGTGAGAAATTCGAGTGTTAATATTTCGGAGTCATTTATGGAAATAGCCATTACGCACAACCTATAAATCGAAACGCGTCCGTTCTTTTTCCTACACATAGATAACTTCTTAAGGTACCTCTGTGATTTTTCCCAGATTTTTAAAAGACATGAAACTGACCGAAATAGCCTCAAGAAAAATGGGAATAGTAGCTATTTTAAGGTTTCAAAGCCTTAATATACTATGTGGACTGTTTTGTGTAAAACAATCCCCATGGCTTCAATACTTACTAGATTTGTGTTTTACCACTTGGGTTTACTAGATAACTCATGTATCTAGCACCCCCCTTTGACGGATCACAAATCCAAGTTGTAAAACTTGAGTTATACAAGATTTAGTGAAATAAAAACAACTAGAGTTTGATTTCTTACCTTGTCTTGTGGGATGCCCTCCTTTTCTTTTCTAAGTAAGTTAGGAACTTGGGATGCATGAAACACTTCCTCCTCTTCTTCCCCACAAGATCTGAATCCCTCTCTCTCTCTTTCTCTCTTGGTGTTTTGATGGTTTAGGAGAAAATAGAAGAAGAGGAATGGTGGAGAATGAAATGGAAATAAAATGAAATGTAACAAGATGTTGGTGAAATGAAATGGGATGCTAATATCACCCATGTTCTTTTTGTCCCTTGAACAAAAGGGTTAGTCTTATCCCTTCCTAATCATGCCATTAAGGATGCTAATTAGATTTTCCACCAATGGTGGCATGACACACTTGTCCTTGTGTGTAAGACTTCCTACTTTTGGAACTTGATTAGCTTGATTTCTTTGCCTTAAAAGGCTTAACATGGCCATCTATTCCATGCCCAATAACTCAACCATTTTGCCTTTATTTTAATGCACAAATTAGTTTAATCAAATGTCTAAAATAACCTTAATCAAGTAGGCTAAGTGTGGGCTTGCATTTTATTTCTTTTGGGCTTTTCCTTTAATTGTTTTGGGATATGTAATAAACATAGTTTAACAATTTTAATATATATTACCCTAATTGTTTATTTAGGGTTTCTATTCTCAATCTTATGGAATTTAATTAATATACATGTGACTTTAGCTCATAACCTAATTAGGTTTACAAGAAATAGGTTTAAAATTATTAGTCATTTGAAATAACAAGATTATCCACTTAAGTTAGTATACATATTAAATACTAACCTTTCCTTATTACCATAACCCTTGAGTTATTTAATTGTCTCACCTAATGCATAATTAGGTTACGAAGCTTTCATTTTTTAATGAAATCTATAAATGTATATATCCATAACTATAGTATATATGTTTATTGATCCATGCACCACTTCACATATGTTGTCACATATTAAATCACTGTATAACACAAAGTTTTAAATATAAATAATGTGCATACATATATAGTGACTTAAAATTCACGGTTATTAACCCTTAGGGTTTTCAAAAATAGAAAATTAATATTTCTAAATTGTAATTAGGATTCTCGAATTAAATTAAACTTTCTCATTCATAAATCAATCTTGTTAATTAGGAATAATTTATCCCAATTTAAATTGCTAATTTAGCAATTAAGTCCACAATTTTACATTAGGGTTTCTGACGGAATAATTAGGGTTTAAAAATATAAAATTAGTGTTTGCTAATTAATTAAGCTTTACCCTAATTAATATTATAATTAATATCACTTAAGCATTATAATTATCCTTTAAATTCCCAAATTAGGGTTTCCAAGTTCCGAAATAGGGTTTCAAATTCCTAGAATTGAAATTAGGGTTTCAGAACCGATTTTAGGGTTTCTATCAGTCATTAGGGTTTTCTAACTGAATGTTGACGTTCGAATATAATATTAGGGTTTAACACTGATAAAATTTATCTGGTCAACCCTTAATCCTTAACCACATTCTGAACACGTAGATGACCATATACACAGAACATATTCACATATACACTTAATCCTGAATAATTCACCAAAAGCTTACACAGGATTTTGAAATCCTCAAAATTGCATCCCAAAAATATCAAACGCATACACTTATTTTATGTCTAGGTCTATGATTTGACCTTAAATCAATCATTTAAGATTTTAATAAATTGTCTAATTTTCTCAGGTTGTTATAGATTTGCTCCACATCAGGTGGACAAAGAAGAGAGGAAGGCTCGTAGGTTTGAGCAGAGCCTGAAACCCTAGCTCTACAGTAAGATTTTGGTGCTCCAGAGTGCTTCCTATGGGATCATTCTGGAAAAAGCAATAATAGCAGAAGGTGGTGGTGAGGCGTTGTCTCAGTACCACAAGCAAAGAAAGAACAAGAATAAGGGAGAGGGAGGAAATAAGGCAGAGGTTGCCAGCGGTAGTGGCACTATGCCAAAAAGGAAAAGCTTTGACCCTAAAAATACTGGGGTGAAACAAGGAGATCCTAAACGTAGGATGGAGGCATGCAAGACATGCGAAAAGACTCATTTGGGAGTCTGTTTAAAGGGGAAATCAGTTTGTTACAACTGTGGACAAGAGGGACATTGATCACCCAACTGTCCTAACCCTAAGAAAAATCATGGGTGTTTTGTTTGTGGATCGTTGGACCATATGGTAAGAAATTGCCCGAAAAAAGGGTTAGAGGGAAATAAGGGTTCTGGTTGTGGTAAATTAGCCATTACTGGACCAACACCATCTGTGGGTAGACCCTCAACCCGTACATTTAATATGACTGTCTAAGATGCGGTTGCATCATCAGATGTAGTAGCAGGTATCATTCCAGTCAATGAAATAAATGGTTATGTGTTATTTGACTCGGGTGCTACTTGTTCTTTTATAGCATGTGAATTTGCTAAGCAATTAGGTTTAATCCCTGAAAAGTTAGTAATACCTTTAGACGTTAAGGTAGCAAATGAAGAGGTAATCCCTATTGAACATATTCATAAGGATTGTTGTGTAAATATTAGAGGTAATAACTTATCGGTATATTTAGTACCGATAAGGTTAAAAGAATTCGATGTAATTCTTGGTATGCATTGGTTGATTAACCCTAAGGCTATAATAGATTGCCATAGGAAAAGAGTGAACCTTCGACTTTCTAAGAAAACCAAGGTAGTGTTCTTCGGTAGTAAATCACCGAGACGCTCTTGTTGTCTAACGATGACACAAGCTAGAAAGATGTTAAGAAAGGGGTGTGTAGGTTATCTGTGCCATGTTGTGGATACCCAAAGAGTGGGAGCACCCTTGGACCAGATACCTATAGTTCAAGAGTTCACGGATGTATTTCTGGAGGAACTACCGACTATTCCACTGGATAGGGAGGTTGAGTTTGTTATTGATCTGTTACCAAGTACGACACTAGTTTCAAGGGCACCATATCGGATGACGCAAGTGGAGATGAAGGAGTTAATGGTTTAATTACAAGAACAATTAGACAGAAAGTACATTCAACCGAGTGTGTCTCCTTAGGGAGCACCAGTATTGTTTGTAAAGAAAAAGGATGGGTCATTACGACTTTGTATCGACTATCGAGAGTTGAACAAGTTAACGATTAAGAATAAATACCCGTTGCCCAGGATCGATGATCTATTTGATCAATTGAAAGGGGCAAAGAATTTTTCTAAAATAGATTTGCGTACGAGGTATCATCAGTTAAAAGTGAGGAAGGAGGACGTACCTAAGACGGCGTTTAGAACTCGTTATGGTCATTACGAGTTTCTGGTAATGTCGTTTGGGTTGACTAATGCGCCAGCTGCATTTATGGATATGATGAACAGAGTGTTCAAGCAGTATTTGGACAAGTTCGTCGTAGTGTTCATTGATGATATTCTAGTCTATTCAAAGACGTCAGAAGATTATGCTGAACATTTAAGGATAGTGTTGGAGACACTACGGAAGGAAAAGTTATATGCGAAATTCACAAAGTGTGAATTTTGGCTTGAACGAGTGCAGTTTCTAGGACATGTTATTGATAAAGATGGCATTTCCGTGGATCCAGCAAAAGTAGAAGCAGTAAATGAGTGGGAGCAACCGCAAATGCCAACTGAGGTTTGGAGTTTTCTGGGGTTAGCAGGATACTATAGAAGGTTCATTCAGGACTTTTCTAAAATAGCTACTCCACTGACAAATTTGACGAGGAAGTCGGTGAAGTATGTGTGGACGGAAAAATGCGAGAACAGTTTTTAGGAACTAAAGAAGAGGTTAAGTGAGGCACCTGTATTATCTTTGCTAGATGATACAGGGAATTTTGTAGTGCATAGCGATGCTTCACATAGATGACTGGGTTGCGTGCTCATGCAGCATAGCAAGGTCATTGTGTATGCGTCACGTCAATTAAAAGATTATGAGAAGGCATATCCTACTCATGATCTGGAATTAGCAGCTGCAGTTTTTGCATTAAAAATTTGGAGGCATTATCTATACGGTGAGAAGTGTGAGCTATACACGGACCATAAAAGTCTGAAATATATCTTCACACAGAAGGAGTTGAACATGAGGCGGAGAAGGTGATTAGAAATAATAAAAGATTACGACTGTGATATCTTATATCATCCGGGGAAAGCTGATGTAGTAGTCAATGCGCTAAGTAGGAAGGGTAGAGAGAAACTGTCAATGTTAACGGCTCAGAATGAGTTAGTAACAGCGATGGCAAGGATGGAACTAGAAGTTAAATTACCAGATGAAGCAGAGGAGATGTTATTTTCCATGGAAACTCAACCGACTATAGTGGAACGTGTTAAGGAAGTGCAATTGAGAAACGAGGAATGCGAACATATGAAGAAGAGGATAGAAGATGAAGAAAAGACTAAGTATAACCTTGATATGGAGGGATTACTTCGTTTTGAAGGAAGAATTTGGGTTCCAAATAATTTTGAATTAAAGGAGGAGATAATGAGCGAGACCCGTAGTTCGAGGTACTCGATACATCCCGGTAGTACGAAGATGTATCAAGACCTTTGTCAAAACTTTTGGCGGCCAAACATAAAAAGGGTGATAGCAGAATATGTTAGTAGGTGCTTAACTTGTCAAAAGGTTAAGGCTGAACACCAACGACCGAGCGAGTTGTTGCAATCATTGGAAATTTCGGAGTGGAAATGGGAGCACATCACAATGAACTTTGTGGTAGGACTTCCAATGACAAGGAAAGGATACGATGCTATTTGGGTGATAGTGGATCGATTGACGAAATCGGCTCACATTCTACTGATGCAAGGAAAGGATACGATGCAAGTTTATAAACAAGGGAGATATATCATTAGTAGAAAGAAATTTAGCTTTCAATGTTCAACAATATAATTCAAATATGTAAGAACAAGAATTAAGAATCAATAATTGGATATTCGAATAATTGAATATTAGATACTGAGTGGTCTAGAATAACCATTAACATATACTAAGTTTGTTAGTATTTAAACTTGTCCTTTTAGTAAATTTTGGTAATCGAGGGGATCAGCCTCTCATACCCGGCGAAGTATGCATAAACACTTAATAGTCGAGTAACAATTGTTTTCCAATATAATGCTTTAGTAAAATTGTTCTTTTTCGTAGTCTCGAGTCCTTACCAAATCAATTTGTTAGGAACATCTTTTAAAACGTATTTGATTCAATCAAATTTAATCATGATTGATCTAGCTGATACAACTAGCATAGATCTATCTCATAAATAGTTCACGAATGAAAGAACTTTAGATAGATACACAGTTCAATAATAATAAACCGTAATTCAATTGCACAGAGTGCGATTAACAATAATCATTAAGGATGTGAATAATCATTAATAATTATTCACTAACATACTTGACCTGCTACCTGATGGCTTTACCTGCTAATATTTCACGCACCAAAAATCAGTCATCTTCCCCAACAACCAAAAGTGGGGCCCACCCATTTCTAGAATTTTCTACCAAAATCATTTATAAACCTAATTTCTGAATCAGTCACCTCTTAAAATTCATAACAAATCATTCGTTCTTTTTTAACGGTTCAAAATTTATGAACATATACTCAACTTATATATTTATAACATATCTAAAAATCACAACGATCCAACGGTCAGATTAAAAATTATAACCCGCACAATAAAGCTGTAAGAACACTGATTTGATCATTTAATACCTCCAATCCGACAAAATATTGATAAAATACCTCAACATTAATTCCTTCATTTATAACCACATAAATAAATCCATCATTTATATCCGCATCAAATAAATATTTCATTATCATATAGATCAATAATTAATTATTCACAAATAATATTATAGAATCACAATAATGACAACCAGGCAGTTCCCAGGAAAGATGGGCTTTCTAATAAGGATTTCTCCTTACTGGCGCGTAATTAGATGACCAAACCTCTCCTTAAACAGAATTTTTTAGACATTGCCAATAATGCTATCTAATAATATTATTCAAATAATATGAATTATTGATCTGATAATGGAAAATACTGTGCAACAACAATTATTGAAACAACAATAATATAAAATATCAACGCAGCAATTATTGAATCAATAAAATAAAATATTAAACAGTAACTACTATAACAATTATTGAGTAGTGCCTTCTTACGTAAGAATCAATAATTGAAAAAATATTGTGCAATATCGTGTGCTACTGTGTAACTACGCGTATTACTGTATATTAACCACCAGGTATTCTAACAGTGTTAACAGTAACAACTACGCCGTTATTTATAAAAACTCAAATTTGTTCGTTTTCTTCATCCGACAGTTATTCTGTTATGGGGTCCACAAATGGCTGCGCCGTCGTACGAATATTTCTCAACAGAAAAAATATTCCACGACTAAACGAATATTCCCCGACAACAATGAATATTTTATAACCACTTGCGTATTTTGAAAAAAAAATTTATATATCACCCTTAACTTTAACTTTTATCAATTTAACCATTTACTGAATAGTAATTATAAGAAAAATTGAGTACTTTTATTTCATAAAATTTGGGGTCTTACAATCTCCCCTCCTTATGAAATTTCGTCCCCGAAATTTACGTACCTGATAATTTAAAGAGTTGAGAATACATTGCTTTCATTTTAGATTCCATTTTTCCTGTCATCATAATTTCTTCATTGCTCATCTCCTGTATTTCAGATATCATTCTAGAATACAGTTTCAAAACAAGGGTTAATTGAACAAATTAACATATCACATAATATTCCGATATTATGACTGACCAACAAATTAGCTTAGGTAGGACACGCTAGCGAAGGATTTACTCACCTCTCCCCTCCTAGTTCTATTTCTCGATCTCCGCCAGAGATCATATCCCTAAGCTCTGATACCAAAATGTAACTCTGGACACCAACTTGTGTCAGCACCTTACATTGATACCTATCAGTTTGCCACTGCAGAACGGCGTCCCCTACGGAGAGTCTGGCTTCGGTGCATCCCCCATCAACAGGAAGTCACCAGCAAGAGGCTCGGGGCTCTTTACTTATAGCTCTGATACCAAATGTGACAACCCCAAAATAGGTCCATTTCACCCAACCTGTGACAACCCCAAAACAGGTCCATTCCATCTAACCTATTCTGAGTCGCCAAATACATGGTACAGAAAAATAACTACAACTTTATTACAACAATTGTCGTGCAAAATACAACAACACATATGATGTGAGTTTAGATACAAATATATACCAAATGTGACTCATGTCCCAATCGTGGACAGCACCTCACAATGATACCTTACATAAAGGTATAGTCAAAAACTGTTTTAGAAATTAGAATCTTTGGGAAGTGCTCAAGAAAACCTTCGTACATGGGAGGTCATGCGTCTAGGTTATGATAGATATCATATGTTCACAGAATTATCCTGGGTTGACCCAATAGACCCCAAAGAAAAATAAGAAGTTTACTATCATATTCTTCTCAATTGTGAGTCTTCTCTTGACATATCATTATCTCCACTGTCTCTAATTAAAAATTATACTTCAAACAAACACCAAGGTTATATATGTAGTGCTCGTAAATATACTCAGCAAGTGGATGAGCACAACCCTGTCTTATGATGACACGAGATTGTATGTCATTAGACATCTTGTATGATAGTGACAAAACACCCTTCCAACGTTGGGTTCGCCTCACCCTATTTGATTCACCAAATATAACTACTAAATGACGAACACCGTTCTATTTCCCTGTTACCCCCGCTCGACCCAGCTACACTCTTATTACCTGAAAGGAATTGTGAAACAGAAGGGTGAGCACAACTAGCCCAGTAAAGAATATCATGACTAAAGATAAATAAATTATCAATAGCCTTCAACAGAATTAAATCAAAGATTTAGAACATATGGTAAATGATAAAAATTTCAATCATAGTTGCAGCGGAATGAGCAATCCATTAGAAGAGTCAAATAGACCATAAAGTCTATTATCTTCTCCATGTTAAAAATCCACTAACAATATTTTATCCCTGTAACATCAATCAACAGTTCTGGTCCACAAACATATGAATAACTCATAATCATAATTGTGATTCTAAATTCCTCTTCGCACCCAGGACGAAGGTAATTTTCATCACATGTCTTTACCTGAAACATCAAAGATCATGCTTATGCCAAATCATAGTTCCTGTTCATAATCATACTAATAACTTCATCTTTGCACTACGACCCAAAGATATTCGTCACCAATTCATCTTTGCACTACTGGCCAAAGATATTCAACAACAGGTCAGCTTTGCACTACGGGCCAAAGATATTCATCAACAATTCATCTTTGCACTACAGGCCAAAGATATTCCTCAACAGTTCATATTTGCACTACAGGCCAAATATATTCATCAACAGTTCATATTGGCACTACAGGCCAAATATATTCATCAACAGTTCATATTTGCACTATAGGCCAAATATATTAATATCTCAAAGAAATATATAATCATTTCAAAATTTATATAAACAATAATTATAACCATGTTGATCAATTCACCTTTGCACTTAAGCTAAAGATATTCAATTATAAATTCAATGGTTATGATCATACCAGTCAACCATTCAACTTTGCACTACTGGCCAAAGAGATCCCATAGTCATGATCATACCAAAAATCTACTCATCTTTACGCTCAAGTCAAAGAGAAATTCAACATCAGGGTTATAAAAATGTTATATATGATAATAAAAATAATATGATCAACAACTGTATTTATTTTCAAGAGCAACAATCATAAATCAACGATAATTTGGTAAGAAAAAGAAACTAATTTTTGTCATGAATAGTAACTCGTGAATAGTAACTCGTGAATAGTAACTCATGAATAGTAACTCGTGAATAGTAACTCGTGAATAGTAACTCGTGAATAGTAACCCCGACACAAAAAGGTAGAAATTCCCCAATAAAATCCATACTAATATTTCGGTATAATGATATTGAAATAATATTTCTTAAACTTATAAATAATTTATTTTAATTGTTTACACTTTACTAAATAATGCATTTAATCATCCTAAAATTTCAAACTCATAAGATCTCATCGCCAATAACCAAAACCCTCATCAAAAATCTGCATATACCACATATAGGAATCTCAAGCCATAAAATCCTATTTTCTAATTTTCTTACTTCACATAACATATTTAATTCATTTATTCATAACTAGTCGATTTTTATAAAAAAATATCAAATCAGTACAAATAAATTTTTTTTATGAGATTTAGTAGAATATAGTCCCATATTGAACATATATTTTTCTCAGAATTTTTAAAAACCATTTACTATTTTTCATATGGCCAAAACAGCCGAATATTTAGATATTTATAAAAAATTATACTTTTATCCAAAAATTTCAAAATTTACAGAGTATACTTCTATCGTATACATGTACGCTCAATAAAAATTTCACCAATTTTGGAGTTAACCACAAAGAGTTATAAGTGGTTTACTTTTGAAATAGTCTTTTCTCATAAACTTCACAACTCTTAATCTATACATCCAAAAATCGCTATTTTTGGACACAATCTAGAAAACTCATCAAATTATCATTTCAAATTTTTCCAAAATTTTTGAAGGTCAGAAAAATTACGAAACTGAAAAAAACATAACAACCCTTAAAATCTCTTATTATCCCTTACCTCAAAAGAGCATCACTTCTGACTGGATATCGGATATGACGCTGAAGGAAACTTGCACTGATAAATAGCAACTCACCAAGTAAATAAATACTCACGAAATACACTCGATAATCTAGAGAGAAAAAGAGAGAAAACTTATGAATTCTGGTGTGATTTTCAATTCTAACTTAGCCCTCTATTTATAGGAAAATGTTAACACGCCGAAGTAGACTTGACCTCCTACCTGATGGCTTTACCTGCTAATATTCCACCCACCAAAAATCAGTCATCTTCCCCAACAACCAAAAGTGAGGCCCACCCATTTCTAGAATTTTCTACCAAAATTATTTATAAACCTAATTTCTGAATCAGTCACCTCTTAAAATTCATTACAAATCATTCGTTCTTTTTTAACGGTTCAAAATTTATGAACATATACTCAACATATATATGTATAACATATCTAAAAATCACAACGATCCAACGGTCAGATTAAAAATTATAACTCACACAATAAAGCTATAAGAACACTGATTTGATCATTTAATACCTCCAATCCGATAAAATATTGATAAAATACCTCAACATTAATTCCTTCATTTATAACTACATAAATAAATCCATCATTTATATCCACATCAAATAAATATTTCATTATCATATAGATCAATAATTAATTATTCACAAATAATATTACAGAATCACAATAATGACAACCAGGCAGTTCCCAGGAAAGAGGGGGCTTTCCAATAAGGATTTCTCCTTACTGGCGCGTAATTAGATGACTGAACCTCTCCTTAGACAGAACTTTTTAGACATTGCCAATAATGCTATCTAATAATATTATTCAAATAATATGAATTATTGATCTGATAATGGAAAATATTGTACAGCAACAATTATTGAAATAACAATAATATAAAATATCAACGCATCAATTATTGAATTAATAAAATAAAATATTAAACAGTAACTACTGTAACAATTATTGAGTAGTGCCTTCTTACGTAAGAATCAATAATTAAAAAAATACTGTGCAATACCGTGTGCTACTGTGTAACTACGCGTATTACTGTATATTAACCACCAGGTATTCTAAAAGTGTTAACAGTAACAACTACGCCGTTATTTATAAAAACTCAAATTTGTTCGTTTTCTTCATCCGACAGTTATTCTGTTATGGGACCCACAAATGGCTGCGCCGTCATACGAATATTTCCCAACAGAAAGAATATTCCACGACTAAACGAATATTCCCCGACAACAATGAATATTTTATAACCACTTGCGTATTTTGAAAAAAAATATATATATATCACCCTTAACTTTAACTTTTATCAATTTAACCATTTACTAAATAGTTATTATAAGAAAAATTGAGTACTTTTATTTCATAAAATTCGGGGTCTTACAATCTCCCCTCTTATGAAATTTCGTCCCCGAAATTTACGTACCTGATAATTTAAAGAGTTGAGAATACCTTGCTTTCATTTCAGATTCCATCTTCTCTGTCATCATAATTTCTTCATTGCTCATCTCCTGTATTTCAGATATCATTCTAGAATATATTTTCAAAACAAGGGTTAATTGAACAAATTAACATATCACATAATATTCCGATATTATGACTGACCAACAAATAAGCTTAGGTAGGATACACTAGTGAAGGATTTACTCACCTCTACCCTTCTAGTTCTATTTCCCGATCTCCGCCAGAGATCATATCCCTAAGCTCTGATACCAAAATGTAACTCTGGACACCAACTTGTGTCAGCACCTTACATTGATACCTATCAGTTTGTCACTGCAGAACGGCGTCCCCTACGGAGAGTCTGGCTTCGGTGCATCCCCCATCAACAACAAAGTCACCAGCGAGAGGCTCGGGGCTCTTTACTTATAGCTCTGATACCAAATGTGACAACCCCAAAATAGGTCCATTTCACCCAACTTGTGACAACCCCAAAACAGGTCCATTCCATCCAACCTATTCTGAGTCGCCAAATACATGGTACAGAAAAATAACTACAACTTTATTATAACAATTGTCGTGCAAAATACAACAACACATATGCTGTGAGTTTGGATACAAATATATACCAAATATGACTCATGTCCCAATCGTGGACAGCACCTCACAATGATACCTTACATAAAGGTATAGTCAAAAACTGTTTTAGAAATTAGAATCTTTGGGAAGTGCTCAAGAAAACCTTCGTACATGGGAGGCCATGCGTCTAGGTTATGATAGATATCATATGTTCACAGAATTATCCTGGGTTGACCCAATAGACCCCAAAGAAAAACGAGAAGTTTACTATCATATTCTTTCCAATTTTGAGTCTTCTCTTGACATATCATTATCTCCACTATCTCTGATTGAAAATTATACTTCAGACAAACACCAAGATTATATATGTAGTGCTCGTAAATATACTCAGCAAGTGGATGAGCACAACCCTGTCTTATGATGACACGATGTTGTATGTCATTAGACATCTTGTATGATTGTGACAAAACACCCTTCCAACGTTGGGTTCGCCTCACCCTATTTGATTCACCAAATATAACTACTAAATGACGACTACCGTTATATTCCCCTGTTACCCCCGCTCGACCCAGCTACACTCTTATTACCTGAAAGGAATTGTGAAACAGAAGGGTGAGCACAACTAGCCCAGTAAAGAATATCATGACTAAAGATAAATAAATTATCAATAGCCTTCAACAGAATTAAATCAGAGATTTAGAACATATGGTAAATGATAAAAATTCCAACCATAGTTGCAGCGGAACGAGCAATCCATTAGAAGAGTCAAATAGACCATAAAGTCTATTATCTTCTCCATGTTAAAAATCCACCAACAATATTTTATCCATGTAACATCAATCAACAGTTCTGGTCCATAAACATATGAATAACTCATAATCATAATTGTGATTCTAAATTCCTCTTCGCACCCAGGACGAATGTAATTTTCATCACATGTCTTTACCTGAAACATCAAAGATCATGCTTATACCAAATCACAATTCCTGTTCATAATCAAACTAATAACTTCATCTTTGCACTACGACCCAAAGATATTCGTCACCAATTCATCTTTGCACTACTGGCCAAAGATATTCAACAACAGGTCAGCTTTGCACTACGGGCCAAAGATATTCATCAACAATTCATCTTTGCACTACAGGCCAAAGATATTCCTCAACAGTTCATATTTGCACTACAGGCCAAATATATTCATCAACAGTTCATATTTGCACTACAGGCCAAATATAATAATATCTCAAAGAAATATATAATCATTTCAAAATTTATATAAACAATAATTATAACCATGTTGATCAATTCACATTTGCACTTAAGCTAAAGATATTCAATTATAAATTCAATGGTCATGATCATATCAGTCAACCATTCAACTTTGCACTACAGGCCAAAGAGAACCCATAGTCATGATCATACCAAAAATCTACTCATCTTTACGCTCAAGTCAAAGAGAAATTCAACATCAGGGTTATAAAAATGTTATATATGATAATAAAAATAATATGATCAACAACTGTATTTATTTTCAAGAGCAACAATCATAAATCAACAATAATTTGGTAAGAAAAAGAAACCAATTTTTGTCGTGAATAGTAACTCGTGAATAGTAACTCGTGAATAGTAACTCATGAATAGTAACTCATGAATAGTAACCCCAACACAAAAAGGTAGAAATTCCCCAATAAAATCCATACCAATATTTCGGTATAATGATATTGAAATAACATTTCTTAAACTTATAAATAATTTATTTTAATTATTTACACTTTATTAAATAATGCATTTAATCATCCTAAAATTCTAAACTCATAAGATCTCATCGCCTATAACCAAAACCCTCATCAAAAATCTGCATATACCTCATATAGGATTCTTAAGCCATAAAATTTTATTTTCTAATTTTCTTACTTCACATAACATATTTAATTCATTTACTCAAAACTAGTCTATTTTCATGAAAAATACTAAATCAGTACAAACAAATTTTCTTTTATGAGATTTAGTAGAATATAGTCCCATATTGAACATATATTTTTCTCAGAATTTTTAAAAATCATTTACTAATTTTCATATGGCCAAAACAGCTGAATATTTAGATATTTATAAAAAAATTGTACTTTTATCCAAAAAATTTCGAAATTTATAGAGTATACTTCTATCATATACATGTACTCTCAATGAAAATTCACCAATTTTAGAGTTAACCACAAGGAGTTATAAGTGGTTACTTTTGAAATAGTCTTTTCTCATAAACTTCACAACTCTTAATCTATACATCCAAAAATCACTATTTTTGGACACAATCTAGAAAACTCATCAAATTATCATTTCAAATTTTTCTAAAATTTTTGAAGGTCAGAAAAATTATGAAACTGAAAAACATAACAGCCCTTAAAATCCCTTACTATCCCTTACCTCAAAAGAGCATCACTTCTGACTGGATATCGGATATGACGCTGAAGGAAACTTGCACTGATGAATAGCAACTCACCAAGTATCTAAATACTCACAAAATACACTCGATAATCTAGAGAGAAAATTTATGAATTCTGGTGTGATTTTCAATTCTAACTTAGCCCTCATTTATAGGAAAATGTTAGCACGCCGAAGCAGACTTGACCTGCTACCTGATGGCTTTACATGCTAATATTCCACCCACCAAAAATCAATCATCTTCCCCAATAACTAAAAGTGGAGCCCACCCATTTCTAGAATTTTCTACTAAAATTATGTATAAACCTAATTTTCGAATCAGTCACCTCTTAAAATTCATAACAAATCATTCGTTCTTTTTTAACGGTTCAAAATTTATGAACATATACTCAACTTATATATGTATAATATATCCAAAAATCACAACGATCCAACGGTCAGATTAAAAATTATAACTCACACAATAAAGCTGTAAGAACACTGATTTGATCATTTAATACCTCCAATCCGACAAAATACTGATAAAATACCTCAACATTAATTCCTTCATTTATAACCACATAAATAAATCCATCATTTATATCCACATCAAATAAATATTTCATTATCATATAGATCAATAATTAATTATTCACAAATAATATTACGGAATCACAATAATGACAACCAGACAGTTCCCAAGAAAGAGGGGGCTTTCCAATAAGGATTTTTCCTTACTGGCGCGTAATTAGATGACCAAACCTCTCCTTAGATAAAACTTTTTAGACATTGCCAATAATGCTATCTAATAATATTATTCAAATAATATGAATTATTGATCTGATAATGGAAAATACTGTGCAGCAACAATTATTGAAACAATAATAATATAAAATATCAACGCAGTAATTATTGAATCAATAAAATAAAATATTAAATAGTAACTACTGTAACAATTATTGAGTAGTGCCTTCTTACGTAAGAATCAATAATTAAAAAAATAATGTGCAATACCGTGTGCTACTGTGTAACTACGCGTATTACTGTATATTAACCACCAGGTATTCTAACAATGTTAACGGTAATAACTACGCCGTTATTTATAAAAATTCAAATTTATTCGTTTTCTTCATCCGACAGTTATTCTGTTATGGGGCCCACAAATGGCTGCGCCGTCGTACGAATATTCCCCAACAGAAAGAATATTCCACGACTAAACGAATATTCCCCGACAATAATGAATATTTTATAATCACTTGCGTATTTTGAAAAAAAAATTATATATCACCCTTAACTTTAACTTTTATCAATTTAACCATTTACTGAATAGTAATTATAAGAAAAATTGAGTACTTTTATTTCATAAAATTCGGGGTCTTACAATTTAATACTACTTTAATCTAATATTATTAATCATTTAGTAATATTTTATTTATTTACTAATATTATTAAACATTTGATAATATTTTAATCTTCAACTAATATTATTAATCATTTAATAATATTTTATTTAATTTCGAATATTATTAAACATTTAATAATATTTTAATTATCAAATAATATCTTAGTCTAATATTATTAACCTTTTAATAATATTTTAATCTAATATTATTAATTATATTAATAATATTTTAATTTAATATTATTAATTATTTAATAATATTTTAATCATTTATTAATGCTTTAATCAAACATTATTAATCATTTAATAATTTTTTAATTCAACTTTTAATCTAAATATTATTAATTACTTAATAATATCATAATATAATATTATTAATCTTATAATAATACTTTATTCATTTATTAAATAAATAAATAATTTATTTTAATTGTTTACCCTTTAATAATTTTTTTATTTAATAACCCTAAAATGATATAATTACATCATTTTATCAAAAATGAACAAACTACCCTTTAAAAATCTGATTTCTTCATATCAATGGTATTTGGTCCGAAAAATTACCTTTTTACCCTTTTAACACTATATTATATTTTAAACATATTTACACATAAATTAACCATTTACATGAAAAATACCAAAAAAACATATCCAAAATTGTTTCTTTTTTGGGATTGGACAGATTATAACTCCCTTATTAACATATTTTTCCTAGAACTTTTAAAAGTCATTTACTATTTTTAATTAGCCTAAAACAGCAAGATATTGCAACATTTTTAATAAATAGAAACTGTGTCCAAATATTTTGAAACTTTTAGGGTATGTTTTTATCACATATATGTACTCCCTGAAAAAATTTCACAATTTTTAGAGTTAACCACAAAAAGTTATTTAAGTTCACTTTTAAGATAGTACTTTCTTGTAAAATCCATAACTTTCATTCTACACACCCAAAAATAGCCATCTTTGGACAGGAACTACATAACTTATCATAGTATCATACCAATTTTTTCCAAGAATTTTTAAAGCATAAAAAGTGGACGAAACAACCCCTACAATAAACTAGACAGAAACTTTGTTTTTAATTTTTCCTATTTCTTTACAATTTGGATAGTTTTACTGAAACAGCCACTATGACTTATAAATTAAATATTTTTGAGTGATACCACTTGGGTTTAACAGTTAACTTACATATATAGCACCCCTATTTGACGGATCATAAAAAAGAGTTGTAGAACTCAAATGGTAGTTGATCAAAGTGGACAGAAATTAAGGTTTCTAGTCCCTTAAGGACATAGTTTCCTTTTATTTCCTTTTGATCCATATTTTAACACTCAAAAATGTTTAATTCACACATGAAATACTCATTATCATGTGAATCTAGAGTTTCTGAGGTTAGAACATTACCTCTTTATTTCATCAAAACTTAAACAAAATAAAGAAATTAAGCTAGTTTAAGGGATTATACCTTGTTCTATGAGGTGTTCTTCTTCTCCTACCAAAATAGTTGATTTAATTTGATCTCATAAGACAAAGTTCTCTCTCTTCTTGCCCCTTTAGACCCCCGGCCACTCTCTTCCTTTTCTTCTCTCTTGTTTTCTTTTGTTCTTCCTTTTTAAGAGAAAAGTAAAATTATGAAGTAAACTTCAATTTTTACCAAAGAGAGAAGTATTTATACTTGGTAAAAATATATATATAACCTATATACATATATTAAAACTCCAATCTTACTCTTGCTCTTTCTCTCTTTATATGGCCTTCACATGGTTTTCAAATGGTGAGCAAGTGTTTATTAACTAAGTGGCCAAATAAAATGGTGACAACAAATGAGTTTCATATGCTTTCCATCTCCCTTCACATGGACATCACATGCCCTTCACATGGACGGCCATATTCCCCCACATGGCCTCACTTTTGTTTTTTTTATTTTTAATGTAATATATAGCTTAGTAAAATAACCAAAATACCCTTTAAGTAATGGGCTTGCAGTTGGGCTTTTAAAGTAATGTTTGGGCTTTTACATTCTTTGGTTTGGGTCTTGTTTCTAACATGGTCCAATACTTGTAATCTTACCCTAATCATTTAATTAGGGTTTCTACTTCCCTCCTTTGGAATTTAAATAATTACTTATGTACATTTAATCTCATAACCCAATTAAACTTGCTTAAATTAGGTTTTAAATAAATATTAACTTGAGATAATAAAATTAATCTCTTAAGTGGGTATACATTTATATACTAACATTCTTCAATACCATAACTCTTGGGTTATTTACTTACCATACCTAATGTGTAATTAGGTTTTGTAACTATCTCTTTAATTCTCTTCATACTAAATAAATACATATACATATTTATCACTATAGATAACATAATCATATTATTTAGATACTCCCATAATAATTCACTATATGTCACAAAGATTTCAATATCATTTATATTTAATTAACATATTTATTTACAATATGACTTAGAATTCTTGGTTATTACAGTTGCAGTCAGAATTTGGTTAATATTGCTAGAGGGACTTCTCATGGTACCAAAGAGGCACAAGGCAGAGTCGTCCCGAGCACAAGAGCAACGTGAATACGATGCCACACGATTTGTGAGTGCGAATGCGGAGGCATACTTCTTCAATATTCTACGAGCTAAGACCTTTGTACTGGAGAGGGGCCTTCGCCTAGATGTTAGAGGTGATGGAGAGATGATGCGTATGATCTTAGAAAGAGGTTCGGTTCGATACACGTAACCCCCAACTGCAGCTCTAATAGCTCTTAACCAGGAATTCTATGCCAAAGCGAAGGAGGCCAGAGATGGGATCGCAATAGTGAAGGGTCGTCCTATATCTTACACACGACAGAGCATCAATGTACTATTAAACTTGTCAAAAGTCAAGGAGGTTGATCCGCAGTGGCTTTATGCTCAAAAGAATGATTTAAAGGAGGTGACCCAAGCAAACGTAGCACAAGGAGGGCTACTAAACAAGGAACCACAAAAAAGATCAGTTTTCTCCACATTGCCTTGAGTCTGTATGACAAGGCATGGTACAGTTTTATTTATGTTAATCTGATGTCAACACGACATCAAAATGATGTCACCAAGGATAGGGCCATTTTGTTGTATGGTATTGTGATAGGAAAAAGGTTTAACATTGGTCGGATCATCTACGCATCTATTACCCGGTACTTGCATGGAGGCACATTTGGGGGCATTCCTCACACCTCTATTATTACACAATTATGTGCAGCAGCGGGAGTCAAATGGGGTGCATTGAAGCCAATGCAATTGTAAATGAACACAATCAACCACGCTACAATTCGAAAGTATAAAAGTATAAAGTATGGGAAGGAGGTGAATATGGAGCTGCCCCAGCTTACCCCCCCTCCGGATTCACCCGATGATGAGGAGGATGATGATGATGCTTCTGACAAGGGAGTCCTTCTGTCTGATCTTTGCAATCTACTTTTATCCAATGAGGGCATTGTCTTAAATAATTTTTGGGGGTTTCGTATGTTTATATGTGTTGTATAATAGTTTAGTTTAACATAATAGTTTAATATCATAGTTATCTATTAGCACGTAAAATCTAGTATATGGTAGTGGTTGCATGATTATTTTTGTTTGCATATAGTATGCTGCATAAATTTAAGCATTAGATTGGTATGAATTTAGCTCAATCGATGATAAGATTAGTAATAGTTTAACTTGAACAGTGTTCGAAATTGATGCTTACTTTTAAATTTTATTATGAGGATAATCTTAATCTGTCTAAAGCATATGTTAAACGGATAGCACATGATAATTAATCGTTTTGATCAACCTAGTTTAAGTGTTTTATAATTTGTTTCTAGGGGAAATATTTGTTAAAATTTGAGGAAATCAGTGAACTATCAGTAAGGCTAAAATGAAGCAAGAACATAAGTTTGGGGGAATCTTGGGGTATATATGTGAAAAAAATAAAAAATGTGAAAAAATAGAAAAATGTGAATAAAAGAGTAGAAAATCAAGAAAAAAATATACATATGGCATAAATAAATATCTTAACTAGTTTGGTTCTGTGACATCTGTTACTCGGGTGATTAGGTCGTAGGGTTATCTTAACACTTAGTGCCCCTAAAGCCAACTGATTTGGGAGTCACTGATCAAAAGCTTGTTACATTGGTAACTTTGAAAAGCCTAAGAGAACTAGACATTGCATAGTTAAGTGTAAACACAAGATGGAGCATAAAACGCACTCGTAGAAGAATAAAAGTTAGAAATAAACCTTGTAGGGACCCTTAGACTTAGTGATTGCTTTATCTTAGTCAGAATTGTCATGTTCACGAAGATAAGTAAATTGGAACCAAAATTTTCCTTCTAAGAAGTTCATTATGTGACTAATCTTGAATTATGGTTGGTTAGAATGGTTAATGAGTCCACACGTACAACATAGGTGATGAGAGGTTTAGATTGACAGATTAACTAGAATTATAAACTTTGCATGATTGGATATATTATTTGAGTACTTTAGGGATACCTTTGAGGCCTATTATTAGATAGCATACTGGTTTATTGCTTGGTTCGTAAGCATGATAGTCAGTAGTTTGCATTTGCATCATTGCATATTGTATTGCTTGGGGATAAGCAATTGTTCATGTTTTGGGGTATTTGATGAGTGGGTTTCATATCTACGAATCGAATATCAATTAAACTTGGATTCTTGTAAATCTCTTTGTTTTGTGTTACATTTCATGCATTTTGTTCTATTTATGTAGGTAATGAGCATGGGAACTAGATTGGATGTGAGGAATGGAAGCTGCAAGGAAAGAAAACAAAGTGGGTTTCAGCTCCAACGCGGCCGCGGCCAAATAGTGAAGGAATCAAGCGCGACCACACACATTAACAAGGAAAAACCAGTGTGGCCACGCCTAAGCAGGAAATACTAATTTTTGGCTTTCTATTGCAATTAAGTTGTAATTTGCTACTTAATTTAGATTTGGAATTGGATTTATGACGGAAGACTATAAATAGATGTCTAAATTCAGTAGTTAGGGAATCTATCACTCTTAGAACTAAACCCTAGCTTGAGAGAAGGAGACTTTAGACTGCAAAGATTGATAACTACTGAAGAAGACTTGGAGATTGGAGTGGACAACAAGACGAGTCAGAGATTGAAGCTTAAGGAGATTGGAGATTCTTGCTAGAGTTTTTCTTCTTCTATTAAATTTCTTTATCTATATTTCTGAATGTTATCTATGTTTGATATGATGTTTTTCTTTAGGATGATGAACTAATTTTCCAATTAGGGATACAATAGAACATTTTGCAATGCATTAATTTAATTATCTCTATTTACACTTATTGATCCGATTTAAGTTGTTAATAATATTTTGTGCTTAATTAATTAATTATCTAGCTAACAATTAATCTGATATCTTAGATGGAATTGAAAAAAGAAATCTATTATTAGATCTAGATGTGATAACGTATGAATTTGTTAATTCTTTCTAGAGTCTATCAATTTGTTAATTACCATATACTAACATGTTGATAAGCAATGAGCGTATATAATATAGGGTTAATAATCTGTACAATAATAATATAATTTAGAAACATTCTTACTCATGTCCATTGCATAAAGAAAATGCAAAGGTAAGATACTTGCCTGATGCGCTTCTTATAATTTGCAACTTAGTTTTATCTTTTATCTCACGACCTATCATTAATCAGACCATTTTACTGATTAGAATAACATATCTCAACACATAGCACTGCTTATTACAGTCAGCACATATCCTAATCACATTGGCACATAAGTTTAACTACCATTGAATCACAAATAAACACATATCTAATCAAATTATTTAAGTCCAGATCAATTTCTAAAATGTGTCAGTGTACCGACAGCTTAATCGAGTATTTATCGAGTCTAAGACTCTATCCTGTAACTTAGCATTAGTCATATTATTTTTAAATGACTTAATATAATTTTAAAACATTTATTATAATTTATTAAGAATTTTCAAACATCGGAATCATTATTAAATGATTTAAATATCAAACAATTCTATTATCATTAATATTTAATTAATATTAAACTATTAATGAAGCCATTGCCAAAATTTTAAAGTTATTTATAATAACTTAAAATATTTTTAAAGTATTTATATTACCCTTAAATGATTTTTAAAATATTTAAAATCATTCTTAAATAATTACCATTAATATTAAAGTATTAATTTTTTATTTGTCAAAATATTAAAAGTCATTAATTATAAATTAAAATATTTTTAATCCATTTATATCCTTTTTAAATGATTTTTAAATTAATAAAACCATTTTTAAACTATTTATTTAATATAATTATTAAATAAATTTAATATCATTAATAATTATTAATATTAAATTATTAATGAAATTATCCTTTAAATATTAAAAGTTATATTTTATAACTTAAAATATCTTTAAACATTTTGTTTTTATTTAAAATGATTTTTATAATATTAAAATCATATTTAAACTAAATCATTTAATATAATTATTAAATAACTTTAATATCATTAATGATTAATTAATTAATGAAATTTACCTTTAAATATTGAAAGTTATATTTTATAACTTAAAATACCTTTAAATAGCTTATTATTATTAAAATTGATTTTTAATATAATAAAATTATTTTTAATTAATTTATTTAATTCATTTAGTAAATAACTTAATTATCATTAATATAAATTTATTAATGAAATTTATCACAAAATATTAAAAGTCATTAAAAATAACTTAAAATATTTTCTTATATCATAATATAATTTTAAATAATTTTTTAAATGTAAAAATTATTTTTATCTAATTTATTTAATATTATAATTAAATAAATTAAATACTAATAATATTTCAAAAATATTAAATATTTATGAAATATACTTACAATAATTAAAAACTAATTTTTAGAATTTAAAATAATTTTTAAAAATTTATTTGGTATTTTTAATAATTAAAAACTATTTTTTTCTATTTATTTAAATAAATTAATTAATTTCTGGAAATATCTGTTGCTAAAGGGCCCTATAGCGACGAAACTGTCGCTATAGGTGCTCTTGAGCTATTCTTGGCCAAACCCAGAAACCCATGTCAGTTGACGAGGTAGCTGGTTTGACCAACAATTATGCACAGTGTAACGTGTTTCTGGGATAGATGTTGATCAGATCATGTAGTACAAATACAAGACTACACGATCCAATAATAAACATCATCATAACATGCATAACCAAAGAGATCTGAGCCTCTAAAGTGGCTGTCAGACCTGTTCTTCATTTACCCAGAAATGAAGAACAGTTCGACTGTCCACTTTTGGGCTTCTACAACTTGCACTAAATGTAATGTTTGTGTAATATAAAAGTTTCAGTATATAAACAACATGTAGGACAAGTGATCTATCACACAACATCAACAAAATCACAACCAAATCGTCAGATCCGGACCGGTCAAACCTTGTCAGAGATTACGCTCTTAAGTTTTCTGGGTTACCCAGAAAACTAAGTTCGTGATCTTCTGGCCTGGTTTGACCTTCCACTGACTTCGATCAGATTGATATTTAGGCTATCTAAAAGCTTAATCTTGTAATCCATATATCATAGTACAAACCTATTACAACAACAACAACAAAACAAAAATATACTGAAAGATCTAGCCGGTTTAAAATGTTGTCAAGCCGGTTCTGGGCTGTTTCTGGGTTACCCAGAAATGCCCGGTCATGGCTGGTCAACGCACTTTGACCATGAATAACTTGCAATCGGTTCATGTTCTGACTTTGATTCAAGTGCTAGAATAAAGATCTCATGGCATACTACACGATCAAACATTAAAGCAACAAAAACACATATCATACCGAGATCTATGGCCACTGACATTCATTGTCAGACGACTGTTGAACCTTTTTCCAGATTTTGTAAAATGTCAAATCCGAGCCTTTAGATGTTATGGATCTAACATCTAGCAACTCAGATCATCATTATACACTATATTTAACATGTTTAACACAAAAAAAATAACATCAAATAACATATTTATGGACAGAAATCATGGCTAGGGTTTATACCTTCTATGAACGATTTTTGATTCTAAGCTTCTGATTTGGTTATGGTGTTCGTGGGGCTTGCTTATGGGACTGATCTACCTTGAAATTTTCGGAGGTGTGGGGCTTGAGAGAATTAGGTTAAGTGTTGTGTACAAAATGAACTAGCAAATGAATTTCTCTCTCTCCAAATCTATTTATGGAAGTGTATGGTGCGTGTATGGCTGATAATTGAGACTTGTTGCTGTCATTTTAAGTCACATGGAGTGGTTGAAATGGTTCACCAACTAAACCTAATGTCAAAACCTATAACTAGCTTCAAATAATGCAAAGGGTATAATGGTCATTTGGCTTGGAAATTTAATGGCCATTTTATAATCTTGCAAACCCTTAGGGTTTGACCCTTAGGGTTTAACCCTAAGGTTTAGCACAAATCAATTGTAGGATTTCCAATTTAGAGTTTGCACAAAAAATAAAATTAAATAAATTTTAGTTTCTAAAATTTTGAAATTAGGATTTTCTAATTATGATTAATTTTCTAATTACACTATACATGAACATTAGTGTTTTAGTGTCCACTAATTAGTATTTAGCTTACAATTAACAAATTAGGGTAACTAAATTAGGGTAATTTAAGAATTAGGGTTTCTAGTTAATTTGGGTTTTCAAAATTTATTAGGGTTTTCCTAATTAACAATTATATTTCTAACACTTGTAAATTAATCACCTTATCACGATTACAACCAATCTCGAACTCTAATTTGAGTTTCAAATTACGGTTTAGCATTTTAAAATTAGGGTTTTTAATAACTTAGGATTTTCTAAAAATTATTTAGGGTTTCTAAATTTTTAATTAGGGTTTACCTAATTAATCAAATTATTATATAATACACATCATAAATCATATAACACAGTTATATAACAGTCTTAAACTCACAATTGATTTTCAAATTAGGGTTTTCCATAGTAAAACTAGGGTTTAACCAATTAATATTAGGGTTTTGAAATTATACACCATAATTGACCAACCATTATCAATACGTACATACAGTACATATTTATAGTGCTGAAAAATCAAAATATAATTAATATTATATTATTATTCTCATTCCTTGATAAAAATCCAAAATTAGGGTTTGGATTCCATATCTGATTTATTCTTCCATATTTAACCTTAATAATTAAGGTAAAATAATTAACTTAATAATATGTACTAAAATTTATATAATGAAATAATTATTATAATTATTCTAAAAATCACTCTATATATTATTTAAATAATATATGATTATATTTTTATGAAAAATAATTAATACAAATATTTCTGCTATAAAAGTAATTATTATAAGAATATACTTTATAAAAATTAATAATTCTAAAATAAAATTATTTGTAAACATTTATGAAATAAATATATTTTTATTTACCACATAAATACATTTACATATTATCTTGTACAAATCCTCATCTTTAAAAAAAAAAAAAAATTATACGCAAAATTTCTGATTTATTTATATAGAAAATATCGGGTTGTTACAAAAACCCTAGATTCTCCGTACTTTCTTTCACACTTACTAAGACACACAAAAAGAATCCAACCACATCCCTTCGTCGTTAACCACTATAGGGACGTGTTATGCATGTATTGGAAGTCTAAGATAAATCAAAGACGCCACACATAAGAATAGAGAACATTGATACCCTATGTGACTAGCACATGACTAGCAATTGTGAAAAAATTAGCACAAAAACGTAATTGAGCACAAGTGTAAACTATGGGGATGAAAGTTTTTTTTCCCTCAATTAAGGACTACTTCAAAATTCGTTGACAAATCAGAGGGATAGATGTGTCAATCAACCACAAACTAATGTTGTGTCTAAATTGATAGAATTGAATAAAGGAATTGAATTACTTTTTAATATCTCAAGTGCATGTTTAATGAAATAAAAGGTATGATAGAATGACATAATTGTCACTTTTATCCATTCTAATCAAATGAATCTTATTCCACCATCTGTTTTATGTAATGAAAATCAAGACAAATGAATGAATTTTTATTCCAACGGAACGGTTTATCCGCTTAAATAAGCAACCAAATACACTTTCTTTCATTCCATCCCGACCTTGATTACTTCAATCCAAAAGTAACATAAGGGAAAAAGCCCCAAAGAAAATAATATGTCAAATATGGTGTAATGTATACCAAAAAAGAATCTCAACCAGGGCACCACCACCATCAACAAAAAATAAAAGAAAAATCCCAACAACCGTTAGAATATATACATAGGGTGCTGATACATAGCTAACGTTGTAAAAAAGTGTCTATCCTTACAACAAATTCTGATCGTCCATTCGGATATCTAAAGACCTATATTGCTCCCGTCCGTAGTTTAATTTTCAGTATTTTATAGTTTAATACTGTGGACGGGACAGATGATCAAAATACCCCTCCTTAAAAATTCTCTCGTCCGTAGTATTAAACTGTGAACTCTAACTCCTTTTGAAAATTATACTACCATCCCGAAGTATTAAACTGCAGATTCTAAGACCCCCAAAATGACACCCCGGTTTAACCAAATGACGTAAGTAAACTCATAAGTCCCGTCCGCAGTTTAATACTACGGACGCTAGGTCATATCATTAATAATGCTAAGAACTTTTGAAAACTTCATACTTCATAAAATGACTTTAGGATCTCATCTCATTTTGACAGTTTTTTTTTGAGAATTAGAAGAGTTCGAATTAAGGTTGTAGAAATTTTTTATTTCTTCTTGCGTATTGTTATTATTGTTAGTTATTATTTGAATATGTAATAACCAATAATAGTACGCAAGAGAAGTAAATAATACTAGAATCTATAACAACCAATAACTGATTACTTGATTTTTACAGTACCGATTTGGGATGAGTATAGTTTGATTTAATATTATTTAGTTTTCCATTTGTTCATGGGTATTCTTTTCATATTCATAAGATAAGATGATGAATCTACAATAATAATACCCAGAGAAATGGAATACCTACGAATTGGATGCCTATTCGGACTTAAACAGTGGTTAATCTGTGTATTTTAGTATCGTTTTATGTGTTTGTGTTTGTTTTGTTTGCAGGTTATATATGTGTTATCTAAGGCATAATGATGGCAATATGGCAAGAAAGTGCAGCAAAGTAGCAGAATTCAGTGAAGTGCAGGACAATACCCCGCCGGGGCTGGCCTTTTATATAGCAAAAACCTCCGTCGGGGCAGGGGTGTAAATTGACCAGAAACTTAACACTCCACCGGGGCGGGGGTACGCGGATAATGAAGAGGAGTTTTGATGCAATTCTGATACTGTCATGGAGTGGACTGATGGACTTTTGGGACTTAGCGGAGGATGTAATTAGCCACAATCACAGAGACTTAAGATAGGGATTGAGAGATTAAACAATAAATCAATCAAGAGCATCTTACAAGCCCTAATTTCTAAAGAATTTGGAGGAACAGAGCAAAGGAGCAAGGAGCACAAAGATTGCAAAATTGAGCGAAGAGAATGGTGGTTCTATTACTATTCTTGTTCTTTAATTTTAGATTTTGTAATTGGGATTTTGTTCTCTTTAATCTATTCAGGGTTTAATTCATTAGTTATGAACTAATTCATCTTATTAAGCTTACAATGGATCTTTGTGTAACGATGATTATCATGCTTTGATTTCAATTCAATGAAGCTATTTTTTAGTTCATCTATTATGATTTGTGCATAATTTATGAGTTGCTTGATCACCAATTCTATGTGGACTTGTATGAATTTGAGAGATGAAATATAAGTTTAGACTTCGTCATAATAGCATATATTTGTGATTTATGCGTTTTGATGGAATTCATAATTTATGTTAGGGATAGAGATATACCTATGCATCACATGTAATTATATGAGAACTTGGGATTTAAACCTTCTTTAATTATAATTCACATAAAGTAACCCTTTAATGGGGAAGATATTTATTTAACTTATGTCTTTATCCTTGTTTATGGGTAGTTAAATGTAAATATTTTGGAAAGTGAGCAATAAATCCTGTGGGAATTAAGTACCCGGATTTGGGGTGCCACAGGTTGGTATCAGAGCTTTAGGTTATGAACCTTAGGTGGGGAAACCTTAGGAAGTAACCTTTAAGTATACAGAAAATATTGTGGTGTCAAACTCTTATCGAATTCTAAGGAATGAATTGAGGAAATTCATTAAAGACAAGCAATAAAAGACTTTATGTGCTATGTGTTAATAACTTATGTACTCGCGCGTATCGAAGAAGTGTCACATAATAAATAAAACTTAAAAGTATTTTGTTGTCAGGATGTCTAACGTTGAAGGATCTAGTTAAGCTAGGGAGGAGATACCTCAAGTACCTAGAGATGAGGAACCCCGAGAGGTATATGTGGTTCGTGAACAGTTGATTCAGAGGGAGCCTTCTCTGATGGCCGCTGAGGAAGAACAGGAGGATGAGCCTATGTCTGATCCTGAGGAGGAGAGCTCTGATGAGAAAGAGGTGGAGGATGACGAAGAGGATCATGTGGAGTTTCCACCAAACTCCATATCGACTGAGATGTATGATGCGCTGTATGACTGTAGCATAGAATTACAGGATAAGGTTGAGGAGCTGAAGGAGTTAGATGAGATGCGTCAGGCTATTATAGAGCAGAAGGATGCGGAGATTCAGGAACTTAACTTACGTCTTGGAAACACGGAGTGGAACCTAGTTCACACAGAGGGACATCAAGAGGAGCTGTTGGCTAAGAAGGAGAAGATGAAGACTAAAGTGGAAAAGCTGAAAGATGACTTAAAGGAGGAGTCAGCTAAGCGTGCGAGAGTAGAGGACGCTTGGATGAAAGCTACTCAACGTACAGATCGTGCTGAAGTGAAGGTTCAAACGAAGAAGGCTAAGATGAACGAGATGGATCATGTCTTTCATTCTGCGATCGATAGGGCCCAGGATCGAGTCTTTTATTACCCACCTCAATTTGAAGATTTATCGTGGTTCGTGATGGATTGTAGGACGGTATATCGTATTATGGAAGAGGAGCGTAGGGATGCCTCTCAACGTCTTAATATGTCAAGATAGGAAGAATAATAATAATAATATATGATTAAGTATGTGAATAAATAAATTATAAATCCCTTATTTTGAGATAAATAAAGGGGTAGTATGAGTATGTAATCCTGAAACTTGTTTAGTTCAGGAAAGTGGATGTTGATAGCAGAGATGTTATCCTTATTATGTTTGGAAAGTTATGGATGAATAAAAATATCGAAGTTTATTGAATTATTATGTGTTAAGCTTTAATTTTAGTATGTTTAAAGTTAAACTTTAGGATATTCAAGGAATTAAATATTGATCTAATAAGCGTATATGTTAACAGAAAATGCCTCCTAGAAGAAGACAACCACGTGAATAACCCCCTCTTGACGGGTCTACTAACAATAATAACGAGGTCAACGCTAACCCAGTTCAGCAGTTGGTGACTCTATTAACAGGAGCACTTGCGAATCAACTACAAGCTCAAGCTACGACTTTTAAGGACTTCAAAGCGGTTGGACCGCCGAAGTTTCAAGGATCTATGAATCCAGTTGAAGCCCAAACCTAGATCATGGAAATGGAGAAGGTGTTAGATGTTGATAGAGTCAACGAGGATCAGAAAACTACTTTTGCGACGTTTATGTTAAAGTCTGAAGCTAGCTATTGGTGTCAGGCAAATAAGGTTTGTGGGGGACAGGGAGTAATAACGTGGGATAGGTTTAAAGAAATGTTTTTCGAGATGTATTTTCCAATGAGTTCTTAGAATTAGATGGAAGTTCAATTCTTAAATTTGAAGCAAGGAACCATATCGGTGCCAGAGTATGCTGCGAAGTTTAATGAGTTGGCAAGGTTTGCCCCGTACCAAGTCAATACCGATGAGCTTAAGGCGAGAAGGTTCAAAAGGTTTCGATGTTTCAGCTAAATACGTTTGTGGCAGTAATGGAAAAGGCAATTATCGCGGAAGGTGGAAGCGATGCCTTAACCAAATATAATCAAAAACAGAAGAAGAAAAAGAATGAGAGTGAAAACAAGGCTGGTGTAAGCAATGGTGGAGGTAACAACTAGAAAAGGAAATGTAATGAAAATTCAAATACGGGAGGACAACAAGGAAGTCATCAAAAGAGGAAGTTTGAAGCTTGTGCTACTTGTGGGAAGAACCACATGGGGGTGTGTCTAAAGGGTAATCGGGTGTGTTTCAACTATGGCCAAGAGGGTCACATTACGATAAACTGTTTTAGTCCAAAGAAGGGAGCATGTTCACCTACGGGTCAAAGGATCATATGGCTCGTGATTGCCCTAAAAACAGCGAGAAGCGCTAGTGGAGGAAAATGAAACAATGGTGGTGGTACATTAACTATCACTGGACAAGCACAATGAAGCCAACCTACTGCGAGGGCTTTCAATATGACCGTGCAGGATGCTGTGCAGTCAAAGGATGTAGTGTCAGGTATCATTCCGATTAATGGTATTAATGCATATGTGATATTTGATTCGGGTGCTACTTGTTCATTTATATCCGATGATTTTTCTCAGAACTTAGATTTGCCATAGGAAGAATTAGAATTTCCTTTAAGCATAGGGATTGTGAATAGGGAAGTAATTCTTGTTAGATCCATATATAAGAATTGTAGAGTGGTTATAAAGGGTCACGAGCTTATGGTAGATTTGATACCAATTATACTTGGGGAATTTGATGGCATATTGGGAATGGATTGGTTATTCAATTACGGGACAGTAATTGATTGCCCAAAGAAGTGTGTTAACCTTATCACTCCGTCAAAGGTTGTGTTTTATGGCAGCAAATCACCTCGACAAGGCAGTTATGTGACGGTGATGCAAGCCAAGAAGTTACTGAGATAAAGATGTGTAGGATACTTAGCCTACACAGTCGATACACAGAAGAAGAGTGCAAAGTTGGAAGAGATATCGATCATTAGAGACTTTGTAGGCGTATTTCCAGACGATTTGCCTGGACTTTCACCAGATCGAGAAATCGAGTTCGTGATTGATTTAGTGCCAGGAACGGCCCCAATAGCTAAAGGCCCATACAGAATGGCCCCAGTAGAGATGAAAGAGTTAATGATGTAGTTACAAGAGTTACTCGACAAGAAGTATATCCAGCTGGGCGTATCGCCATGGGGAGCACCGATGTTGTTTGTTAAGAAAAAATATGGATCGATGCGGCTCTACATTGATTACCGAGAATTGAATAAGGTCACGATCAAATATAAGTATCCGTTACCGAGAATCGATGACTTCTTTGACCAACTGAAGGGAGCGAGATATTTCTCAAAGATAGACCTGAGAAGCGGTTATCATCAGCTGAAGATAAGGCCAGAGGATGTACCAAAAATAGCATTCAGAACTCGATATGGTCATTACGAGTTTTTGGTTATGTCATTTGGTTTAACCAATGCACCTGCAACATTCATAGATCTGATGAACAGGGTGTTTAAAGCATTTTTAGATAAATTTGTAGTGGTGTTTATTGATGATATCCTAGTGTATTCTAAGACCAAGGAGGAACATGTTGAACACTTAAGGGTGACGTTGGAAACATTGAGAAGAGCAAAATTATACGCTAAATTCTCGAAATGTGAGTTTTAGTTGGAACGTGTACAGTTTCTTGGGCACGTCATTGACAAGGACGGAATCTCGGTAGATCCATCGAAAGTTAAAGCAGTAATAAACTGGGATCAGTCAAAGACACCGTCGGAGGTAAGAAGTTTCTTGGTATTGGCAGGTTACTATAGGCGTTTTATTCAAGACTTTTCCAAGATCACAACTTCGTTGACGAATTTAACTAGGAAGGCAGTTAAGTTTGTTTGGACGGAAAAGAGTGAGGAAAGTTTCCAAGAATTAAAGAAAAGATTGAGTTCGGCACATGTGTTATCATTGCCTGATAATACAGGAAATTTTATGGTGTATAGTGACGCATCGCATAAGGGACTAGGCTGTGTGCTTATGCAGAACGGCAGAGTTATTGTGTATGCATCACGTCAATTGAAGGATTATGAGAAAGGGTATCCGACTCATGACTTGAAATTAGCTGCAGTAGTGTTTGCTCTAAAGATTTGGAGACACTATTTGTATAGAGAGAGGTCTGAGATATATACAGACCATAAAAGTCTGAAGTATATCTTTACACAGAAAGATTTGATTATGCGACAGAGGAGATGGTTGGAATTGATTAAAGATTACGATTGCGAGATTCTTTATCATCTTGGAAAGGCGAATGTTGTTGCTGATGCCTTAAGTAGAAAGGGTCGGGAGAGAATAATGATGTTGAGTACTGCTCAGGAAAAGCTAGTATCAGAAATGGAAAAGATGGAGTTAGAAATTAAATATCCAACAGAATCAGATGAAAAATTATTCCAAATGGGAAATAGTTCAACGTTGGTAGATAACGTGAAGAATGCACAACTCCATGATGAAAACTGTGAGGAAATAAGAAGAAAAGTGTCTAAAGGTGAGGAAAACAAATTTAAAGTTGATTCGGAAGGGTTACTTTGATTCGAAGGGAGAATTTGGGTTCTGCTAGTACCGAAAATTAAAGAGGAAATTTTGAGTGAGGCTCATAACTCACGATATTTGATTCACCCTGGAAGTACGAAAATGTACCAGGATCGTAGACATCATTTCTGGTGATCGAATATGTAAAAAGACATGGCTGAATGCGTGGCGAAATGTTTAACATGTTAGAAAGTTAAAGGTGAACATCAAATGCCAAGTGGATTGTTGCAACCGTTAGAGATACCAGAATGGAAATGGGAGCATATCACAATAGATTTTGTGGTAGGTCTTCCAATGACTCAGCAAGGTTACGATGCAATTTGGGTGATTGTCGATCGAATTTAGTCGTCTCTGATGTTCCACTATTGGCTTTGCGTCCTCTTCCATAAGAATCTTGTGCATACAGAATGATGGTCTTATCCCCTTAATGTCGGCAATTGTCCATCTTATAGCTGACTTGTATTCTCTAAGCACCCTCAACAACTTACTTTCCTGCAGTTCATTAAGTGCAAATGCAATAATAACAGGTAAAGTATTTGAATTATCCAAATAAGCATACCTGAGGTGTTTAGAAAGTGTTTTAAGCTCAAGAGTGGGTGGCTCCTCAAGTGAAGGTTTCATCTGAGCTGAAGCTTTTTCTTACGTGTGTAATGACTCAAATGGAACCGTGAACCTACTAACTCGAGGCAAAGAATCCAGCATAAGTAAGTAATCTACGAACTTTGGAGCATCCAAGTCCTCATCCCCCAGTAGAGTATGTTCCGATGGATCTTTGACCAAACTTTTAACTGAGTCTTCATTTACTATCCTGTCGATCACATCTAACCGGAAACACTCTTCCTCATCTATAGGGAACTTCATGGCTTTAAACACATTGAATTTAACTTCTTGGTCTTGAACCCTCATGGTTAATTCCCCATTTTGAACATCGATGAGAGTCCTACCGGTAGCCAAAAATGGCTTCCCTAGGATGATTGGGATGTTTTTGTCCTCTTCATAACCCAGAATTATAAAATATACTGGAAAGATAAATTTATCCACCTTAACTAGAATGTCTTCCACAAATCCTCTTAGATAAGTTACCGATCTGTCCGCTAACTGTAGAGATATGTTTGTAGGCTTTGGAGCTGGCAAACCCAACTGAGTATAAACTGACAACGGCTTGAGGTTCACACTCACCCCCAAGTCACACAAACACTTGTTGAAGGCCAGATTACCGATTGTGCAATGAATGGTGAAACTCCCCGGATCCTTCAACTTTGGAGGTAGCTTTCTCTATAGAATTTCACTGCATTCCTCCGTCAAAGCTACCATCTCGTAATCCTCTAACTTTTTCTTCCTTGACAGAATACCCTTCATGAATTTGGCATAACTCAGCATTTGCTCTAGGGCTTCTGCGAAAGGAATGTTGATCTGAAGTTTCTTGAAAACTTCCAAAAACTTTGAGAATTGCTTATCCAATTTTTGTTTTTGGACCCTCTGCTGAAATGGTGGTGGAGGATACACAACTGACTCAACATCTGGCTTGCTCTTGACCCCTTGCTTTTCCTCACCCGGCTTCTTTTCAACCACTTTTTTTCATTCTTATTGTAATCTTTCTTAGCTAAATTTTCTACATTCTACTCCTCAAGATGGTTTCCACTCCTCAAAGTGATTGCTTGACACTGCTCGTGATTTCCCTCCGAATTCTTTTCTGTATAGCTAGGTAGAGTCCCTTGAGGCCTATTATTGAGTGTTAAGGCAAGCTGTCCCATCTGATTTTCTAAGTTTTTGATGGCCACTACTTGTTATTTCATTGCCACCTCGTTACCCGATATGTACTTCAACAATAGCTCTTCTAAATCTGCCTTTTTCTCTTGATGTGGAGCCACTTGTTGATGCTGATTTTGAAACCCCGGGGGATAAGAAGGTCGTGGAGTCTGCTGATTCTGGTTGTTACTCCACGAGAAGTTAGAATGATTTTTATTCCCCGTATTGTAAGCATTCTGATACATATTCTGTGGAATCTTGTTATAGCTGCCCACAAACTGAACCGCTACTGGGTTAATGGCACACTGTTCTGTAGGATGTTCTCCCACACACAATTCGCAAACATATGCAACCTGTCAAAGCATCTATTTTCTTCGACAATGTGACACCCCCAAAATAGGCCCCAAAATAGGTATACACGACCCATTCTGAGTCGCCAAATACATGGTACATAATTTAAATACAAACTTAATTTATACATCTGTCGTGCAAAATACGACAACATAATAGCTGAGCTTTAACACGAATATTGTCTTGTAGACAATATCCAAACTCAAATTAAATTCTTATTACAATTATTATCACAATATTTCATAGATTAGTGAGGACTACTATTGAAATAACTCGGGTCAAATCCTGAGTTCGGAACAAATCTCGGGTCAAATCCCAAGTCCGAATCGAATCAAATCTATCAAAATAAGGCCTTAAACTACTAGCCTAATAGTATCTTCTTGGGTCATCTTAGCCCACCACATACTCCCAAAAGGTTATGACTTGAAGGCACTATTGGTAGTAACTTATTTCCTTATATGCAGACAAATTTTTCTCCTATCTTTCGATGTGGGACTGGGGTGTTACAAACTCCCCCACTTAAATTTCTGACGTCGCCGTCAGAACCGATCACACACACGGCCCAAAGATCTTTGCCTCTCTAGCCATTGTGGGATAATACCGACTGGTTTTGTGTCCCCACCTCCGGACCTCCATCTCTCTATTGTGGGATAATACCACCAGCCTTCGTGTCCCCACTTCTGGCAACCCGATCGGATGACCCGATCTGAGCTTTCGAGAGTCGGCTCTGATACCATATGAAACAACTCGGGTCAAATCCCGAGTCCGAAACAAATCTCGAATCAAATCCCAAGTCCGAATTGAATCAAATCCATCAAAATAAGGCCTCATACTACTAGAGGCCAATTATTTGATATAATTGCTTAACATTTTGATATTATATTTGATTGAATAAATAAATGATTTTATTATGGTTTTATTTACTGCGTAATATAATTGTTAACATAATAAAATTCCTTAGAATAGTGATACAAATTATATAGTTTCAAGTATGTGACTTGAACATGAGATTATATAATTATAATTAGTATCATTGTTCTTAAATGTCCCTAGCCGAGTATCATTGTTGATGGGACAACAATGATGCATTGAAACTAGTATGTTGATTGACTGATGACCAAATCTCATTGGTCATAAATATATGAGATATTAAGTCAATGCATAGGTACATGTTAGAGAATGATGTACTAGACAGACCCACCATGAGAATTCTATATGGAGCATTATGCGAAGTGTCATTAGCAATTCTTATAGTGATAATGATGTAATGGTCCTCCGACCTGAAATCACTATAGTACTACACGAGAATTTATGTACTTTGATATCATCAAATGTCACCTTTAATAGGGTGGACTATAAAGGTGATTATTGGGTACATCATGAATCGTGTGAGGAATATGAGTGATCTAGATGGAATTTAACCATCCTATATATTAGGGGTGATATCCATAGGCCTCTTGATTGAGTAGGACTATGAAATGCATGGTCATGCTCAAATAATGATTTGTTTCATATAGTCCACTCATTGATCAAGAAAAACTCAGATTAAATTATGAAGAGTATGACACATTACATGACTCGAGTTTAATCATGGATATTAAGGTTAAAAAGATTAAATTACATTGAAACATTGGTCACGAAAAGGCTGCATCGAATCATCGATCTTATTATTACTTGGGTAGCAGTGATGCATTACTAGATGCCGCTCACCGTTTATAACTTTATAATATGATTTTAAGGTTATTGCCAACGTAATAATAACCTATAGGGTCACACACAAAGAACGTAATTAAAAGGAAATTAATTTAAATTGTAAAGATTTAAATATGTCAATATGATTGATATAATTTTAAATTACGAATTTAAATTAATAGGATAATTTATATATAGGTATATTAATTAAGTAAGACTTAATTAAGATATATATAAATTCAGATTTTAATATAATTAGGTTTTGATTAATTCCTCCTAACTGCTATATATATGATGTATATCAGTCACTTTAGTTTTTACGTCAAAATAAAAACCCTAGCCGCTCTTAGAGAGAGACTAGAGAAAACAGTTCAAAATCCTCATCCTTGGTGGCTAGTACCGCGTTTCCTTCTTCTGTAGATCGTAGGACGATTATGACAACCCGAATTTTTATAAGTTATTAAAATAAGAATTTAATAATTAAAATTCTTATTATGAGGTGTATATATTTTGAATTATATGATTTGGTGTGAAGAGAATTATATATTCATATGTTGGAGAATGTGAGATTTAATAGGTAATTAAACTATTAAAGAAATTAAATAATATTAGTTAATTTAATTAAGTTGAAATTATGTTATGAGATAATATAATTTTAATTATTATGCCTTGTGGGCAATGGAAATTATTATGAGTTAAGTTTCATAAATAGTGTGAATAATTCACTTAATTAAAATAGTGAATTAATACAAGTATAATTGATTTAATAAAGTGAGAAGGTAATATATTGCATGAAAATGTAAATATTAGTATAATGCGAGTAAAATATTTATTAAGTACATTAAATATTTTAGTTGGAAACTTTATGGAATTAGATGAATATTTATGATATTAAATAAATATTTGATGAATATTGGTATGAGATAGTTTATTTAAGTGTGATAAAATAGATGAGATTTATACGTATTTTATTACGCGAGTATAATTGTGATATTCTAATTTAATTAAATAATTAAATTAGAGGAGTGAGAATTTGTTAAATAATGTTATGATTATAATGGTTGAATAGAAATTATAATTTTACTAATAAGGTTAATTTTATTTCTTAAGGAATTAAAGGTACATAATCTAGTTTATATTTCTAGTTTATGTGTTCTTGAGTTTCTTTTAAAATTGGAGTTTTGCTTAATGAATTTGTGGGTTACGATGTTATATATGTTATTAGATATTTATAATTTGATAGTGGTCATCTAGAAATAAATTTTCATAAATCAAATTCATGTATTTATACTAAAGAAGAGGAATTTGGGTTTTGATTGTAATGTGTGTTTTGGTGTACTTTGGGACTAAAGTTGATGATGAATTCATGATAAAAACTTTAAATTGATGAATGATTGTTGTTCTCCTCTATAAAACGAAAACAACGCAACTTGAACGGATCGAATTGGTTAAGAAACGAATTCTTGATGAATGAATACACTCAATATGTTGAAAATAGGAAAAATTAGTATAAACAAATTAGAATTAGTATAAACCAAGTCCCACATCAACTAAATTGAGAACTTTACCCTTTGCTAAACCTATAAATAGAAGGGCTTGATCCTTTGTTTCATTCATCAACAATAAGGCCTCCAATTTTGAGAAAGGCTTTGTTGTGGGAGGACTTTTTATAAAGATCTTCTCTTAGTTAAATTTTGGTCGAGTACATATTCAGTTTGTGGAATTCGTATTTTCGGGTATGTTTCTTATTTAATTTTTGGTAATGTTATTATTTTAAATATTGTATTTAGTTTGTTAGTTAAAGTTTGTATTTTGGAAGTTTAGTTAGTTTTGTTAGAAAACTAATTAGTTTACTATGTTTATTTTAGCTTGTAATTAATTATGTAAATGAGTTATAATGATTGTAATTAGAGATATGAAACCTTAACATCATCCAAGTGTAACCAAAACTCACAAAATAAAAGATTTACAAAGAACCTTGTTGGGCAGTTTTTGGGACTGAGCTTGAGGACCCTTTGTGCTTTTGATTTATGTCTAAAAGCTTAATTTGATGATTGTATGTTATATCCCTCTAAGTTCTGAAGATTTCCTAACTTGAATGAACCAAAACGGAGTTAAAATGAATCCGTGGTGAAGATTTTAGTAAACCATGTCTAGAAATAAAAATTGAATGAACAATGACTATAGTGTCAAATTCTGGAATAGCTATGTTGCTTGAAAAATTATGAGTTTCTGGGTAGTTGTAGTGCACTGAGTTAGGAAGCCATAGGCTTTGGAATGACCTCATTCCGACCTCGGATGAGGGAGTTACGGTGACTGGAAAGAAATGTGTCGAATTTGTCAAACTGAAAGTCAGCAGCGGGATGTGCTATTCGGGACACTGTTTCGATCAGTTAATGTTTCCACAAACTTTTGGGCTTTTGGTATGTTATAGTATACTGAATTATCTTTCCATAGACTCTGGAACGGACTAATTCCGACTTCGGAGCAAAGAGTTATGACCATTCAAAGTAGTCGCGTCAAAACTGTCTAACCAACTCGGGGCAGTCACCTTGAACGAATTTTTCGAAATTCTGTGTTTTGAATTTGGAAATGGTCAAAGAATGAAAGTTGTAGCCTCGGAAGTTAGCTTCGCGTGGGCTCAAGAATCGCTCAAAAATGTTTTGAAACGAATTAGTTATGACTATTTTAGCGAGAGAGGGTAAAGCTGGGAAAAAAAATTGAAGACTGCTATGAACGTCAATTTTTGGCACGCTTTTTAGACTACTTAACAAACCCGAAATGAGAGGTTAGTATTTCTTAAAAATTGTCTTGTATGCCATGAAAAACATACTAAAAAAAAATGCCTTACGATTAGATAAGTAAATTGCAAGCTATTAAACCGCAAAATGGGTGTCAAAGGTGAGGGGCTGCTGCCTTGTGAAATTATATTGAACCTAGTAATATAAAACGAAGGGGATATAAATGGTTTATGTTTTTGATACGTAAAGTATTTACATACTAAATCCATGAGAGAACCTTTTGGGCGTAAAAAGGTTATAACGGACAAAAGTTTCTAAAGAAACATAGAATGGTTTTAAGACAAGAACAAAATATTATAGTTAAATAAAATTAGTTTACATTGAGTACGTGAATTTTGAATGTGAAACTAATATGTACATGTATGTATCCTCAATTTGTGTAGGATCATCACAGCGCAGATAAGTTATAAACATTAAACAACATCCAAGGCAAGTTTTTCAGTTCTATTATGTTTATGGATTAAATGTGATTATGTGGTGAGTTACATACCATGCTTTATGAATTGTTAAAGTCAAAATATGACCAAGTTAATTGGGTTATGGAACTCAATTTATATGTGATATGTGATAGCACATACATGCTGTATAATGTAACTCGATAAATTAGAAATGTAGAATGCATGAATTGTGTGCTATGTGAAACATGATAGACTGTTAAATTTGCTGGGCTGTCGAGCTCAACCTTGCAAATAACCACTTTTGCAGGTTCAAGATTCAAGGTAAAGTTATGCGTTACTTGAAAGACATGAATCAGATGTGATACTTGAAGATTTATATACTTTGGTTGTGTTATTATTTGAACCATGTTTAAGATTTCGAATAATGTATTAATGTTGAATTGTACTATTGTTTTGCGAATGTAAACTATTGTAGTATTAAAATGATTCTGAGATATTTAGATGTAAAGGTTGAAGGTTTTGGGAACGAGGATAGTTTGTAATAGAAAATTTTAATTATTCCGCAAATTTCAATGGTTGTATTATCGTTTAATGATGTAAAATTAGAGGTTGAATGTATTATTAACGACCGAAGTCGAGAATTAAATTGTATGAATTTTGGGGTCGTTACAACGATTCGTGTGGAGCGTTCGTGTGGATACCGTAGAGACGCAGTCCGTTTAAATTGCGTTGGAGATTCGACCGCATCGATTCTAGCTTTTACAATCGGTATAATTTCTTACCACTGAATTAATTGTTTTTCGCATGGATCCTGTTTTAGGGTTTCAAAATTGCTTTAAATTTTAATTTCCGCTGTGCGTTTCTGTATCAAAACCCCAACACTGATACCATATGAAACAACTCGGGTCAAATCCCGAGTCCGAAACAAATCTCGAATCAAATCCCAAGTCCGAATTGAATCAAATCCATCAAAATAAGGCCTCAAACTACTAACCCAATAGTATCTTCTTGGGTCATCTTAGCCCACCACAGGCTCCCAAAAGGTCATGACTTGAAGGTACTATTGGTAGTAACTTATTTCCTTATATGCATACAAATTTTTCCCCTATCTTTCGATGTGGGACTGGGGTGTTACAACTATGGCAACCATCTCGGACCGTCACTCCATGCCCCGACTAGTCCTAGCTATATTCTCATATCCTGAAGAGAACAGTGAAAGAAAAGGATGACCTCAACTAGCCCAGTAAAGAATATTATGACTAAGCTAATGCAAAATAAATTATTGTTAGCCTTCAACAGTGTTAAATTAATAGAATACAATAGACAACAAGTTTAACTGCAGCGGAACAAACAATTCATTAGAAGAGTTAAGTAGAGCATGATATCTACTATCATCTATGATTTAAAAGTTCATCATCAATATTTTATCTCTGTAGCACAATTCAATAAATAATCCACATCACCGAATTATTCATGCACTACGAGCCAAGGATATTCATTAGTATCACATTCATGATTATCCATGCACTACGAGCCAAGGATATTCATTATTATCACATCCACGAAATAACCATGCACTAAGGGCCAAAGATATTCATTAGTATCACCAATGGTCATGATCATGCCGATCAACAATTTATCTTTGCACCCTTGGCCGAAGAGAACCCATGGTCATGATCATACCAACAACTGTCCATCAATGCACTACGTGCTAATGAGGACTTTTACAACATCATTTGTAATATTACGGTCATGATTATACCGATACATAATTCCTGGTCATAATCATACCAATCAACAGTCCGTCTATGCAATATGGGCCAAAGATAACTTTCATCACAATATAAGCATAAGGATGATGACAATGATATAAGAATTCAATTAAGTGAAGGCAATGATAAATTTTAAAGATTTATAATTCAATTTATACAGAATTCAATAATGTCCAAATTGTCAACATGATACTGCTTTGTGGAGTAAAATTCAAGAATAATATTGAATCAAAAATAATTTGGACAAAAAAGAAATTAATTTTTGTCATGAATAGTACCCCGGGTGAATAGTACCCGAGTGAATAGTATCCTTGCATGAAAAGATTAAAATTCAATAAGAATATTCAGAAAAATATTCTTGTGAAAAGATACTAGATGAAGCACAAATTTCAAGAATATTCTAATAATTTCAAGGAGTATAGAAGCAATACTTAGCAAAATGAGTGTAGAATTCGAAATTTGAAACGAAATAATATTACTTAAATACTACAGAATATGGAAGAAAATATTAATTCTTACGAATATTGAACAAAAATAATATTCCTTACGACTTTTGAACGAAAATAATATTCCTTTCGAATATTGAACGAAAATAAAATTCCTTACGAATACGAAAAATAATATTGTAAGCGAATATAAAATAAATAATACCCCTTACCTTAAAAAGAGAGTACTTCTGGCTGGTATAGCGGAGATATTCTTGAAGAAAGCTTGCACTATTTTCTACACTCAAAGCTTCCTTAAACTCAAAAGAAATACGTTCAATATTATAGAAGAAGAATTCTCTAATTCTGGTGTGATTTTTTTTTCTAAACTGAGCATCCTATTTATAGGAGAATGGCAAGATACTATTTAGAAAATAATCATGGACTGCACAGTAACCAAAATCACAGGCGACATTTCGATCGGCTGAAAAAAATTTGATTTTATTATGTTGTACTATGCAAACACTATACAGTACTATGCAAATAATAAAATATAACATATTTTATTTTGCATAGAAAACAAATCTTATAATATATATATATATATATATATATATATATATATATATAATACTCCCCCCGTGAACTTTGTTCCCTCCCCCCCCCCCCCCCCGTGAACTTTGTTCCCTCCCCCCCCCCCCGTGAACTTTGTTAAATATATTTATATATATATATATATATATATATATATATATATATACAAAACTAAGATAACTTTCTCCTGACGATTTTGAAAAATGGGTAAGTGGGGGTCCATATAATAAGCCAAATTTATAAATCATACAAAATGGGTCTTTAACTCTATCCCCATTTTTGTAAATCATACAAAATGGGTCTTTGTGTTAACAATGTCGCACTCGTAACTGCATACGATCTTCTACTCATCGTGTCAGCTACCGCGTTCATTTTTCCAGATGGTATTGAATGGTATGATCGTAATCTTTCGACAGCTCGAGCTAACGTCTTTGGCGCATGTTACGTTCGTTCTAGGTGAAGAAATATTTGAGGGTTTTGTATCAGGTTCAAGGTCGATACAAAATTTGATTTCACGCTCTGGAGGTAGACCAGGAAGTTATTCGGGAAATACGTCATGAAATTTATCAACAACAGAAATATCATTTAAATCTGACATATTTTTGTTTAAATCGGCGACATGGGCTAAGAAAGCTTAACATCCATTTTTCAATAAACGAATGGCTTATGGCTTGATATAACAGTGATTGACTTTAGTGGTTTGGTTGCTTGAATTCACATAACAGGTTGGTTAGGAATATGAAGGCTAACAACCTTACGAAAATAATCAATTTTAGCATGATGAGTAGTTAACCAGTTGATTCCTAAAATCACATCAAATGCAAGTATTTTCAAAGAGATAAGATCGACAGGTAACGTGAGGGTGCCGATTTGAATCAAACAAGATTTATAAATAGTGGATGTAACGAAGGTTTCTCCTAACGGAGTTTCAACAGATAAGTTAAAGTCTAATTTCTCTAGAGTCAAATTTAAACGTTGAGCGCAAGTAGGAGAAATAAAAGAATGGGTAAAACTGGTATCAAATAAGGTACAGAGTTCGCAAGAGTTTATGATTAGCTTATCCATGATACCTTCGTTTGGGTTCCTCGTCACGAAAAATGCTCTCCCTTAAACTACCGACTTTGACTTGTCTGGGACATCCTTTGATGTCACCATCCCAGCTGGACTTGACTTCACTATATGACAAAATTGAGCTAGGTGACCTTTTCTTCTGCAATTGAAACACGTTTTAGGTTGTTGCGTATAGTTTGGACGGATGTGCCCCTCCTGTCCACATTTGTAACATATGATCGATGGTCGTTCTCCTTCCATGGAAACGGGTGTCGGTGCTGCTGTCGATGTCTTTCCGTCATTGTTGAATCTTCTCTTCTTAAAGTTGTTCCCACTTAGTTCGCATTTCCTATTATCTTGGCCATGATTACCACCGAAGTGGTTACCATTTCTGGCATGATAATTTCCTCCACGATGATTATCATTGTCCCGATGGTCGTTGCCACCAGTACGATTATTATCGTGTTATTGCTCATTGTCTTTTGGTTGGGCTGACTCATTATCACGCTCCAATAACTGAGCCCTATTCACAACATATGAATATAAGAAAAGTTAGTGAGAAATGAGGTATTGACGTATTTCGGGTTTCAAACCTCTTAGAAACATTCGCGTCATACGCTCCTCATTATCTACCAAATGGGATTTAAATCAGGATAACTCCGTAAACTTTGCCTCGTGTTGCGATACGGTCATGTTGTTTTGCTCCAGCTTGATGAATTCTACCTCCTTCATGTAACGAATACTTTCAGGAAAGTACTTGTCGTTGAATAATTCCTAGAACTTCTCCCAAGACATCTTCAGTGCGGAAAGTTGAGTTCACATTACAGATTCCCACCAGTAATCTGTCTCTCCTCGCAACATGAAGGTGGCGAAGGGAACCTTTTGCTCCTCTGAGCATTCCAAGATATCAAATATCTTGGTGATCTGCTTAATCCACGTCTCTACCTTAAGTGGTTCTGGCTTTTCCAAAAACTTCGGTGGTCCCAACTCCTTGAACTGCTTAGCGGTGACCGGCCGTGAGTTGCCAGTGTTTCCACCTGCATTTTAAACAGGAGTCTCTCTCGTTTAGTTTTACATGAATTCTAGAAAGTTCCTAAACATACCATCGTTCGTCATTTGGTCAGTGTTGTTGTTTACATGAGGATTATTGCCTTCCTGATGCACATTATCTTGGTTACTGATTGGCGGTGACTCAATGGTCGCATGTGCTCCATTACTTATCTCAACATTTTCAGATGTCATTTTCAAACACTGCCACAAAACAAGATTGACATGCCATGTGACAACTCGAGAATTTGGATATTTATAAAATCTTAAAATATTGAATTAAGGTTAAATAATAAACCTAGACAGAAAATAAGTGAATGGATTTGAGATTTCTGGTAAGGAATTTTGTGAATTTAAAATTTTTGTGGTGAATTATTCAGGATTAAGGGAATAAATGTATATGCTTTGTGAATATGATTGTATATGTGTACAGTATGTGGTTAAGGGTCAAGGGTTCACCAGATAGCCTATATCAGTGGCAAACCCTATTATTATATTCAGAACGTCAACGTTCAGCTAGAAAATTCTTACTATTTATAAAAAACCAAACCGTAATTTTAGTTTCGGAAATTCAAAACCCTAATTCAGAAGTTGAAAACCCTAATTTGGGAATTCAAAAGCTAGTATAAGGTTTAAACGTTATTAATTATATTTAATTAAGGTTAACCCTAAGTGATTTTTTTAGAAAACCCTAATTGTTCAGCTAGAAACCCTAATGCATGATTAGGAAACTTAATTGCTAAATTAGTAATTTTAATTAGGAAATATTAAACCTAATTAGAAAGCTTGAATTATGATTAGGAAATTTTAAAATAATTATAGAATCCTAATTATAATTTAGAAATATTAATTTTTTATTTTGGAAATCCTAGAATTTATTTTTAAACTCTAAGGGTTAAACCCTAAACCCTAAGAATCAAACCCTAAACCCTAAAGGTTAGGGCAAATGTCAAGTTTGCCATTAAATTTATATATCAAATGACCATTTTGCCCTTTTGTAATTCTTTAATTGGTTAGTGTGTGAATCTTGCCAAGATAATTGGTTGGTGACCAACCCTAGCCCTAGCCCTAGCCATGTGTCAAATATCAGCCTTCAATTGCTAGCAAATACATTGAATCATATCAATTATATAGATTAAGAGAGAGAAAATGCATACTTTAAGTCTCATTTTCTCCAAGACTTTCTCTCTCCAAAATTTTCGAAATCTAGAGTGAGAGAGAGTGAGAAACCAAGCTAAGATCAGTTCATAGCAAGCCTTGATCAGCAACCCAAGATCAGATTTAAGATCAAAGCTCAAAAAGGTATAAAAACCCTACACCTAGAAATCTTATGATCTGATGTTAGATGTTGTTGTCTATTGTTTAAAGTTATGTATTAAGGTGTCATTTAGTGATCGGGGTTGTTAAATCCCAGATCAATAACATCAAAGTGCTCGAAATAGAAGTTTTTAGAAATCTGGAAAACTGGTAAATTAGTGTCTGACAGTCAAATGTCAGGTCTCCTAGATCTGTCTATGTTTATGTTTTTAGTGTTTAAAATGTTTGAACTTGTAGTATGTTATGTGGGCTTTGATCTGGAACTTGAATCAAGCCCAGATCATGTGTAGATCGAAAGTTATAAGCAGTCAAAGGTCGTTGACCGTTCACGAAATCGATTTCTGTGCAGCCCAGTTTTGCCCAGAAAGTCTGACAGCGTTTTTTGCAGGCTATGGATCTTGCTTCTGTTAAGTGATTTGGTCCTGTTGTTGTAATATATTTGTTGTATGACATGAGAACTATACATCCAAGCCCTTAGATTAACCGGATCTTGCATAGAAACAAAGTTGTAGCCGGTCAAACAAGCGTTGAGCGTCTGTTTTGTCAAAATTCTGGAAAACCCAGAAACTTCATGTGCGATTTTTCTGACATGGTTTGACCGTCCTTTTTCTATCATATGTGATGATTTTGTTATGATCTGATGTTATGTAGTTGTACCCTGACATGTGTTCTACAAGATTGAACCACTAGATTATACAAACAAGACCTAGACTGCAAGATACAAGGATTCAAAGTAGCAACCTCGTACTATTCTTCATTTCTGAAAAACCCAGAAATGAAGAACAGCTTCTGACAAGATTTTTGAGAGCTAATATCTCTCTGATCTGTTGTAACTTGGCCATGATCTTAGTTTGTAGTTATAGTATTACACTTATACTACAATCCTAACACATCAGGCTGCCCAGAGACCTTGTGATCAAAGATCTAGAACCGGTCAAACCTATCACCTTGTCCACTGACATAGGTTTCTGGGTTTGGCCAAGAACAGCTCAAGAACACCTATAGCGACAGTTTCGTCGCTATAGGGCCCTTTAGCGACAGTTAATTTTGGAAATTAATTATTTTAATTAATAAATAAATAAAAATAATTTTTAATTATTAAAAATACAAAATAAATTCCTAAAAATTATTTTAAAGCATGAAAATTAGTTTTTAATTATTCTGAATATATTTCATAAATATTTAATATTTTTGGAATAATAATGGTATTTAATTTATTTAATTATAATATTATTACAATATTAAATAAATTATTTAAAAATGATTTTAATACTTGAAAAATTATATTATGGTATAAGAAAATATTTTAAGTTATTTTTAATGACTTTTAATATTTTATGATGAATTTTATTAATAAATTAATATTAATGGTGATTAATTTATTTAATAAATATATTAAATAAATTATGAAAAAAATAGAATTAATGATTTAAAAATCATATAAAAATGATTTAAGTGTTAGAAAAATATTTTTAAGTTATAAAATATAACTTTTGATATTTTGCCATGAAAAATATTAATATTTAATATTAACAGCAATTATCGGATAATGAATTTAACGGTTTAAAAATCATATAAATATAATTTTAAGGTATTAAAAATACTTTGATATATTATAAATATATTATGTTATGATTTTCATTAATATTTAGCATTAAATAAATATTAATGATAAAGGAATTATGTGGTATTTAATTAATATAAATATGATATTAAAGATTGAAAATTCATGAGAAATGTTAATAATTATCTAAAAATTATTATGAGCCTATGAAAAATATGTTGACTGATAATAAAATTATCTAAGATAATTGTTAAGTGTTTAGACAGAGTTTAATTGAACTTAAACTCGATATTTATCCAACTTAGCCGTCGGGATGTCAGAATTGTACCGAACTCGACTCTGTCTGTAAAAGTTTGACTTAAGGATATATTTTATGTGTGTTATAGACTGATAGTGTTATGTGATAATGTGTTTAGATTTTTTAAATACTGTGATGATATTATTCTAATTTGTATATCTATATTATTTATATATTAGGTTCAAACAAAACTTATTAAAATGCGTAACGATAATCAACGGAACAGACAAGTTTCTTATACTCATTTATTGTGCAAGTTTTTCTTAACTCGACCTCAAGTTGTATTATTCAGTTATACTTGTGGTTAATCATTTCTAATTGCCATGTCTAAGAATTATTAAATCGCACTCTGTGCATATTGCATGTATTCATCAGGTATGAAAGGTTGATCACCTTCATTACCATTCAGTCCAAATATATATATGTTCATGTTCAATGTTCGTTCAGCTATGTAAAATTTGTTCATGTTAGTTCACAATTATATTGTAGAACTGTAGCCAGCTTTTGTTCAATTCTTTCAATCATGATATATCCATAATTTATTGAACTTAAACTTGTTGGGCAAACTTATTGCTCACCCTTGCTATATCATGATTAACATTACAGATTAAGATGAATACGCTGGATACAAGGAAAAGTCAAAGCCAAGTTCAACTTAGGATTTCATGTGCAGCTTAATTGTAACAGTTATGTATGATAATAACATTATATGTTAGACAGATTATAATTTGTGTATAAGTTAAGATTACTCGACCTTGGGGAATAGTGTGTAATATAATGTATAAACAATTTATATTTATATCTTTCGCAATAGTTATAGAATTAATTGTACCGGATTCGAAGTGATTTGGGACCCGGATTCGGGGCTGTCACATGCCACATATTATCCTTATATTCTGACCGACCAATTAAATAATAAATAAGCTTAGGTAGGTCATACAAGCGAAGGATTTACCCGTCTCTCCCCTCCTAGTTCTAGTCTCAAATCTCAGCCAAGGATCATATCCCTAAGCTTTGATACCAACTGTGACGCCCCCAAAATAGGTATACACGACCCATTCTGAGTTGCCAAATACATGGTACATAATTCAAATACAAACTTAATTTATACATCTATCGTACAAAATACGACAACACAATAGCTGAGTTTTAACACGAATATTGTCTTGTAGACAATATCCAAACTCAAATTAAACCCTCACTATAATTATTATCACAATATTTCATAGAATAGTGATGACTACTATGGCAACCATCTTGGACCGTCACTCGATGCCCCGACTAGTCCCAGCTATATTCTCATTTCCTGAAGAGAACAGTGAAAGAAAAGGATGAGCTCAACTAGCCCAGTAAAGAATATTATGACTAAGATAATGCAGAATAAATTATTGTTAGCCTTCAACAGTGTTAAACTGATAGAATACAATAGACAACAAGTTTAACTGCAATGAAACAAATAATCCATTAGAAGAGCTAAGTAGAGCATGATATCTACTATCTTCTATGATTTAAAAGCTCATCATCAATATTTTATCTTTGTAACACAATTCAATAAATAATCCACATCACCGAATTATCCATGCACTATGGGCCAAGGATATTCGTTAGTATCACATCCATGAATTATCCATGCACTACGGGCCAAGGATATTCATTATTATCACATCCACGAATTAACCATGCACTATGAGCCAAGGATATTCGTTAGTATCACCAATGGTCATGATCATGTCGATCAACAATTCATCTTTGCACCCTTGGCTGAAGAGAACCAATGGTCATAATCATACCAACAACTGTCCATCAATGCACTACCGGCCAATGAGAACTTTTACCACATCATTTGTAATATTACAGTTATGATTATACTGATACATAATTTCTAGTCATAATCATACCAATCAACAGTCCGTCTATGCACTACGGACCAAAGATGACTTTCATCACAATATAAGCATGAGGATAATGATAATGAAATAAGAATTCAATTAAGTGAAAGCAAGGATAAATTTTAACGATTTATAATTCAATTTATACAAAATTCAATAATGTCCAAATTATCAACATGATACTGCTTTGTGGAGTAAAATTCAAGAATAATATTGTATCAAAAATAATTTGGACAGAAAAGAAATTAATATTTGTCATGAATAGTACCCGAGTGAATAGTACCCAGGCATGAAAAGATTAAAATTCAACAAGAATATTCAAAAAAATATTCTTGTGAAAAGATACTAGATAAAGCGTAAATTTCAAGGATATTCTACTAATTTCAAGGAGTATAGAAGCAATACTTATCAAAATGAGTGTAGAATTCAGAATTTAGAACGAAATACATACAACAGAGTATGGAAGAAAATATTATTTCTTATTAATATTGAACAAAAATAATATCCCTTATGACTTTTGAACGAAAATAATATTCCTTACGAATATTGAACGAAGATAATATTCCTTACGAATATTGAACGAAGATAATATTCCTTACGAATATTGAACGAAAATAATATTCCTTACGAATATTGAACGAAAATAAAATTCCTTACGAATACGAAAAATAATATCGTAAGCGAATATGAAATAAATAATACCCCTTAACTTAAAAAGAGAATACTTCTGGCTAGTTTAGCGGATATATTTTTGAAGAAAATTTACACTATTTTCTACACTCAAAGCGTCCTTAAACTCAAAAAAAATACGTTCAATATTATAGAAGAAAAATTCTCTGATTCTGGTGTGATTTTCTTTTCTAAACTGAGCATCCTATTTATAGGAGAATGGCAGGATACTATTTAGGAAATAATCACGGACAGCACAGTAAACAAAATCACGGGCGACATTTCGATCGGCTAAAAAAAATTTGATTTTACTATGCTGCACCATGAAGTACTATGCAAATACTATGCAGTGCTATGCAAACAATAAAATATAATATATTCTATTTTGCATAAAAAATCAATATGGGAAATGACTTTTGAACTTATGGTCAAATTGAACAAACCAAGAATGACTGTGTGACTCATTTTGATGGAGGAAAACTTTATACCAAGCTTCCATATAATCATAATAACAAAAAGAGTTATCCTGATTAGAAAGCTGCATAAGATCAGAGGGATGTTTTCCCCATTCGGACATCTGGATAAACTGTTTAATATACAATGAATGGTAAAGAACTTTGGCTTTATCATTGTTGGCATAAATGGGTTTAACGAAGATTGACTCTGTTTCGACAAGAATGTCCTTATAATACACAAGGGATTTATAAGGAGCAAGAGGCATGAAATGCCAACCAGAAGGAAAAAATTGGGAAATTAACTTTACTGGGTCATTTCTGGGTTTCATGTGAGGCTCAATATGAAATAAGAAATTGGTCCATCTAAGCATGTACTCAGAGGGAGGATTACTGGGGTTTGAACTAGAGGCTTTGGACTGAAAGGGGTCGACGGGAATTGGGTTACTAGCTAAAGCTGAACTATAGGGCTTGGGCATTGTCCCAAGGACAGTGAACTTGTTACTGGTTTGGTAAATTGGGTTAACTGGATGAGGAACCAAGGCTCCTCTTGGCTGATTACTTGGGCCAGTAGGGTAACCTGGACCACGAGAGGTTGATGCACTGCGGACACTCATGATGGATGCACAGTACCTGTGTTAATAAATTCCCGAGTGAGAAAATCAGGAATGGAATTGTTACTGCCTTTAATGTATTCAATATCAAAATCAAAGATACTCAAAAGGGTTTGCCATCTAGCAAAGGAGTGTTTAGAGGCTATGTTTTCAACATCTTTCTCTAATACATATTTTGCAGATTTGTAGTCAATTCGAACTAAAAATTTTTGATTTAATAAATCAATTTGAAATTTATTAATACATAATACAAGAGAAAGTATTTCTTTTTTAATAGTACTGTAATTTAACTGTGTACTATTCCATGCACCGGAATGAAAACGGACGATTTGTTCTGGGGAGTCTGGAGTTAACTTTTGCTTGAGAATACCTCCGAATCCAATATCAGAGGCGTCAGTTTCAACAATTTTAAATGCAAAATCATTTGAAATACCAAGGCAGGGCAATGCCTTGACGTATTTTTTGACTTGTTGGATGACAGAAGTATGAATGTCAGTCCATGGGGGAGGATTGTCTTGCAAACGCTGAAAGAGAGGTTTGCAAATTTTTCTGAGGTTTTTATAGAACTTGCCAATATAATTGAGCGAGCCCAGAAACCTCTGCAATTGGGTTTTATGGGTAATTTTATATGGGAATCTGTCGGCGAATTGAATAGCTCTATCAATTGGCCGTATGAGTCCGCGATATATAATTAATCCAAGAAACCGAACTTTAGCTTGAAACAAGCTACATTTGGAAAGCGAAAGAACAAGTCCATTGTCTTTGACCGTTATAAAAAACGATTTCAAATGTTTGACGTGTTCTTCAATGGAATTGGAAAAAATGAGAATATCATCAATATATACAACAATAAAATGACTGAAAGGATTCAAAATATCATTGAGGATATTCTGGAATTCACAGGGAGCATTTTTTAAGCCAAATGCTTGGACATTCCATTCATAATGACCAAATGGAGTGGTGAATGCAGTTTTATATCTGTCTTCTGGGTGAATAGCAATTTTCCAGAAACCAGATTTGAGGTCGAATTTACTAAAGATGGTGGCATTACTCAACCGGTTAATGAGGTCATCTTTATTAGGCAGGGGATATCTAATCCACTCTAGGACTTTGTTTAATGGCTTGTAGTTGATAACTAACCTGGGAACACCTCTTTCCTTTTCTGCTTCATTGTTAACATAAAAGGCAGGACATGACCATGGGGATTTACTAGGTCTAATTAACTTTTTATTAAGGAGATCATTAATTTCCTTTTTACATAGCTCCATTTGTTCATGATTCATTTGAATAGGCCTGGCCTTAGTAGGAATCAAATGTTCTTTGAATTCCTTAGCGTAAGGGAGCCTTACAATATGTTTTTTCCGATGCCAAAAGGCATTAGGAGAATCAAAACAAAGGTTATCTGTTAAATAAGTTTTTAACTCTTCAATTTTTTCAAGAACATCTTTATTTTGAAGTTGTTCTTCTATTCTTTTGTATTTAATTTCTTCTTTTAAGAAATTTAGATGGGTGGATTTACAATTTAATAAATTTAATGATTTAGAAATGGACTCTTCTTGAATAAATTTTAAATCCCTTTCTTTTGGTTTAATAAGAAATTTAAATGTTATTCTTTTACCTAAATGTTTACAGCTTAATCCTTCATTACTGGTAGTAAATGGATACAATAAATATATAAATGGTAACCCTAAAATGATTTTATCAGTAAGATTGCAAATTAAAACAAATGATGTTTTAAAACACATATCATCTTGACAGATATGCACTTTAGGCAGTTTATATTTTATTTCCATCTGACTACCATTAGCTGGATTTAATTTTTCATTAGTTTTCTTATAATATTTGGTTGGAATAAGACCTTCCTGGATACAATTTAAATCCGCACCAGTATCGACTAAGGCGGGAAGATTTATTGAAAAGGTTTTATCAACAACCAAATTAATGGAGATATACCATTTTTGAATGGTAATATCTTTAATTCTTTTAAGAGAAAGACCTTGAACGAATAGATCTGGTTCTTCCTTGATTCCTGAAGATTCTGGCTCATCGTGATCTTCATCACTAGAGGAGGAATCATGAACTTGAAGATCAGATTTCTGACTCTCTAAGTCTTTTCTTAAATTAGAAACTTCTATTTTTAAATTAGAGATTTCTTTTTTAAGTTTATTAACTTCTTGATTTAATTCTGGAAGGGTAACTTCTTTGACTGGGGTTTTAAATCGTTCTAGAGTTTTATTAAGGCTGAATATCGGTTTATCTTTGGCTTTGAAAATCTTGTCTTTAACTCTAGTATCTTTGGTTAATAAATCCTTTAATTGCTTAGTATATTGAACTTTAAGTTCAGGGTCAGAAATTTTACTAATTAAGTCGATTAACAAAGAGCTTTCTTCTTCCTCTTTGGTAATAACACTTAATCTTTTAGCGCAACAATTTTCATTACAGTTATTAGCACAAATAGTGACTTCTTCTTCATTACTATCAGATTCATTGTTGCTGGTACTGCTTTTAGAATAATAGGGGATGTCAGATTCTTCATTAATATCTGTATTGTTCTCTATTCTCATTAATTCTAATAATTGTTCTGTATCTTCATTAGAGATATTTAACTGAGATAATTTTTGTTTCACTTTACATTCATTTTTGTAGTGGCCTTTTTGCCCACAATTGTGGCAGACGATTTTACTCTTATCATGTTTTTTAGGCCTTTTATTATATTTTTTATTAACTGGTTTGGGTTTATTATAATAATCGTTTTGATTGTTATCTTTTTTATGAGTATGTTTACGTTTGTGGTGTTTACGTGTCTTAGGATGATCAATATGTCTGTGTTTATGCTTTCTTCTAGAGGGAGCAATGGGAGGCAGACCATATTGTTCACAAAATGTTCCTAACTCATATTTTACTTTTTTCTTATCTTTACTAGCTTGTTTAGCTAATTTAAAATCAATGCACATTTTTAAACCTATTTTTTGAATATAACTGATTATGTCACCATAAGTGAGATTATCATAATCAATATATCCTAAATTTTTACTCAACTCTTCTCTAACTTTATGAGCGAACAATGAAGGCAAGCCATTTACAAACTTTTCTTTCCAGAAAGGCTTGTTGCTATCATTTCGCAGCATAACTCTAGAGGTAAACACATCTTTGTACCATCTGAAGTCACTAAGAGTGGGACAAGTGAGATTACTGAGTTGATCGTGAATCCTTTCTGTTATGTTACTAGGAGTTCCTACAAAATGTTTTATTATGGTAAAAATCAAAGTATTTACTCCATCTGGCGGACCAATACCAACATATTCATCAAAGATGGGGTTGCCGTCATCGTCTAACTGGATAGCATGAATAATAGATAGTCTAGTATCTTCCGTGAGATGCCTTTCCCACCAAGATCTGAGAATACCCGTGAATCCACTAGCTATTAACTCAACAATTTCTGGTTGTGACAGATTGTTGAATTTAGTAATATAGCTATTTGCTACCATAGACATGTGATTTAATTTGTTTAAAATTTCTTGTTCACTAAGACCATCAATGTTCCATTCATAAATTTTATTAGATGAAACAGAGAATTGTTTGTCTAGGTTTCTCTCTTCGAATTGGAGATCCGGAGGAGTAGGCCTAGAATACCAATTCCTAGTTAAACTAGTGTTTTTGACTGTTAACTTGTTCAATTGATCATTAAAATCTGGGATTGAAGTAGAATCAAAACAGTCAGCTTGACTTTCACTTTCAACTTCAGTCTCAACTTGATCCAAAGTAGAAACAGTACCACTTGGACCAGGTTCAGTTTTTAGTTTTTTGAATAACTTGTCAATAGATTTAATTAGGTTGCTATCATCATTAGGTAAACCTAATTTACTTCTATTTTCAGGTAAGTTAATCAAAGGATGTTCAATTTTTCCATCTGGTTTTTTAATACTTGTTTCTTCAAATTTTTCTTCAATTCTATTAAGCTGTCTTCCAACAGTTGCTAGATATTGATTACTAAAATTTAATTGTTCAATAATTTTTTTATCATCTTTATTGCCATCAGAAATTTTAAAGGGACTGGCAACAACAGATGTGTTCTTAACTGGGATAAGGATCGTTTCTAGCGGGGGATGACTAGAACAGACCTTAGACTTATCTTCTTTTACCCATTGACTTTTTGTTATAACATTACACCTACATTGGTATTGATCATACCATTCATAAAAAGTAATGTTTATTTTTTCATTTTTTATGAATCGTTTCCATCTATTAACAATTTTATCTCGCTCCTTTTCTATTGGATGATTTGAACGAAATAAATGTCTTTTATCTTTATTATGTTTGGAATTAAAATCTTTTACAAGATTATCCCAATCAAGAATAAAATCTTTTTTAATAACTCTTAACTGATTGTTAATCGGAATTTCAAAATCAGACTGAGTGGGAAGCTCAGAAGGAGTAGGAGAGGAAGAACTTTCTTCTTCTACTAGATCCTTTTGAGTATAACATGGGTGACTAGCTTGACCTTGATTTAAAATACCTTTTAATTTAAGTTCTCTTAAAAAAGGGTTATTAAGAATTTCAGTGTCTTTTCTTGAAGATGCTATTGTACTAGTAGAGTCTTCAATAATAATTGGTCTTTTACTGCGTTCAAAACTTATTTTTACCGTTCCATCAGAAAATTGTCTAACATTTTCAAGGTTTATTAGATTGTTAACTACAGGTTGTTCAGGTATTTCACTAGGTAAAATCCATTGACTAGGGAGAGTAATATCTTTCCAGAGAATGGTTCTCGGGATTTGAATATTAGCATCACTTGTTGAACTTTGAATTAAGACAGTTTGATCTTTCGGACTCTTATTGAGAGCATGAACGTTTAAGTTAGTTTTCATAGTCTTATAATAAATCCGGTAAATCAAAGCTATCGGCTGAGAACCCTCAATCATTTGAGTAATTTCTCCAGCAGTTTTAATATTTAATGTCAAGGCTTTTAATAAATTTTTATCACTTAGGCTCAATGTGAAATCAGGAAAGTAATTAAAATGGATAGGTCCATTATGCAGACTAGATTCCATTGCGCCGATCATGCTTGGATAATAATTCAAGAATCGAGCATCTCTAAGGCAGAGATAAATGCTTGAATTAATTCCTTTAATGTTTAATGGTTTAACTGCCACTTGAACTAATCCAATGTGAATAAAATTATAACCTTTCTTTTTGTGTTTTTTGATGACTTCAGGATCTAAAAGGCTACAATTTTCGTACTCTTTATTAATGGCATAAACCTTTTCAACAGTTTTAACATTATAATCTGTTTTAAAATTGTCTAAAAATATTGACTGATAAATTTTCTTAGGGGAGACCCTAGGTATATTCCAATTGTGCAAGGCTTGACTGATATTTTCATAACTGTGAAGTTCCTGGTTAACTATGTCTGGAACAGGAGGCAATATTGACCGATTACTAGTTGAGGAGTTAGATATAAACAATCTATTCATTTTTACCAGGTTCAAAATAAATTTTTATTCATTATTCTTCCATTCATACCCTATTACCTTAAGCAGACTCATACCTATGTTCAGAAACCAACACTGCTCACCCAAGAGACTTACAAAGGTTTGAAACGAACAAGGTGGACTACAGTAAATCAGGTGACTTCGGAATAAGAATAAAAGAGAAATTTTGAAAACGGTTGAAGATGAACAGTTGTAAATATCTTACAGGCAACTAGAACAGAAACAACGATGGCTCTGATACCATTTGGGGCGGAAGGGACGATAAAAGAATAAGAGGTGCAAATATCTTACAGTTAAATTACTAAAAACATATAATTTTATTGATTGGAAATAAAATGTTTACAAATGTACAAAACGTTTACAAATTACAAATTGAATTGACTTACTCAAAACATTAAGAAATGGAGAATAGTAGAAAGAGGGGCTAAGAAAGGCTTAACAGCGGTAGAGGCTAAAGATTCATCTGATATATATATATATATATATATATATATATATATATATATATATATATATATAATAAAATTGAGATAACTTTTTCCCAACAATTTTAAAAATTGGGTAAGTGGGGGTCCATATAATAAGCCAAATTTATAACAAATACTTCATAAAAATCCCCTCTATTTATCTCAATTCACTTGGCTTCGCAAAACACATTTTTAATAATATTTATTTATCACTAATATTATAACTCACAATATTAACAACCAGATCATTCCCAGGAAAGATGGGGCTTTCTAAGAAGGACTTCTCTTTATTGGCGCGTAATTAAGTGACCAAACCCCTTTCCTCGACAGAACTTTCTAGATATTGTCAATAATGTAAATAATAATATGAATAACTTTGTCGTCTCAATTATTGATTTAATATTATAAAATATTGTGCAGATGATACTGTGACCATAATTGAATCAATAATGTGAGATACTTTACAGCAATTACTGTGGCAATAATTGAATAAAATTGGGTGACTTCTCGCGTAAGCATCAATAATCAAAGGTACTGTACAATACCGTGTGTTACTATGCAACCACGTATATTACTATATTTTTATCACCGGGTATTTCAACAGTTAACGGTAAAACATTTGTCGTAATTTTTATAAAAAGTTATTTTTGTCGTTTTGTAATCCGACAATAATTCCATAACAGGGTTCACCAATGATTGGGTCGTCGTACAGATATTCCTCGATAAAAAGAATATTTCCCGACCAAACAAATATTTTATGACAACTTGCTTATTTTGCAAAATTTGTAAATACTACCCACAACTATAATATTATATCAAATCCACACCATATTAATTAAAATAACATTTAGAGAAAATTAATTCTTTATTCATAAAAGTTGGGGTCTTACAGACAACGCTAAAATTTATACCGATAATGTTCTTACCCCGTCTTCCTCTAACACCCCAGCTACCTTAGGTTGTGTCATTCTCGTTGTAGGTCATTGGTAGTTATTAGCCGCCATTGTTTCTATTAGCTCATATTCCTCCTCATAACTCTTAGCCATGAACGCTCCACCCGAAGCTGCATCTATGTTGGTTCTGAGATTACCACTCAACCCATTGTAGAATGTGTTCATTTGCAGCCATTTAGGTAGTCCATGATGTGGGCACTGTGACGCCCCCAAAATAGGTATACAACACCCATTCTGAGTCGCCAAATACATGGTACAAAAAGCAAACTACAACTTCAATAATACAATTATCGTGCAAAATACGACAACACATACTGTGAGTTTAAATATAAATATTGTCTTCTAGATAATATCCACACTCAAATAAGTCCTCATTACAATTATTCAAACACTATTTTACAGAAATAGTGAGGACTGCTAAAACATATTTCTAGAACCATCAATCCATACCCCGACTAGATCCTGCTATGTTCTCACCTCCTGAGAAGAAAAATGGAACAAAAAGAAAAAGGGTGAGCTCAACTAGCCCAGTAAAGAATATTATGACTAAGATAATATACAACAAATTATCATTAGTATTCAACAGGAAAAAATCTGACAGAATATAATCGACAACAAGTTTTAGATCAACAACTGCAGCGAAAACAGCAAACCATTAGAAGAGTCAAGTAGAGAATGAATTCTACTATCTTCTAAGATTTAAAAGTCCATCGTCAATATTTTATCCCTGTAACATCAATTAATAATCATCTTTAACCAAATATTCATCTTTGCACTACAGGCCAAAGATATTCATTTGTATCACCAGTCGGTCATGTTCATCTCAACACCTGTTCATCTTTGCACTACAGGCCAAAGATATTCATCAGGTAATCATACATATTTGCAATACAGGCCAAAAATATTCAGTAATATCATCATTTAGGACTGAGAATGATAAAAATATTTTAAAGAAAACGAATCCAGTGAGACAGAAGGACAAATAGAAGGGATTCGTATAACAGTTTATCCAAGATCAATAATACTTCATAATAATCAATTGTGAAGCAGAATTCAAAAATAAAGATCAAAACATGGATACAATCAAAGATAGTAACCATAATAGATATCTTGGACAAAAAGAAAAATTTTTATTTTTTGGTGAATAGTGTCGTATTCGTGAATAGTACCGTATACGTGAATAGTGTCGTATACGTGAATAGTAACCACGACACAAAAAGTTTCAAATTTGATAAAATAAAAAAAACTCGTATCAATATTTCAGCATAATGATATTGAAGAAAATAATATCATTTAAGAAGAAAATAATATCCCTTACCTCAAAATAACCGTACTTCTGACTGAATATCGGATATGAGGCTAACTGAAATTTGTGTTGAATAGCAACTCTCAAAGAATCTAAATACTCACAAAATACACTCAATAATCTAGAGAGAGAAAGAGAGAAAACTTATGAATTCTGGTGTGATTTTCAATTCTAACTTAGCCCTCTATTTATAGGAAAATGTTAGCACGCCGAAGCAGACTTAACCTGTAACCTGATGGCTTTACCTGTTACTATTCAAGCCTACCACATTTGAATAAAAATCTCAGCACATTTCTTTACCAATCAAGAGTGGGACCCACCAATTCAAGAATTTTCCACCAAAATGACAAATTCTGCAACTTCTATAATTTCTGAACCAGTCATCTCGTAAAATTCATAACAAATCATACGTTTATTTTTAACGGTTCAAAATTTGTGGACATATACTCAACTTATATATGTATAACATATCCAAAAATCATAACGATCCAATGGCCGGATTAAAAATTATAACCCCCGCAATATATCTCAAAAATCCTGATTGATTTTTAATACCTCCATTCCGACAAAAATGCTGATAAAGCACCTCAACATTAACTCCTTCATTTTTAACCACAATAAATATATCCAACATTTATATCCACATAGAATAAATATTTTCTTATCATATGAATCAATAATTAATTATTCACAAATAATATTACAGAATCACATTTATGACAACTAGGCCGTTCCCAGGAAAGAGGGGGCTTTCCAATAAGAATTTCTCCTTACTAGCGCGCAATTAGATGACCAAACCTCTCCTTAGGTAGAACTTTCTAGACATTGTCAATAATGCTATCTAATAATATTGTTCAAATAATATAAATTATTGATCTGATAATGGGAAATAATGTGCAGTGACAATTATTGAAACAACAATAATATAAAATATCAATGCAGCAATTATTGAATTAATAAAATAAAATATTAAACAGTAACTACTGTAACAATTATTGAGTAGTGCCTTCCTTCGTAAGAATCAATAATTCAAAAATACTGTGCAATCCGTGTGCTACTGTATTTTAACCACCAGGTATTCCAACAGTATTAACGGTAACAACTACGCCGTTAATTATAAATAACTTATACTTGTCATTTTCTTCATCCAATCGCTTTCCGTTATGGGGCCAACATAAGGCTGCGCCATCGTACGAATATTCCCCGACAGCAAGAATATTCCACGACCAAACGAATATTCACCGACCAAAAATGAATATTTTATAACCACTTGCTTATTTGAAATATTTGTGCATTTTACCCATAACTAACCACATTAATCAAATCAACCCTTTCTATTTCAGAATAATAAATAGAGGAAATTTAATTTCATTTATTAATAAGTTGGGGTCTTACAACCTCCCCTCCTTATGAAATTTCGTCCTCAAAATTGACGTACGTACCTGGTGTTTCGAAAAGGTGAGGATACCTCACTTTTATTTTTGATTGCAACTCCCAGGTCATTTCTTCAATAGCATGGTTTCTCCACAAAACCTTAACTTGTGGTATAACCTTCGTGCGTAGAACATGCTCTTTCCTATCCAAGATCTTAACAGGTACCTTCTCGTACGTTAAATCTTCAGCTATCTCGTCTGGTTCTAACGCAATAATATGATTTGGATCGTCCACATATTTACGTAACATCGATACGTGAAAACGTCATGAACACGCGACATACTTAGCGTTAAGGCGAGTCTATAGGCCACAGTTCCTACTCGATCGAGAATTTTAAATAAATCGAAGGCTTGAGCTTTCTTCTCTTCATCGACTCTTACTTCTAGAATAACACATTCTTACACCTTCTTCTTTATATTCATCAGCTCCAGGTCTGTAGCTTGAGCGGCTTTAACGTTATCGATTAAAGTCAATTTTACTCGTATATCATCACGTGGGTCCCTAGAGTCATTAACTCTATCTCTATCATTTATAAATTATACAAAATAGGTCATTGTGTTCAACAATATCGCACTCGTACTCGCGTACAATCTTCTACTCAACGCGTCAGCTACCACGTTCGCTTTTCCAAGATGGTATGGTCAGAACAGGTTCCGAATGAGTCACCTCTTGAGCTATTGGAAAATCTTCTCGCATTCCTCGCTCCATACGAATTTTGTATCTTTCTGAGTCAGCTAAGTTAACGGGGTAGGGATTCGAGAAAATCCTTTCACGAATCTCTGATAGTAACCAGCTAAGCCCAGAAAGCTACGTACTTTGGTCACCGACTTTGGTTGCTCTCAATTGTGATTCATATCCCAATCTTGGATAGCACGTCACAATGGCACCTATTGTTTTACCACCACACAAATATAGAGTCCCTTACAGAGAGTCTGGCTTTGGTGCATTCCATAAAGGAAGTCACCAGATAGAGGCTCGGGTACCAACTTCTATAGTTGGGTTTTTAACTCCTGAAGCTCAATATAAGCTATTCAATATGAGATTTTAGAAATGAGTTTTGTATCGGGTTGAAGATCAATACAAAAATTCAATATCACGCTCTGGGTTAGGCCTATAGACTCGCCTTAACGCTAAGTATGTCACGTGTTCATAACGTTATTCACGTATCGATGTTACGTAAATATGTGAACGACCCGAACCACGTTATTGAGTTAGAACCAAACGAGATAGCTGAAGACTTAACATACGAAGAGGTACCTGTCAAGATCTTGGATAGGAAGGAGCATGTCCTACGCACGAAGGTCTTACCACAAGTTAAAGTTTTGTGGAGAAACCATGCTATTGAGGAAATGACCTGGGAGTTAGAAACGGAAATAAAAGCGAGGTATCCTCATCTTTTCGAAACACCAGGTACGTATGTCAATTTCGAGGACGAAATTTCATAAGGAGGGGAGGTTGTAAGACCCCAAATTATTAATAAATGAAATTTAATTTCTTCTATTTATTATTCTGAAATAGTAAGGGTTGATTTGATTAATGTGGTTAGTTATGGGTAAAATGCGTAAATATTTCAAATAAGCAAGTGGTCCTAAAATATTCATTGTTGTCGGAGAATATTTGTTTGGTCGTAGAATATTCTTGTTGTCGGGGAATATTCGTACGACGGCACAGCCTTGTGTGGGCCCCATAACGGAAAGCGATTGGATGAAGAAAACGACAAAAATAAGTTGTTTATAAATAACGGCGTAGTTGTTACCGTTAATACTGTTGGAATACCCGGTGGTTAAAACGCAGTAATACGCGTTGTTGCACAGTAGCACACGGTATTGCACCAATTATTGATTCTTACGCAAGAATGCACTACTCAATAATTGTTACAGTAATTACTGTTCAATATTGTATTTTATTGATTCAATAATTGTTGCGTTAATATTTTATATTACTGTTGTTTTAATAATTGTCACTACACAGTATTTTCTATTATCGGAACAATAATTCATATTATCTGAATAATATTATTAGATAATATTATTGGCAATGTCTAGAAAGTTCTGTCTAAGGAGAGGTTTGGTCATCTAATTGCGCGCCAGTAAGGAGATATCCTTAGTGGAAAGCCCCCTCTTTCCTGGGAACGGCCTGGTTGCCAGTACTGTGGTTCTGTAATATTATTTGTGTATAATTAATTATTGATTTATATGATGAGGAAAATATTGATTTTATGGGGATATAGATGGAGAAAATTTTTAATGTGACAATTGTTGAAAATTAATATTTTATCTTTTTCTGATAAAATAATTCATTTAAATATATTATTTTAATAATATATTGATGGTGATATTTTTACAATAAATGTGGAATATATGAGTATATGAGGAGGAAGAGTATTTTTGTGGCATTAAATGATTAACACATGTTTTGTGTGTTGGTGGACACAATTCTTGACCGAAAATTTATTATTGACTGTAAAATCGCCCGTTTGTGGATTTCGGTCAATTTCTGTTTGGAATTTGGAAAAACTTTCTTCTGCAAAGTTGTAGAGAATTAAATTTCCTATAAAAACTCGCGAGATTCGAATTTTCTGATCAAAGGACTATTTATTATGAATTATTGAAGTTCCGAAGTTTCGAAATAATTGATTTTTGGGAGTTTAAGTTAATTATTTTGAGAAAAACGTTTTTTCTTACTTTTTCTAGAAGGTTAGCATGTGTGAATTGCTGAAATTCAGATTCAAGAGGTGGGCTTGACAATTATATAAATATATTATTATTTTATTAAATTTTCTGCTTTGGTGTTCTAAGCATTTTTCTATAAATAGGGTGCTTAGGTTAGAATTGAAAATCACACCAGAAACTGAAGTTTTCTCTCTATTTCTCTCTCGATATATTGAGCATATTCTTGTGTGTATTTTGATACTTTGAGTGTTGCTATACGGTGCAAGTTTCCTTCAGCACTATATCTAGTATTCCAGTCAGAAGTACCGTATTTCCGAGGTAAGGGATGTTATTTCTTCTTAAATGATATTATTTTCTTCAATATCATTATGCCGAAGTATTGATATGAACTTTTTATCAAATTTGAAGCTTTTCATGTCGGGATTACTATTCATGAGTTACTATTCATGAGTTACTATTCACGAGTTACTATTCACTGAAAAATGAAATTTTCTTTTTTTCGTCCAAAATATCTATTCTGGATACTAGCTTTGATTGTATCCATGTTTTGATCATTCTTGAATTTTACTCCACTATGATTATTTATGAGGTATTTTTGGACATGGAATAGCTGAAATACGAATCCTTAATATTTATTATTTTGTTTCACTGGATTCGTTTCCTTTAAAATATTTTTCATCATCCTCAGTCCTAAATGATGATATAATTAAATATCTTTGGCCTGTAGTGGAAAGATTGATGATTTCTGATGAATATCTTTGGCCTGTAGTGCAAAGATGAACAGGTGTTGAGATGAACATGATCGACTGGTGATACAAATGAATATCTTTGGCCTGTAGTGCAAAGATGAATATTTGATTAAAGATGGTTATTGATTGTTGTTACAGGGATAAAATATTATGATGGACTTTTAAATCTTAGAAGATAGTAGAACTCATTCTCTACTTGACTCTTCTAATGGTTTGCTGTTTCCGCTGCAGTTATTGATTTAAAACTTGTTGTCTATTGTATTCTATCAGATTTTTCCCTGTTGAAGACTAAGGATAATTTGTTGTATATTATCTTAGTCATAATATTCTTTACTGGGCTAGTTGAGCTCACCCTTTTCCTTGTTGTTCCATTTTCTTCTCAGGAGGCGAGAATGTAGCGAGTACTAGTCGGGGTGTGGAATGATGGTTCAAGACAGTTGTTTTAGTAGTCCTCACTATTTTGTAAAATAGTGTATCAATAAGTATAATGAGTTCTTAATTGAGTATGAATAATGTCTAGATGACAATATTTGTATTTAAACTCACAGTATATGTGTTGTCGTATTTTGCACGACAATTGTAATAATAAAGTTGTAGTTATTTTCTGTACCATGTATTTGGCGACTCAGAATGGGTTGGATGGATTGGACCTGTTTTGGGGGCGTCACAAGGAATATAAAAACTAACAACCTTATGAAAACAATCAATTTTGGCATGATGAGTAGTTAACCAATCAATTCCTAAAATCACATCAAAAGCAAGTATCTTTAAAGAGATAAGGTCAACAGGTAATGTGATTGTGCCAACTTGGATTAAGCAAGATTTATAAACTGTAGATGTAATGAAAGTTTCTCCTAACGGAGTCTCCACAGATAGGTCAAAGTCTAATTTCTCTGGAGTCAAGTTTAAACGTTGAGCACAAGCAGGAGAGATAAAAGAATGGGTAGAACCGGTATCTAGTAAGGTATAAACTTCGCAACAATTTATAATTAACTAACCCATTATACCTTCGTTCGGGTTCCTCGCGTTTTGGGCAGTCACGACAAACGTTCTTCTAGAAACCGTCGACTTTATTTTGTCCGTATCCGCCTTTGGTGTCACCGTCCCAGCTGGACTTGGTTTCGTTATAGTAAAATCTCAAACGATATGTCCTTCCTTTCCACAATTATAACATACCTTGAACTGTTGTGGGCAGTTTGGACTTAAATGTCCCTCCTCTCCGCATCTGTAACATCTAACTGGCGGTCGTTCTCCTCTCCTAGAATTTGTTCCTGGTGCTGGTGCTGGTGCTGCTGTCGACGTCTTCCTGTCATCGTTAAATCTTCTCTTCTTGAAATTTCCACTTGACTCACCTCTCCTATTATCATGGCCACGATGACCACCCGAGTGATTACCACTTTTGTCTGTATTTTTCCCTCCTCGCTGGTTCTCATCGCTCCGATGACTGCTGTCACCAGTATGACCCTGGTTGTGGTCCCTCGGTTGAACATACTCATTATCCCGCTCTAATAATTGAGCCCTGTTTACAACATCTGAATATAAAGAAAATTTATGAGAGATAAGATATTGCCGAATCTCGGGTTTTAAACCTCTCAGAAACATCCTTGTCATTCGTTCCTTATTCCCGACCAAATGAGGTGCAAACCTGGATAACTCTACAAATTTCACCTCGTACTGGGACACCGTCATATTGTTTTGTTCCAGTCTGATAAACTCCACCTCCTTCATATGACAAATACTTTTAGGAAAGTACTTGTCATTGAACAGTTTTTGAAATATTTCCCAGGACATGTTGAGTGCGTCAGGCTGGGTACGCTTCACAGACTCCCACCAGTAGTCTGCCTCACCGCGGAACATAAAGGTGGCGAATGGAACCTTCTGTTCTTCCGTGCATCCCAAGACATCGAATATCTTGGTAATTTGTTTGACCCACGTTTCCGCCATGATCGGATCCGACTTTCCCTTAAATTCTGGTGGTCCCAATTCTTTGAACTGCTTGGCTGTGACAAACCGCGCGCTGTTATCATTTCCACCCGTATTCTGCACACGAGTCTCCCTCGTCTGATTTTGCATGAACTGCAAAAAGCTCCTAAACATTCCATCATTCATCGTTGCTCGGTAACGTTGTTTACAGGAGAAATATTGCCTTCCTGTCGCACGTTCCCCTGGGTGGTGATCAAAGGCGTCTCTACGGTCTGATTTACTCCATTATTAACGTTTTCAGCTGCCATTCTTAAATACTGCCATAAAACAAGGGTTAATAGTCATGTCATATATTATCCCTATACTCTAACCGACCAAATAAACACCAAATAAACTTAGTAAGGTCATACTAGCGAAGGAATTCCCCGTCTCTTCCCTCCTAGTTCTTGTCTCACATCTTAGCCAGGGATCATATCCCTAAGCTCTGATACCAAGTGTGACGCCCCCAAAATAGGTATACAACACCCATTCTGAGTCGCCAAATACATGGTACAAAAAGCAAACAACAACTTCAATAATACAATTGTCGTGCAAAATACGACAACACATACTGTGAGTTTAAATACAAATATTGTCTTCTAGACAATATCCACACTCAAATAAGTCATCATTACAATTATTCAAACACTATTTTATAGAAATAGTGAGGACTGCTAAAACATCTTTCTAGAACCATCACTCCATACCTCGACTAGATCCTGCTATGTTCTCACCTCCTAGGAAGAAAAATGGAACAAAAAGGAAAAGGGTGAGCTCAACTAGCCCAGTAAAGAATATTATGACTAAGATAATATATAACAAATTATCATTAGTATTCAACAGGGAAAAATCTGACAGAATATAATCGACAACAAGTTTTAGATCAACAACTGCAACGGAAACAGCAAACCATTAGAAGAGTCAAGTAGAGAATGAATTCTACTATCTTCTAAGATTTAAAAGTCCATCGTCAATATTTTATCCCTGTAACATCAATTAATAATCATCTTTAACCAAATATTCATCTTTGCACTACAGGCCAAAGATATTCATTTGTATCACCAGTCGGTCATGTTCATCTCAACACCTGTTCATCTTTGCACTACAGGCCAAAGATATTCATCAGGTAATCATACATATTTGCAATACAGGCCAAAAATATTCAGTAATATCATCATTTAGGACTGAGAATGATGAAAATATTTTAAAGAAAACGAATCCAGTGAGACAGAAGGACAAATAGTAGGAATTCGTATAACAGTTTATCCAAGATCAATAATACTTCATAATAATCAATTGTGAAGCAAAATTCAAAAATAAAGATCAAAACATGGATACAATCAAAAATAGTAACCATAATAGATATCTTGGACAAAAAGGAAAATTTTTATTTTTCGGTGAATAGTGCCGTATTCGTGAATAGTGCCGTATACGTGAATAGTGTCGTATACGTGAATAGTAATCCCGACACAAAAAGTTCCAAATTTGAAAAAAAAAACTCGTATCAATATTTCAGCATAATGATATTGAAGAAAATAATATCATTTAAGAAGAAAATAATATCCCTTACCTCAAAATAACCGTACTTCTGACTGAATATCGGATGTGAGGCTGACTGAAATTTGTCCTGAATAGCAACTCTCAAAGTATTTAAATACTCACAAAATACACTCAATAATCTAGAGAGAGAAAGAGAGAAAACTTATGAATTCTGGTGTGATTTTCAATTCTAACTTAGCCCTCTATTTATAGGAAAATGTTAGCACGCCGAAGCAGACTTAACCTGTAACTTGATGGCTTTACCTGCTACTATTCAAGCCTACTACATTTGAATAAAAATCTCAGCACATTTCTTCACCAACCAAGAGTGGGGCCCACCAATTCTAGAATTTTCCACCAAAATGACAAATTCTGCAACTTCTACAATTTCTGAACCAGTAATCTCGTAAAATTCATAACAAATCATACGTTCATTTTTAACGGTTCAAAATTTGTGGACATATACTCAACTTATATATGTATAACATATCCAAAAATCATAACGATCCAACGGTCGGATTAAAAATTATAACCCCCGCAATATATCTCAAAAACCCTGATTGATTTTTAATACCTCCATTCCGACAAAAATGCTGATAAAACGCCTCAACATTAACTCTTTTATTTTTAACCACAATAAATATATCCAATATTTATATCCACATAGAATAAATATTTCCTTATCATATGAATCAATAATTAATTATTCACAAATAATATTACAGAATCACATTTATGACAACCAGGCTGTTCTCAGGAAAGAGGGGGCTTTCCAATAAGGATTTCTCCTTACTAGCGCGCAATTAGATGACCAAACCTCTCCTTAGACAGAACTTTCTAGACATTGCCAATAATGCTATCTAATAATATTATTCAAATAATATGAATTATTGATCTGATAATAGAAAATACTGTGCAGTGACAATTATTGAAACAACAATAATATAAAATATCAATGCAGCAATTATTGAATTAATAAAATAAAATATTAAACAGTAACTACTGTAACAATTATTGGTAGTGCCTTCCTTCATAAGAATCAATAATTCAAAAATACAGTGCAATTCGTGTGCTACTATATTTTAACCACCAGGTATTCTAACAGTATTAACGGTAACAACTACGCCGTTAATTATAAACAACTTATACTTGTCGTTTTCTTCATCCAATCGCTTTCCGTTATGGGGCCCACACAAGGCTGCGCCGTCGTACGAATATTTTCGGACAGCAAGAATATTCCACGACCAAACGAATATTCACCGACCAAAAATGAATATTTTATAACCACTTGCTTATTTGAAATATTTGCGTATTTTACCCATAACTAACCACATTAATCAAATCAACCCTTTCTATTTCAGAATAATAAATAGAGAAAATTTAATTTCATTTATTAATAAGTTGGGGTCTTACAGGCACTTTCTGAGTAACTCATTGTATCTTTCCCATGCCTCGTACAATGACTCCCCATGCTGCTGCTCAAACATGGTAATCTCGTTTCTCATCTTAGCAGTCTTGGCTGGTGGAAAAAACTTAGCCAGGAACTTCTGCGCAAGGTCGTCCCATGTAATAATCGACCTTGGCGGTAGAGAGTGAAACCAACTTTTCGCCTTGTCCCGCAGTGTTAACGGAAACAAACGAAGTCTGACTGCATCATCCGACACCCGATTATATTTGAAAGTGTCACATCTTCCAAAAAGCTAACCAAGTGCTCATTCGGATCGTCGTTCGCTAATCCCCCAAACTGCACTAAGTTTTGTATTATCTGTATGGTCCCAGGCTTAATCTCAAAAGTATTTGTAGTAATCGTCGGCCTGATGATACTTGACTGAAGTTTAGTCACCTTGGGAGTAGCATAATCCCTTAGCGTTTTTTAATTTTCTGCAGCCATTATTTCTTCCTATTTCTCAAAGTTCTCCTTAGTGTCCTTAATCCACTTACTCAACCTTTGAAACCTTTTCTCGATGTCATCCTCGAAAGGAAATAAGTCTGGCTTCTTAGACTGAGTTTGCATAAACTAACTCAGAGAACCTGAAACACGAAAGAACAAAATAAAAAGAAAATTTTGTTTAAGTAAAACTGAACTAATTAAACTGATATTGAAGAATATTAAAATCAATACTATTCCCTGGCAACGGCGCCAAAAACTTGTTGGTCGAATTCTAAATACGCTCCACGCAAGTATACATGGTCAACAAGTAATATAGTAGAAAGAAAAAGTATCGTTCCCACAGAGACTAGTACGAAATTAAACCTAACAATTACCAGTTTCATATTAATTCAATTTTATTAAACTATTCAAATTAATGATTATAACTAATAAAAACTAGAAACTAAGAATCCCAACCAACCTTCACAATTTAATAACAGTAATTTCAAGCAAATAATGGAGAAATAGGCTTACAACTTCACCTTAAGTCTCACTCTGATTATCACACCTTATTCCAGTTCAATTCACTATCTCAGTTTATTAATCAAGAACAATTAAGTAGAATTAGCCATCTCTCGATGCACTAACACTGTATTAACTCAAATCCACAAATTAGATAAAATTAAGCCAAACACCTTAATTAACTAATTCACTATATCTCTATGTGAATTAAAATCAAAGAATGTTTAAAGTTCAAGTTCTTTACCCGATTTATTGTGATGCTAGGTATATCTTTATCCTAACATTCATCAAGATTTCATTAAATACAGAATTCAAGAGCACATGCTATAGTTATTAAGTCTATATTCATACATCATCTCTCGAGTTCATATAAATCCACATAGAATTGGTGATTAAGCAATTCATAAATTAAAATGTAAATCACAATAGATAAACTGAATGATAGATTATTAAACTGAATTCAAGGCATCACAATCATTGTTCAACAATAAAGATCCATTACAAGCCTAATAAGTACTTTAGTTCATCATCAATGAAATAAAAACTGAAAAGATAAAGAAATTCATCATTCCAATTACAATAATTGAATTGAAAAACAAAGAATAGTTACAAAACCACCCTTATCCTCACTTCAATTTGCAATCATCATGATCTTGACCTTCAAATCCGCTCCTCTAATGTTCTTCTGAAATTAGGGCTCAAATCTTGCTAAGTTGATTGATTAATGTAATGTGTCTCTCCTCTTCTTGTGTTCTTCCAGCATAAGTCATGTATATTCCTCATAAACCGATGCCAATCAAAGTCCCAAGCCATGCCAAATTGATCCTCGTACGCAGTTGTAAAATTTCAATTGAAGTGGAACACTTTCTCTCTCCCCATACCCCCGCCCCGGCGGGGGGTATTTACTCTATATAGGCCCGCCACAGCGGGGGGGTCTTCTGCAGTTGGACCATATACCCCCGCCCCAGCGGGGGTTTCCTTTGTTAATGTGCCTGCCCCGGCAGGGGGTATGTCTTGCCATGCTGATTTTTGCCCATTTTAATGCCAAGTCTTGCCACAAAGCCACGAATGTACCACTATGCAACGTAATGCAATCCTAAACACAAAATAAACACAAAACCGATAAAATTGAACAAAAATAAGCAGGATCAACACAGTTTAAGTCCAAATTAGAGGCCGATTCGTAGGTATAAAATCCATTCATCATACTCCCCCAAACTTAAACTCGTGCTAGTCCTCGAGAACAAAACAAAACAAAATGAAATGCAATGCAATGGAATGCAACTAATCTACATGCCTACGAATCCAGAAGTAATGACAGAGACAATTCTATTCAACCGGCCCCAAAGAAATCAAGTAAACATAATAATACATCATATCAAAATAAATCACTAATTTCCCAATCAATTATCAAATCTTAAATTGTTATCACTAATATAGTGCGTGTGTGCTCAACAACTACGCTAACTGATATAAAATCAAATTTAACATATAATAGGTCTCTTTGAAAGCATCATACAGTGTTAACTCAAGAAATTTAAAAACAGTCAAGATCCAACTACAATCAAATAATTACCAATATCAAGGGTTAAAATAGGGTACTTATGCTTTATTTTTCATTTACGGGGGCTTTTTGGTCTTATTTTCTATTTTACTCTCTTTTTTTTACTCATGGATGTGCAATATCTTATTCCCTTAGGCTTTTCAATGCTACCTTAACGAGCTTTCGACCAACGACTCCCAAACCATTAAGGCCTTAGGGCCCTAGGTGTAAAGACAATCCCTTCGGGCTTACTTATTCAAGTAACAAAGGCCACGAAACTAGACTAGCCACGGTATTTATTTATATTTTTTTTATTTAGATAAAAGCTTATATACCCCAAATTTTCCCCCAAACTTAAGTTCTTGTCTAACTTTAGATATCACTGTCTATTCTTGTTATTCTTTCATTTAAACTAACATTATCCTTTAGAGTTCCATTCTGTATCAATTTGAACTCAATCAGTCAACATAGTTGTTTTTACTATGCTATCCTTATTATACCAGTTTCAAATAAAAAAAGATTCAATTCATAACAAGAAAATCACATCAAAACTCTAATAGTCAATACTATACTTGTCTACTCAATTCCAGTCTCATCATTGGCCAAAATAGACTGTAACTATCAAACAGCTGGACTCATGCAAGATAAACTTAAAATACAACATAAACACAATAAACTAACTAATGTCAAGTCTTGCCACAAAACTATGAATGTACCACCATGCCACGTAATGTAATCCTAAACACAAAACAAACACAAAATAGGTAAAATTGAACAGAAATAAGCAGGTTCAACACAGTTTAAGTCCAAATTAAAGGCCGATTCATAGGTATAAAACACACTCATCAGCGTATGTGTGTGAATTGTGTGTTAGGGAACATCCGACAGAGCAGTGTGTTATCAATCCAGTAGCAGTTCAATTTATAGTTAGTTATAACAGAATACCAAATAATCTAAATCAGAATACCTATAATCCGGGGGCAAGGAACCATCCAAACTTTTTGTGGAGTAACAACCAAAATTAGCAAGCTCCACGACCATCTTATCCCCCCGGTTTCCAAAATCAGCATCAACAGTCAGCTTCATAGCATGAGAAAAAGTCTGATTTGGAAGAGTTGTTGAAATATATATCTGGTAATGAGGCAGCTATGAAAACACAAGCGGCAGTGATTAAGAACTTAGAAAATTAGATGGGGAAGCTTGCGTTGGCATTAAATAATAGACCTCAAGGGACTTTACCGAGTGACACTGAGAAGAATCCAAGGGGAAATCATGAACAATGTCAAGAAATCACGTTATGAAGTGGAAAACATCTTAAGGGGAAAAGTGCAGAAAATTTACAAGGAAAGATGTGAAAGAAAGTGACGAAAAGTTGGTAGAAGAGAAATAGGGTAAAGACAGGCAAGTGGAAAAGAATCAGGCAGATGTTGAACCAGTTATCTATCCGCCACCACCCTTTCAGCAGAGAGTTCAAAAGCATAAGTTAGACAAACAGTTCTCAAAGTTTTTGGAAATCTTTAAGAAGTTACAGTTTAATATTCCATTCGCAGAAGCCCCAGAACAGATGTCGAGCTATGTAAAGTTTATGATGGATATTTTTTTGAGAAAGAAGAAGTTGGAAGATTATGAGATTGTTGCTTTGACGGAGGAATGTAGTGTTGTATTACAGAGGAAGTTGCATCCGAAGTTGAAGGATCTGGGGAGTTTCACCTTTCCTTACACAATTGGGAACATGGCCTTCAACAAATGTTTGTGCTATTTGGGTGCGAGTGTGAACCTCATGCCATTATCTGTGTACACTCAGTTGGGTTTGCCGGCACCGAAACCTATAAACATCTCATTACAATTGGCGGACAGATCAGTTACTTATCCGAGGGGAATTGTTGAAGATATTCTAGTAAAGGTGGATAAGTTTATATTCCCAGCAGATTTCATCGTCTTAGATTACGAAGAAGACAAGAACATTCTTATTATCTTAGGGAGGCCATTCTTGGCAATTGGGAGGACTCTTATTGATGTTCAGAAAGGGGAGTTAACGATGAGAGTGCAAGACCAGGAAGTGAAGTTTAATGTTTTCAAAGCTATGAGATTCCCTACAGATGATGAAGAGTATTTCAGAATGAATGTGATCGAAAAGATGGTTAATAAAGACTTGATTCATGGTTTGGATAGGGATCCGTTGGAAAACACTTTGATGGGAGATGAAAACTTAGATGATCTGGAATTTGTGGACTATTTGCATATGTTGGATGCATTACCTAGAGTGAGTAGATTCAACGTGTCATTCGAGCCATTACATACGGAAGAGAAAGCATCGGCACAGAAGAAACCCTCACTTGAGGAACCACTCACTCTTGAGTTAAAGCCTCTTCCTAAACACCTCAGGTATGCATTTTTGGGCAATTCTAATACTTTAACTGTTATTATTGCATCTGCGCTTAATAATTTGCAAAAAAGTAAGTTGTTGAGGGTTCTTAGAGAGTACAAATATTTAATAGGATGGACAATTGCTGACATTAAGGGAATAAGCCCTTCATTCTGTATGCACAAGATATTCTTGGAAGAGGAGGCAAAACCAATAGTGGAACAAGAAAGAAAGCTCAACCCAATTATGAAAGAGGTTGTGAAGAAAGAGATTTTGAAATGGCTGGATGCTGGGATAATCCACCCTATCTCAGACAGTTCGTGGGTGAGCCCAGTGCAGTGCGTGCCGAAAAAAGGTGGGATGACGGTTGTAACTAATAATAACAATGAATTGATACCGACGAGGACAGTGACTGGCTGGAGGGTATGTATGGATTACAGGAAGCTCAATAAGGTAACCTGTAAGGATCACTTTCCTCTACCTTTCATCGATAAGATGTTGGACCATTTAGCTGGGAATGATTACTATTGCTTATTGGACGGGTATTCAGGGTATGATCAGATCGTCATTGCTCCTAAAGATCAAGAGAAGACTACATTCACGTGCCCATATGGCACCTTTGCTTTCAGGAGAATCTCATTCGGGTTGTGTAATGCATTGGCGACCTTTTAAAGATGTATGATGGCTATATTTTCAGACATGGTTTAGCGCAATGTTAAAGTTTTTATGGACGAATTTTTAGTATATGGAAATACCTTTGACAGATGTCTTGAGAATCTGGTTATGGTTTTGAAACGCTGCGTGGAAACCAATCTGGTGCTGAACTGGGAAAAATGCCATTTCATGGTCGAAGAGGAATCATCCTCGGGCACAAAGTCTCTGCAAAAGGGTTGGAAGTTGACCAGGAAAAGTTGGAAACTATTGAGAATCTTCCACCTCTGACCTCAGTTAAAGGAATTCACAGTTTTTTAGGGCATGCTGGATTCTACCGCCGGTTTATCAAAGATTGGAAAACCACTATACAGTCTATTAGAAAAAGAAGCAATTTTCAAATTTAATGAAGAATGTCTAACGGCTTTTGAACAGTTGAAGAAGAAGTTGACAACAGCTCCCGTAATCATAGCATCGGATTGGACAATGCCGTTTGAATTGATGCGTGATGCTAGCGATTACTCGGTAGGGGCTGTTTTGGGACAACGCCGAGACAAGATCTTTCATATTATATACTATGCGAGTAAAACCCTCACGGATACTCAATTGAATTACACAACTACCGAGAAGGAGTTACTTGCGATCGTGTATGCCTTTGACAAGTTTCTCTCATACTTGATAGAAACAAAGGCTGTGGTATACATGGACCACTCAGCGATTCGGTATCTAATTTCCAATAAAGATGCAAAGCCTAGGCTTATTTGATGGATTATTTGATGGATTCTACTCCTTCAAGAATTTAATTTGGAAATCAAGGATAGGAAAGGGACAAAAAATCAAGTAGCTGATCATCTTTTGAGGTTGGAAAATCCGGATAAGGACAAGGCAGATAAATATTTGATCAACGAGTCATTTCTAGATGAACAATTATTTGGGGTAAATTCAGAATTTCCATGGTATGTAAATTTTGCTAATTACTTGGTGAGCAAGATCCTTCCCCCTGATTTGACACATCAACATAAAAAGAAGTTCCTACATGATGGCAAGTGGTATATGTGGGATGAGCCTTATCTAGTTAGCCAGTGCGCGGATAAGATAACTTGTAGATGCGTGCCCCATAGTGAAGTGAATAACATCTTACACGTATGCCATGCATCTGGATATAGGGGACACTATGGAAGTGAGTAAACAACGGTAAAGGTTCTTCAGGCAGGATTCTACTGGCCAACTATATTTAAAGATGCCCACCAGTTTGTAAAAAGTTGTGATAGATGTCAAAGGGTGGGCAATATTTCAAAAAGGAATGAGATGTCGCTCAACACAATCTTAGAAGTTAAAATTTTTGATGTATGGGGGATTGACTTTATGGGACCTTTTCCATATTCATACAACAATCTATTACATCATGCTAGCTGTGGACTATGTATCGAAGTGGGTTAAAGTTGTGGCACTCCCTACGAATGATGCCAAAGTTGTTTTGAAATTCCTACAGAAAAATATCTTCACGAGATTCGGCACGCCGAGAGCAATTATAAGTGACGAGGGAAGTCACTTCTGCAATAAGTTCTTTACAACCCTCTTGGCAAAATCTCTTGGCAAAATATAGTGTTAATCACAGGGTTGTGACGGCTTATCATCTCCAAACGAGTGGCCAAGATGGAGTGTCAAATTGAAAGGTGAAACAAATTTTAGAGAAAGTGGTGAATCCGAACAGAAAGGACTGGTCTCTGAAATTGGATGACTCTTTATGGGCTTATCGCACAGCATACAAGACACCAATTGGGATGTCTCTGTATCAGTTTGTTTACAGGAAAGTATGTCATCTCCCAATTAAACTTCAACACAAAGCATGATGGGCCATTCAGAAGTTAAATTTTGATCAAACAGCTGCAGGCGAGAAAGACTGTTACAACTTAATGAGATCGATGAGTTTCGTCTAAAAGCCTATGAGAACTCTAAGTTATACAAAGAAAAGATCAAGAAGTGGCACGACCAGAAGATTTTGAACAGGAAGTTTGAACCGGGCCAAGCTGTGTTATTGTACAACTCTCGACTGAGATTATTTCTCGGGAAACTCAAATCACGATGGTCAGGCCCCTTCACCATCAAGACAATTTACCCACATGGCGTCGTTGAACTCTATAGCTGGAATCCACTGGAAATGTTCAAAGTCAACGGGCAGCGTCTAAAGCACTATTGGGGTGGTGACATCGATAACCAAGCCACCACGATCACTCTTGTCGATGCGCCATGACACAGGGAGTAGTCAGGTTGAAAGACTCAAAAACAAGTGCTCATTGGGAGACAACCCAAATTTCTTGTAATTTACAGTATTTAGTTTCGTATTACATAATTCGTAGTCTAGTTAGTAGTTTTAGTATTTCGTAGTTCAAATTTATGCAAAGCTTAGGTAAGTAGTTAGTCTTTGTATGTAATTCACATCATTCTTGCTCAAACTCCATATGCTTAACTTATATTTTGGGTTTTAATGGTTTTCAAGAACAAAGGATGAAGTTTTACACGCATGCGGGTCAAAATAGCTAAAAATCAGAAGCCATACAAGAAGCACATGTCTGCCCTGGCGAGCCCAATAGCAGCCTGACATGCTTACCCCGGCTGGGGGGTCTTTGTATCTGCCCACCCCGGCGGTCTTTCTAAGGCAAAAACACCCCGCCCCGGCGGGGGTACGGGAATGCTATTTTAAAAAACCTTCTACAGATCGTGGCTTTCTCACTCCCATCTAACATAACCGAAACCAAGCACCACAAAACCCACAAAATTGCCCCCACAAACCCCCCACTTCACACCAAATCCAACCACTACTTTAATATTATATAAACCCAATCCCAATTTCATCCATTCCACATCTAATATACATCAATTTCTCAGATTATCACACATCACACTTAGGGTTTTTCATCAATTTCAGATTTCAAGTAAGAAAGGAGGGGGAAACTTAACAATTGGTCGCCCACAACTTCAATCTCATTATAGAGTGCATCAACTAGTGTGGGTAAGTATCTTTAATTAGATTTTCATCATATTTGGCATTCGTTCTTCAATTAGGACATTTTAGGTTATTGTGCATGCCAATTGTTTGGGAAACTATCTAAGAACAAGTTTGGGGGATTTGTTAACTGCATTATGATATAATGGCATCGAAAACACCGGTTAAACGTCAACGGGGCGAAGGGTCCTCACCACCGACCCGTAGCTTCGATAAATAAAACTTTGTCAGTGCCTTAGCGGCTGATAAATATGATTACTTTACACCAAAAGCATTGACACCAAAGAGAGGATTGAGGCCGAACTCGTTTGATGGGCAGATGAGGAGGCAAATCAATGAACAAGGTTGGGATACATTCACGGATCAACCAGATCTTGCAGTTGTGATAATGGAGAAGGAGTTTTATGCTAATGCAGAGGACATAGCACCTTTTATTGCATTTGTAAATTGTAAGAAAGTCCTATTCAGTCCAAAGGCGATCAATAAGTTTTATAATGTGCAAGCCCCAACTGTCTGTCAATATTCTCAGCTTCTAGACAGTAACCCCAATTATGACCAGGTACTCACTGAAATATCAAAGCCGAGAATAATGTGGGAAAACAGGAAGAAAGGAGGAACCCTTTTCATGAGTAAGGAACTAAGTTTGTATGGCAAGATCTGGTATGCATTCCTTGCATAAAACTGTTTCCATTTACACATACCAGTGAGGTGACTAAAGAAAAGGTGTTACTCATATATGCCATTGTGAAGGATTTTGATATTGACATTAGGGCCATCATCAGTTTCTCGATTAGACACTGCTTGTGTTGGCCATTCTCTGGGGGATTGCCACACCCCTCACTTATTTATGGACTGTGTAGACAGTCAGAGGTTCGATGGTCAGCAGATGAGCCCGTGCAACAGCCACTCCAGTTACTTGACTCCCGTATGATTGCTCGATACTCAGTCTGGGCTGGAGGAGAGTCACATCCTAAAGGGTTAGGATTCATATTTCTCGATGCTCCTGAAGAGGAGGAAGCAGAAGATACCTCTGAGGATGATGAATTTAAAGCTGACAAGATGTCTGAGGGAGCTGAGGAGGCTGAAAGGGGTCATCAATCTACCAAGTATATGTTCAGCACTCAGTTCCACAGCATACAGAGATATATTGATGAGAGGGACAAGCAAGAGGATAGGAAGTTAAAGAGAATTGTAGCACGACAAGATCATGCCTTTGCCACGCAAAATGCCTTCAATACTTCGTTGCCAGAGGCGTTTACCAAAATGAATTCAGCTGCTGATCAGTTCCAATTTCTGACTCCACAGCCACTTCCAAGATATCCACCATCCAATTCTGACGTTAAGGAGATGCCACCACCGCCTGCCTAGCTACTACAGGGAAGTCCTATTATGCTTTAATGCTTTATTTTAACAATGAGGACATTGTTTCTGATAAGTTTGGGGGAGTAGTAGTGTAGTATTAGTTTTTGTCTAGTTTTGTTTATTTATGTTGAGTATGTTAGTTTGCATATATTAAATGCATTCATTAGTTCATGTCAGTTCATGTTTACATTCATGTAGTTGTATTATTAGTATAATATAGTTATGTTTTTGTAGTTTAGTGGCTTAGTTTTGTAAATAGTTTTATGTTTCTGTTTTTGTTGAGTTATAAAAAAACACTAAAAAATCGAAAATCTCAAAAATATTAGATAGTTGACTGTTTTTGTGTTGCATTTAGTTCATATTTGCATGATTCTAGCTTGTAGATGGTTAAAGTTTGTTTGGGCCAATGATGAGATTGAAATTGCGTAAACAAGATTAGTATTGACTGTCAAGGTTTTGATGTAATTTCTTATCATGATTTAAATCTTTGTCTGTTTGAAACTGGTATAATCAGGTTAGCACCATAATAATGACTATATTGACTGATTGGGTTTAAATTGATACATAATTGATTTCTTAAGGATAATGCTAGTTTAAATGAAAGAAAGTCATAAAGAAGTGGTGATGGCTAAATTTAGACAGAAACCTAAGTTTGGGGGAAGATTTGGGATATATCTGAAAAAGAAAAGAATATAAAAAAAAGAAAGAAAAATGGAAAAGAAAGAAAAAAAAAGTATCGCTAGTCTAGTTCTGTGGCCTTTGTTAGTTAAGTAAGTACGCCCAAGGGGATGTCTCTACACCTAGCGCCCTAAAGCCATACGGTTTGGGAGTCGTTGGTCGAAAGCTTGTTAATGGGTAACCCTGAAAAGTGTAAAAGGACTAGACATTGCACAGTCATGAGTAAAATAAAGATTGAAAAATGGGAAAAAGAGTGAAAAGCCCCCCCCCCCCCCCCGTATGTGAAAAATAAAGCAAAAGTATCCCATTTTGACTTCTAAATTTGGTAACTGTTTGGTTTTAGTCTGATCTTACTTATTTTTGGATTTCTTGACTATAAGTTATTTGACTCCTTTAAATAGGCTTATTATGTGTCTTATTTAATTTTCTATCAGATAGCATGGTTATTGAGCACGCACGCACTATATCAGTCATAACAGGGAAAGATTTGGTGATTGATGTAAGGTTGTTGATTTTCTTGATAAGATGTACTGTCATGTCTATTATGGTTTCTCTGAGGCAAATTTGAATAGACTTTGTTCTGTCTGATAGTTTGATTCGTAGGCATGTAGTTAGTTGCATTGCATTGCCTGTTGTTGTGCTCGAGGACAAGCACGGTTTAAGTTTGGGGGAATTTGATGAGTGGGTTTCATACCTACGAATCGGATGCCTATTCGGACTTAAACAGTGCTTAATCCGTGTATTTTAGTATCGTTTTATGTGTTTGTGTTTGTTTTGTTTGCAGGTTATATATTTGTTAGCTAAGGCATGATGGTGGCAATATGGCAAGAAAGTGCAGCAAAGTAGCAGAATTCAGTGAAGTGCAGGATAGTACCCCGCCAGGGCGGGCCATTTATATAGCAAAGGCCCCAGCCGGGGAGAGGGTTCTCAAGCCTAATTAGCCGTCGGGGCGGGGGTACGCGGACAATGAAGAGGAGTTTTGATGTAATTCTACTACTGTCATGGCGTGGACTGATGGACTTTGGATTCGTTTGGGACATAGACTTAAGAGAGGGATTGAGAGATTAAACATCCAATCAATCAAGAGCATCTTACAAGCCCTAATTTGTGAAGAATTTGGAGGAGAGGAGCAAAGGAGCAAGGAGCACAAAGATTGCAGAATTGAGCGAAGAGAAGGGTGGTTCTATTACAATTCTTGTTCTTTAATTTTAGAGTTTTAATTGGGATGTTGTTCTCTTTAATCTATTCAGGTTTTAATTCATTAGTTATGAACTATTTCATCTTATTAAGCTTATAATGGATCTTTATGTGTAACGATGATTATCATGCTTTGATTTCAATTTAATGAAGCTATTTTTCAGTTCATCTATTATGATTTGTGCATAATTTATGAGTTGCTTGATCACCAATTCTATGTGGACTTATATAAATTCGAGAGATGAAATATGAGTTTAGACTTAGTCATAATAGCATGTGTTTTTGATTTTTGCGTTTTGATGGAATTCATAATTTATGTTAGGGATAGAGATATACCTATGCATCACATGTTATTATATGAGAACTTGGGATTTAAACCTTCTTTAATTGTAATTCACATTGTAATAACTCGATATTTTTTATATAATTAAATAAGAAATTTTGCGTATAAATTTTTTTTATTTTAAAGGTGGAAATATGTATAAGACAAAGTGTATGTATTTATGTAAAAAATAAAAATATATTTATTACATGATTAATTACAAATAATTATATTTTAGAATTATTAATCATTATAAAGTATATTCTTATAATAATTACTTTTATAGTAGAAATGTTTTTATTATTTATTTTCTATGAAAATATGATTATTATATTATTTAATAATATATGAAATGATTATTAGAATTATTATAATAATTATTTTATTATATAAATTTTAGTTCAGAATATTAAGTTAATAATTTTAACTTAATTAATAATGTTATATATGTAAGATAAATCAGATATAGAATCCAAACTCTAATTCTGGATTTTGAGCAATGAATGAGAATAATAATATTATATTAATTATATTTCAGTGCTATAAATGTGTATTGTATGTGTGTAGACTGATAATTGGTCAATTATAGTGTGACAGTAGAAAAACCTGGAATTATTATGCTAAACCATAAATTGAAACTCAAATTAGAGTACAAGATTGTTATGTAATCGTGATAATGTGATTAACGACCGGAATTATAGATATTAACCTTAATTAGGGAAAACCCTAATTTTTGAAAATCCTAATTAATATTTAGAAACCCTAATTGTCAAATTGGGAAACCCTAATTGCTAACTTAGAACATTTAATGTTAATTAGTAAATACCTAAACCTAGAGCAAGGATCAAAAGCATTCCTCTTAAATAGCATTCCTCCTTAAATAGCACTCCTTTATTAAAATTACGTCGTTTTGGAGTGGCCGCGAGTGGTATTTTTCTAAATAAAAGAAAAACAAGTGAGACCACTCTCTTTTAAATCACTCCAAAATGACGTAGTTTTAATAAAGGAGTGCTATTTAAGGAGGAATGCTATTTAAGAGGAATGTTCTTGATCATTGCTCCCTAAACCTAATGTTCCAGTATAAAGTATTTAGAAAACCTAAACTAATCAAGGAACCATAGATTTCATTTTTAGAAACTAATATTTTTATTTTATTTTATTTTAAACCCTAAATGAAATCTTAGAAATCCAATTTTTGGAAAACCTTAGGGTTAAACCCTAAGGGTTTGTCAAGATTATATTTTTACCATTAAAATCAAAAGCCAAATGACTATTTTGCCCTTATTGCATAATTGAAGATAACTTGTGTATCTAGCCAAAATATGTAGTAGGTAACCAACCTAGATTGCACATGTGACTAAATATAACACATACCAGCCACAATTTATCAGCAAATGCAATGTATCATTAACATATATAAGGATCAAGAGGGAGAAAGTTCATTATTTACCCCATTTGTTCACAATACTCATCCAAGACCCTCTCTCTCTAAAACCCACAAAATCCAAAGGTGTTTCAGTCCCTAAACCAAGCTCCACTACTACTCATAACCAATCAGAAGCCAAGAATCAGAATTTGTTCATAGTGAGGTATAAACCCTAAACGAAATCTGATCTTTGATCCTCTATTAAATGTTAGAATTTTGTGTTAAAACATGTTGTTTATAGTGTAAATAAGTGATCTGGGTTGTTAGATATTAGATCCATAACATCTATAGGCTCAGATTTAGTGTTTTTCAAAATCTGGAAATTTTTTAAAAGTGGTCTGACAACCGAATGTCAGACCTTCTAGATCTCAGCATGTTTATGTTTTTGGTGTTTTAGATGTTTGAAGTTGTAGTATGCTATGAGATATATATTCTAGAACTTGATTCAAGGTCAGAGCATGAACAGATTGCAAGTTATGGGTGGTCAAACCCCGTTGACCGACCATGACTGGACAAAATCTGGGTAACCCAGATCTTGCCCAGAACTGTCTGACAATGATTTTGTAGCTTATGATCTTGCAGATGTTGTGTGTTATGAGTTAGTTGTTGTAACCATGTTGTAGTATGTTAGTTTAACTTTAGGTCCATGCTTTTAGAACCTCTAGATATCATACATACTGGATTTGGTGGCTGGTCAAATGAGGTCAGACGTTCATGAACTCATTTTTCTGGGTAACCCAAAAAACTGATGAACATGACCACTGACAGACTTTGACCGGCATAGATCTGCTTACTGTGATGTTGTTATGGTGAATTTTTGTAATAGATCTGTACCTTGTCATGTTGGCTACACACTGGACTCATTAGATCACAAAAATGTTACAAGAACAGCAAGTTGTTGAAGCCCAAAGTAGGCCTCACGAACTGTTCTTCATTTATAGGTAACCCATAAAATAAAGAACAGCTCTGACAGTCTTTTCAATGGCTTAGATCTTTCTGATTAATGATGTTTAGACTTGACTATTGTTCAAAACATGTTCTATGTTAGTTCCTCCACACAGCCCGACGTCTAGAACACCTTTACCATGAACAGATTTCACGATATAAGGCCACCAAGGTCGTTGGCCGGCCATGACTTGATTTTCTGGGCAGCCCAGAAACGTGATGAACAGCTCTGATAGCCACTTTGCATGCTCAGATCTCCCTCGTGTTATGTTGTTTGGCCATGTTTGTTGTTGGATCATGTAGTATTGCACTAACACTACAAGATCTGACTAACAACATGCCCAAAAATATCATATATTGAAAATTAATGTTGGTCAAACATGCTATCTCGAAACTGGCGTATGAATGTTCTTGAGCCTCAAGAACACCTAAGGCGATGCTTTCTGTCGCTAAAGGCTATAGCGACAGACTTTTTAATTTTATTTAATTTATTTTCTAAAAATCATTTAAAAATATAAATTAATTTCTAAAAATTACAAAAATTATTTTAAGTTATAAAAATTAAGTTATAATAATTTAACTTATTTTTCATAAATATCAGTATTTATTTAAATATTAATGATATTTAATTTATTTAATAAATGAATTAAATTAATTAATTAAAAATGATTTTATTATATTAAAAATCATTTTAAATAATAATAATGTATTTAAAAATATTTTAAGTTATAAAACATAACTTTTAATATTTTATGACAAATTTTCTTAATTATTTAATATTAATGATATTAGATTTATTTAATAATCATATTAAATAAATTAGTTCAAAAATGATTTTAATATTATAAAAATCATTTTAAATGAAAATAAAGTGTTTACAAATATTTTAAGTTATAAAATATAACTTTTAATATTTAAAGGTAAATTTCATTAATAATTTAATATTTAATGATATTTGATTTATTAAATAATTTTATTAAATAAATAGTTTAAAAATGATTTTATTAAATTAAAAATCATTTAAATAGGAAATAAATTAATTAAAAATATTTTAAGTTATAATTAATGACTTTTTATATTTTGATAAATAATTCATTAATATTTAAATATTAATGGTAATTCTTTAAAAATGATTTTAATTGTTTTAAAAATTATTTAAGGGTAATGTTAATACTTTTAAAAATATTTTGAGTTATTATAAATAACTTTAATATTTTGGTAATGGTTTCATTAATAATTTAATATTAATTAAATATTAATGATAATAGAATTATTTAATATTTAAATTATTTTATAATGATTCCGGTGTTTGAAAAATTATGATAAATTATAATAATTAATTAAAAATTATTAGAAGTCATTTAAAAATAATATGACTAATATGTAAGTTATTTAAATCGAATATTGAAATGCAGACTAGAGTTCTAGACTCGATAATTACCCGATAAAGTCGTCGGTACACCGAAATCTTTCAGAAATTGATTTGGGCTTATATAATTTGACTAAATACGTGTTTGTTTGTGATCCAATGACTGTTAAACATGTGTGACAATGTGATTAGGTTATGTACTGACTGCAAATGGCAGTACTATGTGATATGATATATTATTCTAATCGCACGAATGATCTTATTAATGATAGGTCTCAGTATAAAAGATAAAACTAAGTTGCGTAATTGTAAGCAGCAGCTCAGGCAAGTATCTTAACTTTGCATTTACTTTATGCAATGGACATGTGTAAGATAATATATGAACTATTTTTTTTTCATTGTTCAAATATCTTAACCTTGTATATACTTATGCAATGATTCTGTATAAGTAGGTTATTAAATTATAATCTATTGTACAAGTTCTTTAATTCTGTTATTATAAATCAAGATATATTTATTCTGTTTGTTAATTTCTAAGTATGGTTATACAAGTGTCCTCACTTGGATGATCATTATATTTAATCATATGTTATTACCTACTTATTGGTTTTCGGTATGTAGACGTGACCAGTGGCGAAGCTATGGTAAAAATATGGGGTCAATTGACCCCACTCAATTTTTAAAATCACTTAAAAAAAATTACCCCACTCAATTTTTAACCCCCACTCAGATTTTTTTTTTAAATTAAAGATACCCAAGCGGCCAAGCCTCAGTCCTAAATCTCATACATCAATATATGTTCAGCACTTCAGCCATAAAACAGAGAGAGAAGGGGCAAAGCCAAATCGCAAAAGGCAAAAGTCCAACCATGAACCATCAAAGCCTTTCACGAGTGGTCGGAGTGGGTACTGGTGACTGGCGAGCCGCGAGTGTGGAGACTAGAGTGTGACTCTATTCTACTGTGACTCTCTTGCAACCTTGTGCCCTTGCAGGTAACAGAAATTACTCTCTCTTTAATTTCTCCAACCACAGTTTTGTTTTCAAAAATCAATTGTAATTTTCCCCTTTTGTTAGTATTATTAAATTGGATATTTGGATGTATTTGTCTAACCCGAAAGTATAAAGTATTAAAAAAATTGGCCGCCAAATTTTTTATACCTTACTAATAATTTTGACCCCACTTATAAAACTTCTTGGCTTCGCCACTGTACGTGACTTAAAAGCCGTCTAACCTATTTGATCCGGCTAGACACAAACTTAAAAATATTGTTGTATAAGATAGAACTTTATTATTATCCAATTATTTTAGTTTGGATTCCCAACTAGGTATGAACACCCCGTACATGGGAAACTTTTGTGCGCCAAAGGCGGATAAGATGAATGATAATATCATTCTTGCGTGTAGTATTGATCAATACAGGGCATAACGGGCTAATCACCTCCCCCCCCCCCCCCCCGCGTGCCTGTAAGTTATGACGATTTGTAGATTAAGTTCTGTTTAACCTTTTCGAAAATAAAAAATAATGTTCATAGTCTGTCGACTGATCTCCATTTATAGTCAAAGTGGTCGGACCACCAAAACTCGGGGGAACAGCTGACCCTATAGAAGCCCAGACATGGGTTAAAGAGATAGAAAAGGCATTCGTAATTGCTAGGGTAGATGAGGGATAACAGACCACTTTTGCCACCTATATGATGAAAGGGGAGGCTAACTTTTGGTGGGAGGCAAATCAAACTAGGGCAGGAGAAGGTGTAGCTATATGAACTAGGCTTAAGACATTATTTTTCAAAAACTATCTATCAGCTAGTATGCATGCAAGGATGGAGGTGAAATTTCTGGAGTTAAAGCAGGAGAACATGACAGTGGCAGAGTACGTCGCAAAATTTAATGAGTTGGCTAGGTTCACTCCGCATCAAGTTGATACGGAGGCTAGGAAGGCGAGAAGGTTTGAGCTGAGATTAAAATCCTGGCTCTATAACAAGGTGGCGGTGTTGTAGATCTCTACATTTTCAACACTCTTGGAAAAGGCTATCAAAGTAGAGGAGGGAAGTGAGGCCATGAGCCTCTACAATAAGGAGAAAAGGAGCAAGGGTAAAGTCGAGGGAGCTGTGAAGGTGGAAACTAATAATGGGAGTAGAAGTGGCAATGGAAAGAGGAAGGTGAATAATTTTGGGAATATTCAGGTCAAGCAGGAAGGTGTGAAGAAGCAGGTTGTGCAGTGTAAGAATTGCAGGAAGAATCATTTCGGTGAGTGTCTGAAGGGTAAATTTATGTGTTACAAGTGCGGGCAGGAGGCCTATATCTCTCCCAACTGTCCCAATCCAAGGATGAACAGTGGGTGTTTCATGTGTGGGTCAATGGAGCATAAGATGAAGGATTGTCCAAAAAGGAGACTGGAGGCAGGGAATGTAACCACGGGAAAAGGCAGCAGGACTCTGGCAATCATAGGACCAACTTCATCAAACAAGCCAACAAAATCAACCGCAAGAGTCTTCAACATGACGGTCCAGGATACCATGGCAGCTGGTGATGAAACTCCAGGTATTATTCATATAACTTTTATTTTCGTATATATGATTTCCTTATATATATAGTAAATTATTTTATAAAGAAATTTTAAAGGAGGAATTTGAGTTCTATTAGAAATCAATTTTTTGTTTAATTGATAAGTAGGTTTTGTACCTACTTATTTGATATCTGTTACTTGAATTAGTTGCTCAAACTCATGTTTCTTAGTTACTTTTCATACATTTTGTGTTCTTTTTGTAGATTATATGCTTGGGAGCTGAAATCGCAAAGAATTGGTATGAAATCGCAAAGAAAAGCAATCCGAACATCGTTTGGGCTTTCATGTTCATTTCATGTTCTTGGCTTGGAACTTAGATTACATTGTAGGTCTTCTTCTTAGCTTTCTGGAACATCTTGAATCATTACAATTGGAGTTCGGATGCATGAGTTATAACCTTTGTAGCAACGGACGTTGAACTTCACTGTTTTGGGTGACCATTTACATAACAGCCACTTCAGAGCCAATTTCAACATTGCTCTAGTCCTTATTTCGAAAAGCTCAAAGCATGGAAGTTGTAGATCTACGTCTCCTCTTTTTGGATCATCTTGAATCATCAAAATTGGAGTTCAGACGAAGAAGTTATGGTCATATTCTCAAAAGATGTTAGAGCAGAAAAAGCACCCCCGCCGGGGCGGGCTTTCCCTTCACAAAATCCCTACCGAGGCGGGTATACCAGCTGTAAAACAGTGTGTATGCCAGCTGGGGCGGGCCCTTTTAGCCTTATACCCCCCACCGGGGCGGGGGTAAGCGCAGAAAAGACGTTTTTTGTCCGAATTTGAGTCCAAGAAGGATTGTTTTGATCCGATTGACTCAAGAACTTCCAAGAGGACTTAAAGACATATAAAGAAACTTATAAAATGAGGAGAATCACAAGGATTAGAAGGAAAGAGAGGATTCCATTATATTAGATTAAAATAGATTAGGACCAAAACTCTAGTTCTTATAAGATTTGGAGATTGAAGCAACTCGGAGACCATTGAAGATTCAAAGTAGAAGCAAGGAGGGAGCTTCAAATCTACAGACAACAGATTCTATCTTCTTATCTTCTTCTATCTTTGTCTTCTAATGTGTATTCAAGTGTGGATTCTTAGTTTTAATTCAATGAACTAATTTGTTGTTTGAGATTACAATGGATCTTATTGTGTAGTTTATTTTAATATGCTTCGCTATTAATTATTATGTTCTATTGTGAGGATTGTCTATTGTGATTTGGACTTAATTGCTTAATTGCCTAGCTAACAAATGATAATCTATATGAACTCAAGAGATGAAGTATAGGTTTAGATCTAATTATGATAGCATGTGTTTGTGATTTTTGCATAGATGGAATTCATGATTCCTGTTCAGGATAGAGATATGCCTTTACGCCATATGTAATCTTATAGAGAACTTGTGCTTTAAATCCTTTTTAATTATAATTTACATAAAGATATAGTGGATTAGTTAATTAGGGTGTCTTGCTTAATTCTATTATCTGTGGATTTAAATAAGTATGGGTATTATGCATCGAGAGGTGGTTTTATCTGCTTTAGTATTCTTGATTAACAATTCAGGATAGGGAATGATTGATGAGAAGTGTGTTAACTTAAATGAAGCAATAAGTGAAGTTGTGATCTTAAATCTCCGTAATCTTAATTTAACTAGTGGTAATTAGAATTAGTTTACTTATAAATTGAAATTCATTCGTTTAGATAAGATTGAGTTGGTTACGGGTTAGTACTTGGTGATTTTTATTAAACAATTCCTAGTGGGAATGATACTCTACTTTCACTTTATTACTTGTTGACCACGTATACTTGTGTGTTGTGCGTAATTAGATTTTACCCAACATTAATCAGATAGACAAGCTTTTTGTTGAATAATTAAAGATCAGTTCGATCAAATTTGATCGAGATCTACTTGCAATGATTGTGTATGCTATGTACCCTTGTATTTATAAGTTTTAAAATGGTGATTCCGGGGACGGAATCTTTATAAGGGAGGATGAATGTAATAACCCGATATTTTTTATATAATTAAATAAGAAATTTTGCGTATAAAATTTTTTTTATTTTAAAGGTGGAAATATGTATAAGACAAATCGTATGCATTTATGTGATAAATAAAAATATATTTATTACATGATTAATTACAAATAATTATATTTTAGAATTATTGATCATTATAAAGTATATTCTTATAATAATTAATTTTATAGTAGAAATGTTTTTATTATTTAGTTTCTATGAAAGTATGATTATTATATTATTTAATAATATATGGAATGATTATTAATTATTTTATTATATAAATTTTAGTTCAGAATATTAAGTTAATAATTTTAACTTAATTAATAATGCTATATATGCAAGATAAATCAGATATAGAATCTAAACCCTAATTCTGGATTTTGAGCAATGAATGAGAATAATAATATTATATTAATTATATTTCAGTGCTATAAATGAGTACTGTATATCTGTAAACTGATAATTGGTCAATTATAGTGTGACAGTAGAAAAACCTGGTATTACTGTGCTAAACCCTAAATTGAAACTCAAATTAAAGTACAAGATTTTTATGTAATCGTGATAATATGATTAACGACCGGAATTATAGATATTAACATTAAATAGGGAAAATCCTAATTTTTGAAAACTCTAATTAATATTTAGAAATCCTAATTGTCAAATTAGAAAATTCTAATTGCTAAATTAGAACATTTAATGTTAATTAGTGAATACCTAAACCTAATGTTCAATTATAAAGTATTTAGAAAACCTAAACTAATTAAGAAACCATAGATTTCATTTTTAGAAACTAATATTTTTATTTTATTTTATTTTAAACCCTAAATGAAATCTTAGAAATCTAATTTTTGGAAAACCTTAGGTTTAAACCCTAAGGGTTAAACCTTAAGGGTTTGTCAAGATTATATTTTTACCATTAAAATCAAAAGCCAAATGACTATTTTGCCCTTATTGCATAATTGAAGATAACTTGTGTATCTAGCAAAAATATGTAGTAGGTAACCAACCAAGATTGCACATGTGACTAAATATAACATATATCAGCCATAATTTATCAGCAAATGCAATGTATCATTAACATATATAAGGATCAAGAGGGAGAAAGTTCATTATTTACCCCATTTGTTCACAATACTCATCCAAGACCCTCTCTCTCTAAAACCCACGAAATCCTAAGGTGTTTCAGTCCCTAAACCAAGCCCCACTACTACTCATAACCAATCAGAAGCTAAGAATCAGAATTTGTTCATAGTGAGGCATAAACCCTAAACGAAATCTGATCTTTGATCCTCTATTAAATGTTAGAATTTTGTGTTAAAACATGTTGTTTATAGTGTAAATAAGTGATATGGGTTGTTAGATATTAGATCCATAACATCTATAGGCTCAGATTTAGTGTTTTTTAAAATCTGGAAATTTTTTAAAAGTGGTCTGACAACCGAATGTCAGACCTTCAAGATCTCAGCATGTTTATGTTTTTGGTGTTTTAGATGTTTAAAGTTGTAGTATGCTATGAGATCTGTATTCTGAAACTTGATTCAAGGTCAGAGCATGAACAGATTGCAAGTTATGGGTGGTCAAACCTCGTTGACTGACCATGACTGGACAAAATCAAGGTAACCCAGATCTTGCCCAGAACTGTCTGACAATGATTTTGTAGCTTATGATCTTGCAGATGTTGTGTGTTATAAGTTAGTTGTTATAACCATGTTGTAGTATGTTAGTTTAACTTTAGGTCCATGCTTTTAGAACCTCTAGATATCATATATACTAGATTTGGTGGCTGGTCAAAGGAGGTCAGACGTTCATGAACTCAGTTTTATTGGTAACCTAGAAAACTGATGAACATTACCACTGACAGACTTTGACCGGCATAGATCTGCTTGCTGTGATGTTGTTATGGTGAATTTTTGTAATAGATTTGTACCTTGTCATGTTGGCTACACACTGGACTCATTAGATCACAAAAATGTTACAAGAATAGCAAGTTGTGGAAGCCCAAAGTAGGCCTCACGAACTGTTCTTCATTTCTAGGTAACCCAGAAAATGAAGAACAGTTCTGACAGTCTTTTCAATGGCTTAGATCTTTCTGATTAATGATGTTTAGACTTGACTATTGTTCAAAACACGTTCTATGTTAGTTCCTCTACACAGCCCGACGTCTAGAACACCTTTATCATGAACAGATTTCACGATATAAGGCCACCAAGGTCGTTGACCGGCCATGACTTAATTTTTTGGGCAGCCCAGAAACGTGATGAACAGCTCTAACAGCCACTTTGCATGCTCAGATCTCCCTCGTGTTATGCTGTTTGACCATGTTTGTTGTTGGATCATATAGTATTGCACTAACACTACAAGATCTGACCAACAACATGCCCAGAAACATCATATATTGGAAATTAATGTTAGTCAAACATGTTATCTCGAAACTGGCGTATGAATGTTCTTGAGCCTCAAGAACACCTAAGGCGACGCTTTCTGTCGCTAAAGGCTATAGCGACAGACTTTTTAATTTTATTTAATTTATTTTTCAAAAATTATTTAAAAATAGAAATTAATTTCTAAAAATTACAAAAATAATTTTAAAATTTATTTCAAGTTATAAAAATTAACTTTTAATAATTTAACATATTTTTCATAAATATATGTATTTATTTAAATATTATTGATATTTAATTTATTTAATAAATGTATTAAATAAATTAATTAAAAAAGATTTTATTATATTAAAAATCATTTTAAATGATAATAATGTATTTAAAAATATTTTACGTTATAAAACATAACTTTTAATGTTTTATGATAAATTTCCTTAATTATTTAATATTAATTATATTAGATTTATTTAATAATAATATTAAATAAATTAGTTCAAAAATGATTTTAATATTATAAAAATCATTTTAAATGAAAATAAAGTGTTTAAAAATATTTTAAGTTATAAAATATAACTTTTAATATTTAAAGGTAATTTTCATTAATAATTTAATATTAAATGATATTTTATTTTTTTTAATAATTATATTAAATAAATAGTTTAAAAATAGTTTTATTAAATTTAAAATCATTTAAAAAGTAAATAAATGAATTAAACATATTTTAAGTTATAATTAATGACTTTTAATATTTTGATAAATAATGCATTAATATTTAAATATTAATGATAATTATTTAATAATAATTTTAATTGTTTTAAAAATTATTTAAGGGTAATGTTAATACTTTTAAAAATATTTTGAGTTATTATAAATAACTTTAATATTTTGGCAATGGTTTTATTAATAATTTAATATTAATTAAATATTAATGATAATAGAATTATTTAATATTTAAATCATTTTATAATGATTCCGGTGTTTGAAAAATTATAATAAATTATAATAATTAATTAAAAATTATTAGAAGTTATTTAAAAATAATATAACTAATATGTAAGTTATTTAAATCGAATATTGAACTGCAAACTAGAGTTCTAGACTCGATAATTACCCGATAAAGTCATCAGTACACCGAAATATTTCAGAAATTGATCTGCACTTATATAATTTGACTAAATATGTGTTTGTTTGTGATCCAATGACTGTTAAACATATGTGATAATGTGATTAGGTTATGTGTTGACTGCAAATAGCAGTACTATGTGATATGATATATTATTCTAATCGCATGAATGATCTTATTAATGATAGGTCTCAGTATAAAAGATAAAACTAAGTTGCGTAATTGTAAGCAGCAGCTCAGGCAAGTATCTTAACTTTGTATTTACTTTATGCAATGTACATGTGGAAGCTAATATCTGAACTATTTTTTTTTCATTGTTCAAATATCTTAACCTTGTATATACTTATGCAATGATTCTGTATGAGTAAGTTATTAAATTATAATCTATTGTACAAGTTCTTTAATTCTGTTATTATAAATCAAGATATATTTATTCTGTTCGTTAATTTCTAACTATGGTTATACAAGTGTCCTCACTTGGATGATCATTGTATTTAATCACATTGTGATACCTACTTATTGGTTTCCAATATGTATACGTGACTTAAAAGTCGTCTAAGCTATTTGATCCGGCTAGACACAAACTTAAAAATATTGTTGTACAAGATAGAACTTTATTATTATCCAACCGAATTGTTTTAGTTCGGATTCCTGATTATGTATGAACATCTCATACATGGGAAACTTTTGTTCGCCAAAGGCGGATAAGATGAACGATAATATCGTTCTTGTATATAGTATTGATCAATAAAGGGCATAACGGGCTGATCATCCCCCCCCCCCCGGTGCCTGTAAGTTATGACGGTTTGCAGATGAAGTTCTGTTTAATCTTTTCAAAAATAGAAAATAATGTTCATAGTCTGTCGACTGATCTCCATTTATAGTTAATACGTAGTTTCAAAAATTTGATATAGAGTTGATATGTTGTTATTATTGGTTCAGCTTACTTCACAATCGTTGATTCGTTGTAGAAGTATCGTATAAAGAAAATATTTAATTCTTTCAGCTAATATTTATTATTGTTATTACTTGTTGGGCAATCAAATGTTCATCCTTGCTTTAAATTTAAATGTTTTCAGCTAAGCATGATCAACCTAAAGGTTCAGGCAAGAACAAGGGAAAAGGAAAACTGACCGAATAAGTTTTATAAATACTGTGTAATAGTTAAACTTTATTAAGACAATGATATTTATTATCTATGATGTAATGAATGTTTAAAGGTTGCGTACCTGAGATTTAGACTCTGATAAATATAAATTATGTTTGGTATCTATATTATTGTTATTATTATTAGTATTATTTCGCTCATAGAAATGGTATCGTGAAGCACCGAGTTCGGGTTTCAAGTACCTGAATTTGGGGGCGTCACACACATAAAGATATAGTGAATTAGTTAATTAGGTTGTTTGGCTTAATTCTATCATCTGTGGATTTAAGTTAATATGGGTTTAATGCATCGAAAGATGGCTAATTCTACTTTCGTGTTCTTGATTAATGAACTAGAATAGTTAATTAGATTGAAAAGAAGTATGATAATCTGAGTGAAGCATAAAGTGAAATTGTAGGCTTAATTCTCCATTATTTGACTAAAATTTATGGTAGTTAGTTGACTTGATTTGCTTTGATTTTTGTTTATTAGTTTTTCATTAATTTCAGTCATTAATTCGGTTAGTTTAATAAAATTGAAATAATACAAAGCTTGTACTTGTTAGATTAAAATTGATTTCTGTCTTTAAGGGAACAATACTCAACTTATCAATATATTACTTGTTGATCACGTATACTTGCGTGTCGTGCTTAATTAGAATACACCCAACAGCACTAAATTGAACTATTTTCGTCTAAAGTCCTTGTTCGCAGTATAATATTATGGACGCTGGTTTATCATTAAAATGTTATCATTGTAAATAAAAACATAGGTCCACAGAAATAAACTACGGATTCTAAGTTATAAAAACCTAATTGCAAATTATGTTTGCTATTCTCTTTCATCGAAAAATGGTTCAATCAACTTGAGAGCGCATAGCCGACTAGCAATCAAGCATATCTACAGATAAACATCACCAAAGATCGGTAATCTGTAATTTCATATTTTGAATTGATTGATTTATTTTGCCATGGATTTGTTTGATGAAGAATCATTTCATTCAATATCAAGTACTGAGGAAAAATTGCATGATCATAATGATGAAACTGCTTTAGTTGAGGATATCATTCCTTATATTGGTTAAATATTTGATACATTGGAAGATGCTAAAAGTTTTTACAGAAAATATGTGAAACATGTTGGATTTGAAGAATGAATAAAAACTAGAAGAAAATATGTGAGATCTGAAGTTTTTTTCTAGATTGCATCAGTTTCGTAAAGCTGGATATAGGGTTGTTAAGAAAAATGAGATTGTCATTGATGATGAAGATAATACTATGGTTAAGGGAAAGCGGAGGAGGGACTTAATTGATAGAACAGAATGTAGAGAAAAATTTTATATTGTGCATGATAGGAGTAAAGATAAATGGTTATGTCTACACTTGAATTGAATCACAATCATGAATTTGTGTCCCCTAAAAAAGTTTCACAAATTCAAACACACAAAAATATTTAAGGAGTTGCTAGGGATTTGATTGAAACCCTTAATAGATTGGTCCAAGTAGGATGATGAATGTTCTAAGCTCATTGGGAGGAGGTATGAACAATGTTGGGCTCTCTGAAATGGATGTGCAAAATATAATTAGAGATATTATATGTGATAGTATTGATTCAACTGATACATAGAGTGCAATAGATTACTTGAGAAAGTTGCACTGTGATAGTCTGAGTAGAGTTTATTTTACTGTCAAATCAGGCATGAATAATCGCATCGGATGTATTATGTGGGTAGATTATCGATTAATACTGGCTTATCAAAATTTTGGTGATGTTGTTACTTTTGATACCACATACCGAGTAAACAAATATTCCATGCCATTTGTTTCTTTCACGGGTGTAAATCATCATTACCATTCTGTACTGTTTGGGTGTGCACTCTTGAGTGATGAGACAAAGGATATATTTGTATGGTTGTTTGAGCAGTAGTTTGAAGCAATGAATTACAAACATCCCATAACCATTGTCACTGATCAAGATCGTGCTATGTCAAATGCGATTGCTAGGGTTTTTCCTAATAAACACCATTGTGTACCTGGCACATTAGCAAAAAATATCTTGAAAAACTTGGGCATATCTATTCATCACTTCTAACTTTTAAGTCATATTTTAACTACTGCGTCTTTAAGTGTTTGATTATTCAAGAATTTGAGGATAGATGAAATTTGTTTCTTGAAAACTATGGTCTGCAGAATCACGAATGGTTGAAATCTCTGTATGAATTAAAAGAAAAATGGATTGGGGTGTATTCAAAAAAATTCTTCACAGTGGGAATGACTACTACTTCTTGGAGTGAAAGTATGAACAATTTTTTTGATGAATTTGTCAATACTTCCACGAGGATTAGAGATTTATTTTAAAGTCCCAGAAAGCTATTGAGAAGCAACACATCAGAGAGAGACAATATGATTATATCACAATCAATCGTGCAAGAAAATTTGTTATTGGAGATCCGTTAGAGATGCATGTAGCTAAAATATATACCAAAGAAATGTTCTGGCATTTTCAAATTGAACTGACAAAATCGCACAAGTTAACTTCTTAAAAGGTGTCTGAGTTGTCAACTTCTGATTCAAAAAACTACTTGGTGTTCAAAGTGATAGTTCTTGAATCTCGCCGCATGTATTTCACAGTTGTGCAATATATAGATACCGGGATGGCGAAATGTAATTGCAAAATGTTTGAACATTCTGGTACTATATGTCGTTACATTCTCAAGCTCCTAACTTTAAAGAAATTAGTTGAGATTCCTAAAGAACTAATACACAAGCGATAGACTCAAGATGCTAATAAAACTAGCTGTGTTGCCCCGTACGTTCCCACCTCGGGCACAGATTTTGCCGAGACACAAATCGGTCGGTTAAATCATTTAACCAAACAATTTCTGGGTTTTGTATTCGATGTTTCATCTTCCTTGGAAGCCACTAGATATGTTGATGAAATAATAGATCGTGCGAAAAAATTGTGCCCAAAATCCCTGCTGAATGTGTCAAAATAAGATCAGACGATAATGTGCAACCTTTTATCAAGATCGAGGATGCTATGAAATTGCACGATGATGATGTTGATGATGTTGATGTTTCCAATGATCCTGTATTTGATCCAATATGTTCACAGACAAAAGGTTGTAAAAAAGTAACACGGTTAAAAAGTGGTGTTGAACAATTCGCATGACAGAAGGCACTTCGAAAGTGTGCAATATGTGGAATATTTATAAACCATGATAAGCGAAACCATTATAAACCTTTGGGATTGCAAAGGCCTGAAGCTTCATAATTTCATTCTCTGTATAGATTTTGAGAAATAGTTACTTGGGCAGTGTTATTGTTTGCTTTTGTTCTATCTCTGTATTTACATGCATATAACTACATGTTAACAAAATCTTTTTGAATTGTGAATCTTCTTTGTATGGATTATTGTGAATTTGTAGGCCTCCCTTTCGCAGTATTAAACTGCGGACGCTAAAAGAATGAAGCAACATCATTTTAATTAATATGCCATATCCGTTTTAATTAGTAGGTCCCGTCCGCAGTATTAAACTGTGAACTCTAGAATGTAAAAGAACGGGAAAACGACGTCTTTTTTTTAAAAAAGTCATGTCTGCAATATTAAACTTCGAACGATAGGTCAAACAGACTACCAGGATGGGTCAATTATTTAGCTTTTTTATGCAAACCCTACAAGTGTCGTCACAACATATTGTGATAGAACTCTAAGGTTTTTATAAAAGAGCTAAACAATTAACCCATCCTGGCAGCACATTTCTTGTTAAATGATAAACCCTATGATAGCTTTTTGAAACTTCTCTATATAGACTTTAGACTAGTATTTTCTATATGGAATTCTTATTAAATTTTAAAGCTCAAAATCCTCTATTTCTCTTTCATATTGTTAGCCCAACAACATGAATTTTTAGCACACTTCCATGCAATGATACCAATATAAAAGAAGAAATAGAAAATTATGGAGCCTTAATTCGAACCAAATCATGCTTTGAACTATGGAATTTGTAGTATTTATTATAGAGACCTAGCGTCCGCAGTATTAAACTGTGGATGGGACTTCTCAGATTCTGACTTTCTCACTATCGCAGTGTATCTTTTAATCTGACCTAGCGTCCGCACTATTAAAATGTAGACAGGACTTGTGAGTTTCATGGCATCGTTTGGTTAAACCGGACGGTAGTTTAATTTTCAAAAGGAGTTAGAGTTCGCAGTTTAATACTGCGGACTAGAGAATTTTTAGGGAAGGGTATTTTGGTCATCTGTCATGTCCGCAACAATAAACTGCGAAATACTGAAAATTGCACTATAGACGAGAGCAATATAAGTCGTTAAATATCCAGATGGACGATCATGATTTGTTATAAGGATACACTTTTTTACAATGTTAACTATGGATCAGCCCCCATATATATATATATATATATATATATATATATATATATATATATATATATATATATATATATAGATTCCATCCATGGCAACCGGTTGCCATGGACACTGTTCTAGCAACCCACTTTCGGACCGTTGATCAACTTATTGAAAAGGCTTAGATTGAAACTCAAAATATACCCAGCCGGTACAACTAGTAGTGCCTAAAAAACAGGTTATACCGATTTTTATTTTAATATAAGGGCCCCACATGGTCAACATATTGTCAGTTTGTTTAAATAAAATGAATTTTTAATATTAAATAATGCCCGACCGGCACAGCTTGTATCGGCTATGCCTTTTTTATTTTATTTTTTAAGCATTTCCCAATTAATAGTCATGACTCAGCACATTGCGTAAACTTAAAAATATATAAAATACTCCCGGCCGCTACAAGCTCCTCCGGCTGTTAATTAAAAAAAAACCCCAACCGGCACAAGCTGTTCTGGCTTGGAGTAAAAAAAATTTAAAAATTCTTTTGGCCCTTAAAAGCACGCTGACGTGACTTAGATTAATTATTTCCAAATATTTGCACCTCACAAGATTCGAACTCGCAACCTTCTGCTTCAAACTCTCGTCATATGACCACCCAAGCACCACGGGCCTAGCTGTTCATTTCTCCCAAGGATTAGTCTTTATACTAAAGCATTACATTTCCCCCAAAATCTATATATATTGACATTTTCTCTTGTTTACGATTTATTTTTATATTAATATTAATAATAAAGTGGGTTTGTTAAAATAGAAAAGCGTTCATTATTATTATTATTATTATTATTATTATTATTATTATTATTATTATTATTATTATTATTATTTATTATTATTATTATTATTATTATTATTATTTAATATTATTTTAAATTTTTAATTTTATACTCGTTGAAACAGTTAAAAATCTTTTAAGAAAAAGGGGCAATTGTCTTCTAAAATTAATATTAATAATAATAATATAATTAATATTAATATTAAAAATATTATTATTAATATAAAAATAAATAGTAGTCTTAATAAAATATACATTATGTTTACCCCAAAATCTATATATATTATTATTATATTAAGTTTAATATTATTGTTATTATTACTATTAATATTATTATATAAATTATTATTATTATTTGAGTATGAGAGTATGATAATCATGTATTAATAATAATGTGATTATCAATATTAGAAGTACAGATTATACCAATACTACTACTGCATAACATTAACATGAATAGTACGGATTACATGTTCATTTTTATAAAATAAAAAAAAATAGCATAAATAATACAACTGACGCCTATTTTTTTGGCTCAGAAATCCCTAGCACTCGATAGTGATTTCGCTTTTCGTGGTCGGTTTCAAAGCCGCAAATTGCACATTTTCGATGAGGCTTAGAAGGAATGATTTTCTCGAGTGCACTCTTGACTCTAGATTATTTTTTGCGGCCATTTGTCTGAAAAATAAAAGGCAGCAAAAACTCTTCTTCTGCTTCCACCTCTGCATCTTTATCATCATTATCGTATCCCATATCATGATTTGGATCTCCAGCCGTGCAATCAATGTCGCCATCTGGCAGTTCAGTAATATTCTCATTCGAATCATACTGGTCAACCAACGCTTTTCCTCGTGCATTCAGTTTAAGAACAATTTTATAACCTCGAACTGAGCAAGCCACTTTGCTCGCTAACTCCTGGTAATCACTCATCAAATGATTATAACGCATTGCTTGATCTTGTTCGAAGTCAGCAGCTGTGGTGTTAAAGAGTAAGTCTTCACCATTGCTTTAGTTCGCGTCTCTTATCCACCGTTGAAGAATCATGTCGCTCGGTATTTGTGAAATACTCTTTGCTATGAAATATCTCAAGATGTGCCTGCATAATTCACCAAAGTGAGAAAATATTTCGCAGTTACATGTTACTGATCCCAGTTGACGATTGTTGACAATTTCTTTATATCTTCCACCACTTTCAGTTGCATCTGCATTATACACTGCATAAACCTTATTATCAGTGACACACAACTCACTAAGTTTATGAACATTGTATTTCATGGAATCGACAAATTGACGTTGGAAACGTCTAAACATCTCTTTTGTGTACACTTGTGCAGCATGAACTTCTAAAGATGAACCGAGTACTATAATCCTTTTACGATGTTTTGTTATGTAGTCGGCCTTCCTCTCTTTGATAAATTGTTTTTCTATAGCCTTCTAACTCTGCAGTAAAAAATATAGCATACTTGTTGATGCATTAACGTACTCATCAAAAAAACTATTCATGCTCTCACTTCTTCCAGTGGTAGTCATTCCCGCGGCAAAATATCTCTTTGTATATGTTGGAATCCATTTCTATCGTACATCATACAAACTTCCAAGCCATTCATTGGTATACAATTCATAGGAACTTATCAGAATATGCCAACGCTCTTCAAATTCCCCGATGGATAATGAATTATACACATAGTTGTTAAAATCATTTTTGAATGATGGGTGCTTAGAATAAACATGATGCAATTTTTCAGGAAATTTATTGCCAATATGCCAAGAACACAATAAATGATAACTACAAGGAAGTACTGTAGCAATAGCATTACTCATGGCTCTGTCTTGGTCAGTGATGATGGTTGTAGGTGCCTTGTAGTCCATAGCTTCAAGCCATGTCTGTAATACCCAAACGAAAGTGTCCTCTATCTCGTCTCTTAACAATGCAAATCCAAATAATATAGACTGATAATGGTGGTTGACCCCGAAAAATGGAACAAACGGCATACCATACTTATTTGTCCGGTATGTACAATCGAATGTCACAATATCTCTCAACCGTTGATACATAAACCTTGATCGGGCGTCAACCCACAAAATACAAGCTATGCGATTGTTTTCACCGGGTTTCACTCGAAAAAAGATTTACTTGCACTTCCGGATGCAAGTTTTTTCAAATAATTGACAGCAGCTTGTGCATCATTTTCATCTGCAGAATCACGCCTTAAATCTCGCACCACATTCTCAACATTTACATTAGAGAAAGGAACATTTTGCAACCCACCGCCCATTGTGCTCAAAACATTCATCATCTTACTAGGACCAATACCGTACTTATTTAAAGTGTCAATTAATTTTCTGGCAACAAGAGTAATATTTTTGTGTGTCTCAATCAAATCTACTTTGGTATGGGTCATTAAGTGATGATTGTGCTCTAATTCAACAGTAGTAATACGCCAATTGTCTTCTTTCTTATTATGGTCAACATATATTCTAGCTTTGCACAATGTTCGTCCTATAGAGTCTCTCTGTCTAGTTATTTTATTACTACCATCTTCATCATCAGGTAAACTCTTGCCAACAATTGGTGTACCGGCTTTTTTACATGCATACATCCTAGATCTTACATCATTCGTATTAGCATGTTTATGACTAGTTGCAATTCTAATCTCAAATCCATTTTTACGAGCATATGATCTATAAAAATTTTCAACCTCTTCCAACTTACAAAATAATTGACCAACGTACGGAACAATTTCAAATTTACTACTTTCAACTTCACTAACAAACTCAAATGTATTTTCACAATTTAAACTTGCAACAGAATCTGAAGAAGTAGATAAAAATATTTTCTTGTGGATATTATATGACATTTTGAAAAACTTACTTTTGAATGTGGGTGAAGAATTTTGCTTGATCAGAACTTCAATGTGCAGGTGGGAAGTGAAAGTGGGTAACCAGATGAAACAAATTCTGAGTAGATGTGAAAAGAGAAATTAATATCCGAGAGCATAAACCAAACTGTAGGAGATGTGGGAAAGGAAGGATAGAAAGATAACTTGAGAAAATAGCAGCTTGCAAGAGAATATTAAAAGGGCAAAAAGACCAGCCGCTACATGTTGTAGCAGCTAATGCTCAAGAAGTGAAACTTATTTACTTTACCACTCCCAATGTCAGCTTTTCCCATTCCCATAGTGTACATGATAGTTTTTATCATTATTATGTTTGACCATGTTGGTATACACAAAAAATTGTCCTTTTCTATCTCTCAAGGACATATAATAAAATATTTAGTATAATAATAAAAAAATTATAAGCCGCTACAATATGTAGCGGTTCTATTCAAACCTCTGTATAATAAAATAATAATAATATATATATATGGGGAATAATAAAATAATAATAATATTAAAATTATAAGCCACTACAATATGTAGCGGTTTTGTTATGTATAATAAAATAATAATAATTATAATAATAAAATAATAATAATAATAATAATAAAATAATAAAAAGTTTATAAGCCGCTACAATATGTAGCGGTTTTGTTTGTAAAGTAAAATAATAATAATAATAATAATATATGGGGGGAAATGTAATGTGTTAGTATAAAGACTAATCCTTGGGAGAAGTTAGCAGTTAGGCTCGTGGTGCTCGGGTGGTCATATGACGAGGGTTTGGAGTGGGAGGTTGTGAGTTTGAATCTGGTTAAGAGTAAATTTTTGAAATAATTCTTTTAAAGGCGAAGGGAATTTTTTATATTTTTTAATTGCAAGCCGGCACAGCTTGTACCGACCGACCCTTTTTATATTTTTTTACTCTTTATTATTATTATTATTATTATTATTATTACACTTAATAACATAAGTATATAATTGTTTTATGCATGAAAACTGATCACATAAGTTTTATGCACACAAACACTATATAATTGTTTAAATTTATTGTGAAACATTCAAACATCTGCAGAGCTTGTTCCATAATAAATGAGATATATGATGATAACATGCACATAGCAGTGCAACTGTTTGACCAATAAATTTAGATACATGAAAACTAATATACGGTGATGGGTGTTAATTCTGATTATTAAAATTATTATTGTTGTTTTTGTCATGCATGTTATTATTATTATTATTATTATTATTATTATTATTATTATTATTGTTGTTGTTGTTATTGTTGTTATTAATACACTTAATAAGTATTATTGATATTGTTTTTGTCATGCATGTTATTATTATTATTATTATTATTATTATTATTATTATTATTATTATTATTATTATTATTATTATTATTATTATTATTATTATTATTATTATCTAAATCTTAATACTAATAATGGATTAATGTTGTATTTTTAGGTAAAAGATGGACAGCTGGGAATATGGTCCAATTGATCTAAGTGTTCTCCATGATCAACAAGATCATGTATCAGATGACATATATCATGAGAAAGATAGGGAAAAACTAGGCTCGAGTCAATATACTGAACAAAAATATAATCAGTGGAATTTGACAAAAGAACAAAAAATTCTTTTAGATAAATGTGAAATTGGAGTTTTTACACCAAACTGACATTGGTCTCATATCTGCCCTCGTCGAGAGATAGCGGCCGGAGACCAATACTTTTCATTTAAACTATGGATAAATAACAATCACGTTAGAGAATGTTCACTTTATTTTTGGGTTACCGGTGGTGGGCAAACCCTTAACGTGTCCCCTATCTGTCACCAATTTGAATTATTTTAGGGATTGTTTTGGAGTTAAATTAGCTGGTGAATATTTTAGTTCAAAAAAGCGCAGTGCAATTATGACGCCCCCAAAATTAGGTATACATCACCCATCTTGGGTCGTCAGATACATAGTACAGAATACAAATACAACTTTCTAATACAACTGTCGTGTACAATACGACAAAACATAAACTGTGAGTTTGAATACAAATATTATCTTCTAGAGAGTATTCATACTCAAAAGGAGTCCTCATTACATTTATTAACACACCATTACATAGAATAGTGAGGACTACTAACTAATACTATTATTCGGACCATCACTCCGTTCCCCGACTTGCCCCAGCTACGTTCTCATTTCCTGAAGAGAACAGTGAAAGAAAGGGTGAGCTTAACTAGCCCAGTAAGAAATATTATGACTAAGATAATGCAGAATAAATTATCATTAGCCTTCAACAATGTTAAACTGATAAAATATAATAGACATCAAGTTTAACTGTAGCGGAACAAGTAATCCATTAAAAGAGTCAAGTAGAAAATAAACTCTACTATCTTTTATGATTTAAAAGGTTTTTCAACACTGTGATCGCTGGGACTCAGCTTAATAAAATAATCCACATCATCGAATCACCCCTGCACTACGGCCAAGGATATTCGTGTATTCATTAATGGTCATGATTATGCCAACAACTGTCCATCAATGCACTACGGGCCAATGAGGACTTTTACCACATCATTTGTAACATTACGGTCATGATTATACCGAATAATCCCTGGTCATAATCATACCAAGTCCATCTATGCACTACAGGCCACAGATGACTTTCAACATTTTATAAACATGAGGATGATGACAATGATATAAGAATTCAATAAAACAAGTTCAAGAATTAATTTATCCAAGAATTTACAATGTCCAAATTGTCAACATGATACTGCTTTGTGGAGTAAAATTCAAGAATGCTTAGAAGAATATTTTCTTGAAAAGATACTGGATGAACCGCAATTATCAAGGATATTCCACTAATTTCATAGAGTATAGAAGTTAAAACTTAACCAACTGAGTATAGTAAAGAATGGAATAACAAAAGAAATTACCCGGCATGCGATAGACCACACAGACAGGTTATTCCAACAGAATAATAAATAATGGAACCAGGTCCGGCGTAAATGCACAGACAGGATATTCCGACAGAATAATAAATAATGGAACCAGGTCCGGCGTAAACGCACAGACAGGATATTCCGACAGAATATTAAATAAAGGAACCAGGTCCGGTGTAAAACACACAGACAGGATGTTCCAACAGAATAATAATAAAAACGGAACCAGGTCCGGTGTAAAACACACAGACAGGATGTTCCAACAGAATAATAGAAGAATGTCACCAAGTATAGGGTAGACCGCGTATACAGGTTATTCCAACAGAATAATAAGAAATGGAACAACAACAGTTCTCTTCATGAATAAGAAAGAATAACACCCCTTACCGTTTTAAAGAAGAACTGAAATAAGGAAGTAGTTAAGTAGCAGAATACTCTTCTTCTATCTCTCTGTAGTTTCTCTCTATAGTTTCTTTCTCTAGAGTTCAGTGAATTCGTAAGAAATAATGAAGGAATGAGCTGCTATTTATAGAAAAATAGAATGCATAGTAACTAATCCATGAACGGTCCAGATTGATTACTTTAATCTGACGGTCCATATTTAAAGAAAATCTTTTAAATAAAATATAATATATTCTATTTATAGAATAACTTTAATAAAGTATTATGTTTTATATAAAAAGATGTTTCTGTTTTATTACGTTAATAATACGAATAAAACAAAACGTCATTATCGCTAAATAATTCATATTATTAACTGACAATAATTGAATCAAACTGAGTGACTTCTCACATAAGCATTAATAATCAATATCGTGTGCTACTATGCAACCACACGTATTACTGTACTTTTATTACCGAGTAGTTCAACAGTATCAATGGTAAAACTTCCGCCGTAATTTTTAATAAAATATTTTTGTCGTTTTCTCAATCCGACAATAATTCCGTTGTGGGGTCCACCAATGATTGTGCCGTTGTACGAATATTCCCTGTTAAAACGAATATTCCCCGACCAATCGAATATTTTATAACAACTTGCGTACTTTATAAAATTTATAAATATTACCCACAACTATAACATTATATCAAATTAACTCCATAATATTCAAAAATGATATTTATAGAAAATTCATCTTTATTTATAAAAGTTGGGGTCTTACAACCTCCCCTTCTTATGAAATTTCGCCCTCGAAATTAGGGTACGTACCTGGTATGTCGAAGAGGTAAGGATACCTTGATTTCATTTCAGATTCTAACTCCCAAGTCATTTCCTCAACATCGTGGTTTCTCCACAAAACTTTGACTTGAGGTATAACCTTGGAGCGTAGAATATGTTCCTTCTTATCCAAGATTTGAACAGGAACTTCTTCATACGTCAAATCCTCCACTATTTCGTCCGGTTCTAACTCAATAATGTTGTTCGGGTCTTCCACATATTTTCGTAACATGGATATGTGAAAAACGTTATGAACACGAGACATACTTGGCGGTAAAGCGAGTCTATAAGCCACAGTTCCTACTCGATCGAGGATTAAAAATGGACCGATAAATCGAGGATTGAGCTTTCCTCTTTTTCCAAATCTCGTAACTCCTTTCCATGGAGCAACACGTAAGAACACATGATCTTCTATATCAAATTTCACGTCCTTTCGATGAAGATCAACATAACTCTTTTATCGATCTTGTGAGGTTTTTATACGTTGTCGGATCGTTTGAATCTTTTCTGTAGTCATACGTACCAACTCCGGTCCCAACAACGTTGCTTCACCCACCTCATCCCAGCATACTGGAGAACGACATTTTCTTCCATACAATGCTTCGAATGGAGCCATGCCAATACTTGCTTGATAACTGTTGTTGTAGGAAAACTCCACCAATGGTAAGAACTTGTCCTAACTTCTCTTGAAGTCAAAGACACAGAGTCTTAATAAATCTTCTAGAGTTTGAATAGTCCTCTCTGATTGTTCGTCCGTCTGAGGATGATATGCCGAACTAAATCATAAATCTGTGCTCATAGATTTTTGTAAACTAACCCAAAATCGTGAAGTGAATCTTGGGTCTCGATCAGAAACTATGGATACTGGCATACCATGCAGTCTTACAATCTCGTTTATGTACATACGAGCAAGACGTTCAAGTGTATAAGTTTCTCGTATCGGTAAGAAATGAGCAGACTTGGTCAATCTATCAACAATGACCCAAATCGCATCTATACCTTGAGAAACCTTAGGAAGACCGGTAACGAAATCCATGGTAATGTGCTCTCACTTCCATTCTGGAATTTCAAGTGGTTGCAATGGACCTTTTGGTACTTGATGCTCCGATTTGACTCGTTGACAAGTTAGACACCTTGAGATAAACAACACTATCTCTCTCTTCATATTGCTCCACCAAAATGTATGACGAAGATCATGATACATTTTGATACTTCCAGGATGGATTGCAAACGGTGTGTTGTGCGCCTCCATCATGATTTCATACTTTAAATCAGGGTTGTTAGGAACACAAAGTCTGGAGTTGACTCGAAGTATTCTTTCTTCATCGATTCTTGCTTCCGGCATAGCACCTTCTTGCACTTTCTTCCTCATACGCATCAGCTCCAGGTCTGTAGCTTGAGCAGCTTTAACTTTATCGATTAAAGTTGGTTCTACTCGTATATTCGCCATCATCACATGGGTCCCTGGAGTCTTTAACTCTATCTCCATCCTTTGCAAGTCACATAAAATGGGCCTTTGTGTTGACAATATTGCACTCGTACTTGCATATGATCTTCTACTCAATGCGTCAGCTACCACGTTCGCTTTTCCAGGATGGTATTGAATGGTATGATCATAATCTTTCAACAGTTCAAGCCAACGTCGTTGTCGCATGTTGAGTTCCTTTTGAGTGAAGAAATATTTTAGGCTTTTATAATCCGTAAAGATCTCCACCTTCTCCCCATACAAGTAATGCCTCCAAATTTTAAGTGCAAAGACAACAGCTGCCAACTCTAGATCATGAGTAGGATAATTCCTCTCATATTCCTTGAGTTGTCTTGATGCATAGGCTATGACTTTTCCATGTTGCATGAGAACGCATCCCAACCCTTTGCTCGAAGCATCACTGTAGATGACAAATCCCTCCGAGCCAGATGGTATTGTTAGAACAGGTGCTGAAATGAGTCTCCTCTTGAGTTCTTGAAAACTCTACTCACATTCTTCGCTCCAACCGAACTTTGTATCTTTTCGAGTCAGCTGAGTTAATGGAGTAGCGATTCAAGAAAATCCTTCCACGAATCTCCGATAATAACCAGCTAAACCAAGAAAGCTACGTACTTCGGTCACTGATTTAGGTTGCTCCCAGCTTTGAATAGCTTCAATCTTTGCCGGGTCAACCGATATTCCACGACTTGATACTACGTGCCCAAGGAATGCTACCTCCTCCAGCCAGAACTCGCATTTCTTCAACTTGGCATAAAGCTTGTATTCACGAAGTTTTTGGAGTACCAGCCTCAAGTGTTGCTCATTATCTTCACGGCTTTTGGAATAAATAAGGATGTCATCAATAAAGACGACCACAAAATGATCCAAATATTCCTTGAATACCCGGTTCATCATATCCATGAAGGCAGCAGGAGCATTAGTCAATCCAAAGGACATGACTAGGAATTCATAATGTCCGTACCGAGTTCTAAAAGCCATCTTTGGAATATCCTCAGTTCTAACCTTCAGCTGATGATATCCAGAATGAAGATCGATCTTTGAAAAGAATTGTGCTCCTTGCAACTGGTCAAACAGGTCATCAATACGTGGCAATGGGTACCTGTTTTTGATGGTGACATGATTCAACTCCCGATAATCAATACAAAGTCGCATACTTCCATCTTTCTTCTTCACGAATTGCACAAGAGCACCCCAAGGAGAAGTACTAGGACGAATAAAGCCAATATCTAACAATTTCTGCAGTTGGATCTTTAACTCCTGAAGTTCAATAGGAGCCATTCGATATGGGGCTTTGGAAATGGGTTTTGTACCGGGTTCAAGGTCGATAGAAAATTTAATTTCACGCTCTGGGGGTAGGCCAGGAAGTTCTTTAGGGAATACGTCAGGGAATTTATTAACAATAGAAATATCATTCAAAACTGACGTATTTTTATTTTGATCCGTGACATGAGCTAAGAAAGCTTGACATCCGTTTTTTAATAAACGAATAGCTTTATGGCTTGAGATGACAGCGATTGATTTTAATGGTTTGGTTGCTTGAATTCGCATAATAGGTCGATTAGGAATATGAAAGCTAACAACCTTACGAAAACAATCAATTTTTGCATGATGAGTAGTTAACCAATCAATTCCTAGAATCACGTCAAATGCAAGTATTTTTAATGAAATCAGATCGACAGGTAATGTGTGGGTACCAACTTGAACCAAACAAGACTTATAAACCGTGGATGTAATGAAGGTTTCTCCCAATGGAGTTTCAACAGATAAATCAAAGTCTAATTTCTCCGGAGTCAAATTTAATCGATGAGCGCAAGTAGGAGAAATAAAAGAATGGGTAGAACCGGTATCAAATAAAGTATAGACTTCGTTAGAGTTTATGATAAGCTTACCCGTGATGACCTCATTCGGGTTCCTTGCTTTCTGAGAGGTCACAACAAACGCTCTCCCTTGCACTACCGGTTTTGACTTTTCTGGGACGGCCTTTGGTGTCTCCATCTTGGCTGAACTTGTTTTTGGTAAACGACAAAATCGAGCTAAATAACCTTCTCTTCCACAATTATAACATGCTTTAGACGGCATCGCGCAGTTTGGACTGATGTACCCCTCCCCTCCGCATTTGAAACATATGATAGGTGGTCGTTCTCCTTCCTTAACAACGGGTGCTGGTGCTGACGTCTTTCCATCATTGTTGAATCTCTTCTTCTTGAAATGACCATTCTTATTATTTTGGCCCTGATTACCACCGAAGTGGTTACCATTTCTGGCCTGTTGATTCCCTCCACGCTTGTTGTCACCTCTTCGATGACTGCTCTCACTGGTATTATCATTTTGCCGACTGCTCTCTTTTGGTTGCGTTGACTCGTTATCGCGCTCCACTAACTGAGCCCTATTCACAACATCTGAATACAAACATAATTTATGAGAAATAAGATGTTGATGTATCTCAGGTTTCAAACCTCGCAAAAACATTCGCGTCATTCGCTCTTTATTATCCACCAAGTGGGACGTAAACCGGGACAACTCAGCAAATTTAGCCTCATACTGCGACACGGTCATATTATTCTGCTCCAATTTGATGAACTCCACCTCCTTCATGTGACGAACACTTTCGGGAAAGTATTTGTCATTGAACAGCTCTTGGAACTTCTCCCAAGACATCTTCAGTGCGGCAGGTTGAGTACGCTTAATCGATTCCCACCAGTAATCTGCCTCTCCTCGCAACATAAAGGCAGCAAAGGGAACCTTTTGCTCCTCAGAGCATCCCAAGACATCAAATATCTTGGTAATCTGCTTTATCCATGTTTTCGCTATAAGTGGTTTTGGCTCTCCCTTAAACTCTGGTGGTCCCAGCTCCTTGAACTGTTTAGCGGTGACCGTCCGAGAGTTTTCAGTGTTTTCACCTATATTTTGGACAGGAGTCGCTCTCGCCTGCTGTTGCATGAACTGCATAAAATTTCTGAATATTCCATCATTCATCATCTGGTCAGTGTTGTTGTTTGCATGAGGATTGTCACCTTCCTGATGCACATTATCCTGATTATTGATATGTGGTGAATCAACAGTCGCCTGTGCTCTATTGCTATTCTCAACATTCTCAGATGCCATTTTCAGATACTGCCACAAAATAAAAGTTAATTGATATGTCATATATTATCCTTATATTATGACCGACCAATTAAATACCATGCAAATAAACTTAGGTAGGTCATACTAGCGAAGGAATTCCCCGTTTCTCCCCTCCTAGTTCTATTCTCACATCTTAGCCAGGGATCATATCCCTAAGCTCTGATACCAACTGTGACGCCCCCAAAATTAGGTATACATCACCCATCTTGGGTCGTCAGATACATAGTACAAAATACAAATACAACTTTCTAATACAACTGTCATGTACAATACGACAAAACATAAACTGTGAGTTTGAATACAAATATTATCTTCTAGAGAGTATTCATACTCAAAAGGAGTCCTCATTACATTTATTAACACACCATTACATAGAATAGTGAGGACTACTAACTAATACTATTATTCGGACCATCACTCCGTTCCCCGACTTGCCCCAGCTACGTTCTCATTTCCTGAAGAGAACAGTGAAAGAAAGGGTGAGCTCAACTAGCCCAGTAAGAAATATTATGACTAAGATAATGCAGAATAAATTATCATTAGCCTTCAACAATGTTAAACTGATAAAATATAATAGACATCAAGTTTAACTGTAGCGGAACAAGTAATCCATTAAAAGAGTCAAGTAGAAAATAAACTCTACTATCTTTTATGATTTAAAAGGTTTTTCAACACTGTGATCGCTGGGACTCAGCTTAATAAAATAATCCACATCATCGAATCACCCCTACACTACGGCCAAGGATATTCGTGTATTCATTAATGGTCATGATTATGCCAACAACTGTCCATCAATGCACTACGGGCCAATGAGGACTTTTACCACATCATTTGTAACATTACGGTCATGATTATACCGAATAATCCCTGGTCATAATCATACCAAGTCCATCTATGCACTACAGGCCACAGATGACTTTCAACATTTTATAAACATGAGGATGATGACAATGATATAAGAATTCAATAAAACAAGTTCAAGAATTAATTTATCCAAGAATTTACAACGTCCAAATTGTCAACATGATACTGCTTTGTGGAGTAAAATTCAAGAATGCTTAGAAGAATATTTTCTTGAAAAGATACTGGATGACCCGCAATTATCAAGGATATTCCACTAATTTCATAGAGTATAGAAGTTAAAACTTAACCAACTGAGTATAGTAAAGAATGGAATAACAAAAGAAATTACTCGGCATGCGATAGACCGCACAGACAGGTTATTCCAACAGAATAATAAATAATGGAACCAGGTCCAGCGTAAATGCACAGACAGGATATTCCGACAGAATAATAAATAATGGAACCAGGTCCAGCGTAAACGCACAGACAGGATATTCCGACAGAATATTAAATAAAGGAACCAGGTCCGGTGTAAAACACACAGACAGGATGTTCCAACAGAATAATAGAAGAATGTCACCAAGTATAGGGTAGACCGCGTATACAGGTTATTCCAACAGAATAATAAGAAATGGAACAACAACAGTTCTCTTCATGAATAAGAAAGAATAACACCCCTTACCGTTTTAAAGAAGAGCTGAAATAAGGAAGTAGTTAAGTAGCAGAATACTCTTCTTCTATCTCTCTGTAGTTTCTCTCTATAGTTTCTTTCTCTAGAGTTCAGTGAATTCGTAAGAAATAATGAAGGAATGAGTTGCTATTTATAGAAAAATAGAATGCATAGTAACTAATCCATGAACGGTCCAGATTGATTACTTTAATCTGACGGTCCATATTTAAAGAAAAATCTTTTAAATAAAATATAATATATTCTATTTATAGAATAACTTTAATAAAGTATTATGTTTTATATAAAAAGATGTTTCTGTTTTATTACGTTAATAATACGAATAAAACAAAACGTCATTATCGCTAAATAATTCATATTATTAACTGACAATAATTGAATCAAACTGAGTGACTTCTCACATAAGCATTAATAATCAATACCGTGTGCTACTATGCAACCACACGTATTACTGTACTTTTACTACCGAGTAGTTCAACAGTATCAATGGTAAAACTTCCGCCGTAATTTTTAATAAAATATTTTTGTCGTTTTCTCAATCCGACAATAATTCCGTTGTGGGGTCCACCAATGATTGTGCCGTTGTACGAATATTCCCTGTTAAAACGAATATTTCCTGACCAATCGAATATTTTATAACAACTTGCGTACTTTGCAAAATTTATAAATATTACCCACAACTATAACATTATATCAAATTAACTCCATAATATTCAAAAATGATATTTATAGAAAATTTATCTTTATTTATAAAAGTTGGGGTCTTACAGCAATTTCATTAGTGTGGTTGTACGAGCATTTTAATAATTGTCCCTAGAGTGCAAGTAAAGATGTCGTAGGGTGACACACAAAGGTCTACATGTTGTGGTTGTGTGGGGAAATATTATTCCCGAATAGGAATAGGAATAGTGTGCACCCAAGATATATGTCTTTTATTGCCAACGCTGAAGATTGTGTCACATACTCATGGGGCGCGACAGTGTTAGCATATTTGCACAGGTCTTTATGTACTGCTACTAGGAAAGGAGTTAAATACATTAATGGTTATATAACATTGTTACAAATTTAGGCATATGAGCGTGTAAATATTGGAAGGCCAAACCCTTGGCCACAATCATCCGTATGGTTACCTAGGGCTTTAGCATGGTCATATTTTGGAACCCACAGTTACCCTAGTAGATGTGAAAATCCCCATCACCATTTGTCATTTTATCGAGGGGAGTTAGATATTAATTCTATGTGGGATGTGGTTTGGCGGCCTTACTTGATGTGGGATGATGTAATTAGTGGATTTAATTTTGAAGGGAGGTTGTTGGGATCTGGTAGGGTCCCCTTCATCCACTTTGATATTGTGAAATTCCAGATGCCGGACCGTGTGATGAGACAGTTCGGGTTCATGCAAGGCATACCATCCCCAGCCAAAAATCACGGTGACCTTAGGAAGGAGAAATTTTTTTAATTTATTGATGTTGAGGATTGCATGGCCTTGAGATGGGAATACATCTCGATTTGGGAGGCATACATGGATCATCTCGAAGGACAGCAATATGAAATTTCTAATTATGTGTCGGTAGATGATTACATGGCCTGGTATAGGAAAATTACACGTTAGAAAATCCACCGACCCGACGGGTAAGGGACCAATACAGTTTTTATGAGCCTTGGGCCATTTACAACCAACACCACCTTATTCAAATGGTATAAAATTATAGTCTGGTTTAATATATTTATATTACAGTATATACTTAATATTACATTTATTGATTTTTAGTGTTATTGATATTTGCTTGTGTTCATCTTACATGACAGGTTGAGAGTGCAAAGTCTTTACTTGATAAATTTTCAGCACTTACTCAAATGCCTCCCGAGTTGGTTCTGCGCAAACACAATTGGGATTACCAATACAGTCTATACGACTTTGAAGTAAGAGGGAAACAAATATCTCGACAGGCGATCCCACAATTTTAGGACCACAGTCCCAATTCTCTCAATTCAATGAAGGGCTTGGGAAACAAACTGATTATGCTGTACAAGAGAACTACATACCCACCACACAAGCATATGAGGAGAGCTCCATTCCCACCACCCAAGCCTACAAGGAGAGCTACATTCCAACCTCTCAAGCCTATGAGGAGTGCTACATTCCAACCACCTCTGACTTTGTAGGACTTTCTGACGTCATAGGAGCTGGTTCACTTAAGGTATATATAGTGATGGTTTTAATTAAAGCATATTAATTATTATTATATTCATATTTATAAAAAAATAATGATACATATAATAATAATGTACATATGGGTCTCAATCAGATACAAGATGCGGGAGATCACATCTCTTATGGACCAAAAGGGTCCTTAACCAAAAAATTGAAAGATTGGAAGGAGGCATTCATAAATGAACATATGTTTGCCAACGTGGTGGCCGCACAAGCGAATTTATATCCTTTGTCACATCCGCGACAGTTATATGATTTAGACCACAGTTCATTGAATTCCTTAGGGCCTGGAAATTGGATTTTCGAGCATGTCCTCGACGTTTATATGTTGTTACTACGAGACAGAGATGAAAACTACAGGTCGCGGGAATAAAAAGGTGGGCCCAATTTGCTTTCATGAATTCATTCTTCATGCATCTTGGGCAGAGCTATGTGCCCCCAATTGAAGAGAATCATACATGGAGTTTTTGCAATCCGTATGTGAACCAAGATGTTGGCCCACCTTTACACGAATGCCAGTATATATATTCATGCCGGTGTGTAGTACACATCAAAGCCATTTCGTCTTGTTTCTATTCTCACTTACTGATTGAATGGTTACCATCATTGACCCGTACTACAATGATACCAAGCATATAAAGTTATAGGAAACGTACTCAGAATTCGTTAAAGTTGCGGTATGTGTAGTTTTAAAATATTTTACTTTTATAATGTCATATATATTATAAAATTATTAACCAACTACTTTGTACACAAAAATACATTTGATACCATTTTGTTTGCAAAATGATAATCCGATGCGTGAGTGGCCCAGCGTTAATCCTAATGTGCAGGTATCGAAGATCCGACCGAAACAACATAACAACTCAGACTGTGGGATTTTTGTATGCAAGTATGTTGACGCTTTCGTTAGGGCCAATGTTGATCTTTGCGAAGAGAAGCGGTCCTTGGAAGATGTAATAGTCTTTCGTTACCGCATCGCGTGGGAGCTCTACAAAAAATTCGCAAGATTACTTCTGGCCTCTAAGATATTGAAAATGTTCTAGCGTTATCTCATGTACACTATGGGAATAAGAATATCTATTTGGTTGAACTGTATGGGATTTTCAAATTTATAACTTAGTAATATTAATATTATTTAATGGCATAAAATATTTTCATAGTAAAATATGAAATACTAACTACTTTTATAAATTGAAAGAAGTAAAATAATTTCCTGAAATGTCCTAAAAAATTATCATAATTACTTATTAAACTAATTGAATTTGATATATTTTCAAACTCAGGTCTTAGGAGAAAATTTATTTCATAATATTCAATTGACAGAGTTCATAAAGGAGCATGGCTTCATAAAAGAACATGACTTAATTATTAATATTAATATAAAAATAAATATTAAGATTAAGATTAATAAAATAAATTATTATAATCGTCCATCATTTAAATTTCACTCTATCAATTTACTACCACTTTCATAAATAGGATAAGGAGGCATTCATTTCCTATCATCAAAACTTAATATAATAATAATAATAGAATAATAATAAGAATTGCTGAATAATAATATTAAACATAATATAATAATAATATATAGATTTTGGGGGAAATGTAATGTTTTAGTATAAAGACTAATCTTTAGGAGAAATGAACAGCCAAGTCTGTGGTGCTCGAGTGATCATATAACGAGGGTTTGAAGTTGTAGGTTACGAGTTCGAATCTTGTGAGGTGCAAATCCTTGGAAATAATTAATCTGAGTCACTTCAGCGTGCTTTTAAGGGTCAAAAGAATTTTTTTTAATTTTTTATTCCAAGCCGGAATAGCTTGTGCCGACTGGGTTTTTTTTTTTTTTTTTATTAACAGCCGAAGACCGGAAATATTTTATATTTTTTAAGTTTACGCAATGTGTGAGTCATAACTATTAATTGGGAAATGCTTAAAAAAAAGAGGCACAGCCGGTACAAGCTGTGCAGGTCGGGCATTATTTAATATTAAAAATTCATTTTATTTAAACAAACTGACAACATAGTAACCATGTGAGACCCTTATATTAAAATAAAAGCCGGTACAACCTGTTTTTTAGGCACTACTTGTACCGGCTAGGTATATTTTGAATTTCAATCTAAGCCTTCCAATAAGTTGACCAACGGTCCGAAAGTGGGTTGTTAGAACAGTGTCCATGGCAACCGGTTGCCATAAATAAAATTCCTATATATATATATATATATATATATATATATATATATATATATATATATATATATATATATACACACGGTCCCATTCCACGTGCTTTAAATAAAGTGGTTGGCAAAAATGTCCAGTCGATAAGCTTCAATAAGGAAACCTTGGGAAGCAATAAAGAAAAATGGAAGATGTAAACTGTATGGTATGTCAAAAGAACTAGAGCTCTTAAAGTAACCCTGCCAATATCTTACAGAGATGGATGCTATATCACAATTCTGACCAAAAGGGAAGCTTTCTTCAATACCATAGAGTATTATTGTCTTTAATACACGAGTTTAATTTATGCTATAAACTATTGCATACCGTTTCTAAATGCTAGATTTACTATGATAAGCAGATGCATCAAGTAAATCATATCTAATATGGACAAAAATGAGTGGCTGCATTTTAATATTTTCACCTATTGAGCTAATCCCAGCTTATCTCCTGGGCACACCCCCCACATATGGTGCTACAACCCCTTTTGGTTCCCTGGCTTTTAAGAGTTAAAATATGTGCAATGTCAGTACATTTTTGCAGTGTAGATCGATTCCTTGAAACCCGCTGAGCTTGCCGAAGATTGCTGCTCTCGGGCACATGAATGGGTATGTCTGAAACAGCTGGATTTCGCTCCAATGCAAATTCACCGAAAGGAACATGCAGGGTTGGCTTTCGCTCTATTGCAGATCCATTGAGGGGAACTCGAACTCGGTGCACTTCCTCCCATTCAAGGCTTCTCTGGTACAATTCCCAAGCCATGTCTTGTTCCTCTTTTGACAGTCTTTCATCTTCATTCTCTTGTAAAAGGCTCTCGTGTTCATGGTAATTTGCAATCCACCTGAACCCAGCATAACACATTAGATATTTGGGATTTGGTTTAATGTTTTGCAGTACGGAAGTAACAACTGTCAACTTCAGCAGATTAGCATTAATATTATTTCATGTTAATAACAGAAGATGCACAAGCATTTTAAACAACTTGCATAAACTAGAGGGATTATACACATGCACCACAAATACACATTAAGTTATTTCATGACAAAAACAATATCATAATATGGTAACAGTAACTAAATTACTCTTCGTGGATTTCAATAGACATAAAATAAGCGTAAAATATGAAAATTGACGACAAAAAATATAATTTATATAGATTTGGCAGGGACCTCAGTACTGCTTCAATTTAGACAAAGGATGAACTAGCATTAACTATGATACTAGGTACTAGGCAAACCAGCTTGCGAATACTCATTTTCATGCAGTTGCAGTATATTAGGCCTGGCAGATCATATGGCATTTTAGAAAATATATGTGGTAGCTATAGGATTGTTAGTTGGTTATCCATCTCTAAAATAGCAGGCAAACAAGTGTTAGTACACTCGCAGTGCATTTACAGTATTTCCTTCGTATTTGTAGACTATATAAGAGAATTAGAGGTGGCAACAACAACCCACCAACCTGTCCAATTAACCTGTGATTTAATGGATTGAGCAATTCATTTACTTTTGAGGGTTGTAAACAAGTTGGTTAGATGGTTAATTTAATTATAGGGGTCATTAATGAGTTATCCAGTGGGTTACAGTTGGGTAATTTACTATTAACTAGGCTGAGAAGAACCGACATTGATGAGTTACATATGCAGCTGTCTTTTCCTTCCCACCCTACTGTCTATCACCTCTGTATTCCCTCTCTACTGGAAGCAACTATTGGAATTTCAAATAACAAGAGCACCAAATCGAAATTGAAATCATCTTCCTGGACGTCAATCAAGGAGGGACAGGCACATGGGAGGCAATTTAGGGAAACTCATATCATGATACCAATAACTCTCCAACATTCCATGTATCCAAGCTAAAAAAAACACATTTGAGGACTAAGGGCTTCCATTAAACTTCCTTCTTAATCAGGAGGGAAGGGTTGTGATCAAACCTCTTGGAAGCTTGAGGAATGTTAAACGTCTGACTAACTATACATCCTTGGGGAATTTATGACATTTGTTACTCTTAGTGATTGCCTAACCTAATTACGGTTAAAGTCTTCCCAAACTCTTTTTCTTCTCGATTTCTTCTTTACTTTACATGGTATCATAGTTTAATCATAACCCTAATTAGAATATCAAAAAAGTCTCCTGATTAAAGCTTTCTTTCTCTCCTCTTCTTTTTTTCCTTTTTTTTTCTTTTTCTCTTCAACGCTCGCATCAGAGGGTGGTGAGGAACATGCAGACTGAGAGATATAACAGATCGGTCAGAAATTCAATAATTTGACTGTAACTCAACCTGACATATCCTTTGCAGTTGGTGTAGTGGGCCAATTCATCTCTAATACTATTGCTCATTGTGATGCTTTTCGTCCTATATTAAGATATCTCAAGGGCGCTTCAGGACGAGGGATATGGTATAGAGATCACTCACATGTTTTGAGGGATTCTTATATACAGATTGGGCAAAATCTCCTTCAGACAGATTAGTATTTATAGGTGGTAATTTGATATCTTGAGAGTAAGAAACAGAATGTTGTCACCTGATAAGTGGGTTTTTATAGCTATTATTTGGGTACTTTTGGACTTAGTATTATGCTATCTTTAAGTAATTGTAGTGCATTTTAGTTGCTTTTTATGTTATTTTGTAGGAAATTGCAAAGGAGGGACGAATCTGGAATTTTAAGAAAAGCGGTGGCATTTTGGTAAATAAGTTGAAGTTGGATGCTGACTTCCAAGAGTAGAATCTGTGCGAGTCAGCATAACAGTAGGGTCAATTTTTGGTGATTCCTAGTAGGGTTTGGATTCTTTAAAGCCTACTTTGAGAGAGGAATTGAAGATATATAAGGAAGAAACTTGAGACTAACAAGACACATAATTTGAGACCAATGTTCTAAAAGGCGCTAGCCAGGAGGCGGACAGCCAGGGGGGCCTAGCGCTTGGGGGCCTAGGCGGGATTTTTTATTTTAAGACAATTTTAATATTTTATCTTACATTATTCTAACAAAACAATAATATAAAGCAAAATAATATATAATAAAGATAATAATTAAATTATAGAATTAGTAGTAAGATATATATCCATTGCTTGAAATAATTAAATCATAGAATTAGTATTACTAATAAATAATAACTAGTAAGCAGTATCTTCATATCTTCATATATATAATTATATACGTACTTCTTCTCTCAAAAATTTAAATAAATGTTATTTTTAAAAATTAGTGTGAAGTTTATTGAATAAGATATTTGATATTATTAATTATGAAATTATTTTAATTTGTGTAATTTTCAAAATTGAGGACTTAAAGAAAATGACAAATACCATATATTAAGTATGACTAACATATCTTTGACGCATTAGTTTTATTCATAAAAAAAATTGGTGTTAAATAATAAAATTTAAAATTTTAAGAATTCAATTCAATATTAAAACTTAAGAAACTAAACATAAATTTAAGAATTATATTGAATTAAACTAAATATTACAAATGTATCATCATTTATAGAATTTCAAGTTGGTACAAGTTTAAAAAATTACAACTATAATAAAATTATCCATTTTGACTTGGTCTTGTTCACTTCTTGTTGTGATTTGATATGTTACAACTTGCATTAAGAATATGGTAAATTATTAGAAAAATAAATATATCAAGATAATCTCCGCCTAGACCCCGCCTTTCCAGCCTAGGCCCCGCCTAGCCCGCCTTCTCGCGTAGCCCGCCTAGGCGCTACCTAATTGGCCGAAACGCTTTTTTTACCGATTTGACCTTGGGCGCGGCGCCAGGCCCCCGCCTAGGCCGATTTTTAGAACAGAGTTTGAGACAGAGACTAGAGATTGGACTTGGAGATTCAAAGAAACACATAAGGATTGCAGATTGGAGATTGAAGACTAGAGTCAATTACTGAGTTTTTCTTCTCTATTTGTAATTTAATTGTGATGTTTTTCATGGGATTTTTGGTTTTAATTTCCAGTATGAACTAATTTCTTAATTAAAACTACAATTGAACGTTTTATGAGTATGAATTGATTATTCATATTAATTCAATTAATTATTCAAATTGAGCTCTCTTATCATATTTTGTGTTTATTGCTTAATTATTTAGTCAATAATTACCATGTTACACTAGATGAATTCGGGAGATAAAATCTAGGGTTAGAACTGAATGTGATAGCATGTATTCTTAATTATTTACATGGATGAATAATTAGAGTTGTGAATTGAATAGTGATATCTCTTTTCACTGCATGTAATAATTGGGAATTGGAACTTAATGAATTTGATTCTTTGTTTTGCATAGGAATATCACAGAACTAATTGAATTGAATATTTTTATTTGATCACTTAGAAAAGGGCTTTTAAATACTGTGAATTCCTCTTAACAACTCAGTTGGATTTAATAATTGGATAAAATGAGTAATTAATTTATATTGCATAATTGGGGATATTGTAGTCTTAAGTCTTTATCATCTAAATCAAATCTTTGTGTTAAAATTAGTTTTAGTTAATTTAATTTAGTTTTAATTGGAAAATCGCAAAATTCGATTGTTAAAATAAAATTGGATTGATAGAAAACTAGCAGTTGGTATTTGTTAAATAGAATTCCTCGGGGGTACAACACTCTTTCTTATCACTTTATTACTTGTTGATCATGTATACTTGCACGTAATTGTTGATTGTAAAATCGGACATCACACATTCTGATGTTCAAGCAGGGCTATGGTGTATAAAGTATGGACATTTCTCGGAGGATGACGTATCGATGTCAGACACTAGCACTCCACAGACACTTCTGGATATGAATCACATACTTCTATATACATAATAATAGGTATTAGTATTTTCATTGAACTTAAATATAAAAAATTTACTCATTATCTAAAATTTCATCTCGTTTTGATGGTGGATTTTGATGTAGGTTTGTTAATAACTTAGTAATTTCCTAATTTTTTTTATTTTTAAACTTTTTTTATATGAACTATATACATTTTCCTTAAATTAACTCTTACAGTTGTATGTTATAGTCTTATTTGTAATTAGATTGGAGATGTTTATGGTACAAGAATTCCTCAATAGTTTTCTTGATTTTATCATGCTTTATGAACAATTAAATTTACACATTTATAATTACTAAAAATATACATAAAATTCAATGTATCCTCCAAAATATCATATTATGTATTTCAAGAAAATGTAGTGCGCCGTATTGTGAATTGTGTCGAATCTGTATCTCGTGTCCGTATCCATGCTTCCTAGGCTATGGCACAATTCACATGTCAGCTGGCTCAGCTCATGGGTACAGCATCTTCATGTTGATATAGGTTTTTGGAGATGTCTTCGCTTGTGTAGTTGTGGTGCGATAATGAGGCAGTTGCACATATAACATCAAATTCGATCTTTCATGAGAGGAACAAGCTTATTGATGTGGATTTTATTCATGAGAGGATTCAGTAAAAACTCATTATTACTATACATAGAACTGACAAATTCACAAAATCACTAAGTGGGGGGTGAATTCCCTATATTTGTAACAAGTTGGGGATGATCAATATCTATCTGCCAACTCAACTTGAGGGGTGAGTGTTAAATCTATGAATAAACATGCTAAAATAATTAGGGTTAAGGTCTTCACTCTACACAAACTCCTTGTCCTCCCTATTTCTTCTTTACTTAAAAGGGAAAGAATCATTCATAGGAAAAATCGAGAAGTTAACCAACACCTTATTCAATGGGCCAATTGTAGTTTGGATAAGGCCACATTGGAGGACAAAGACTTGCTCATTTTGACCTACCCAAATTTCAACTTCGATCCATAAGGACATGAATATATATGAGGGGAGGTAATGTTAGTTCATAGCATGATCACATGGCATTTTAGTAAACACTAAGCTATATGATAGGCAAATGGGTGTTAGTATACTGGTGCATTTTAGTGTATCCTGTTCATGTTTGTGATCTCAATGTAAGAGAATAGTTGTACTTTTTACGATATGAATGAAATGATTCCTTAACTTTCAAGCTTTCTCTTCTCCTCCAACCATCCTTTAAACTGAAACACACTAAAACCCTAACCTCCATTGTTGTTGTTAAGCTCAACTAGGTATGAGCTTAACATGGTATAATAAATGATAAGTTGATATACACTTGAATACTTCCTCTTTCCAAAATATAAGAACATTATAGACTTTTTTTCAAGTCAATTTGAAATATTTTTAAATTCAAAATTTATATGATTCATTTGATTATTAATTATTTACTTGTAGAACTAGAAGTACTTTTGAGAGAGTTTACAATGTTCATTATTGTATTAGGCTTAATTGTATTTTTGCCCACTAAACTAAGGTCGTTTATCATTAAATTATTTTTTCCTATCGGTCAACTCATTGAACTAGTAATTACTTAAAAAAAATTAAAAATCTATCTACCCTCTTAAAAAATTAATGTCAAATCCAGGTGGCACCATGTGAGTATTGAGAAGCTGAGTATATAGATATATATATAAAAGACGGATCTAAAGCATACCTCTCTTAAATAACATATATTTATTAAAATTACGTCGTTTTGGAGATTCTTTTAAAAATTAAAATAATATTAAAAAAGAGTGGTCCCTTTTATTTACAAAAATGTCACCCACGGCCCCACTTGTTTTTTAAAAGAATCTCCTAAACGACGTAGTTTTAACAAATGTATGCTATTTAAGAGAAGTATGTTATTTAAGACTTATGCTTTAGATCCGACCTATATATATATATATATATATATATATATATATATATATATATATATATATATATATCAAATTATATTAAACTCGTCTCATTTGATTAACCCATATTAAACACAAACCCATTAAATAAAAAGTTTTTAGCTTAAATTTTTCACATTTTTTTAAAACTTTTCTTCTTCCTCCTCTCCTTCATCACCACCACCCGGGTGATCATCCATTGTTTAAGATTCAGATGGGTATGTTTTCTTCATTTGAAACCCTGAAACACGTGTCCACTCTATAGAGAGAGATCTTAGCAAAAGGAAGGGTGGGTGTATTTAGTTGGTCTCAAATTGAAGTTTCTGGAATAAAAGTCGAGCAAATGGAAATCTAGGGCATGTCACTCCAGTCGCACCTGAACTTCAGGCGTGTGAATAATTGTCTCTATATTTTCAAAAGAAGTAATTTCAATTAGTTAAAAACTCCACAAAAGATCTTTATAAAATTGAAGTTCTTCTCTTGGATCACATAAAAGGTGGGTTTGTAATTGAAATTGAAGCTTTTATATTGCTGGTTCGCTAATAAATTTGGGTCTGCATTGGTGGTTTTGCGAAGATAGCAATGGTGGTGCTACAAACAAAACAAAAAAAAATGATTATATTGCGACATCTGTCAAGGAGATTAAGGGTGGTGACGTTACTAGAAAATATGGTGATTCGTTGGTTTGGGTGTTTGCCGATGATGATGATTCCTGGTTTTGTATTTCTATATTTTTTATTTTATTTGAAAGTAAACTTCTTTAACTTGTTTAAGTGTAATTCGTTAACTATGTTTAATATCTTTAAAAGCACTATTTAAAATTAGTTTAAGAGTAATTTATTTAATTTGGGTAAATTTGTAATTACTAAAACATTAACATATTTTTTCATAATATGCAAAAATATTTTTTAATATTGTTGATTTTCTTTTTCTTTCCCATATATAAACACATATACATATAATTTTGAGAGATTTCTAATTTTAGCATATTTTCATTTTTGACGAACTTTTAATCTTTACCAAATTTTAATATTTGATCAAATCTTTTAATTTGAATTAGTCTCAACATTAAAATTTGTAATTTTCCCACCTAGACACTTGGTATGGACAAAAAATTTCCATGTAAAACTTTCTCTCACGTGGTAGTGCATGCAAAATTTCAATTAAAAGTCAAAGGAGTTGGAAGGATTTAGTAACATTTTGTTGTCATATATTAGTTCAGTGAGTCAATGTTAAAAAAAATGGTTTCATGATGCAAATGTAAAAACGATATCAGGTTAGTAGGCAAATGTACATTTAAAACTAAATGAATTTAGATTAGTTTTGAGTTTGAAAATGTCTCGATTTGACTTTCAAAAAGTAACAATGGGTAATGAACCCTTTGAGCTCAAGAGGATGCATAATTTTTAGAATTTCATTTTAGTTGTGATTAAAATACTCTTAACAGTTAAAACTCCAGTGAACAATGGTGCACTATGGATACATATATGTTATCCCCAGATCGAATCATATCATTCCATTATATTTGTTATACGGACTCTTCATTTTTCTCTACAGCATTCGTGTCCGACACCCGACACAATAGTTGTTAAGGCGCTAAGTTGAGGCGAGTCGGTGGCCAACCGCTTAAGCGACTAGTCGACTAGGCGTCCGACTAATCGTCCATAAAGCGATGAATTATTTACAATGTGCATTTTATAAATAAATATTATATATATAGCTCAATTCACAGGTACACTAAACATATTTATTGATTATGTTAAATTTAATTTTCATGAATAATAAATAAATATGTTTATTGATTATATTAAATTTATATTTCATGAATATAAATAAATATTTTATTATATAAGTGAAAAGATAAATATAATATTATACTAATATAATAAAGTATAATAATAAAACATATAATACTAATTTATTCTATTATATATATAATATTAATATTTATTTATCATGCATATAATATAATATTCATATAAACTATATGTTGCAATTTACCATATATATAAAATATATAATACTTAGTACAGTAGTTGTATACAACTATACAACATTCATTATTATGTGTGTTGAGTGCTTTGTTTGCCGAGTAACAGGTGTCTCATTTACATGAATGGATAGAATAACATGGGCTACCTGCTCTTTAACTAGTGGGTCCTGTTAGTGGGTTAACAAAATACCTAACGAATAAACAAAAGCCAAACAGAGCAGACAGCTTCACCTAGAGCAATAGAAGGCTGAAGCGAACCTCGGAAGAGAAGAAGGGAGTTACGACTCGCGAGTTACATCGGATTCGCAGTAGCATGGCTAATCTCTCCTTTCTTTCTAATTCACAGCCGATTGTGATCGCAATTGTTAGGGCTGGGTCAACAAGACATACCGGAGGTCGCGAGCAGAGAAAGAAGAAGATGAAGAGGAGAAATAGAAGAGAAGAGGAGAAGCATACTGGAGGTCGCGAGCTGCCGGAGAAGAGGCCAGAGTCGTTGCGAGCTGCCGGAGAAGAGGCCGAAGCCATTGCGAGCTGCCGGATTGAGTCGCCTCCCTCCCTCTGCTCTGTGATGACTGATAATATGAAGTGCCGAAGTGGCTCATCAGCTCGATCGATCGATTTAGTTTGTAGGGTTTCCGCTCTAGCAAGTCGCCCGCTTAGCACTCACGTCGTCCAAGTCGCTCAATAGGCGACCAAGTCGTCCGAATCGCCTGCAGATCGCTCGACTTCCTGCTGTGAACCCAAGTCGCCCCGACGCCTTGAAATTTTATACCGCTCGAACGACTAAGCGTAGCCTAGTCGACGACTAGGCGACGACTTGATAAGCTTCCCCGACACCTGACACCCGACAAGGGTATGGGTACTTCACACTATTTTAGAGTAAAAATTTGACAAAAATTAGAGAGTACCCATGTTGGACTATTCAAAATACCTGTATCCAACCTGACCATGGTTTAAATTCGAGGCCTAGGTTGTGGAAGGTTTTTTTCTTTATTTTTTATTATTTTTATAAGTTAATATATAAATATACGTAGTTTATTTATTATTATTATTATTATTATTATTATTATTATTATTATTACTACTTATTCTATTTCACAAAAAGAGTCTTATTGTTTGATATTATTATTATTAGTCCCTTTGTTCTACAAAAGAGTCTCATTTGTTGATTTTCCGTTGCACCGTTATGCACCGTTATTTCACCTTCCATTACGCCATTGCGTCTTTGATTTCTCCGTTACATCGTTATTTTTTCCCATTATGGCAAAATTTCTCTTATATGCAAATTTATACTGATAATGATTGAAATTACAACTCGTGACTCGTTATCGGATCGGTAAGTAAAGAAACTAAACTGGTATGCCAACTCGGACAATACTTTGAAACATGAATTAGACACTTCATTCGAGTCCATGTAAGTTACCCGTACATGTCCATAACCACAGAATGCATAACAAAATCATATATTTGCCAAGTCAAAGTAACAAAAATGATGAATGTCTTCAGACAAGATCCTAAATTATAGCAATAACAAATCAGCAACTTCCTCAAGAATCTTCTTCCTAGACTTGAATTATAGTTAGAACTTACAGTTAAAGAAATTCAGCCTAAAATTCTTACCCGAGTATAAATTATAAGGGTTTTATATGATTGCATCTGAAATTGGAGAGGCCAGTGAAACATCACTTAAACTCATCTTCATTAAAATTTCACTCCACAAACAAAATGACAAAAAGATACTACTTACTTCGTTAGCTATTAAATAAAGATGCACTAACCTATTTCTTACTTGTATAAGCTGCACTGACTTGTCATCTTGAGGAATTTGCAAAATTGTCCCTTCATGTATACACAGAATTGCAACATAGACGCTAATGTTTTAATTTTTGCAATCACATAACTAATGTCTAAATTTTTTGCAAAGCCAATTTTAGTCAAAATAAGGGGTAAAATAGTTAGTTGAATACAATGGAAGGGTAAAACAAGCATCACAATAAAATATACAAACAAACCAAAACTACAAACTGTCGTATCATCTTATGAATCTAATGTTAAACAAATAAAACAAAATCATCTTCCAAATAAATCTGTAAACTTTCATCACAATACAAACTGCATTCACGGATTCATCAAATCATATACCGAAATCATTTCCATCTTGCGCCCCAAATGGAAATTATCTCCATCTCGCGCCCCAAATGAACAAGGTTAATAAACCTAGCCCTCCACGGAACCACCGAGTTTTAATTTGTAGATCCAAATGATTCCAATCGCTCTATTCATCAAAATTTAGCCACGCAAGGTCAAATGGCTGGATTGGATGTAGTTTGGGTTGAGATTTTTAGGATTCTCCAACTTTGCACGAACAGGGTATTGAGCTATAGCTTTTGAAGATTATTTTCTCCAACCCTCTTTTGAGAATTACCCATAACTTTGTGATGATTTTGGATGGATCTTTGATTGGTTTTGACTATGAACAGGTCTAATTAATGTGCAATTTTATCTTAGTAGTAGTAGAAGTGTTTGTGTTATTCTTGGCTACATTCCTTTATTTTTTTCCATTTAATTTAATCTAATTTTTAGTGTTTAATTTTTTTTCTTTTATATTTAATCAAAATATTCTACTTAAATTTTCAATTAAACAAATCTTTGAGTTTTGTAATTGATTTGTGTTAAATTTATAAAATGGCCCAAAGTCTAGTATACAAAAATATCAACCTCTCTAACTAAAAACCAATTAGCTATGAGAAGAGTTGGTCCAACTCATTATATACTAGACATACTTTGTCTAGGTATTCAATGTGGGACAAGATATATATTTTAACACTCCCCCTCACGTGTAACCTAATGTATTTAAGGGTTGCACGTGGACCTGCTTCGTATGAAGACCCAAATAAGATGAGCAAGCCCAGAAGAAACTAGTCACAAGACAAGTCCAGAAGAAATCTAGTCAACTACGGGCATTTATTAGCCCAATTGATAAGCTGTACTAGTTAAGAAATGGGTAACTTGGATCCTTAAGAAACGGAAAGCAAGTGGATTAGAATTAAGGCTAAGAAGAGAGTTTAATTAGGCCCAACGATAACCCGCTCTGATACTATGTTAGATTTATAAAATGGCTCAAAGTCTAGTATATCGCCTTTTAGACCATTGCTTGAATACATAATGGGATAACAGTTTAAGTATAGGATGATATGCCATAAAAACTATATATTTAAATACATGTCATTTAATACATATTGGGAGGAGCCGGACTCTGACTGTGTGCCTATTGAAGAAAGAGTTGGCGAGAATGCTAGGTTGAAATTTTTATTGATATTGCAACATTATTTAAGTCGTACAATACCTAACAGTCAGACTTGTTAGATTAATAATTTTGTTGGTGCAAAATTGTAAATTCTTTTTATTTCTTGCATATACCAATATCAGATGATACCAAGTGTTGCCGATACTGATACATATCGTCCGATACTATGAACCCTGATTCCCCCAACCAAACAGGCAATTAGTGAACGAGAAAGAGAACACTTTAACAGAGGAACTAAAGAGGAAAGCACAAACAATGATAATGCACTAGGCCAAAATTTTAAAAAAAATAAATAAAAATTGAATAATTAGTTAAAGAGTTTACCTTGGGTGATGGCTGCTAAGTAAGCTTTCCATTAACTTGTCAGCAGAGATGCTTCTATGAGGAAGAGAAAGAGTCTTCTTTGGACAATTGTCATCATCAGTGTACGTATTTGGTATTGTTACATGTTTATTCTCTTGGCCCAGCTCAGGCAAAGTATCAGAGTTTTCATCATCACCAAAATCAAATAGATGTAACATTTCTTCTTTAGAAATGGTCCTATGAACTTGTTGCCTGTCAACTACCCTTGCAGCAAGGCTTTCCTTCGTCACCTGATTGAACCAGCCTCTTCAGAAAAAAGTTACATAGAACAAGAGATCAAGTAGTTATAATGATTAGCCCTTACCTGGCGCTTATAAATTTTTTCCTCCATTGTACCATGTGCCATCAATCTGTACGCATACACTGGCTTTGTTTGTCCATACCTGAAATAATTTGCAGTATTTTGATTTGACATATAACATATATAAAGATGGAACAGGCTTACGTTCAAACAAATTTTATGCGTCAAACCTCCAAACCCGATATATAGCCTGAAGATCGTGTGTTGGGTTCCAAGAGCCATCAACAATAATTACACGATTAGCAGCTTGGAGATTGATTCCAAGAGATCCAGCTCTAGTTGATATTAAAGTGCATTTAACCCTCTTATTTGAAGATTCATTGAACCTGTCAACCAACCTTTGCCTTTCAGAGCCCTCAGTTCTTCCATCTAGTCTGTTGTGCAGATGAAATGAGATAAGATGACAAATCTGACTTCCAAATCAAGGAAAACGTTTATATGATATATCTACCCTTTCTTTCAATGCAATCAAAAATAAACTTTATAACATTATATTAGAATCATGAAAGACTAGATGTACTAAATAAAAACAGCTCCTTGAAAAAACCAATCATTTTTATCATGCAGCCCAACTTTGTTAGTAGCACATTATTCTGAAATCCACTTATTGCTAAGAAGAACATTTCTTGAGGGCTTTGGTCATATATTTATTCTAAAATATTTTTGGCAGATTGGATGTCTAGATATTGATCAGTATTTGAAAATCTGGATCTGTAATAAATGTCTAGACTTTTCACTAGAATCCTAGGAACTGTAAGTTCATTTAGGATATGTTTGGTAAAAGTTTATGTGCTTCCAGTTTTTGTTTTCATATGTTTCCGTTTTCACTTGTTCCAATTATTGTTCTCACTAGTGGAAGAAGTCAGGAATGCTGTTTAGTATCCATGTGATGCCATAAATAAATGAAAATATAAAATTTACAAAATTGTGTTGTACAATGGAATTGTTGCTACTTCATTTCCTACAGTTAATTTTTTTAAATGTCATATTTTAATTAGTATAATTTAATATATTCATAAGTTTATATAAATTTAAATATTAATTAACATAGGTTTTAACATATACACCTTTTATTAAAAGCCACTTATACTCGGCTGATAGTTCTTTAAATTTAATATAATGGCACACCCAAAAAGTTGATACAGTTTGTCAATATGAGACGCAACATAGTCACATCAAATGAAACCAACTAAATCTCACACTACAAGCCATCTCAAGCAAAACGTAACAAATTTAAAAAAAAAAATTAAACATATGTCAATATGTTATTTAAGAATTTAAAATCAAAAGCATTCTCAGAATATAGCATAAGCATATATGGTATTTCAAAATAAATTTATTTGTGTGTTTGTTTGTGTTTATATAATATCTAAAAGAAAGAAAGTTAATTTAATAGTTTAAAGATAAGTGATGTTATGTTAAGATGAGGAGACAAGTCTAGGGTTTAGGGACAGCTGTGAGAAAGCAGTTTTGGGTTGATACAATTTAGTTAGTGATATTTTAAAAAATCAGAGATTGATTTTTTATTTTTTTAATTCAGTGGACAGGAAGTGTTGTACTGCCTATAAATATTTAAGCATAATATTAACAAAATCATACCTCTATTGATTAATAAAAAATATCTTCTAGGAATTTTCCCTATCAGCCTTTCAGGCTTCTATAGTTTTAGATGGTACAATTGATATCCAAACCGGTCAATTAATTTAAATATCGAGTACAATTGTTCCAAAAACGAAAGTACTCCGACACTTTTCCACTACTCGATGAACGTGTGGATTTTTCATCAAAGTTCCAATTGTTGAAAATTCTTTTAAACTTTTTGAAAATATTTTTTAATGATTCTAATTTTTAGTAGAATTGGTCTTAATATCATCAATTATCTATTAACATATTTTGATCATTATTAACAAAATTATTAAAATTAAATAAATGGTGTATTGACTGCAATGGAGGGGAGTCAAATCCTCCTGTTTCACTTTATATGCCAGACGGAACTTGGGTCATTGTAGACACTCGAGATTTCGCTTTCTCTGGCCTGCAGGAGGGCAAAAGCGTCATTTCACTTCGGAGACAACCCCGAGGTAGGGCAAAAGCACCATTTCACCCCGACAACAACCCCGAGGAGAGATCAAGGTGCAATGATGCACAGACACGACGCGAACCGAATGAGGATCGAAATGCTCAACTTTCACCAGACTGGGACCTAAAGACACGAACTTCGAGACAGCGGGACCCGTGCGGGCCCAGCCTCATATCCAGGGGCAGAGAGCTCATAATCACAAGATAGGCAAGAAGAAGAAGAAGAAGAAGAAGAAGAAGAAGCTAGAGAGAGAAACTAGATAGAGGCTCTGATCTTCATCATTTCTTCATATTTCTAGTTGTTTAAGCTTAGATCTTGTATACTTTGAGTGTCTTGAGTGATATAAGTTGAATTCAAGCCAAAAGAAGCTGGCTCACGCGTCTCCCAAGGTGAAAAACACTCATTTTAGCCACTTTCTTTGTAAATGCTGTTATAAATACTATATCTATGTAGATATAACAGTTTCTACCGGTTAAATTTGTTGTTTTACATATATTGTGTATTGGGAGGTAGACACTTAGTTTCTACCGGTTAAATTTTGCATATTCAGTTGTAAATCAAGTTATTTGACTAGAACTACATAAATCTAGCCAAATATAGCATTTTGAGCGGTTATGAAACATGATGCTCTAACCCGTATGCTAGATTGGCTTAGATCTATGGTAGATCTAGATGTTTTACTGCTTTTGGTCAATCCCAGTCACACCGTAGAGCCCTAGATCTGTGTCTAGTGGTGAGGAGGTCTTAATGGCTCGATACGGGGATTTCAACCGATGAAATCACCTAATATCAAGTCTAGGATATTGTATATACATATTTAAGTATAATAATGTGAGCCTAGGAATCTTAGTGTCGAGATCTAATAATCGGATCTTGACTTGATTCCCATTATGGACTTTTTCTTTGCGATATAATGTGATATCATTGTACATGTAATTATTGGATCTTAAAAACGAGTTCAAGGGGTTAGTCCCGAGAAGTCGGATTTAAGATCCTGTGATAGTGAAAAAGTGTATTTGTGGGTGTTCGGATTCATCGAGATAGCTTTCATGCTCGATTATGATCCAACCCTTTTTAGCGTTTTATTGCATGCATTTTCACCCAAAACGATTTTCCAATAAAATCACAAAGAACTTTCATGAAGAACAAAGCGATTTGGGTAGATCACCTAATAAACATAAAGATAATAAAATGAAGTATCAAAGCCCTCAATTCCTAGTCGAGCAAAGGATTTGAAAAAACCTTTTTTCCAAAATATCATTTCAATTTCTATATCATGTTTAAAATGAACTTTTTGTTATATCAAATCCTTCGTACCTAGGTGCAAAAGAGGTACACACTACTTTCCATAACTCACAAGGCTTAGAAAAAAAATAAATAATTAAAGCACACGCACACACACACTTTATGCATAGGAAATCAATAAGATGTGGTAACTGTGTTTTCACGGAAGTTAGGGGGTGCCTAACACCTTCCTCTTACTTAAGCAAGCTCCCGAATTCCAAGAAACTCAGTTTTAGACCAATGCTACGGAGTCACATATTGGGTCATATTGCGAAAACTTTCAAATCCGGATGAGTTGCTACATCCATTAAAACCATACCAACTGACGGCTCTGTTTTGTACGGTCCAACCATCAACATCAATAAAATCAAACTTTGGTAAAATAAGTCGACTAAATGTCAATCTTTTCCTAAAACCTCACCCTTTAATCAAATCAATCGACATATCGAAATAGAAAAGGTAAAAACAAATCAAAAAGAGGAAAAAGAAAAAACGAAACCACTAAACGAATTTTTCCCGACGTCGACAGTCATTTTATTAAATTCAGAGAAGTTGTCGAAGCATTGAATAAAAAAGCAATCTAGAGTGCCAATAATTTCATTATTCGAAATGCAATTTCTGATGATCATTATGCAGGTACATGACAAGCTGAGGTCTGTAGTGGACAAGGTTTATCTGTTAATTATATTGATATGTTTTAACATATTCTCATTGAAATAAAAAACCTTAACATGTCTACTAAAATTCAAAGAGGCTACCAATTGGATGAATATTGGATTAATTTTTTATTGGTGAGAGATATTGTAAGGATTCTTACAACTTTAGCATCATTCTCATAAATATATATATGGCTACATGGCACTTCTGTCCCTCCAAGTTGCTACTCACTTTCAAAGTCGTCCCTAAAGTTCATTTTTCGTCAGTTAGATCCTTCAAGTGACATTTTTTGACGTTTTGGTCCCTTTTACCCGATTTGACTATAACCCGACCCATTTATCTTTTACTCGATTCGACATTTTTTGCACTTATGTCCCTCTAAGTTGCCCGATTTTATTTGTATTTTCAAAAAAAACCTTTATTTTAAAAAATAGAAAATTTTATTTTTGTAAAAAAATAAGTAAAATTTCATAAAATATATATTCAAAAAAAACTTTATTATCATAAAAAAATAAATTTTAAAAAAATGAGTAAAGTTTAATAAAATATATATTTTAAAAAGTAAAACAAAAAAATAAAACTATAATTTTAGAAAAAAATATTTTTTTAAAATGAGTAAAGTTTCATAAAATATAGTCGAAAAATAAAATTTTATTTTCTGAAAAAAATAGATTTTTTTTAAAAAAAAATTAGTAAAGTTTCATAAAATATAGATTCAAAAAATAAAATAAATAATAAAACTATATTATCAAAAAAATTAAAATTTTTATTTTTTAATAAATGAATAAAGTTTAATAAAATATAGATTCAAAAAAATAAAACTTTATTTTTAGAAAGAAAAAAAAATTAATTTTTTTTTTAAAAAGAATGAGTAAAGCTTTATAAAATATGGATTCAAAAAAAGTAGAACATAAAAATAAAATTTATTTTCAAAAAAAATTTAAAAAAAAATTTAAAAAAAAATTAGTAAAGATTCAAAAAATTAAACAAAAAAATAAAACTTTATTTTTAAAAAAAAACTTTTTTAAAAATGAGTAAATTTCATAAAATATAGATTTCAAAAAAGTATAAAATAAAAAATTAAAACTTTATTTTCAAAAAAATAGAATTTTTATTTTTTAAAAAATGAATAAAGTTTAATAAAATATAGATTCTAAAAAAGTATATAGAAATTTTTTATTTTTCAAAAGATGTGTAAATTTTATGAAATTTTACTCATTTAATTTATTTACTTTTTTACTCATTTACTTTCAAATTAATTTACATTCTCTATTTTAAACTTTTTTTTGAATCTATATTTTATGAAACTTTACTTATTTTTAAAAAAAAAATAAAATTTACTATTTTTTCTGAAAAATTAAATTTTGTTTTGTTTTTTTGAATCTATATTTTATGAAACTTTACTCAATTTGAAAAAAATAAAAATAAGTTTTTTTTTAAAATATAATTTTATTTTCTTATTTTCTTTTTTTAGATCTATATTTTATGAAACTTTACTCAATTTTTAAAAAATAAAAAAATTCTATCTTTTTCTAGAAATTAATTAATTATTTTGTTCTATTTTTTGAATCTATATTTCATGAAAATTTACTCATTTAAAAAAAATATTATTTTTCTAAAAATAAAGTTTTATTATTTTATTATTTTGTTGGAATCTATATGTTATTAAATTTTACACTTTTTTTTAAAAAAAATCTATTACTTCTGAAAATAAAGTTTTATTTTTTTGAATATATATTTTTTGAAACTTTACTCATTTTGTTTAAAAAATAATTTTTTTTTGTTTTTTCTGAAAATAAAATCGGATAACTTAGATGGACAGAAGTGCAAAAAAGTCGAATGGGATAAAAGATAAATGGGTCGGGTAGGGTCGAATTACAGCCAAATCGGGTAAAAAGGACATACGCCAAAAAATGTCACTTTAAGAGCCTAACTGAAGAAAAATGAACTTTAGGAACGACTTTAAAAGTGAGTATCAACTTGGAGGGACAGAAGTGTCATTCAGCCATATATATATATATATATATATATATATATATATATATATGTAGAGATAGAAAGTCTCACATCGGGCAACTAAAACCTAGAGACTTGATATATAACTTTAAAGGCTACTCTACTCATAGTTAATTGGTTTTGAGTTGGATGCTTCAATAAGACAGCCATTAGCATTGCAAATGATCCGTTGCAAATGATCCAGTACAACATGACAAAACGAAATACATTGAGATTGACAGACATTTCATCAAAGAGAAGTTGACAAATGGTCTCATTTGTATCACTTTCGTCATGATGGAACATCAATTGGCCGACATTAACTAAAGGATCGAGTGCAAAAATATTTCATCCGTTATGTGTCAAGTTGGGCATGCAGAATATATATGCACCAACTAGAGGTGGAGTGTTTGAATGTAAATAGAATATTCTCAGGACAGTTAGAATGTAAATAGAATATTCTCAGGATAACTGTAGCTAAATTATAGGGATTGATTGTAATAACTTAATTGTAGGGATTAGCTTAATTGTAGGGATCGTAATTGCTTGATTGTAGGAATTGTTATAACCTATTTATTAGCACTACATATAGAGAAAACTAATGAAAAGAAATTAACCTCTCATTCACAAATTTTATATCATTTCTTTCTACCCTAATATGTGTTCTACATATGCATATATTATAGTTGTCAAGGCCCATGATGTGGTCGTAGTCGACCACCAAGACGAGTAGGAGATAAGCGTCAGCCATGACGTACAAACTACAACAAGTCGTCAACGATGTAAAATTTATACATTTGTTTATTTTACTTAAAAAGTATATTGAACAATAAAATTTTATATATATTAAAACTAAAAACATAATAACTAACACTATGTAATACAGTTAAAAACACACTTATTTTAATGCTTCACAAATTAAAAAATAAAACAATTGACATTGAAAACTAGTAGAACAAGTCAACAAACAAACAAAAAATAAAGAATCAAGCAAGTCAACAACCATCACACATTACAAGTCTAATAAGTACTAAAATCACACCACAAATCAAGACCATAGGTTATGATGAGTCATGGGTGCAAAATGACTTGATCACTTAACTTGGGCAGCTCAGCATCCAAGGCGTTGCCTTTTTCTTATCTAGCGCCAGGACGCCTAGTCCTCGCCTAAGCAATGTCATGACAACTATAACATATATATATATATATATATATATATATATATATATATATATATTGTCACGGCCCCAAAAATTCCTAAACCAACTGTGCGAGCTTAGACCAACTACGTGCGAGTGTTGCTATGTAAGCCTTGCTCGCCAAGAGGACACAAAGAGAACTAAGAAAGCTCAACAAGAAGAACACTTATAAGTAAAGAGGCATTGTATTCACAAGAGAGTTTTAGACAATGCTTGAGTTCTTGGATGGTTTGGCCAAATGAAGGCCTCCCCTATTTATACAAGTGTTCATCTAGAGTAATCTATACAAAATTATAAATATTTACAGGCTCCTACATATTTCTACTACATTCTAGAGTATTCTAGCATATTAAGGAATACAAGAGAAAAGTGTGAAATATTATAGAGGTTCCCCTACGTAAGCATCCTAATAAGCGCCAAGTAAACATCTTGTGTGACATAACCTCAGGATAATCAGCCTTTTTCAAGCGAGTTGTGGCATTCTCCCCCACCTAAGCCGTCAACGTCCTAGTCGAGTCGTCGTGGAGAGCCTTGATCTTCTCTTCAAATTGCCATAAAATCTCCCTTGGCTCCCAACTAGCCTCACTCCGACAATCCTTTCCATTTCACCAAGTACTCATAACTCGGAGGGTGATGCTTCTTCCTTATGATATGATCCGCCATGATGTACTCTTCCTCCTTGTCAAAGAAAGTAGTAACAACCGGTGGAGCACAAGTAGATTAACCGTGCTTGGAGTCTTCCTCGTCCAAGTGATGAGGCTTGAAACAACTCATGTGGAAGACCGGAAGAAGTTTAAGCTTGGGTGGCAGCTCCACCCTATAAAACACCTTGCCAACATTAGCTATAGGGAATGGTCCCTCGTATTGCCCAAGCAACCTCTTGTGCAGCCCATGTAACCTCTTTTGTTGCTCAGCATTCAATTTCAAGAGTACTAAGTCTCCAATATTGTACTCCACGTGCCTCCTCATCTTGTCAGCCCATTTATTCATCTTTTTGGTAGCCTTATCAAGGTAAGATTGGGCAGTGTCAACTTGCTCATGCCATGACTTAGCCGCTTTGAACACTGCCAAGCACCTCCCTTGGTACCTCGCCACCAAGGTTTGAGGAGTTGTTGGCCAATTGCCAACTTAAAAGGGCTCTTGTTGGTAGACTTGCTCCGCTACAGATTATAGAATTGAGCAACATCAAGCAAATTTTCCCAATCCCTTTGGTTGGCACTAACAAAGTGCGTCGAGTAAAGATCCAACAAAACAATCGCGCACTCAATTTTCCTATTAGTTTGAGGATAAGCTCGTACAGAAGTGCAAATCAGACCCCATGATTTTGAAGAGAGCACCGTCCAAAACTTGCCCGTGAACCGAGGATCACGATCGCTCACAATCGTCTTAGGCAAGCCCCAATATTTCACCACGCCCTTGAAGAAGGAACGGGCTGCCTCTTCTGCCGTCAATCTTTTGGAGCAACTTTTAACATGCAATACTTAGAAAATCAGTCAATAACGAACATAATGCTCCCAAAACCATCCGAAGTAAAGAACCAAAATGAAATCCATGCAAACATTATCCCATGGTTGTTCCGGTATAGGTAAAGGCTCCAAAAGTCCCCCGGGTGCTTGGTCCTCTACCTTGTCCTATTGGCACACAAAGAAAGTTTTCATGTGCAGCTCCACCTCATCTCGCATGAGACCAATAGTAGCTTGCCTCCAACAAGGCTCGGGTTCGCCTTTGGCCTAGATGACCAGCCCACTTAGTGTCATGGCACTCATTCTGACACTCCGCCGTAGTTTTTCCCACTTTGGAACATAGATCCATCGCCCCTTGGTTAGGAGTAAGCCATCATCCACCAAAAAGTACTTTTTCTTCCCCTCCTTGGCAATTCCCATTAGTTTCTTGGGAGGTTCATGTGTCATCCCCACTCTAATGAGGTAAAACAACTCCTTGCGCACCTTGGAGATAGCCGCTAACTCTGCCTTGCGGCTTGGTGCGTCCGCCACAAAATTAGGCTTCTCGGGTTTGGGCTCAAGCACATAATCAAACTCACCCAAGAAACCTTGCCACCTAACTTGCTTAGGACTCAATTTCTTTGGATATTGAAAATAACTTGTAGCAATGTAGTCCATACATACAACAAATTTCAACCAAAGTAAGTAGTGCCTCCACGTGCAAAGGCAATGTACAACCGTTGTCATCTCCTTCTCTTGGATTGTGTAACGCCTCTCCGTATCATTGAGCTTCCGGCTCTCACAGGCTAGAGGATGCCCCTCTTGCATCAAGACCCCCCCAATGGCAAAGTCTAAAGCTTCCGTGTGAACTTCAAACACCTTGACACAATCCGGCAATTCCAACACCAGTTCCTCCATGATAGCTTTCTTTAGCCCTTCGAAAGCTTGTTGACATTGTGTGGTCCACACTCATGGTTTGTTTTTCTTGAGCAAATCAGTTAGTGGGGCTGCCGTTGCTTAATACCCCACGATTAAATGTCTGTAGTAGTTGACAAGCCTAAGGAAAGATCGTAGCTCCGCCTCTTTGATAGGGGGCTCCCATTCCTCTATAGCTTTCACCTTGTTGTCCATCATAAGTTTTCCTCCCTTGATCACATGGCCCAAAAAGTGCACCTCCTCCTTAGCAAATGAATATTTCTCCCGCTTGACATAGAGTTCTTTCTCCTTGAGAACCTTGAAAACAGTCCGTAGATGCTCAATGTGCTCCTCCAAAATGTTGTTATAGATGACGATGTCGTCCAAGTATACCACTACGAACTGATCCAAGAAAGGATGGAAAATCTTGTTCATGAGAGTGCAAAACGTGGCTGGTGCATTCATCAAGCCAAATGTCATCACAAGGAACTCGAATGCGCCATAACGGTTGGCACAAGTGACCCGCATCCCCTTCGGCTATCCGAACCTAATAGTACCCGGACCTCAAGTCAAGCTTCGTATAGTAGTTTGCCTTGCCAAGTTGATCAAACAACTCGACAATAAGAGGAATAGGATACCTACTTTTAATGGTTACCTTGTTTAGAGCCCAGTAATCAATGCATAGGGGTTGAGACCCATCCGCCTTCTTTTGGAACAATACCGGCAAACCAAAAGGCGATTTGGACGGCTGAATGAAGCCAATATCTAGCAACTCCTTCAATTGCCTCCTTAGTTATTCACTCTGGAGGTGACATCCGATAAGGCGCCTTGGCAGCCAGCTTGGCTCCCGGTTCCAATTTGTTTTGATGATCCACCACACGCCTTAGTGGCAGTTTCTTGGGCAGCTTGGGAAGCATCACATCATTGAATTCCTCAACCACATCTTTGCTCTTTGGGGGCAGAGCATCATTATCTCCCCCTCCTTCCTCAACTTCCTTAAGGGCAGCCAACCACGTTTCCTTCCCCTTCTTGACTCCTTTCTCCACTTGCATTCTAATTTACTGAACAAATGTTTAAATGGTGGAGACTAGAGAGATCAGAGGAAAGGAAGGAAGCCTCGCTCTTCAAGCCAACAACTTTGCTAAGCATCTTCTGCCAATTGTCAAGCAGCGACTACTTTCCAAGAAAGGGGGGAGATTGAGATAGGACAAAAAAAGGGTATTCCCAGGGAAATCGCCATATTCTTAGGTGCTCTTCGACTCTGGCCTTCGTGATTGTTCTTGCTTTGAGGGCCACAATTAATGGTTTGGATACCGAATCCATTAAGATACTCAAAAAAGAGTTTGATCCTGGCTCAGAAGGAACGCTAGTTTGCCACCAAAAAGTCCACCTTCCCACGCCAAGTGCCAAGTTGTAGCTCCACACCATGAGCCACTCCACAAATAGGTTTGGCTAGGGCATTCAATATTTTTAACCAGCCCTTAGATTCTGCCACCTTGGGTTCTAGTCTTCGCGCCTCCACTGCACTCGCAAAGTTATGAAACGCACACGTGTCAACCATGAGTTGGGTGGTCTTCGCATTGATGTGGCCCTCCACATGCATAAAGCTTCTATCACCCTCCTAGTGAGTATTTGGCTTGCCTTTTAGTACATTGAGAAGTTTGACGCAACCCATGGTAGCATCCTCACCTTCATCTTGTTGCTCAAACATAGAGTTAAGTGCCTTTCGTTTTGGGCAATCCATCTCCCAATGAGGACCGGCACAAAGCCACAAAGGAAGCCCCCCTCCCGTGGCTTCAAGTCCTTGCCTTAGTTTCCTTCATGTCCTTGTTTCCCTCCTTTTCTCGGCATGGGAGTGCGACTTGCTTGACCCATCCTTAGCTCCCCACCTTTAGCATGCCATGGTTTATTGTCCTTATGCTTTGATGTCTCGCCCTTGTGCTTGGAACTTTTGCCCTTCTCACTAGAGCGATACTCCTCCACCTTATGTCGTTTCAACTCTTAGCCAGCCCAAGGTTTGAGTCCATCTATGAAATTAAAGAGAAAATCCTCCTCACTAATGTTCTTTATTTGGAGCATGAGGTTGGAGAAAGTCTTGACGTAGTCTTAGATGGAACCATCATGCTTGAGCTTCTTCATTTTCTTTCGGGCATAAAGGTTGACATTCTCGCGATAGAATTGCTTCTTGAGTTCAGCCTTGAGAGTATCTCAAGAATCAATGGTGCACGTCCCCTTCTCCATCTCTGCATACTTTCCATTCCACCATACAATAACAAGAGAGAAGTGGTGTTTACCTTGGCTTGGTCCTCCAAGTTTAGGACAGCGAAGTAACACTCTATATGCCATAGGAAGTTGTCAATCACGTTGGCATGCCATCATACTCCTTAAATTTAGGCACATCCTTGACCCGTGGAGTCTCCCTTGCCTGGTGGTGCGTGTCAATAGCCCCATTTGTCGGGGCGCTTGCAAAAGACCAATCCGCCTTGGTCTCTTCCATGGCAGCCTTCATGACACTCACCTCCCCTTCATGACACTCACCTCGCCCCGAATGTTTGACAATGCCTCCAAGATCTTATAGATTGGAAGGACATTCTCACGCATCCAATCATTGCTAGCAACGGTAATGGCCTTGAGAATTTGATAGTGGTGCTTCTCAAGCTTGTCATCGACCATCTAGATAGATTCCTCCATACCAAACTCTAGCCAGTAAAGCCGCTCCTTCACATCCGCCATAGTAACTTCGACCCTTGTGGCACGTGCTTGTAGCCCAACCATAGCATCATGCGACTTCACACCTCTTTTCTCCTTCTAGGGGTTAATGCTTTCATCACGACCCCTTAGTCGCTCCTCGGTCATGTTCAACATGGTGTGAAGTGACTACGAACACCCTTCGTAAGCCTAGCTCTGATACCAACTATCACGGCCCTAAAAATTCCTAATCCAACCGCACATATATAAATAACATATTATATACACACATCACACCATGTGCACTCCAGATACGAATAACAAAAACATACTAAAAACAAAAGATTACATTAACATTCGAAGGATATCAGTAGATGCCAAATCATAGTTGACATAATTTATTACCATAGTATAAGCAACAAAAATTAAACACAATGAAGATGACGGTAAATCTTGTAGCCCCAAAAACAAGAAAGTTTCACCAAGGAAAAGAGAGATGACATCAATCCATATGCATGCAATTGAAACATAAAACCAAGAAGTAAGCCATGAAAATAAGGAAGTAAAAGGATAATTCCCCTGTACCTAAAGCAGCAATTTAAATTTTAATATGAAACATGTAGCATTTTCCCTCATGCAGTCATGCTTGAACTGAAATTTACGCACCTATACCAGTCTTTTCCTTTCTTCCAACATTTCCTTTCCTTTCCTAGTCGAGGTAGTTTTGAAAGATAAAGTTCAATCAGATCTAGAGTTGCTAAGCTTTGGCTAAATATCAGCACCTTGTCTCCCACGTCAGAACTCATGGACAGGATATCAAGCAGCAAAACCATTTTGCCACTGTATTTGACCTCTTTATGGTTATTCCTGTGTAGAAGATCACCCCACCAATTCTGAAAGAAATAAATCAACATCATGACACTTGACCAAGATGGGGGAGGTTAAAGAGAAGGATGTTAAGTACACAAAATGTAAATTGTGATACACATCAGGCCTATTTCCATCAATGTTGTGTTAACAAAATGTTGTCAGAAAACTTTGAGACACAAGACCTAGGGTAATTCTTTAAACAAATAAAAGATGGAAAATTTTATAGAGCTCAGTCTAAAATAATGTATATCAAGTCAATAACTACTATCAATCACTCTGGAGGAATTTTGTCCTGACCTCACTAAAAAAGCCATTACCACTTTTTCTCGGTAGATAATCTTTCCTGTTTTTCAGCTTATCTGTAAAAAGTATAGGAAGATATTGTTACTAAAATTATCACAAAAGATCAAAACGAATAACTTAGCAGGGAAGTTTGAAGTGGTAAAAATGATCAAAGGTAGGAATTGAAATGTCATGAAGCCCTTGTATATAATTGAAAAAGTTATTACATATAAGACCAAATAAAGTGCATGAATGAGCAAGTAAAAAGATGCAAAAGGCAACAATTAATAAAAAAAAATGAAGGAGATCGCAAAATAAAAGCTTAATATCCTTCTAGTTGATTCCACACTGGCATATGACTGGACAAATATTATTATATTTTTAGTTTTACCATTAATACCAATGATTCTGTGTACATGTTCGGGAGTCAGTTTTATTCCATCAGTAGGTTTAGGTCAGTGGTGCTCATATGTATTACCTTGAAAGAATATTCTGAATAATCCTGATACATGATAAAAGAGACTAATCGCATTTCCTTAAAAATGACGGAAATATTATTTAAATTAATTGATGCACATCAATGTGATACTTGGTTATCAGATGGTTCCGGTATCTTTTTTTTATGTGTCACATGTTAATTTCTCTTTGGTATGTCGATGAAGGATAAGAATGCACTTATAAGAAAATGAAGAATATACGAAAATGCTTCTCCATCACACGGGTTCTGAGATGCCCACTGACCTTGGACAAAAGCACCCAGCTTTTTCTCAAATTCTGATGCATCGTATTACTTGCGGAAAAAAAAAAGATCCAGATCCAGTGCAAAGTCAGTATAGAACAATGTCACTCATGTCAAATATGAGCTAGTATGGTTGAAACACTTGTTGACTGAGCTGGGATTTAACAAGCTAGTACCTATGCAAGTTTACTTCAATAATCAAGCAGCTCTATAAATTGCTTCTAATTGAGTATTTCATGAGAGAACCAAACACATAGGAGTTGACTGTCATTTTGATATATTTACTAAAGCTTTAGGCTTAAGCTCGAATCACCTATATTTGTAACAAGCTAGCCATGATTGATATACATGCTCCAGCTTGAGTGAGTGTGTTAGGCATTCTAGAGGATTTCAAAAGCGTGATTGGATGAGTAATGTGAACTAAGGTAATCATTGATAGTAATTGATTTACTTTCCTTGTATAGAATGGCTCAAAGTCTATAAAAGGCTCAGCTCTCATTTGTACAGTATATGGTTATGGAATTAACCTTTCTCTACTTCATGTTTCTTTAGGTTTATATACCAGTATTTGTTTTTAATTTATCATTATTATGTTTTAGCTGTCGAGGGTAATTTGGTAATTGAATGTTTGGGCTGTAAAAGTGGGTTGCTAGTCTAGGTTTGAAGGTTTGAGCTTTAGATGATTTTAAGGCTTGTTGGGTGCGAAAATAAGTCCCAAACAAGTTTTAAAATTCATCCATTCATCAGCCAAAATTTGGCCCCAAGTCCTTGATCCCCAAGCCTTGGGCTCTCCATATACATGACGTAATAGCTTTGTTGTGGGGTAATAGACAGACGGATGAATAAAGCATAGTCTGTTGGCCTCTTGGGTGTGAGGCTCAAAAACCCTATGTGTGATCCTATGGGAATCTAGGTGTGAGGCCACAGACTATCAGCTCCTCCTAGTTTTTCATTTTTCTTCTTATTTCATAAATTTCTGCGCCTATATCTCTTAAATCAGATCTGAAAACCTCTTGTGACCAATTACCATGCCTAATTACAGTTACCAATCATACCCCAGTAATAGATCTCACGGAGAGCAAGATTCCTATTCCCTAATTACTCTTCACATCCCCCAAAATATCCTCTGAACATCATTCAGTTACCTAAGGCACTAAAGGTTTATCCCTTTCTATAATTTAAGGAAAAAGAATGTTCAAAGGGGGAAAATTTTATGTTGTTACTACGGTGCTGACGTTTTAAGATTGGAGCATATTCTATGTTTAATCAGTTTTATATACCACTACTTCTGCTAGAGTTTACTGTTAAAATGATTTTACCTATAAAGGGCAGTACTCTAAATATCCCTGCCAAGGTCCCGTGCACCGCCTAGGCATGAAGCAGACCTCTACTGCTTCGGTATGGCTAGGCACCTAAGCCCCGGTGAAATTAGAATGCTTTTCTCATCAATTTAGTTGAAGATTTGGAGCTATACAATTCTTGATATGAATTTGTAATCACCATAAGACTGTTTTTGTTGTTTGTCTTGAATTCTTGTTTGGGATCCAACTTTGACCCGAATGAAAGAAAGATGAGGTATAGTGGCAGTAGCATAGGATTAAGGCCGATATGCCTAAGTTCGTAGCCCTTCACTAATCCTCTATTGGGGTGCAGGGGCAAAACCCCCGCAGTATGGCCAGTTGTACTATTTGGGCACATTATGTTTTTAGCCCGGCTATATATATGTTCTTATAGCTAGGGTTTCAGTATTCTTTTTTTCTCAATTTTTAGTCGTTTTCTGATAGAGATTCACATCTTGTATAACTCACACTTTGATATAGTGATATCTTCTATCTCTCGCCAGTGATTTTTCCATATTCCATGAAAATTGTGTGTTCTTGACTTTATTTTTGTAGTTCATTTTTTGTGTACATCATAATTTGTTCTAACATTTTTTGGTATTTCATGTAAAATTAGAATATTTACATCACATATATGTTTTATATAGTAAATACTAGTAGAGAGCGCGTTGCAGTGTGGTGCGGTTATAAGAACCAACCACAACTGCAACCAAAATATGTGGTTACTAATATTAACAATCACAACTATGCGGTTACTTGCGGTTACTTGCGGTTACATGCGTTTGCGGTGCGGTGTTGATGTTGTTGCGGTTGTATAACCACTTTCATGTATATTAAAATATATATATATATATATATATAATATATAATTTTTATACTACTAATTCACATTATGAAAATTATTTTCATTTCAACAAATACCTATTTAAAAATCTTATGTATAACACAAATAATAAAAAGTTAAATTTACAAATTGCAACTATACATGAATAATATGCAAGGAACTACTATTACATATGTTAAACTAAAAAAATTAAAGACATGGACTTAATTACATTAATTAAAAAAAATTAATAACTCCCCACAAATAAAATTCTAACAAGTCATTTATGTTTCTTATACTAGTACTGATTATTATGGATTATCTTGTCATTCATATTAATTTGCATAAAGCTGAAGGAAACTAAGGAATTTTTAGGAAGATATACACTAAGGGGGGTGTATTCAATTAAGATTTTTAAAGACTTTAAAAGTTTTGTTGTATTCAATCAAAACATTTAAAGAGTTTATAAAAGTTTAGTGATATTCAATTATAACTTTTTTAATGTCTTTAAAAGTTAGGTGGTATTGAATTAAGATTTTTACAAAGTCTATAAAAGTATTTTGGTATTCAAAAAGTCATAGATTTTAAAGATTCCTATCAAATGGTAGAGTTTGAGAGACTTTAGAAAAAAAATTATAACTATCAACTCATATCCAAAATCTTATCTCATCTCTAAAGATTTCTAAAGACTTCCAAATAAACACACAGGTGGATAAAACTAGTTATTAGTTGGACTTTGCCTTTTATTGGGTCAAATTAGTTATTTATTTTATATGGGCTAATAAATATTAATATGTGATGGATAAATAATTTGGTAAAATCTGGGCCATAAAAATAATTGGATTTATTATAATTTTATTATAAGAGAATTAACAAGATATATTAATAAGTAAACAAATAACTAGACCTAATCTGAATTGGTGAGAGAAAAAGCAGCGTTCGAAGGCTTCCAATAGATAGAGGAAAGAGATTTGTTCAACAAAGGTGAGATAAAATCATAAAACTCTCATATCAATTGTAAAGATTATGTATTATAATATATGAAAGTAGAAAATATATGATGTGTATGTGTATGTTTTTTTTAGTTTTCTGACATTTTAAACAAAGGAAATCACTGTTAATTTTTGAGACATCCTCCATATTCGTCTTCAAGTGTATTTGGTGTATCATAGTGAAATAATGTAACATGTGGTTGTATTTCTGCATTACAAATTGACAGAATTGTTATCTTTCCCTTATAAAAAAGGGAAAAATGCACTGCTTTGATATATGTTAGGCGCATAAAAAAGGTCCACACAATCAAACAAAATTAGTAGCAGTTAAGATGGAAAATTGGGTTGACAGAATCACACAATCACACAATCAACATATATATATATATATATATATATATAGTAAAGCAATCAATTATTAGTAAAAAGCGTACGCATATGCATAAAGTATATATAGCTCAATGAAAAGTGAGCTTAATTTTTGTATTGCGTCTGTAGTTTCTAAAGTTTTATTGGTATCCGAGTATCCAAATGTATCATGAAATGAGTAGAATAATGTGAACGCTTTCAGCATATATAAAATCTCATGCCACAATAATATAATGAGATTTATTCTAGTTCATGAAAAAAGAGGGAGATGTACACATGGGCTAATTAACAATTAATATAAGTCGCAAGATATATTAGAAGTATACAAAAGTCTATCACAATCTTGATAAAAAGTTTATAAAAGTCTGTTACTTATTTCATGGAGTCTATAAAAGTCACTTTAAAAAAGTTTTTAAAGTCTATGAAAGTCATTAAAATCCCACAAATTCTACAAAAGTCTGTCACTTAAAAAAAGTCTTTAAAAATCTTAATTGAATGCACCCCTCTAAATATAATATTACACGTACAAGTGACTAAATCTCATAAGAAACAAACTAACTTACATTATTCACTTACAACTTTATTATATACCCTACAACTTGATATTTAGTATATATAAAACATAAATAGTTTATTATAATTTATAAAGAGTGGTGCGGTTTGTGGTGCAGTTATATTTTTTAGGGGTGTATCCGCAACCGCATCCACAATGTGCGGTTAGTAAAAAATAAAAACCGCACCGCATCCACAAATTGTGCGGTTTTATACGGTTACGGTTACAAATGCAATTTATTACTCTCCCCTTGTAAATACAAATATATACAATAGAAAAATAAAAAAATAAGACTACCAAGGTGCCGCGTCCACCGACTATGTCCGCCTAGGATTTTTAGAACACTAATCGAGGGTAATTTGGTACTTTAATGTTTGGTCTATAACACTGACTTAATAGGCTAGGTTTTAGTTTAAAGAGTTGATTATTTAGAGGTTTTTTTAGTGTGAAATATGTCCATAACAAGTCCTAAATACATCCAGATCATCAGAAAAACTTGGGCCCAGCACGCAAGTTAAATTCCCCAAGCCTCTGGGCTCTCTATATACATGATGTAATAGCTTTGTTTAGGCAACAGACAGATGGATGAATGATCGAACATCGAATTATGTATTTGATGTCTGATGCACCTTATTCTATATTTTGAAGCTCAAAAGCGTTTGTGTAATGCCTCTGGGATCTAGGTATCAGGCCTAGACTATCCTGCTCCTCCTAGCATATTCTTCTTCTTCTTCTTTCATTAATTTCTGCACCTCTATCTCATCAATTAGATCTGAAAACCTCCCTTGCAACAATAATAATACTAATTACAGTGACCAATCATAGCCCAATAATAGATCTCACAGACAGCAAGACTCCTATTCTCTAATTACAGTTCACAGCCCCCAAAACAACACTCTATTTTAGTGTAATTCAGGCATGAAAGTTTCTCCATTTATGTCCTTTTGAAACCTAATTATCTTCCATCATGTTTTTAGCCTCAAAATCCCAGAAAAGCAGCCTCTAATAAGTCTTTTCTCTTGCTGCCCAATTAACTTCAGTATCAGAATTCACAATCAACTTGACCCACGCTTGTCCTGCATCAACCATTGCCTGAATAGCTCTAAGAAGCAAAATTGAAAAGTATATTAAATCTGCAAAGCTAAATAAACCTAAACTCTAACTCCAGAATTTTCAACATTAATAATACAAATATAATTAAATAATTATTAGATACAACTGACTGAAGGTGTATTTTTTTATTCAAATTCACTGGTACACTCACATAGCCAAGTGACTCAGTCATGTAACTTGACAATAGTTTTCTGGATCCTTTGTCACACATAGACATGTCTTTGAACCATCTGTCTTGTATTTTCCATAACAGAGCTGAAATGCCTAATATCAAAGAGAAATATATTCTTCAAGTTCAAGCAAAGGGATATGGGAAACATAAAATGAAAGAGAGTTAACAAGGTTGGATGATCTCTTCATTCATGAGCTAAGCAAGACACAAAAGCAAGTCATAGTTCAGATTGTCAGAGAATGTAATCAGTTTTCCTATTCATTCCAACATTGCAGTTTTAGATTGGGTAAATAAATAATTGTAATATATAAACTATGGAATTGTTCCAAAAAAACAAATTAACAAAGACCCACAAAACACATTTTAGCTCGGCATCATTGTTTAAATAACTTTATATTAATACCTCCATTCGTATTATGTTCAATGTTCTCATCACTCGAACTGTCATCAGAAAGAAAATTCTCAACCGCATCTTCACGTTTTTCATAGTCTTTGTTGTCTTGCATCAGTTGCAAAATCCCAGGATGGTTCCAAATCTATCATAAAAATGAAATCAACGTCAATACTTGCAAAACAAAATAACAAATTGACAACATTTATTAAGTTAACAAAGCCGATATCCTGTTATCATCTGAAGAAAATTATCTACTTACACATGGGTATAACAGAAATATTCACATAAAAAGAAAGTAAGGCAAAAAAAAATAAAAGAGACTAAAATTAAAGAAAATAAAAATTAGAATCCTCTTCATAGGATTTATATATACTGTATTATATGTTTTTAATTTATTTATTTTCTTTACTTTGACCACATTTTCTAAAACTATTGAATTATATTTTTCAATTAACCTTGAGAATTTTAATATAATGAATTCATATGGTAACATTTCCCAAGGCAGCTCTATTCCTCAAAATGTTTTTCAAAATACTCCGTAAAGTTTTTCAAAATCTGTAAGTATTATATATAGTATTTTTGAAACAAAAAGTTGGCCAAGCACACCACCCACTTTCGGCTATAGCAACATGGAACAAAAATTAGAAAGATTTTCCCTCCCTTTCTCTCACATTCAGTTTTGCCAAATTGCAAATGCAAGTACATTTCAAAATTCAGAAAGAAGCCTACTAAGATTGGTGAATACTAGTAGTTGGGCAATTGTCTCCTACATGAAGTCGCAACTTACCTATGTTAAGTTCCCTTACACAATGAATTAAAAGAAAAACCAAAGATAAATAGGCTTGAAGCAAAGGGTTTGGGAAACCAAAATTGGTGGAGTGTTAGTCCAATGGATAAAAGAATTAAAACTAGAAACCAAGGGACAAAAGGGCTATTAACCAAAACTCTCTACATTGGCCAAATCCCACACTTGGTTTTAAATTTGATCATATCCCTCTATTTCAAAATCAAGATGATCTCTACCATTAAAATTTCTAATGGACCATCTTGCCCTCACTCTTGATTTTCTATAAATACCAAGCTCTTAATCTTTCTACTTACCAATTCACATATTCAAGAGCTTACTTTCTCTTCTTGCCATAGTTGTCACGGCGCCACGGCAAGTCATGCCAGTAATCAACTTCTAGAACGTCAAGGCGACCGCCATGGCATTCGTATGGCGACGAGTCGTTTAAAATGTACAATTTACATATTATTTATTTTACTTAACAAATATATTAGCAATAAAATTTCATATACATTAAAACCCAAAACATAACACCATGGAATAACATTAAAAGCACAATTATGTAAATATTTAGCAATAACAATCCAAAAATAAAACATTTGATATTAAAAACTAGTAAAAAAAATGAAGAATTCAACAAACACCACATAAAAAATAAAGTTGCAACCAACCATCACATATAAATAGTCTAATAACTAACAAACACCACATAGCAAGACAAAATAATGTTTAAACTCTCTACACTAGTCTCTAAATATCGTTCAAGCAAACTCATCGAGAAAATGGTCACTCAACCATTCCAATTTATTCTTCTTCGTATGAATCTAAAATAAATAAAACAAAAAATAATAATATTAATCATAAAATTTTAATTACATAAAAAATGGTTAGTATTAGTAGTGAATGACTTATTACTTTTGAACCAACAATAGTAAGTACTTACAAACTCAAATGTACTCCAATTGCGCTCGCAACCGGAAGAAGAAAAACAAATGCCTAAAATTCTTTTTGCAAACTTTGTAAGCTCTATAACCCGCCCTCCAAAAGCGTTCCACCAATCAACTTGCAAACATTTGAAATAAATATAAATATTATTAAAATGAGAAAAGGAAGAATGTATATAATTATAATTTATCTTTTATATCTTTATATATATTTCAATATACTTACGAGGATTCTTTAATTTATGTTGCCTAATCGTCATTTCTCTTGCAAAAGTATCTCGAGAAGCATCATTGTTATCGGCTAGATTGCTTATCTTGTCTATCAAATCTAGCTCGGCACCATCTTTGCAAGAATGTCATTGAGTCTTCTCGTGGAGTACCTTCTAACACCGAACGTTCCACTTTGATATCAAAGTACTTGCCCGGATTGAGAAACAACACAGCTCCATATAATATTTGCTCCATTTGGCTTTCCCATCCCCACTCAACAACGCCAATCACCTTGTAAAGTCTTTGTTTGTTATCAAATGAATCTCTGATGTTTTTATTTGTACATTCCATCGCAGCGAAAATTTCTTACATAACAGGCTTTTCATCACCATCAACAATCCTCAAGGCTACAAGAAGTAGTTGTGACAACTATGCTCCTTGCCTATATTTTCTAAAGCTTTCAAAAAGCTCTCTTTCAAATCAAATTTCTAACACTTGCTAGTGAAGAGAAATTGGTCACAGTGTTAAGTTTTTAATTTATAGTATATGTTATTATCTCGTAACTGTTTAGATTGAAAATTTGTTCTACACATTTATATATACTTATATTTCATCTAGCCCTATTTATATAAATACCAAATATAAGGCACTTCTGTAAATTGAAGGCTTCAAGACTATAGTGATTTTTTCTCTTAATAATAGAGAAAACAACCCCATTACTTTCAAGCCGGAACCTGGTTGAATGTATAAGAAAGTGAAACTCTAATTTTGAGTTACTCTGACACCGAGGGCTAAAACGAAAATTTTCCTGTTAAAGGAAAATAACCTAGTGGAACCTCAAAGTCAAGTGGTCATTATAAAAGTACCACTACCTAGATCGAATATATTGTTATATATATTTTTTGGTTAACCAATATTTATTTGTTTATATCAAGTATTATTTTAAACTGCCATAACTGATATATATTTGGCTTACTAGTATTTGATATCCAAACTTGATTGATATATTTGCTTACACAAAAGCATATTACTATTATTACACACATAAAATTTATTTAAACTTTAATATATATTTCAACTTAATTGATATTATCTTCGTACACAAGAATCATATCACTCACATATAAACGTCAGTTAAACTTTTATATATTTATGTGAACTTAAAAGATCTATCTGCTTATTCTAGAAGCACTCTGAACTGAATTATATACATATATGCTTATGTGAGCATTCTTTAAACAAACTATTTTATTTTTTTTAACAAAAATTGGGCGAGCTAGTTTATTTGGTGTATGTGAGAAAGACGAGTGATCTTAAGATTAAGACCAAGACCAAAGTCGTAGAGAGGTCAATGAGTAGTTGGGTCTCTAGCATACTTGTGAGGTAAGGGAGAGATTGTTGTTTCAAGATCATAGAATATAACTGAACTCAACGTAACAGGTTACAAAAAAGTTTTTCAACCCCTCCTAGATTATTACTGGACTTCCACGATTGAGTTAATTATAAATATATTCCTCTTCAACTACAAAATACAAATCTAAGGACAATTTGTTCTAATCTGGAACATTCCTCCACCACTAGGATTTCTTGAACATCACTAGGTACAATTCAAGAAGATCAAAAGACAACCCTAGACTAATAATAACAAAGAAGAAACATAATATGAGAATTAGGGACTTGAAGAGACATAAAAGGACTTTAAATACAAAATTTCAACCCATAGAATTACGCAATTCAATAGACTGGAAAACAATGCCCAAATACGTAGTAGGACAGCAATACTAAAGATTAAGGGTTTGTTTGATAACTACTACTGTTTTCGTGTTTTTGCTTCCTATTTTTGTTTTCATATGCAGTTTCTACTTTTACTTGCTTTCACTAGTAAAAACAAAAATCAAAGAACATTGTTCGATAACAATGAATAAATGTCTCTTTTATTCTATTTTATGAAGTGAAATTTGAAATTTTGTTGTTAATAAGATTGGATGACTGGACCCCACTAGAGTTGGAATGGCTTATTGTGTTGCCCAAATTGAAGAAACAACTTTTTGTGTTTTAACTTTTTAGCTACCAAAGTCGGTTTTGCTTCCACTTTTTTCAAAGCAAAAACAATTTACAACCAACATTATCTACAACAGATTTCAAAAAAAAAAAAAGTAGAAGTAGAAGTAGAAGCAAACATTTGAAAGCAAAATCAGTTACTGAACGGACCCTAAGTGTACCTAGACTACCTCTTACTTAGTTTATCACAACTCACTCCACGTACCGTATATTGGAATACATTTTTTCTTTTCTTTCTTTTTCTTTCTTTTTTTTTTTTGAGGTTTGAAACTCTTGAGAAATTACAGTTTTCCCTGAAACTCTTGAACAATTAGTTTTTACTTAAAGTCTCAAAAATTTTGTTCTGCCTATTTTAGACAGATTTGAGACCTTTCACAAAAATAGCAATTTCTTCAAGGAAGCCCAAAGCTCAACCAACTTTCATCGAGAAACTACACTCATAAATCTTCAAATTCATGATGTCCTCGAATGCAAAAACTTCATTTTCTTGAACCGGCCACAATTTACGGCTTGGGTGATTCATTTGTTTTATGGGTTAAAAGTAGTTTGAATCAAATAGATAAAATAAAACATATGTAAAATAAGTAAAGCCACGGTAACGGCAGTAAAGGCTGCACAAAAAAACGTTTAAACTGACAAAACCGACCGGACCAGACCTAACCAGTGTGTACCAGCTGGTTTAGTAGCAAGATAATTAAGTGACCAATTCTCAAAGTTAAAAAAAACGCAGAGTTTCAATTAGAAAATGGTTTTACAGGAAAAGAAAGACAAGTTTAAATAGAGATATTTATATGAAATGTATATTAATTAACTTGTAGGCTATCACTTCTCTCACTCTCGTCTACTTTGCCTCTCACAATGTTCCATCTCTCCATATCTCTTACGCTTGAACTCTATTAGAGTAAAAATAGATGTATTGAATATTGTTGTTATGTTATTACAAAGAGTATTAAAGCCTTATTTATAGACTGCTAGTTGAGTAGCGGCCAAGTATGTGTGGACACCAAGTATGTGTGAGCACCAAGCATACTTGGTGACCAAGTTCTAATAATAATGTACTGTAATAATGCCTATAGACATTATCCTACAATATTCAGAACATTTCCCGTCAAGCTGAAAGTCTTAAATTATAACTTATAGTTTGTTACAAAACATATCCCAAAAAAAAAGATTCAAACTAAACATAAAATGAAACTATGCTATCTCTAACACTCCCCCTCAAATTGAGATCCTCTTCAATTTGTACAAATAAAAAAATAGAAAAAAATGAAAAGAAAAAAACAATGACGTTTATGTCCAAAGTTGATTTTTCACCCTCAATACATAACTTCGCACATCTACTTTACAAGGATATTTTGTACAGGCAATAACGGAGAACATTTCTCTCCAACAACGATGAAGTACTCATTGCCCTCAATAACGAACGACTCTCGAGTCTCCCAAAAAATCAAAAGGCACACGCTTTCCTCAAACCTCTGCTCCATAAAAATTATTACCTTCCAATCAAAAATCCATTTACATATTTCAACCCGAGAAATTAATTGTTCTGAACATCACCCTTGTTAAGAAAAAAAAACTCCACTAGTACCAAACAAACCCTACCCTAAGGCAATAGTTTCTCCATATGTCGGGAACTGCAACTCCATGCACCAAAATATGTGACGATCAAAATAAACATGCAACAAGGAACCTGCATCATCAAAAAGAAACCTCAAATATGGGCAACAGAGTACTAGAGCACCAACTTTAGCAACACATGACAAAACTCAAACTAGTGCTCCAACAAAAAAACTAAAACAGAACTCTAATCACCTAATTTTTTTTCTATAAAAATGATGCATGGCGGCGGCGGAAGCAAGAGTTTTTAATTTGATTGCCAATATCAACCTAGCATTGATACCATGTTAAAGATAAAATAGATGTATTGAATATTGTTATTATGTTATTACAAAGAGTACAAAAGCCTTATATATAGGTTACTAGTTGAGTAGGGGCCATGTGTGAGCATCAACTATGTGTGGGCACCAAGCATACTTGGTAACCAAGTTCTAATAATAATATACTCAAATAATACATTATCCTACAATCCTCTTAACAAACTCCATTGTTTCCTTCTCTGATTCTCATGGACAATACTATGTGAATTATCCTACAATCCTCTTAACAAACTCCATTGTTTCCTTCTCTGATTCTCATGGACAATACTATTTTTCACACTAACGCTTTCACAAATCTGTAATTATGTGAATGTTATGGATATTGACAATTTGACATAGTAACAGTACTATGTAATGAAAATTATAGGGTATTGATCTGGCATTGTTTGAAGTCCATAAAGCCTTCAGATCTGAATATCATATCATTTATTTGGGTGATGGGTTTATTTTTGGGTTGTAGTGCAACATTTCAACGAACTTATAAAATATTGATGAAAAAACTTTCAATTTTTTGTTTCTACTTGAGATTTTTCCAACTTTTATCACAATATTTGGTCTAAAGATATGAATATCCAAGATGCAAAACTGATAACAAACCGAAACCATCTAATAAACCGATCAAGCTGAATATACGAACCACCAAAACAATAGGTCAACTATGGCTTGACTATAGTAAAAATCGAATACGTCGGTTTCAGCTATTATTTTCATAAATAGTTGAACGCTAGAGTGCTTCAGGCTTCTGTTCATGCTCATCAACAGCCTCTGGTAGGCTGATTGGCATTGAACCTTCCCAGATTGATCTTTTTGGCTTTCTTTCTTCTTGCTTGCTCTATATTCTAAGCTTAGGCCAGCGCCTGTCATCCTTAGCTCGAAAGTAAAGCGGAAGTGTTTGAAATTTTTTAATCGTGACCATTCGCGTCTAAAGGACCACAGAAGATGGTTTGTCTAGAAATGGTGCATAGCCAGTGCCTGCAGTGCACATATACATAAATATATATATATATACACACACACACACACACATATATGTATGCGTGTGTTTGTGTTAATAATAGTATGAGATTTACCTTATATAAGCAAAAAGACTTATGGGAGGTCACTCCACCAAAACTATGTCATTTAATGAAAATGTATTAAAAAAAAGGACTCTCAACCCAACATCAATTCTCTCCTAATCCTACCTCCCTCTCCATCTCCCTCCCAACCTCATTCTCCCTCCCCCTCTTTTTTTATGATTCGGATTATTTATGCACAACAAATTTTATCTTTCTTCATTTTTTTACACAAATAGATAAATATAAGTGTACTTTAATTCAATTCTTACTTAGAAATTAACACTAGAAATAAATATGTAGTAAAAGTGTATTTACTTTCGATGCCCGTTTAAGATATTGAAAAAACTAAATGCACCTCGTAATTTTAATTTTTTTTTAAGTCGGTATGCTCCACATTATTAACATGTAGGTAGTAGTAATTGATGACAGATAAGCTGAAAGTGGAGCAGTTCTTTTCATGTATAAGTAGCAAAGGTATCTGTTTCTATCTCTCATGGCCACTGCTTCATTAGATTACACTCAGTTTTGTGATTATTTGTTCCTCTCTGTGACCACTTCTTATAAAAATGATTTAAATTTCTTTACTAAAATCTGTATTTAGAAGGGCCCTACAGAATCTACCAGTATAATATATATATATATATATATATATATATATATTCTACTGTATAAAAAAGTAAGGAAGGAAGAAGAGGGTTGTTAGAAACAATCAACTCAGAACACAGAAATAAAGAAGAGGACTAATGAGCCGTGGGAAGGATATGGAGGGAGGACTTGGGGTTGAGGAGAGAGAAATTAATATGCTATTGAACGAGTTTTTCCTTCTTTCATTATTTTTCATTTTAAGTTTACATTAAACGACGTAGTATTGGAGGAGTGACCAATTACATATGTCCCTCAACCCATCGAGTTTACCTCTATGTTTAAAAGTTAAAACCATTGTTACAGAATTGTCCGATTAAGAATTCCAATATTGGAAGTGAGATAAATTTCCAGAACCACAAAAAAGAAAAATAATGTGGAACTTGACACTTGACAGAACGTATATTTGTAGACTGATCAAAAAAAAGGGGGAGTAGAGCAAAAAAACATGCCAAACTCCAAAACCAAGTAACAGCCATGTTTCCTTATCTTATATAATTAACTACCAATCCCTTCTAAATTATAAATAGAAATCATTTTCAATCTCCTGTGAATTAAAAATACGTATAAAAGAGAATATTAAAAAAAAATAGATCAGAACGTGCTAGCACCGAATGCAGAATCAATTTTTAGTGTGTATATTAAGGTGAGTGATAAAAAATTGGATGCTTGATATGCATGCAAACCAAGAATATACCTGAGCTAAAGCCTGGTACCCAGCAAAAAAACTCTTTTGTGACTTCTCAGTAGAAACTTTGTCCTTTGTGAATCCATGCACATCAAGAAATCTTTTGTATAATTTCCGTTGCAAGGGAGAAAGCTTTACAGCTATCACCAAAACAGTTTTAGGAGGCAAGTCCTTCTTCACCACATTCATGTCCATTCTCTGGACAAACCCTTTTAATTGCTCATACAGGATATGAGATCTTTGGTTCATAATTTTCACATCATCAGCTGTAGAATTGGTATGCTGACCATTCTCTATGGGATTTTGGAATCTGCACAACATGAAACACTATTTGAGAAGGATAATAAATTTAAAAACTAAAAAAGACAAAAGAAATTGGCATAAATAATGAGAAAGTATAAAAGAAAGGCCGGTAAAATTGCCAGTGTTATTGTTATTGCCAGAGAGAGCATGCTCTCATAGACTCAAACTACTTTTCCATGGAAATAACATTTCTAAAATAGCAATCAAAATAGTGTTAGATAGATTTCTTGCCGGTTCCTAAACTCATGGCTGCTGCCAAGAAATCCTTCTCTCACAAAATCAACCATCTGACAAGAATCAAATTCAACAAACAAGAAGATCAATAACAATTTCAAACAACAAGTCAGAAACGCAAAAGCAGATCTTATGTGAACTCTTACGCAGTAATACTCCATGAGGTTATTCTGAAGAGGAGATCCAGTTAATGCAATCCTTCTCTGGCATTTCACTTGCTTAAGGGCTTGGGTTATATCAGCCCTGGTGTTCTTGATTATATGGGCCTCATCACAAACAAGTATATCAGGTCCCTCCTGACTCATAAAAACTTAATTTTGTCAAAGCAGTGACTTGTGCGAGACATGGAAAACAAGCATATGTAACTTAATAGTTCAAAAATAAGGGGAAATAATTCAATTATACAACCTTAAAAAATGTAATTCACATAAGATTCACGATTTAACAACTACGAATACATAATTCACATACATATTCGCAAACTAGAGTTCACATATCAATGTTGATTTTGCAGTAGGATTGCATCTAGTCTAACACATACAATTCTAATTTTGCACTAAATCGCATTTAGGATCATCCATACACTGTACACACGTGCACACATTCGCTTGTTTATCTTTTGGCTTTGAAATTTGAGAATAAGCCTTGCTTTTCGATGTACAAGTCTTCTACAAACTCTCCCACAAACAAGTTTTCAACAAAACCTAACATTTCAATCAAATCGATATCAATCAATCTTCTAGACTTGCTTTTTAAACTCAAGGTCATTCAATTTCAAACCCTTGATATAAACTAGAAACCAAATAGTTCAACAAAGACACTAATGTTGGTTGTTTGCCAAATATGTAGCCAAGCCTATTATCATCATATATATATTCATGGCTTCAAGTCAATTAGATCATATAGATTCAGAGTACTTTATGAGTGCACACCATGTGTTCGATAAATTGAAGAAGTGACAAATAGAGCAATTTTAAGCATACGAGAGTTGGGTGCCTAACACTGCCCGACTTGTAACCAAGTCCCCGAATCATGCTTAGTTAACCTTATGTTGTATTTCTTTTTAAAATAAGATGGTGACTCTATACTCCACACCTTCTCACTTCACCACACACGCGTATGCTCGCAAGAGCTACCTTCCCTCTCGAGGCACGTGGCTGCCACAGCTAGTGAGCAAAGTAAACTTCCTAATGCAGCTATGAACCTACATGAGCCACCCAAGTTTCGGTACACATCATACATATAAAAAGGAGATTCCATGGGATTGGCACTAAATTGGGGAATTCAAATTGCTTCAACAAATTGGTTTCCTAGACAAGTTCTATGATGGCTTTGAAAAACTAAGAGGAATGGTGCTATACATGATGCCTCAACTCATTAAGGAGATTTTGGTGGCCAACTTTGTGGGGGGCTTTAAGGGTTAAAGCAAAAGGTCGGTGAAATTACTTGAGCCTAGCTAGCACCCTCATCCAACCATACAGACAACATAACAATATGAAATCCCCATTCCTAAACCATACATTTCTTTCCAAAATACCAGCAACACTTGACCTTCTCTCAATGCTTCAAAACAGAAAACCCCAAACCTACATACCCCATAACCAAGCCCCCTTCACCATACGTCAATACCTTCAAGCCAAGGAAGGCATGCGTCGTATTGAATCTGAAAATTATTGAAAAGAATGGTTTTGTCAATTTATTCCAAGCTCTCTTATCTTCTTCTCCATGTTCTATCAATTTCTCTCTTTTTCTACCTAAATCTCTTCTACAACTCACTCTGTTGCTAATGTTTCATCACAATTTCATAAACTAACATCAGTAGTTAATTGAAAATTGTTATTGGGATCAGATCAAGTCACAAAACTAGGGTTGTTCAAGATAGAATTGATGTGCAGATTGTAGACTAACAAGCTACACCATGACACTGCATAATACCCAGAGTGAGTGAGTATTCCTTAACACACTACAAGCATAACTCAGCAAAAGCTTAAGCCAGTATAAACAACAAAAATAGAGCCAGAAGATTTTAATCACCAAAAATTTGCAACAAAGCAGAAAAAGTTAACTCCTTATGCAAAAGCGCATGCCTATCAAGAACCCAGGCTGGAGTTGTACACTTGGCAATTAACTGTTATCAAATCGTTTGGAATTATAGATGGATCACGTATCATTTTATTGTGGTCTTCTGCTTCAGGGACTTTAGAGGACTAAAGTTAGTGATATTGAGGATCAGGATTTCTTCTAGGATTCCTGATTCTCCTCTCTTGAACTTGAACAAAAAAATTTTCTTATCCAAAAATAAAACCCGTTAATAACTCGCAAAGAAAATCATACCAGTAGTTTGCTTTGAAGAAGGGCGAGGGGGGAGAGAGTGTGCTTTAAAGGTACATTTATTTTTAGGCCTGTCTGGCTAGGTAGGCAAGACATGTTGATACTAAGGCAAAGCAGTGCATGTTCAGCACAAGAGGTTTATCCAGGAAAACTTCCTTCTTCAATCCCAAAAACCTAAAATAGGATGGTTTATGTTAACAAACTCTAAACTATATACTATTTTTTTTATCTCGAGTATTTCTTCGGAAAGAAGAGAGGACTGAACAGGGATGAAAAGGGAGTCCGCCACAAAAATTCACAAAATGGAAAACACTAAAAATACTATGACAGGATGCACCAACCTATGGAAGTCCTACGGAAGGATCTAATAAGGAGCAAGTGAGGAAAGTAGCCCCACCACGAAGATGTGAAACAGTTGCAGTTTATATATGTCATTCATAGGAAGACCTCCAAAGTATATGAACCTGCACTGGCAATTTGTTCAAATTTCTTAATCACCAACCAATATACATACTGTTACATATGTTTATGATTTTCCTTCAAAACAAACTTATTCTACACCACAAAAAAATAATAGAAAATTATATGGTATTGTGTCCAATTGGCTTCTTTTTCATGGATAGCATGTGACGCCCCAAATTTGCGTACCTTCAAACCCAAGTCCGGTGCTACACGGTGCTACAATATTCACATATATCTAATTATATAAACTTAATGACACGAATTTAAATTCTATAATATTACATCATATCCGCTCACTCAGATTCTATAACCATTACATGTTAATCATATCATAATATTACCTATTATTATTACACTATTATTACAAGATCTTCTATCCTTCTTCGTTTTCCTTCCTCTATCCTTAATGGATTCTTCAATACGTTCATCCTTAGCTGAAATCATATAGTTTTAAATAAGGATGAGCATTAAATTACCCAGCAAGTATAACATTTTAACAACAAAATCAAAAATCATATGATTTCATTCAACAACTGAATAATAGTCGTGAACTACTTCAAATAAACTGGAATAATACACAGAATAAACCAGAATAGAACTTTCATCACTCTAAAACATTTTTCAAAATGACATAATGGTCATTTGTAATAAGAGGGTCATCAAACCAAAAACTTTCTTTCTTTCTTTATTTTATTAAAAAAGGATAACCCCGGTCATTGAAACCATAAATTTGATATCACTTACGAGTATGTCTAGGTGATCAATCTATAGTACCCTATGTTGATCAACACTCATCCATTAAACGTATTTACATTTAAATTTTGACACCATGCATATGTTGATATGTATGCTAATAAATGGAATTGATTATGGACTATTAACCAATGTAATTGAATTTTATTTTAGTTGGATGCATGAATGAATGTATGGGTTTTATAAATAGGGTCTGTGTACCTCGTCTTCACTAGTTTTTCATGACGTAAACTCTATCTCCCTCCTATGTACTTTCCCTTAACTGTTGATCAAGATTTCTATTTATGTAAATAGTTTATGTAACAAGATTAGCTAGAATTACTTGAAGAACCGGAGACTAAGGAGCAAGGAGCGCTTGAAGACCCATTTGTAATGGAGCCCCAATTTAAATGTAATAGTTATATTTAAATTCAGTTCTTGCACCCTAGGTTTGACCTCTTGGTTCACTTGGTGGCTCTAGTGAACCAAACTAGAATAAAAGTCCATAATTAATCCAGGTAGAATATAGTATTCTATATGTGCATGCTTTACTATATATATATATATATATATATATATATATATATATATATATTATACAACATGCTTCACATGTCAATTAATATGACGCGTATTTTATATATATGTGCATGCGCGCTAAACAAAATAAGACAAATAATAACAAACCTCTCAAAGAAATTATATTAAGAAACATTCAAAGATATTTGAAATACCGAACGTCGCCTTCTAGCATGATAAAACGATAGAGTATCAGTTAATCATTATAAGTTTGTTGTGTCACCGCAAGACTTATTTTAATTTTTTGAGATGTTTTATCACATTTGATGCTTATAGAGAAATTGAACGATGTTTTGTTGTGTCACCACAAGTCACAAGGACAGTGTTTTTTTCTTTGAATATATGGAAGTGCTAGGTTAGACTTAACTTGGATAATTTTGATTCGGATGTGTCACCACTTGATCAAAATAATCTAAGAGGCAAAAGAAAATGAGTTGCATGATGTAAGTTGGGATTCACATCATTACACAGATATATATATTCTTTCTGATATACATATATCTATACATTTACTACCACAGTTCTTTCTAACTAATATTAACACACTCTTTTCTAGTAACGGTAGTTACACGACCTCGATTACTAGCATAACAATTTGTCCTATCTCTTCAGAGTAAGACTATACCATATCTTAAACTTGCTCCTTCAAAATTGAACGAGCGCACTTCATCCTACTGTTCTCCTTCCTTCATTCACATTGTATCCCTTCATCAAACAACTCTTAACTAGGTGATCAAATGTTCCACACTTGATGCACGCTCATCTCCTTGGTTCGGGGTAGTCAGGAGAAATATGTCCCTCTTGCCCATAATTCTAACATACATCCTTTCCTTTCCTACACATACTTGCATGGTTCTTCCCACCGTTCTTACATCCTTTACTCTACTTCTTAGAGTCTCCTTGATTACTATTATCACCTTTATGAATTCATTTCCCTTTCCTTTTCTTATCTGGAACTTCAAATAGTAGACTATTTTCAGCTCCCCTTTTTAACAACTTGCGCTTTTAATTCATCGCACTCTTCCACCATTCTTATCAACGTCATTGCTAACTAACCAGTTAACACTCTCTCTTCCTTCCACTTTTTCGCTAGGATGAACATCTTAATGTTCAGAGCCTGTACTTTCCTTGATGTTTGACCACTTATGGTCCTTGCTATTCTTTTACCTTCTCCTTCTTTCTCTATCTCTGGCTCTATATGAGCCTCCTTGACATTTATTTCTTCTTCACTCACTTCCATCTCAGTGTGATCTTCATGATCACTATTCAAATCTACTATAGGTACATTTCTCAAAATCTCTTCAGAAGGTACAATCTTAATTACTACACCGTACTGATACTTCCAAGTTATGTTCAAAATCTTCTTCCATAACCCTCTTCCAAACATTCTAGGTTAACACCTCGGCGAATAACTTTGATGTAATCGCTAACATTTCAGTATCCAAATGGATATCTCTAATCTCATCATGTCACAACATCCTACAATCAATTTTACATCTTGACTAACATATAACAATAGTTTATATACATAAACACAAATAACAATTTATTTTATGTTAGTTTTACTTTTTTAGACTCTCCCGATGAATTTCCTTAATTCACCTCCTACAAACTCTTCCTGAGTTTAACTACCAACTAACTCTTCTATCTCCTCCAAGGTTATAGCCTCAAGTACCCATACTTAAGGTTTCTAACCTATCAGTTCTAATACCAACCTATGACGCCCCCAAATCTGGGTACCTTCAAACCCGAGTCCGATGCTACAGGGTGCTACAGCATTAACATATATCTAACTTATACAAACTTAATGACACGAATGTAATTTCTATAATATTACATCATATAAGCTCAATCCCAGATTCTATAACCATTACATGCTCATCATATCATAATATTACCTATAACATAGTATATTAAGCTCTTACAAGATCGTTTTACTTCCTCTATCCTTAATGGATTATTTAATACGTTCGTCCTTAGCTGAAATCATATAGTTTTAAGCAAGGATGAGCATTAAATTGCCCAGCAAGTATAACATTTTAACAACAAAATCAAGAATCATATGATTTCATTCAACAACTGAATAATAGTCGTGAACTACTTCGAATAAACTAGAAAAATACACATAATAAACCAGGATAGAACTTTCATCACTCTAAAACATTTTTCAAAACGATATAATGGTCATTCGTAATAAGAGGGTCATCAAACCAAAAACTTTCTTTATTTCATTTAAAAAAGATAACCCCGGTTATTGAAACTGTAAATTCGATATCACTTACGAGTACGTCTAGGTGATCATCCTATAGTACCCTACATTGATCAACACTCATCCGTTAAACGTATTTACGTTTAAATTTTGACACCATGTGTCCGTCGAAAACTCGACTAAATATATTTGTTTGTTCAATTTCAAACTACCCTTTAAATTCGCACCAAAACAATTTAGTTTGGACAGCGCTACTTAACATCAATAATATTTCAAAAAATTAATATCAAATCGATAAAACATTTAAACAGTTGTCTAACCGAAATAAATGGCATCGATACTTCCTTGAACAATTCATGTCATAACATCGCTTGAATACTTATACAAATACTGAAAGATTTGCATAAGCATATAATTCACACAATCATAGAAGAATTGTGTTCATTTTATTTTAAAACATCACATAGGCTTCATAAGATTAGAATCAAATGAAATAATTAAACTTGCTCAAACAAATCATAGTAAGTTTAGGAAACTTGCTTTAAGCGTTCTTCTATGAGTTTATGCTAATTTGCCCGTCAAATGGCCTACACAATTACGTTTACCTACATATACCAATTAGGCACATAATTGATATCAAATATTGGTTTACACCAACTTGTTACTTCTTATGTCTGTGTCATTAGACTCGAAGAACTTCTCAAGTTTATTATTACTTGTTATAGTGTTTTGACGTTTGTTCGCCGTACACCCGTCATATAACCTTCGCGAACGCACAAACCATATGCCTTTGCATATGCTTAAGCATGATCCTATAATCTTGCATAACATTCTTTGATTTAAGTTGTGTTTTACGTTTACTAATGTTCGTCATTTATAGCTTAGAACAACCTTTTAAGCCGTCAAAGACATTGCACGATCACGAACGCAAATGCCCGACTTATCTAACCCGAACGCTCAATCGACACGCCAATGCGTACGACTGATATGTCCAAATCATCTACAATTACTTGGTTCACATTCTCCTAGATCATATTTCCAAAGTCCTACGCTTAGAACTCGGAAATACTAACCAAACAAGTCTTGGCACCACGGCGTTCCGAAGAAACCACCACAGTTTGCCTCCTATTACATAACAGTCCTAAAGATGCTCATTTTAGACCTTGATCCCGACCTCAAATCTCAGAACTTAAAGAATAAAAGTTGTAGATCTACTTATCTTTTTGGATCATCTTTCACTTCAATCGGAGTTCGGACGAAAGAGTTATGTCCAATTACTAAAAGACATCAAAGCAAACTTTCTTCACCTGAGGCCTAGTGCCCCGGCACTGGAGGACAGTATGTTGCTCGGCCAAAATGGCCTAAGTTCCAAAAATCGTTCGTCTCGTCGCCTTAATTTCCACGCTCCATAACTTCATCATCCGATATCGGAATGAGTCCGTTCTTAAGGCTTTGGAAAGCTTGTAACATCCTCTACCAATCCCCCCAGATAAAATAATTTTCTAAACTCTCTAACAAGTCTCAAAACTTGCTAAAAAGTCCCTTGATGCTTAGTTCCCTAACTTGGCATTTATTTTTCCGTTCTTTGTAACTTACTCGTTCGAACCCGGATGAGCTCATTCTTGAGTCTACGACTCATATTTTCTACGTTCTACAACGTTTTTATGAAAACTTAATTATTCGGATTCATTACACAGGCTAAAAACTGCGCTTATCGTTTTCCAAATTTTATTGGATATTCCGTCTCTCTTTATCTTAACATTTAAGCATTCTTCGAAAAAATGAAAAACGCGAAAAGCTTTTTCGGTGAATAGTGTTTTCAGCGACGTTTTTCCAGAAAATGGTTAAACGATCAAAAAATCGATAAAAATATTTTTCACCTTTTTTATTTCGTCATATTTCTACACGTTTGTCGAGAAAACTTTTATTAGATAAAACAACTTTTCATGACATATTACCGGCAGATCTTAAAACGGAATGTCATTACGACATACCAATCTCTCTAAAAAACTTAGGTTATTCAAACATTTAGGTTTCATCGGATGAATAGTGTTTTTACTCGAAAAAAAATTATTTCGAACTCAGATTCGTAAATCCCAACACGCAAACACTTTCTAGGTTATAGAATTGACCTTTAAACACATAATACAAACAATATTCATAAAATATTATTTTATTCAATAATATTCCACAAAACTTAATTATTAAGCTAAGTAGAATTTCTTGATCGTTACATAGTAGATGATAACTCAAATCCATTAAATAAGTGTTTCCATGATTGAAGGTGTGCCTTAAGGTTCAAGTGCATTCCATTGATTGCACCTGTATAAAACCACAATGAAAAATCTTTTTGTTGTTAGGTATATAGTCTGGAAATGGTATAATTAACTAAGGAGAGTGGGGTAATGGTGTGGAGCTATCATCAATAATAGTGTTCGGTCCATAAAGGGGGTCATCATTATTATTGTGGAAGACTGGAAGGTACTAACAATAATTACAACACCCAATTGGGGGAATTACTAAAACCTAGTAGGTGGGGCAACTAGTGAGGAAATTATGGCCATCGGATAGATGATTATAAACTGACCAACATACCCCTAAAATGATAATGGCAATATTCAAAATACCCTCAAAATCAATTACTCCAAACTGTAGCAGATTCACAGATGAAAGTACCCCACGCCATTCTCTTATGCACCCATTATATATATGCTAATGTATATAATAACCAGAAGCCTGCATAGTAAATGTACTTCTTAAAATTTCTTACCCATTTTACTATATCCTCTAGAATCCCATAAAAAAAAAGATAAGTTTTTATTCTTATTTTATACCCTCTCTCTCTCTCTACACGTACAATTAAGTTTCCACGCATTTTCCTAAATACGATTTGCTAATTTATCATAACACACAAACACATATATATATGCACAACTATATACACTCCCTTCACCCATAATTATCGCAACAAATTCGTTTTCAGGAAGCCCCACAAAGTTGGCAACATTTCTTTTTTGGGCAACTTGTCACTTTTTGGAAGTTATATGACTAATTTACCCGTAGTCATTTCACTTTTATTATTGGAATATATAGTGGGTCCCTCCACTAACTAAAACTTGTGGGGTTCATATTCTTGGAGCATTTTTAACCACTCATTTCATAGGAGTAAATAAAATAAGAGTATAACATTTTTGTTAAAACTTCTGCAAAAAAGTTGTGTCGCAATATTTATGTGACGGAAGGAGTAGATATATTAGTATCTCACTGAAAAGTACTATGAGAGTTAAAACTGGGGAAAGAAAATAACCGTACTGGAAACAATTATTATGTATGTACAATCACCTGCAGCGCAAGCAAAATGTCCCTAGCCATGTCACGATCCTTTACATGTTTCCCAACAGATAAATTACGAAAAGATGTATAGCCAATCAAGAAGACACCCCCCTTACGTTTCCACTTCATAAGTAACTCGGCTCTTTTCTCCCTGACAAAATAAGCTCATAAATACACAAATATCTTGTCAACTCTGAAACAGTACAATTTGAATATAAGAAGCCAAATTCAGCTTTTACGTAGACACTACAAAACGAAACAAGATTAAAGTGAATCAAAGTGCAAGCATATCATTTCATTGTGCTTAGTAAATAAAAAAATTGCACTTCTCAAAAATCTATAATAAATATGCAAGTTTGCACAGAATAATGCAACATTACAAGACTGCATACCACCAATGTGCTAGCTTTTTTTAGAAAAGTCTAACTAACTAAATGTGAGCTCTTAAATATGAAAGAGGGACGCATACGACAAAAGGAGGGGCACATGTTTGATGAGCAGACCCTAATGACCAAATTGAATAAAATTGCCCGAACAAGGAAAACCGGAATGAAAAAGCCGGAAAAACGTACAAGTGAGAAAGGACCCCCTAGGGTCCAACCTTAGGGTTCGACCTCTTGATTTGTTTCGACCGACGTTTCTTTTTTGATGCAAGTTGAGTTACCGAACGAAACGAAGATGAAATCGACAAAACTGGGCAAAAGAGGATGCCAACCTAGGGAGTGCACCCCTAGGGTCCGAGCCCCTAGAGGCGGCACACTCCCTTATTGGTTTCAGAATGACTCTCGGTCAAACTTCGCAACAACGAATCGAGGTGTTTAAAGCTAATAAAGAGATTAGGAAGTAAAAAATGCATATTGATTTAAGGATGTTCTTCCCTAAGGCCTTCGTGACTTGAAGAGCTTCTCAAAGAGTCTGAAGCATAACAAAAAAGCGAGAAACAGATGGAGCAACCAAGGAAGAACAAGAAAGAATCGAAGAAGGCCCTAGGGATCCCCCCCCCCTCTCCTATGGGGTTCGACCCCCCTAAGGCTCTGCCACCCTAAGGTTCGAGGCTTTTCCGAAGGATCTTTGTCGATAAATCTTTGGATGGGGGCATTTTTGTGAAGAAAGAACAAAAGTAAGTGAAACTCCGTCAACGGAACAAGGATTGAATTTAAAAGAGTAAAGGGGCCTCCATAAGTTACTAGGCAGAAGACTCAGGGAGGCATCTTCGATTGGGAAATTGTCGAGGGATTAGAAAGACGGGAGGACCTAGGCGTCACTTATCAGAGCATGTCTCTCCTATAAATAGACCTCTCATTTAAAGAAAAAGAACTTTTGGATTCTTTCCACACACAAGAAAGCTATCTAAAGTTTTGTCACGTGTTGTCTTGTTGATCGCCTACCCGTTCTTCTCCCTTCTACGAACCTTCGATCATTCCCATACTCTTTGTGAATTTCTCTCCTCAACCAATTTGAACCCTAATTGAGTGAGGTACAATTTCATTGCCTACACTAAAAAGTCTACAACTTCCACTTATTTGCTAAAATGTCATAAGGCCTTCTAAAAACATACATGTCCTTAAGAAGACTTTGTTTAAGCTTTCCACCATTGCTTATTTTCGCCTCCCATATCAAATCCAATATTAAGGAAATAGAGAATTTAGATATCTCAAGAATTTCCACAACCTCTTGCCTATGTTCTTTTGAACCTTTTTCCTTCCTAACCATGTTGAATTTTTCTCCGTATGTGGCATATGGAGGAAGAAAAGACCCTTATTAACTTTCCCTTTCAGTTCTAATCAGCCCTTACATAAAGCTAGGAAGCAGGGGGTGGGTGTCGGCCCCTTAGAGCCTCGCTAAGCAAGGATGCGGGAGGTACTGGGTGGATGCTTACGAGGTGCAGCATATGTTGGGATGTTTTTCTGTTAAGAGTGCATCGGGATCCAAAGAAAAAGGAGAGAGAAAAATAAGATTTGCAACGTGAATCAAGAGAGAGAAGAATAACACTTACCTTTTAGGGCTATTTGATTGAAAAAAATAAGAGAGTACCTACTAGAAGAGCAACTAGAAGAAGGCGACATTGTCGACACTGGCACAACTCTGGCGAGACCCAGGTTCCTTCTCTTTCTCTTCTTTATCTAGCCTTTTTGTAGAGAGGTGACCTGTACTGTGTCTACTATGTGGTCTTTCTCTTTGCAACTTTTGTATATTTTGAACTACTTTTTTGATTTTTTAAATGAAATATGTATGTGCATCTTTATCGGGTCTTGTTCCTTTCTGAATTACTTTGTTTTTCCACAGCAAAATGGCAGGCCCAACTTGAAGACGGGATAAATGCTATTTAGGTCGCTCTAATTTGGGTCAACTTAAAAATGAGTCGCTCAACTTTTTTTTCTTACAGTCAACTCACTGAACTTCACTTTTCTTACAAAAACCGTTAAGCCATTTGACTTTAAACGGAATTTGACACATAAGCGGCTGACTTGTAAAAAAAAGCTTGTCGAGCCTTGATTATGTGGATCTAAAAAGGAAAATTTATGGAAAAAATAAAAGAATTATTTTAAAGTACAATATAAATTAGAAAAGTTAGCCAAAAAAACAAAAAAATAAATGAAAAATATATTTAATTATTTTTGTAATTAATACCAAATAAACTTTTATTCAATTCTTTACAAATATTAATATAAATTAAAAAAGTTTGCCAAAAAATAAGAAAATAAATATAAAATATATTTAAATGTTTTTGTAATTAATATCAAAGGAATTTTTGTTTAATTATTTACAAATACAATAATATAAATTAGAAAAGTTGGTCAAAAAAACAAGAAAATAAATGAAAAATATATTCACTTATTTTGTAATTAATATCAAATGAATTTTTATTTAATTCTTTACAAATATAATAATAATATAAATTAGAAAAGTTAGTCAAAAAATAAAAAAATAAATGAAAACTATATTTAATTATTTTTATAATTAATACCAAATAAATTTTTATTTAATCCTTTACAAATATAATAATATAAATTAGAAAAGTTTGCCAAAAAATAAGAAACTAAATGACAAATATATTTAATTATTTTTGTAATTAATATCAAATGAATTTTTGTTTAATTATTTACATATAATTAAAAATATGCTAGAACAACAATCAATCCAACCCAACCCAATCAATCTAAGCCAAGAAAATTAAAATGAACTGGACAAGATTAAAAGATAGCAGGTAAAATGCAAATGTGACTACTGAACTTTAGGTGTTTTTGGGAATTGAACGCGAATTGAGCCCATTTTTGCCAAGAAATTTGGATATTGAACCCTCAGGTGCCACATGTACGTTGACTTGCCTACGTGGCACCGCTGACGTGTACTTTTTCTAAATTAATTTCCAAAATATGGTCTCCCCAAATTTGAACACAACCTCAACTTTGAAGTTTTGACCATGAACCCACCCGAACACCACATGCCTAGTTGTTAGATTATCCCAAGGAATAACTTTTATACTAAATCAATTCATTTCCAATGTCAATATTATCTTCTCTAACTTGTTCCTAAAGTTCACTAATGGTGCAAATTCAAGATTTTTGGCAGCTAAATAACCATCGACATCCTCGAAATTATAACTCGATGGAACATGTACAGTCAATCTAATCATATAATCAAAAATCCTAGCTTCTTTATTTTCAATTGATTTCTCGCAATCTGATCTCGTAACTACCCCTAAAAACTTTGATTTTTGGGTTCCAAACTCGGTGACAAAAATACACTGCAAGGAGGCGAATTAGTGGGCGGAGTGAACGGAATCGAAGGGGGATTTGAAGATGAGATTGGAGACGAACGAAATACGGTGAGATTTGGTGGATTGCACTAAGGAAGCTTGATTGGAAACAATGTTATTAGAGTGGATAATGCTCATGGAGCCGATTTTTGGGTTCCAAACTCGGTGACAAAAATACACTGCAAGGAGGCGAATTAGTGGGCGGAGTGAACGTAATCGAAGCGGATTTGAAGATGAGATTGGACACGAACGGAATACGGTGAGATTTGGTGGATTGCACTAAGAAAGCTTGATTGGAAACAATGTTATTAGAGTGGATAATGCTCATGGAGCCGAGAGCGGCCATGGAGACAACCATGGAGGACTCGGTGACGGTGTCCATCGGAGAAGTCACACCATAGTTGTCACGGCGCCACGGCGAGTCATGGCGGTAGCCGACTGCCTGGACGCCTAAGCGACCGTCATGGCGTCCGTACGGCGACAAGTCGTTTACAATGTACAATTTATATATTATTTATTTTACATAATTATATTAGCAATAAAATTTCATATACATTAAAACTCAAAACATAATACTATGGAATAACATTAAATATATTTCATTATCATAGTTATTTTTATGTATTTATTTCATTATCATTAAAATTATTTTTTAGTATTTATTTTTATTATTTTTGTTTATTTAAATATATTTATATAATATTATTTTATCTTATTTTATTTTTTATGTTTTCATAATTATTTAATTAATAACTATAGAAATTTATATAAATTTAATTATTTTTAACATATTATTTGTTGTTTATTTAAATATATATTAGTTTCTTTTTAATATGTATGATATATATTAAATATAATACTTTTTTTATTTTTTATTTTTATTTATTTTATTATATATATATATAAAAATAAATTTATACGTATATAAATATATATATATATATAAATTTATATATATATATATATATATATATTATATATGTATAAATTTATACATATATAAATTTATATTATATATAGATTAAAGACAGACCCAGCAGCAAAGCGAGATACGAAGTCAAGCAGATGAGCGAGAAGAAGTCGAGCGACGAACAGTCGCGACTCGCGAGGGTTCGCGATGAGGTCGGAGCAGCCGAAAAAGGTCGCGAGGGATCGCGATGAGGTCGCGAGGTCGGAGCAGTCAGAGAAGAAAGTCGTGCGATGAGGTCGGAGAAGCCGTCGAAGGTCGCCTTAGCGACTATGTCCCAAGTCGAGCCTCGCCTTGCAAATTCCCAACGCCTGGACGCGACGCCTTAACAACTATGAGCCACACATGGAGTGGAGAGGTGTATGTTTCAGGTGAGTTTGGTGGCGAGTTGGACCGAGTCGGTTGGGAAATCGATGTAGTGAGGGAGGAAGATTACGTTGTCATATGTGTAAGAGTATCTCTGATTGAAGAGCCTGGTTGCCGGAAACCCATCTTCGAACTGAGCTAAGGCGGCCATGGCAGAAGCTGGTAACTGGAAAGAGAGAGAGAGAGAAAGGTAGGGTTTTGTCTAGTACAAACTTTCTCTCTCATGTTCAGAGATAAAATACATAATAAATATTTTTATCTCAAAACAATTTATTCACAATGTCTCTAAAAAAGTAATTCTTATTTATTAACGTTTTCTCTATAAAAGGTTTTATTCATTATTTACTCTCTCTCCTTGTTATTCAATTTATGTTTTTAAAAAAGTTTCAATCTCACTTTGTCTTTAAACTTTTACCGGCGCCAACCCAATAAATTACCCATTTGTCATATTTAATTATATTAGATTTTTTATTAATAGTAACTTATCTAAAAATTTATAATATTTCTTTATGTTAAATGAGCATTAAAAATTTATAATATTTCTTTATGTTAAATGAGCATTACCAAATGTTGAATAAGAAAATAAAAATGTAACAAAAAATTGACACATAATTCCTAACATATCCAAACATTAAAATGAAGATATTCAATTCCCACCATTCTTGAACCCAAGATTTCCATTCCCGATCAAATATTCTCGAGTACCAAATATGACTTGATTGTTATTTTTATTCTCTTATTTGGCGGAAAGGAATTGTTTCGTTATATAGGTTAATCTTTGCGAAATATTAACAACTAAGCCCGTGATGCTTGAGTGGTCATGTGACCAAGATTTCAAATTAGGGGTTTTGAGTTCGAATCCTGCAATTGGGCATCTTTTTGAAAAAAAATTAGAACACGGCCACGTCAACACGTACACGTGAAAAATTAATTGAAAAATGCCCACGTCAGCTCTGCCACATAAACGCCACGTGTGACGCGTCAGCAGGTCAACGCCCATGTAGCGACTGGGGGCTCAAAATCCAAATTTTCGAATAGAAAGGAGCTCGATTTGCGTTAACCAAAAGAAATGAGCTCAATACCCAAAAACACCTAAAGTTCAATGGCCACATTTGCATTTCACCCGAAAGATAGCAAAAAGAACTATCCCAAATTGATACCATCAAAACCTAACGAAACCAGATTCCGATAATGGAATCCGGCAATGGACCTCATCAGTTCCCACAAAAATCCAATCTGAATATTAAGAGAAAAATATAGCATTCAAATCGGAAGTTCAAAACTGTTAATGGCCATTTGGTTCCCATTGCACATGGTATACATTTCACTTCCCTTACCGCCATGACCGCCCTCTGCAACTAGACCAATCTCTCTCCTCTCTCCAAGCAAACACCATAACCAATAAAAACTCCATAAAATTTGTAACAAATCATGCTTCGCCTGTACACTCAAGCCATTACCTGACGTCGTATTTGCTCCTCTCTCCGTCGCCCTTTCTCATCTCCACCTTCTACCCGAAACCCAGAAAATTCCATTGAATACCCAACAGAACTAAAAAATTCCCAACATATCCCCCCGTTAATCATCCACCACCCAACAATCCCTCTCTCTCCTCTCTCTTCTTCCTCTCGGTTCTCTCTTTCTACCCTTTTCGCCGCCTCCAGAACCCTAATCACCGCCATTGCTGTAATTTCAATTAACAACTCAGATAAATCAAAATCATCAAATGGTATATATATTGATTTGGAATCCGCAATTGAGCGTTCGAATGAGTCGTTTAATAGGATTATTAACTGGATGAAGCAAACGGGTGTGGCGGCTTCGGTGCTGTGAAAATCGTTGACGTCGGTTTTAAGTTCGGCGAATTATGAGGTTCAGTTGGGGTTCAAGCATAGGGTTGCGTCACTTTTGGCCGACATTGCGACGGCGAATGAGTCGGAGAGTGGCGACTGTGGGTGCCGGCGGCGGTGTCGTGGTTGATTGGTTATGGTAGTTGGGTCAAGCTAGCTGGGTGGGCATGGGTATACTTGCTTTTGAGGGGTGCCTATAGCTTATGTGTAATGACTAGGATTCAATAAATATTTCTTTTTTCCACGTCACTATTCCGTTCAAAAACTTAACCCCGCTGACAGAAATTCAAATTTTTGTTAGAAAAGTAAAGTTCAGTGAGTTGACTGTAAGAAGAAAAAAAAATTGAGTGACTCATTTGTAAGTTGACCTAAAATAGAATGATCTAAAAAGCATTTATCCCACTTGAAGCCTAACCACAAAGAGAATAGAAATAGAGAGAAGTTTGAGAGAAATTGGGAGGAAGGAGACTTTTTTCGATTACTTCATTTCACAAACTATCATCTTAAACTTGGGGATACTACTCAAATTACTATACTTATAGAAAGAGAATGTGAGCTCCTAACCTACATTATTCTTCTTATCCTTCACTCAAAAATAACTAACTTCCCCATGTGCTCATATGTACATGACAACTACTAGAATCTACCAATAAATCCCTTGCCGCCCAATTTACCCCTTCTTGACATTCCCTCCCTCTTAAATCATTCATGTCCTCATGATTGAAGAATTTAAGTCAGGATAGTTGAGTTTAAGAGGCTATTCATATTCCCATGTGTCTTCTTCAAGGCCGCAATACTTCCATTGCACTAACTGTTGATATATGATTTTGCTGCCCTTGTAAATTCTCCATTGCTTCAGTGTTCTGAGTGGTTCCACATCAAAATTCCCTTCTTTGCTTACTTCAGCAAGTTGTGTGTTAACATGTGTTGTTCCCAGGTGCCTTTTTAGCTATGAAACATGGAAAGTTGGGTGTATTCTTCAAGTGTTGGGTAGCTCTAATTTGTATGCAACATCTTTAGACAAACCCAATCTCCCACACTAAAGTCTCTTTCAGTTCTTCCTTTGTCTGCAAGGATTTTAATACTTTGTTGTGCTTTGATAGGTTTTCTTTGGGTCTCTCCATTTGTTACTCCTTTTCAACTAGGATATCTTCTAAAGCTGAATGTTGGCTCCAAGGTACAAATGTTTAGGTGTATAGGGTCATATCCATAGAGAATCTTGTAAGGAGTAGTTTGTAAAGAAGTGTGAAAAGTTGTGTTAGACCACCATTCTGCCATAGGAAGAATGGTGATAGGATGTGCTATGTGGAGCCTTGTCCCTGCCAATATGAGCAATGTTCGTCAGAAGTCACTTAGGAATAGGGGTTCCCTATCACTAACGATGAAATTTGGTATAACCCATGTAGTTTAAAAATGTTGTCAAAGAATAATTGGGATAATATTTTTAATGATATAGGATGGCTAAGAGGTAGGAAATGACAACTCCTATATCTATCAATTACTACTCATATCCTTTGGAATTTGGGAACCCATTGATAAAGTTCATGGCAATATCTCTCCATGGTTGGCCAAGAATAATGTAAAGGTTCAAGGAGTCCAGGGCTTTTGACTGTCACATGTTTAGAAATTGACAGGTTGGGCATTCAGCTACCCACTTGGTGACTCCTCATTCCAACCCAATAAAAAATATTGTTTTATCCTTTTGAAGGTATCCCTTACCCCTGAATGGCCTCCAACTCCCTTCTCATGGAGTTCTTCAAATATGTGCTTTCCCAACTCCCCTTGAAACCCGATCACCCATTTGCCTTTGTACTTGAGCAATTCATGGTTCAGTTCAAACTCATTTGGTCCCCTATTGCTGGCTGATAACTCTACTATGACCTAGGCAATATGGTCATCTCTCTCATAGCTGTCAATTATTTGGGTCATCCAAGCTGGTTGGGGGCTATTGTCAAGTAATTGAAGTCTGCAATTTTTTCTGAACTGGGGTTTTGGGAAATCTTTTCCCCTTGTACTTGTATTTCCTTTCCTTGTTGAATAATACTAAGAAGAAGATTTTTGTAGTCCGTAGTACATATGCACTTCTCCTAACTGCTTCAGACATGTAGTTCCCAAAATAGCATCATGTGGCTGCAAATTAAGAATCCAAACTGGGGTGTGGAAAGTATGGTTATTGAGGACCAAGAAAACTCAAGGCACCATGTGTTTCTGCGGAGTTCCTCACCACTGGGGAGAGTAATGATGACAGGATTAATAGGGTGTAGAGAACAGTTTAGTGCCCTTGCAACCTCTTCATTTAAGAAATTTAAAGTACTACCACTATCTACTAACATCATCAATTTCACTTTTCCCCTTAAGAATTAGTGTTTGATTCCCCTTTTTTGGTCCTTTTAAGCTGCTGGTTACATAATGCAACTTTTCCCTTGTGGTTTTCTTCAGCCTCCACCTTGGTAGGATTAGGTTCTTCATCAAATTGACGGGGTCCAAAGTACTCTTTAGTCTTGAGGCACATCACAAGTGATCATAAAATTATGGGGAGCCTTGCATCAGTTACCAAAATTGTACTTCTTATCACAGTAGAAACAAAGCCCTTAAGCTTTTCTATCATCTCTATGGGCTGCAGTGATGGGTTTAGGTTTGTTGAAGTCTTTTTCAGGGTAGGTAAGCATAGGTTTTTTGGTTGCAGTCGGTGTCGGATAGTCTATTTGGGCATGACTAAGGGTTGGCACAAGTGTTTGAGGTTTTAGGATAGCTACTGGGAGGTTTAGAGGTGGATGTTTCAAAAAATTGGCTTGTTTGAAGGCTTGGGACAGAGTCTCAGGGTCAAGTAACTTCACCATTTTCTTAGCCTCATCCTTTAACCCTCCAACAATATTTCCCAGAAAGAAGTCCTCAGACAAGTGGGGAAGCTTCTAAAGTAACCTCCCCTTATGCCTCTCAAGCTCATCATAGTAAGCATTCACAGTTCCTTTATGTTTTAGCAATTTAAGTTGCTCATAAATGTTTTCCATTTCTGCCTCGGTGAACCTTATAGTAAAGTCATCAGCAAACTCCCTCCATGTGAGGCCTTCCTTTCCATTTATGTAAGCCTTGTACCAGAATTTTGGGGAACCATGAAGATGCCTCCCAGCTATGGCAATTGTTCTTTGAAATGAATTCCATGGATGCTAAAATACTACTCAGTCCTCAGTCTGGCACCAACTCTTAGCATCATCTCCCTCTGTGAATGATGGGAACACCAGTTTAAGATACTTAAAGCACTTTACCCTCTTCATTATCTTCATCAAAATTACTCTTCCATTGAGCATCATCTTCTTCTTGTCTTCTGGCCCTTTCCTTCTCAGCATGGCTGGAATTTCTAAAAAATCCTTTATCCCTTCTATGGCCCATATGAACTGGCCTCTTGCTCCTTCAATGATCTCCAAAAGGATTCTCAAACCCATCATCATTATCTGAGCTATCTTGCCTTAGAAACCCATTCATATCATCTATGAAGTGATCCATTTTTTCATCAATGAGCTGCAACTTCTCATTGGTATACTCCATATAGCTCAAAAAATCTTGTTGATGCATTTTGTTGGACACTTGGTGTGAAGGTCCAGCCATGGTTCTCAGAGTTTCAGAATGAAATAAATCACAGAACTATTGTGATTTTGAATTTGAAAAATGATCAAGCAACAGCAATACTACTTGATAAGGATTCAGCGCACTTGAATAGCTTTTTAAGTCAGAAATGGAATTCCTTCGTGAAGCAAACTGAGTATCCCAATAGAACATGACTCAAATTTAACTAGCTAAGGCTTAGATGAATTTTAACAGAGGAAACAAGCACACAAACAAGAAATAAGTAGCAAGAGATCAAAACTAATACTAACACAAGTTACCGGAGTAATAACAAGTATAATACAAGTATAATAGCAGAAACATTTTAAATGTTTTAGAATGAAAAATCAACTGACATGATAATTTTGTTTTTGGATTTTTGAATTCTTATACTAATGGGTAGATATGCTAAACAAAGTGAATTAAGTATCTTAAACACAAGCAATGGCAGATTAAGCAGAGTTATACCATAGATTTTGGTATGTTCTACCGACAATGAAGAACAAGTAATTTGTGAGAAATATGGTCTGGGCTATTGTTATAAGGGTATATCGAGTGAGATGAAAGTGTTTTATACCTGTTTCAAGTGTTTTAATTCGTGAAATTGTTGAGTTGCAGGTGTTACAGAAAACAGAGCCTCCAAAGTCCTTTTTCTGCTACTTGATTGCTGTGATTTTGAGTTGTTGCTGGTGAACTGGGGATGGTTATAGAATGAGTTTGAAGTGTAGAAGAGAGTAGAAATGATAGATTCCAGATGTTGAAGATTGAGGAAAACAGAGGAATAGAAGGAAGAAGATGATGATTTTGGATCAACTAGAGCTCTGATAACAATTTGTCAGGTCCAACTTGAAGCCTAACCAGAGAGATAGATAGAACAGAGATAATCACAAGAATTAGAAGAAGGAGAAGAATTCAGTGTTTTATCACTGAATTCGTGTGTGTGTGTGTGTGAGAGAGAGAGAGAGAGAGAGGAGAGATAGAAATTAAGGAGAACGCATTGAAAGCTCTCTCCATTACTTCATTTCACAAATATCTTCTTAAACTTGGAGGATACTCCTCAAATTACAATACTTATAGACATAGAATGCTGAAAAATAAAGCTCCTAAGCTACAATACTCTTATCCTTCACTCACAAAGGGTTAAATATATTTTTCTCACTCTATTATACCTCGGTTTACAAATGCATCATTGAACTGAATTTTTTTACAATCAAGTCAGTGAACTACAAATATTTATCAAATCATTACAAATTCCATTAAATGAGTTGACTTTTAACAGAAACCTTGCATGTGACTTGCACATGTGAGAGAGAAATTAATTTTTTACGCATTTGGTTATATAATTTGCCAAGGTGGAAAATTTATAATATTTTAATACTAAAATTAACTAAATTTCGGTTAAACCAAAATTAAAATTTTTGTTTTCTAATACCAAATAGCATAATCAAACAAAAAAAACTCTCTCCTCATTCTTACTTCATCTTCTTCCTTTATCTGTTTACTGAGAGAACACCATCGTTATTCTCAAGATCCATCACTACCTAAATTAGTGAGAGAAACCTAATTCATCCCCAAATTAGAGATAAATTCATTACTTCTCACTCTAAAACGGATTTAGAGAAAACGAATCTTCAATTTTATTCTCAAATCCTGTAACAAGGGAGTTGAAATCATCTGGCAAACATTATAAAGGAGTTGATACGTTCTGCTCTAACAAGGGAGGTTTTATGAAGAAATCCACCCATTTGCACGATGACATGTATTTTGAAGCAAAATCAATGATTCAAACTAGACCCATTACAATGAAATAAGTTTTCCTCTTTTAAAACCTTACTTGCTAACCTAATTTTCAGAAATCAAATTCACTTCTCAATCGTCAATAACCCAATCAGATCCCCAATTTGTAGAACCTATATCAAAACCCAACATACAAAAAAATTATAAATTAACATCACCACCCAACATACGAAAAAGAAGAAATTCGATTTGTTGTTCGCGATCGGATCGGAAAATGGAGGTTTCGCGAAGGGATCTAGTTCGAATTAAAGGGTATCATTTGGATTTTATGAGGATTGAATTGGGAGGTTGAGATTTCTCATTCACAACCATTCATATCTTAACTTTGTTTCTTTTCTATGGGTTCTGCACGAAGAACTCCTCTCAAACATTGTTCTGTAAGAAGATGGATTCGGTAAGAACAACTCTCAACCATCCAGATGATTTCAAACATGTTTTCCAAACATTGTTCTTGTGCTTCGTATGTTGAGATTTCTTTTCACTGGATTTGGTTAGAAGAAGATGGATTTAGTGATGATCTCCGGCGCCGGCGGTGGATGTGTTCGGTAAGAATGGAATGAAGAAAAATGGAGCAGATAGATCAGTTGTCCAAATTTTCATTTTATGTTTTAACATTAAGCTTTAATTTGTTATTTTAGTTTGATTTTAATTTCTTTCTAATTTTGGTAGTAATTTGTTTTTAAATATTATTCATAACTTGTTTTAAATTTATAAATTAATTTGTTTTGTAAAATATAATGGCTATTTTGGCAGCAATTTGTTTTCAAATATTATAATAATTATAATAATAATAGTAATTATAATAATTATTATTATTATATAATTATAATAATTATTGTTATTATTATATAATTATAATATAATTATTATAATTATGATAATAATAATTATTATAGTTATAATAATAATAATCCATCCTTTTCAAAATATTAGATAATTTTATATTTTTAAAGTTAACTTAAAATATTTAAAAATTAAAAAAATATGAATTCATTAATTTAATATAAATATATTTGTAAAAACTATACATTAATATATTTTATTAATTAACTTAATTATTTGTTATGTATATTAATTTGATTTATATTTTGTTTAACTATTTGTTATAGAATTGAGTATAATTTAATTTAATTAGTTATCCAACTCAGCTTCTCTTTCCTTGTACACATAGATTTGTCGTTAATATTTTAACAGAGTTTTTCGAATTTTTGTAAAAAAATTATAGTTCAATGAGTTGATCGTAAAAAAATTCAGTTCAGTGATGCATTTATAAACCGAGGTATACTCGAGTGCGGAAAAGTGTATTTAACCCCCACTCACAAATAACAAACTTCCCCATGTACACGTGCTCACATATATATGACAGCTACTAAAATCTACCAATAAATCCTTTGTTGCCCAATTTACCCCTTGCCTGACACAAAACTGCTGATTGGTGTATTACTTATTAGTATATTAATCTCCCAATAAAATTAGTATATCACTTATTAGTGTATTTCAATGACAGTTACTATATCAATATCAAACTGATTGGTAATTTGGTATATTACTACAATATTTATTACTGATTTGGTTCTACTATCTACAGATCAAATTGCCTGTAAATGATTTTTGAAAAAATTCACTTTAAACAATTTTTATAATTGCTTAAATGAAGTGTCTAGTTTTGTGAAATTTATTTTTTCTTCTAAATAATTATATAAATGTATATAATAATTAAATGTATCATATCCCCGCCACACCTGAATCCCCATTTTCTCAAATTTGCAAGCTCAGATATCACCGTGTCGTGCCCATGTCCTTGCTTCTTAGTTAAAAGGTTACATTATTTAATTTTAAAAAAATTATATCAAACCAAATTAAACTTTGCTTTTTTCCGTCTGGTGGATTCCAGAACTTATTTTCTTCTTGGATTCAAGGGTTTTTAGTATATTCCAAGTAATTTTACCCAGTGGACCTCAGGGTTCCTCAGCTAGAAAACATATCTAGTCCCCAATGGCTTCCGTCCTTAGTTATCAAGTTATGTAAACTTGGGAAAAGTAACAACAGATGCGAAAAAAATTAGAAAACGAAAAATACAACAGATGAGAGGAACTAGATGGTAGTTAACTAATGGTTCACAAAGAAACATGTCTTAAAATTACTAATCATAAGACAACAAGGAGAAAAAGAACTAAAACCTTAGAACATCTTCCAACATGAAGACACGGATTGGCTTTAGCTCTGAAGGTTGCCACTTCGTGAACTCATGCCGCCAATTATGTAAGACATTCACAGGTGTGACGATAAGTGCAGTTTTCAATCCTAAATCCACACTTCTCATAGCAGAGTACAAAAAAGTTATGACCTGAGAACAGCACAAATAAAATTCCTTGGGTATATCATGTCAAAAAAAATGGATGAAAACAATGGAAAAAGAAACATGTTGCTCAAAGATGCCACAAATTGTACTCAAGTTCCAGTGCAAAATGATAAAAGTAGATATCCTAATAAACAAATGGGTAACATGTGATATAAATTAACTGATGCATGACAGATTTAGGATAAAGAATTAATGGAAAATAAACTAGGATTTAAACTCTACGTTTAAACCACTAGGATCTCTCAAGTGTATCAACTCCACGTATCAACACTTCTTAGTTAAAATCCCTCTACGGAATGAATAAAATAATCAACTTCAATATCAATAGAATGAAGTCTAATGACGTGTGGAGATTACATCACTATTTAAAGAGACACAAAGTCCTAATATTACTTGGGGAATAATAAAAATACTAAAAGACTAAAATAACCTTATTAATAATTCTTAATCACTAATTAACATCCTAAATCCCCACTAATAAATAAAATACATAAATCACATTATCTACTTTTATATTAAACATAATAAAAATTCTAAATAATAAATATAAAAAATCTCTTCTTTGTTCTTGATTTGGAGTCCCCATCATAAACCCAATATACGAAATTGAAAATTAATGCTGTAAAAATGAATAAGCCCTAATATTGACTAATGCAATGACAGAAATTGTAAACTGAGATGGAAACACTAGTAGTAGTTAAATCATCAAGAGGAAAAAAAAGTCAAAATATTGGCAGTTCAGTTTCACAACAAATTACATACAAGATACTGACAAACAATCGGTCACAATCTGATGAGCAATCTAGTTGTTGAAGTAATAGAGTGTAACTGAAATCTTAACTAAAGTTTTAGGCAAACTAAAAACAATATTAAGACCCTTTTTCCGGACAATAGTCACCAAAACCTGCAAAATTAATCAAAAACTTCCAAGTAAATGAGATCGAAAATCCTAGTTATGTAAACATATATAGCAAATAGTTTTATTTTAGACATTAAATCTATCTAAGACTTGCAGGTGATCATTTAGAAGTCATTTACATTCTTCTGCAGCACATATACATTATTTCTACTTGGTTGTAAAATATTATGCAAATTTTGAAATAAGAATATGTCGATGTCAAATAAAATTCATGGACTTTCACGAGATTACATATAAATTTGTCGTTTTCTGCATATTTAGTAACGCTTTGGATATTTGAGCCCGACTTCTCACCCTTAACAAATATAATGACATCAAGTAATGGTTAAGATGAACAACGGAAGAAAATGTTCAAGATAAACCACTAAATAACAAAATTTCTTGATGATTAAGATGAATAACTGAAGAAAATGGTCAAGATGAACAACTAAATAACAAAAATTCCTTAATTAATTAGACCATTCTGTCATAAAATTACTAATATTAATGCATGGTGAAAAGTAAAGAAAAAAATGCATAGAAACTGTAGTAAGGAGCAGGCTTTGACATTACCTGAAAAGTTTTACCTAGACCCATGGTGTGAGCGAGAATGCAACCCAGACCTTTATCCCCAGACTTTGCCTTTAAAATTGACTGAATGATATTTTCCCACATAAACCTTATCCCCGACACCTGCAGTAACAGGATCCAAGAAAAAGCTTGTGCCTTCAGCATTACAAATTTAAATAAAACATAAGCAGTTGAAAGGTGGGACAAAACAAATTAGAGCAAGCAAAAGTAATATTTACATCAGATTAGTAAGTAATTATCTCACAATTGCCTAGTTTTTTAGACTCTTGGTCCTTTACACATAGTGGCACACATAAAATTTCTAGTATTAGTAGGTTTTGAAATTATAGCTACTTTTCTTTATTACGTTGCAACTGTTTCTATTTGACATCCTAGGACTACGACTAAGGGGGTGTTTGATAAAAACTAAATGAATCTGAATCTGAATGAAAAAAGTTGTTTGACAATTGACATCTGAAACATCTTAATAATAAATTTTTATTATTTTATCCCTCTAAAAAAATTCAAAAAATTATTGTAAATTTATTTAATATTACTTAATATAATAGTTAATATTGTAAAAAAAAAAATCATTCAGCCGCTCATTCAGCCAAAAAAAATGGGACTTGAACCATTTTGCCCAAATCGTCTGAATGGCTGACCGATTCAGCCATTCAGACAATTTTTTCAAAAAACAAACGCACTGAATGGCTAAATCGGTCAGCCATTAAGCAGAAAACAAACAACCCCTAAGAGTAGTTAAAGTATATGTCTTACAAAGGGAGTCTTAATATCAATTTGGTAGAAAGAATAATACAGAATTCTAATTGAAGCTTTGAGCTTTCTGTTTTTCTACCGATCTACTGGGAGATAGGTTATCTCCTTAAATTCTTCTACAACTTCTCATTCTTCTTTGCTTCATGCCCTACTTGCGTAAGTTTCCAGTTTTACCCAAACATCATATATCCAAGTATATCCTACACGACCTGGTTGATAGAATCGAAAAATAAATAGTAATATAAATACTTTTCAATCATGAATATGCATAACTTCTGAATTAGAGTAGCCCTACAAGCTTAGTCAGTCAAAAGTGACGAGTCAAGTAATAACTTGAAACTCTTACGAAATAAGTATGCATTTCAACTGCAATTAGATCAATACGCAAAAGAGAGTTTTGTTTAAGCATGCACTTAATGGAAGACATCCAGCCACTCCAATCACAGACAGAGGGGCTACAGGAAGCAATCTATTATATTAAAACCACATAAAGAGCATGATTCAGCTAGATAACAAACTGATATATGTAACCTGATGGGCTTTCAATTTGGCAGAGATACTTGGCGGAATCCTCACAGCCTCTTCCCCTTCCTCCCTCACCACATTCACTATATAACCTGTTAAAGCATCTCCGAGGACTTCAGCTGCACAGCCTTCAGATATATTTACTGAAAAACCAGCAGAAGTTGCCCCCATAGAGTTGGTAGAGAATTGAGCTTTCAAAGACTCGAGACGGTCTTGACGTTCCTGCGCAATTACGAAAAACAATAAGCATTCTGCTACCAAAGAAATGATGTTATTTGATAGAAGATACCTTTTCCATTGCAATTTTCTGCTTCGTCACTTCACCTAATTCAGTATCGTCAATGATCCTGCGAATTCTTTTCTTTTGTCTTTTTCTGGTGCTGACAAAATTAGGAACATAGTTAGAATATTAACTCATAGCGGAGCCTCCCACAAATTTTGTAACAAGCTGAAAGTTCATGATGCAAAATTACTGTATATTGAACTCTGAAACTCATATATTAAGTCCATTGCAGGGGAAGGAATTTATCAGAACATCAAGATATTGAATCATATCCATACACCTCAAAAAATGTGGCAGTGAAGCCTCAATTATTTCTTACATCTAAATTCTATCAAAACTTAAAAAAAATGTGCAGACAAAACCACGTCTATTACAGAAATCAATCGTGCTGTAACCTTAAAGTTCACTACTTGCAGTGATTTACAAACTTGCAATAAATTAAAATCAACAAGTGATCAAAAGGAAATAAAATCTAAATAACTATCATAGTTGTCAGAATCTTACAATTACAATACAGAAGCAATTCCATACAAAAAAGAAATCAATCGTACATTCGTACAGTAACCTTAGTGTTCACTACTTACAGTGATTTACAACCTTGCAATAAATTAAAATCAACAAGTGATCAAAAGGAAATAAAATCTATATAGCTATATCATAGTTGTCAAAATCTTACGATACACGATACATTACAATACAAAAGCAATTCCATACAAAATCGTTAGCATATCAAAACGCCGTATCTTACGGTACGCCGCAGTCACATATGATACAGGTATAATATATTTATAACAGGTATACAGGTATAAGAATTAAAATAACAACCTAACGCCTTTTTTCCATTAGAAGAAGTGTTTATTCAATCTATCTAATATTTCTTAAAATGCTTTTTATAATTTCTTATCGTTTTCGAAGAACTTTGTTTCCACTTTTTTTTCATGTCTCATACTTATATAGAGACATAAATACATAGTTTTAGAGTTGTTTTTTTGCTCTACATTTTCCAGTTTGGGACTTAATTTCACATGAGTTTATACGTATAAGTTAAATAAGCTATTTTTTCTCTCAATTCCTTCATAAATACTACTTGTACAATACTGGTTATTGATTAAGCCTCTAGTTTAAATTTTTTCAAACTATAATTTTAATATTTAAAACTTGTCTATAGGCTAATTTGATTACTTTAATATTAAACTAAAGCTAATATAATTTATTGCCCAAGAAAATAAGTTGTCTATTTGTTTAAATATATAATTATTTTGTTTTATATGTCTTTCAGTATCTTACAATATGATACATGATTCAGAGATTTTCTATGCAAGATATGATTCACGAATTAACAACTATGAGCTGTGTAATATTCTAGAGCAAGTGTAGCTGGTATAGGCACATTTCCTAGATGATGGATGCATAAACTGCAAGCTTGGATACAGGCATAAACCAAGTTACCCTCTCCAACTTAGAAGGCAAAACATCTCGCAAGAATTTTGGTTTTAACTATCACCTTGAGACAGGATTAATTTAACAGAGATAACCATATGCACCACTAAGGCAATGCTCATTCCACAAGTTTCAACATGAAACATAATCAGTATACAAACAATTGTTAGATATTAGTTTCCAATTTGGGGGGTGTTGCACCTGATTACAACATTGTCATCTTCATCACTGTCTGAGCTCGAAACCATCAGATCTCTAGATATAATGGCTCTTTCAAATTGTAAAGTCAACCGCTGCAGGATACTTGGAGTGCAACAACAACATTTCCAACCAGATGCCTGGACTTCAAACAAACATTTTTCCCCAAGATTGCTCCTTATACAAATGGTACAAAATAACTTTTCGCATGATCTACAACTTATTAGGTCATTGTTCCGGCCACACCATCCACAGTAGCACTCTGAGCACTCAGGATCCTGCCATAACTGAACTTCATTATAAGCCACAAAAGGAAACTCTAAAAAACCTCTACACAACAATCCCATCTTGGAAAACAATTAAGTAGATCTTCTCATTCAATTAATTTAACACTAATGAACTTGAATGCACATGGTTTTAAGATCAACAGCAATAGCACAGAAATATATTATTAAAACTGTTAAATATAATATAAATGAACCCGAGAATGCATTATTTTAGACCAACAACAATGGCACAACTATCGCAGCAGATTTCAACAATCTCAAGTAACTACTTGAGGTGGGACATAAAAAGAGTTACTTTCAACATCAAATTAATAGAAAACTACCAAAAGGATGAGGCATCTCTCATGTGCCACTTAAAATAAAATAAAAAATAACTAAACAAAAAAAGCAGTTACTTGTGAATATTCTTCTATGATATATTAGCAATAAATATATATACAGCAATATTGTATTTTATCACATGATCTTGACAATACTGCTAAAATTTTGAAATTTAATGCACAGAAAATGATGATTATTCATACCTTCACATGAGTCTTTGATTCAATCAATGATTTACATTCTCCACAAATGATTACATCCAAAAGTGGATGTGGGTGAACTTCAGTAGCTACTTTATGGCAAGCTGTGCAGTGAAAGACCTCTTCCACACTTTGTGATAGATTACAAGCAGGAAACCTACCATTTTCAATTCCTTGCAAATCTTGATGATCCACCCTATCACATGCGCCATCAAGAGTTAAACAAGATTCATCCTTTGTAACAACAGTTTCATCATCACTATCTATAGTAACAACCCGAGTCTTCTTAAAGTCGGAGCCTACTTCATCACTATCATGTAAGCGCTTGAAACCTCTGGCATCAATTAGACTGGGCAAAGAAGAATCAGAACCAATCTGTGAACTGTCACGTGTAATGTCAATCTTATAATCATTAGGCCCAACAGGGTTCTCAACTAAAACAGAATTTAAGGTCTCAGAATCATCTATATTGCCCTCCACCAGCCTATCAACAGAGGAAACTTCTTTCTGAAGAGCCTCCTGAACATGAATAGAACAAAGAAGAATATCAGTAACAAGAAAGATAACCAGGTCAATTCAAGTGACACAGCTATTGATGGATAACAGCAACTACAGAACATATTCATGTGATATGCAAGAGACTCCAGCAGTTTTTGGTATGAGACTCGATGAAACCTTATTTTACATAGCTCGTATACAAAAGAAGCTGAACTCACAATTAAGCTGAACTATGTCAGCACTGGCCATGTGCACAATGGTAATTTCTCAGTTTCTCAAGAATTATTTATCTGCCCATTGAGAATTGGACCTAATTGGAACAACTAATGTGGTCCATGTATGTGATCGAAAAATTTGGGAGTTCAAGGACCCAGTCGGAAAAAGTAAATAATAAAGTTCAGTTGGTACAGTGTCACTAATCCATCCATGGTTCAAACTTCAAAGTCATGGTAGCGGCCTATGTTTCAGAAGGTCATTTTGACTCGGTATCGGTTTCGGACAAGGTTGCAGTTCAGCACCGTACAATACCTATCCGATTATTTCGGCATAAAGACCGATACTTTGAACCATGAATCCATCACATTACTTGGCAAGACTCTTTGTAGATGATTAGAGCTCAAAGGATCAGAAATTACTGGATACTCGATAGAGAGATACTAATATACTATACCCGAATACGCAGTGTAAATACACACACAGACACAATAGGGAGAGTGAGAAAGGAGATGCAGAGGGAGGGGATAAAGGACCAAACTAGAATTGTTATCAGCTAAAGTACAAGATTAAGCTTCCTCAAATATTGTATTAGTCTATTAGATACAAAAGCCATTTTTAAGCAAGTGTGGAACAGAAAATTACAATAAATCATATTCACACAGTAAACGGACATTTTACATTAATAATAAACAGTAATTTAATAAAGGTTTTTAAGAGGATATAAATGTGCATTATCTAGAGCCACCTTATCTATTTGTTTTGTTGGAGAAAGACAGAAGTTTTAAGATTAAAGGTCAACTGGATTAGGAAACTGTGTGTATGATTAATATCATTGGCATAATTTTTCAAGCTACATACAAAAAAGGAATATCAGTAGAAATGTTATCAAGAATTTTGGTTTTTATGTTACAATGAGTGCACAATTTCCATGAGTCAACACGCTATCAATCAATATGCAGAAAGTTTTGGGAAAGTATTTTGGCTAATTCAACTCTGGACAACCACATTTCCTAACATGAAGTCGGAACACAGTAGTATCTTTAAGGTATAGGAGTCTATATTTATGCAACAGAACATTTCGCCAATGAATTGCATCCTTCCAGTTAATATCTACTCACAGACGAATCATAAGAGAGATAGACAATGAATAGAGTACACCAATTTTAGATAAATTTAATAAATATCACATAATAAGCTTTCATGATAAACAAGCCAAGCTTGAACCTTAATCTACATTGGTTCCTTTTTCATACGAGCTGAACTTGAGCAAACCAAAACTCAGCTCGGCTAGACTCATTTGCACCCCTAGCAAAAAGGATTTTAACAATATTAAAAGGAAGAACACTCCACCTGTTTGCATCTGTTTCTCTGTCTCCTTCGTTTCAAAAGCAGTTGAAGCTTCCGATCTATATCAACATCATCTTCCTCTTTAACCTGTCAGTACAAAGGGAGATTAGCGAAACAAAATAGATACAACTTGAATAGACGCTAACAACAACTATGGCAACTATTTTATGAGAAACTACACCAAAGGGCAAATATTCTCTACTGCACCGATGAATGCTAATCTCTGTAATTCCTATATCTCAACATAAACAATTGAAGATGAAACTATATCTCAACGAGGAATTCAATACCATGAGTATAATTTAACTACAGAAAAGGACAAAACTTGTTCAGGTAAAAAGTTCACCAAGCAGCTAATGTTAGGGTTAGACCACAAAAGACAGCTGATGCAGAAAAGCATTTCAGGATGAGTTATACACTTAGATGCAAATTGTCCACATTTGCATCTGTTGCCATATAGTGTGACTATCTTAGGTAACAATAAGTATTATACAAATATGAAAACTATACCAAAAGGAGAAATATATGCCAAACTGATGTTTTACAATTTCAAATTTTAAAGATAGTGCTCCATTTTTTTCTGATATACATGCCTCACCCTAGTTACATATTTCCTACCAATTATTTGTCTCAAAATCCGGTCCTGCATCAATTACTAGTCAGCACAAAGAAGAATGTTAGCAATCAGTTTTCTTAAAATGTATTTATTGAAGTATCTAACATTGGTTTGATAAGTTTTCCTAAACCAATTGCCAATACGTTGATTAGCCTCCCGTGGATACATATGTCTACAGGCTTAATGTGCCCGATACGCGACTTCAGTTACCATCAACACTCCCCTACGTGTGGAATATTTTGAGCCACACAAGTGCGCAATCTATATTGATGTTGGGGCATTAGACCTTGCACGTTATTCAATTGTTTTCGCTGATACAATGTTAAAGCAACCAATTCAAAATCAACTGCTACGAGTGTAGTCTCTCAATAATATAAATTGGGTCTCAAGGATTAATTTAAGTGCCCCATGTGGGTTTTGGTTGCTCACAATATTCTAATTAAAAGATAAGCACTTGGCCATTGAACTAAGCAATAGAGCCTTCATAATACTGGTCTAACTATATCGCTTTATTAACAATGCTAAACCAACGTAACAATAAGATGTAACACATTCCTAACAAAAAGGCACCAAAATCACTTTCAGAAAGTACAAATATATGATACACCAAGAAAACCAAAGTCAATAAAATTTTGCAAGCCCAAATCTGAAAACAAAAGGAAACATTATTTTCACACAAACAATACCCACTCTAGCACTCTTTACATTGCAAATAGTTCCAATCTATGACTGACGTCAAAAGTTAGAACACAGGCTCAAGTTGAAATCACTTCTAGGATCAAAAAGTAGAGGAGTAATTCACAATTTAAAAAAAATAATCAACATGAAAACACCAATAAGAATTTTCACCCAGATGTAAAGTGGTGTTAAAAAGCCAATTATTAAGTGCTCTTTAATTACTATATAAGTAGAGTAACTACAACGTATCCCAAGGGGGTGTCAAAGAAAGGCTTTCGCATACCCACATACCTACGAAGATTGATCTAAGAAATATGTAAGACCATTCTCACACGAAAAACCATCTAAGAAGTATACGAATGACAAACATTAAATTCAAAACTGCACTGATTTAGATACTTTCAACAAATAATAAAGTCGAAATCACTCAAAATGTCTTCTGGATTTCACTTTTTGTGTCTGGTTTATGGCAAAGAATTTGTTTTGTTCTCGATTCTTGGATAACTTGCAACAAGTTAGATGGAAAGTTCGGTAGTTTGGTGCTAGAGTATGTTAGAGGCTTATGTTAGCATCAAACATAGTATTAGTATATATAGATTGAGTATGTATTCTATGATCTCGTCTTGAACATGAAATAGAAAACGGCTTAGTCCATTTTATGCTCTCTAGCTTTTTCTCCAAGTTTCTTACATTTTCATTCCTAAATCCTGTACTAAACTGATGGATTCATATCTATATCACTTTGTCATCAATGTTCTGCACCACTGCATCCTTGTTAGCCAAAGTATTCCTCATAAATATAGAATTATAGCTGCTGGATTATCACTGTAACAGCTTGTCACTAATTCATCTCAAAATTACCATTGTAAAATTGCTTAACTAACTAATTAGTTAGTTGATTTCATTACTGATTTCGTGTTAAGACAAACTAGGGCTTGTTGGTATCAGAGCCTATAAAAATAATCTTCCTCCTCACGACAGTTCACTGTGACTAAGCTATTCAAATCTTTTCCTTCAGTACAGTTATAGTCAGTGACAACGCTTGAGGACAAACCAGCAAGGATTCAACTCAATTTCAAGCCAATTAAAGAGCAGCAATGCTGCTCTTTTCACCTATTTTTACAAGCTACCTGCAACTCCAAGTTTACAGCCTAATTTGTTGATTGCTTGAGGTAAAGCCACATTTATCCTACTTGAATATACTCATATACATTGTCCCTCACTTCAATTCATCAATCAGATCCATTCTCCAGTGTTTTAACCCAAATTTTGAATCTGCATCACTGTCGGAAAAAAAAATTAATATCCTACACTTAGAGATTTAATTTAAGCCGTTGTTTGATATGGATTAGAATCTCTAATTGAACATCATGCTAACTTGTTTCAATCATCAAATCCATTTGAACCACAAAAGTAAGTTTCATTCAGTCCCTATATACATTGTTGCTGTTAGGCATCAATTAGATATAGCTTCAGTACGTTGTTGCTACAACAGTCGATTGAAGCTCAGTAGGTTCTTAGCTGTCCTTGTTTCCATGATTGCTACTAGAATTAATTGAAGCTGAGTAAGTTACTATACAACATCACTTGCTTATGCTATTGTACTAGTTGCTCCCTCCATTCCAATTTTAGATATACATTTTGACTTTTTAAGTCATTTGCGAAAACCTTAAATATTAAAAATGACAACAATTCATTTAAGTTTTGAAATCAACAAATATGGAAACTAGTTAGTTTTTAGTTACTGTACAAAATAGTATAGTTGTTTGTACTAAAATCAAACAAATTCGTATCACTTACGGATTTTGAGATTTCGCAAATTGACTTGTCAAAATCTATCTCTAATTTTGGAGCAAGGGGAGTTTAACTAACAAGCTAATCTCTCTTTTTTTAATTCCTTTTCATTCAGCCCCTGGCCTTACAATGGCAAATTTCAAGAAGATAATAAATTATAAATGTTATAATGATAGATATAAAACATTGACAGACCTTCCTAAAATTTTTCTTTTGTTCTTCAGAAAGGTTACTTTCTTCTTCATTAACTATAACATCAGGAAAATCAGAACTTCCTTCAAGATCATCAATTTCCTCCACCTGAAAACAAAGAAGTGGAATTAGTATTTATGAGAAGAAAAACAAAAATAAAAAATCATGAAATCAATTATCAACTCGAATACAGAATAGAATATTGGAGGTTATAAGACAAAGTTCGCAAACTGCAAAGAGAAGTTCTTAGATCGGTTATATCATAAACCATCAATACATACGGCAACCTCAAATAACTGACCTCATCCACCCCTGGAAATTTGATTCCCAACTGCGCAGCTTGCTGTGGAGTACTAGCCAAGTAAACATAAGCCCAGTGGTTGCTCCCAAATGAAGTACTATCAGCAGATGAAGAAAATATTCCGTTCAACGAGGACCAATCCACATCTGAGGTTTCTATTAAAGCTTCCTTTCCGTCAATAGCAAGTTTCTTCCCCAAAAAACCACTGGCACCCTCCTCCAGAACTTTACCTAGCTTGCTATATACAGCCAATATAAATAATTAACCTTCATCCATATAATGTTTTCTCTTTTTTCACAAGTAACCTTAAATCCAAAAATCCTACAGTAGAATAGAAAGAATAACTTACTTTCTCACAGGCCTGTGAGTTTGGAGATATTTTTCAGCATCTGCAAGTGATACAGTAACGTCGTTAGTAACTTGAGAGCCAACCCAGTGGGTTCTCTTTTTCCATGCTTCAGTGCTGCAACCATTAGGAGCCTGACTTTCAATCCACTTATAGAGGCTAGGGAGTTCAATACCAGCACCGTCAAGTTGTTCCTGTTCAAAGAAGCATATAAAAGAAAAAGAAAGTAACTAACAATTATGAAATTCAAAAAGAATCATCAGAATGCACCAAAAACTACTTCTAAATAAAGAATCAAGTCCAGCAACTTATGCATGCAATGGAGGGTCTCAATTCAGTAACAATTTTATTTAATATTATGAGCCTTATAATCCTATACAACTAATAATCTCCACCAAAAAATTAAGATTAGGGGAAAACAGGAGCGCAAACCAACAGCTTTGGCCACTGTGCTCCGCGATGATCACATCATATATACCGATTCAGTAAGAGTCTGTTTATTAACTGTAGAAATGTTTCTACTTCCTATTTCTGTTTCATATGCTTTCACTTGATTTCACAACTGTAAACATAAATCAGGGAACACTGATTTTTTATCAATGTTTAAACTTTAGTTTTTACCATATACTCCCTTTGTCCCATAAACATTGCAACACAACTTTTTGCACAACTTTTAAGAAAATGTTACTCTTATTTTATTTCCTAATTGACCCCAATGGATTGAGTGGTTGAGAATGCTCCAAGAATATGAACCACGTAAGTTTAAGTTAGTGGAGGGATTCATTACATATTCAAATGATAAAAGTGACATGACTATGGGTAAATTAGTCATATAACATCACAAAAGAAACCAAAAAAGAAATGCTACAATTTCTGTGGGACTTCCTAGAGTTGCAATATTTATGAGACGGAGGGAGTATTATAAAGAAATGAAGTTCTAAAATTTGTTGTGATAAGATTCATGACCTTATTAAAGTTTCAATGGCTACATTTCTTGCCAAAAGAAGCAAGTTTTTGGTGTTTTTACTTTTTTGATACCAAAAGGGTTTTTACTTTCACTTTTGGCGAAGAAAAAACATTTGGCAAACAATGTTTTCTGCCACTGATTTCAAAAAAAAAGTAGAAGTAGAAACAAAAAAATGAAAGCATACCCAGTTACCAAACGGGCCCTAAACTTTCAGGTATGGTCTACCTCTGCAGAGGTACAGAGCAAGCATAGACACAATAACTAGTCTCCCCATCATAGAATTCCGATATTACATCTTCATCCAAGAAGGTTAATAAATGTATTCAAAGTAAACTTATCTAAGGAAAAATAATATCTATTCAATGTGAATTAGCATTAATAGTAGAAGGTTTAATCATGAAAAAAAACAACTAAATAAGTTTTTGGGAAAATACTTGGGCATGCAACTTCATGTTGATCTCATATTCATCAAGAATATGAATACATATAATAAGATATACACAGTGGAGGACCTTTGGGCTCGTATATTGTGTGCGCATGTGTTTGTGCATGTGCGTGTGCGTGTGCGTGTGCGTGTGCGTGTGCGTGTGCGTGTGTATAGAAGAAGCTAGTGTCTATATACAGTTATATTAGTCTTCAAGTTCAACACTTGTTGATTGATTTCAGAATTAGGTACCTATGAATTCTCAGATTACAAGAAACACCAAACCTATTGCCAATAGCCAACAGACTAAGAAAATAATTGATCTTCACGTAAGAACAATGTTCTAAAAGGCGGGAGGCGGGCAGCCGAGGGGGGCCTAGCGCCTAGGGGGCCTAGGCGGGGCCTAGGGGGTCTAGGCGGGGCTTAGGTGGGGCCTAGGCGGGATTTTTTATTTTAAGCCAATTTTAATATTTTATCTTACATTTATCCAAACAAAACAATAATATAAAGCAAAACAATCTATAATAAAGATAATAAAGGCATTTGCTTAAAGTTCAAACACATATCCATATTATTAATGTCAAAGTTCAAACACAAACATGCAATTATTTAAAGTTCAAACATATTTTTAACGTATTAGTTTTATTCATAAACAAGATTGCTATTAAATAATAAAATTTAAAATTTCAAGAATTTAATTCAATATTAAAACTTAAGAAACTAAACATAAATTTAAGAATTATATTGAATTAAACTAAATATTATAAATGTATCATCATTTATATAATTTGAAGTTGGTACAAGTTCAAAAAATTACAACTATAATAAAAGTATCTACTTTGACTTGATATTGTTCACTTTTTGTTGTGATTTGATATGCTACAACATGTATTATGAATATGGTAAATCATTAGAAAAATAAATATATTAAAATCTACTTTGGGGTTATTAAAATAAAAAATCTCTCCGCCTAGACCCCATCTAGGCCCTGCCTAATTTTCTGGAGGAATTTTTTTACCGCTTTAGACATAGGTGAGGCGTCAGGGAGGCCTAGTGGCCATGGCGAGGCGCCAAGGGGGGCCTAGCGCCTAGACGGGGCGCCAAGGGGGGGCCTAGCGCCTAAGCGGGGCCTAGACGGGGATTTTTAGAACATACAGCAGTCAGTACGTTGGAGTTCATTCAATAGATAATCAATTGCTCTCTCCTTTTATGATTTCATCTATTCCATAACATGTTTTTAAGGATAATCAGGAGTAATACTTTTGGACTAGAATCTCATGTACATTTTTGCCTAAACCCTTCGCTCTCTATTCTGTGATTATGTTGGAAACTTTTTCTCAAAGCTTATATGTTTGAGCAGATACCAGTTTATTTCCAAATAATTTATCATTTCAAAAATCCACCAAAAATTGCACCTCTTCATCTGAAAGTTTTACTTAAACACTCATAGCTGGATGTGGACTTTGTGCCAAACAAGGCAGAATGAGCATATTCAAGTCTTTTGATCTATATACATATGTATCATACGAAGTAATTTTGATCTTCACTTAATAATCCAACCTTAAGGATGCAAAGAGTATGCAAAAATATGAAAATAATTAAATTTTCATATAAACCAGGGTTGTGGAGCACCATTGTTATAATGCTGTGAAATAAGTATTTTTTACGGCTCAGATTTGATTATTTTAAATTATTATAAAGTCGTTGACACATCACTTATAGGAAAATTTACATGTTTTCATATTTTAGGATGCTATTTGCATCAATACGGTTGGATTGTTAAGAGAATATCAAAATTACTTATATGACAGTGTGTACGTGTATATTTATATATATGATTGTCTAGAAGCTAATGGTAGACATGGAAACAATTGAAAACAGAAATTTTAAAACTTTTATAAAGAAAACCACATGGCAAAGGACAACGTTCATTTGTTCAAGAGTCCAAGGATGCTTTTTTTAATTAATTTGTTGATAAGTGAATCCAATAAGGTAAATAACTTGTGTAACTACTTACTACCTGTAGCTTAAAGCTAAGATGTCACAATATACATAAAGTAACATACCAATATGATATCATATCTATATAAAAAAAATGTAGGATAAAAAGTCATTTTGCACATAAATTTCAAAGATAAAATCGTAAACGTCTCAAGACAGTGAGGACAATAATAACCATGATAAAATCAGAAAAAATGTAAGAGAATCTAATATGTATATCAAGACCAAATCAATTCTCTGTATTGAAAAGAGCCAGACCAACAAGTGAGCGCACTCGGTTTCAAGCTCATCAAGCACAGCTTCCCATTCTTCTTTGAGAGCTTCCATTTCATCCATAACAGCCTTCTCCAGCTATCCAAGATCCATAATTTAGTAATCAGCATGAACAAAAAAATGTAGAAGATTAAATACTATACAAGGGTGAAAACACTAACTTCATCCCCATTATAAGATTGTGCCAACTCTTCCCTAACATCAATCTCTATTTTTGCTAGTGCCTCATCTTCTAGTGATTCTTGGGCCTCTGCAGCCTAAATTTGAGAATGAGAGAAATGGAAGAGAAGGAAAAGGAAGAGCAAAGCAAAAGTGACAAGGAAAAGACAGATCAAAAGGGAAATGGTACCTTACTCTCAACTTCCAAGAGCTCAGAAATCAGCTCTTCTATTTCTTCCTCAGTCAATGGTGTCTGGTTCAATGAAAGCAAAGAAAGAACAAAGAATGGCCCATGATTTAAATCTTATAATTGAAACTACATTAACTTAAAAAAGGAGTACATATGTTTCTAAATAAGTAAAATATATATATATATATATATATATATATATATTCAAAGAGGCATCAAGGGGGTGATGCCAATGCACAATCAGAGATAAAAATTAAACAATAAAAGAAACAGGTCAAAGACCTGTGCCACCAAGACGTATCACAAAACATCCAGTCCCACTCTCTATCAAAAAATAGCAAAAGCTATTGTCGATCCCGTGTACACAAAGTTCAAAGTAGCAGCATCGACTACTTGGTTTGGTTTCTTTAGTCACCGCTCCGATAACGATACCCGAATCGTGATTCCAAACATTATCGAGGCTATGTATAGGCGAAATTTCGCCGTAATGGGGAGAAATAACATCGTAGCAGGGAGAAATAACAGAAAAATAAAGGTAAAATAATTAAATGATTAATGATGATTACATTTGATAAACTTTAGTTACTACTGTCTATGCTTGTAGTCTTTTGACAACTTAAAACATAGAGGACTTGGCAGTTTTGTTGGACTATATGCTTAATTGTTATGAATTTAAGTCATAAATTGTATTTTCAATATGAGAATATGAGTAAACATAATTATTATTATTTTATATATTATCTTTGTATCTTTTGATAGGATTCATGAAACACGATATGGGGGTTTTCGATTCACGATTTGACAACTATGCTTCCACCCCAGATGTAATTGTAATTTTCTCTCTCACAGTCTTCATCCACAAGAGGCTGCTAGTTTTTTCCTCAGCAACTAGTGTCAATAAATAATATGAAAATAGTACACATATTACCACATTAGAACATACAATATGTACAGTGAAATACTATCTGAAATTCTTTTCATCAGTTAATCGGGAAAAAAAAACAGAAAATGATGAATCTCTTTTCAATTACCTCGAGATTTACTCCATCATCTTGCCCCGATGACAATGGTTCATCATTATCCATATCATCTATAAACGAATCGCTAGAGGCAGTTTCTAATTCGTTCACTTCCTCACATTTGCCCTCCATCACTGATAAAAGGGACAATCAACTACTGATAAAATTTACCCTGGAATGAAATATCTAGGATTTGAGGCACCATACAAGTAAATAGACTCAGAATGAAATATGTCACCTAAAATCCTTGACACAATGTGACAAGGTTGAAAAGGAAAGGGATAAAAGTAATTTCAGAATTCAGATGGAAAGTAATATGGAAGAGTCTCAAAGATACATTCCTTGTCCCGACTTGAAAGACCAATTTTCCTTTTCAAAATGTTCCAAAACAAATGTGAATTGTCCAATTTGAAAACAGGGGTACAAAATCTCATTACATAAAATTAAGTACAGATCAACTGCTATTTATACTAAAACTTAACTTATAAACTTTTAAGTTTTAACTTTCACATGTGGACTAGTCCGAAACCTTATTATGGTTGACTTCAATGTAAAGAACTGATATATACGCACTACAAAATTAATCTCTAATTGTTAAAATTGTAGTAATAACAACCTACTTCTTGCACTTCAGCTTTCAGCTTTCACTAATATTCATTCTAAATCACATGTTCAGTTTCTACTACACATAACCTATATATTATTAGATACATCTATATTATTATTAATAAAGCCAGAGCAATCAGATTGGAAAAAAAAATACCCTCTAATTTAGAACATAGAAATAACTTCCCACTTCTTATCACATTACTCCTAATTCCTAAATAGAGAATAGGCACATGTGTGTGTGTGTGCATGCTACCTTCTAAAAATGAGACTCCTTTGACTGTTTATCCAATATTGGTTTGCACTTTTCAATACCTTTTCTGAATAGTATATTTTAGTCTTTATACATTAACAACACAAAGAAATCATTTTTACAAAAAGTGAAAATATATTTAGAGATTGAACAAAGCTTATACAATAACATATTAATTTATATATTCAAACGCATTAAATTTTACATTTTCTACAGCAAAATAATTCCAAAGTACAAAACAAAACGGGAAACAAAAAAATGATTATTTCCATAATCTAACAACCCAAAACCCTATAGTGAATGGGTCACTTCCCAGTCACAAGCAACTGTAACCTAGCCGAAGAATTATACGTACCGAATAAATTAGGTAAATTGGAGAAGATATACACCGGCGAGATGATTTGGGGCTCGAAAACCGTCACAGGTAGATGATTTTCGTCTTTACCGAATAAATTAGGTAAATTGGTGAAGATATACACCGGCGAGATGATTTGGGGCTCGAAAACCGTCACAGGTATATGATTTTCGTCTTCGATTTCTTGGACTAGGTTGCTTTCACTTTTTCCCCTATTATTGTTGATTTGTTGGTGCGTTTTGATTTTTGAATTTGATTGTAAGAGAGAGAATGGCGCAAGGAAGATGAAAGGACAAAAATGAAAACCCCAAAACTAATCGAAAGATATGTTTGGTACTTTGTATTTGTGCCTCTTTCATGTACTTTAACTTATAAGTTGATCTTTTTCAGTTTCAGTTATAAGAAAAATAAAGTTGTGAATATTTGTAAAATTTAACTTAATATTCTAAATTTTGAATTGTGTATCAATCTAAATATCTATATAAATAAATAAATATAATAAGACAAATTTTGATTTTTTTTATCCTTTGTTTTATGGTATTAAAATGGTGGAATTTAAGTACAATTAAAACTCTATTTATAATTCTTAAAATTTTTATGATAACTTCTTATTTTACAATAATTTTATTTTATTTTATAGAAGTCATTTAGTTAATTAATCATACAATTAATTCTGACTTCAAATAATGTTTAGGACTTTACCTTTTAGATTTCAACTAAACTTTGTACTTTATATAACTATATATTCAAAGAAAAAAATGTATGTACACAACTATGTATTACACAGTTGGCTATGACAATAATTTTTTGGGTTATGACTACGATTTCAGCCGTCGTCATAGCTATTCTTGAATATAGCGACGGTCACCCGTCGCCATAGCCCAAAAAATTCGTCGTCATAGTTTTACTGTATAATACACAGTTGTGTAAATACATATAGCCCATATTAAAAATATAAAAAAAGATTATGAGTAAATTTGAACTTATTATTTTACAATAATTTCAAGAGTCCTTTAGTTACTTAATCATATAATAAATCAAACTTAAAATTCATGTTTAGGATTTTATTTTTAGATTTGTACTTAACTTTGTACTATGAATAACCATTGTTGACGTCGGGTTTTTTTCCAATTGATTAAAAATTTATTGTGTGGGGGTATTTATTGGGAAAAAAAACAACTTATGTCGATGGAATTTTTAATTTAAAGTTTGATTTTAAGATGGGTCAATTAGATAGAATCGTCAGTTGGTAAAAATTTAAATATATGTACTAACTTATCCAAATTTTTTGGTTTTTTATGAATGAGATTGTCCACGTGTGATTTCGTAAAAAATTTCCAAAACCGAGATTCTAAGAGTTTGGGGAGTTGCTTAAGCGATGGGAAATTGTTAGGCACCCCCGATTTCTATGTAACCAAGGTTACCACTTTTCTATTATTTTCCACATAATTTAAAAAAGTTGCCTTAAAAAAAAGAATACAAGTGTGTGCTGTAACGACCGAGAAAATCATATTATAATGTAAATTAATTTTATTTGATTATATTGAATAAAATATTATTATATGTTGATTATAACGAGTAAAGTAAGTTGAAGATTGTTCTATAAACTAGGATGAAGATATAATCGCAGGATGAAGATTACGTGCTAGAAATAAAGTGTATGAATTTCTAAGACGAAAATAAAAGTTTTCCGATAAAGTTTTTTGAAAAATTGTAACGCCCCCAAAATAGGTATACACAACCCATTCTGAGTCGCCAAATACATGGTACAAAATTCAAATACAAACTTAATTGTGACGCCCCCAAAATTAGGTATACATCACCCATCTTGGGTCGTCAGATACATAGTACAGAATACAAATACAACTGATTAATACATCTGTCGTGTACAATACGACAAAACATAAACTGTGAGTTTGAATACAAATATTATCTTCTAGAGAGTATTCATACTCAAAAGGAGTCCTCATTACATTTATTAACACACCATTACATAGAATAGTGAGGACTACTAACTAATACTATCATTCGGACCATCACTCCGTACCCCGACTTGTCCCAGCTACGTTCTCATTTCCTGAAGAGAACAGTGAAAGAAAGGGTGAGCTCAACTAGCCCAGTAAGAAATATTATGACTAAGATAATGCAGAATAAATTATCATTAGCCTTCAACAATGTTAAACTGATAAAATATAATAAACATCAAGTTTAACTGTAGCGGAACAAGCAATCCATTAAAAGAGTCAAGTAGAAAATAAACTCTACTATCTTTTATGATTTAAAAGGTTTTTCAACACTGTGATCGCTGAGACTCAGCTTAATAAAATAATCCACATCATCAAATCACCCCTGCACTACGGCCAAGGATATTCGTATATTCATTAATGGTCATGATCATGCCAACAACTGTCCATCAATGCACTACGGGCCAATGAGGACTTTTACCACATCATTTGTAACATTACGGTCATGATTATACCGAATAATCCCTGGTCATAATCATACCAAGTCCATCTATGCAATACAGGCCACAGATGACTTTCAACATTTTATAAACATGAGGATGATGACAATGATATAAGAATTCAATAAAACAAGTTCAAGAATTAATTTATCCAGGAATTAATAACGTCCAAATTGTCAACATGATACTGCATTGTGGAGTAAAATTCAAGAATGCTTAGAAGAATATTTTCTTGAAAAGATACTGGATGAAACGCAACTATCAAGGATATTCCACAAATTTCATGGAGTATAGAAATCAAAACTTAACCAACTGAGTACAATAAAGAATGGAATAACAAAAGAAATCACCATGCATGCGATAGACCGCACAGACAGGTTATTCCAATAGAATAATAAATAATGGAACCAGGTCCGGCGTAAACGCACAGACAGGATATTCCGACAGAATAATAAATAATGGAACCAGGTCCGGTGTAAAACACACAGACAGGATATTCCAACAGAATAATAATAAAACGGAACCAGGTCCGGTGTAAAACACACAGACAGGATGTTCCAACAGAATAATAAACGGAACCAGGTCCGGTGTAAAACACACAGACAGGATGTTCCAACAGAATAATAGAAGAATGTCACCAAGTATAGGGTAGACCGCGTATACTGGTTATTCCAACAGAATAATAACAAATGGAATAACAGAAGTTCTCTTCATGAATATAAAAGAAATAATATTCCCTACCTTAAAAGAACTGGATATTGGAAAAGTGGTGTAGCAGAATACTTTTATTCTCTCTCTCTTATTCTCTCTATACTTTCTCTCTCTATAGCTTGAATGAATTCGTGAAAAATAATGAAGCCCTAGGCCTCTATTTATAGAAAAACTGAGGGTGGCTCTTGGTCTTAACGAAGGGTCAAATGACTCTTGGTCTTAACGAAGGGTCAAATGACTCTTGGTAATATTGAAGGGACAACTACTATTGACGAAAGTAATTACTATTGACCAGGGTAAATACTATTGACGAAGGTAATTACTATTGACCAAGGTAAATACTATTGACGAAGGTAATTACTATTGACTAAGGTAAATACTATTGACGAAGGTAATTACTATTGACGACGGTAATTACTATTGACGACGGTAATTACTATTGACGACGGTAATTACTATTGACGACGGTAATTACTATTGACGACGGTAATTACTATTGACCAAGGTAAATACTATTGACGACGGTAATTACTATTGACGACGGTAATTACTATTGACGAAGAGACTCTTAGATGATGACATATGGCCCCCCATAAAATAACCAAACTTACCACAACGTCTCAATTATTGATTTAATAATATAACATATTATACAGACGATACTATGACAATAATTTAAGAGATATGATGCAGCAATTACTGTAGCAATAATTGAGTATAGCTGAGTGACTTCTCACGTAAGCATCAATAATCAATACCGTGTGCTACTATGCAACCACGCGTATTACTGTACTTTTACTACCGAGTAGTTCAACAGTAACAATGGTAAAACTTCCGCCGTTATTTTTAATAAAATATTTTTGTCGTTTTCTCAATCCGACAATAATTCTGTTGTGGGGTCCACCAATGATTGTGCCGTCGTACGAATATTCCTCGACAAAAAGAATATTCTCCGACCAAACGAATATTTTATAACAACTTGCATACTTTGCAAAATTTATAAATACTACCCATAACTATTATATCAAATCCACACCATAATATAAAAAAAAATTATTTCGAGAAAAATTAAATATTTATTCATAAAATCTGGGGTCTCACATTAATTATACAACTGTCGTGTCAAATACGACAAAACATAAGCTGAGAGTTTTAACACAAATATTATCTCGTAGAGAATATTCAAACTCAAACGGAGTCTTCATTACAATTATTATCACACTATTTCATAGAATAATGAGGATTACTATAGCCAGCTTGGACCATCACTCTATTTTCCGACTAGTTCCAGCTATATTCTCATTTCCTGAAGAGAACAATGAAAGCAAATGGTGAGCTCAACTAGCCCAGTAAAGAATATTATGACTAAGATAATGCAGAATAAATTATCCTTAGCCTTCAACAGTGTAAAACTGATAGAATACAATAGACAACAAGTTTAACTGCAGTGAAACAAGCAATCCATTAGAAGAATCAAGTAGAACACAATGTTTACTATCTTCTATGATTTAAAAGTTCATCATCAATATTTTATCTCTGTAACACATTTCAATAAATAATCCACATCACCGAATTATCTATGCACTACGACCCAAGGATATTCGTTAGTATTACATCCATGAATTATCCATGCACTCGGGGCAGGGATATTCGTTATTATCACATCCACGAATTATCCATACACTACGGGCCAAGGATATTTGTTAGTATCACCAGTGGTCATGATCATGCCAAACAACAATTCATCTTTGCACCCTTGGCCGAAGAGAACCCATGGTCATGATTATGCCAACAACTGTCCATTAAATGCACTACAGGGCCAATGAAGACTTTAACCACATCATTTGTAACATTACATGTCATGATTATACCGATACATAATTCCTGATCATAATCATACTAATCAACAGTCCATCTATGCACTACAGGCCAAAGATGACTTTTATCACAATATAAGCTTGATGATGATGACAATGCTATAAGCATCAATCAAACGAAATCAAGGATAAATTTTAAAGATTTTTAATTTATCCAGAGTTTAAAAAAATATCCAAGTTGTCGACATGATAACTGCTTTGTGGAGTAAAATTCAAGAATAATATTCACGTATAAAAAATAATTTGAACATAAAAAAATCAATTTTTGTCCCGGGTGAATAGTACCTCGTGAATAGTACCTGGCTTGAAAAGATTAAAATTTAACAAGAATGTTCAAAAAAATATCCTTGTGAAACGATACTAGATGAAGCGCAAATTTTAAGGATATTCTACAAATTTCAATGAGTATAGAAGCAATACTTAACAAAATGAGTGTAGAATTCGAAATCTGAAACGAAATAATATTACTTACATGCTACAAAGTAAGGAAGAAAATATTATTTCTTACGAATATTGAACAAAAATAATATCCCTTACGATTGTTGAACGAAAATAATATTCCTTACAAATATTAAACGAAGATAATACTCCTTACGAATATTGAACGAAAATAATATTTCTTACGAATATTGAACGAAAATAAAATTCCTTACGAATACGAAAAATAATATCGTAAGCGAATATGAAATAAATAATATCCCTTACCTCAAAAGAAGAGTAATTCTTACTAGTATAGCGGAGATATTTTTGAAATAAATAATATCCCTTGCCTTTTTTTTATAAAAAATTATTTCTATCGTTTTCTAATTCGGCAGTAATTCCGTAACAGGGTCCACCAATAATTGTGTCGTCGTACGGATATTCCTCGATAAAAAGAATATTTTCCAACCAAACAAATATTTTATAACAACTTACTTTACAAAATTTGTAAATACTACCCACAACTATAATATTATATCAAATCCACACCTTATTAATCAAAATAACATTAAGAGAAAATTATTTCTTTATTCATAAAAGTTAGGGTCTTACAACCTTCCCTCCTTATGAAATTTTGTCCTCGAAATTGGAGTACGTACCTGGTATGTCGAAGAGGTGAAGATACCTTGTTTTCATTTCAGATTCTAATTTTTGAGGTATAACCTTTGTGCGTAGAATATGTTTCTTCTTTTTCAAGATTTTAACAAGTATCACCTCATACGTTAAATTTTCTGCTATCTCGTCTAGTTCTAATTCAATAATGTGGTTCGGGTCGTCCACATATTTACGTAACATGGATACGTAAAAAACGTTATGAACACATGTCATACTTAGCGGTAAGGCGAGTCTATAGGCCACAGTTCCTACTCGATAAAGGATTTTAAATAGACCAATAAATCGAAGGTTTGAGCTTTCCTCACATCGTCGATTCTCGCTTTTGGAATAACAACTTTCTGCACCTTCTTCTTCATATTCATCAGTTCTAGGTCTGTAGTTTGAGCAACTTTAAATTTACCGATTTAAAGTTGATTCTAATCGTATATTCGTCATCTCCACGTGGGTCTTAAGAGTCTTTAACTCTATCCCCATTTTTGTAATTCATACAAAATAAGTCTTTGTGTTAACAACGTCGCACTCGTAACTGCATACGATATTCTACTCATCGCGTCAGCTACCACGTTTGCTTTTCCAAGATGGTATTGAATGGTATGATCGTAATCTTTCGGCAGCTCGAGCCAACGTGTTTGGCGCATGTTACGTTCGTTCTAGGTGAAGAAATATTTGAGGATTTTGTATCGGGTTCAAGGTCGATACAAAATTTGATTTCACGCTTTGGGGGTAGGCCAGGAAGTTCTTCGGGAAATACGTCAGGAAATTTATCAACAACAAAAATATCATTCAAATCTGACGTATTTTTGTTTAAATCGGCGACATAAGCTAAGAAAGCTTGACATCCATTTTTCAATAAACGAATGGCTTTATGGCTTGATATGACAGTGATTGACTTTAGTAGTTTGGTTGCTTGAATTCTCATAACAGGTTGGTTAGGAATATGAAAGCTAACAACCTTACGAAAATAGTTAATTTTAGCATAATGAGTAGTTAACCAGTTGATTCCTAAAATCACATCAAATGCAAGTATTTTCAAAGATATGAGATCAACAAGTAATGTGAAAGTGTCGATTTGAATCACACAAGATTTATAAACAGTGGATGTAATGAAGGTTTCTCCTAACGGAGTTTCAACCGATAAGTCAAAGTTTAATTTCTCTGGAGTCAAATTTAAACGTTGAGCGCAAGTAGGTGAAATAAAAGAATGGGTAGAACCGGTATCAAATAAGGTATAGACTTCTCAAGAGTTTGTGATTAGCTTACCCGTGATAACTTCGTTCGGGTTCCTTGTCACGAAAAACGCTATCCCTTAAATTACCGACTTTGACTTGTCCGAGACATCCTTTGGCGTCACCATCCCAGCTGGACTTGACTTCACTACACGATAAAATCGAACTAGGTGACCTTCTCTTCTGCAATTGAAACACGCTTTGGGTTGCTGCGTACAGTTTGGACTGATGTGTCCCTCCCCACCGCATTTGTAGCATACGACCGGGGGTCGTTCTCCTTCCTTAACAACGGGTGTTGGTGCTACTGTCTTTCCATCATTATTGAACCTTTTTTTCTTAAAATTTCCACTTCTATTATCTTGGCCATGATTACCACCGAAGTGGTTACCATTTCTGGCATGTTGATTTCCTCCACATTTGTTGTCACATTTCGATGATTGCTACCACTGGTATTATCGTTTTGCTGGTTGCTATCTTTTGGTTGGGCTGACTCATTATCGCGCTCCAATAACTGAGCCCTATTCACAACATCTAAATACAAGCAAAGTTTGTGAGAAATGAGGTATTAACGTATTCCGAGTTTCAAACCTCTCAGAAACATTCGCGTCATACGCTCCTCATTATCTACCAAATGGGATGCAAACCGGGATAACTCCACAAACTTAGCCTCATACTGCGATATGGTCATATTGTTTTTCTCTAGCTTGATGAATTCCACCTCCTTCATGTGATGAATACTTTCGGGAAAGTACTAGTCGTTGAACAATTCTTGGAACTTCTCCCAATATATCTTTAGTGCGGCAGGTTGAGTACGTTTTACAGATTCCCACCAATAATCTGCCTCTCCTCGCAACATGAAGGTGGCAAAGGGAACCTTTTGCTCCTCAGAGCATCCCAAGACATCAAATATCTTGGTGATCTGCTTACTCCACGTCTCTGCCTTAAGTGGTTCGGGCTTTTCAAAAATTCTGGTGGTCCCAACTTCTTGAATTGCTTAGCAGTGACCATCCGTGAGTTGCCAGTGTTTCCACCTGCATTTTGAACTAGAGTCTCTCTCGCCTGATGTTGCATGAATTGCAAAAAGCTTCTGAACACCCCGTCGTTCATCATTTGGTCGGTGTTGTTGTTTACATAAGGATTATTGCCTTCCTAATGCACATTATCCTGGTTATTGATCATCTGTGATTCAACGGTCTCATGTGCTCCATTACTAATCTCAATATTTTCAGATGTCATTTTCAAACTGTGACGCCCCCAAAATAGGTATACAACACCCATTCTGAGTCGCCAATTACATGGTATAAAAAGCAAACTACAACTTCAATAATACAATTATCGTGCAAAATACGACAACACATACTGTGAGTTTAATACAAATATTGTCTTCTAGACAATATCCACACTCAAATAAGTCCTCATTACAATTATTCAAACACTATTTTACAGAAATAGTGAGGACAACTAAAACATCTTGCTAGAACCATCACTCCATACCCCGACTAGATCCTGCTATGTTCTCACCACCTGAGAAGAAAAATGGAACAAAAAGGAAAAGGGTGAGCTCAACTAGCCCAGTAAAGAATATTATGACTAAGATAATATACAACAAATTATCATTAGTATTCAACAGGAAAAATCTGATAGAATATAATCGACAACAAGTTTTAGATCAACAACTGCAGCGGAAACAGCAAACCATTAGAAGAGCCAAGTAGAGAAAGAATTCTACTATCTTCTAATATTTAAAAGTCCATCATCAATATTTTATCCCTGTAACATCAATCAATATACATCTTGAATCAAATATTCATCTTTACACTACAGGCCAAAGATATTCATTTGTAACACCAGTCGGTCATGTTCATCTCAACACCTGTTCATCTTTGTACTACATGCCAAATATATTCATCAGGTAATCATATATCTTTGCACTACAGACCAAAGATATTCAGTGATATCATCATTCAGGACTGAGGATGATGAAAAATATCTTAAAGAAAACGAATATAGTGAGACAGAAGGACAAATAGTAGGGATTCGTATAACAGTTTATCCAAGATCAATAATACTTCATAATAATCAATTGTGAAGCAGAATTTAAAAATAAAGATCAAAACATGGATACAATTAAAGATAGTAACCATAATAGACATCTTGGACAAAAAGGGGAAATTTTATTTTTCGGTGAATAGTGTCGTATTCGTGAATAGTGCCGTATACGTAAATAGTAACGTATACGTGAATAGTAACCCCGACAAAAAAAGTTTCAAATTTGATAAAAAGCTCATATCAAATTTCAGCATAATGATATTGAAGAAAATTATATCATTTAAGAAGGAAATAATATCCCTTACCTCATAATAACCGTACTTCTGACTGAATATCGGATATGAGGCTGAATGAAACTTGTACTGAATAACAACTTTCAAAGTATCTAAATACTCACAAAATACACTCAATAATCTAGAGAGAGAAAGAGAGAAAACTTATGAATTCTGGTGTGATTTTCAATTCTAACTTAGCCCTCTATTTATAGGAAAATGTTAGCACGCCGAAGCAGACTTAACCTGCAACCTGATGGCTTTACCTGCTACTATTCCCACCCACCACATTTGAATAAAAATCTCAGCACATTTCTTCACCAACCAAGAGTGGGGCCCACCAATTCTAGAATTTTTCACCAAAATGATTAACTCCGAAAATTCAACAATTTCTGAACCAGTCATCTCGTAAAATTCATAACAAATCATACGTTCATTTTTAACGGTTCAAAATTTGTGGACATATACTCAACTTATATATGTATAACATATCCAAATATTACCACGATCCAACGGTCGGATTAAAAATTATAACCCTCGTAAAATATCTCAAAAACCCTAATTTGATTTTCAATACCTCCGTTCCGACAAAAATACAGATAAAATACCTCAACATTAACTCTTTTATTTTTAACCACAAAAATATATCCATCATTTATATTCAGATAAAATAAATATTTCCTTATCATATGAATCAATAATTAATTATTCACAAATAATATTACAAAATCACATTTATGACAACCAGATCGTTCCCAGGAAAGAGAGGGCTTTTCAATAAGGATTTCTCCTTACTAGCGCGCAATTAGATGACCAAACCTCTCCTTAGACAGAACTTTCTAGACATTGCCAATAATGCTATCTAATAATATTATTTAAATAATATGAATTATTGATCTAATAATAGAAAATACTGTGCTGCAACAATTATTGAAACAACAATAATATAAAATATCAACGCAGCAATTATTGAATCAATAAAATAAAATATTGAACAGTAACTACTATAACAATTATTGAGTAGTGCCTTCCTTCGTAAGAATCAATAATTCTAAAATACTGTGCAATCCGTGTGCTACTGTGCAACCACGCGTATTACTGTATTTTAACCACCGGGTATTCCAACAGTGTTAACGGTAACAACTACGCCGTTATTTATAAAAACTCAATTTTTGTCGTTATCTTCATCCAATCGTTTTCCATTATGGGGCCCACAAATAGCTGCGCCGTCTTACGAATATTCCCCGACAGGAAGAATATTCCACGACCACACGAATATTTACCGACCAAAAATGAATATTTTGTAACCACTTGCTTATTTGAAATATTTGCGTATTTTACCCATAACTAACCACATTAATCAAATCATCCCTTTCTATTTCAAAATAATAAATAGAGGAAATTTAATTTTATTTATTAATAAGTTGGGGTCTTACAACCTCCCCTCCTTATGAAATTTCGTCCTCGAAATTGACGTACGTACCTGGTGTTTCGAAAAGGTGAGGATACCTCGCTTTCATTTCTGATTCTAACTCCCAAGTCATTTCTTCAATAGCATGGTTTCTCCACAAAACCTTAACTTGTGGTATAACCTTCGTGCATAGAACATGTTCTTTCCTATCCAATATCTTAACAGGTACCTCCTCGTACGTTAAATCTTCGGCTATCTCGTCTGGTTCTAACGCAATAATATGATTCGGGTCGTCCACATATTTACGTAATATCGATATGTGAAAAACGTTATGAACACGCGACATACTTAGCATTAAGGCGAGTCTATAGGCCACAGTTCCTACTCGATCGAGGATTTTAAATAAATCGAAGGCTTGAGCTCTCTTCTCTTCATCGACTCTTACTTCTAGAATAACACATTCTTACACCTTCTTCTTTATATTCATCAGCTCCAGGTCTGTAGCTTGAGCGACTTTAACGTTATCGATTAAAGTCGATTTTTCTCGTATATCATCACGTGGGTCCGTAGAGTCATTAACTCTATCTCTATCATTTATAAATTATACAAAATAGGTCTTTGTGTTCAACAATATCGCACTCGTACTCGCGTACAATCTTCTACTCAACGCGTCAGCTACCACGTTCGCTTTTTCAGGATGGTATGGTCAGAACAGGTTCCGAATGAGTCGCTTCTTGAGCTATTGGAAAATCTTCTCGCATTCCTCGCTCCATACGAATTTTGTATCTTTCTGAGTCAGCTAAGTTAACGGAGTAGCGATTCGAGAAAATCCTTCCACGAATCTCCGATAGTAACCAGCTAAGCCCAGAAAGCTACGTACTTTGGTCATCGACTTCGGTTGCTCTCAATTATGATTCATATCCCAATCTTGGATAGCACGTTACAATGACATCTATTGTTTTACCACCACACAAATATAGAGTCCCTTACGGAGAGTCTGGCTTTGGTGCATTCCACAAAGGAAGTCACCAGATAGAGGCTCGGGTACCAACTTCTATAGTTGGGTTTTTAACTCCTGAAGTTTAATAGGAGCTATTCAATATGAGATTTTAGAAATGGGTTTTATATCGGGTTGAAGATCAATACAAAAATTCAATATCACGCTCTGGGTTAGGCCAGAAAATTCTTCAGGAAATACGTCAGGAAATTCACTAACAACAGAAATATCATTCAAATCTAACGTATTTTTGTTCAAGTCCATGACATGGGCTAAGAAAGCTTGACATCCGTTTTTCAATAAACGAATGGCTTTATGGCTTGGTATGACAGCGATTGATTTTAGTGGTTTGGTTGCTTGAATTCGCATAACAGGTTGGTTAGGAATATGAAAACTAACAACCTTACGAAAACAATCAATTTTGGCATGATGAGTAGTTAACCAATCAATTCCTAAAATCACATCAAAAGCAAGTATCTTTGAAGAGATAAGGTCAACAGGTAATGTGATTGTGCCAACTTGGATTAAGCAAGATTTATAAACTGTAGATGTAATGAAAGTTTCTCCTAACGGAGTCTCCATATATAGGTCAAAGTCTAATTTCTCCGGAGTCAAGTTTAAACGTTGAGCACAAGCAGGAGAGATAAAAGAATGGGTAGAACTGGTATCTAGTAAGGTATAAACTTCGCAAGAATTTATAATTAACTAACCCGTTATACCTTCGTTCGAGTTCCTCGCGTTTTGGGCAGTCACGACAAACGCTCTTCCAGAAACTGCCGACTTTATTTTGTCCGTATCTGCCTTTGGTGTCACCGTCCCAGCTGGACTTGGTTTCGCTATAGTACAATCTCGAGCGATATGTCCTTCCTTTCCACAATTATAACATACCTTGAACTGTTGTGGGCAGTTTGGACTTATATGTCCCTCCTCTCCGCATCTTTAACATCTAACTGGTTTGTCGTTCTCCTCCCCTAGAATTTGTTCCTGGTGCTGGTGCTGCTGTCGACGTCTTCCTGTCATCGTTAAATCTTCTCTTATTGAAATTTCCACTCGACTCACCTCTCCTATTATCATGGCCACGATGACCACCCGAGTAGTTACCACTTTTGTCTGTATTTTTCCCTCCTCGCTGGTTCTCATCGCTCTGATGACTGTTGTCACCAGTATGACCCTGGTTGTGGTCCCTCGGTTGAACATACTCATTATCTCGCTCTAATAATTGAGTCCTGTTTACAACATCTGAATATAAAAAAAATTTTATGAGAGATAAGATATTGCCGAATCTCGGGTTTTAAACCTCTCAGAAACATCCTTGTCATTCGTTCCTCATTCTCAACCAAATGAGGTGCAAACCTGGATAACTCTGCAAACTTTTCCTCGTACTGGGACACCGTCATGTTGTTTTGTTCCAGTCTAATAAACTCTACCTCCTTCATATGACGAATACTTTCAGGAAAATACTTGTCATTAAACAGTTTCTGAAATGTTTCCCAGGATATGTTGAGTGCGTCAGGCTGGGTACGCTTCACAGACTCCCACCAGTAATCCGCCTCATTGCGGAACATAAAGGTGGCGAATGGAACCTTCTGTTCCTCCGTACATCCTAAGACATCGAATATCTTGGTAATTTTCTTGACCCACGTTTCTGCCATGATCGGATCCGGTTTCCCTTAAATTCTGGTGGTCCCAATTCTTTGAACTGCTTGGCTGTGACAAACCGCGCGTTGTTATCATTTCCACCCGTATTCTGCACATGAGTCTCCCTCGTCTGATTTTGCATGAACTGCAAAAAGTTCCTAAACATTCCATCATTCATCGTTTGCTTGGTAACGTTGTTTACAGGAGGAATATTGCCTTCCTGTTGCACGTTCCCCTGGGTGGGGATTAAAGGTGTCTCCACAGTCTCATTCACTCCATTGTTAACGTTCTCTGCTGTCATTCTCAAATACTGCCACAAAACAAGGGTTAATTGATATGTCACATATTATCCCTATATCTGACCGACCAAATAATTACCAAATAAACTTATTCAGGTCATACTAGCGAAGGAATTCCCCGTCTCTCCCCTACTAGTTCTTGTCTCACATCTCAGCCAGGGATCATATCCCTAAGCTCTGATACCAACAGTGACGCCCCTAAAATAGGTATACAACACCCATTCTGAGTCGCCAAATACATGGTACAAAAAGCAAACTAGAACTTCAATAATACAATTGTCGTGCAAAATACAACAACACATACTGTGAGTTTAAATACAAATATTGTCTTCTAGACAATATCCACACTCAAATAAGTCCTGATTACAATTATTCAAACACTATTTTACAAAAATAGTGAAGACAGCTAAAATATCTTTCTAGAACCATCACTCCATACCCCGACTAGATCCTGCTATGTTCTCACCTCCTGAGAAGAAAAATGGAACAAAAAGGAAAAGGGTGAGCTCAACTAGCCCAGTAAAGAATATTATGACTAAGATAATATACAACAAATTATCATTAGTATTCAACAGGAAAAATCTGATAGAATATAATCGACAACAAGTTTTAGATCAACAACTGCAGCGGAAACAGCAAACCATTAGAAGAGTCAAGTAGAGAAAGAATTCTACTATCTTCTAAGATTTAAAAGTCCATCATCAATATTTTACCCCTGTAACATCAATCAATATACATCTTGAATCAAATATTAATCTTTGCACTACAGGCCAAAGATATTCATTTGTAACACCAGTCGGTCATGTTCATCTCAACACCTGTTCATCTTTGCACTACAAGCCAAATATATTCATCAGGTAATCATACATCTTTGCACTACAGGTCAAATATATTCAGTGATATCATCATTCAGGACTGAGGATGATGAAAAATATCTTAAAGAAAACGAATCCAGTGAGACAGAAGGACAAATAGTAGGGATTCGTATAACAGTTTATCCAAGATCAATAATACTTCATAATAATCAATTGTGAAGCATAATTTAAAAATAAAGATCAAAACATGGATACAATCAAAGATAGTAACCATAATAGACATCTTGGACAAAAAGAGAAAATTTTATTTTTCGGTGAATAGTGCCGTATTCGTGAATAGTGCCGTATACGTGAATAGTAACGTATGCGTGAATAGTAACCCCGACATAAAAAGTTCTAAATTTGATAAAAAGTTCATATCAATATTTCAGCATAATGATATTGAAGAAAATAATATCATTTAAGGAGGAAATAATATCCCTTACCTCAAAATAACCGTACTTCTGACTGAATATCGGATATGAGGCTGAATGAAACTTGTGCTGAATAGCAACTTTTAAAGTATCTAAATACTCATAAAATACACTCAATAATCTAGAGAGAGAAAGAGAGAAAACTTATGAATTCTGGTGTGATTTTCAATTCTAACTTAGCCCTCTATTTATAGGAAAATGTTAGCACGCCGAAGCAGACTTAACCTGCAACCTGATGACTTTACCTGCTACTATTCTCACCCACCACATTTGAATAAAAATCTCAGCACATTTCTTCACCAACCAAGAGTGGGGCCCACCAATTCTAGAATTTTTCACCAAAATGATTAACTCTGAAAATTCAACAATTTCTGAACCAGTCCTCTCGTAAAATTCATAACAAATCATACGTTTATTTTTAGCGGTTCAAAATTTGTGGACATATACTCAACTTATATATGTATAACATATCCAAATATTACCACGATTCAACGATCGGATTAAAAATTATAACCCTCGTAAAATATCTCAAAAATCCTAATTTGATTTTCAATACCTCCGTTCCGACAAAAATATAGATAAAACACCTCAACATTAACTCCTTCATTTTTAACCACAAAAATATATCCGTCATTTATATCCACATAAAGTAAATATTTCCTTATCATATGAATCAATAATTAATTATTCACAAATAATATTACAGAATCACATTTATGACAACCAGGTCGTTACCAGGAAAGAGAGTTTTCCAATAAAGATTTCTCCTTACTAGCGCGCAATTAGATGACCAAACCTCTCCTTAGACATAACTTTCTAGACATTGTCAATAATGCTATCTAATAATATTATTTAAATAATATGAATTATTGATCTGATAATGGAAAATACTGTGCAGCAACAATTATTAAAACAACAATAATATAAAATATCAATGCAACAATTATTGAATCAATAAAATAAAATATTGAATAGTAACTACTGTAACAATTATTGAGTAATGCCTTCCTTCGTAAGAATCAATAATTCTAAAATACTGTGCAATCCGTGTACTACTGTGCAATCACGCGTATTACTGTATTTTAACCAGCGGGTATTCCAACAGTGTTAAGGGTAACAACTACGCCGTTATTTATAAAAACTCAATTTTTGTCGTTATCTTCATCCAATCGTTTTCCGTTATGGGGCCCACAAATAACTGCGCCATCGTACGAATATTCCCCGACAGAAAGAATATTCCACGACCACACGAATATTCACCGCCCAAAAATGAATATTTTATAACCACTTGCTTATTTGAAATATTTGCGCATTTTACCCATAACTAACCACATTAATCAAATCAACCCTTTCTATTTCAAAATAATAAATAGAGGAAATTTAATTTCATTTATTAATAAGTTGGGGTCTTACACAAACACTGCCACAAAATAAGGATTAATTGACATGCCACATATTATCCCAATATTCTGATCGACCAATTAAATAACAAGTAAACTTAGGTAGTTCATTCTAGCGAATGATTTACCCGTCTCTTCATTCCTAGTTCTAGCTTCAAATATCACCCAGGAATCATATCCCTAAGCTTTGATACCAACTATGATGCCCCCAAAATAGGTATACACAACGCATTCTAAGTCACCAAATACATGGTATAGAATTCAAATACAAACTTAATTATACAACTGTCGTGTCAAATACGACAAAACATAAGCTGAGAGTTTTAACACGAATATTGTCTCGTTGACAATATCCAAACTCAAATGGAGTTCTCATTACAATTATTATCACACTATTCCATAGAATAGTGATGACTACTATAGCCACCAGCTTGGACCATCACTCCATTCCCCGACTAGTCCCAGTTATATTCTCATTTCTTGAAGAGAACAATGAAAGCAAAGGGTGAGCTCAACTAGCCCAATAAAGAATATTATGACTAAGATAATGCAGAATAAATTATCCTTAGCCTTCAATAGTGTAAAACTGCTAGAATACAATAGACAACAAGTTTAACTGCAGCGGAACAAGCAATCCATTAGAAGAGTAAAGTAGAACATGATGTCTACTATCTTCTATGATTTAAAAGTTCATCATCAATATTTTATCTCTATAACACATTTCAATAAATAATCCACATCACCGAATTATCCATGCACTACGGGCCAATGATATTCGTTAGTATCACATCCATGAATTATCCATGCACTACAGGCCAAGGATAATCATTATTATCACATCCACGAATTATCCATGCACTACGGGTTAAGGATATATGTTAATATCACCAGTGGTCATGATCATGCCAAACAATAATTCATCTTTGCACCCTGGTCGAAGAGAACTCATGGTCATGATCATACCAACAACTGTTCATCAATGCACTACGGGCCAATGAGGACTTTTACCATATTATTTGTAACATTACATGTCATGATTATACCGATACATAATTTCTGGTCATAATCATACCAATCAACAGTCCATCTATGCACTACGGGCCAAAGATAATTTTTATCGCAATATAAACATGAAGATGATGACAATGATATAAGCATCATTCAAACAAAATCAAGGATAAATATTAATGATTTTTAATTTATCCAGAGTTTAAAAAAATATCCAAGTTATAAACATGATAACTACTTTGTGGAGTAAAATTCAAGAATAATATTCACGTATCAAAAATAATTTGGACGGAAAAGAATCAATTTTTATCTTGGGTGAATAGTACCCCGTGAATAGTATCCCATGAATAGTACTTCGTGAATAGTACCATGTGAATAGTATCCCGATATGAAATGATTAAAATTTAACAAGAATGTTCAGAAAAATATCCTTGTGAAACGATACTAGATGAAGCGCAAATTTTAAGGATATTCTACTAATTTCAAGGAGTATAGAAGCAATACTTAACAAAATGAGTGTAGAATTCGAAATCTGAAACGAAATAATATTACTTATATACTACAGAGTATGAAAGAAAATATTATTTCTTACGAATATTGAACAAAAATAATATCCCTTACGACTGTTGAACGAAGATAATATTCCTTACGAATATTGAATGAAGATAATATTCCTTACGAATATTGAACGAAAATAAAATTCTTTACGAATACGAAAAATAATATCGTAAGTGAATATAAAATAAATAATACCCCTTACCTCAAAAGAAGAGTAATTCTAACTGGTATAACAGAGATATTTTTGAAGAAAACTTGCACTATTTTTTACACTCAAATCTTCCTTAAACTTAAAAGAAATACGCTCAATATTATAGAAGAAGAATTCTCTGATTCTGGTGTGATTTTCTTTTCTAAACTAAGCATCCTATTTTTAAGAGAATGACATGATACTATTTAGAAAATAATCATGGACTGCACAGTAACCAAAATCACGGGCGACATTTCGATTGGCTGATTTTTTTTTGATTTTACTATACAGCAATATGTTACACTATGTAAATAATAAAATATAATATATTCTGTTTTGCATAAAAAAATAAAATTTATATAATATATAATAATAATAATAATAATAATAATAATAATAATAATAATACTCCCCCCGTGAACTTTGTTTCCCCACCCCCGGTGAACTTTGTTATATATATATATAATACTTATATATATATATAAAACAAAACTGAGATAACTTTCTCCCGACGATTTTGAAAGATGGGTAAGTGGGGGTCCATATAGTAAACTAAATTTATAACAAATACTTCATAAAAATCCTCTCTATTTATCTCAATTTATAATAAACACATTTTTAATAACTTTTTTTCATCATTAATATTATTGTTAGTTCCCAAAGGCACAATAGTTATCTAGAAAGGGGGTTGAATATATATTTTTTTAATTTTTTTTTACAAAATACTTCTCAGTTTTGATAATGATTTAATCACAGCGGAATTTAAGATTTGTTTGTTTTCCCTTTAAGATAAAACGAGTTAATAGGAGATAAGCAGTTATGGCAGATATAGCAGTTATGACAAGAATATAGGAGACACAGTGTTTTTAAGTGGTTCAGAGCACTCAAGGCTCCTAGTCCACTCTTCTACTCCTTGAGTAGGAAATCCACTAAGGATATCTTTACAATATTTGAATCTCACAAATTTCTTCAAGACCAGCAATCTTGGAGCTTCTTAGTTCACTTTAGAACTCTTCAAGTCCAACTGACTTGACACTTCTTAATTCACTCAGAACTCTTCAAGTCCTTCTGACTTGGGACATCTTACTTCATTTGATAATAGTTGAGTTCTTGAATGGTGATACTCAGTTACCGTTAAGCTTGTGTTCGAAAGAACTGAGTAGCTGAGAAAGCTTTTTTTTTTCAGATCGTAGAGTTGAGCTTTTAGTGTTCTTCAACGTCTTGTTGTATGCTTGCTTAAACCTTGCATCTGCTACTATTTTGCATATAAGGTGTCTTTGAAAGGTATCCGTTGGAAGACATCCGTTGAAACATTAATTGTCTTTGACATTTTTGAGCACTGATGGTGACTTTCTATAAATCTTCGGATTAGCCGTCTAACCCCACTGACACAGTAGACTACTATCTCATCTAACACCTAAAAATATATTTTCTGCTGACCTATAGTACTTTTCTTAGCTTCTTCAATACGTCTATTTGTTATATACTAAGGATGAGTGTTGTGTCATTGGGATTCCCGATAGTCTCAACGTCTATAATGCATTCCTCATTTGTTGACTTTTATTCTTAAACAAATAGACAAGGCTCGATGCTTCTGATGCAGGCAGATGATACACTACGATCATGATCGTGGTGTCTTGCAACCTTGGTGCTTGATTCGCCACTAGTAAATGAGAACACTACGATTTCTCTTGAGTACTGGTATATTACGATCTTAACTTACTTGACTTGCAGACTCTACGCTTTCGAGAGCACACTACGATCTCTAAGTTAGCTCGGCAGGCGTTTGGACCACTCTACGATTCTGAGAGAGGCCCTCTAAAGTAGACAAACTACGATTTCTTGATGCTCTACGATTCTACTTTGGCTTCTGCAATCTCTTGACTGGCTCGACAGACTACGATTTTGTTGAAGTCTATCTATTACATTTCAAGACATAGATCAAACTAACAACTTTGATCTTTTATTCTATACACTCATTTATAGAATGATAAACATTAAAGCTCAGATCAACCTAACAAATTTGAATCTACCACTAAGTCCATGTACATGTATTCCTTGAAGGACCTTACATATAAACATGAATATTTACTTTCAACATCAAATTTAAATATGTAATTTCCTAATAATCTCCCCCTATTTGATGTTGACATAACCAAGGAGATTTGTATCATGATCATCAGTTTCTAGATGCATTTGCTAGAAAGTAAATATGACTTAGTGTTTTAGTGAGAAGCTAAAATCTCTAGAGAATAAGCAAGAATTTATTGATGTATGTAAAGACATATATTACAATAAAGCTTAGTTACATCAATAAAAAATGAGTTTTAACTTATCTCTATTTCTTCGGCCTTTTATTCCTTGGAGGATTGGCATACTCTGCAGCTCTCCTTCCCCTGCTGACTTCATCTCTCCATGCAATGTCTTCCATCTCTCTTTGACTTAGCCATTCTCAATGATCGTGTCTGTTCATGAATGCAGGATCTCTAGCTGGCATGTTTAGGCCAGTAGTAATTACTCCTTGTGAGCTAGGAGATGGCCCTCGACTCCTTAGTGGTTGCGCCATTAGAATTGGTTAGCGCTGCTGCTATTTGGATCGTGGAGTCTGATGGCGAGACTGTCTTAAGGGAGGGCTCCTTGAAGATTGAGCAATTAGTATGCCTCTACCTCTGCCTTTCTCTCCTTTCCCTTTATTCTCCCCCTTTATGTCAGCATCAAGGGTTCAAATGTATTAAGACAGTCGAGTCCTACCTTGGACGAGCTTGTGGAGCTAATTCCTAGATTGAGCAATGTCTTCTTGATTTTCTTGTAACAGAGAATCAGTTCGAGATTCCTTCTTTTGCAGAATGACCAAGACAGTTTCTGTTTGTTGCATTTGACCCATGGAAAATGCTTGGAATTCTTTCGTTGATGTTCGTAGACTTGTGAGACTTTCCGTTATAAGAGTATTTTGAGATTCCTGAGTCTTTTGCAGAAGAAGAACTACTTCCATATGTTTTGTGGCAGCCTGAAAGTGAATTTGATCCCTTTCATTTATACTCTGGATCATTTCCTTTATGATCTCCTTAAGCTTCTTTGTAAGCTCAGTACTTAGATTGCAGGGGAGGGTGTTGGAAACATCAATCAAATGAGTCAACCTCATATGAACAAGGTCTGAGTGAACTTCAAGATCTTCTTAAATATCCTTGGTCACCTTCTGAGAAGCATTAGACAGCTCCATTTTTGTAGGAAGATCTGAGATAAGCTCAAGGAGTTGCTGATTATTTGGAGGAGAGGCTCTAGTATATTAATCTTGCATATTGTAGAGAGCAAGATCAAGATCGAAATAGTTATTGGTTGATGAGGAAGGGATATTTGATGGAGGAGCAGGTGTGTGAGGTTGAGTTTTAGGAGGAGGTGACTCTACGATAGGAATAGATGACTTTACGTTTGGAGTAGGATCAATATTTGTAGAGTGAGAGATGGCAGGAGACTGGATCAATACAAAATTAGGTATATTTGGGTCATCAGTTACAGAATGTTGAGATTCTATAACTAAAAATTGATTTAGTGGATGAAGTATCACTTCCAACCATCTTGGCAATTCGTAGAATTGGTTGAAGGTTGATGGTGGACAGTGACTAACCCTGAAAAAGATGGGAATAGATTGTACCTCACGCCCATTTTCTAAAGTGGGACCGTTAGTGATCAGCTTTTGGGCAAAAGTGAGGTTGCCTGGGAATCCATGAGCTAGCACAGAGATTGCTGGAAAAGCTTTGAAGGTCCAGAACATGTGCACCCAGAAGTTGAGGATGTGGGATCTGTGAAAGGGCATCATAGGTAAATAGGAGAGCAGTTGATTGTAGTTGGCTCTCCTATATCCATCCCAGCCCACTGTGATAATTTAAACTTCGTCATCCTCTTCTTCTTCCCGGTCTTCATTTGATATTTTCATCACATCAATCATCTCCACTTCACTTCTTTATTTTTTGCTTTCTCCACCTCCATTGCTTCAGCCCCTTCCATTTCTTCAGCTTCAGAAGCTAAGACCTCTTGAGGAACTGAGAGAGGTTTATGATAATCTTTTTGCAGTTCCTCCTCAGCTGTAGTCTTCTCTTTCATAGTGACTTCTCTAGGCTCCCCCTCAATTTGATCATCTATTTGAACTTCAAGCAGCTCCCCCTCAGCTGGAGCATTTTCTAGTGTAGGAACTTCAGGAATCTCCCCCTCAACCCGAGTTGTATTCTCCTTAATAGCTCCGGGTAGTTCTTTCTCAACAATTGTTCTTTTGTCTTCCTCCTTTAATACTCCTTCATTGACAATGATGTATTTCTTGACAAGCTTTCTCTTTGTCTTCCAAGGCTGAGCCACAACCTCAGCACTTTCTTCAATTTTAGCTCTAAAAGTTTGATCAGGCTGAGAGACTATTGCAGCATCCACTGCTGGAGTGATGTTAAGTTTGGACTCTACGATCGGTAGTGACTCTACGATCAAAGAGAACGAAGACTTCTTTGACTTATGGTTGCGTTTACCCTTCTTAAGCAGCTGAGAGATGGTAGCTATGTCTTCTTCTTCCTCAAACTGCTGTTCTTTCCCCTTCATTTTCTTCAGAGTTTCAGTGCCTGAACTCTCTTGAGGTGCATCAGTGGTTGAATCTTGAGGCTCCTCTGTCATCTTAGCCTTCTCCTTCATCTTACCCTTGCTTTTTCTGACCAAAGCGATGGGTTCCTCTTTATTAATTTCTTCTTCTTCATCAGTTTCCTTCACAACTGACATATTTCCTGGTAGCCCAGACTCCTTGCTTCACCAGTCCTTCCACTGGATTCAGACATCATCCTGACATTTTCTACAGGATTTCTTTTCAAATTTTGAAAAAACTGCTGGGTTATCTTTCTGTTGGGATTGATAGATTCTCCTTCATTGTCCCCAATATTTTCAACTAATGCTGATTGCAGGATTATGCTGATAAATTGCCCATAGAGCATCTTTCCAGAGCTCTTTGATTTCTTTGAACTGAGCATCCACTTTCCAATCCAATCGATGAGTAGGGCCCCATAGTTGAGTTGAATCCCGATGCAGATAGCTGTCATGAGCTTTAGCTGCACTTCATTCACGGAGTCGTGGCCAGAGCTTTTACAGCATATGCACTTTCCAACAATGTCAGCCAGAAACTCATACTTTTGGGAAAACTCTTTCTTCTTGTATCCCTTGACGGTCTGAAATGTTTTATGATGTATCTTCTTCAGTCCTTCATGAAGTTCGATGACCTCCGCAGATAGAAGTCCATTTGATTTGAAACCTAGGGCTAGGTTTATATCTTCAGCTTTGAGTTTAATTTGCTTACCCTTGACCCTTGTAGTGATAATGTCGTTCTCAAAAGCTCTATTTCTGTAGAATTCTTTCACCACCTTTGGGTAGATCTATGTGATGGTGCTCAAAGCTTCTTCAAGACCGACTTTCTTTAGAAGAGATAGGATTTTATGAAATTGAGGATCAGCTGTCCTGAACTCGTCGAAGCAGAGTCAGTAACCAGAGATAACATTTGAAGCCGCCATTGATTTTCTTGCACTGAGGTTGGTTGAGTGTTTCTGAAAGCTAGGGTTTCTGCTGGTAGAGAGAGAGGGATTAGCTTTTTTGAACTTCTGAGGTGAGTTTTCAAAAAGACCTTTTCAAATTGTACTTGTAACTTCCTTCCTCTTGATCTGCATAGTGGGGCATGTGTCAAGTCCTGCTTGGCTCCACAATTTTAAATGACGTGGAACATACTGATCTGTCCATAGCTCCCCCTGTGCTAGTGTATCCTTTGGGAGGACTTCGATCATTGAGGTTGCACTATGATCGTTGAGTTCACTGCTGAATCTACTCTACGAACGTTGTCTGTCCTGGTCCTTGAGATGAACTTTGACTTAGCATTCCTCCTGGGTTAAGGTAGCTCAAGAAGGGCCAACCTCTTAGAATGAACTAAGGATCAGGTTTGTCCCTGAGGCGCTTATCAGAGGGATTACTTGGATTTGTTAAGAATGATGTCTCTACAATTTTGAACATAGCCTTTATATCTGCATGGTTAGCATAACCTAGAGCATAGAGTTTATGCTTATAGATTTAGCATGCCTAACTCACTTATCAATTTATTAAATCTGGATTCATCTAGAGGCTTTGTAAAGACATCAACAAGTTGATTTTCAGTAGGGATGTATTGTAAAGATATAGTTCCATTTTAAACATGATCCCTAATAAAATGATATCTTATTTCTATATGCTTAGTCCTGGAATGCATGACACAATTATGTGTTATTGCTATGGCACTTGTGTTATCACTGTGACAACCCCAAAATAGGTCCATTCCATCCAACCTATTCTGAGTCGCCAAATACATGGTACAGAAAATAACTACAACTTTATTACAACAATTGTCGTACAAAATACAACAACACATATACTGTGAGTTTGGATACAAATATATACCAAATGTGACTCATGTTCCAACCGTGGACATCACCTCACAATGACTCCTTACATAAAGGTATAATCAAAAACTGTTTTAGAAATTAGAATCTTTGGGAAGTGCTCAAGGAAACCTTCGTATATGGGAGGCCATGCGTCTAGGTTATGATAGATATCATATGGCCACAGAATTATCCTTGGTTGACCCAATAGACCCCAAAGAAAAACGAGAAGATTACTATCATATTCTTCCCAATGGTGAGTCTTCTCTTGATATATCATTATCTCTACTGTCTCTAATTGAGAATTATACTTCAAACAAACACCAAGATTATATAGGTAGTGCTCGTATATATACTCAGCAAGTGGATGAGCACATCCCTGTCTTATGATGACACGAGGTTGTATGTCGTTAGACATCTTGTATGATAGTGGCAAAACACCCTTCCAACATTGGGTACACCTTACCCTATTGGATTCACCAAATAAAACTACTAAATAAACTTTTCTATACTGCTTCGGGAGAACCTCTACAGCTAGAGACCACCGTTCTATTTCCCCGTTACCCTCGCTCGACCTAGCTACACTCTTATTACCTGAAAGGAATTATGAAGCAAATGGGTGAGCACAACTAGCTCAGTAAAGAATATCATGACTAAAGATAATTAAATTATCAATAGCCTTCATCAAAAATAAATCAGAGACTTAGAACATATGGTAAATGATAAAAATTTCAACCATAGTTGCAGCGGAACGAGCAATCCACTAGAATAGTCAAATAGACTATAAAGTCTATTATCTTTTCCATGTTAAAAATTCACCAACAATGTTTTATCCCTGTAACATCAATCAACAATTCTGGTCCACAATCATATGAATAACTCATAATCATAACTGTAGTTCTAAATTCCTCTTCTCATCCAGGACGGAGATAATTTTCATCACCTATCTTTACCTGAAACATCAAAGATCATGGTTACTCCAAATCACATTTCCTGTTCATAATCATACTAATAACTTCATCTTTGCACTACGACCAAAGATATTTATTTGTATCACCAGTTGGTCATGTTCATCGCAACATCTGTTCATCTTTGCACTACTGGCCAAAGATATTCAACAACATGTCATCTTTGCACTACGGGCCAAAGATATTCAACAACATGTCATCTTTGCACTACGGGCCAAAGATATTCATCAACAATTCATCTTTGTACTACAGGCCAAAGATATTCATCAACAATTCATCTTTGCACTACAGGCCAAAGATATTCCTCAACAGTTCATATTTGTACTACGGCCAAATATATTCATCAACAGTTCATATTTGCACTACATGCCAAATATATTAATATCTCAAAGAAATATATAATCATTTCAGAATTTATATAAACAATAATTATAACTATGTTGATCAATTCACCTTTGCACTTAAGCTAAAGATATTCACTTATAAATTCAATGGTCATGATCATACCAGTTAACAATTCAACTTTGCACTACTGGCCAAAGAGAACCCGTAGTCATGATCATACCAAAAATCTACCCATCTTTACACTCAAGTCAAAGAGAAATATCATCATTAGGGTTATAAAAATGTTATATATAATAATAAAATAATATGATCAATATATAGTTTTAATTTCAAGAGTAATATTCGTAAATTAACTATAATTTGGTTAGAAAAAGAAACCAATTTTTTCGTGAATAGTAACTCGTGAATAGTAACTCATGAATAGTAACTCGTGAATAGTAACTCGACACAAAAAGGTAGAAATTCCACAATAAAATACATACCAATATTTTGGTATAATGATATTGAAAGAATAATATTTCTTAAGCTTATAAATAATTTATTTTAATTGTTTACACTTTACTAAATAATGCATTTAATCATCCTAAAATGCCAAACTCATAAGATTTCACCACCAATAACCAAAAACCCTCATCAAAAATCTGCATATACCTCATATAGGATTCTCAAGCCAAAAATTCTTATTTTCTAATTTTCTTACTTCACAAAACATATTTAATTCATTTACTCATAACTAGACTATTTTCATAAAAAAATACCAAATCAGTTCTAAAAATATTTTTTTTCTAGGATTTAGCATAATATAGTCCCATAGTGAACATATATTTTTCTCAGAATTTTTAAAAGTCATTTACTATTTTTCATATGGCCAAAACAGCTGAATATTTAGACATTTATCAAAAATTGTACTTTTATCTAAAAATTCTGAAATTCACAGAGTATACTCCTATCATATACGTGTACTCCCAATAAAAATTTCATCAATTTTGGAGTTAACCACAAGGAGTTATAAGCGGTTACTTTTAAAATAGTCTTTTCTCATAAAATTCATAACTCTTAATCTATACATCTAAAAATCACTATTTTTGGACACAATCAAGAAAACTCATCAAAATATCATTTCAAATTTTTCTCAGAATTTTTGAAGGTCAGAAAAATTACAAAACTGAAAAACATAACAACCCTTAAAATCCCTTACTATCCCTTACCTCAAAAGAGCAGTACTTCTGATCGGTATAAGGCTGAAGGAAACTTGCACTGATGAATAAAAACTCACAGAGTATCTAAATACTCACAAAATACACTCAATAATCTAGAGAGAGAAAGAGAGAAAACTTATGAATTTTGGTGTGTTTTTCAATTCTAACTTAACCCTCTATTTATAGGAAAATGTTAGCACGCCGAAGCAGACTTAACCTGCAACCTGATGGCTTTACTTGCTACTATTCAAGCCTACCACATTTGAATAAAAATCTCAGCATATTTTCTCACCAACCAAAAGTGGGGCCCACCAATTCTAGAATTTTCTACCAAAATGTTAAACTCCGAAAATTCAACAATTTCTGAACTAGTCATCTCGTAAAATTCATAACAAATCATACATTCATTTTTAACGGTTCAAAATTTATAGAAAAATACTCAACTTATATATGTATAACATATCCAAAAATTACAACAATCCAACAGTCGGATTAAAAATTATAACCTCCGCAAAATATCTCAAAAACCCTAATTTTTAATACCTCTATTCCGACAAAAATACTGATAAAAACCTCAATATTAACTCCTACATTTTTAACCACAATAAATATATCCAACATTTATATCCACATAAAATAAATATTTCCTTATCATATGAATCAATAATTAATTATTTACAAATAATATTACAGAATCACATTTATGACAACTAGGTCGTTCCCAGGAAAGAGGGGGCTTTCCAATAAGGATTTCTCCTTACTGGCGCGTAATTAGGTGACCAAACCTCTCCTTAGACAGAATTTTCTAGACATTGCCAATAATGTTATCTAATAATATTATTCAGATAATATGAATTATTGATCTGATAATGAAAAATACCGTGCAGTGATAATTATTGAAACAACAATAATATAAAATATCAACGCAGCAATTATTGAATCAATAAAATAAAATATTGAACAGTAACTACTGTAACAATTATTGAGTAGTGTCTTCCTTCGTAAGAATCAATAATTTAAAAATACTGTGCAAAACCGTGTGCTACTGTGCAACCACGCGTATTACTGTATTTTTAACTACCGGGTATTCCAACAGTATTAACGGTAACAACTACGCCGTTAATTATAAAAACTTAATTTTAGTCGTTATCTTCCCCCGACCATTTTTCGTTATGGGACCCACAAATAGCTGTGCCGTCGTACGAATATTCCCCAACAGAAAGAATATTTCACGACCAAACGAATATTCCCCGACAACAATGATTATTTTATAACCACTTGCTTATTTTGAAAATTTTACATATTTCAAAAATAACTTTAAACTTATATCAATTTAACCATTTACTGAATAGTAATTATAAGAAAAATTGAATACTTTTATTTCATAAAATTCGGGGTCTTACAATCACAATGAACATGTATAGATTTGAAATCAAACCCATAGTCTGCTAGCTGATTTTTCATCCACAAGATTTGAGCACAACAGCTGCCAGCATCAATGTATTCAGCTTCTGCTGTTGAGGTAGATACTGAGTTTTACTTCTTGCTAAACCAAGACACAAGTCTGTTACCTAGCAACTGACAGGTGCCACTAGTACTTTTTCTATCGATTTTGCAGTCTGCAAAATTAGCATTTATATATCATGTTGATCAAAGGAGGACTTCTTGGGATACCAAAGTCCCCAGTGAGGTGTGCCTTTGAGATACCTGAAAATCCTTTTTACAGCAATTAAGTGTGATTCCTTAGGATTAGCTTGGAATCTAGCACATATGTATGTTGCAAATATTATGTCTGGTCTACTGGCAGTTAGATATAGAAGAGAGCCTATCATACCTCTGTATTGAGTTATATCAATACTTTTACTTTTCTCATCTTTGTCAAGCTTGGTCGTTGGAGCAATTGGTGTTTTCATGGGAGAGGCTGATTCCATGCCATACTTTTTAAGTAAGTCTTTAATGTATAGGCTTGGTTTATGAAGATACCTTCATTAGTCTGCTTTACTTGTAATCCAAGAAAGAAATTCAGCTCACCCATCATGCTCATTTCGAACTTGCTCTGCATAAGCTTGGTAAATCTCTTATACAATATTTCATCAGTACAGCCAAAGATTATGTCATCAACATATATTTAAACTAATAGGATTTTGTCTTTGTGCTTTCTAAAAAATAATGTGGTGTCTACTCTACCTCTAGTGAAACCATTTTCAATAAGAAAGTTAGTTAGTGTTTCATACCATGCTCTAGGTGCTTGTTTAAGACCATATAAGGCTTTGTCTAATCTATAGACATAATTAGAGAGAGTTGGATTAATGAAACCTGGAGGTTGCTCCACATATACTTCTTCTTGAAGTTCACCATTCAGGAAAGCACTTTTGATATCCATTTGAAAGACTTTGAATTTCATATGGGCAGCAAAGGCAAGGAATATCCTGATGACTTCTAATCTGGCAACATGTGCGAAGGTCTCTTCGTAGTCAATGCCTTCTTCTTGAGAGTAACCTTTGGCCACTAGTCTTGCCTTATTCCTTGTTATTACTCCATCTTCATCCATCTTATTTTTGAAGACCCACTTGGTGCCAATGACTGAATGACTTCTTGGTCTTAGAACTAATCTTCATACTTTTCTTCTTTCAAACTGATTTAGTTTTTCTTGCATGACTTCTATCCAACTTGAGTCTTCCATAGCATCTTCTCAATTCTTTGGTTCCATTAGTGACAAAAAACTTAGATAAAAATACTCATTCTAGGTGGCAGCTCTTGTCTTGACTCTTGCATTTGGATCTCCAATGATTAGGTTTTGAGTGTGATCTTTTGCCCATCTATTTCCTGTTGGAATATTTGACCTGATGCCTTCTTGTCTGAGATCTTCAAGATCAACCTCTGCTTCTTGATGTGGAGGTTCATTGTCTGGCGTAGTTCTCTCTACGATCTCCTCTCCAAACTCGACGATTTCATTTTCTAGGACTACGATCGTGGTGTTCAGCTCTACTGCCTCGTTCATAGTGTCTGAATTGTTGTTCGTAATGTCTTGAGACACAGTTTTGTCCAAGTCTGTTTCATCGAAGATGATGTGAATCGAGACTTCAACACTTAGTGTCTTCTTGTTGAACACTCTGTAAGCCTTACTGTCTGTAGCATATATATCTGAGAAAGATTCCTTCTTTTGATTTGAGTTAAAACTTAGTCAGATACTGTTTTCCATTGTTGAGAATATAGCATGCACAACTGAACACATGGAAGTAGCTGATAATTGGCTTTCTTCCTCTCCACAGCTCGTAGGGAGTCTTCTTTATCGTAGAGTACACAAGTGATCTGTTCTGAGTGTAGCATGTAGTGTTGACAGCTTCTGCCCAGAAGTATTCAGGTAGACGGGCTGCTGCTAGTAGAGTTCTTCCAGCATCTATCAACGTTCTGTTCTTTCTCTCAGCTACTCCGTTTTGCTGAGGAGTTTGTGGAGCTGAGAAGTTGTGACTGATACCATTGTCTGTGTAGAACTGATCCATCTCAGAGAAGTCGAATTCTCTACCATGATCGCTCCTTATAGCCTTGATTTTCTCCCTTTCTCGTTCATCACCAGCCTGAACATCTTGATTAGTTGGGAGCTTGTTTCATCTTTTGAGTTTAAAAAGAACACCCATGTAAATCTGGTATAATCATCCACTACGACCAATGAGTATCTCTTCCCTTCAAGGCTTGTTGTTGGAATTGGCCCAAATAGATCCATGTGAAGTAACTGCAGAGGCTTGTCAATTGAGTTGACAATTTTGCTCTTGAATGAGCTTCTAGTTTGTTTTTCAAGCTGACAGGCATTGCATGGCCTTTCTTTGACAAAGCTAAGCTTGGGTAAGCCTGCTACTAGATCCTTGGAGGCCAGTTTTGACATGCTTTTGAAGTTGAGATGAGACAGCCGTTTATGCCATAGCCAACTCATTTCTTCAGAAGCTTTATCCAGAAAGCATATTGTCTCGTCAGAACTTAGTTGACCAAGATTAACAGTGTAGACGTTCCCTTCTTTTGTTCCGGTTAGCTTTATAGAGGATGTCTTCAAATCTCTGACTTGACATTTATTGTTGAGGAAGGTAACTTGATGACCCTTGTCGCAGAGTTGGTTTATGCTCAAAAGATTATGCATTATCCCTTCCACATAGGCTACTTTACTGAAGGACACTGCACCATTCCCAGTTGAGCCATATTCTCTTATCTTGCCAGAGCCATTGTCTCCGAAGATGACTGTTGGACACTCCTTCTCTATGAAGTTAGACAGGAGGGCTTTGTTCCCGGTCATTTACCATGAGCATCCACTATCCAAATACCAGGTTGTGATCGTGGAGCTCTGTTCCTGTGGTAAGATTAAACTCTCATTTTGGTACCCATACCTGCATGGGTCCTACTTTTTTAGTACCCTTGGGAACCCAAATTTGCTTGACTTTGGGTCTCATATGCATTGGATTATTGTAGCATATTGCAACCTTATGACCAATCTTATTACATACAAAGCATCTAATATGATGCATGCTTGTGTGTGTATGTGGATTCTTTTTCCATTTGAACTTATGTGGGTTCTTAGCAATCCTTCCTTTATACGGGTTCTTCTTTTTCCATGTATCCTTGTGATTCATGATTTATGAAGAGTGAAGCTTAACTCTACTGTTCCTACCCGGTTGGTTCGTGGAGTTGATTTTACTCGACTCTACGACCCTTCGAGGTTGGAGACTAGTGACTAAGTTACTCTTCTCTTTTCTGAATCCTAGGCCAGCATGGGATCCATTATGTCTCGAAGCATGGATTGGATCAGAAGAGCATGGATGGACTGGTTCTTCCTTCTGTGAGAATTTCACAAATGTAATGCTTCTATTAAAATTTGAAACATTACTAGAGCTAGTTTCCTTTATCTTTTCCACATATGGTTCTGAGGTGGATTCCCCAAAACCTAAACCTGTTCTGTCAGATGCACTTCTCTGACTGGAAATCAGGGAGTCCATGGAAGAAGAAGATTTATTCCATGTAGAGATTGTCTTTTCTAGTTCCTCAATCTTAGAGGTTATATTTGACTCTCTTTATGCATTAAGTTCATTTGTCTGTTTTAAAAGTTTATTCTTAGCTTCAAATTTGGAGAGAGAGTTAGTACTTAGAAAAGCTGTTTCCAGTTCCTCCTGAACTTTCTCTTTCTCTTTTTGAAGAAGAGAATAATCTTTAGACAGAACTCTGAACCATTTCATATATTGATGCAGATAAGATGTTATGTCATGTAGTGCAATTCTTAAATCATCAATATCTACATCAGAAGAGTTAAAGTCAAATACCTCATCTATACTTACTTCATGATTGTCAAGGCTCTTCTTATCCTTTGCATGTTTGGCCATTAAACATAGATTTGCTATTTGAGGATCTTCATCATCTCCAGATTCGGGAGTTGAGTCGTTGTCTGAGTCACTCCACGATCCTCCAAACACAAGACCTTTGTCTTTCTTCTGGAGCCTCTTGTTGCCTTTGAATTATTTCTTTGAATTTAGTTTCTTCTTTAGTTCTTCTCTAAGAGGTTTGTTACAGTTTGCAATGAAATGGCCAGGCTTCTTGCAGGTGTAGCATAGGTCATTTATCTGCTCCTGGCTGCTGTAGTTTTTGAATCTCTTAGGTTTGTTCCTTCTGCCTTTACACATGAACCTTTTGAGTCTTTTTACCAGCATTGTAATGTCCTCCTCCTCATCTTCATCATAGTCAGTGTCATTTTCAGTGTTAGCTTTGGAGATGTTATCTATTGCTTTGAGAGCAACCCCTTTGTCCTTCTTTCTTCCTTTAGATAAAGTCTCTGCTCGCTGAGTCAGCTCCAGTTCATAGGTGAGAAGGTTGCCATATAATTGTTGAACAGACATTTCATGGAGATTCTTTGATTCTCTGATGGCAGTGGTTTTGACATCCCACTTGCTAGGTAGAGCTCTCATAAACTTTATGAATAGATCTTTATTTGGATAGATCTTTCCAAAGGCTCGAAGAGAGTTGAGTAGAACATTAAATCTTTCATAGGTGGAAGTGACATTTTCTCCTGGAACGTGGGCAAACATTTCATATTGTTGAGTCAGAAGAGATTGCTTATTTTCTCTGACTTCTTCTATTCCTTCATGCATGATGAGCAATGCTTCCTATGCTTCCTATACTTCCTTTGCTGTTTTGCTGTTGACCACATTTTCAAACAGGTCATCTTTTAAATATTAGAACAAAATGTTCTTGGCCTTTTTGTCGAGTTGGACAACTCTCTTTTCGTTGTCAGTCCATTCTGCTTTGACCTTGATCTGAATTCTATTTGGGTCGTCTGAAGTTGGTGTAAGCTTTGTAGAAATGTAGGGCCTATTTTGAACAGCTTCAAATAAATCTTCATCTATTGAATCCATGTAGGCTTGTATACGAACTTTCTAGTTGGCGAATTTATCTTTGTTGCACATAGGTGGCTTGCTGCCTCCTCTAGTCTTTGATTCGGTTATCAGATGTGCTATTGGATCTACTTAAGCTTTGTAGGCTATTTGATAGAACATGCTCTGATACCAATTATTAGTTTCCAGAGGAACAATAGTTATCTAGAAGGGGGGTTAAATAGATATTTTTTAAAATTTCTTTTAGAAAATACTCATCAGTTTTGATAATGATTTAATCACAGCGAATTTAAAATTTGTTTGTTTTCCCTTTAAGATAAAACGAGTTAATAGGAGATAAGCAGTTATGACAGATATAGCAATTATGGTAAGAATATAGGAGACACGGTGTTTTTAAGTGGTTCAAAGCACTCAAGGCTCCTAGTCCACTCTTCTACTCCTTGAGTAGGAAATCTACTAAGGATATCTTTACAATCTTTGAATCTCACAGATTCTTTCAAGACCAGCAGTCTTAGAACTTCTTAGTTCACTTTAGAACTCTTCAAGTCCAACTGACTTGGCACTTCTTAGTTCACTCAGAACTCTTCAAGTCCTTCTGACTTTGGACTTCTTACTTCACTTGATAATAGTTGGGTTCTTGAATGGTACTACTCAGTTGCCGTTAAGCTTGTGCTCGAAAGAACTGAGTAGCTGAGCAAACTTTCTTTTCAGATCGTAGAGTTGAGTTTTTAGTGTTCTTCAGCGTCTTGTTATATGCTTGCTTAAACCTTGCATCTGCTACTGTTTTGCATATAAGGTGTCTTTAAAATGCATCCGTTAGAAGACATCCGTTGAAGCATTAATTGTCTTTGACATTTCTGAGCACTGATGGTGACTTTCTGTAAATCTTCTGATAAGCCATCTGACCCCACTGACACAGCAGATTGCTATCTCACCTAACACCTAAAAAGGTGTTTTCTGCTGACCCATAGTACTTTTCTTAGCTTCTTCAATACGTCTCTTTGTTATATACTAAGGATGAGTTTTGTGTCATTGGGATTCCCGATAGTCTCAACTTCTATAATGTATTCCTCATTTGTTGACTTTTATTCTTAAACGAATGGACAAGGCTCGATGCTTCTGATGCAGGCAGATGATACACTACGATCATGATCGCGGTGTCTTGCAACCTTGGTGCTTGATTCACCACTAGTAAATGAGAACACTATGATTTCTCTTGAGTACTGGTATACTACGATCTTAACTTGCTTGACTTGCAGACTCTATGCTTCTGAGAGCACACTATGATCTCTAAGTTGGCTCGGCAGGCGTTTGGACCACTCTACGATTCTGAGAGAGGCCCTCTAAAGTAGACAAACTACGATTTCTTGATGCTCTACGATTCTGCCTTGGCTTCTGCAATCTCTTGACTGGCTCGACAGATTACGATTTTGTTGAAGCCTATCTATTACATTTCAAGACATAGATCAAACTAACAACTTTGATCTTTTATTCTATACACTCATTTATAGAATGATAAACATTAAAGCTCAGATCAACCTAACAAATTTGATCTACCACTAAGTCCATGTACATGTATTCCTTGAAGGACCTTACATATAAACATGAATATTTACTTTCAACATCAAATTTAAATATGTAATTTCCTAATAATCTCCCCCTATTTGATGTTGACATAACCAAGGAGATTTGTATCATGATCATCAGTTTCTAGATGCATTTGCTAGAAAGTAAATATGACTTAGTGTTTTAGTGAGAAGCTGAAATCTCTAGAGAATAAGCAAGAATTTATTGATGTATATAAAGACAGATATTACAATAAAGCTTAGTTACATTAATAAGAAATGAGTTTCAACTTATCTCTATTTCTTCTGCCTTTTATTCCTTGGAGGATTGGCATACTTTGCAGCTCTCCTTCCCCTGCTGACTTCGTCTCTCCATGCAATGTCTTCCATCTCACTTTGACTTAGCCATTCTCTATGATCGTGTCTGTTCATGAATGCAGGATCTCTAGCTGGCATGTTTAGGCCAGTAGTGGTTACTCCTTGTGAGCTAGAAGATGGCCCTCGACTCCTTAGTGGTTGTGCCATTAGAATTGGTTAGCGTTGCTGCTGTTAGGATCGTGGAGTCTGATGGCGAGGCTGTCTTAAGGGAGGGCTCCTTGAAGATTGAGCAATTAGTATGCCTCTACCTTTGCCTTTCTCTCCTTCCCCTTTATTCTCCCCCTTTATGTCAGCATCAAGGGTTTGAATGTCTTCAGATAGTCGAGTCCTACCTTGGACGAGCTTGTGGAGCTGATTCCTGGATTGAGCAATGTCTTCTCGATTTTCTTGTAACAGAGAATCAATTCGAGATTTCTTCTTTTGTAGAATGACCAAGACAGTTTCTGTTTGTTGCATTTGACCCATGGAAAATGCTTGGAATTCTTTCATTGAGGTTCGTAGCCTTGTGAGACTTTTCGTCATAAGAGTATTTTGAGATTCCTGAGTCTTTTGTAGAAGGAGAACTGCTTCCCTGTGTTTCGTGGCAACCTGAAAGTGAATTTGATCCCTTTCATTTATACTCTGGATCATTTCCATTATGATCTCCCTAAGCTTCTTTGTAAGCTCAGTACTTAGATTGCAGGGGAGGGTGTTGGCAACATCAATCAAATGAGTCAGCCTCATATGAACAAGGTCTGAGTGAACTTCAAGATCTTCTTAAATATCATTGGTCACCTTCTGAGAAGCATTAGACAGCTCCGTTTTGGTAGGAATATCTGAGAGAAGCTCAAGGAGTTGCTGATTATTTGGAGGAGAGGCTCTAGTATATTAATCTTGCATATTATAGAGAGCAAGATCAAGATTGAAATTGTTATTGGTTGATGAGGAAGGGATATCTGATGGAGGAGCAGGTGTGTGAGGTTGAGTTTTAGGAGGAGGTGACTCTACGATAGGAATAGATGACTCTACGATTGGAGTAGGATCAATATTTGTAGAGTGAGAGATGGCAGGAGACTGGATCAATACAAAATTAGGTATATTTGGGTCATCAGTTACAGAATGTTGAGATTCTATAACTAAAAATTGATTTAGTGGATGAAGTATCACTTCCAACCATCTTGGCAATTCGTAGAATTGGTTGAAGGTTGATGGTGGACAGTGACTAACCCTGAAAAAGATGGGAATAGATTGTACCTCACGCCCATTTTCTAAAGTGGGATCGTTAGTGATCAACTTTTGGGCAAAAGTGAGGTTGCCTGGGAATCCATGAGCTAGCACAGAGATTGCTGGATAAGCTTTGAAGGTCTAGAACATGTGCACCCAGGAGTTGAGGATTTGGGCTCTGTGAAAGGGCATCATAGGTAAATAGGAGAACAGTTGATTGTAGTTGGCTCTCCTATATCCGTCCTAGCCCACTGCGATAATTTCAACTTCGTCATCCCCTTCTTCTTCCCGGTCTTCATTTGATATTTCCATCACATCAATCATCTCCACTTCACTTCTTTGTTTTTCTGCTTTCTCCACCTCCATTACTTCAGCCCCCTCCATTTCTTCAGCTTCAGAAGCTAAGACCTCTTGAGGAACTGAGAGACGTTCATGATAATCTTTTTGCAGTTCCTCCTCAGCTGTAGTCTTCTCTGTCATAGTGACTTCGCGAGGCTCCCCCTAAATTTGATCATCTATTTGAACTTCAAGCAACTCCCCCTCAGCTGGAGCATTTTCTAGTGTAGGAACTTCAAGAAGCTCCCCCTCAACCCGAGCTGTATTCTCCTTAATAGCTTCGGGTAGTTCTTTCTTAGTAGCTATTCTTCTGTCTTTCTCCTTTAATATTCCTTCATTGACAAGGATGTATTTCTTGATAAGCTTTCTCTTTGTCTTCCTAGGCTGAGCCATAGCCTCATCATTTTCTTCAATTTCAGCTCTGAAAGTTTGATTAGGTTGAGAGGCTGTTGCAGCATCCACTGCTGGAGTGATGTCAAGTCTGGACTCTACGATCGGTAGTGACTCTACGATCGAAGAGAACGAAGACTTCTTTGACTTATGGTTGCGTTTACCCTTCATAAGCAGCTGAGAGATGGTAGCTATGTCTTCTTCTTCCTCAAATTGCTGTTCTTTCCCCTTCATTTTCTTCAGAGTTTCAGTGCCTGAACTCTCTTGAGGTGCATCAGTGGTTGAATCTTGAGGCTCCTCTATCATCTGAGCCTTCTCCTTCCTCTTACCCTTGTTTTTTCTGACCAAAGCGATGGGTTCCTCTTTATTAATTTCTTCTTCTTCATCAGTTTCCTTCACAACTGACATATTTCCTGGTAGCCCAGACTCCTTGCTTCACCACTCCTTCCACTGGATTCAGACATCATCCTGACATTTTCTGCAGGATTTCTTTTCCAATTTTGAAACAGCTGCTGGGTCATCTTTCAGTTGGGATTGATAGATTATCCTTTATTGTCCCCAATTTTGTCAACTAGTGCTGATTGCAGGATTATGCTGATAAATCGCCCATAGAGCATCTTTCCAGAGCTCTTTGATTTCTTTGAACTGGGAATCCACTTCCCAATCCAATCGATGAGTAGGGCCCCATAGTTGAGTTGAATCCCAAAGCAGATAGCTGTCATAAGCTTTAGCTGCACTTCATTCACGGAGTCGTGGCCAGAGCTTTTACAACATATGCATTTTCCAACAATGTCAGCCAAAAAGTCATACTTTTGGGAAAACTCTTTCCTCTTGTATCCCTTGACTGTGTGAAACTTTTTATGATGCATCTTCTTTAGTCCTTCATGAAAGTTGATGACCTCCATAGATATAAGTCCATTTGATTTGAAACCTAGGGCTAGGTTTATATCTTCAGCTTGGACTTTAATTTGCTTCCCCTTGACCCTTGTGGTGATAACGTCGTTCTCAAAAGCTCCATTTCTGTAGAATTCTTTCACCAGCTTTGGGTAGATCCATGTGTTGGTGCTCAGAGCTTCTGATAAGTGGATTTTATATCCACGAATTGATTTATAGTTTAAGCTTATTTGTTGTTAATCCCTTGATTTTATGTTCGTTTTTACTCGTTTCTTGTTATTCTATGTGTAGGGTGGTTGGTATGGTAAGTGATAAGAAAAGGAGTCATTTGGAGCATCATTTTAGCAAATTTGAAGATTAAGCAACATTAGAGTGCAGTGTGCTAGCCCGCCGGCGCGGGGGGTCTTCAATATTGTTTTACAGGAGCCTAGCTCGCCGGGGCGGGCGTTTACTATGTATATACTGCCGCCGGGGCAGGGGGTCCCGAATTCTGGCACTCATGGCTTGATTGAAACTCTGCTGGGATGAGGATTGGATGACTTGGGTCAGCTTATGGACTCTAATTTATATGGGACTTCGACAAAAACTCGTGGGTGGATATATATGGCTGAAAAAACAACAAAATCAATCATCATGCAAAGTAATTAACAGCTATTAAGGACATGAATTCATATCGAGCAACGGAGTGAAGATTTTGATGACCTTTATATCAATTGTGGATTATGGCTAAAGTGAAGGGTGTTCTGCGTTATTCTTCTACTTTAGTTTTATATTTGTAATTGAGAAGATGTTATCTTTAATTTATTCTGTTATTATTTTATTTATTATGAACTAATTACTTTTTAGGCTTAAGACGGATCTTAAAGTAGAACGATGATTATGTAATCTTTGATTTCGGTTTAATAAGCTATTATCTAGTTTATCTATATTAATTTGAGCTTGAATTTATGAATTGCCTGATCAACGATTCTTTGTGGACTTGTGTGAATTTGAGAGATGACATACAATTTAGACATAGTTAATATAGCATGTGTTCTTGATTTATGTGAATGAACAGAATCTTGATGAATGTTAGGATAGAGATCGCATGTAATCAGATAAAGAACTTGAACTTAAACCTTCTTTGATTGTAATTCACATAGAGATATAGTGAGTTAGTTGATTAAGGTGTTTAACTTGATTCTATCTTAATTGTGGATTGAAGTTAATATGGTATTAGTGCACCGAGAGGTGGTTAGTACTACATATGTGTTCTTGATTAATAAACTGGGATAGTGAATTAAACTGGAATAAAGATGTAATAATCAGAGTGATGCTTAAAGTGAAGTCGGAAGCCTAATTCTCTATTATTTGTTTGAAAATTCAGTTTTTAGGGTTTGTTGATTATTTGGTGATTTTAATATTTTTAATACTTTTAGTTACAAACTGAAAATTGATTAGTTTAATAAAATTAGGATTAATAAGAAACTGATAATTGTGAGGTTTAAATTCTATTTTTAGTCTCTGAGGGAACGATACTCTACTTAATATTATATTACTTGTTGACCACGTATACTTGCATGCTGTGCGTAATTCGATTTTACCCAATAAGTTTTTGGCGCCGTTGTCGGGGACATTAGTATAGATTTTATTATTTTGGAATATCAATTTAATTAGTCCAGTTTTACTTAAACACTTTTTGTTTTTGTTTTGTTCATCTTATTTCAGGTTTTTGAAGTTGGTTTATGCAAACTCGATCCAAAAATCCAGACTTACTTCCTTTTGAGGAGGACATTGAGAGAAGGTTTCAGAGGTTAAGTAAGTGGATCAAGGAAACAAGGGACGACTTCAAAAATTCTAATAAAGAAGAAGCAATGGTTGCCGAAGACCAAAAAACATTGAGGGATTTTGCTACACCCAAGGTGACTTAGCTGCAGTCGAGTATCACCAGGCCTGCAATAGCTGCGAATGCATTTGAAATCAAGCCTGGGACGATTCAAATGATTCAAAACTCGGTTCAGTTTGGGGGAATTGCAAATGACGATCCTAACGAGCATCTGATCAGCTTTCTGGAAATATGCGACATTTTCAAGTACAATGCGGTGTCGGAAGACGCGGTAAGACTTCGCTTGTTCCCATTCACTCTGCGGGACAAGGCGAAGAGTTGGTTACATTCTCTACCGCCTGGATCAATAACATGGGATGACCTTGTTCAGAAGTTTCTTGCAAAATTTTTCCCGCCAGCGAAGACTGCAAAGATGAGGAATGAGATTACTATGTTTGAACAACAACATGGGGAATCATTGTATGAGGCATGGGAGAGATACAAGGAATTGCTCAGAAAGTGCCCACATCACGGATTGCCTAAGTGGTTGTAAATGAATACATTTTACAATGGACTACATGGGAATCTCAGGACCAGTATTGACGCAGCGTCGGGGGGAGCTTTTATGGCTAAGAACTATGAGGAGGCATATCAGTTGATAGAGACAATGGTTGTTAACAACTATCAGTGGCCCACAGCAAGAATGACACAACTTACAGTCGCTAGAGTATTAGAGGTATATGGAGTGACAACAATAACAGCGCAGATTTCAGCACTTTCTAAGAAGTTTGACGTTTGGTCAGGGGTACAGACACAACAAGTTGCAGTTATTTATGAATTGTGCGCGGGTGAACATCCTACGGATCAATGCGTAATCAACCCAGAATCAGTACAATTTTTGAATAGCTACAACAGAATTCCCTAGAATACGTACCAGAATGCATATAATCAGGGGAATAGGAATTTGGCATGGAACAATAATCAGAATCAACAATTCGCACGACCATCGTATCCCCCAAGATTTCAGAATCAATAACAACCAGTTCAACGTCAAGAGAGGAAATCAGATTTAGAGGAATTGCTATCGAAGTATATAACAAGCAACGAAGTAGCCATGAAAAACCAAGCAATAGCCATCAAGAATTTAGAAAATCAGATGGGATAGATAGCGTTGGCATTGAATAACAGGCCTTAAGGAACATTACCAAGTGATACAGAGAAAAATCCGAAAGGTAATCACGAGCAATGTCAGGCAATCATGTTGCGAAGTGAAAAACAGCTTGAGGGTCAGAAAACAGAAAATTCGGTTGCAAAAGAAGTTGAGACAAATAGTGAGAATAAAGTGGTTGAGGACAGACAGGGGGAAGAAAAGCAAGTAGAAAAGAGTACACCAGTTCACGCACCGGTTGTCTATCCTCCCCCACCTTTCCAGCAAAGAGTTCAAAAGCAAAAATTAGACAAGCAGTTTGCGAAATTTTTGAAAGTTTTTAAGAAACTTCATATTAACATCCTGTTCGCAGAAGCCCTAGAGCAGATGTCAAGTTATGTGAAGTTCATGAAAGGGATGAAAAAGCCATAACAAGGATAAAACCGTCATTGGAAGAGCCACCGACTCTTGATCTTAAGCCACTCCCTAAACACCTCAGGTATGTTTACTTAGGCCAGTCTAATTCTTTACCTGTTATTATTTCTGCTGCACTTAACGAATTGCAGAAAGAAAAGTTGTTGAGAGTGCTTAGGGACCACAAATCGGCTATAGGATGGACAATTGTGGATATCAAGGGAATCAGCCCATCATTTTGCATGCATAAAATTCTGATGGAAGACGATACAAGACTGACAGTGGAGCAACAGAGACGGCTTAACCCAATCATGAAAGAAGTGGTTAAGAAAGAAATCCTGAAATGGTTGGATGCGGGGATCATCTACCTGATCTCAGATAATTAGTGGGTCAGTCCGGTGTAATGTGTGCTGAAAAAAGGAGGAATGACAGTGGTTCAGAATGATGATAATGAGCTAATTCTGACAAGGACGGTGATTGGTTGGAGGGTTTGCATGGACTACAAGAAGTTGAATAAGGCGACCCGCAAGGATCACTTTCCTTTGCCCTTTATCGATCAGATGTTGGATAGATTAACGAGACATGCATACTACTGTTTAATGGATGGCTATTCAGGTTATAATCAGATCGTCATCGCTCCTGAAGATCAAGAAAAGACTACGTTCATGTGCCCATACGGCACATTCGCATTCAGGAGAATGTCATTCGGCTTGTGTAATGCACCCGCTACCTTCCAGAGGTGTATGATGGCTATCTTCTTAGACATGGTGGAGAAAAATATGGAAGTCTTCATGGACTACTTCTCTGTCTATGGGGATGATTTTGATGCATGTCTGGAGAATTTGGTAATGGTCTTTCAAAGATGCATAGACACAAATTTGATACTTAACTGGGAAAAGTGTCACTTCATGGTAGAAGAAGTCATAATTTTGGGCCACAAAGTCTCGGCTCAAGGATTAGAGGTTGATAAAGCGAAGTTGGAAACAATAGAAAAGCTTCCTCCACCGAGTTCCATTAAGGGAATTAGAAGTTTTTTGGGACATGCTGGGTTCTACAACAGATTTATAAAGGACTTCTCTAAAATTGCAAAACCTTTGTGTAGTCTTTTAGATAAGGATTTGGTGTTCAAGTTTGATGAAGAGTGTAAATTGGCATTCGAGTTGTTGAAGAAGAAATTAACCACAGCTCCCATAATCGTTGCACCAGATTGGACCATGCCATTCGAGTTAATGTGTGATGCAAGCGACTATGCGATCGGGGCTGTTTTGGGTCAACGCCGAGAGAAGGTATTTCATGCTATCTATTATGCAAGTAAGACACTCACGGAGATTCAAATGAACTACACAACTACTAAGAAAGAATTACTTGCAGTGGTTTATGCGTTCGATAAATTCCGGCCATACTTGATCGGGACAAAGGTAGTAGTTTATACAGAACACTAGGCCATTCGGTACCTAATTGCGAAAAAAGATGCTAAGCCACTCCTAATCAGATGGATTCTCCTTTTACAAGAGTTTGATGTAGAAATAAAGGATAGAAAGGGGACAGAAAACCAAGTCGCCGATCATTTGTCTAGGCTGGAAAATCAGAATAAAAAGGAAGAGGACAAGTGTGTAATCAACGAGTCATTCCCGGATGAGCAACTGTTTGGGATAAATACAGAATTTTCATGGTACACGGACTTCAAGAATTACCTAGTGAGCAACATTCTTCCTCCTGATCTTACAAGACAACAGAAAAAGAAGTTTCTTCATGACGTCAAGTGGTATATGTGGGACGAGCCTTACTTATTCAAACAGTACGCGGATAAGATGATTAGAAGGTGTGTGCCCCACAGTGAAGTGAAGAACATACTGCATGAATGCCACTCATCGGCGTATGGGGGACACTATGGTAGTGAGAGAACATCGTAAAAAATGCTTCAAGCCGGGTTCTATTGGCCCACATTATTTAAAGATGCCCACCAATTTGTTAAAACTTGTGATATATGTCAACGGGTGGGCAACATATCGAAAAGGAATGAGATGCCACTTCAAACTATTTTAGAAGTTGAGATTTTCGATGTATGGGGAATAGATTTCATGGGCCATTCCCTTCCTCATTTACCAATCAGTACATTTTGCTTGTGGTGGACTATGTATCAAAGTGGGTTGAAGCACTAGCACTCTTGACTAACGATGCTAAAGTGGTTCTCAAATTCTTGCATAAGAACATTTTTATGAGATTTGGCACGCCACGAGCCATTATAAGTGATGAAGGTTGTTTACAGCTCTCTTGGCAAAGTATGGGGTCAACCATAAGGTAGCTACAGCGTATCATCCCCAAACCAGTGGGTAAGCTGAGGTTTCGAACAGGGAGGTGAAGAGAATCTTGGAAAAGGTGGTAAACCCGAATAGAAAGGATTGGTCTCTTAGGTTGGACGATGCACTGTGGGCTTACCGGACTGCGTATAAAACACCGATTGGTATGTCACCATACAAATTGCTATACGGGAAAGTATGTCACTTGCCTGTGGAGTTACAGCACAAGGCCTACTAGGCTATTTAGAAACTGAACTTCGATCAAGCAGCTGTGGGGGAATAGAGATTACTTTAGTTAAATGAGCTCGATGAATTCCGTCTTCAAGCTTACGAGAACTCGAAATTATACAAAGAAAAGGTCAAGAAATGGCACCACCAGAAAATCACGCACCGAACGTTTGAGCTGGGGCAATCAGTACTACTTTTCAACTCAAGGTTAAGGTTATTTTCGGGAAAGTTAAAATCAAGATGGTCGGGGCCATTCACCATCAAAACAGTTTTCCCACATGGCGCCGTTGAACTCTACAGTAGAAACCCATTGGAGACTTTCAAGGTCAACGATCAACGGTTGAAGCACTATTGGGGTGGAGAGTCCAATTGGGATGTCATCACAATCACATTATCCGACACACCTTGAATAGGGAGTAGTCAGGCTGAACGACTTAAAATCAAGCGTAAATTAGGAGGCAACCCAATCATCTTTTAATTTTTCATATTTTATCCATGCTAGTCAGATTGTAGATTAAAATGTTAGTTAGTTTCGATTCAATTCATGTTAATTCAATTATTAGTAGTTAAAAGTTGAAGTCATCTTTAGATAATTGCGTTACCATGCTTAAGATTGCTCAAAATCTACTTATATTTATGTTTCATGATTGTGCAGGAACCTAACATGCATAAGGATTGCAGTAGAAAGGTAGAAACATGCACTAAATCCTCAGTTAACAGAACCTACCCTCGCCGGGGCGGGCCCTTTATGCACTATACGCCCCGCCGGGGCGGGGGTCTCCATGTCCAACTTACAGGGCGTATGCCAGCCGGGGCGAGCCTCTTTAGCCTTATACCATCCCGCCGGGGCGGGGGTCCTGGATGTGAACAGACATGCTCGGCAGTTACTTCTACACTTCCCTCACTTCTTCATTAAACCTCTACTTCTTCCTCACATACTATTCCAACTCCCATTAATTATCTCACACGTTCTAGCAACTTAAATTCCATCTTCCCACATCGCAAACACATTCACCCACTAACCCATTATCCCCATCACTCACTCTTATTCTTCTCCATTTACCATCTCTATATAAACACAACCTCCCAACCCAAGTTCGTCACCTACATTCAATTTTTAACACATAAAGTGTTCATATCGTGGGAATTCATCTTGCACTTGAGAGTGAGTAGCCCATTTTTAAATTCTTCATCTTCTCCTACCATATTTTCCACAAAATCACCAAGTTTGGGGGAAGAAATCAGGGTGCACACCAAGTGTTCGATAAAGTGTGTGAGTGAAATTTGGGGAGAGAGTAGTGTGTTCAGACATCCGGAATTCAATGGCGTCTCAACCTACATCCAAAAGACAACGGGGAGAAAGTTTAAGGCCAACACCACCATCACAAACCTTTGACAGACGCAAATTCAAAAGTGCCACCGCCACCGACCGTTACGACTACATGGTAACAAAGGCTCTTACACTGGAGCGGGGGTTGGCACCGGATCATGTGGATGGGGAGATGATGCAACAGATTTATCAGAAAGGGTGGTACAAATTCCCTGAAGAACCTGAGGCCGCCGTTGTCAACGTGGTCAAAGAGTTCTATGCTAACGCCGAGGATAAGGCACCTTTCAACATATTTGTGCGGGGTAGATTGGTCCCGTTCAGTGCCAATGCCATCAACACGTATTATTAGTTACGAGTCCCGAGATATTATCAGTATGCTCATTTACGTGACAACGATAAGGATTTTGAGGCTATTCTGAAGGACATGACTAAGTCAGGTACAACATGGATTAAGGGTCGGAAAAGAGGCATGGTTTTTCACAGCAAAGATCTCAGCAGGTATGTGAAGATTTGGTACGCCTTCTTATGTGCAAAATTATTTCCATCCACTCACACTTTTGATGTCACCAAAGAGAAGGCACTAATATTATATGCAATTGTGCAAGATTTCATCATCGACATCGGGGCCATAATCAATTTCTCCATTCGCCGATGCTTAAGAGGGAATTTCTCGGGCGGCTTACCACACCCATCATTTATTTGTGGGTTGTGTCACCAAGCGGGTCTTAGATGGTCTGATGATGAACCCACTCAGATGCCGTTGCAGTTACTAGATTCCAGAATGATCGCGTGGTATTCGGTATGGGCAGGAGGTGAGTCACATCCAAGAGGAGTATGTTTTGTATTTCCCTCAACTTCGGAGGATGAAGCTGATGCTGAGGACACCTCGGATGATGCCGAATTTCAAGAGGATGCGATGATGGGAGAGCAAGGAACTGAGGCGGAACCATCTTTCAACGCCATATCTAGCCCTCAGTTTCTTGCATTTCAACGACAAATGGAGGAACACAACAAGGAAGCACGACGGGAGATGCGGTAACTCGCAGCTAGGCAGGATCACATGTTTGATGCAATGAACCTGTCGTTTGCTTCATTGAATGTAACACTTCAGAGCTTCAATCTAACTGCCCATTTCCTATACCAGCAACCAGCTCCAATGCCACGTTTCCCACCAAGTGACTCTGAAGAAGAAGATCAACAACCACCACCACCCCAGACTTAGGCGATTATAGGGAAGTCCTCACACATTTTATTACGTTATCCATACAATGAGGGTGTGACGCCCCCAAAATAGGTATACAACACCCATTTTGAGTCACCAAATACATGGTACAGAAAATAAACTACAACTTCAATAATACAATTGTCGTGCAAAATACGACAACACATACTGTGAGTTTAAATACAAATATTGTCTTCTAGACAATATCCACACTCAAATAAGTCCTCATTACAATTACTCAAACACTATTTTATAGAAATAGTGAGGACTGCTAAAACATCTTTCTAGAACCATCACTCCATACCCCGACTAGATCCTGCTATGTTCTTACCTCCTGAGAAGAAAAATGGAACAAAAAGGAAAAGGGTGAGCTCAACTAGCCCAGTAAAGAATATTATGACTAAGATAATATACAACAAATTATCATTAGTATTCAATAGGGAAAAATCTGATAGAATATAATCGACAACAAGTTTTAGATCAACAACTGCAGCGGAAACAACAAACTATTAGAAGAGTCAAGTAGAGAATGAATTCTACTATCTTCTAAGATTTAAAAGTCCATCATCAATATTTTATCCCTGTAACATCAATTAATAATCATCTTTAACCAAATATTCATCTTTGCACTACAGGCCAAAGATATTCATTTGTATCACCAATCAGTCATGTTCATCACAACACTTGTTCATCTTTGCACTACAGGCCAAAGATATTTATCAGGTAATCATACATCTTTGCACTACAGGCCAAAGATATTCAGTAGTATCATCATTTAGGACTGAGGATGATGAAAAATATTTTAAAAAAAAAAATCCAGTGAGATAAAAGAACAAATATTAGAGATTCGTATTATAGTTTATCCAAGATCAATAATACTTCATAATAATCAATTGTGAAGCAGAATTCAAAAATAAAGATCAAAGCATGGATACAATCAAAGATAGTAACCATAATAGACATCTTGGATAAAAAGAGAAAATTTTATTTTTAGGTGAATAGTGCCGTATTCGTGAATAGTGCCGTATACGTGAATAGTGCCGTATACGTGAATAGTAACCCCGACACCAAAAAGTTCTAAATTTGATAAAAAGTTTAGATCAATATTTTGGCATAATGATGTTGAGAGAATAACATCATTAGGAAGAAAATAATATCCCTTACCTCAAAATAACCGTACTTCTGACTGAATATCGGATATGAGGCTGAATGAAACTTGTGCTGAATAGCAACTCTCAAAGTATCTAAATACTCACAAAATACACTCAATAATCTAGAGAGAGAAAGAGAGAAAACTTATGAATTCTGGTGTGATTTTCAATTCTAACTTAGCCCTCTATTTATAGGAAAATGTTAGCACGCCGAAGCAGACTTAACCTGCAACCTGATGGCTTTACCTGCTACTGTTCCCACCCACCACATTTGAATAAAAATCTCAGCACATTTCTTCACCAACCAAGAGTGGGGCCCATCAATTCTAGAATTTTCTACCAAAATGACAAATTTCGCAACTTCTACAATTTCTGAACCAGTCCTCTCGTAAAATTCATAACAAATCATACGTTCATTTTTAACGGTTCAAAATTTGTGGACATATACTCAACTTATATATGAATAATATATCTAAAAATTACCACGATCCAACGGTCGGATTAAAAATTATCCGCAATATTTCTCAAAAACCCTGATTTGATTTTTAATACCTCCATTTCGATAAAAATACTGATAAAACACCTCAACATTAACTCCTTCATTTTTAAACACAATAAATATATCCAATATTTATATCCACATAAAATAAATATTTTCTTATCATATGAATCAATAATTAATTATTTACAAATAATATTACAGAATCACATTTATGACAACTAGGCCGTTCCTAGGAAAGAGGGGGCTTTTCAATAAGGATTTCTCCTTACTAGCGCGCAATTAGATGACCAAACCTCTTCTTAGACAGAACTTTCTAGACATTACCAATAATGCTATCTAATAATATTATTTAAATAATATGAATTATTGATCTGATAATAGAAAATACTGTGCAACAACAATTATTGAAACAACAAGAATATAAAATATCAACGCAACAATTATTGAATCAATAAAATAAACTGTTGAACAGTAACTACTGTAATAATTATTGAGTAGTGCCTTCCTTCGTAAGAATTAATAATTCTAAAATACTGTGCAATCCGTGTGCTACTGTGCAACTACGCGTATTACTGTATTTTAACCACCGGGTATTCCAACAGTGTTAACGGTAACAACTACGCTGTTATTTATAAAAACTCAATTTTTATCGTTATCTTCATCCAATCGCTTTCCGTTATGGGGCCCACAAATAGCTGCGCCGTCGTACGAATATTCCCCGACAGCAAGAATATTCCACGACCAAACGAATATTCCCCGACAAAATAAATATTTTATAACCACTTGCTTATTTGCAAAATTTGCGCATTTTATCCATAACTAACCACATTAATCAAATCAACCCTTTCTATTTTAAAATAATAAATAGAGGAAATTTAATTTTATTTATTAATAAGTTGGGGTCTTAGAGAGGGCATTGTAATTTTTAAAGTTTGGGGGAGTTAGATTTTATTTTGCATTTTATGTTTGCATGCATAATGTCATTAGTTAGGTTTGCATTTGTTATTGTACTTTAGTTTTGCATGTTAGTTTTAAGCATTCATGTAATCACATAGTTGCATAGTAGCTTAGGTTGTTTTTGTTATTTCTACATTTTGTTATGATTGTTTGACATATCTAAAAAAAAATTTAGTTAGAAGTGTGTTGTGTTTGCATATGTCCAGCAGTGTTGTAGTTCATTTTATTTTGGCCAATGATGAGATTGAGATTAAGTCGACAAATACGGCACTGATTATTAGAACCTTGATGTAGTTTCTGTTATGAATTGGATCTTATTGTTGATTGAAACTGGTATAAAAAGGGTAGCACGCTAATAACATCGGTGTTGACTAATTAGATTAAAATTGATACATAACGAATTTCTAAAGGATAATGCTAGTGTAGATGAGAAAAGGTCAAGGATAGGCAGTGAAGACGAAGAATTAGGCAATAACCTAAGTTTGGGGGGATAAACGTGGGGTAGATAAGCTTTATGACAAAAAAAATAAAAAATAAAAAATAAATATGTGTCGTGACTAGTCTTATTTCGGGGCCTTTGTTACTTGAGCAAGTACGCCCGTAGGGGTGTCTTAACACCTAGCGCCCTAAGGTCTTTTATGGTCTGGGAGTCGTTGGTTGAAAGCTCGCTAAGGGGTAGCACTGTTAGCCTAATGGAATGAGACATCACACAGTCATGTAAAAAAATATAATAAGACGGGAAAAGAGCAAAAAGCCCCCGTGAAAAGAAAAATAATATATATATATATATAAAGTATAAGTACCTTATGTGAAACCTTAATAGTGGTAATTGTTTAATTTTAGTTAAAATTCTTCTGCTTTTGAAAATTTTAAGTTTTTTCTGTATGATTCCTTCTAAGAAGTTGGTTATGTATTGAATTTGAGTATTTATCAGTTGGCATGGATGTTGCACACTCATACACTATATCAGTGATGACAGTATAAGAATCAAGGATTGATAAGAAGTTATTGATTGGTTTTAATATGAAGTGTTGTAATGTTTGCTTGATTTTTCTGAGGCCGGAGGAATAAATTTGATTCAATGATACTGTTGGATTCGTAGACATATAATTAGATACATTACATCTTATTGCATTGCATAGCATGTAGTTTGTTTTGTGCTCGAGGACTAGCACGATTTAAGTTTGGGGGATTTTGATAAGTGAATTTTATATCCACGAATTGATTTCTAGTTTAAGCTTATTTGTTGTTAATCCCTTGATTTTATGTTCGTTTTTACTCGTTTCTTGTTATTCTATGTGTAGGGTGGTTGGTGTGGTAAGTGATAAGAAAAGGAGTCATTTGGAGCATCATTTTAGAAAATATGAAGATTAAGCAACATCAGAGTGCAGTGTGCTAGCCCGCCGGGGCGGGTAGATATAAGCCTTACACCCCCGCCGGGGTGGGGGGTCTTCAATATTGTTTTATAGGAGCCTAGCCCATCGGGGCGGGCGTTTACTATGTACATACCCCCGCTGGGGCGGGGGGTCCCGAATTCTGGCACTTCTGGCTTGATTGAAACTCTGCTGGGATAAGGATTGGATGACTTAGGTTATCTTATGGACTCTAATTTATATGGGACTTCGACAAAAGCTCGTGGGTGGATATATATGGCTGAAAAAACAACAAAATCAATTATCATGCAAATTAATTAACAGCTATTAAGGACATAAATTCATATCGAGCAACAGAGTGAAGATTTTGAAGATGTTTATATCGATTGTGGATTAAGGCAAAAGTGAAGGGTGTTCTGCGTTATTCTTCTACTTTAGTTTTATATTTGTAATTGAGAAGATGTTATCTTTAATTTATTCAGTTATTGTTTCATTTATAATGAACTAATTACTTTTTAGGCTTAAGACATATCTTTAAGTGGAACAATGATTATGTAATCTTTGATTTCAGTTTAATAAGCTATTATCAAGTTTATCTATATTAATTTGAGCTTGAATTTATGAATTGCCTGATCAACGATTCTTTGTGGACTTGTATGAATTCGAGAGATGAAATACAATTTAGGCATAGTTAATATAGCATGTGTTCTTGATTTATGTGAATGAACAAAATCTTGATGAATGTTAGGGTAGAGATATGCTTGACATCACATATAATCAGATAAAGAACTTGAACTTAAACCTTCTTTGATTGTAATTCACATAGAGATATAGTGAGTTAGTTGATTAAGGTGTTTAACTTGATTCTATCTTAATTGTGTATTGAAGTTAATATGGTATTAGTGCATCGAGAGGTGGTTAGTACTACATATGTGTTCTTGATTAATAAATTGGGATAGTGAATTAAACTGAAATACAGGTGTAATAATCAAAGTGATGCTTAAAGTGAAGTCGGAAGTCTAATTTTCCATTATTTGTTTGAAAATTCAGTTTTTAGGGTTTGTTGATTATTTGGTGATTTTAATATTTTTAATACTTTTAGTTACAAACTAAAAATTGATTAGTTTAAAAAAATTAGGATTAATAAGAAACTGTTAATTGTGAGGTTTAAATTCTATTTTCAGTCTCTGAGGGAACGATACTCTACTTACTATTATATTACTTGTTGACCACGTATACTTGCGTGCTGTGCGTAATTTAATTTTACCCAACAACTTCTTCAAGACCGGCTTTCTTTATAAGAGATAGGATTTTATGAAATTGAGGATCTTCTGTCTTGAACTCGTCGAAGCAGAGTCGGTAACCAGAGATAACATTTGAAGCAGCCATTGATTTTCTTGCACTGAGGTTGGTTGAGTGTTTCTGAAAGTTAGGGTTTCTGCTGGTAGAGAGAGAGAGGGATTAGCTTTTTGAACTTCTAAGGTGAGTTTTCAAAAAGACCTTTTCAAACTGTACTTGTAACTTCCTTCCTCTCGATCTGCATAGTGGGGCATGTGTCAAGTCCTGCTTGGCTCCATAATTTAAAATGACGTGGAACATACTGATCTGCCCTTAGCTCCCCCTGAGCTAGTGTATCCTTTGGGAGGACTTCGATCGGCGAGGTTGCACTACGATCGTCGAGTTCACTGCTGAATCTACTCTACGAATGTTGTCTGTCCTGGTCCTTGAGATGAACTTTGACTTAGCATTCCTCCTGGGTTAAGGTAGCTCAAGAAGGGCCGACCTCTTAGAATGAACTAAGGATCATGTTTGTCCCTGAGGCGCTTATCAGAGGGATTGCTTAGATTTGTTAAGAATGATGTCATCACATGATGCTTCTTTGTCATGTCGAGGCTGCTCTACGATCGTGGTCCTTATTTAGTCACCTCTACGATTTTAAACATAGCCTTTATATCTGCATGGTTAGCATAACCTAGAGCATAGAGTTTATGGTTTTAGATTTAGCATGACTAACTCACTTATCAATTTATTAAATCTGGATTCATCTAGAGGCTTTGTAAAGACATCAGCAAGTTGATTTTTAGTAGGGATGTATTGTAAAGATATAGTTTCATTTTGAACATGATCCCTAATAAAATGATATCTTATTTCTATATGCTTAGTCCTACAATGCATGACAAGATTGTGTGTTATTGCTATGGCACTTGTGTTATCACAATGAACAGGTATAGATTTAAAATCAAACCCATAGTCTACTAGCTGATTTTTCATCCACAAGATTTGAGCACAACAGCTGCTAGGGGTGTTCAAATTAACCTATTTTTTCGGTTTTTCGGACCGGACTGAACCAGTCGGTTTGGTAAAAAAAAGAACTGGTCCGATTCGGTAAAAAACCCCCGGTATATACCGGTTTTTCGGTACCGATTTTGGTCCGACGTTTTTATGGTTTGATTTTATCGAACCGGACCGGTATATACCGATTTTTTAATTTTTTATTATTATTAATAATATATTAATAATTATAATAATAATAAAATAATGATTATAATAATAAAAATAATAATAATATTAATAAAAATAAAAATAATATTAATAAAAATAATAATAAAAATAATAAAATAATAAAATAATAATAATTATATTAATTTTCGGTAAAAATTGGTACCGAACCGGTACCGCCGGTTCGGTATATCGGTCCAACCGGTACCGGTATCGGTACATGAAATTGACTACTATCGGTATTCGGTACGGTACGGTTTGGGCTGGTCCGATCCAATTTTTTTATTGATGGACACCCTTAACAACTGCCAGCAGCAATGTATTCAGCTTCTGCTGTTGAGGTAGATACTGAGTTTTGCTTCTTGCTAAACCAGGACACAAGTCTGTTTCCTAGCAACTGACATGTGCCACTGGTACTTTTTCTATTGATTTTGCAGCCTGTAAAATCAGCATTTGTATATCCTGTTAGATCAAAGGAGGACTCCTTGGGATACCAAAGTCCCAAGTGAGGTGTGACTTTGAGATACCTAAAAATCCTTTATACAGCAGTTAAGTGTGATTCCTTAAGATTCGCTTGGAATCTAGCACATATGCATGTTGCAAGTATTATGTCTGGTCTACTGGTAGTTAGATATAGAAGAGAGTCTATCATAATTCTGTATTGAGTTATATCAATACTTTTACCTTTCTCATCTTTGTCAAGCTTGGTTGCTGGAGCAATTGGTGTTTTCATGGGAGAGGCTGATTCCATGCCATACTTTTTAAGTAAGTCTTTAATGTACTTGGCTTGGTTTATGAAGATACATTCATCAGTCTGCTTTACTTGTAATCCAAGAAAGAAATTCAGCTCACCCATCATGCTTATTTCGAACTTGCTCTGCATAAGCTTGGCAAATCTCTTACACAATTTTTTATCAGTAGAGCCAAAGATAATGTCATCAACATATATTTGAACTAATAGGATTTTGTCTTTGTGCTTTCTAAGAAATAATGTGGTATCTACTCTACCTCTAGTGAAACCATTTTCAATAAGAAAGTTAGTTAGTGTTTCATACAATGCTCTAGGTGCTTGTTTAAGACCATATAAGGCTTTGTCTAATCTATAGACATAATTACAGAGAGTTGGATTAATGAAACCTAGAGGTTGCTCCACATATACTTCTTCTTGAAGTTCACCATTCAGGAATGCACTTTTGACATCCATTTGAAAGACTTTGAATTTTATATGGGCAGCGAAGGCAAGGAATATCCTGATGGCTTCTAATCTGGCAACAAGTGCGAAGGTCTCGTCGTAGTCAATGCCTTCTTCTTGAGACTAATCTTTGGCCACTAGTCTTGCCTTATTTCTTGTTATTACTCTATCTTCATCCATCTTGTTTCTGAAGACCCACTTGATGCCAATGACTGGATGGCTTCTTGGTCTTGGAACTAATCTTCATACTTTGCTTCTTTTAAACTAATTTAGTTCTTCTTACATGGCTTCTATCCAACTTGAGTCTTCCATAGCATCTTTTATCTTCTTTGGTTCCATTTGTGACAGAAAACTTATATAGAAACACTTATTCTAGGTGGCAGCTCTTGTCTTGACTCTTGCATTTAGATCTCCAATGATTAGGTTTTGAGTGTAATCTTTTGCCCATCTATTTCCTGTTGGAACATTTGACCTGATGCCTTCTTGTCTGAGATCTTCAAGATCAACCTCTGCTTCTTGATGTGGAGGTTCGTTGTCTGGCGTAGTTCTCTCTACGATCTCCTTTCCTGATTCGACGATTTCATTTTCTGGGACTACGATCGTGGTGTTGAGCTCGACTGCCTCGTTCGTAGTGTATGAATTGTCGTTCGTAGTGTCTTAAGACACAATTTTGTCCAAGTCTGTTTCATCGAAGATGATGTGAATCGAGACTTCTACACTTAGTATTTTCTTGTTGAACACTCTGTAAGCCTTACTGTCTGTGGCATATCCGAGAAAGATTCCTTCTTCTGATTTGGGTTGAAAGTGTAACAACCCGGAGAACCGGATTGTCCAGAATTTAAGTTTAAAGAATTAATTATTAATAAAATGAATTTTTATTAATACTATTCTGTGCTATGTGTTTATTAATCATCCTAGAACCTAGGATGATTATAATACGGAAGGATTCTGGCTACGAGCTAGATTGAACGAGTAAGAATTTTCAAGACGAAAATAAATTTTTTTCGAGAAAAAAAATATTTTCGGGGAAAAAGACGAAATAGGCACTATTCACCCGACGAAACCTAAGGGTTAGGGTTTGAATATCCTAAGCCTTTTCGAGAGTTCGGTATGTCGAAATGACATTCCGTCAAAAGATTTGACGATAATATATCGTGAAAAGTTAAGTAAGCCGATAAAAGTTTTTCTCGAAAAACGTGCAGAAATTGGACGAAATAAAAACGACGAAAAGTATTGTTATGTACTTTTCATTCGTTTAACTACGTTAGGGGAAAACGTGAAGGAAAATGCTTACATCAAAAAGTGTTTTTCAGTTTTTCAGAGTTCCGAAGAATGCGTAAATGTTAAACTGTAAAGAAAAGACGAAATATCTAAAAATATTTGGATTCCGAGAATTGCAGTTTTCCAAACTGTCGAATGAATTCCGCAAGACGGAAGCACGAAGCTTCCAAGGGAAGCTTCGTGAATAGTAAGGCGATTTAGTAAGGAGGTGAGAATAGTAACTTAGGGGCGAAATAACTATTTTGCCCCTAGCTTTGATTTTCTATAAAAGGAGAGCTAAGCTCATTTGTTGGCGATTTGAAAATCACCAACACTTGAGAGAGAGAGATTTCAGATGAGGAGGAAAAGGAAGAGGAAAAGCTAGCCCGAGTGCACGCTTTGTCCAACGGAGAAAGATTAAAGAAGAAAGGTTTTAAAAACCTAACTTCTAGATTATTTGTTTTCTTTAAGTTTCTATGTTAAAAACATAGCTTAATGAGAATAGAAGTAAAATATGTTAGGAAATGATTTCATATGGTTGAAATCATGAAGAAATGAAGAAATAAGAATTAGAAGTTTATTTTATAAATTTCTTAAGGAAGTATAAGATTTGTAATGAATTTGAACGATCCGAATGAATCATATGAATGATTCGGTGATATTAGTATGGAATGGTGTTTTATAACATTAAATTCCAAGAAAAAGTAAAATCGTAATCAAAATATCGACTAAAAATGAAGAACGAGCGAATAACGCGAAGAACACGTGAAGAACGTTGTTGATGGACAAATTTAAAACCATCGTAGTATAAATTGTTGTTGATGGACAAGTTTAAAACCATCACGTATAAGTTAGTTGCTTATTACTTGGTTAGGAACGGTAGAAATGTTCATGAAGAACGGATTAAACTAAGATATAACGAAGTTATGGTGAAATTTTGTAAAAGACAAACGAGAAGTAGAAAGTATATAAATGAACCCGAAGGTGTAGGGTTTCATAAGAACGTAAGAGAATGTTGAAAACGAGAGTCATGGACTCAAGAACGAACAAGTTCTGAGTTCGGATGATCGAATTACGGACAAACGAACGAAGAACGTTAATAACGTAAAATGAACGAAGGATATAATTTAAGCCAATTGAATGGCATGTTAACGGATTTAGAATTTATTTCTGTTCGATGAAAGTTGAAGTACATAAGATAAGGAAGAGAATGGCTTGGGAACGACTTTGTTCCGAGTTATAACGAAGAAGTTATGAGATTGCGAAGTAAGCGTCTCAAACATAATTCAAGACTTAGAAAAATTTTCCAAGTTTCATGCTCGGCGCCGCAGCGCCAACTATACCTTGGGAGGCGGCATCGCAGCACTAACCCAGGCCATCAGCTACTGCTGAGTGGCGCCACAACGCGAGAGATAGAGAGGGGTTTGGCGCCGCAGCGCCGTACCGGGAAAGAAGGTGAGGTAGAATCGCGCCGCAATGCAAGAGGAAGGAGGGAACCGGCGCCGGTGCAGGGCAATGGCCAGTAAGGAGCTTTTAACTACTCAAACTCCTGGGGAAGTGTACGAAAAGATAATAAACGTGTAGTTCACATAACATAACACTTAGAGAAGTGATTTAAACCTTTAGTAAAGGTTGAACGGGATTAAAAGACAAAGAATGTAATGAATGTTAATGCAACGTAGTGGCAATGATCGATTGGTCTTAGCATACAACGAACCGTAAGGTTTCGACATTAAGAAAGAATATGAACGTTGGGTTCATGTATTGGATAACGAATGAAAGCCGTAACGAACGGTAATAAGATTAATGAAAGTCCGAATGTAAGCCAGATAAAGAAGGATAGAATGAAAGTAAGCATTAAACACTTTAGCCGACGTGAGGGTTGAGTGTACGTGAATATTAAACGGGTAGAACCTACACCCTGTGTATGGTTTGACAGTAAAGTAATGAAGAATAATGATTAAACCTATAAGCGGTAAGGAAATTGAGTAAAGATAATGATCGTATGAGTAAGACATCTCCGTATGTCATGAAGCCGCAAACTGGTAAAGAAGGTTGGTCGCGTAAACTTAGATTGTAAGAACGTGAACCTTAAGAAGTAAATTTAAGTTTAACTAATGCGTAAGTCAAGTTTATGACTAATTGGTGTATGTGTTATTTCCTTATGTGTTATGTAGGGATTGGAATGAGCAGTTCAGCGTAAGCTGTTGCTGTGCGTAAGGCAAGTTTCTTAACTTCATTCATATTATATGAATGCAAGTTTCTTAAACTTCTCAGATGTTGAACTTGAGAAGTTTTGTCTATGTGCATATGTGCGATATATGTACAAGGTGGTAGTATGTATGAGGCCTTGTGGCACAATTTGGACACTTCAGTGTTTATTTGAGATGAACTGTTCTGTGATTGAACTGTTCAATATGAGTATGTTCTGTTTATACATGAACCGTTATTGTTAAGTCTGTGCTAATGATTCTAGCCAGACGGGATATGTATGAAAAAGGTAGAAGAATAAAAGTATTTCAAAGAGTATGTGACTAATGTTTTAAAATGATAGGGATTATTCCTATTATAAAAGCTGCTTCATAACCTTTGTTCGGTTATTGAGGTCTTAAAAGAATGTTTAAATTCTTGAAGTTGTTTGTTCAACTGCTATGACTTGCTGGGTAATTGAATGCTCACACTTGCTTTAAATGAAAAATATTTTGAGCGTATGATGTTAGAAAGAACTTAAGGATCCCGTAAAGATCAAGCTGACCGGTATCCAGATGAAGTGCCATTCAGTATATAAATGACCGTGAAGATCAAGCGAATACTTGTAAATGTAGAATAGTTTAATTGAACTATAGATTAGTTTAATGAACTGTGATGTATCCTTGGTGGCGGATAAAAGTCACTCTTGTAAGATGTAAGAATAATGTATTATCATTATTTGTAATAAAAGAGATTATAAGGTCTTAGAACCTGGGATTTGAGAATGTATGTCGTTATATTGAATATATAATGATATATGTTGGGAAGAAGATGTACTCGTGACACACGAAATCTAGGTGTGAAGATAGACCGGATTTCGGGGCGTTACAGAAACTTAGTCAGATACTGTTTTCCATTGTTGAGAATATATCATGCACAACTGAACACATAGAAGTAGCTGATAATTGGCTTTCTTCCTCTCCACAGCTTGTAGGGAGTCTTCTTTATCGTAGAGTACACAAGTGATCTGTTCTGAGTGTAGCATGCAGTGTTGACAGCTTCTGCCCAGAAGTATTTAGGTAGACGGGTTGCTGCTAGTAGAGTTCTTCCAGCATCTATCAACATTCTATTCTTTCTCTCAGCTACTCCGTTTTGCTGAGGAGTTTGTGGAGCTGAGAAGTTATGACTGATGCCATTGTCTGTGCAGAACTGATCCATCTCAAAGAAGTACAATTCTCTACCATGATCACTCCTTATAGCCTTGATTTTCTCCCTTTTCTCGTTCATCACCAGCCTGAACATCTTGATTAGTTGGGAGCTTGTTTCATCTTTTGAGTTTAAAAAGAACACCCATGTAAATCTGGTATAATCATCCACTACGACCAATGAGTATCTCTTCCCTTCAAGGCTTGTTGTTAGAATTGGCCCAAATAGATCCATGTGAAGTAACTGCAGAGGCTTGTCAATTGAGTTGACAATTTTGCTCTTGAATGAGCTTCTAGTTTGTTTTCCAAGCTGACAGGCATTGCATGACCTTTCTTTGACAAAGCTAAGCTTGGGTAAGCCTGCTACTAGATCCTTGGAGGCCAGTTTTGACATGCTTTTGAAGTTGAGATGATACAGCCTTTTATGCCATAGCCAACTCATTTCATCAGAAGCTTTATCCAGAAAACATATTATCTCGTTAGAACTTAGTTGACCAAGATTAACAGTGTAGACGTTCCCTTCTCTTTTTCTGGTTAGCTTTATAGAGGATATCTTCAGATCTCTGACTTGACATTTATTGTTGAGGAAGGTAACTTGATGACCCTTGTCACAGAGTTGGTTTATGCTCAAAAGATTGTGCTTTAGCCCTTCCACATAGGCTACTTTACTGAAGGACACTGCACCATTCCCAGTTGAGCCATATTCTCTTATCTTGGCAGAGCCATTGTCTCCGAAGATGACTGTTGGACCCTCCTTCTCTATGAAGTTAGATAGGAGGGCTTTGTTCCCGGTTATGTACCTTGAGGATCCACTGTCCAGATACCAGGTTGTGATCGTGGAGCTCTGTTCTTGTGGTAAGATTAAACTCTCATTTTGGTACCCATACTTGTATGGGTCCTACTTTGTTAGTACCATTGGGAACCCAAATTTGCTTGACTTTGGGTCTCATATGCATAGGATTATTGTAGCATATTGCAGCCTTATGACCAATCTTATTACATACAAAGCATCTAATATGATGCATGCTTGTGTGTGTATGTGGATTCTTTCTCCATTTGAACTTATGTGGGTTCTTAGCAATCCTTCCTTTATACTGGTTCTTCTTTTTCCATGTATCCTTGTGATTCATAATTTATGAAGAGTGAAGCTTAACTCTACTGTTCTACCCGGTTGGTTCGTGGAGTTGATTTTACTAGACTCTACGACCCTTCGAGGTTGGAGAGTAGTGACTAAGTTACTCTTCTCTTTTTTGAATCCTAGGCCAGCGTGGGATCCGTTATGCCATGGAGCATGGATTGGATCAGAAGAGCAAGGATGGACTGGTTCTTCCTTCTGTGAGGATTTCACAAATGTAATGCTTCTATTAAAATTTGAAACATTACTAGAGCTAGTTTCCTTTATCTTTTTCACATATGGTTCTGAGGTGGATTCCCCAAAACCTAAACCTGTTCTGTCAGATGCACTTCTCTGACTGAAAATCAGGGAGTCCATAGAAGAAGAGAATTTATTCCATATAGAGATTGTCTTTTCTAGTTCCTCAATCTTAGAGGTTAGATTTGACTCTCTTTGTGCATTAAGTTCATTTGTCTGTTTTAAAAGTTTATTCTCAGCTTCAAATTTGGAGAGAGAGTTAGTACTTAGAAAAGTTATTTCCAGTTCCTCCTGAACGTTCTCTTTCTCTTTTTGAAGAAGAGAATAATCTTTAGACAGAACTCTGAACCATGTCATGTATTGATGCAGATCAGATGTTATGCAATGTAGTGCAATTCTTAAATCATCAATATCTACATCAGAAGAGTTAAAGTCAAATATCTTATCTATACTTACTTCATGATTGTCAAGACTCTTCTTATCCTTTGCATGTTTGGCCATTTAACATAGATTTGCTATTTGAGGATCTTCATCATCTCCAGATTCAGGAGTCGAGTCGTTGTCTAAGTTATTCCATAATCCTCCGAACACAAGACCTTTGTCTTTTTTCTGGAGCCTCTTGTTGCCTTTGAATTTGATTTATTCTTTAGTTCTTCTCTAAGAGGTTTGTTGTAGTTTGCAATGAAATGGCCAGGCTTCTTGCAGTTGTAGCATAGGTCATTTATCTGCTCCTGGCAGCTATTGTTGTTGAATCTCTTAGGTTTGCTGCTTCTGTCTTTACACATGAACCTTTTGAGTCTTCTTACGAGCATTGCAATGTCCTCATCATCATCTTCATCATAGTTAGAGTCATTTTCAGTGTTAGCTTTGGAGATGTTATCTGTTTCTTTGAGAGCAACCCCTTTGTCCTTCTTTCTTCCTTTAGATAGAGTCTTTGCTCGTTGAGTCAGCACCAGTTCATAGGTGAGAAGGTTACCATATAATTGTTGAACAGTCATTTCATGGAGATTCTTTGATTCTCTGATGGCAGTGGTTTTGTCATCTCACTTACTAGGTAGAGCTCTCATGAACTTTATGATTAGATCTTTATTTGGATAAATCTTTCCAAAGGCTCGAAGAGAGTTGAGTAGAACATTGAATCTTTCATAGGTGGAAGTGACATTTTCTCCTAGAACGTGGGCAAACATTTTATATTGTTGAGTCAGAAGAGATTGCTTGTTTTATCTGACTTCTTTTGTTCCTTCATGCATGATGAGCAATGCTTCCCATACTTCCTTTGTTGTTGACCAAATTTTCAAACATGTCATCTTCTAAATATTGGAACAAAATATTCTTGGCCTTTTTGTCGAGTTGGTAAGCTCTCTTTTCGTTGTAAGTCCATTCTGCTTTGACCTTGATCTGAATTCTATTTGGGTCAACTGAAGTTGGTGCAAGCTTTGCAGGAACGTAGGGCCTATTCTGAACAGTTTCAAATAGATCTTCATCTATTGAATCCACGTAGGCTTTTATACGAACTTTCCAGTTGGCGAATTTATCTTTGTTGCACATAGGTGGCTTTCTGCCTCCTCCAGTCTTTGATTCGGTTATCAGATGTGCCATTGGATCTACTTAAGCTTTGTAGGCTGTTTGATAGAACCTGCTCTGATACCAATTGTTAGTTCCCAAAGGAACAATAGTTATCTAGAAGGGGGTTGAATATATATTTTTTAAAATTTCTTTTACAAAATACTTATCAATTTTGATAATGATTTAATCACAGCGGAATTTAAGATTTGTTTATTTTCCCTTTAAGATACAAGTTAATAGGAGATAAGCAGTTATGACAGATATAGCAGTTATGACAAGAATATAGGAGACACGGTGTTTTTAAATGGTTCAGAGCACTCAAGGCTCCTAGTCCACTCTTCTACTCCTTGAGTAGGAAATTCACTAAGGATATCTTTACAATCTTTGAATCTCACAGATTCTTTCAAGACCATCAGTCTTGGAACTTCTTAGTTCACTTTAGAACTCTTCAAGTCCAACTGACTTGGCACTTCTTAGTTCACTCAGAACTCTTCAAGTCCTTCTGACTTGGGACTTCTTACTTCACTTGATAATAGTTGAGTTCTTGAATGGTGCTATTCAGTTGCCGTTAAGCTTGTGTTCGAAAGAACTGAGTAGCTGAGCAAGCTTTATTTTTAGATCGTAGAGTTGAGCTTTTAGTGTTCTTCAGCGTCTTGTTGTATGCTTGCTTAAACCTTGCATCTGCTACTGTTTTGCATATAAGGTGTCTTTGAAATGCATCCGTTGGAAGACATCCGTTGAAGCATTAAGTGTCTTTGACATTTCTGATCACTGATGGTGACTTTCTGCAAATCTTCTAATTAGCCGTTTGACCCCACTGACACAGCAGACTGCTATCTCACTTAACACCTGAAAAGGTGTTTTCTGCTGACCTATAGTACTTTCCTTAGCTTATTCAATACGTCTCTTTGTTATATACTAAGAATGAGTGTTGTGTCATTGGGATTCCCGATAGTTTCAACGTCTATAATGCATTCCTCATTTGTTGACTTTTATTCTTAAACAAATGAACAAGGCTCGATGCTTCTGATGCAGGCAGATGATACACTACGATCATGATCGTGGTGTCTTGCAACCTTGGTGCTTGATTCGCCACTAGTAAATGAGAACACTACGATTTCTCTTGAGTACTGGTATATTACGATCTTAACTTACTTGACTTGCAGACTCTACGCTTTCGAGAGCACACTACGATCTCTAAGTTAGCTCGGCAGGCATTTGGACCACTCTACGATTCTGAGAGAGGCCCTCTAAAGTAGACAAACTACGATTTCTTGATGCTCTACGATTCTACTTTGGCTTCTGCAATCTCTTGACTGGCTCGATAGACTACGATTTTGTTGAAGTCTATCTATTACAATAATTATAACTCACAATATTAATAACCAAATCATTCCTAGGAAAGGTGAGGCTTTCCAAAAAGGACTTCTCCTTATTAACGCGCAATTAGGTGACCAAACCCCTTTTCTCGACAGAACTTTCTAGATTTCGTCAATAATGTAAATAATAATATGAATAACTTTGTCGTCTCAATTATTGATTTAATATTATAAAATATTGTGCAGATGATACTGTGACCATAATTGAGTCAATAATGTGAGATACTATGCAGCAATTACTGTGGTAATAATTGAATAAAACTGAGTGACTTCTCACGTAAGCATCAATAATCAAAGGTACTGTACAATAGCGTATGCTACTATGCAACCACGCGTATTACTGTACTTTTATCATCGAGTATTCCAAAAGTTAACGGTAAAACCTTTGTCGTTATTTTTATAAAAAGTTATTTCTGTCGTTTTCTAATCCGACAGTAATTCCGGAACAGAGTCCACCAATGATTGTGCCGTCTTACGGATATTCCCTGACCAAACGAATATTTTATGACAACTTGCTTACTTTACAAAATTTGTAAATACTACCCACAACTATAACATTATATCAAATCCACACCTTATTAATCAAAATAATATTTAGATAAAATTAATTCTTTATTCATAAAAGTTGGGGTCTTACAAAAATACTATTCGTCCATTTCTGCTCAGGAATTATTTTTGAATTTCTGGGAAATACGTAATGATATAATTCTGAGGAAAGATGGATTATCCACTAATAATTTAGTTGCAGAAAACACAGTTTTTCGCCTGCGTACTCAATTTGAGAATGTTAGGTAAAGTGAAAATTTGAATAAATAATGATTAAGTATAATAAGAAAGTTATTATACAGGAAAGAATACGAGTATAATACAATGTATTATATAAGTATAATACGAAAGATAATACAACGTATGGTATGAATATTGTACGAACTATTATACGAGAAGAATACGAGAATTATATGCTAAGAATACGAATAAGTCTTAATGTACTAATATAGATTGGACTTAGACCTTGTAAAGCCCAAGTTAATGAATTGGCAAGCCCAAATGAATGATGAATGAGGCCCAATGAAGATTTATATCAAGGCCTAAAGATAATTTAATTCAAGCCTAAGGTTAGGTCCGAATTGAATTAAATATAAGCCCGAACCAAGAGCCGAACCCGTGAGTTGAACAATTGGATCTTTGGGTTGGTAAAGCCCATGGGGCAACCCATGTGGGCCTCTATGGTGAGTCATGGCCGACCATTGGTGGCCAAGCTTCTCAAGGAAGCTTAGTTAAGGAGGTGGAATAGTAAGGATGTAAGACCCCAACTTTTATGAATAAAGATTAATTTTCTCTAAATATCATTTTGAAATATTATGGTGTGAATTTGATATAATGTTATAGTTGTGGGTAATATTTACAAATTTTGTAAAGTAAGCAAGTTATCATAAAATATTCGTTTGGTCAGGGAATATTTGTTTTATCAGGGATTATTCGTATGACGGCACAATCATTGGTGGACCTCATAACAGAATTATTGTCAGAGTTAGAAAACGACATAAATAACTTTTTATAATAATAACGGTAAAAAGTTTACTGTTAACTATTGAAATACCCGGTGGTAAAAGTACAGTATTACGCGTGGTTGCACAGTAGCACACTGTATTATACAGTATCTTTGATTATTGATGCTTACGTGAGAAGTTACTCAGTTTCATTCAATTATTACCACAGTAATTGCTGCATAGTATCTCACTGAAAGTAGTATGCACACAAGTCAATCATGTTTGATGATAAAGTATATACTTTGTAACAATCTTATTCATTTATTAATAAAAAGTATTAATTTATTAAAGGCTTTTAATTATCTATATGATGTTGTTTTATAATATGTGATAAACCCATAGTTTTAAGCAATGCATTTAGAATAATGATGATGATCATTCTAATGAGATCTAAATTCTTAGAAAGCTTCAAACTAAAATAGTTCCCAATAATTGGATTACTAAATTGGGGATTAGTGAATCCGAATATATTGGTACATACGTTGCTTGCTCATTGGAAGAGGATGATTGATCTCATAATCATTTATATGGAGACACTAAAGCAAGTATGTAGGTGCTTATTAGAGAATAAGTTCACTGAACGTGGCTCGCTAAGGAATACCTAATGGAGTTTTACTTGCCTGTCAATAGAAATTCCTGTAGTGATAGTAGTACAAGTGATCCTTAGACTTGAGATTATCATAGTATCTTGTGTATGATGAGTTATACTTTGACTTATTCCTTAAGACCCTTATGATATATCAAAGGGTACTTGGGTATAATAAGTTGTACATGGAGATAATGTATGATCAATAAAGAATCTACCACTTCTAGTAAAAGAAGGGAAATGTCCTATGTGATTCGATAAATGACAATCCAGTAGTCCTTGGCCAAGGCAGAATAAAATTAGAAAGGAGTTTCTAATTTGTATTATTTGGAGTTGTGCATTTAAGAGTTGAAATACATATAATTAAATAAAATAAGACTTGACAGTAATTCCAAGTCTTATATTTAATTGGGACATTGTATGGTGGAAGGATTGAATTGTACGGTAACTATTTACTCAAAGGTTCTTTTATGATTAATGTGAAAATCTATATTATCTGGAAAGTCATTGATTTCTAGGGAGGCTTATCCCTATTGTAGAATAAATATTATTTATTTAAATAAATTAATTGTTTAATTTATTTATTTAAATAAGATTAGAATTGTTCTAATTGATTTATTCACAACCGGTTTAATATAGAGAACCTAAAGGGTCACACCATAAAAGGAAGAATAGTTATTTAAGAAGTTAATGACATAATCGTAATTGTATGTTAAGTATATTTTATTTAATCTATGGTGATAGAATAAATTAAATAGCTTAATATTTATTATTTAATATTTTAAAAATATTAAATATAAATTAATAAGAGGAGCCTTATTAATATTATTACAATTATTATTATTTTAATTTCTAAAAGAGTTTAGGAATTAATTTAACATAAGTACTCTCATTTATTCCTAATAGGATTAGGAGGAAAAATTAGTTAAATGAATTTAATTAATTATCCCTAATAAGATTATGGAACCCATTTAATTAAAAGAGTTTAATTAAATAAATAATACCTTATTTTTAATTAAATAGGGTTACCTGATATCTTTATAAGGGGAGTCTTATATCAGATATCAACATACGCAATTCTAATTGTTTGAGAGTACGCTTCTTTTCTATGAGAGACAAAAAAATTATGATTTTGTTAAACACCCATCTTCTTGAATCTTTATTCTTTCTTGGTGGATCACCTCTAGAGGTCAAATACTTGGGTGGCTAACGTTGATCAAAGGAAGGAACCCAACCCGGTGGATTCAAGTTGAACACGAAAAGGATTTGGAGGTGAACTTGTACCTGAGGAAGCTCGGATCTTCAAGGGTATGATTCTCGTCCTTTATTTTCGTTTAATTAATAATTGTGCATAAAGGATGATCCGGGTATATGGTTTGTAAAATTTTAAAACTCTGATTTTTCACGTTTCCGCTTATTTTGTGCAATTTGATTACGTTCTTGAATATTACAAACCTAACAGTGGCATCAGAGCCAAACCTTTATACGAATTATTAATTGTTTTAATTTGATATGTATATTGATATGTATTTAAAATAATTTAATAAGGTATAATTTTGTTGTATAAAATTAAAAAAAAATAAATAAATAAAAAAATAAAAATAGCGAAGCTTTTATTTCTTTAAAATCGATAATCATGCAAATGTTGTAAAGCTTCGATTTTTTTAGAAAGTTACATATATTTACAAGGGTGATTTTTTTTTAAAAAAGTTACAGGTGATTGTTTTTTAAAAAGGTATCAGGATTACATTGGATTATATATATATATATATATATATATATATATATATATATATATATATATATATATATATATATAATATATATAATATACTTAATAATTTTATTATTAAAATAAAAAAGTTTATTTTAATTTTAAAATTAGAATTTCATGCTAGCTAATTAGAGTTGGAATTGAATTCCATAATAACTAATTGAAGTTGAAATTAGATTCCATGTTTTCTAAAATAAAGGAGTTTATTTGTGAATAGGAAAGTTAATCCATCTTTTCTTAAATAAAAGAGTTTATTTAAATATGAAATAAAATTTCATATTATTCAAAATAAAGGAGTTTATTTGTGAATAGGAAAAAGAATTCGTGTTTTCTTTATTAAAGGAGTTTTTTTTACTAGGAATTGAATTCCATAATTAATTGCAATAAATAAGTTTATTTTGATTAAAGATTTTAATTAAAATAAAATAGTTTATTTTATTCAAAATTAGATAAATTAAAATAAAAGAGGTTTATTTTGATTTAAATTTGGATTAAAATAAAGGAGTTTATTTTGATTCAAAATTAGATTTTATACTAACTAAATTTGCCCATTAAATGATATCAATATATATATATATATATATATATATATATATATATATATATATATATATACATACATATATATATTAAATGTTTATTATTCATAAGATGAATGTTATTTATTAATGCATATGGTGATGTGTATGATAATAAATGAGATTGATTATAGACTATTGACCAATGTGATTGAATTTTATTTTAGTTGGATGCATGAATGTATGAGTTTTATTAAATGGGGCATGCGTACCTCATTTTATCTAACTTTTCTTAATGTAAATTCTATTTTCCTCTTATGTACTTTTCCTTGACTGTTGATCAAGGTTTCTATTTATTTTAAATAGTTTTGTAATATGAATAGTTAGAATTAATTTTGAAGAATTGGAGATCAAGGAGCAAGGAGTGTTTAAAGACCCGTTTGTAATGGAGCCCGATTTTAAATGTAATAGTTATATTTAAATATTAATTCTTGCACCCCTAGGGTTTGACCTTTTGGTTCACTTGGTGGCTCTAGTGAACCAAACTAGAATAAAAGTCCATAATCAATCCGGGTAGAATATAGTATTCTATATGTGCATGCTTATACTATATATATTATATATTATGCAAACATGCTTCGCATGTTAATTAATATGACGCGTATTTTATATATATATATTTGCATGCGCGCTAAACAAGATGAGACAAATTAATAACAAACCCTTCAAATATTTAATATTAAGTTGTAACGTTCAAAGATATTTAGAATATCGAACATCGCCTTCTAGCATAATAGAAACAATAGAGTATTGAATATTTAATATGAATTTGTTGTGCACACACAAGGTAAGTATTAAATATTTAAGATGTTATTTTTATTACATATGATGTTTATAAGGAATTGAACATTACTGCTTTGTTGTGCACACACAAGGGCTGTAGTTTTCTCTTCACTTATATGAAAATGCTGGGTCTGACTTAACTTAAATCATTTTAGTTCGGATGTGCACACACTTGACCATTATGATCTAAGAAGCAAAATACAAGGAGTTACATAGTTGATGTAATTGACAAGAGTTGTCTACCTATTTATTTGTATATAGTTTGTTGTGCATACACAAGGCTATATACATTTGAAATGAGATCCTTATTCTCACTAGCATATCTTTAATTAGATATTGCCGAACTATATAAGTGAGGGTAAAATAGTTTAAAGAAAATAGTGGGAGATACCAATTTAAAATAAGACCTAATTTATTTTGGTAATTAATAAAAGAATGTATGCTAAAATATTGTTAATTACAAATTCATTTACAGAATTTTACAATATCTAAATTACTATCACTGCAAAGCATATTAGATGCTATTTAACTGGACCGTATTAAACGGATTGGTTAAGAAAATTTAGAATAGTTCTTATGGCTGAAAAGCTATCTTATGTCCTTAATACGCCTATCCCTGCAATGATTGCAGACAATGCCTCTGAGGAAAAGATTGCTACTTTTAGAAAGTGGTAAGATGATGCACAGTTGGCTCCATGCATCATGCTCGCATCCATGAGTAACGAGCTTCAGCGTCAGCATAAAACTATGGATGCTCTTACTATATTCTTGTAGTTGATGGTGAGGAAAGTAGGGCTAAAAGATATCAGATATCTAAGGAGCTCTTCCGATCTAGAATGACCGATGACACTACAGTACAGAAAAAAGTCCTTAACATTATCAATTTGATTGATTAATTAGGACAACAGGTTTTGTCATGGATGGAGAGTTGATCCAAGATTTGATCTTGCACTCACTCCCAGACTTCTTTCACAATTGTTGTGAATGTTTTATATAAACATGCTAAATATCAGCCTTGCTGATTTGCTTAACATGTTGAAAAATGTTGAGAGTTACTTTCCGACTAAGAAAGACCAAGTCTTACTGGTAGGGGCCAAAGGATCTTCTAAAAGAAGAACGATTCAAAGAAGATAAATAGAAAGGCAAAAACAAATGATAATAAGAATAAAACTGATACGGATAGCGAAGGAGTTTGCTTCCACTGCAATAAGCCTGGACACTGGAAAGAAACTGTAAGAAGCATCATGTAGATGATAACCAGAAGAAGCTTGGTGAAGTTTCGATTACAAATACTATTTTGTTTATGATTTAAAATAATTTTTTCTTTAAGTCAAGGTTCTACTTGGGTATTGGATACCGACTTTGGTTATCATAAATATAGATTTATGAAGGGACCAAGCAGAAGTAAAAAGCTAAATAAGAGATAAGTAATCCTATGTGTGAAAATGAAGCAAATGTTGCTGCATTAGCTATAGGAACTTATAGTTTAGCACAGCCTACGGGCAAGTCTATTAAGTCAATAAGTTGTTATTGTATTCCAGTTCTCGTTGGAAACATGATTTCTATTTTATTGTTGGACAATAAAATCTTTGGTATTATATTTAAGAACAATTGTTGTTCTATTTATAATAATAATATTTTGTATAGAACTGAAATATTACTTAATAGATTTTGTATACTTGACTTACGTGAAAATAATTTTGTATATTGAACAAATTAGTATAAGAAAAGGAGATGATCATTCAAAGAGTTGAATGTGTGTATTTGCTGATATAAAAGTGTGAATTACTTGAAAGGATCAAAGAATTCAGAAGTAAAATAAATTGGCAAAGTATTAGGATTCTTTGATCTGATCAAGGAATAAATACTTGTGCAATAAGTTTCTAGATCATCTCAAATTATTTTTTCATAATGGATGCCTCCTGATACGCAATAATTGATTAGTATATCTGAATGGAAAAATCGTTCCTTGTTAGACATGGTGCGGTCCATAATGATTTTACCGATATTCCAGTATCCTTCTAGGATAATGTCCTAGAAATGACTGCATATATATGGAAAAAATAACCTCAAAATCCGGCCCTAAGACTCCACAAAAGTTATGGATAGGGAGGAGTCCTAATCTTAAGCATGTTAAGATAAGGAGTTGTCCAACTTATGTGAAAAAGTTTCAAAGGATAAGCTTGGGACAATATTTGACAAGTACAGATTTGTGGGATATCTTAAAGTAAGTTTAGGATATATGTTCTATAATCCTACTTAGCAAAAGGTGTTTATTGCGCAACACGCTACCTTCTAAGATAAAGATGTTTATCATTGAAGAGGCTAGTGGGAGGATAATAGATCTTGAAGAGTTCAAGAACCACAAAACACTATAAGTCAAATAAGAGGAACCTGTAGATAGACTTATTGTACCACAACTGAATCATAAATCTAGTATAGTACCGAAGATACCTGGGAGGTATGAATTCATCATGGATGATGATGATAAGGTACGTATCATAGAAGATGATGATCCGGTTATATACGATGAGGTAAGAGTTGTAGACACTAAAAGAAATGGATTGAAGCAAGCTTCTCAAAAATGAAACATTCGTTTTGATAAGACAATCAAAAGAGTTTGATTTTATCAAAAATAAGAATGTACCTATTGTGTACAAAAGGGTCAGTGGGAGCGTCGTGACATTCCTAGTACTATATGTTGATATAATACGGATAAGGAATGACATGCCGATGCTAGAATCAATAAAGATAAAGGTGTCTAAACATTTCTCCATGAATAATATGGGAAGAGTATCATTATTGGGGATACAAATCTATATAGATAGATTTAAAAGGATACTAAGCTAAACCCAAGGAACGTATATTCATTTGATGCTAAAGTCGTTTAGCATGGCAAACTCCAAGAGATATCTCATGTTGATGAGTCATGGAGTGTATCTCTCTTAATAGTCCCCAAAGACTCCAAGAAGAGAGATTGCATGAGTAACTATCATGTATGCAATGAAATATATGAGACCTGATGTTGATCAGTCATATTATAGAGAAGTTCACTATGAGTCAGGGAAAAACATCTTAAAGTACTTAACCGGCACTAAGGATGTGATCATATTCATGGTGGGTCTAAATTAAAACTAGAGGGCTTAACAGACTCAAGTTTTTCAGACAGACCAAGACGACAGAAAATTCACTTTAAGGTAAAGCGTTACCTTGAACAATGGTGCAGTGAATTGGAAAGGTTCCAAACAGCAAAGAGTTGCTGGTTTAGTGATAAAGACAAAGTAACTAGCTGTAATTGAAGCTGCAAGTTGATTGTTTGGATGAAAAGTTCATTAAGTCTCATCTTGGATCTAAAGATGTGTTGTGGCACTTTCATTTGGTTAGAGTAATCATTGAAAGATGGGAAATCACTATAGAGATAGTGGACTCTCAAGAACAATATTACATATCCATTAACTAAAGCTTATCCAACAGCAGGATAATCATCACTTAGAGAAGAAGTGTATGAGATACCATGGCGATTGACTTTAGTGCAAGTGGGAGATTGAAAGTAGTATGCACACAAGCCAATCATGTTTGATGATAAAGAATATACTTTATAACAATCTTATTCATTTATTAAAAAAAGTATTAATTTATTAAAGGCTTTTAATTGTCTACATGATGCTGTTTATAATATGTGATAAACCCATAGTTTTAAGCAATGCATTTAGAATAAGGATGATGATCATTCTAATGAGATCTGAATTCTTAAAAAGCTTAAAACTAAAATAGTTCCCAATCATTGGATTACTAAATTGGAGATTAGTGAATCCGGATAGATTGGTACATACGTTGCTTGCTCATTGGATGAGGATGATTGATCTCATGATCATTTGTGTGGAGACACTAAAGCAAGTATGTAGGTGCTTATTAGAGAATAAGTTCACTGAACGTGGCTCGCTAAGGAATACCTAATGGAGTTTTACTTGCCTGTCAATAGGAATTCCTGTAGTGGTAGTAGTATAAGTGATCCTTGGACTTGAGATCATCATAGTATCTTATGTATGATGAGTTATACTTTGACTTATTCCTTAAGACCCTTAGGGTATATCAAAGGGTATGTTTGGGTATAATAAGTTGCACATAAAGATAATGTATGATCAATAAAGAATCTACCACTTCTAGTAAAAGAAGAGAAATGTCCTATGTGATTCGATAAATGACAACCCTGTAGTTCTTGGCCAAGGCAGAATAAAATTAGAAAGGAATTTCTAATTTGCATTATTTAGAGTTGTGCATTTAAGAGTCAAAATACATATAATTAAATAAAATAAGACTTGACAGTAATTCCATGTCTTATATTTAATTGGGACATTGTATGGTGGAAGTATTGAATTGTACGGTAACTATTTACTCAAAGATTCTTTTATGATTAATGTTAAAATCTATATTATCTGAAAAGTCGTTGATAGCTAGGGAGACTTATCCCTATTGTAGAATAAATATTATTTATTTAAATAAATTAATCGTTTAATTTATTTATTTGATTAAGATTAGAATTGTTCTAATTGATTTATTCACAACCGGTTTAATATGGAGAACCTAAATGGTCACACCATAAAAGGAAGAATAATTATTTAAGAAGTTAATGACATAATCATAATAATATGTTAAGTATATTTAATTTAATATATGGTGATAGAATAAATTAAATAGCTTAATATTTATTATTTAATATTTTAAAAATATTAAATATAAATTAATAAGAGGAGTCTTATTAATATTATTACAATTATTATTATTTTAATTTTTAAAAGAGTTTAGAAATTAATTTAATATAAGTACTCTCATTTATTCCTATTAGGATTAGGAGAAAAAATTAGTTAAAGGAGTTTAATTAATTATCCCTAATAAGATTAGGGAGCCCATTTAATTAAAAGAGTTTAATTAAATAAATAATACCTTATTTTTAATGAAATAGGTTACCTGATATCTTTATAAGGGGAGTCTTATATTAGATATCAACATACGCAATTCTAATTGTTAGAGAGTACGCTCCTTTTCTATGAGAGATAGAAAAATTAGGGTTTTGCCAAACGCCCATCTTCTTGAATCTTTATTCTTTCTTGGTGGATCATCTCTAGAGGCCAAACACTTGGGTGGCTAACGTTGATCAAAGGAAGGAACCCAACCCGGTGGATTCAAGTTAAACACGAAAAGGATTTGGAGGTGAACTTGTACCTGAGGAAGCTCGGATCTTCAAGGGTATGATTCTCGTCCTTTATTTTCGTTTAATTAATAATTGTGCATAAATGATGATCCGAGTATATGGTTTGTAAATTTTTAAAACTCTGATTTGTCACGTTTTCGCTTATTTTGTGCAATTTGATTGCGTTCTTGAATATTACAAACCTAACACTCACGTTATTGATTCAATTATTGACATAATATTTTATATTATTAAATCAATAATTGAAACGATAAAGTTATTCATATTATTATTTTTATTATTGACGATGTCTAGAAAGTTCTGTCGAGGAAAGGGGTTTGGTCACCTAATTACGCGTCAATATGGAGAAATCCTTATCGGAAGGCCCCCTCTTTCCTGGGAATGATCTGGTTGTTAATATTGCGAGTTATAATATTAATGATGAATAAATGTTGTTAAAAATTTGTTTAGTGAAGCCAAGTGAATTGAGATAAATAGAGGAATTTTTTATGAAATATTTGTTGTAAATTTGACTTATTATATGGACCCCCACTTACTCATTTTTCAAAATCGTCGGTAGAAAGTCTCAATTTTATTTTATTACTTATATATATATATATATATATATATATATATATATGTGTGTGTGTGTGTGTGTGTGTGTGTGTGTGTGTGTAAATGTATGGGTGCGTGTGTGATATGGTGTGTGTGTCTGAGTGGATGTTATATATATATATATATATATATATATATATATATATATATATATATATAGTTTTATTTTTATGTAAAATAGAATATATTATATTTTATTATGCATAGTACTGCATAGTGTTCGCATAGTGCTGCATAGTAAAATAAAAAATTTTCGAAGTTCAGCCGAGCGAATTCGCCTGTGAATTCGTTCTGTGCAGTCCGTGATTTTTCTTTTCAAATTGTACCATGTCATTCTCCTATAAATAAGATGCTTAGTTTAGAATTGAAAATCACACAAGAATCAGAGAATTCTTCTTCTATAATATTGAGCATATTTCTTTTGAGTTTAAGGAAGCTTTGAGTGTAGAAAACAGTATAAGTTTTCTTCAAGAATATCCCTGCCATACCAGTCAGAAATACTCTCCTTTTAAGGTAAGAAATATTATTTTTATTCAATATTCGTAAGAAATAATATTTTCTTCTATACTCTGTAGTATGTAAGTAATATTATTTCGTTTCATATTACTAATTCTACACTCATTTTGTTAAGTATTGCTTCTATACTCCTTGAAATTAGTAGAATATTCTTAAAATTTGTGTTTCATCTAGCATCTTTTCACGAAAATATTATTTTGAACATTCTTGTTAATTTTTAATCTTTTCATGCCAGGGTACTATTCACGGGGTACTATTCTTGAAGTACTATTCATGGGATACTATTTACTCGGGTACTATTCACCCAGGGTACTATTCACGACAAAAAATTGATTTCTTTTATGTCCAAATTATTTTTGATATATGAATATTATTCTTAAATTTTACTCCACAAAGCAGTTATCATGTTGACAATTTGGACATTTTTAAACATTGGATAAATTAAAAATCTTTAATATTTATCCATGATGTCGTTTGATTGATGCTTATATCATTGCTATCATCCTCATTCTTATACTGTGATGAAAGTCATCTTTGGCCCGTAGTGCATAGATGGACTGTTGATTGATTTGATTATGACCAGGAATTATGTATCGGTATAATCTGAAAGTAGTATGCACACAAGCCAATCATGTTTGATGACAAAGCATATGCTTTGTAACAATCTTATTCATTTATTAATAAAAAAATATTAATTTATTAAAGGCTTTTAATTATCTACATGATGCTGTTTTATAATATGTGATAAACCCATAGTTTTAAACAATGCTTTTAGAATAATGATGATGATCATTCTAATGAGATCTAAATTCTTAGAAAGCTTAAAACTAAAATAGTTCCCAATCGTTGGATTATTAAATAGGGGATTAGTAAATCCGGATAGATTGGTACATACGTTGCTTACTCATTGGATGAGGATAATTGATCTCATGATCATTTGTATGGAGACACTAAAGCAAGTATGTAGGTGCTTATTAGAGAATAAGTTCACTGAACGTGGCTCGCTAAGGAATACCTAATGGAGTTTTACTTTCCTGTCAATAGAAATTCCTGTAGTGATAGTAGTACAAGTGATCTTTGGACTTGAGATCATCATAGTATTTTATGTATGATGAATTATACTTTGACTTATTCCTTAAGACCCTTAGGGTATATCAAAGGGTATGCTTGGGTATAATAAGTTGTACATGGAGATAATGTATGATCAATAAAGAATCTATCACTTCTAGTAAAAGAAGAGAAATGTCCTATGTGATTTGATAAATGATAACCTAGTAGTCCTTGGCCAAGGCAGAATAAAATTAGAAAGGAGTTTCTAATTTGCATTATTTAGTGTTATGCATTTAAGGATCGAAATACATATAATTAAATAAAATAAGACTTGACAGTAATTCCATGTCTTATATTTAATTGGGACATTGTATGGTGGAAGTATTGAATTGTACGGTAACTATTTACTCAAAGATTCTTTTATGATTAATGTTAAAATCTATATTATCTGAAAAGTCGTTGATAGCTAGGGAGACTTATCCCTATTGTAGAATAAATATTATTTATTTAAATAAATTAATCGTTTAATTTATTTATTTGATTAAGATTAGAATTGTTCTAATTGATTTATTCACAACCGGTTTAATATGGAGAACCTAAATGGTCACACCATAAAAGGAAGAATAATTATTTAAGAAGTTAATGACATAATCATAATAATATGTTAAGTATATTTAATTTTATCTATGGTGATAGAATAAATAAAATAGCTTAATATTTATTATTTAATATTTTAAAAATATTAAATATAAATTAATAAGAGGAGTCTTATTAATATTATTACAATTATTATTATTTTAATTTCTAAAAGAGTTTAGGAATTAATTTAATATAAGTACTCTCATTTATTCCTAATAGGATTAGGAGAGAAAATTAGTTAAAGGAGTTTAATTAATTATCCCTAATAAGATTAGGGAGCCCATTTAATTAAAAGAGTTTAATTAAATAAATAATACCTTATTTTAATTAAATAGGGTTACCTGATATCTTTATAAGAGGAGGCTTATATCAGATATCAAAATATACACAATTCCAATTATTGGAGAGTACTCTCCTTTTCTATGAGTGATAGAAAAATTAGGGTTTTGCCAAACACCCATCTTCTTGAATCTTTATTCTTTCTTGGTGGATCACCTCTAGTGGCCAAACACTTGGGTGACTAACGTTGATCAAAGGAAGGAACCCAACCTGGTGGATTCAAGTTGAACACGAAAAGGATTTGGAGGTGAACATGTACCTGAGGAAGCTCGGATCTTCAAGGGTATGATTCTCGTCCTTTATTTTTGTTTAATTAATAATTGTGCATAAAGGATGATCCGGGTATATGGTTTGTAAATTTATAAAACTCTGATTTTTCACGTTTCCGCTTATTTTGTGTAATTTGATTGCGTTCTTGAATATTACAATTATAAAAGTGGTATCAGAGCCAAACCTTTATGCGAATTGTTTAATTTGATATGTATATTGATATGTGTTTATAACAATTTAATTGGGCATAATTTTATTATATAAAAAAAATAAAATAAAATCGGTACTGGTTTTGTTGAATTCGTGATTTAAAGGAATCACTTTTCATGGAATCACGTGAATTAGTTAAGGATGTCAGGATGAACGTCACTTTTAGTCATGGATCATGATAAACTAGATTATATATATATATATATATATATATATATATATATATATATATATATATATATAATCTATATTACATGTTATGAAACATATTGCAGATTTATTTACGTGCAGGATCATTTTTTAAATGCAGATTTATTCACGTGCAGGATTATTTTTTAAATGCCAAACCGTACGGTTATTATATATATATATATATTGATCTTAATTATTTTATAATTAAAATAAAATTTTATTTTAATCTTAAAATAAAATTTTATTTTAATCTTAAAATAAAAAGTTTATTTTAATATTAAAATATAAAGTTTATTTTAATTTTGAAATTAAATTTCATGCTAACTAATTAGAGTTGGAATTGGATTCCATGATAACTAATTGGAGTTGAAATTAGATTCTATGTTTCCTTAAATAAATGAGTTTATTTAGATATGAAATAAAATTTCATATTATTCAAAATAAAAGAGTTTATTAGTGAATAGGAAAAAGATTCTTAATTTCCTTAAATAAAGGAGTTTATTTAGATATGGAATAAGATTTTATATTATTCAAAATAAAGGAGTTTATTTGTGAATAGGAAAGAGAATCCGTGTTTCTTTTAATAAAAGAGTTTTTTTATATGGAATTGGATTCTATAATTAATTAAAATAATGGAGTTTATTTTGATTAAAGATTTTGATTAAAATAAAATAGTTTATTTTATTCAAAATTGGATAAATTAAAATAAAGACGTTTATTTTGATTTAAATTTGAATTAAAATAAATGAGTTTATTTTGATTCAAAATTAGATTTTATACTAACTAAATTTGTCCATTAAATGATATCAATATATATATATTGAATGTTTATTATTCATGATATGAATGTTATTTATTGATGCATATGGTGATGTATATGATAATAAATGGGATTGATTATGGACTATTGACCAATGTGATTGGATTTTATTTTAGTTGGATGCATGAATGTATGAGTTTTATTAAATGGAGTCTGCATACCTCGTCTTCTCTAATTTTTTTTAATGTAAATTCTATCTCCCTCCTATGTACTTCCCCTTGACTGCTGATCAAGGTTTCTATTTATTTTAAATAGTTTTGTAATAGGAATAGTTAGAATTAATTTTGAAGAATTGGAGATCAAGGAGCAAGGAGCGCTTGAAGACCCGTTTGTAATGGAGCTCGATTTTAAATGTAATAGTTATATTTAATATTAATTCTTGCACCCTTAGGGTTTGACCTTTTGGTTCACTTGGTGGCTCTAGTGAATCAAACTAGAATAAAAGTCCATAATCAATCCGGATAGAATATAGTATTCTATAAGTGCATGCTTATACTATATATATATATATATATATATATATATATATATATATATATATATATATGCAAACATGCTTCGCATATTCATTAATATGACGCGTATTTTATATATATATGTGCATGCGCACTAAACAAGATGAGACAAATTAATAACAAACCCCTCAAATATTTTATATTAAATTGTAACGTTCAAAGATATTTGGAATATCGAACGTCGCCTTCTAGCATGGTAAAATAATAGAGTATTAAATATTTAATATGAGTTTGTTGTGCACACACAAGGCAAGTATTAAATATTTAAGATGTTGTTTTATCACATTTAATGCTTATAAATAGACTGAACAATGCTGTTTTGTTGTGCACACACAAGGACAGTATTTTTCTTTCGAATATATGGAAGTGCTAGGTATGACTTAACTTAGATCATTTTAGTTCAGATGTGCACATACTTGACCATTATGATCTAAGAGGCAAAATACAAGGAGTTACATAGTTGGTGTAATTGACAAGAGTTGTCTACCTATTTATTTATATATAATTTGTTATGCATACACATGGCTATATACATTTGAAATGAGATCCTTATTCTCACTAGCAAATCTTTAATTAGATTTTGCCGAACTATATAAGTGAGGGTAATATAGTTTGATGAAAATAGTGGGAGATACCAATTTAAAATAAGACCTAAATTATTTTGGTAATTAATAAAAGAATGTATGTTAAAATGTTGTTAAGAACAAATTCATTTATAGAATTTTATAATGTCTAAATTACTATCGCTGCGTAGCATATTAGATGCTAAATTAACCGGACCGAATTAAACGAATTGGTTAAGAAAAATGAGAATAGTTCTCACAGCTAAAAAGCTATCTTATGTCCTTAATACGCCTATCCCTGCAATGGTTGCAGACAATACCTCTGAGGAAGAGATTGCTATTTTTAGAAAGTGGCAAGATGATGCACAGTTGGCTCAATGCATCATGCTCGTATCCATGAGTAACAAGCTTCAGCGTCAGCCTGAAACTATGGATACTTCTATTATACTCCTGCACGTCAAGTAGCTGATGGTGAGGAAAGTAGGATTGATAGATATTAGATATCTAAGGAGCTCTTCCGATCTTGAATGACCGATGACACTTCAGTACAGATAAAAGTCCTTAACATAATCAATTTGATTGATCAATTAGGACAACTGGTTTTGTATTGGTTGGAGAATTGAGCCAAGATTTGATCTTGTACTCACTCCAGGACTTCTTTCACAATTGTTGTGAATTTTTCATATGAATAAGCTAGATATCAGCCACGCTGATTTGCTTAACATGTTGAAAAGTGTTGAAAGTCACTTTCCAACCAAGAAAGACCATGTCTTACTGGTAAGGGCCAAAGGATCTTCTGAAAAGAAGAACGATTCGAAGAAGGTAAATAGAAAGGTAAAAATAAAGGATAATAAGAACAAAACTGATACGGATAGGAAAGGAGTTTGCTTCTACTGCAATAAGCAAGGACACTAGAAAGAAACTGTGAGAAGCATCTTGCAGAGGCCAACCAAAAGAAGCTTAGTGAAGTTTCGATCACAAATTCAAATTTGTTCATGATTTAAAATAATTTTTTCTTTAAGTCAAGGTTCTACTTGGGTATTGGATACCGGCTTTGGTTATCATAAATATAGATTTATGAAGGGACCAAGCAGAAATAGAAAGTTAAACAAAGATAAGTAATCCTATGTGTGGAAAATGAAACAAAGGTTGCCACATTAGCCATAAAAACTTATAGTTTAGCAATGCCTACGGGCAAATCTATTAAGTCAATAAGTTGTTATTGTATTCCAGTTCTTGTTAGAAATATTATTTCCATTTTATTGTTGGACAATAAAATCTTTGGTATTATAATTAAGAACAATTGTTGTTCTATTTATAATAATAATATTTTGTATAGAACTGGAATATTACTTAATGAATTTTGTATACTTGACTTACGTGAAAAATTATTTTATAAATTGAACAAACTAGTATAAGAGAAGGAGATGATCATTCAAAGAGTTGAATATGTGTATTTGATGAAATACAAGTATGAATTATTTGAAAGTTTTAAAGAATTCAAAAGTGAAACAAATTGGCAAAGTATTAGGATTCTTTGATCGGATCAAGGAAGGAATACTTGTGCAATGAGTTTCTATATCATCTCAAATGGTTTTCTCACAATGGACGCCTCCTGATACGCAATAATTGATTGATGTATCTGAAAGAAAAAATCGTACCTTGTTAGACATGGTGCGGTCCATAATAATTTTACCGACATTCCAGTATCCCTCTAGGATCATGTCCTAGAAATAGATGCATATCTATAAAAAGGTAACCTCAAAATCCGGCCCCAAGACTCCATAAAAGTTATGGACAGGGAGGATTCCTAATATTAAGTATGTTAAGATAAGGGGTTGTCCAACTTATGTGAAAAAGGTTTCAAAGGATAAGCTTGGACAAGATTTGACAAGTACAGATTTGTGGGACATCCTAAAGTAAGTTTAGGGCATATGTTCTATAATCCTACTTAGCAAAAGGTATTTGTTGCGAAACACGCTACCTTCTAAGATAAATGTGTTTATCATTGAAGGGGTTAGTGGGAGGATAATAGAATCTTGAAGAGTTCAAGAACTACAAATCACTATAAGTTAAATAACAGGAACCTGTAGATATACTTATTGTACCACAACTGAATCGTAAATCTGGAATAGTACCAAAGATACCTAGGAGGTATGGATTCATCATAGATGATGATGATAAGGTACACATCATAGAAGATGATGATCTAGAGTTTCATACGATGAGGTAAGAATTCTAGTGTGTACAAAAGGGACAGTGGGAGCGTCGTGACATTCCTAATATTATATGTTGATATACTATGGAGAAGGAATGACATACTTATGCTACAATCAGTAAAGGTAAAGTTGTCTAAACATTCCTCCATGAATAATTTTGGAAGAGTATCTTAATTGAGGATAAAAATCTATATAGATAGATTTAATAGGATGCTCGACTTAACCCAAGAAACGTATATCATTTGATGCTAAAGTCGTTTAGAATGGCAAACTCCAAGAGGTGTCTCATGTTGATGAGTCATGGAGTGTATCTCTCTTTATAATCCCTATAGACTCCTAAAAAGAGAGACCGCATGAGTGACAATCATGTATGCAATGAAATATACGAGACCTGATGATGATCAGTCATATTTTGGAGAAGTTCACTGTGAGTCAGTGAAAAATATCTTAAAGTACTTAACCGGTACTAAGGATGTGATTAAAATTTATAGTGGGTCTAAATTAAAACTAGAAGGCTTAACAGACTCAAGTTTTTCAGACAGACCAAGACAACAGAAAATCCACTTTAAGGTAAAGAGTTACCTTGAATGGTGGTGCAGTAAAATTAGAAAGGTTTTAAACAACAAAGTGTTGCTGGTTTAGTGATAAAGACAAAGTATATAGGTATAAATGAAGCTACAAGTTGATTGTTTGGATGAAAAATTCATTACAGTACTAGAAATTGTTCCTAAGTCTCATCTTGGATCTAAACATGTGTTGTGGCACTTTCATTTGATTATAGGAATCATTGAAAGATGGGAACTCACTATAGAGATAGTGAACTCTCAAGAACAACATTACATATCCATTAACTAAAGCTTATCCAATAGCAGGATAATCGTCACTTAGAGAAGAAGGGTATGAGATACCATGGCGATTGGCTTTAGCGCAAGTGGGAGATTGAAAGTAGTATGCACACAAGCCAATCATGTTTGATGATAAAGCATATACTTTGTAACAATCTTATTCATTTATTAATAAAAAGTATTAATTTATTAAAGACTTTTAATTATATAATATGTGATAAACCCATAGTTTTAAGCAATGCTTTTAGAATAATGATGATGATCATTCTAATGAGATCTAAATTCTTAGAAAGCTTAAAACTAAAATAGTTCCCAATCGTTAGATTACTAAATAGGGGATTAGTGAATCCGGATAGATTGGTACATACGTTGCTTACTCATTGGATGAGGATGATTGATCTCATGATCATTTGTGTGGAGACACTAAAGCAAGTATGTAGGTGATTATTAGAGAATAAGTTCACTGAACGTGGCTCGCTAAGGAATACCTAATGGAATTTTACTTGTGTGTCAATAGGAATTCCTGTAGTGATAGTAGTACAAGTGATCTTTGGACTTGAGATCATCATAGTATCTTGTGTATGATGAATTATACTTTGACTTATTCCTTAAGACCCTTAGGGTATATCAAAGGGTATGCTTGGGTATAATAAGTTGTACATGGAGATAATGTATGATCAATAAAGAATCTACCACTTCTAGTAAAAGAAGAGAAATGTCCTATGTGATTCGATAAATGACAACCTAGTAGTCCTTGGCCAAGGGAGAATAAAATTAGAAAGGAGTTTCTAATTTACATTATTTATTGTTGTGCATTTAAGGATCGAAATACATATAATTAAATAAAATAAGACTTGACAGTAATTCCATGTCTTATATTTAATTGGGACATTGTATGGTGGAAGGATTGAATTGTACGGTAACTATTTACTCAAAGGTTCTTTTATAATTAATGCTAAAATCTATATTATCTGGAAAGTCGTTGATCGCTAGGGAGGCTTATCCCTGTTGTAGAATAAATATTATTTATTTAAATAAATTAATCGTTTAATTTATTTATTTGAATAAGATTAGAATTGTTCTAATTAATTTATTCACAACCGGTTTAATATGGAGAACCTAAAGGGTCACACCATAAAAGGAAGAATAATTATTTAAGAAGTTAATGACATAATCGTAATAATATGTTAAGTATATTTAATTTAATCTATGGTGATAGGATAAATTAAATAGCTTAATATTTATTATTTAATATTTTAGAAATATTAAATATAAATTAATAAGAGGAGTCTTATTAATATTATTACAATTATTATTATTTTAATTTTTAAAAGAGTTTAGGAATTAATTTAATATAAGTACTCTCATTTATTCCTAATAGGATTAAGAGGGAAAATTAGTTAAAGGAGTTTAATTAATTATCCCTAATAAGATTAGGGAGCCCATTTAATTAAAAGAGTTTAATTAAATTAATAATACCTTATTTTAATTAAATAGGGTTACCTGATATCTTTATAAGAGGAGTCTTATTTCAGATATAAAAATATATGTAATTCTAATTGTTGGAGAGTACGCTCCTTTTCTATGAGAGATAGAAAAATTAAGATTTTGCCAAACACTCATCTTCTTGAATCTTTATTCTTTCTTGGTGGATCACCTCTAGATGCCAAACACTTGAGTGGCTAATGTTGATCAAAGGAAGGAACCCAACCTGGTGGATTCAAGTTGAACACGAAAAGGACTTAGATGTGAACTTGTACCTGAGGAAGCTCAGATCTTCAAGAGTATGATTCTCGTCCTTTATTTTCGTTTAATTAATAATTGTGCATAAAGGATGATCCGGGTATATGGTTTGTAAATTTTTAAAACTTTGATTTTTCACGTTTTTGCTTATTTTGTGCAATTTGATTACATTCTTGAATATTGCAAACCTAATATAATCATGACCCGTAATATTACAAATGATGTGGTAAAAGTCCTCATTGGCCCGTAGTGCATTGAGGGACAGTTGTTGGCATGATCATGACCAATGGTGATACTAACGAATATCCTTGGCCCGTAGTGCATGGATAATTCGTGGATGTGATAATAATGAATATCCTTGGCCCATAGTGCATGGATAATTCATGGATGTGATACTAACGAATATCCTTGGCCCATAGTGCATGGATAATTCGATGATGTGGATTATTTATTGAGCTGTGTTATAGCGATAAAATATTAATGATGAACTTTTAAATCATAGAAGATAATAGATATTATGCTCTACTTGACTCTTCTAATAGATTGCTTGTTCCGCTGCAGTTAGACTTGTTGTTTATTATATTGTATCAGTTTTACACTGTTGAAGGCTAACGATAATTTATTCTGCATTATCTTAGTTATAATATTCTTTACTGGGCTAGTTGAGCTCACCCTTTGATTTCATTGTTCTCTTTAGGAAATGAGAACATAGCCAGGACTAGTCGGAGAATGGAGTGACGGTCCGAGATGGTGGCTGTAGTAGTCCTCACTATTTTATAAAATAGTGTGATAATAATTGTAATGAGGACTCCATTTGAGTTTAGATATTGTCTACGAGACAATATTCATGTTAAAAATCTTAGCTATGTTTTGTCGTATTTTACACGATAATTATATAATTAAGTTTATATTTGAATTTTGTACCATGTATTTGGCGACTCAGAATGGGTTGTGTATACCTATTTTGGGGGCGTCACAAAGGAGGTGGGACTTCATGACCAAAATGATCCCACTTTGCAAATTCTATAAATAAGAGAGAGATTAGCTTCATTTGTTGTTTGTTAAATCACCAACATCTAGAGCAATATATTGAGAGAGAAAAGAAAGAGCATTAACAAGGAATCAAAGAGAAAAGAAGCTAGTTAAGTCTTTTATCAAGAACAAAACTCAAGAACGCGAAGAACATAAGAGGTATAAACACTTAAATCATTTATCTTCCTTCTTTTTTCTATTTTGATTTAGTAGAGAAGTAAAATTGGTGGTGTATGTATTGATAGGAGTAATAAGGATGGCTATTAGTAGACTAAAGCATTAATAACCATGTATTAAGTGAAATCATAATCGAATGATTAAGAACTTAATTAAGAAAACATGAAAACTTAGCGCATGTTGTTGATGGACAAATTTAAAATCATCGTGTATAGGATTAGATGCTATATGCTTGGTTAGGATGATAGATGTTTGAATAATGGAATGAATCCATTTTGAACGGAGTAAAAATCTCGTATACCGAAGTTATGGCAAAATTTCTAAGAAAAGACGTTAATCGTTGAAATCGTAGTTAACTAGGATTTTTGAACGAAAATGGAATGTTAATAACGAACCTGGAAAGCTAGGGTTTTGTGAAAACTTTGAAGAAAATAAAATTTATGAGTCATAGACTCAAGAACTGACAAATTCGGACATCGTATGAACGAATTATGGATGAACAAGCAAAGAATGCTCAAGAACATAAAACGAACGAATACTGATGATTTAATCAAGTGAAAGTCTCGTTAACAGATACAAAAAGTTATTCTATCCAAGGGAAATCGTAGTATGAAGAATAAGTAAGAAATTGGCTTTTGAACGAACCAATTTCGAGGTATAACAAATAAGTTACGGGCTCGGGAAACGAACGACTTGAAAATTTTCCAGCACTTGAATTTTTTTTTCAAGGGATTTGGTCTGGCGCTGCAGCGTCTCCCAAGGCTTGAAATGGGGCACTGCAGTGCCAGCTCGGGGCAATAGTTGCTGGAGAGACGCGCTGCAATGCCTCTCCAACAAAGGGACCACGACGCCGCAACGTCGGTCCTAGACATTTGATAGTAAAGAATGTTTAAGAACATAAAAGGAAGTAAGTTGATTGAAGGTGAACTATAACCTTAAATAAACTTAAAGTAACATCTTAAATGATGATTAAAATCTTAAGTTTAACAATTAAAAGTTAACTAAAGGTTATGATAATGTATATGCAAAGTAGGCTTTGCTATACGGGATCCTGTATTCGGTAATACGGTAAACCGTATTCACACTAAATGGATGTTTGAGATTACATAGATTGTAATTACTTGAACATTTAACATATATGGTAATTTATAACAATAAAATGTTATAAAGTCGTGATGAATGTTAAATAACCTAATGAATGTTAATAGTTAAACAACTCGGATAGTTTATAGTGAGAAGAAGGAGAAGATAGGTTAATGACAATACATATTGATTGTTATGTGACCTAACTTGGTATTCTATGTGATTATGTCATGTAGAACCTATAAAGACCAAAAGAAAAGTAAATTAGTGCTAGAAGATGCTTGAGGCAAATTATTTGACTAACTTGTATCGAGATTCTAAGGACATAATCCTTATAAGGGGGGAAGAATGTAACGACCGAGAAAATTAAATTATAATGTAAATTAATTTTATTGATTATATTGAATAAAATAATATTATATGTTGATTATAACGAGTAAGTAAGTTGAAGGTTGTTCTATAACCTAGGATGAAGATATAATCGTAGGATTCTGGCTACATGCTAGAAATAAAGTGTATGAATTTCCAAGATGAAAATAAAAGTTTTTTGAGACATTTTTTAAAAAATATTATTCATCCATTTTTGCTTGGGAATTATTTTTAAATTTTTGGGAAATCCATAATGATAGAATTCTGAGGAAAGATGGATTATCCACTAATAATTCAGTTGTGGAAAATACAGTTTTTCGCCTGCGTACTCAATTTGAGAATGTTAGGTAAAGTGAAAATTTGAATAAATAATAATTAAGTATAATAAGAAAGTTATTATACAGGAAAGAATACGAGTATAATATAATGTATTGTACAAGTATAATACGAAAGATAATACAACTTATAGTATGAATATTATTCGAACTATTATACGAGAAGAATACGAGAATTATACGCTAAGAATACGAATAAGTCTTAATGGACTAATATAGATTGTACTTAGACCTTATAAAGCCCAAGTTAATGAATTGATGAATGAGGTCCAATGAAGATTTATATCAAGGCCCAATGATAATTTAATTCAAGCCCAAGATTAGGCCCAAATTGAATTAAACCTAAGCTCGAACCAAGAACCAAACCCGTGGGTCGAACCATTGGATCTCTGGGTGGGTAAAACCTATAAGGCAACCCATGTGGGCCCCCATGGTAGATCTAGACAATGGACTTGGTTTTTAACAACATATGCACAAAATAACCTGTAGAATCTTTAAATCTACCAACTACTACGTAAAATATATGTAAAACAACAAGTTTAACTATATATAAACAATATACGAGATAGATCTAATATATTAAACAAGCTTTACAAAGGAAAAGGCTAAAAATGAGTGTTTTTCACCTTGAGGATCACAAAAACAAGCTTCTTTTAGCATGGGATCAACTTGTACCACTCTAAACACTCAATATGTATAATATAGATGATCAAATAACTCAAATTTGGTATAGAAATGCCAAACACAAGCTTTTCTCACTCTAAAATCACTTTCTCTCTCCAATTTCTTTTTTTAAATGAGCTGCTAACTGCTGGTTAAAGGCCTTCGGGCCACCCGCAGTTATACTTGCAGTTGGGCCCTGTGGGTCATGTCATCTCGAAGTTCATTCCTTCGATCTCAGTCCGGTGAAAGTTGAGCTCCATACCCAAAAATTCTAGAAAGTCCTTGCGAAAGGTTACGAAATAAGGTCGAGTTTGACTGAATCGGTGTCTAAGAAGATGGTGTAATTAGTGGAAAGGTATCTTTCGGTTCCCAAGGATTGTCAATTGGCTCATCTTGGATAGCTCACAGTTTAATGATTGTTGTGGTGGCTTCTTATAGCCTTTTCCTCACCTTTGTGATCCCCGTTCGGACCACGTCGTGCTTAGGTGACGTTGCACTTTGATTTCTCCACGGGGTTATCTCTGGGGTGAAATGATGTTTTTACCCTACCTCGGGGTTGTCTCTAAAGTGAAATTACACTTTTACCCTCCTGCAAGGTTAGGAAAGTAAAATATTGAGTGTCTACAAATGCCTCTCTTTGATATGTTTATGCAATGCAATGGAATGAACAAGACAAAGATTACTAGACACTCGATACATGACAAGGTATATCTAACGATGCAATGTCATGTATAAAGTATGCAATGATATGTAAATGTTAGACTTAAAAAGGTTATTCCCATCTGTTAGTTCTCGAAAGCACAATAGTTATCTAGAAGGGGGGGTTGAATAGATATTTAAAATTCTTTTCATTTTACTTTGTTAGTTTTGATAATGATTCAAATACAGTGAAATTAAGATTTGTTTGTTCTCCCTTTTAGATATAGTAAATTAATGAGAGTGAGGCAGTTATAACAGTTATAGCAGTTATAACAGTTATAGCAAGAATGTAAGAGACACAACAGTTTTAAGTGGTTCAGAGCACTTAAAGCTCCTAGTCCACTCTTCTACTCCTCGAGTAGGATATCTACTAAGGTTATCTTTTACACTTTCTGAATCTCACAGATTCCCTCTAGACCAGCAGTCTAGGCACTTCTTAGTTCACTCTTGAACTCTTCAAGTCCAACAGACTTGGTTCTTAACAGTTCACTTAGAACTCTTCAAGTCCTTTTGACTTGGAACTCTTAATTCAGTTGATTTTTAGTTGTTGAGTTCTTGGTTGTTACTACTCAGTTGCTGTTAAGCACTTGTTCGAAAGAACTGAGTAGCTGAGCAACCTTTCTCTTTTTCTCAGATAGTAGAGTTGAGCATTGAGTGTTCTTCAGCGTTTTTGTTTAATGCTTGCATAGTTGAATCATCTGTTGGTGTTTTGCATATATGTGATCCTTGAAATTTATCCGTTGGATCCATCCGTTGAGGCATTAAATGCGTTTGACATTTCTAAACTTTGATGGAGACTTTTATGCACATCTTCTAAATTGTATTCTGGCCCACTGACACAGCAGACTGCTTTCTCACCTAACACCTGAAAATGTATTTTTCTCTAACCCATGGTCCTTTCCTTAGCTTCTTCAATACGCTTCTTTGTTGCATACTAAGGATATCTTTTATGTCATTAGGACTGGTGAGTACTTCAACGTTTATAACCCATTCCATATTTGTTGGGATTTATCTTTAAACAAATGGGTAAGGCTCGATGCTTCTGACATAGGCAGATGATACTCTACGATTCAGATCGTGGTGTCTTACCACCTTGGTGCTTGATCTGATATGAGAACACTACGATATCTCTTAAAGCCTGGCACACTACGATCTTTACTTGCTTGTCTTGTAGACTTTACGTCTCCGAGAGCGCACTACGATCTTTGAGTTGGCTTGGCAACCGTTGGGGCCACTCTATAATTTTCGGAGAGGCCCTTCAAGGCAGACACACTACGATCTTTAATGCTCTATGATTCTGCCTTGGCTTTCTGCAATCTCTTGATCAGTTCGATACACGATGATCTCATTGAAGCCTATCTATTACAGCTCAAGATAGATCAACCTAACATCTTTGATCTCTTCATCTATACATTCATTTACAGAATGATAATCATTAAAAGCTTAGATTAACCTAACAAATTTGATCTATCACTAAGTCCTTGTACATATATTCCTTGATGGACTTTACATATAATCGTGAGCATTTACAATTAACATCAAATCAAGATATGCATTCTCCAACAATCTCCCCCTATTTGATGTTGACATAACCCATGAGATTTGTTGTCATGATTATTAATTTCTAGATGCAGTTTGAAGAAAGTAAATATGACTTAACATTTCAGTGAGCAGCTGAAATTACTAGAGAATAAGCATGAATTTATTGATATTTGAAGATAGATATTACATTTAAGTTCAGTTACATCAATAAGATTTAAATTTCAACTTATCTCTATTTCTTCGACCTTTTGCGTGGAGGATTGGCATACTCCTCAGCCCTTTATTTTCTGCTGGCTTCATCTCTTCTGGCTAGATCTTCCAGCTCGCTTGGACTTAGTCTAAGATTGTGATCATGCCTATTCATGAATGCAAGATCTCCAATTGGCATTCTTATTATGAGCTGGAAGACGACCCTTGACTCCTTAATGGTTGAGCCACGATGATTGGCTGCTGTGAAGATCGTTAAGTCTGATGGCTGGACCGTGGAGTCTGATGATGAGACTGCCTTGGAGGAGGGCTCCTAGAGGATTAAGCAATGAAAGTGCCTCTTCCTCTGCCCTTGCCCTTTTCTGCTTTCCCTGTATTCTCCCCCTTTATGTCAGCATCAAGGGTTCGAATGTGTTCTGAGAGGCGAGTCATTCCTTGGACAAGCTCTTTGAGTTTGAGTTTGAGCAATGTCTTCTCAATTCTCTTTGATTAGAGCATCAGATCGAGCTTCCCTTCGTTGGAGGATGTCCAGGACATTGTCAGTCTGTTTCCTTTAGCTCATAAAAAATCCTTGGAATTCCTTCACTGCAGTTTGCAAATTTGTGATGCTGTCCATCATGAGTTGGTTCTGGGATTCCTGAGTCGTTTACAAGAGAAGAACAACATCCCTATGTCTCTTAGCAACTTGAAAGTGGATCTCATCCCTTTCATTTATGCTCTTAAGCATCTCTTTTATGATCTCCCTAAGCTTCGTTGTGAGCTCAGAGCTTAGGGTGCTTGGGAGAGAATTGGCAGCATTGATCATTTTAGTCAGTCTCATTTGAATGAGTTCAGTGTCAGCTTCAAGACTGTCATCTAATTCCTTGATCACTTTCTTCGACACCTCTGACAACTCAGCTTTGGTGGGAAAATCTGAAAGGAGTTCACAGAGTTGTGGATTATTTGGAGGAGGAGGAGGAGGTGCTCTTGTGTATTGATCTTGCAAGGTGTAGAGAGCCAGATCAAGGTTGAAGTATTCTTTTGAGGACAAGGAGGGAATATCTGATGGAGGAACTTGTGTTTGGGCTTCTGGAGTAGGTGGCTCTACGATTTGAGCGCGTGGCTCTACGATTTGGCTCGAGTCAGTAATCGTAGAGATGAGAGGAGATGGGATCAAAATGAAGTTGGGCATATTTGGTTCATCAGTTACAGAATGTTGGGATTTTGTAACTGGGAATTGGTTTAGTGGATTGAGGACCACTTCCAACCAGCTTGGGAATTCATAGAATTGACTGAAAAATGATGGTGGATAGTGATTGACCCTGAAAGAGATTGGGACAGATAGTACCTCATGCCTATTCTCTGAAGAATGGTCATTTGTGATCAGCTTCTTGGCAAAGTTGAAGTTACCTGGAAATCCATGAGCTAGCACTGAGATTGTTGGATATACTTTGAAGCTCTAGAACATGTGATTCCAGGAATTGAGAATTTGAGCTCTATGAAAGGGCATCATGGGTAGATAGGAGAACAACTGATTGTAGTTAGCTCTCCTATACCCATCACATCCCACAGCTATGATCTCGATATCATCATCATCATCATCATCTTCTTCTACTTTTTCTCTATCTCCTTTTGAGGACTCCACTACATCAATGACCTCCTTTTGACTTTCTTGCTCCGGTGCTCTCTCATTCTCTTCAGGAACAGCTTCTTCTGACATAGGGATGTCATGAGGCTCCCCCTCAACATGATCATCCATTTGCATTTCCAGTAGCTCCCCCTCAGCTGGAGCATTCTCTAGAGTGAGAACTTCAGGAAGCTCCTCCTCAGCTTGAGCTATATCTTTTTGGTTTGCCTTGGATAGTTCCTTCTCAGCAGCCATCCTTTTGTCTTCTTCTTTAAGTACTCCTTCATTGACAAGGATGTACTTTTTGACCAACTTTCTTCTAGGTTTCCTCGGTTGAGCCACAGCCTCAGGACTTTCTTCAGCTTCAGCTCTGAACTGTTGATCAGCCAAAGTATCTGTTGCAACAACTTCTTTGGGAGAGGCTTCCAATCTGGTCTCTATGATCGATAGAGACTCTACGATCGAGGAGATAGATGACCTCTTGGACTTGTGGCTGTGTTTACTCTTCTTCTTCAGCAGCTGATAAATGGTGGCTTTATCTTCATCTGCCTCATCCTGCTGTTCTTTCCTTCTCAAAATCCTCAGAGTTTCAATATCAGAAAGCTCCTGAGGTATATCAGTGGTTGAACCCTGAGGTTCTTCTACCATATGAGCCTTCAGCTTTCTTTTGCCCTTGCTTTTTCTGATTAAAGCAATGGATTCTTCTTTGTTGATCTCTTCCTCTTCTTCTTCAGTCTCCTTGACAACAGACATATTTCCTGGAATCCCTGATTCCTTTACATCACCAGTCCTTCCACTGGACTCAAACATCATCCTTACGTTCTCTGCCGGGTTTCTTTTCTAGTTTTCGAATAGCTGCTGGGTCATTCGTCTATTCGGATTGATGGACTCTCCTTCATCATCCCCTATCTTATCACCCAAAGCAGACTGTAGGATGATACTTATAAATCACCCATAGAGCATCTTTTCAGAGCTCTTTGACTTCTTCGAGCTAAGAATCCACTTCCCAATCCATTCAAGTAGTAGGGTTCCATAGTTAAGTTGTATCCCACTACTGATGGCTGTCATGAGCTTGAGCTGTACTTTGTTTATCGAGTCATGACCGAAGCTCTTGTAGCATATGCACTTCCCAATAATATCTATCAAAAATTCATATCTCTGAGGAAACTCCTTCTTCTTGTATCCTTTGATAGTGGGGAACTTCTTGTGATGCATCTTCTTTAGGCCTTCATGGAAATCGATGCCATCTATGAATGAAAAAACTTCAGATTTGAAACCTAGGGCTAGGTTGATGTCCTCAGCCTTGAGCTTGATTTCCACATCCTTTACCCTCGTAGTGATGACGTCATTCTCGAACGCCCTATTTTTGTAGAATTCCTTTATCAGCTTAGGGTAGATCCATGTGCTCGTACCCAGAGCCTCTTCAAGACCAGCTTTCTTTATCAGAGACAGAGTTTTGTGAAATCTGGGGTCAGCTGTCTTGAACTCATCGAAACATAGTCTGTAGCCAGAGATGACATTGGAGTCTACCATTGATTTCTTTGCAAGGAGAATGGTTGTTTGAGCTTTTCGAAAAGTTAGGGTTTCTGCTTGTAGAGAGAGAGAGATGAGTTTTTTGAACTTCTGATTTCAAAAAGGTATTTTCAAACTGTACTTGTAACTTTCCTCTCTCCATTTGTTAAGTGGGACATGTGTCAAATTCAGCTTGGCTCTACGAATTTGACTGTAGAGGAATGTACTAATTTGCCCTTAGCTCCTTATGAGCTATTGTATCCATTAGGAGTACTACGATATTTGAGGTAGTCTTTATAATCGTCGTGTCTGCTCTGCACTTGTCGAGTCTGAACTACAATCGTCGAGTCTGAATTTCGCTCGTCGAGTCTGAACTTTGATCGTCGAGTCTGTCCGGGTCCTTGTGATGAACTTTTGACTTAGCATTCTTCTCGGTTTAAGGTAGCTCAGGAAGGGCCAACCTCATAGAATGAATCAAGGGTTAGGTTTATTCCTGAGGCGCTTGACATAGAGAGATTGCTTAGATTTGTTGAACTTTGTCATCACAGGATGCTCCTTTGTTCTGTTTATGGAGCTCTGTTATCGTTGAGTTGGCACTACGATCGTTGTCTTTCATGTCACTACAGCTCTACGATCGTGGACTTCCTTTGGTCATGTCTACGATTTCAAACGTAGCCTTTATATCTACATGGTTAGCACAAACTAGAGCATAGATTTCATGGTTGTAAATTTAGAATGCTTAGCTCACTTATTAATTTGTTAAACCTGGATTCATCTAGAGACTTTGTAAAGACATCAGCAAGTTGATTTTTAGTAGGGATATATTGTAAAGATATGGTTCCATTTTACACATGATCCCTAATGAAATGATACCTTATTTCTATATGCTTAGTCCTAGAATGTGTGACGCCCCCAAAATAGGTATACATCACCCATCTTGAGTCGCCAAATACATGGTACAAAATTCAAATACAACTTAATTATACAACAGTCGTGTAAAATACGACAAAACATAATCTAAGAGTTTTAATAAGAATATTGTCATCGAGACAATATCCACACTCAATGGAGTCCTCATTACATTTATTGTCACACTATTTAACAGAATAGTGAGGACTACTAATGCTGTCATCTGGATCGTTACTCCGTTCTCCGACTAGTCCCTGCTACGTTCTCATTTCCTGAAGAGAACAGTGAAAGAAAGGGTGAGCTCAACTAGCCCAGTAAGAAATATTATGACTAAGATAATGCAGAATAAATTATCATTAGCCTTCAACAATGTTAAACTGATAGAATATAATAGAAAACAAGTTTAACTGCAGCAGAACAAGCAATCCATTAGAAGAGTCAAGTAGAGCATAAAATCTACTATCTTTTATGATTTAAAAAGTTTTTCATCAACTTTATCGCTGAGACTTAACTTAACAAATAAAATCGAATCATCCCTGCATCACGGCCAAGGATATTCATGTAATCATTAATGGTCATGATTATACCGAATAATCCCTGGTCATAATCATACCAACAACTGTCCATCAATGAACTACAGGCCAATGAGGACTTTTACCACATCATTCGTTACATTACGGTCATGATTATACCGAATAATCCCTGGTCATAATCATACCAAGTCCATCTATGCACGTAAGCCAAAGATGACTTTCATCACAATATAAGCATGAGGATGATAACAATGACATAATAATTCAATAAAACAAGTTCAAGGATAAATTTTAAAGATTTATAATTTAATTTATCCAGAAATTAATAACGTCCAAATTGTCAACATGATACTGCTTTGTAGAGTAAAATTCAAGAATAATATTCATGTACCAAAAATAATTTGGACAGAAAAGAAATATATTTTTCGGGTAAATAGTGCCCCATGAATAGTACTTCGTGAATAGTACCCCGTGAATAGTACCCCGACATGAAAAGTACCCATAATATTCAGGTGAATAGTAATTTGGATGAATAGTAACTCGTGAATAGTACTCCGACACGAAAAGTGCTCCGAATACCCGAGTGAATAATACTAGAGTGAATAGTAACCAGATGAATAGTAACCCGTGAATAGTAACTCGTAAATAAAATACCAAATAAAATGATATTTCATGACGAGTACAAAAGAAATGATATCTCATACGAGTATAATAGAATATACGAAAATATAAATGGATTTTCATCCGCCATGTGGTAATCCACGTAGACAGATCATTTCCATAATTTAATAAAGAATGAATACAAAAGGTCATTCACCATTCATGCGGTAGTCCGCGTAGACAGGTTATTTCAACAGAATAATAATGAATGGAATAACAAAAGAATTCACCAGGTATGCGATAGACCGCACAGACAGGTTATTCCCAACAGAATAATAAAGAATGGAATAACAGAAAAATTTACCAGGCATGCGATAGACCGCACATACAGGTTATTCCCAACAGAATAATAAATAATGGAACCAAGTCATGCGTAATACGCACAGACAGGATATTCCAACAGAATAATAAAGAATAGAACCAGGTCATGCGTAATCCGCACAAACAGGATATTCCAACAGAATAATAAAGAATGGAATAACAGAAGAATTTCACCATGTATGCGGTACTTCGCATAGACAGGTTATTCTAACATAATAATAAAGAATGGAATAACAACCCTTACGAGGATTGAAAGAAAATAACTCTCTTCATGAATACGAAGGAATAATACCCCTTACTTTAAAAGAAAACTGGATATTAGAATAGTGAGGTAGCAGACTTCTCTTCTTCTTTCTCTTTATAATTTCTCTCTATAATAATTGCTCTATAGCTTTACTGAATTGGTGAGAAATAAAGGAAGAATGAGCTTCTATTTATAGAAAAATATAGTTTCAATAATTGCACATTTTGGGGCTCAAAATATTACAGTACAATACCTCCTTCTTTTTTTTTATTTTTAATTTAGTCCTGCAAGTATTATCAAACTTGCACCACCTCCCCTAATAGTAAATCATGTGAATCAATAGTTCATTCATGTGACTCAATAGTATAATCATGTGAAAAAACTAATTACAGTATAGTACCTTCAACTATACCTCTATTTTTAATTTAGTCATGCAAGTATTATCAATCTTGCACCAACTCCCCTAATAGTACAAGAATGTGAATCAATAGTACACACATGTGAATAAATAGTTATAATCACGTGAATTAATAGCAATTAATTGATCATTTATCCAGTTAATTACCCGACTGGTCAATATAACTTCCAGACATTAATTATTATCGAAATAAATATCGATTTCCACTAACACTAATAATCCCAACACAATGAAACTATCAATTTCATCTTTAATCAATACGAACTTATTCATCATTAATATTATAATTCATAATATTTAACAACCAGGTCGTTCCCAGGAAAGAGGGGGCTTTCCAATAAGGATTTCTCCCTATTGGCGCGCAATTAGATGACCAAACCTCTCCTTGACAGAACTTCTAGACATTGTCAATATTGTAAATAATTATATGAATAACTATGTCGTCTCAGTTATTGATTTAATAATTTAACATATTATGCAGATGATACTGTGACAATAATTGAATCAATAATAAGAGAGATATGATACAGCAATTACTGTAGCAATAATTGAGTATAACTGAGTGATTTCTCACGTAAGAATCAATAATCATCACCGATTATTTTATGATAACTTGCTTACTTTAAAAAAAAAATTCACATATCACCTTTAACTTTAAACTTTTATCAATTTAACTATTTATTAAATAGAATAATTATAAGAAAATTGAATACTTTCATTTCATAAAATTTGGGGTCTCACAGAATGCATGACAGGATTGTGTGTTATTGCTATGGCACTTGTGTTATCACTTTGAATAGGTATGGATTTGAAATCAAACCCATAGTCTGCTAGTTGGTTTTTCATCCATAGGATTTGAGCACAACAGTTGCCAGTAACAATATATTCAGCTTCTGCAGTTGAAGTAGATACTGAGTTTTGCTTTTTGCTAAACCAGGACATAAGTCTGTTTCCTAGCAACTGACAGGTGCCACTGGTACTTTTTCTGTCTATTTTGCAACCTGCAAGGTCAACATCTATATAACCTATTAGTTCAAATGAGGACTCCTTGGGATACCAAAGCCCCAGGGGAGATGTACCCTTGAGATACCTGAAAATCCTCTTTATTGCAGTTAAATGTAATTCCTTAGGATTAGCCTAAAATCTAGCACATATGCATATTGCACACATTATGTCTGGTCTACTGACAGTAAGATATAGAAGAGAGCCTATCATACTTCTATATTGAGTTGTATCAATACTTTTACCTTTTTCATCTTAGTCAAGCTTGGTTGCAAGAGCAATTGGGATTTTCATGGGAGAGGCAGATTTCATGTCATACTTCTTAAGTAAGTCTTTAATGTACTTGGCTTGGTTTATGAAGATTCCTTCATCAGTCTGCTTTACTTGCAGTCTAAGGAAGAAGTTCAGCTCACCCATCATGCTCATTTCAAACTTGCTCTGCATAAGCTTGGAGAATCTCTTACATAACTTTTCATCAGTAGATCTAAAAATAATGTCATCAACATATATTTAAACTAATAAGACTTTGTCTTTATGCTTTCTGAGAAATAATGTGGTATCTACTCTATCTCTAGTGAACCCATTTTCAATAAGAATGTTAGTTAGTGTTTCATACCATGCTCTAGGTGCTTGTTTAAGACCATATAAGGCTTTGTCTAATCTATAAACATAGTTAGAAAGAGATGGATTGATGAAACCTGGAGGTTGCTCTACATATACCTCTTCTTAAAGCTCACCATTTAGGAATGCACTTTTGACATCCATCTGAAAGACTTTGAACTTCATATGAGCGGCAAAGGCAAGGAATATTCTGATGGCTTCGAGTCTGGAAACAGGTACAAATGTCTCATCGTAGTCAATGCCTTCTTCCTGTGAATAACCCTTGGTCACCAGTCTTGCCTTATTCCTAGTTATTACTCCATCTTCATCCATCTTGTTTCTGAAGACCCACTTGGTTCCAATAACAAAATGACTCTTTGGTCTTGACACCAATCTCCATACTTTGCTTCTTTCAAACTGATTGAGTTCTTCCTGCATGGCTTCTATCCAGCTGGAGTCTTCCATAGCATCCTCTATCTTCTTAGGTTTTATTTGTGATAGGAAGCTCAGATAGAAACATTCATTTTGAGTGGCAACTCTTGTTTTGACTCTTGCACTAGGATCTCCAATGATTAAGTCTTGAGTGTGATCTTTTGCCCATCTATTTCCTGTTGGAACGTCTGTCCTGATGCCTTCTTGTCTGAGATCTTTAAGATTAATTTCTGCTTCCTGATGTGGGGGTTCATTGTCTTGTGCAGACCTCTCTACGTTCTCACTTCCTTGCTCAACGATTTCATTGTCTGGCACTATGATCATGGTGTTAGGCTCGACAATTTCATTCGTTGAGTCTGGATTGTCATTCGTAGTGTCTTGAGACACTATTTTGTCCAAGTCTGTTTCATCAAAGATGATGTGGATCGAGACTTCCACACTTAGTATTTTCTTGTTGAACACTCTATAGGCCTTACTGTCTGTGGCATATCCAAGAAAGATTCCTTCGTCTGACTTGGGTTGGAAGTTTATCAGATACTGCTTCCCATTGTTGAGAATGTAGCATGCACAGCCGAATACATGGAAGTAGCTGACATTTGAATTTCTTCCTTTCCACAGTTCGTAGGGTGTCTTCTTAATCGTAGAGTGTATCAGTGATCTGTTCTGAGTGTAGCATGCAGTGTTGACAGCTTCTGTCCAGAAGTATTCAGGCAGATGTGCTGCTGCTACTAGAGTTCTTCCAGCCTCTATCAACGTTATATTCTTTCTCTTAGCTACTCCATTTTGTTGAGGAGTTCGTGGAGCTGAGAAGTTATGATTGATGCTATTGTCTGTGCAGAACTGGTCCATTTCTGAGAAGTCAAATTCTCTGCCATGATCACTTCGTATGACCTTGATTTTCTCCCGTTTCTCGTTCATCACTAGTCTGAACATCTTGATCAATTGGGAGCTTATTTCATACTTTTAGGTTAGAAAGAACACCCATGTGAATCTGGTGTAGTCGTCCATGATGACCAGTGAGTATCTCTTCCCTCCAAGACTCTTTGTTAGAATTGGCCCAAATAAATCCATATGGAGTAGCTGCAGGGGCTTGTCAATTGAGTTGGCAATTTTGCTTTTGAATGAACTTCTGTTCTGCTTTCCAAGCTGACAGGCATTGCACAGTCTTTCTTTGACGAAGTTGAACTTGGGCAAGCCAACAACTAGATCTTTTGAGGCCAGTTTGGACATATTCTTGAAGTTGAGATGAGATAGTCTTCTATGCCATAGCTAACTTATTTCTTCAGATGCTTTAGCCAGAAAGCATATTGTCTCGTCTGAGCTTAGTTGTCCAAGATTAACTGTGTAGACATTTTCTTCTCTTGTTTCGGTTAGTTTTATGGTAGATGTCTTCATATCTCTGACTTGACATTGATTGTTGAGGAATGTTACTTGATGACCTTTGTCGCAGGGTTGGCTAATGCTTAGCAGATTATGTTGCAGTCCTTCCACATAGGCCACTTTACTGAAGGACACTGGACCATTCCCAGCTAAGCCATATCCTCTTGCCTTGCTAGAGCCATTGTCTCCAAAGATGACTGAAGGACCCTCCTTCTCTATGTAATTAGATAGAAAGGCCTTGTTCCCAGTCATGTGCCTTGAGCATCCACTGTCCAGATACCAGGTTGTGATCATAGAGCTCGGTTCCTGTAGAAACATTAAACTATCATTTTGGTACCCATACTTACATGGGTCCTACTTTGTTAGTACCATTGGGAACCCAAATCTGCTTAATTTTGGGTCTCACATGCACAAGATTATAATAACATATTGCAGCCTTGTGACCAACCTTATTGCACACAAAACATCTACTATGATGCATGCTTGTATGTGTGTGAGGATTCTTTCTCCATTTGGACTTGTGTGGGTTCTCAGCCATATTTCTATTAACCTGATTCTCCTTCTTCCATGTGTCCTTGTGTCTCATGATTTATGAGGAGTGTACCTTTCCTCTACTGTTCCTTCCAAGTTGGCTCATGGAATTGATTTTACTCGACTCTACGATCCTTCGAGGTTGGACAGTAGTGGCTATGTTACTCTTCTCCTTTCTGAAACCCAGGCCATCATGAGATCCTTTATTCCTTGGAATATGGATTGAATCAGAAGAGCAGGGTTGGACTAGTTCTTCCTTCTGTGAGGATTTCACAAATGTAATGCCTCTACTAAAACTTGAAGCATTACTAGTGCTAGTATCCTTTACCTTTTCCACACATGGCTCTGAGGTGGATTCCCCAAAGCCTAAACCTATTCTGTCAGATGCACTTCTCTGACTAGAGAGTAGGGAGTCCATGGATGAAGAGGATTTATTCCATGTAGAGATTGTCTTTTCTAGTTCTTCAATTTTAGAGGTTAGACTTGACTCCCTTTGTGCATTGAGCTCATTAGTCTGTTTTAAGAGCTTATTCTCAGCCTCAAGCTTGGAGAGAGAATCAATACTTAGAAGGACTGTTTCCAGTTCTTCTTGAACTTTCTTTTTCTCCTCTTGAAGAAGTGAATAATCCTTGGACAGAACTCTGAACCATTTCATGTATTGATGCAGATCAGATGTTATGCCATGCAGTGCAGTGCTTAAATCATCAATGTCTACAACAGGAGAGTTGAAGTAAAATACCTCATCTATACTTACTTCATGTATGTTAGAGTTCTATTTATCCTTATTATGCTTGGCCATCAACCACAGATTTGCCATTTGAGGATCTTCATCATCTGCAGATTCGGGAGTTGAGTTATTGTCTGAGTCACTCCACGATCCTCTAGCTATAAGGCCTTTGTCTCTCTTCTGAGGCATTTTGTTGCCTTTGAATTCCTTCTTTGGATGTGATTTCTTCTTTAGTTCTTCTCTGAGAGGTTTGTTGCAGTTAGCAATAAAATGGTCAGGCTTCTTGCAATTGTAGCATAGATCATTTATCTGCTCCTGGCTACTATAGTTGTTGACTTTCTTTGGTTTGCTGATTTTGCCTTGATGCATGAATCTTCTGAGTCTTTTCACCAGCATTACAAAGTCCTCATCATCATCTTCATCATAGTCAGAGTCATTTTCAGTGTTAACTTTGGAGGTGTTCTCAGTTGCTTTGAGAGCAACACCCTTATCCTTTTTTCTTCCTTCAGATAAAGTTTCTGCTCGTTGAGTCAGCTCCAGTTTGTATGTAAGAAGGTTGCCATATAACTGTTGAACAATCATTTCATGAAGATTCTTTGACTCTCTAATGGCAGTGGTTTTGGCATCCCACTTACTTGGTAAGGCTCTCATGAACTTTATGATTAGATCTTTATTTGGATTGATCTTTCCATAGGCTCGTAGAGAGTTGAGCAGAATATTGAATCTCTCGTAGGTGGCAGTGACGTTTTCTTCTTGAACATGAGCAAACATCTCATATTGCTGAGTCAGGAGAGATTATTTAGTTTCTCTAACTTCTTCTATTCCTTCATGCATGATGAGCAAAGCTTCCCAAACCTCCTTTGCTGTTTTGTTGTTGACCACGTTTTCGAACAGGTCATCTTCTAATGATTGGAACAAAATGTTCTTGGCCTTTTTGTCAAGTTGAACAACCCTCTTTTCGTTGTTTGTCCATTCCTCTTTGATTTTTATTTGTATTCTATTTGGATGGTCTGTAGTTGGTGCAAGCTTTGTTGGGATGTAGGGCCCATTTTGAATAGTTTCAAATAGATCTTCATTTATTGAATCCATGTATGCTTGCATCCGAACTTTCCAGTTGGTGAATTTATCTTTGTTGTACATAGGTGGCTTGCTGCCTCCTCCAGTCTTTGATTCGCTTGGTAGATGTGCCATTGGATCTACTTAAGCTTTGTAGGCTATATGGTAGAACCTGCTCTGATACCAATTATTAGTTCCCAAAGGCACAATAGTTATCTAGAAGGGGGAGGGGGGGTTGAATAGATATTTAAAATTCTTTTCATTTTACTTTGTTAGTTTTGATAATGATTCAAACACAGTGGAATTAAGATTTGTTTGTTCTCCCTATTAGATATAGTGAATTAATGAGAGTGAGACAGTTATAGCAGTTATAGCAAGAATGTAAGAGACACATCAGTTTTAAGTGGTTCAGAGCACTTAAAGCTCCTAGTCCACTCTTCTACTCCTCGAGTAGGAAATCCACTAAGGATATCTTTTACACTTTCTGAATCTCACAGATTCCCTCTAGACCAGCAGTCTAGGCACTTCTTAGTTCACTCTTAAACTCTTCAAGTCTAGCATACTTGGTTCTTCACAGTTCACTTAGAACTCTTCAAGTCCTTTTGACTTGGAACTTTTACTTCAGTTGATTTGTAGTTGTTGAGTTCTTGGTTGGTACTACTCAGTTGCTGTTAAGCACTTGTTCGAAAGAACTGAGTAGCTGAGCAAGCTTTCTCTTTTTCTCAGATCATAGAGTTGAGTGTTGAGTGTTCCTCAGCATTTTTGTTCAATGCTTGCTTAGTTGAATCGTCTGTTGGTGTTTTGCATATATTTGATCCTTGAAATCTATCCGTTGGATCCATCCGTTGAGGCATTAAATGCGTTTGAAATTTCTGAACTTTGATGGAGACTTTTCTGCACATCTTCTAAATTGCATTCTGGCCCACTGACACAGCAGACTACTTTCTCACCTAACACCTGAAAAGGTGTTTTTCTCTGACCCATGGTCCTTTCCTTAGCTTCTTCAATACGCTTCTTTGTTGCATACTAAGGATATCTTTTATATTATTGGGACCGGTGAGTACTTCAACATTTATAACCCATTCCACATTTGTTGGGATTTATCTTTAAACAAATGGGTAAGGCTCGATGCTTCTGACGCAAGCAGATGATACTCTACGATTTAGATCGTGGTGTCTTGCCACCTTGGTGCTTGATCTGATATGAGAACACTATAATTTCTCTTAAAGCCTGGCACACTACGATCTTTACTTGCTTATCTTGTAGACTCTACGTCTCCGAGAGCGCATTACGATCTCTGAGTTGGCTTGGCAACCGTTGGGGCCACTCTACGATTTTCGGAGAGGCCCTTCAAGGCAGACACACTACGATCTTTGATGCTCTACGATTCTGCCTTGGCTTTCTGCAATCTCTTGATCAGCTCGATACACGATGATCTCATTGAAGCCTATCTATTACAGCTCAAGATAGATCAACCTAACATCTTTGATCTCTTCATCTATACATTCATTTACAGAATGATAATCATTAAAAGCTTAGATCAACCTAACAAATTTGATCTATCACTAAGTCCTTGTACATATATTCCTCGAAGGACTTTACATATAATCATGAGCATTTACTATTAACATCAAATCAAGATATGCATTCTCCAACACCATCTGATGGGGAGGATGATGATTTAAATTGATGCCATCGGGTAATGTCGACGCCTGCATTGGGTTGTTGCTAACGAATTACACCATCGGGGTTGAGCCGATGCCTGCATTGGGTTATTGCCAACAGATTACACCATCGGGGTTGAGCCGACACCTAGGTTTGGTTGTTGCCAACGGATTACACCATTAGGGTTGAGCCGACGCCTGCGTTGGATTGTTGCCAACAGATTACACAATCGGAGTTGAGCTGATGCCTTCGTTGGGTTGTTGCCAATGGATTACACCATCGGGGTTGAGCTAATGCCCACGTTGGGTTGTTGCCAACAGAACCATCGGGGTTGAGCTGATGCCCGCGTTGGGTTGTTGCCAACAGATTACACCATCGGGGTTGAGCTGATGCCTGCGTTGGGTTGTTGCCAATGGATTCGAAGTTTCGGTTATCGATTGTAAGACCCTAAATTTTATGAAATGAAAGTATTCAATTTTCTTATAATTATTATTTTATTTAGTAAATGGTTAAATTGATAAAGGGTTAAAGTTAAGGGTGATATGAGAATTTTTTTGCAAAGTAAGCAAGTTGTCATAAAATATTCGTTTGATCGAGGAATATTCTTTTTGTCGAAAAATATTCGTACGACGACACAATCATTAGTGGACCCCACAACGAAAGTATTGTCGGAGTTAGAAAACGACAGAAATATCTTTTTATAAAAATAACGGTGAAAATTTTACCGTTAAACTGTTGAAATACCCGGTGGTAAAAGTACAGTAATACGCGTGGTTGCATAGTAACACACGGTATTGTACAATATCTTTGATTATTGATGCTTACGTGAGAAGTCACTTAGTTTTATTCAATTATTTCCACAGTAATTGCTGCATAGTATCTCTCATATTATTGATTCAATTATTGTCACAGTATCATGTGCATAATATTTTATATTATTAAATCAATAATTGAGACAACAAAGTTATTCATATTATTATTTGCATTATTGACGATGTCTAGAAAGTTCTGTCGAGGAAAGGGGTTTGGTCACCTAATTGTGCGTCAATAGGGAGAAATCCTTATCGGAAAGCCCCCTATTTCCTAGGAATGATCTGGTTGTTAAATATTGTGAGTTATAATATTAATGATGATTAAGTTCGTGTTGATTAAAGATGTTTGTTCATTTAGTTTTTTTTAATTTTTTTCGTGACCCAATTACCCTCAAAGGAGGTTATTCTGTGATTGACTGCTTTTATTGACCAATCAGTCAATTAATCGGATAAATGAGTAATTAATTGCTATTGGTTCACATGCAAATTATTGTTGGTTCACATGTATGGAACTATTGATTCACATGCATGTACTATTAGGGGAGGTGGTACAAGATTGATAATACTTGAAGGACTAAATTAAAAATAGAGGTATAGATGAATGTACTATACTATAATAATTCGAGCCCCTAAACGTGCAATTATCGAAACTATATTTTTCTATAAATAGAAGCTCATTCTTCTTTCATTCTCACCAATTTACTAAGACTCACAAGAGTAATTATAGAGAGAGAAGCTATAGAGAGAAAGAAGAAGAGTATTCTGCTACTTCACTATTGCAGTATCCAGCCTTCTACAAAGGTAAGGGATGTTATTTATTTCTTATTCGTAAGGGATATTAGTTTTTTTCAATATTCGTATGAAATAATATTTTTTCCATACCCTGTAGTATGTAAGTAGTATTATTTCGTTTCGCATCCCTAATTCTACACCCATTTTGTTGAAGTATTGCTTCTATACTCCGTGAAATTAGTAGAATATCCTTGAAATTTGCGCTTCATCTAGTATCGTTTTACAAGGATATTTTTCTGAACATTCTTGTTAAATTTTAAGTTTTTCATGCCGGAGTACTATTCATAGGTACTATTCATTTATACGACACTATTCATACGTACATCACTATTCATAAATACGGTACTATTCATAAATACGGTACTATTAACAAAGTACTATCCATGAGCACTATTCATAATTACGGTACTATTTACAAAGTACTATTCACGAGATACTATTTACGAAGTACTATTCATGGGATACTATTCACGAAGTACTATTCATAGGATACTATTCTCGAAGTACTATTCACGGGATACTATTTACCCGGGGTACTATTTATGATAAAAATTGATTTCTTTTCTGTCGAAATCATTTTTGATACAATATTATTCTTGAATTTTACTCCACAAAGCAGTATCGTGTTGACAATTTGGACATTTTTAAACTCTGAATAAATTTAAAGTCTTTAATATTTATCCTTGATTTCGTTTGATTAATGCTTATATCATTGTCATTATCCTCATATTTATATTGTGATGAAAGTCATCTTTTTCCGTAGTGCATAAATGGACTGTTGGTTGGTATGATTATGACCAGGGATCATTCGGTATAATCATGACCCGTAATGTTACAAATGATGTGTTAAAAGTCCTCCTTGGCCCGTAGTGCATTGATGGACAGTTGTTGGTATGATCATGACCATGCGTTCTCTTTGGCTAAGGGTGCAAAGATGAATTGTTGTTTGGCATGTTCATGACCATTGGTGAAAACATGAATATCCTTGGCTCGTAGTGCATTAATAATTCGTGGTCGTGATACTAATGAATATCTTTAGCCCATAGTGCATGGATAATTCAGTGATGTGGATTATTTATTAAGCTTAGTCTCAACGATAAAATTGATGATAAACTTTTTAAATCATAGAAGATTGTAGTTATCATGCTCTACTTAACTCTTCTAATGGATTGCTTATTCCGCTGCAGTTGTTGTTCTAAAACTTGTTGTCTATTGTATTCTATCAGTGGTTATACTGTTGAAGGCAAGTGATAATTTATTCTGCATTATCTTAGTCATAATATTTCTTACTGGGCTAGTTGAGCTCACCCTTTTCTTTCACTGTTCTCTTCAGGAAATGAGAATATAGTTGGGACTAGTCGGGGAATGGATTGACGGTCCAGATGGTTGTTTTAGTAGTCTTCACTATTCTATAAAATAGTGTGATAATAATTGTAATGAGATTGAATTTGAGTTTGGATATTGTCTAGAAGACAATATTCATGTTAAAACTCTCAGTTATATTTTGTCGTATTTTACACGACAGTTGTATAATTAAGTTGTAGTTGTATTTTGTACCATATATTTGGTGACTTAGAATAGGTGATGTATACCTATTTTGGGGGCGTCACATCGATAACGTAACCATTGTTCAACGCCAATTTTTTTTGGTTTTCCCTGGGTTTTCTCCCTTTTGAGGGTTTTTTTCAGGGTTTCTAAGGCCTTAAAATGATCTGAACGGGTATCTTTCTAGATGAACACCCTTTTTTGGACCCAAAATGATGTATCTTAGACTGTAGTTTATCAAATAGGGAGTTATGGGGCCCATCATGGCTAGCCACAGGTACGTCTGCGGCCAGCTGTGGCTGGGTTAATACCCTCGGCTAGGCTCATTTTCATTCATTCGATTCAAGTTTTCTTTCATTCTTTTTGTGAAATCTTACCATTCTTTTCAGATCTATTCACTTGAGACTTGATTTTGAGTATTCTGCCACTGTACGCTCTTTCTACGCACTACGAGTAATGTATACACTCCTTTTTTCGCGTTTTCACCGGTGTTTTACCGTATTTTCTTTGTTAAACGCAATGTATTGAAAATGTATACATAGATAGCATGATAGACATGTTATTTTGCAAAACATGCTTATGTATCATCATATGGACCGTATGGATGCAACATACTTCATTTTAGTCAAGGCATGTATTCAGACAATGCACTTGTTTAAATTTTATTTGATTACTTGGTTGTGATTGTATACCCTTATGTGGTGATTTATTGCAAGCCTACGCATGTGGATAGTCCATATTATAGGGAAAACTCTGGTGAAATTTTTTCACGAGTTAGATGACAGGATCTTATATGCATGCTCAGCTATGCTAGGATATCTGCTGAAATGATGTAAACATCTATTGAGGAATTTTCAAGACATGCATGATGTTATGACCCAAATTAAATTCCTAGGAATCTATTGTCTCTAGGTTATCGTAAATGCAGATTTGAATAAAATAAGATAGAGTCATAGCTTATCTTATTCTGAATTCCATGGACTCGTTGTCTAGGCATGGATTCGGACAAACCCAGCAGCTCTGCTTCTCATAGGGCCTCATCCGAGGTTCGCCTTCGGAGGTCCGCATCAGATACGCCCGTTCCATGGGTTGCCCACAAGATTCGTTGTCTGACTGAGTCAGTGATTCTTCCTATTAATGTGGATATGACTCATTTAGATGAGGAGGAGGGTGATATCCCTGAGCCTGAGGTTCCCCCCGGCCCGCTGCTGTTCCTCGATTTCTTCTTGGTATCCATGTAGTTGTTCCTGATTTGATGGGTACCGACCTGAGCCATCATCAATCCATTCATTTTCACGCGAATGAGGTATAAGATTCTTTATGTTGATTTACTTTAATTCCCCAGTTCTTTCTAACAATTTTTTTTAACCTTAACGTCTTGCAGGTTCCTGAGTTTACCTAGCCTAGGGGTAACTGGTTCAACATGTATTCCTTGTATGGGTTCCTCCATCCTCATTATCGGGCTCGAGTGGACTCCTGGGGTTTACAGGCTTTCTTCACTAGTGCTCCTCATCGCTGCCCGTAGGGCTATTTTAGTGCTCTGTCCGAGAGATGGTTCCATCAGAGTCAGTCTCTTCACCTTCTGAACAGCGAGGTCATGATGACGCCTATGGATTGACAGTACATCACGGGTTTACGGTTTACTGGAGACCGAGTGCCTTTGGAGGCTACTATCACTGTCACCACTGCACGTGCCCTCCCTGGGTTTTCTTCTCAGGAGCGGGCCTTTAAGGCCCGTAGCATTCGTTCAGGACCTCTGAGTATTGATGCTACCCGGGGTACTCTATAGGAGACTTTCCTGGAGGATTTTGTGGAGAGGGATCGCATCTTGCGGCGTTTGTTCCTGACCATTATGAGGGTTTGTTTCCTTACGAACAACTCCTCCACTATTTCATTCATCTTAGAGGAGGCCCTTTGGAGATTACGATTGTGGTTGTTTCACCTTCGCTTATTTTATGCATGGGATGCGACTGCGCTCCAAGGGAGTGACCGATGGTTGGCTCGATTTTTATCCATTCCTTCTGGTGAGTCATCTTGACTGATTTTTGATTATCTGAATCTTGATTTATCTTTTCCCATGACTAATGTTGTGTTCTTTGGATTGCCAGTTTTGGGCTTACGAGAGGCTCTCTTGTGATAACTCGATTTTTTTTTCTTTAGAATTTAAATAAATAAAATAATAATTTTATATGAAATATGTAAACTACATATATGATTATATGCGATATAGTGGGTGAATTTTTTGTAAAGGGTGTAAAATAATTTATTAAAGAAAAAGGGATGACTAAATATTACTAAAAATAATATTTAGAAAAAAAAGAAAGGAAATTAAATAAAGAGTATTAAAATAATTTACAATATTAAACTATTTTAAATATATTACATTAAATATCTCTATTGTTTCCATTTCTATGGAAATTCTGGTGGCTAATAAGGTAATTTACGGGAAATAAATTACTTTTAATATAATAAATATATTGCACTAAATAAATTATTTTTTATAACTTCCATGTTTATGGAAAAGATTGTTGGACATTACATTATATTTGAGGCGATATGTACAGAAGGTATAAAATAAATATTAATGTATTATATATTACAGTATAATACAACATGAGCTGTAATATTACTAAGTTATATAAGCCGAGTTATAGAGCAAGGTATGAGCTACGTTTTAAAGGGTAACCTCTAAGTAATAGCTAAGCAAGGGAAGAAGGAGCTGGCAACAAATGGGAAACATAGGATGATACATTAGCTAAGCTAATAATCGTGGGCAGCAAGGAAACAAACTCTTATAAAAACCAAGTTGATTCTTCTCAAATCAGTTTTCTACACAATCAAGTCTCAGTTCTTTATCACACCCTCTATAATAGATAGGAATAGAAGTGATTGGGACCAAAAGTTGTAGGAGAAACTCAAATCAGAAATTGAAGCAATATTGACTGAAGACAATTTAAAACAGAAGCTAAGTAATTTATTTTGATATGACTTTATTGATTAAGGGTATATATAAACTTGGTTACAGAGTTATATGAATTAGATGATATAATTGTTTGGGAGTTCTCTGTATTATTTATCAGATATAAAATAACTGGTTTGGATAATGTTTAGAAAATTTCTAAGAAAATCTGGGATGAGATTACTACATCAAAATTATAAGATTTGAATGTAGCAACCATTTATGCTAGTTTTATGTCTTAAGGCTTAACTGTGAATTTGATTTCAAAACTTGGGAATTATGATAATTGATGTTGTAAACTAGGAGATAAACCTGTTCTACATGTCTAATATGAGGTATTGATATTTAGAAATGATGTTGAAACGATTCTTGGTTTGAAAATTTTCGAGTTCTGCTAAAACAGAGCCTATTCTTGGGTTGATGCCGAAGTGGCACGACCGCGCCACTTCCTTCACAAAAACCTGAGCAGCCGCGCAGGTCATCAGTCCTTGAAAGTTATTTTTCTTGTTTTCTAAAGTTTTGAGCATGTATATAGGAACCCTGTATGATTATAATGATGTCAAGAATGGTGTACTAAGATGCTATGTATATTATAAACTTGGGAAGCTTGGTTTGATTTAAGTTTTCAAAAGAAAACTAACACAATTTTTGAAAACCAAGGGTATGTGTTCAATATGGTTGATGTTCTCATATCTCTGACATTTTTAAAGCCTCTACACACTTCAGTTAAGGCTTGTGCAAGCTAATGAAGTATTAAACTTGTCTGGGTAACAAAAAATAGAGATTTTCACAGCAAAATTATATGATTTTAGGAATTAAGCTTGGTTCATGGAAAATGGGACTCATGACTGATGTATGCATCTCTTTTATGTGTTATATGGCATGTATATTAATTATGGCATGTTAGAAATGAGACGGGGATTGAAAAATTTCAACTCTGGGCTGCTAAGGTAGTTGCACCACTACGCCACTCCCAAGGCCAAATGTAGCGCGGTCGCGCCGCCCTATAGAACCACCAAGACCTTTTTATATACTATCTGAAGTTGATGCAGGTTTGGTTGAGTCTCTTGGGTCTTGTTGTATGTTAATGAGTATGTTTAAACTGATCACACATATAATAACTATATAGAGCAAGAATTATCAAACTATTTCTAAATACAGAAGAATAGTTTACAAAAATGGGAAATAAGTATGCATGCAAACATGTGGTCTATGAGTAGCAAGTGTATGATAATATATGATTATTGTATACAACTGAGTATGTGCATTACTGCAAGTATACACGGTCAACAAGTAATATAATGAAATTAGAGTATCGATCTCACGAGGAATTAGTAATAAAACTTACCAAGCACTAACCCGTAACCATCTCAATCTGATTTAAACGATTGATTTGATATTTTATATTTAAAACTACTAAATTAAACTAATGTTAACTACCCCTAGAATGAAATTAGATAATAAAGATATGAGACTACAATTTCACCTATTGTTTCATTTAAATCAATACATTTAAGTCAAATTAATTATCACGGAATGCTAATTAAGAACACGAAGGTAAAATATGACCATCTCTCGATGTACTATACCCATATCACACTAAATTCACATATGATAGAATGAATGTGAACATCCTAATTAACTAACACACTATATCTCTATGTGAATTACAATTAAAGAGGGTTTAAGCACAAGTTCTCATTAGATTACATGCGGTGCAGAGGTATATCTCTATCCTAGGCACGAATCATGAATTCCATCGCCATGTAGAAGTCACAAACGCAATCTACTATGATCATATCTAAACCTATAATCCGCTTTTCAATTTTATATAGGTTATCACGGTAATTGATGGCCAATTAATTAAGCAATTAATTATAAATCATAATAGACAATCCAATAACAATTAATAAGACTAACAAGTAAGTATATCAAAATAAACTATTCAATAAGATCCATTGCAATCTCAAAATAGAATTTAGCTCATCATAGAATCAAAATCCATAATCCACAATTGAATATACATTGAAAAATACAAATAAAAGTAGAGAGAATTAGGAATTAGGAATAATAAATCTGAGTTTCTTCTCTTGCTTCACTTCTGAACTTTCAAGGATTTTCAATTGCTTTAATCCCTAAATCTAATCTAATCTAAAGTTCTAATATAATCTATGCTAATCTAATCTAAGAAAGATAAGATGAAATATACAAGATAGATTTTATCCCAAAGAGGGAATTCAATCCATTATTTAATGTAGCTCTCAGCCTTATTTACTACAAATAAGCCTAAATATATGCTAATTCTCGAGTGCCTCCTTTCCTAAGAAACAATCCAATTGGTCCATTAAGTGAAAGTCAAAATTTGGACTACCAGACTGGCTCAGCTGCGCCGCCCATAAGGCCAAACATGGCATAGATGCACTGCAGAGTTTTGTAGACTAAGGTAGAGCGCAACTGCGTTGTTTTTCAAGCCATTTAGGGCGCAGCTACGCTGTGCACCAGTTTTAGATTTTGTTGTTCTACTGCTACAGTTTCCTACATCTCCCAAGTCTTGATCAATTTAGCGCACAATACATCCCTTTAGTCCTCAAATGCTATCGAGCCAGATCCCAAGCATGCAATCTACAAAATGGGAGTAAAATGCGTGAAAAGTAACTACAAAACATAGTTTTAAGCAACTAATTCAAGAAATAGATACCAGATAAGTAAGTATAAAATTACTTAAATACCCCCAAACTTAAACCGTTGCTTGTCCTTAAGCAACACAAAATAATGCAATGCAATAACTACACAATATGCTATCTAATCTAACATGCTAACGAATCCAAATACCAGTAAAATTGAAATCCAAGAGAGTTGTCTCAAGGTCGGGTTCGAGGCGGTGTGCCTTCTACCCTTCTCCGGTCGTTCTTAGTCCCCTTACTGGCTGTGGAGAATAGCCTCCTCTTGACATCACGATCTCTATCCTCGGACCCTACCGAGGTTCCTTATTGGCCAAGCCACTCATGGATGCTCTTTGATGGTCACAACCTATCTTTAACAAATCCTCTCTGATGATAAGATCCTCATGCCGTCGACTGCCCTACCCCTGAAATCGTCCTACTGTTCTCCATGATTTTAGATGTAGGAAGTTGATGAATGTGATTGGAAATCTAGCCATACTAGAAATCCCTCCTTCTAGCGCCAATGTAAACGCCAAGATCTGTCAACATGCTCTAATCACCAAAGCGTGTCCAATCCTGTACAGAAACGAGTAAACACCGAAAGCTTGACGGCCTGAGCCGCAGGGGGATAGCTCTGGTGTGAGAATAAGTAAAGGCTGAAACAAGGTTAACAATGGAGGCTTAATGCTCTAGTGCTGGAAAGTAATAATTTACATGTACCTTAGAATCAGAGAAAAGCCTTATATTTATAGTGTTCTCACCACCTTCACGAAATCCTTCTCCGAATCAGATTAAGGTTCTCATCCAAACAACCATTCCTTAATAGAATTGCACCGAATCTCCTAGAATTAAGGAAGTTGATCTATATCCCAACAGTTCCTTCCATATCTAGAGATCAAATAGAATTAGGAACCTTAACCCATAAATCCCCCGTCTACCAAAACAACCTCTGGTCCAAGCCCATAACGCCATAAGGACAACAACCCACTATAATCCAGAGGCCCAAATATCCTTGGCCCAACATTGACCATGAAAAATAGCTCTTCTCATTTATAAGGGACAATTGATCATATCGATCTTGTATTCATTGGCCCTCTTCTATTTGGGCATCTAGTATCACTCTTAGCGATTCCATTTCCACTTTTATGGGGAGTACAACCTCCATGCCATATACTAGTGAATATGGGGTGGCCCCGGTAGAGGTTCGGGTCGATGTTTGGTAGGTGACTAAGGTTAAAGGCAACAATTAGGTCATTACCAGTGGTTTTCTAACATCTTCATCGTGATCTTCTTGATATTCTTATTTGCAGCTTCCACTACGCCATTCATCTTCAAACAATAAATAACCGAGTTGAGTTATTTGATATTGAACTTGCTGCACAATTCCCTCATCATCTCGTTATTCAGATTCTTGGCATTGTCTGATACGATAACCTCGGGCTGTCCATATCGATAGATAACGTTGTTCTTGATGAAACTGATGATGACCTCCTTGGTAACCTTGGGGAAGGAATACGCTTCTACCCATTTGGTAAAGTAATCAATCATGGTAAAGATGAATCTATGACCGTTATTGGCTTTGGGCTTACAGGTCCGATCACGTGCATTCCCCACATAGAAAACAACTATGGTGATGTCATGCAATGTAGTTGGTTCATAGGTGCATGGATAATGTTGGCATGGATTTGCCACTGATAACATCATTTAACGTGATCATCACAATCAACTTTGAGGGATATCCAGTAGTGTCTCGTTCTTAATATCTTCTTGGCAAGTAGGGGTCCACTCATGTGTGCTCCGTACACCCTACCATGTACTTCATTCATAAGTCTTTGGGCCTGATTTTTGTCTAGACACCTTAGAAGACCTATTTTTGGGTCCCTTTTATGGAAAGCATCCCCATTTAAGTAGAAATTCATTACCATCTTCTGTATTCGCTTCTTCGTAGCTTGACTCACTCCCTCTGGGGTGTATCTGTCTGACAAATATTCCTTGATATCTTGATACCATGATGGTCTAGTAGGACCTATTTCATTGGATATTTCCCCCACGCTACTTCCGTAAGATGGTGTTCTTGCGCCGTGAAGGTGATAACAGACATACCCTTTCTTGCCGACATGCTAATCAATGAAGTGAGTGTGGCCAATGCATCATCAAAATTATTTCTCTTTTGAGGGATATGCATAAAAATAATATCTTCAAACTCTCCCGCCATTTTGATAACGTGGCGGTTGTATGGCATTAGATGTAATTCTTTGGTGTAGAGGCCCCAATGGATTGTCTAATAACTAGCTCCGAATCTCCTAATACTCCCTACCGCCTGACTCCCATGGATTGAGCCAACCTTAACCTCACTAGGCATCCTTCATATTCCGTCGTATTATTGGAGTTGTTGAATTATAACTTGGTCGCTACAGGGTACTGCTCTCCAGTGATGGATATAAGGATTGCCCCTGCCCCGTCGCCTTCAACGTTTTATGCGCTGTCAAAGTATAATTTCCAGAATTGACCCATATCTTCCCTATTGGCTTGTTGAATCGCCATCATTCATCTTCAGGGAAGTATATTTCAAGAGGCTCATAACCTCCTGTCGGTGCTGCCGATAGATGGTCCGCAATTCTTTATCCTTTAATGGACTTTTGGGTCATATAGACGATGTCGAACTGTTGAAGGATTAGCTGCCACTTGGATAATCGGCAGTTCAACATTAGTTTACTAAAAATATACTTCAGAGGATCCATATGGGATATAAGATAAGTGGTATGACCATGCAGGTAATGTTGTAACCTCATGGTGGCCCAGGCTAACACACAACAGGTTCTTTCGATCAATGAGTATTTTTGCTCTCCACTATTAAATCGCTTGCTGAGGTAGTAAATGGCCCTTTCCTTGCCCATATCCTCTTTTTTCCCCAATAAGCATCCTATGACATTTGAATTAACTGATATGTATATGAACAATGAGACTTCATCCCTCGAGGGTACTAGGATAGGTGCTTCGATCAACCTCTTCTGGATGGTGTGAAAAGCCTTTCGACAGTCTTCATTCCATTTCTCGGAGGAGTTCTTTCTCAATAACTTAAAAATGGTTTCACAGGTGGCTGTTAACTGAGATATGAATCAACTGATAAAGTTTATTCTCCCTAGGAAACCTCAAATTTCATTCTCGATTCTCAGCTGGGGCATCTCAATGATGGCTTTTATCTTAGCTGGGTCCAATTTAATACCTTGATTACGAACATGGAAACCCAAAAGTTTATCGAATGTAAGACTCCGAATTTTATGAAATAAAAGTATTCAATTTTTCTTATAATTACTATTCAGTAAATGGTTAAATTGATAAAAGTTTAAAGTTATTTTTGAAATGTGCAAAATTTTCAAAATAAGCAAGTGGTTATAAAATAATCATTGTTGTCGGGGAATATTCGTTTGGTCGTGGAATATTCTTTCTATTGGGGAATATTCGTACGACGGCACAACTATTTGTGGGCCCCATAACGGAAAACGGTCAGATAAAGATAACGACAAAAATTGAGTTTTTATAATTAACGGCGTAGTTGTTACTGTTAATACTGTTGGAATACTCGATAGTTAAAAATATAGTAATACGCGTGGTTGCACAGTAGCACACGGTTTTGCACAGTATTTTTGAATTATTGATTCTTACGAAGGAAGACACTACTGAATAATTGTCACATTAATTATTGTTCAATATTTTATTTTATTGATTCAATAATTGCTGCGTTGATATTTTATATTATTGTTGTTTCAATAATTGTTACTGCACAGTATTTCTCATTATCAGATCAATAATTCATATTATTTAGAATAATATTATTAGATAGCATAATTGACAATGTCTAGAAAGTTCTGTTTAAGGAGAGGTTTGGTCATCTAATTGCGCGCCAGTAAGGAAAAATCTTTATTGGAAAGCCCCCTCTTTCTTGGGAACGGTCTGGTTGTCATAAATGTAATTCTGTAATATTATTTGTGAATAATTAATTATTGATTCATATGATAAGGAAATATTTATTTTATGTGGATATAAATGAGGGATATATTTTTGTGGTTAAAAATGAAGGAGTTAATGTTGAGGTTTTTATCAATATTTTTGTCGGAATGGAGGTATTAAAAATCAGGATTTTTGAGATATTTTACGGGAGTTATAATTTTTAATCCGACCGTTGGATCGTGGTAATTTTTGGATATGTTATACATATATAAGTTGAGTATAAGTCCACAAATTTTGAACCGTTAAAAATGAACGTATGATTTATTATGAATTTTACGAAATGACTGGTTCAGAAATTGTTAAATTTTCAGAGTTTATCATTTTGGTGGAAAATTCTAGAATTGGTGGGCCCCACTCTTGGTTGGTGAAGAAATGTGCTGAGATTTTTATTCAAATTTGGTGGGTGAGAATAGTAGTAGGTAAAGCCATCAGGTTGCAGGTTAAGTCTGCTTCGGCGTGCTAACATTTTCCTATAAATAGAGGGCTAAGTTAGAATTGAAAATCACACAAGAATTCATAAGTTTTTTATCTCTCTCTCTAGATTATTGAGTGTATTTTGTGAGTATTTAGATACTCTGTGAGTTTCTATTCATCAGTGTAAGTTTCCTTCAGCCTTATACCGATCAGAAGTACTGCTCTTTTGAGGTAAAGGATAGTAAGGGATTTTAAGGGTTGTTATGTTTTTCAGTTTCGTAATTTTTCTGACCTTCAAAAATTTTGGAAAAATTTGAAACGATAATTTGATGAGTTTTCTTGATTGTGTCCAAAAATGGCGATTTTTGGATGTATAGATTAAGAGTTGTGAATTTTATGAGAAAAAACTATTTGAAAAGTAACCGCTTATAACTCCTTGTGGTTAACTCCAAAATTAATGAAATTTTTATTGGAAGTATATCTATATTATATCAGTGTACTCTGTGAATTTCGAAATTTTTAGATAAAAGTACAATTTTTGATAAATGTCTAAATATTCGGCTATTTTGGCCATATGAAAAATAGTAAATGACTTTTAAAAATTCTGAGAAAAATATATGTTCACTATGGGACTATATTATGCTAAATCCCAGAAAAAAAATATTTTTGGAACTGATTTGGTATTTTTCATGAAAATAGTCTAGTTATGAGTAAATGAATTAAATATGTTTTGTGAAGTAAGAAAATTAAAAAATAGAATTTTATGGCTTGAGAATCCTATATGAGGTATATGCAGATTTTTGATGAGGATTTTTGGTTATTGGTAATGAAATCTTATGAGTTTGGAATTTTAGGATGATTAAATGCGTTATTTAGTAAAGTGTAAACAATTAAAATAAATTGTTTATAAGCTTAAGAAATATTATTATTCTTTCAATATCATTATACCGAAATATTGGTATGTATTTTATTGTGAAATTTCTATCTTTTTGTGTTGAGTTACTATTCACGAGTTACTATTCACAAAAAAATTAGTTTCTTTTTTCTAACCAAATTATAGTTGATTTACGAATATTACTCTTGAGATTAAAACTATATGTTGATCATATTATTTTTATTATTATATATAATATTTTTATAACCTTAATGATGATATTTCTCTTTGACTTGAGTGTAAAGATGAGTAGATTTTTGGTATGATCATGACTATGGGTTCTCTTTGGCCAGTAGTGCAAAGTTGAATTGTTGACTGGTATGATCATGACCATTGAATTTATAAGTGAATATCTTTACCTTAAGTGCAAAGGTGAATTGATCAACATGGTTATAATTATTGTTTATATAAATTCTGAAATGATTATACATTTCTTTGAGATATTAATATATTTGGTCTGTAGTGCAAATATGAACTGTTGATGAATATATTTGGCCGTAGTGCAAATATGAACTGTTGAGGAATATCTTTGGCCTGTAGTGTAAAGATGAATTATTGATGAATATCTTTGGCCTGTAGTGCAAAGATGAATTGTTGATGAATATCTTTGGCCCGTTGTGCAAAGATGACATGTTGTTGAATATCTTTGGCCAGTAGTGCAAAGATGAACAGATGTTGAGATGAACATGACCAACTGGTGATACAAATGAATATCTTTGGCCGTAGTGCAAAGATGAAGTTATTAGTATGATTATGAACAGGAAATGTGATTTGGTGTAACCATGATCTTTGATGTTTCAGGTAAAGATAGGTGATGAAAATTATCTTCGTCCTGGATGAGAAGAGGAATTTAGAACTACAGTTATGATTATGAGTTATTCATATGATTGTGGACCAGAATTGTTGATTGATGTTACAGGGATAAAATATTGTTGGTGGATTTTAAACATGGAGAAGATAATAGACTTTATAGTCTATTTGACTCTTCTAATGGATTGCTCGTTCCGCTGTAACTATGGTTGAAATTTTTATCATTTACCATATGTTCTAAATCTCTGATTTATTATTGATGAAGGCTATTGATAATTTAATTATCTTTAGTCATGATATTCTTTACTGAGCTAGTTGTGCTCACCCTTTTGCTTCACAATTCCTTTCAGGTAATAAGAGTGTAGCTGGGTCGAGCGAAGGTAACGGGAAATAGAACGGTGGTCTTTAGCTGTGGAGGTTCTCCCGAAGCAGTATAGAAAAGTTCATTTAGTTGTTTTATTTGGTGAATCCAATAGGGTAAGGTGTACCCAACGTTGGAAGGGTGTTTTGCCACTATCATACAAGATGTCTAACGACATACAACCTCGTGTCATCATAAGACAGGGATGTGCTCATCCACTTGCTGAGTATATATACGAGCACTACCTATATAATCTTGGTGTTTGTTTGAAGTATAATTCTTAATTAGAGACAGTAGAGATAATGATATGTCAAGAGAAGACTCACCATTGGGAAGAATATGATAGTAATCTTCTCGTTTTTCTTTGGGGTCTATTGGGTCAACCAAGGATAATTCTGTGGCCATATGATATCTATCATAACCTAGACGCATGGCCTCCCATGTACGAAGGTTTCCTTGAGCACTTCCCAAAGATGCTAATTTCTAAAACAGTTTTTGACTATACCTTTATGTAAGGTGTCATTGTGAGGTGATGTCCACGATTGGAACATGAGTCACATTTGGTATATATTTGTATCCAAACTCACAGCATATGTGTTGTTGTATTTTGCACGACAATTGTTGTAATAAAGTTGTAGTTATTTTTTGTACCATGTATTTGGCGACTCAGAATAGGTTGGATGGAATGGACCTATTTTGGGGTTGTCACATTTGGTATCAGAGCTTAGGGATATGATCTCTGGCGGAGATCGGGGAATACAACTAGGATGGGAGAGATGAGTAAATCCTTCGCTAGTGTGTCCTACCTAAGCTTATTTGTTGGTCAGTCATAATATCGGGATATTATGTGATATGTTAATTTGTTTAATTAACCCTTGTTTTATGGCAGTATTTGAGAATGGCAGCTGAGAATGCTAACAATGGAGTGAATGAGACTGTGGGGATACCTCTAATCACTAACCGTGATAATGTGATGTCAGACGAAGAAGGAATTAGAGATATCCATGTGGTGAGTGAAGAATTGATAGTTGCACCCGAGATAGTCGCAGAGGTAACAGCTGAGACTGAGGAAGAAGAGGAAGAAGAAGTACCTGAGGAGAGTTTATTAGAGGTATTATATGATCAAAATGTAGAATTTCAAAATCGTATTCATGAGTTAGAAGAGCAGGCAGAAGAACGACAGGCGGTCGTGGAACAAAAGGATGCAACAATTCAAGCTTGTGTTACCCGATATGTGATGCTTGAACAGAAGCATTCTTTGGCAGAGTATAAGATGATAAAAATGGAATCTGAGCTGAAAGAAGAAAAAACTGAACGAGTGAGAATAAGTGATGCATGGGCAAAAGCCGCACGACACGTGGATATTGTGGAAAGAGATGTTTGATCTAAGAAGGCTAAAATAGATGATATGAATTTCTCTTTTTAGAAAGCAATTGGGAGAACCCAACATCGAGTTTTGAATTATCCTGTACATAGCGGTCAACCTGAATCCGATATGGATCGAAGATTGATGATTCAGATCATGAATGAGGAGTACGAAGAGGCAGTTGAGGGAGGAATATGTCCTATAGAAAAGTATATTCCAACGGTAATGATGACGCCAAATGTTGCTCCAGATAAGTCAAAGCCGAGTAGTTCGAGGGATGGTGGTTGTCATGACTTCCCAACAAATGAGGAACCCAAATGAAGTTATCATGGGAGATGAGCAATGGAGAAATCATGACGATCTGAGAGATAGAATCTGAAATGGAAGCAAGGTATTCTCAACTCTTCGAAATACTAGGTACGTAAATTTCGGGGACAAAATTTCATAAGGAGGGGAGATTGTAAGACCCCAAATTTTATGAAATAAAAGTATTCAGTTTTTCTTATAATTACTATTCAGTAAATTGTTAAATTGATAAAAGTTTAAAGTTATTTTTAAAATGTGCAAAATTTTCAAAATAAGCAAGTGGTTATAAAATAATCATTGTTGTCGGGGAATATTCGTTTGGTCGTGAAATATTCTTTCTATTGGAGAATATTCGTACGACGGCACAGCTATTTGTGGGCCCCATAACGAAAAACGGTCGGATGAAGATAACGACAAAAAATGAGTTTTTATAATTAACGGCGTAGTTGTTACCGTTAATACTGTTGGAATACCCGGTAGTTAAAAATATAGTAATACGCGTGGTTGCACAGTAGCACACGGTTTTGCACAGTATTTTTGAATTATTGATTCTTTCGAAGGAAGACACTATTGAATAATTGTCACAGTAATTATTGTTCAATATTTTATTTTATTGATTCAATAATTGCTGCGTTGATATTTTATATTATTGTTGTTTCAATAATTGTTGCTGCACAGTATTTCCCATTATCAAATCAATAATTCATATAATTTAGAATAATATTATTAGATAGCATTATTGACAATGTCTAGAAAGTTCTGTCTAAGGAGAGGTTTGGTCATCTAATTGCGCGCCAGTAAGGAAAAATCCTTATTGGAAAGCCCCATCTTTCTTGGGAACGACCTGGTTGTCATAAATGTGATTCTGTAATATTATTTGTGAATAATTAATTATTGATTCATATGATAAGGAAATATTTATTTTATGTGGATATAAATGAGGGATATATTTTTGTGGTTAAAAATGAAGGAGTTAATGTTGAGGTTTTTATCAGTATTTTTGTCGGAATGGAGGTATTAAAAATCAGTATTTTTGAGATATTTTACGGGAGTTATAATTTTTAATCCGACCGTTGGATCGTGGTAATTTTTGGATATGTTATACATATATAAGTTGAGTATATGTCCACAAATTTTGAACCGTTAAAAATGAACGTATGATTTATTATGAATTTTACGAGATGACTGGTACAGAAATTGTTGAATTTTTGGAGTTTATCATTTTGGTGGAAAATTCTAGAATTGGTGGACCCCACTCTTGGTTGGTAAAGAAATGTGCTGAGATTTTTATTCAAATTTGGTGGGTGAGAATAGTAGCAGGTAAAGCCATCAGGTTGCAGGTTAAGTCTGCTTCGGCGTGCTAACGTTTTCCTATAAATAGAGGGATAAGTTAGAATTGAAAATCACACAAGAATTCATAAGTTTTCTATCTCTCTCTAGATTATTGAGTGTATTTTGTGAGTATTTAGATACTCTGTGAGTTTCTATTCATCAGTGCAAGTTTCCTTCAGCCTTATACCGATCAGAAGTACTGCTCTTTTGAGGTAAAGGATAGTAAGAGATTTTAAGGGTTGTTATGTTTTTCAGTTTTGTAATTTTTCTGACCTTCAAAAATTTTGAAAAAATTTAAAATGATAATTTGATGAGTTTTCTTGATTGTGTCCAAAAATGGCGATTTTTGGATGTATAGATTAAGATTTGTGAATTTTATGAGAAAAGACTATTTGAAAAGTAACCGCTTATAACTCCTTGTGGTTAACTCCAAAATTGATGAAATTTTTATTGGAAGTATATCTATATTATATCAGTGTACTCTGTGAATTTCGAAATTTTTAGATAAAAGTACAATTTTTGATAAATGTCTAAATATTTGGCTGTTCTGGCCATATGAAAAATAGTAAATAACTTTTAAAAATTCTGAGAAAAATATATGTTCACTATGGGACTATATTATGCTAAATCCCAGAAAAGAAATATTTTTGGAACTGATTTGGTATTTTTCATGAAAATGGTCTAGTTATGAGTAAATGAATTAAATATGTTTTGTGAAGTAAGAAAATTAGAAAATAGGATTTTATGGCTTGAGAATCCTATATGAGGTATATGCAGATTTTTGATGAGGATTTTTGGTTATTGGTAATGAAATCTTATGAGTTTGACATTTTAGGATGATTAAATGCATTATTTAGTAAAGTGTAAACAATTAAAATAAATTGTTTATAAGCTTAAGAAATATTATTCTTTCAATATCATTATACCGAAATATTGGTATGTATTTCATTGTGGAATTTCTACCTTTTTGTGTTGAGTTACTATTCACGAGTTACTATTCACAAAAAAATTAGTTTTTTTTTCTAACCAAATTATAGTTGATTTACGAATATTACTCTTGAGATTAAAACTATATGTTGATCATATTATTTTTATTATTATATATAACATTTTTATAACCTTAATGATGATATTTCTCTTTGACTTGAGTGTAAAGATGAGTAGATTTTTGGTATGATCATGACTATGGGTTCTCTTTGGCCAGTAGTGCAAAGTTGAATTGTTGACTGGTATGATCATGACCATTGAATTTATAAGTGAATATCTTTACCTTAAGTGCAAAGGTGAATTGATCAACATGGTTATACTTATTGTTTATATAAATTCTGAAATGATTATACATTTCTTTGAGATATTAATATATTTGGCCTGTAGTGCAAATATGAACTGTTGATGAATATATTTGGCCGTAGTGCAAATATGAACTGTTGAGGAATATCTTTGGCCTGTAGTGTAAAGATGAATTATTGATGAATATCTTTGGCCTGTAGTGCAAAGATGAATTGTTGATGAATATCTTTGGCCCGTTGTGCAAAGATGACATGTTGTTGAATATCTTTGGCCAGTAGTGCAAAGATGAACAGATGTTGAGATGAACATGACCAACTGGTGATACAAATGAATATCTTTGGCCGTAGTGCAAAGATGAAGTTATTAGTATGATTATGAACAGGAAATGTGATTTGGTGTAACCATGATCTTTGATGTTTCAGGTAAAGATAGGTGATGAAAATTATCTTCGTCCTGGATGAGAAGAGGAATTTAGAACTACAGTTATGATTATGAGTTATTCATATGATTGTGGACCAGAATTGTTGATTGATGTTACAGGGATAAAATATTATTGGTGGATTTTAAACATGGAGAAGATAATAGACTTTATAGTCTATTTGACTCTTCTAATGGATTGCTCGTTCCGCTGCAACTATGGTTGAAATTTTTATCATTTACCATATGTTCTAAATCTCTGATTTATTATTGATGAAGGCTATTGATAATTTAATTATCTTTAGTCATGATATTCTTTACTGAGCTAGTTGTGCTCACCCTTTTGCTTCACAATTCCTTTCAGGTAATAAGAGTGTAGCTGGGTCGAGCGAGGGTAACGGAGAAATAGAACAGTTGTCTCTAGCTGTGGAGGTTCTCCCGAAGCAGTATAGAAAAGTTCATTTAGTATTTTTATTTGGTGAATCCAATAGGGTAAGGTGTACCCAACGTTGGAAGGGTGTTTTACCACTATCATACAAGATGTCTAACGACATACAACCTCATGTCATCATAAGACAGAGATGTGCTCATCCACTTGCTGAGTATATATACGAGCACTACCTATAAAATCTTGGTGTTTGTTTGAAGTATAATTCTCAATTAGAGACAGTAGAGATAATGATATGTCAAGAGAAGACTCACCATTGGGAAGAATATGATAGTAATCTTCTCGTTTTTCTTTGGGGTCTATTGGGTCAACCAAGGATAATTCTGTGGCCATATGATATCTATCATAACCTAGACGCATGGCCTCCCATGTACGAAGGTTTCCTTGAGCACTTCCCAAAGATGCTAATTTCTAAAATAATTTTTGACTATACCTTTATGTAAGGTGTCATTGTGAGGTGACGTCCATGATTGGAACATGAGTCACATTTGGTATATATTTGTATCCAAACTCACAACATATGTGTTGTTGTATTTTGCACGACAATTGTTGTAATAAAGTTGTAGTTATTTTTTGTACCATGTATTTGGCGACTCAGAATAGGTTGGATGGAATGGACCTATTTTGGGGTTGTCACATCGAACTTCACTCCAAAAGCACACTTTGTTGGGTTCAGCTTCAAGTTATACTTGCGAAGACAATCAAACAGCTTCCGGAGATAGGTACATGGGCCATCTGCCTATTTGGACTTTATGATGATATCATCCACATATACTTCGATTTCTTTATGCATCATATCATGGAATAAGGTCATCATAGCCCTTTGATATGTAGCGCCGACGTTGGTAAGGCCGAAGGCTAATCTCTTGTAACAGAAAGTACCCCAAGGAGTGATACAGGCAATTTTTTCCCTGTATTCTTTAGCAACCATTATCTGGTGGTATCCGACAAAGCAATCGACAAATGAGTATATCTCGTACTGTGTCGTATTATCTATCAACACATGGATGAACGACATTGAGAAGTTATCTTTAAGGCTGACTTTGTTAAGATCTCGATAATCCACACAGACTCGCACTTTCCCACCAGACTTCGGCATTGAGATCACATTGGATAACCATTCAAGGTATGTTGACACCATAATGATACACGCTTTGAATTGTTTGATGATTTTTTCTTTAACCTTTAGGATCCACTCTGGTTGGTTCCTATCTGAAGTTTTTTTGGGACTGTCTGAGGTTCCAATATTTATGGTGATAGTTTGCTCAATGTTGGGTTTGGATTTGTCTTCGACCCATCCTTTGATTTCTATGGGCACCTCTTTATCGTCCAATTCCTCTTGCTAAATTTCCATTAAGTCAAAGTCCAATTCTATATCGAAATCATAGTCACTATTCGAATAAGGCAAGTTATGGACAAGGATAGAAATACTCAAACTTGGGAACCTGAGAAAAAAATTTGATTACTTAATATATATAAAATAACTGTCAATTACAAAAGCTTCAGCAATTAATATGACAAAAGGCAATAACAAGTTGCAAATAAAGATAAAGCAAACTAAAATGAAAAGGCTAAGCTCCCTGCCAATGGATCATTTTCCTATTTTTACCATTTTCAAACGATCTGAAGGGTGATCGTCCAATTACTGGTAGTCAGACCTTCAGGGATGGCAGAGATAGAAGCTATGACAACCAAAATAGGTCTACATACCTCATTCTGAGTCGCCATATACATGGTACAGAATCCAAATACAAACTTTATTTATACAACTATTAATTGTCGTGTAAAATACGACAAAACATACGCTGTTAGTTTTAATACAAATATTACCTCGTAGACAATATGCAAACTCAAATAAAATCCTCATTATAATTATTGTCACACTATTTTTCAAAATAGTGAGGATTACTAAAATAACCTTCTTGGACCATTACTCTACTCCCTGACTAGTCCCAGCTACATTCTCGCCTCCTGAGAAGAATAATGGAACCAAAAGGAAAAGGATGAGCTCAACTAGTCCATTAAAGAATATTATAACTAAGATAATGTAGAATAAATTATCCTTAGTCCTCAATAGGAAAAAATCTGATAGAATACAATAGATAACAAGTTTTAGATCAATAACTGTAGTGAAAATAGCAATCCATTAGAAGAGTCAAGTAGAGCATGATGTCTACTATCTTCTATGATTTAAAAGTTTATCATCAATATTTTATCCCTGTAACATTAATCAATAAATATTTCAAATCAACGAATTATCCATGCACTACGGGCCAAGGATATTCGTTTGTATCACCAGTGGTCATGATCATGCCAAAAAACTGTCCATCTATGCACTACGGGCCAAAGAGGACTTTTACCACATCATTTGTCTGTAACATTACAGGTCATGATTATACCAATACACAATTCTTGGTCATAATCATACCAATCAACAGTTCATCTATGCACTACGGGCCAAAGATGATTTTCACCGCAATATAAGCATGAGGATGATGACAATGATATAAGGAATCAATCAAGTGAGATCAATGATAAATATTAGAGATTTATAATTCAATTTATCCAGAGTTCAAGAATGCCCAAATTGTTAACATGATAATTAATTGTGGAGAAAAATTCAAGAATGATATTCAGGTAAAAATAATTTGGACAGAAAAGAAACCAATGTTGTCGTGAATAGTATCCCGAGTGAATAGTATCCGAGTGAATAATACCTCGTGAATAGTACCCAGAGTGAATAGTACCCGAGTGAATAGTATCCCAAATGAAAATATTAAAATTTAATAAGAAAGTTCAGACTAATATTCTAATAAAATGATACTAGATGAATCGCAAAACTCAAGGATATTTTACTAATTTCAGGGATTATAGAACCAATACTTACCATAGTAAGTTTTGATTTAGGAATATGAAAAGAAATAATATACAAAACTGCAAATGAATTTTCACCCGTCATGCGGTAATTCGCGTAGACAGATCTTTTCTACAAATAAAGAATGAGTACGAAGGGTTATTCACCATGCATGCGGTAATCCGCGTAGACAGGTTACTCCCGCAAATTAATAAAGAATGAATACGAAGGGTTATTCACTATGCATGCGATAATCCGCGTAGATATGTTACTCCCGTAAATTAATAAAGAATGAATAAAAAAAATAATATCCCTTACCTTAGTAGGAGATTGGATACTGCAATAGTGTAGTAGCATAATACTCTTCTTCTTTCTCTCTTATTCTCTCTATAGTTTCTCTCTCTACAGTTTTAGTGAATTCGTAAGAAAGAATGAAGAAATGAGCTTTTATTTATAGGAGACTGGACTAAATAGTAACTGATTCACGGACGGTCCAGATTGGTTTACTATTAAAACGGACGGTCCATATTGATTTACTATTAAAACCTCAACCGACTGTCCATATTGATTTACTATTAAAACCTCAACCGATGGTCCATATTGATTTACTATTAAAACCTCAATTGACGGTTTGACAAATTAGTACATCTCCCCATGGAATAATAAGCCAAACTTACAACAAACGCCTCATGATAAACCCCTCTATTTATATCAAAAATTGAATAAATATTTACCCCAAATCACTTATCTTCAATAAACACATTTTTAATCTTTCAACAATTATTCATCATTAATATTATAACTCACAATATTGATAACCAGATCATTCCCAAGAAAGAGGGGGCTTTCCGATAAGGATTTCTTCTTATTGGAGCGCAATTAAATAACCTAACCCATTTTCTCGATAGAACTTTCTAGACATTGTCAATAATGTAAATAATAATATAAATAACTGTGTAGTCTCAATTATTAATTTAATAATATAAAATATTGTGTAAATGATACTGTGGCAATAATTGAATCACTAATATGAGATACTATGCAGCAACTACTGTTGCAATAATTGAATAAAATTGAGTGACTTTTTACGTAAGCATCAATAATCAGAGATACTGTGTAATACCGTGTGCTACTGTGCAACAACGCGTATTACTGTTCTTTTATCACCGATATTTTAACAGTTAACGGTAAAAGTTTTGCAGTTATTTTTATAAAAATGTGATTTCTGTCACTTTCTGTATCCGACAGTCATTCCTTTGTGGGGTCCACCAATGATTGTGCTGCCGTGCGGATATTTCCAACAAAAAGAATATTTCCCGACCAAACGAATTATTTTATAACAACTTGCTTACTTTATAAAATTTACACATATCACCCATAACTATAGCATTATATCAAATCAATACCTTACTATTGAAAATAATATTTAGAGAAAATAAAATCTGTATTGATAAAAGTTGGGGTCTTACAACCTCCCGTCCTTATGAAATTTCGTCCTCGAAATTAATGTACATACCTGGTATGTCGAAGAGGTGAGGATACCTTGTTTTTATTTCAGATTCTAACTCCCAGGTCATTTTCTCAATATCGTGGTTTCTCTATAAAACTTTGACTTGAGGTATAACCTTTGAGCGTAGAATATGTTCTTTCTTTTCTAAGATTTTAATAGGTACCTCTTCATACGTTAATTATTCTGCTATCTCGTCTAGTTCTAATTTAATAATGTGGTTCGGGTCTTCTACATATTTACGTAATATAGATATGTGAAAAATATTATGAACACGAGACATACTTGGCGGTAAAGTGAGTTTATAGGCCACAGTTCCTACTCGATTGAGGATTTCAAATAGAATAATAAATCGAGATTTTCTCTATTCGTTGATTCTTGCTTCTAGAATAGCACCTTCTTGCACTTTCTTCTTCATATTCATCAGCTCTAAGTCTGTAGCTTGAGCAACTTTAACTATATCGAATAAAGTCGGTTATACTCATATATTTGTCATTTTCACGTGGGTCCTTAAAGTCTTTAACTCTATCTCCATCCTTTGTAAGTCATACAAAATGGGCCTTTGTGTTGACAATATCGCACTCGTAGCCGCATACGATCTTCTACTCAACGCGTCAGCTACCACGTTCACTTTTCCAGAATGGTATTGAATGGTATGGTCGTAATCTTTCAACAGCTCGAGCCAACGTCTTTGGCGCATGTTAAGTTCCTTTTGAGTGAAGAAATATTTGAGACTCTTATGGTCTGTGTAGATCTCCACTTTCTCCCCATACAGGCATTGTCTCCAGATCTTTAGCGTAAAAACAATAGCTGCCAAATCTAGATCATGAGTAGGATAATTCCTCTCAAATTTTTTGAGTTGTCGAGAGGCATAGGCTATGACTTTCCCATGTTATATGAGAACACATCCTAAACCTCTGCATGAAGCATCGTTGTAGATAACAAATCCCTCCGAAATTGATGGTATTGTTAGAACAGGTGCTGAAATGTGTCTCCTTTTGAGTTCTTAGAAACTCTTCTCACATTCCTCGCTCCAACTGAATTTTATATCTTTTTGAGTCAGCTGAGTTAATGTGACGCCCCCAAATCCGGGTTACCTGACCCCCGAGTATGGTGCTCACGATCCAACATATAATTGACATCTAAATACCTATACATATATGAATTACATCATACATCTCATTAATTAATATAATTAATACATTATCCCCAGGTTTTCTAACCTTAACATAATCAACATACCCTTAGATATACAAAAGGGTTTACAAAACAACATAATAAGTAAAGCTCTTATAACTATTCCAACAATAAGCCTTTGCCTTTGTCCTTCTCTGCCCCTCCGGCTACTTCGTTCCTAGCTGAAATATTATATTTAAGCAAGGGTGAGCAACAAATTTGCCACGCAAGTTAAGACATATAATAATGTATAAGAATCAAGAATATTAGACTATCGATTTGATAGAATGACACCTAAGTTCAAAGAACTTTGAAATTGCTGAACAAATCGTTAATCAATAATAAGTCTTTCTCGCATCCTATGCTAAACCATAATTCAACAGTGAAAGAGTACAACGCTTTTGAAGTTTCTACGATATTCAATTGAATAACAAGAATCAATTCTACACAATAACAAAGTGGAATATTTTCCAGATTTTATGCTGAGCGATCCAAATGGATCTTGAACTTCTCTTCTCGAGTAACTATCAAAAGTTTTACTTTGATATACCCAGGTGTATCAGATAACTATAAAGATTAAATCATACCCCTCCCACTACAAGAAACTGGGTCATAGGCGACGAGGGTAATGTCGACGGCGATAGTCCCGTTGAGAATGACCTCATTAGCGACTGCTTAACCGTCATCAATGAGTCCCATCGATAATAACCTTTCCCGGTCTTAAATTTACTGGGCTTTTTTTTGAGGGAGAGGGAAAGTTATAGGCGACGACTTAAAATTCTATAGGCGACGGCAGTGCCGTCGTAAGTGAGTCAAGAACGACGGGATCCATGTCGACAGTTTTGCCTTCAAGAATGAGTCTTTTTAAAAGTCCTACCCATGACGAGGATGACTACTTTCTTTTCCCTCTTCTTCTGCTATCTGCTACCTGATATTTGATTTTCCCTCAATCCCTGTTCAGCCTATACCTCCCAGACGACATTAATTGAAGAAAGAAGCTTCAAGGTCAGCTCCCCCTCCTTCCATATCACCAGCGCCAACGACCCTCCCCCTCCTGCCATACTCCAACCACCACGTACGGTGCTCCATCTCTCCTTCTTTCTTCTTTACTCGTGGTTTTGCTCAACTTGCAATATGTATGATTCTATTTTTCTATTATATGTTCTGAGCTAAGTACTTGAATTCGTGCTTTACTTTGATTTGCAATAGTGTAACTGTTTCTTCCTTTAGTATACAAGTGATGTTGAATACTTGAATTACAGTTGTTTGGAAGTAAAATTTATTTTCTTTGTGATTCTTTGTTGTTTAATGGACTAGTTGCTGTTAATTTGGGAGGACTATCGGGTGCTTGTAAGTGCATCTCCATCTCTCTCTTTTCTCATTGCTACTTTAATTTGTTGCTTGTATATGTTGTAAGGCTAAGTAATGGACCATTTTTGTTTGGTTATTTTTAATTTTTATGCCAATGTATGAAATTAGGCTTTTCCATTCTGAATTCAAAATCTGGTTTGTTTATTGGGTTATTGAAGAGATGCAGTTTGGGGCATTGTTTTTCACTATAATTTTTTTCATCTATTTTAATCTAATCATTTGTTAATTTTGAACCCATTTTCTATTTTTGCGTGTATGCCTGTGTTTGAGGGAATAATTGGGTATTGCTCAATTTGGTGAATATATTGATTATAATCTCATTTGAAGAACTCTGTCTTTTTTTCTTCAGTAATTAATTATTATGATCTAATGCGTACATGTATATATACGGGGGAGATTTGGGGGAAAGTAAAGGGTCCTTTGAAATTTTGATAGCCTTTTTGAATCTAGTAATGCATCGACATTATATTTCTCATAATCGGAATAGTTTTTCAAACTTACACTTCCACCAAATTCGGTAGTGATCCAGTGGTCTGGGCTTAACTCTATAGTTTTTCAAGTAATTCTCTTCAAAGTCCTTGTAACTGAAGGAAAATGGAGGAAACATGTTCTCCTTGGAACTGGTCATGGGCATAACCATCTCTGTACATGCCTGGATTTTTGAAATGAATTTCTGAAAATGCTCTCATTGGAATAAGTTATTGCTAAAGCCTGACTTTCATTTTAAGAATTTTATAATTAAACAAAATAGTACATATTTACGTTTGTATTTACTTTGATTAGATCATCATTGTCTTTTAATTTATAGTCTATATTTATATTGTCAACCCTCTTCACTATAAGCTAAATAATTCAGAATATGCTTTGACCCACCCTAAATAGACATTAAAACACAAATTCACTTTGTTTTCTGGTAATTTTGGATTATGAGAAATATAATGTCGATGCATTGCTAGATTTAATGTAATCATTTTGGATTTTACCTAACAATTTATCCTGGTTAGGATCCTCAAATTGTATAGGATTTTCTAATTCTTAATTTATTTATTTTTTTCCTATGCGAGGGTGGGTCAAGAAATTTTGTCATTATACTTTCATATGTGCATATTTTCATATAGTTTAGGAAGCTTAGAAACCCGTTTGAGATTCACTTAGTAGGAGTGGATCTCAAATAGTCCCCGTTTTGGGACTGTTCTTGTATGTTTCGATTTCACTTTGGTCGGTGTTAACAACTTGAGAACGTCTTTATATTTTTTGAATTTTCAGTTAGTATATATCTCTTGATGTTCTTCGGGTGCATATTTAGACTACGATGAGTTAGTCTATTTCGTGTACTTGAAGAGCATGGGGGAGGTACTACCGAAATTTCTAAAAAAATTTAAAGATGTGTTCAAGTTGTTGGCATCAGTGAGGCGACACATCCGGGAACGGGATAGAAGCCTGACCCGTTAGAGTGGCAGATACAGTTAGGAAACTCATAAGCTTGCATATACATTAACTTGGAGACTTGATTGTGTTTTTCTAACTTGCTATATATATAGCTGACAGTTGACCGAGATGTCTGTTGATCGAAGTTGGATGGAACGTAGGGTAGCCACTGATAAGAGTGGGCTTAGCTCCGAGTATCGTAGTGGGGTTGAACAGTTTCTCAACTTCACGTTTGAGTAAGTCAGCGTCGATGAGATCAGATGTCCTTGTAAGAGGTGTGTGAATGAAGTGTGGAAGGAAAGGAGTGATGTCATGTGCGACTTATTTGCGTATAGGTTCAAGCAGGGTTATACGACATGGATCTATCATGGGGAAACCTGGTTGGATGAACATGAATCAGAATCGAAATCCAGAGGTGACGAAACCTTTGACTGTCCTAACATGATAGTCGAAGCTGCTGGTTCATACTTCTAGTGAAATATAGATAGGGATGGCAGTAGCGTCGAGCAAGAGCCGAATGATGGGGCTAAGGGTTTCTATGAGTTATTGCATGAAGCAGCGACGCCACTGTATGATGGGCACGAAAAGTACAACGTCTTATCTGCCGTGACTATGTTTTTACACTTCAAGAACGAGCATGACTGTAGCGAGAGAGGTTTTAATGAACTGTTAAGCATTGTGAAGGAGTGCTTACCTACAGGCAATAAGTTACCGGAGTCGTACTATGGTGTGAAGAAAATAGTTAAAAGGCTCAATCTAGGGTATGAGAAGATTGATGCTTGTGAGAATGACTATATGTTGTATTATGGTGATGTCAATAAAGATAAGAGGTCATATGATATTTGTGGTACAAGTAGATACTGTGAACAACACAAGAAAAAGGGAAAAGGCGTGCCGAGAAAGATATTACGTTACTTTCCCATTGCCCCAAGGCTTCAACAGTTGTTCATGTCAACACATACCGCCGAGGATATGAGGTGGCACTCTACGCAGGACATAATCGAAGGTCAACTGACGCACCCGGCAGATGGGCTTGAGTGGAAAAATTTTGATAACAAGCACCCCTCGTTTCCTGAAGAGGTTCGCAATGTTAGGCTTGGACTTGCTACGGATGGGTTTAATCTGTTTAATGGGCCTTACACAAATCCCTACTCAACTTGGCCGGTGATTATTGTGGTGTATAACCTCCCACCTTTGATGTGCATGAAAGATCCCTACATGTTCATGCCTTTACTGATTCTGGGTGATAAGAGTCCGAGTAAAGACATCAATGTATACCTCAGGCCGTTAGTTGATGAGTTGAAGATGTTGTGGGAAAAAGGGGTTCAAACTTATGATGCATCTCTTAAGCAGAACTTTGACATGAGGGCAGCTTTATTGTGGACAATAAATGACTTTCTGGCGTTAGGAATGATCAGTGGATGGTCGACTCACGGGGGCTTGTCATGTCCCGTGTGCCTGGGGTCAGTAAAAGCTATGCGGCTCACACATGGGGGGAAAATGAGTTTCTTTACAACATCCAGACAGTTTTTACCAATTGAACATCATTATCGATGGATGAGTAGACAATTCATTCAAAAAATAGAGAAACGTCAAGTACCTGGCCATCTTTTTGGGTCAGTAGTGTTGAATTGGATTAGTCATTTGAATTTTCCACCTCCAGGGAAGAATCACAGATTGGAGCGAGCTTATAGTTACGGCAAGGTTCACAACTGGACACACAGATCCATGTTCTTTGACCTGCCTTATTGGGCTACACTCTGTATCCGTCATTATTTAGATCCGATGCATACTGAGAAGAACGTATTTGATAACATTTTTTATACAGTCCTAGATGCCAGTGGTAGAACAAAGGACAACAACAAGTCGAGACTTGATTTGGTAGAAATGAACATTAGGGAAGATCTGTGGCTATATCAGGAGGGTAGTAAGACGGTAACGCCTAAAGCTGAATATATTTTGGCCAGGGAATAGTTGATATTGATATGTAATTGGATCAGTGGACTGAAGCTCCCAGATGGATATTCTTCGAATATAGCAAGGTGTTGTAAAGTCGAAGAGCTGAAGTTTCGGGGTCTCAAAAGTCATGATTGTCACGTATTCATGCAGAAGTTGATCCCTGTTGCATTTATCAACTTGTTACCGAAACGTGTGGTTGAAGCATTGACAGAGCTTTCTAATTTCTTCAGAGATCTATGCTTGACGGAGCTCCAGCTCAAAGACATAGATAAAATGGAGAGGTAGATAGTGGAAATAATGTGCAAGTTAGAAATGATCATCCCTCTATCATTTTTTGATTCAATGGAGCATTTGCCTATTCACTTGCCATACGAAGCTAAGTTTGGCGGTCCCGTGTAGTTCGGGAGGAGGCCATCCGTGTATGTGCAGTTGTCCTGACCACCATCTTTCCTCCACATATTCGACAGGTAAAACTTATTATTGATATATTTTCTTATTTGTAATTATATTGCTTATATAAACTGTCAAATAACTAGTTAACATGCAAACACATGCATATGGTAGTAGTAGTGGTATATATTTAGACAAGCATATGGTAGTAGTAGTGGTATATATTTAGCATTGATTATGTGTTTTTTGTACGCACGTATGAGAGTTACATGATTACAAGGATATATATATATATATATATATATATATATATATATATATATATATATATATATATATATATATATATATATAGAGAGAGAGAGAGAGAGAGAGCCATCAAGTATTACTAATAATAATGATGACTTTTGATCAGATATGTGAGAGTAATTAACTTGCATAGATCGCACACTTGGTTGATATATATATATATTGGTGTGGGTAAAGTTCATCATTAGTAATTAGCTAGTTAGACTGCACAAAACACCATGACGACTCTCTGTTTATCTTCCCAAATTCCCATGACCACCTTCTTCTAATTATTACACTTGATTATCATCCTTATCTAGAAGATTATCAGATCCGTTTTCATTTTAGTACTACTAGTATAAATAAATACATACAAACTGTAAAGAGACCAAAACCCGCCCTGGTCGTCCAAACGACACGCAAACACAGGCAATAACATTGCATAGGCAATAGACACACGTTACAACTAACGGAACTCGATTCTGATATACGGAGCCTGAGTTCGAGTCACGTCCGCCTAACTTGAGAAAACACAGAAAAATAGTCGAAAAAGAGACCAAAACCAGCCCCAGTCGTCCAAACGACACGCAAACACAGGCAATAGCACCGCATAGGCAATAGACACATGTTACAATTGACGGGACTCGATTTTGATATACGAAGCCCGAGTTCGAGTCCCGTCCGCCTAACTTGAGAAAACACAAAAAAATAGTCGAAAAAGAGACCAAAACCTGCTCAGGTCGTCTAAACGACACGCAAACACAGGCAATAGTACTGCATAGGCAATAGACATGCGTTACAACTGACGGGACTCGATTCCGATATACGGAGCCCGAGTTCGAGTCCCGTCCGCCTAACTTGAAGAACACAAACTAAAATAATGTAAATATGTTTTTCATTTTGACTTTGTTATTAATATTTTAATTTTGTAGGGTCTTGTTGACGAGACTCGTGGAGGTGGAGGCACTGGTGATGATTGCCGAGTTGATGATGAGTAGCCTCTTCCAGTACGGGGCGATGACCGTCAAGTTGATGACGAGCAGCCTCCTCCAGTACAGGGTGATGACCGCCGAGTCGATGACGAGGAGACAGGTGACCGGTTGTAGTTATTTTATGTTATATTCTGAGTTTCATGTATGTACTTGTACAGTTTTTGAGTTTTACCGATGGCCATTATATATTTGATCTATATATTTGATTTGGATTACTATTTGAATGGTGAATTGTATGATATTTGCTTGTTATTTGATGGTTGTTATTAATTTATAATAGGTGTATGTTTATATTTGTAAATGAACAGGGAAATTTTGAAATTCTAAAAAAAAATTCAAAATATATATAGTCATTGCCGATGGGGATAATGGCGATGGCGGTGCCGTCGCTAATGACATATAACGACAGTCATGAGTAAAATGTCATTGCCGACGGCTATAAAGACATGGCCGATGGGCACTCCATCGGGAATGACTTTTTCACTCAAAAAATTCTTTAAGCCTTTGCCGACAGCCTCGCCGTCGCTCTGTCCGTAAGTATTGACATCGTGCCACTGCCAATGAGCCCGTCGCCAATGATAATGATGCCGACGGCTGCCGACGGGAACCAGGGGCGACGACCTGTGAGGCGACGGTCTTACCGACGGTAGCTACCCTCGCCAATGACCTCAATGCCGACGGTACTATAGTCATAAGTGACGGTAGTGCCCGTCGGCAATGACTGGTTTTTTTGTAGTGTCCGCAAGTACACAAAATGATCAACTTCGTTATACCCAATATTATGCATAATACTAACATGCGCACAACGGCCGAATATACGACCCCAAGGTTCCCTTTATATAAAAGGTTGTTTGTGACGCCCCCAAAATAGGTATACATCACCTATTCTGAGTCGCCAAATGCAATCTTAAGTATACAACATAAGCTGTGAGTTTTAATACAAATATTGTCTTCTAGACAGTATTCAAACTCAAAATAAGTCCTCAATACATTTATTTTCACACTAATTCATAGAATAGTGAGGACTACTAATGCTATCATCTGAACCGTCACTCCATTCCCCGACTAGTCCCCGCTACGTTCTCATTTCCTGAAGAGAACAATGAAAGCAAAAGGGTGAGCTCAACTAGCCCAGTAAGAAATATTATGACTAAGATAATGCAGAATAAATTATCATTAGCCTTCAACAGTGTTAAACTGATAAAATATAACAAACCTCAAGTTTAACTGCAGCGGAACAAGCTATCCATTAAAAGAGTCAAGTAGAGAATAAAATCTACTATCTTTTATGATTTAAAAAGGTTTTTCATCACTTTTATCGCTGAGACTCAGCTTAATAAATAATCCACATCATCCCTGCACTACGGCTAAGGATATTTATTAGTATCACGACCACAAATTATCCATGCACTACGGGCCAAGGATATTCGTGAATTCATCAATGGTCATGATCATGCCAACAACTGTCCATCAATGCACTATGGGCCAATGAGGACTTTTACCACATCATTTGTAACATTACGGTCATGATTACACCGAATAATCCTTGGTCATAATCATACCAAGTCCATCTATGCACTTCAGGCCACATATGACTTTCAACAAAATATAAACATGAGGATGATGACAATGATATAAGAATTCAATAAAACAAGTTCAAGAATTAATTTATCCAAGAACCAATAACGCCCAAATTGTCAACATGATACTGCTTTGTAGAGTAAAATTCAACAATACTCAGAAGAATATTTACATGAAAAGATACTGGATGAAGCGCAAATATCAAGGGTATTCCACTAATTTCATGGAGTATAGAAGCCAAAGCTTTAACCAACTGAGTATAATAGAATATATGAAACTGCAAATGAATTTTCACCCTCCATGAGGTAATCCATGTAGACAGATCATTTCCGCAATTTAATAAGGAATGAATACAAAGGATCATTCACCATGCATGTGGTAATCCATATAGACAGGTTATTCTAACAGGATAATAAAGAATGGAATAACAGAAGAATTCACCATGCATGCGATAGACCGCACAGACAGGTTATTCTAACAGAATAATAAAGAACAGAACCAGGTCATGCATAATCCGCACAGACAGGATGTTCCAACAGAATAATAAAGAACAGAACCAGGTCATGCGTAAACGCACAAACAAGATATTTCGACAGAATAATAAAGAATAGAATAACAAAAGAATTTCACCATGTATGCGATACTTCGCATATACAGGTTATTCCAACAGAATAATAAGAAGTGGAATAACAGAAGAATTTCACCAAGTATAAGGTAGTTCACGTATACAGGTTATTCCAACATAATAATAAAGAATGGAATAACAGAAGTTCTCTTCATGAATACGAAAGAAATAATATCCCTTACCTTACAAGAAACTGGATATAGGAGTAGTGAAGTAGCATAATACTTTTCTTCTTTCTCTCTATAGTTTCTCTCTCTAGAGTTTCAGTGAATTCGTAAGAAATAATGAAGGAATGAGCTTCTATTTATAGGAGAATGGACTGAATAGTAACTAATTCATGAACGGTCCAGATTGATTTACTTTTAAACGGACGGTCCATATTGATTTACTATGCAGTATTAATAAAATATTCTAATAAAATAAAATCTTTTAAATAAAATATAATATATTCTATTTATAATCTAATAAAACGAATAACTTTATAAAAGTAATCTATTTTATATAAAAAAATTTTTTACTATGTAAACACTATGCAGGCACTATGCAAATACTATGCAAAATAGAATATTATATATTCTATTTATAGTCTAATAAAACAAATAACTTTATAAAAGTATTCTGTTTTATATAAAAAGATTTTTTAACTATGCAAATACTATGCAGATACTATGCAAACACTATGCATAATAAAATATCATATATTCTATTTGTAGTCTAATAAAATAAATAACTTTATAAAAGTATTCTGTTTCATATAAAAAGTTTTCTGTTTTATTACATTTATAATAATAATAAAACACAACTTATCACCTTTATTATAATTCACAATATTAATCGACCAGGTCATTCTCAGGAAAGAGGGGGCTTTCCAATAAGGATTTCTCCCTATTGGCGCGCAATTAAGTGACCAAACCTCTCCTTGGCAGAACTTTTAGACATCGTTAATATTAGAAATAATAATATTAATAACTCTGTCATCTCAATTATTGATTTAATAACATATAAACTATCGATAATAATTGAATCAAATAACGTGAAATACTATGCAATAATTATTGTAGCAATAATTGAACAAAACTGAGTGACTTCTCACGTAAGCATAAATAATTAATACCGCGTGCTACTATGTAACCACGCGTATTACTGTACTTTTACTACTGAGTAGTTCAACAGTTTTAACGGTAAAACTTCCGCCGTTATTTTCATAAAAATATTTTTGTCATTTTCTCAATCCGATAATAATTCCGTTGTGGGGTCCACCAATGATTATACCGTCGTACGGATATTCCCTTATAAAAAGAATATTCCCCGACCAATCAACTATTATACAAAAACTTGCATACTTTTTAAAATTTATAAATATTACCCGCAACTATAACATTATCTCAAATCCACACCATAATTTTGAAAAAAATATTTCGAGAAAATTAAATCTTTATTCGTAAAATTTGGAATTTTACAATCTCCCCTCCTTATGAAATTTCGCCCTCAAAATTTACGTACGTACCTGGTATGCCAAACAAATGAGGACACTTCACCAGATTCTAACTCATGAGGTATAACCTTTGAGTGTAAAATATATTTCAAGATTTTAATAGGTACATCTTCATACGTTAAATTATCCGCTATCTCGTCCGGTTCTTAAATTAATAATATGGTTCGGGTTGTCCACATATTTACGTAACATCGATACGTTAAAAATGTTATGAATACGCGACATACTTGGCGGTAAAACGAGTCTATAAGCCACAGTTCCTACTCAATCGAGGATTTCAAATGGGACAATTAAATCGAGGGTTGAGATTTCCTCTCTTCATCGACTCTTACTTCTAGAATAACGCCTTCTTGAACCTTCTTCTTCGTATTCATCAGCTCCGGGTCTGTAACTTTAGCAGCTTTAACATTATCGACTAAAGTTGGTTCTAATCATCTATTCGTTATCTTCACGTAGGTTCGTATATTCGCACTCGTAAATGCATACGATCTTCTACTCAACACGTCAGCTACCACGTTCGCTTGTCCACGATGGTATTGAATGGTATTATCGTAATCTTTCAACAGCTCGAGCCAACGTCTTTGGTGCATAATACGTTTGTTTTAGTTGAAGAAATATTTAAGGGTTTTAGAAATGGATTTTGTACTGGGGTCAATACAAAATTTGATTTCACGCTCTAGGGGTAGGCTAAGAAGTCTTCAAGAATACGCCAGAAAATTTATTAACAATAGAAATATCATTCAAAACTGTGACCCTCATCCAAGACTTGGATAACACGTCACTTTGATACCTATCAACTTGCCACCGTTATTCATGACATCTCCTACGGAAAGTTTGGCTTTGGTGCATTCCACACAAGGAAGTTACCTGATAAAAGGCTCGGGGCTCTTTACTTATTGTAACGACCCCAAAATAGGTCCATTCCATCCAACCCATTCTGAGTCGCCAAATACATGGTACAGAAAATAACTACAACTTTATTACAACAATTGTTGTATAAAATATAATAACACATATGCTGTGAGTTTGGATACAAATATATACCAAATGTGACACATGTCCCAACCGTGGACAGCACCTCACAGTGGCACCTTACATAAAGGTATAGTCAAAGACTGTTTTAGAAATTAGAATATTTGGGAAGTGCTCAAGGAAACCTTGGTACATAGGAGGCCATGCTTCTAGGTTGTGATAGATATCATATGGCCACAGAATTATCCTTGGTTGATCCAATAGACCCCAAAAAAAATGAGAAGATTACTATCATATTCTTCCCAATGGTGAGTCTTCTTTTGACATATCATTATCTCCACTGTCTCTAATTGAGAATTATACCCCAAACAAACACCAAGATTATATAGGTAGTGCTCGTAGATATACTCTGCAAGTGGATGTGCACAACCCTGCCTTATGATGACACGAGGTTATATGTCGTTAGACATCTTGTATGATAGTGGAAAAACACCCTTCCAACGTTGGGTTCGCCTCACCCTATTTGATTCACCAAATATAACTACTGAATGACGACCACCGTTCTATTTCCCTGTTACCCCCGCTCGACCCAGCTACACTCTTATTACCTGAAAGGAATTATGAAACAGAAGGGTGAGCACAACTAGCCCAGTAAAGAATATCATGTCTAAATATAATTAAATTATCAATAGCCTTCATCAGTAATAAATCAGAGATTTAGAACATATGGTAGATGATAAAACTTCTCAACCATAGTTACAGTGGAACGAGCAATCCATTAGAAGAGTTAAATAGACTATAAAGTCTATTATTTTCTCCACGTTAAAAGTCCACCAACAATGTTTTATCCCTGTAACATCAATTAACAATTCTTGTCCACAATCACATGTATAACTCATAATCGTAATTGTAGTTCTAAATTCCTTTTCCCATCCAAGACAAAGATAATTTTTATCACCTGAAACATCAAACATCATGGTTATACCAAATCACAGTTTATGTTCATAATCATACTAATAAATTCATCTCTGCACTACATGCCAACGATATTCGTCAACAGTTCATCTTTGCACTACTGGCCAAAGATATTCAACAACAGATCATCTTTGCACTACGGACCAAAGATATTCATCAATAATTCATCTTTACACTACAAGCCAAAGATATTCCTCAATAGTTCATATTTGCACTACAGGCCAAATATATTCATATCTCAAAGAAATATATAATCATTTCAGAATTTATATACACCATAATTATAACCATGTTAATCAATTCATCTTTACACTTAAGCTAAAGATATTCAATTATAAATTCAATGGTCATGATCATACCAGTTAACAATTCATCTTTGCACTACAGGCCAAAGACATTCCTCAGTCACGATCATACCAATAATTTACCCATCTTTACACTCAAGTGAAAGCGAAATTCAACATCAGGGTTATAAAAATGTTATATATGATAATACAAACAATATGATCAACAACTGTATTTATTTTCGAGAGCAACAATCATAAATCAACGATAATTTGGTCAGAAAAAGAAACCAATTTTTGTCGTGAATAGTACCCGTGAATAGTAACTCGTGAATAGTAACTCGTGAATAGTAACTCATGAATAGTAACTCGTGAATAGTAACTTATGAATAGTAACTCATGAATAGTACTCTGTATTCGTACATAGTACCGTATACGTAAATAATGTCATATACGTAAATAGTGCCATATACATGAATTGTGCCGTATACGTGAATAGTAACCCCGACTCAAAAAGTTCCAAATTTGATAAAAAGTTCATACCAATATTTCGGTATAATGATATTAAAGAAAATATCATTTTAAGAAGAATATAACACCCCTTACTATCCCTTAAAATCCCTTACCTCAAAAGAGCGGTATTTCTGACCGGAATGTAAAGCCGAAGGAACCTTGCACTGAATAGCAACTCTCAAAGTATCTAAAAACTCACAAAATATGCTTCATAATATAGAGAGGGAAAGATAAAAAATTTATGTTTCTGGTGTGATTTTCAATTCTAACTTAGCCCTCTATTTATAGGAAAATATTAGCACGCCGAAGCAGACTTGACCTGTAACCTGATGGCTTTACCTGCTACTATTCCCACCCATCACATTTGAATAAAAATTTCAGCACATTTTTTCACCAACCAAGAGTGGGGCCCACCAATTCTAGAATTTTCTACCAAAATTATTAACTCCGAAAATTCAACAATTTTTGAACCAGTCATCTCGTAAAATTCATAACAAATCATACGTTCATTTTTAACGGTTCAAAATTTATGGACATATACTCAACTTATATATGTATAACATATCCAAAAATCACAACGATCCAACGGTCGGATTAAAAATTATAACCACTGCAAAATATCTCAAAAATCTTAATTTAAATTTCAGTACCTCCATTCCGACAAAAATACAGATAAAATACATCAACATTAACTCCTTCTTTTTTTAACCACAAAAATATTTCCCTCATTTATATCCACATAAAATAAATATTTCCTTATCATATGAATCAATAATTAATTATTCACAAATAATATTACAGAATCACATTTATGACAACCAGGCCGTTCCCAAGAAAGAGGGGGCTTTCCAATAAGAATTTCTCCTTACTGGCGTGCAATTAGATAACCAAACCTCTCCTTAGACAGAACTTTCTAAATATTGCCAATAATGTTATCTAATAATATTATTCAAATAATATGAATTATTGATCTGATAATGGGAAATACTGTGCAGTGACAATTATTGAGCAACAATAATATAAAATTTTAACGTAGCAATTATTGAATCAATAAAATAAAATATTGAACAGTAATTATTGTAACAATTATTGAGTAGTGCCTTCTTACATAAGAATCAATAATTTCAAAAATACTGTGCAATATCGTGTGCTACTGTGCAATAACCCCTATTACTGTATTTTAACCACCGGGTATTCCAACAGTGTTAACGGTAACAACTACGCCGTTATTTGTAAAAACTCAAATTTGTCGTTATCTTCATCCGACCGTTTTTCGTTATGGGGCCCACAAATAGATGCGCCGTCGTACGAATATTCCCCGACAACAATGATTATTTTATAACCACTTGTTTATTTTGAAAAATTTCACATTTCACCCATAACTTTAACTTTTTATCAATTTAACCATTTACTGAATTGTAATTATAAGAAAAATTGAATACTTTTATTTCATAAAATTCGGGGTCTTACAATCTCCCCTCCTTATGAAATTTCGTCCCCGAAATTTACGTACCTGGTATTTTAAATAGTTGAAAATACCTTCCTTTCATTTCAGATTCTGTCTTTCCTGTCATCATAATTTTTCCATTGCTCATCCCCTATATCTCAAATATCATTCTAGAATATAGCTTCAAAACAAGGGTTAATTGAACAAATAAACATATCACATAATATCCCGATATTATGACTGACCAACAAATAAGCTTAGGTAGGACACACTAGCGAAGGATTTACTCATCTCTCCCCTCCTAGTTCTATTTCCCGATCTCCGCCAAAGATCATATCCCTAAGCTCTGATACCAAAATGTAACGACCCCAAAATAGGTCCATTCCATCCAACCCATTCTGAGTCGCCAAATACATGGTACATAAAACAACTACAACTTTATTAATACAATTGTCGTATAAAATACAACAACACATATGCTGTGAGTTTGGATACAAATATATACCAAATGTGACACATGTCCCAACCGTGGACAGCACCTCACAGTGGCACCTTACATAAAGGTATAGTCAAAGACTGTTTTAGAAATTAGAATCTTTGGGAAGTACTCAAGGAAACCTTGGTACATGGGAGGCCATGCTTCTAGGTTGTGATATATATTATATGGCCACAGAATTATCCTTGGTTGACCCAATAGACCCCAAAGAAAAACGAGAATATTACTATCATATTCTTCTCAAGGGTGAGTCTTTTCTTGACATATCATTATCTCCACTGTCTCTAATTGAGAATTATATCCCAAACAAACACCAAGATTATATAGGTAGTGCTCGTAGATATACTCCGCAAGTGGATGTGCACAACCCTGCCTTATGATGACACGAGGTTGTATGTCGTTAGACATCTTGTATGATAGTGGCAAAACACCCTTCCAACGTTGGGTTCACCTCACCCTATTTGATTCACCAAATATAACTAATAAATGACGACCACCGTTCTATTCCCCTGTTACCCCCGCTCGACCCAGCTACACTCTTATTACCTGAAAGGAATTATGAAACAGAAGGGTGAGAACAACTAGCCCAGTAAAGAATATCATGTCTAAAGATAATTAAATTATCAATAGCCTTCATCAGTAATAAATCAGAGATTTAGAACATATGGTAGATGATAAAACTTCTCAACCATAGTTGCAGTGGAACGAGCAATCCATTAGAATAGTCAAATAGACTATAAAGTCTATTATCTTCTCCACGTTAAAAGTCCACCAATAATGTTTTATCCCTGTAACATAAATTAACAATTCTTGTCCACAATCACGTGTATAACTCATAATCGTAATTGTAGTTCTAAATTCCTTTTCCCATCCAGGACAAAGATAATTTTTATCACCTGAAACATCAAACATCATGGTTATACCAAATCACAATTTATGTTCATAATCATACTAATAAATTCATCTCTGCACTACAGGCCAACGATATTCGTCAACAGTTCATCTTTGCACTACTGGCCAGAGATATTCAACAACAGGTCATCTTTGCACTACGGGCCAAAGATATTCATCAACAATTCATCTTTGCAGTACAGGCCAAAGATATTCCTCAACAGTTCATATTTGCACTACAGGCCAAATATATTCATATCTCAAAAAAATATATAATCATTTCAGAATTTATATACACCATAATTATAACCATGTTAATCAATTCATCTTTACACTTAAGTTAAAGATATTCAATTATAAATTCAATGGTCATGATCATACCAGTTAACAATTCATCTTTGCACTACAGGCCAAAGACATTCTTCAGTCACGATCATACCAATAATTTACCCATCTTTACACTCAAGTGAAAGAGAAATTCAACATCAGGGTTATAAAAATGTTATATATGATAATAAAAACAATATGATCAACAACTGTATTTATTTTCGAGAGCAACAATCATAAATCAACGATAATTTGGTCAGAAAAAGAAACTAATTTTTGTCGTGAATAGTACCCGTGAATAGTAACTCATAAATAGTAACTCGTGAATAGTAACTCATGAATAGTAACTCGTGAATAGTAACTCATGAATAGTAACTCATGAATAGTACTCTGTATTCGTACATAGTACCGTATACGTAAATAATGTCATATACGTAAATAGTGCCATATACATGAATTGTGCCGTATACGTGAATAGTACCGTATACGTGAATAGTAACCCCGACTCAAAAAGTTCCAAATTTGATAAAAAGTTCATACCAACATTTCGGTATAATGATATTAAAGAAAATATCATTTTAAGAAGAATATAACACCCCTTACTATCCCTTAAAATCCCTTACCTCAAAAGAGCGGTATTTCTGACCGCAATGTAAAGCCGAAGGAACCTTGCACTGAATAGCAACTCTCAAAGTATCTAAAAACTCTCAAAATATGCTTCATAATATAGAGAGGGAAAGATAAAAAATTTATGTTTCTGATGTGATTTTCAATTCTAACTTAGCCCTCTATTTATAGGAAAATATTAGCACGCCGAAGCAGACTTGACCTGCAACCTGATGGCTTTACCTGCTACTATTCCCACCCACCACATTTGAATAAAAATTTCAGCACATTTTTTCACCAACCAAGAGTGGGGCCCACCAATTCTAGAATCTTCTACCAAAATTATTAACTCCGAAAATTCAACAATTTTTGAACCAGTCATCTCGTAAAATTCATAACAAATCATACGTTCATTTTTAACGGTTCAAAATTTATGGACATATACTCAACTTATATATGTATAACATATCCAAAAATCACAACGATCCAATGGTCGTATTAAAAATTATAACCCTCGCAAAATATCTCAAAAATCCTAATTTGATTTTTAATACCTCCGTTCCGACAAAAATACAGATAAAATACATCAACATTAACTCCTTCTTTTTTTAACCACAAAAATATATCCCTAATTTATATCCACATAAAATAAATATTTCCTTATCATATGAATCAATAATTAATTATTCACAAATAATATTACAGAATCACATTTATGACAACCAGGCCGTTCCCAGGAAAGAGGGGGCTTTCCAATAAGAATTTTTCCTTACTGGCGCGTAATTAGATGACCAAACCTCTCCTTAGGCAGAACTTTCTAGACATTGCCAATAATGTTATCTAATAATATTATTCAAATAATATGAATTATTGATCTGATAATGGGAAATACTGTGTAGTGACAATTATTGAGTAACAATAATATAAAATTTTAACGTAGCAATTATTGAATCAATAAAAGAAAATATTGAACAGTAATTACTGTAACAATTATTGAGTAGTGCCTTCTTACGTAAGAATCAATAATTTCAAAAATACTGTGCAATACCGTGTGCTACTGTGCAATAACCTGTATTACTATATTTTAACCACCAGGTATTCCAACAGTGTTAACGGTAATAACTACGCCGTTATTTGTAAAAACTCAAATTTATCGTTATCTTCATCCGACCGTTTTTCGTTATGGGGCCCACAAATAGCTGCGCCGTCGTACGAATATTCCCCGACAATAATGATTATTTTATAACTACTTGTTTATTTTGAAAAATTTTCACATTTCACCCATAACTTTAACTTTTTATCAATTTAACCATTTACTAAATTATAATTATAAGAAAAATTGAATACTTTTATTTCATAAAATTCGGGGTCTTACACTTATGGCTTGATATAATAGTGATTGACTTTAGTGGTTTGGTTGCTTGAATTCGTATGATAGGTTGGTTAAGAATATGAAAGCTAACAATCTTACGAAAAGCATGATGAGTAGTTAACCAATCGATTACTAAAATCACATCAAATGCAAGTATTTTCAAAGAGATAAGATCGACAACTAACGTGAGGGTATAGATTTGAATCAAATAAGATTTATAAACAGTAGAGGTAACGAAGGTTTCTCCTAACGGAGTTTCAACTGATAAGTCAAAGTCTAATTTCTCCGGAGTCAAATTTAAACGTTGAGCGCAAGCAAGAGAGATAAAAGAAATGGGTAGAACCGATATCTAATAAGGTATAGACTTCGCAAGAATTTATATTTAACTAACCCGTGATAACTTCGTTCGTGTTCCTCGTCACAAAAAAACGCTCTCTCTTAAACTATCGATTTTAACTTGTCTGGGACATCCTTTGGCGTCACCATCCCAGCTAGACTTGACTTTGCTATAGAGTACATTCCACCCTTACTTGCTTCGTCACATTCCTAATCCATGATTCGAATCATTACTCTCTGATCCATATCGAATTGGGGTTGACCGCTCTGCACAGGGTAATTCCGAATTCGATGTTGGATTCTCCCAATTGTTGTCCAAAAAGTAAAATCCATTTCTTCTATTTTGGCCTTATTAGATCGGACGTCTTTTTCTACAAAATCTACGCGCCGTGCGGCTTTTACCCATTCATCATCTATTCTCCTTCATTCAGTTATTTCTTCTTTCATCAGAACTTTGATCATAGCATTCTCAGATTTCAGCTCTAATATCTTATACTCTGCCAAAGAGTGCTTCTGTTCAAGCATCACACATCAGGTAACACAATTTTGAATGGTTACATCTCTTTGCTCCACGACTGCCTGTCATTCTTCAGCCTGCTCTTCTAACTCATGAATACGATTATGTAATTCTAAATTTCGATCATAAAATTATTCCACTAAATTCTCCTTAGGTTCGTCTTCTTCCTCATTCTCAGCTGCTACCTCTGCGACTAGCTCGGGTGCAATTATTAGTTCTTCACTCACCACATGGATATCTCTAATTTCTTTTTCGTCTGACATCACATTAACATAGTTGGTGATTAAAGGTGTCTCAACTGTCTCATTCACTCCATTGTTAACATTTTCAGCTGCCATTTCAAACACTGCCACAAAACAAAGGTTAATTAACATATCACATATTATCCCTATACTCTGACCGACTAATTAAATGCCAAATAAACTTAGGTAGGTCATACTAGCGAAGGAATTCCCCGTATCTCCCCTCATAGTTCTTGTCTCACATCTTAGCCAGGGATCATATCCCTAAGCTTTGATACCAATTGTGATGCCCCCAAAATAGGTATACATTACCTATTCTGAGCCGCCAAATACATGGTATAGAATACAAATACAATCTTAAATATACAACATGAGCTGTGAGTTTTAATACAAATATTATCTTCTAGACAGTATTCAAACTCAAAATAAGTCCTCAATACATTTATTTTCACACTATTTTATAGAATAGTGAGGACTACTAATGCTATCATCTGAACCGTCACTCCGTTTCCCGACTAGTCCCCGCTACGTTCTCATTTCCTGCAGAGAACAATGAAAGCAAAAGGGTGAGCTCAATTAGCCCAATAAAAAATATTATGGCTAAGATAATGCAGAATAAATTATCATTAGCCTTCAACAGTGTTAATCTGATAAAATATAACAAACCTCAAGTCTAACTGCAGCGGAACAAGCTATCCATTAAAAGAGTCAAGTAGAGAATAAAATCTACTATCTTTTATGATTTAAAAAGGTTTTTCATTACTTTTATCGCTGAGACTCAACTTAATAAATAATCCACATCATCCCTGCACTACGGCTAAGGATATTTATTAGTATCACGATCACAAATTATCCATGCACTACGGGCCAATGATATTCGTGTATTCATCAATGGTCATGATCATGCCAACAACTGTCCATCAATGCATTATGGGCCAATGAGGACTTTTACCACATCATTTATAACATTACGGTCATGATTACATTGAATAATCCCTGGTCATAATCATACCAAGTCCATCTATGCACTGCATGCCACATATGACTTTCAACAAAATATAAACATGAGGATGATGACAATGATATAAGAATTCAATAAAACAAGTTCAAGAATTAATTTATCTAAGAATCAATAACGCCCAAATTGTTAACATGATACTGCTTTGTAGAGTAAAATTTAAGAATGCTCAGAAGAATATTTACATGAAAAGATACTGGATGAAGCGCAAATATCAAGGATATTCCACTAATTTCATGGAGTATAGAAGCCAAAGCTTTAACAAACTGAGTATAATAGAATATATGAAACTGTAAATGAATTTTCGCCCACCATGAGGTAATTTATGTAGACAGATCATTTCCACAATTTAATAAGGAATGAATACAAAGGATCATTCACCATGCATGTGGTAATCCACATAGGCAGGTTATTCCAACAGAATAATAAAGAATGGAATAACAGAAGAATTCATCATGCATGCGATAGACCGCACAGACATGTTATTCCAACAAAATAATAACGAACGGAACCAGGTCATGCATAATCCGCACATACAAGATGTTCTAGCAGAATAATAATGAACGGAACCAGGTCATGCGTAAACGCACAGACAGGATATTCTGACAGAATAATAAAGAATGGAATAACAAAAGAATTTCACCATGTATGCGGTACTTCGCATATACAGGTTATTTCAATAGAATAATAAGGAATGGAATAACAGAAGAATTTCACCATGTATAGGGTAGTTCACGTATACAGGTTATTCCAACATAATAATAGAGAATGGAATAACAGAAGTTTTCTTCATGAATACGAAAGAAATAATACCCCTTACCTTAGAAGAAACTGGATATAGCAGTAGTGAAGTAGCAGAATACTTTTTTTCTTTCTCTTTATAGTTTCTCTCTCTAGAGTTTTAGTGAATTCGTAAGAAATAATGAAGGAATGAGCTTCTATTTATAGGAGAATGGACTGAATAGTAACTAATTCATGAACGGTCCAGATTGATTTACTTTTAAACGGACGATCCATATTGATTTACTATGCAGTATTAATAAAATATTCTAATAAAACAAAATCTTTAAATAAAATATAATATATTCTATTTATAATCTAATAAAACGAATAACTTTATAAAAGTATTCTGTTTTATATAAAAAGATTTTACTATGTAAACACTATACAGGTACTATACAAATACTATGTAAATACTATGCATAATAGAATATTATATATTCTATTTATAGTCTAATAAAACAAATAACTTTATAAAAGTATTCTGTTTTATATTAAATAATTTTTTACTTTGCAAACACTATGTAGACACTATACATAATAGAATATCATATATTCTATTTATAGTCTAATAAAACAAATAACTTTATAAAAGTATTCTGTTTTATATAAAAAGTTTTCTGTTTTATTACATTTATAATAATAATAAAACACAACTTATCACCTTTATTATAATTCACAATATTAATCGACCAGGTCGTTCCCAGGAAAGAGGGGGCTTTCTAATAAGGATTTTTCCCTATTGGCGCGCAATTAGGTGACCAAACCTCTCCTTGATAGAACTTCTAGACATCGTTAATATTACAAATAATTATATTAATAACTCTGTCATCTCAATTATTGATTTAATAACATAAAAAATATCGACAATAATTGAATCAAATAACGTGAGATACTATGCAATAATTATTGTAGCAATAATTGAACAAAACTGAGTGACTTCTCACGTAAGCATAAATAATCAATACCGTGTACAACTATCTAACCACGCCTATTACTGTACTTTTACTACCGAGTAGTTCAACAGTTTTAACGGTAAAACTTCCGCCGTTATTTTTATAAAAATATTTTTGTCATTTTCTCAATCCGACAATAATTTCGTTGTGGGGTCCACCAATGATTGTACCGTCGTACGGATATTCCCCGATAAAAAGAATATTCCCCGACCAATCGACTATTATACAACAACTTGCATACTTTTCAAAATTTATAAATATTACCCATAACTATAACATTATCTCAAATCCACACCATAATTTCGAAAAAAATATTTCGAGAAAATTAAATCTTTATTCGTAAAATTTGGGATTTTACATTATTCTTCTCAGTCTTATAACCAGAATTCGAATCACATCAACGAAATACTATGATTTCAATCTCTAATCGCTTTCTTGATCTAGCCGAAAGAATTGGCATTGACCTGTCAATAATAATTGAGTTCTCTTCTTGAACCTATCAAGTTTCAATAAATGTTTGTCTTGCCAGAACAATTAGCTAAGACATATCTCAACACGATTCGACAATAGACAGAAATCAACTGTACTATTTTCAATCAATAATAACTTCTACAGATTTGAATAACCAATAACAGTTATTCCCCAAGTATATTCTCAAATCAATAATTCAATTTGAATTAATAAACATGCACTAACTGCGAATAATCAACAAAAGTTCTCAGATGTGGCATAATCAGCAATAATTATCCACCAATATATTTGAAAAGATATAACTCGAGATTGAGTTAAGGAAACATGCCTTATGTGTTGATTACTACTACACAATATACTTATTTGCGTTCGGAAGACCTATAATCAACAATATCAATCTCACAATTAGCACAACAAATCACAACACATAACATTGTAATTTATAGTTAATATATCTCCTAGACACATCATCATATAGTCACATAAATGTTTATAACCTATATAAACACTTCTCAAGTCTAACTAGTTCGGTTTGGTTGGACTTCAGTCTTATCTCGGTGTCCTGGTCACCCTATCCGATAATTAACACATTTATTGTCAACTAAACTCGGTCTCAAAGCTTCAATATTATTTTAGATAAGTCATATATCGTTTATAATATTTTTCGAAAGCTTTTAATAATTTTCAAACAATTATTATATTTTATAATAATTTTTCAAACACCGAAATCATTTTTAAATGATTTAAATACTGTATAACGCCATCATCATTAATATTTAATTAATATTAAAATATTAATGAAATACTTGTAAAAATATTAAAGTTATTAATAATAACTCAAAATATTTTTAAATCACCAATATTCTCCTTAAAATTTTTTTAAAACATTTAAAATTATTTTTAAACAATTACCATTAATATTTAAATATTAATGTATTTCTCATTAAAAAATTAAAATTCATTAATTATAACTTAAAATATTTTTAAATCACTTATATCATTTTTAAATGATTTTTAAAATCAATAAAACTATTTTTAACTCATTTATTTAATATAATAATTAAATAAATCTAATATCATTAATATTAAATTATTAATGAAATTTTCCCAAAAATATTAAAAGTTACATTTTATAACTAAAAATATTTTTAAACACTTTATTCTTATTTAAAATAATTTGTATAATATTAAAATTATTTTTCTATAATTTATTTAATATACTAATTAAATAAATTAAATATCATTAATATTCAAATAAATATAAATATTAATAAAAAATATCCCAAATTATCAAAAGTTAATTGTCATAACTTAAAATAATTTTTAAAACTAATTTTGTAATTTTTAGAAATTTATTTCTATTTTTAAGCATTTTCCAGAAATTAGAAAAACTAAATTAATTAAATCCGTCGCTAAAGGCTTTAGCGACGCTTTCTATCACTGTTGGTGTTCTTGAGCCTTAAGAACACTGACAAGCAGTTCTCAAGGGCCTCACTTTGACCATTTCTAATTCTTAGCCTTTGTTGTTTCTAGGCTAGCTAGGGCATTGATCTTGTAGTGTTTATGTAACACTACAAGTATCAACAACAATCTGGGTCATATAATCACACATCATGAAGATCCAGGCCTTCAAAGTTTCTGTCAGACACAATCTGTATTTTTTGGGTTACCCAGAAACCCAGACAATTTCGAGGTACCACTTTGTGGCTCGATTTTCTCTAAGGTCTGGTCATCAATTTGGTGTTTGAGTGCGTCAAACATGTAGTCCTCATGTCAAGGAACATTTATATAACTCTAGATCAAACCAACTACATCATACACACAAGATTTGAACCGGTCAAAACATGTCAGAAAGCATGTTCATACGGTTTCTGGAAATTCCAGAAAACAGAAATCGTGATTAGATGAGCTACTTTGACCATCCACTACTTCGATCCTGTTTGTTGTTTATGGGATCTAAAGGCATGAATCTATAGTCCATCTAATAGGCTATAGCTTGTATATAACAACACACACAAATTACTTAACATCTGACTGATTTGTGCTTTGCAAAACCTTATTAGACACTGATAACGATTTCTGGGTTACCCATAAACCACTTGGTCATGGTCGGTCAACTGACTTTGACCATTAATAACTTGTAATCTGAACATGGAATGTCCATGATTCCACTTCCAGATTACAGTCCTCATGGCATACTACAAATCTAAAACTTAAAACAGAACAAATCATTAATAGGGAAGGATCTATAGCCTCTAACATATGCTTGTCAGACAACAAATTAGGGTTCATGGTAGTTTTCAAAAACTTGGTTTTTAAAGCATTTTTGATGCTATGGATCTATGATATAACATCATAGCATGTATTAAAACACAAGAACACAATTTTTGTCTTAGCATGTAAGATCAAAAATCAAGTTAGGATTTATACCTTCTAGTTCAAGCTTTTATCCTTGATCTCTTCTACTGATTTTGATGATCTAGGGGCTTGGTTAGTGACTGAATCACTTTAATATTTCGTGGGTTTGGAGAGATAGAAGTTTGGTTGAGAGCTTGAGAGCCAATAAGCCAAGTTTGTGAACTTTCTCTCTCTTTGATCTTACAAATACTTGATACAATGAATGTATAAGTTGCTAGGTGGCACTCTAGATCAGATTTGGTGAGATATTTGATCACATGGTCTTATCCAAGATGTGAGTCACTAAATCTTGCAATATCTCTTTACTTATAACTTAAGTAAAGGGGTATTTTGGTCTTTTCGCCCTCAAAAGGGTATTTTCATAATTTCTTTCATAAATTTAAGGGTATTCTAGTCATTTGACAAAACTTCTCCTAATTCTCACCCTTAGGGTTTGATAATCTCAATTAGGGTTTAGGATTCTCGAATTTAAAATTAGGATTTTTTGACATTTGATTAGGGTTCCTAGTTATGCATTAGGGTTCCTTAATCATAGATTAGGGTTTCTAATCCCTCATTAGGGTTTACTAAGTTTATACCCTATCCAATCAATCATTGATCATAAATTCTATACAGCACAAACATAAATTCATCAATATAATTATTATAATTGTATTTTCTATCGAATTCCTATCTGTAACTAGGGTTAAGGTTTCTATTCTCTGTTAAGCACATCTGTGCTCATATTTCTCAGTCAATACACAATTTGACCACTTCGCTAAACTCGTATCACAGATACACAACACAATATTGATAGTAAATATCAATATTAAATAAATAAAAAATTTATTCGTAAAATTTCGAATTATTCAAAATTCTGGGTTCTCACAGTTATTGGAGTAGTGATTCGAGAAAATCCTTTCACGAATCTCCAATAATAAGCAACTAAGCCTAGAAAGTTACTGTGACGCCCCCAAAATTAGGTATACATCACCCATCTTGGGTCGTCAGATACATAGTACAAAATACAAATACAACTTACTAATACAACTGTCGTGTACAATACGACAAAACATAAACTGTGAGTTTGAATACAAATATTATCTTCTAGAGAGTATTCATACTCAAAAGGAGTCCTCATTACATTTATTAACACACCATTACATAGAATAGTGAGGACTACTAACTAATACTATCATTCGGACCATCACTCCGTTCCCCGACTTGCCCCAGCTACGTTCTCATTTCCTGAAGAGAACAGTGAAAGAAAGGGTGAGCTCAACTAGCCCAGTAAGAAATATTATGACTAAGATAATGCAGAATAAATTATCATTAGCCTTCAACAATGTTAAACTGATAAAATATAATAGACATCAAGTTTAACTGCAGCGGAACAAGCAATCCATTAAAAGAGTCAAGTAGAAAATAAACTCTACTATCTTTTATGATTTAAAAGATTTTCCAACACTGTGATCGCTGAGACTCAGCTTAATAAAATAATTCACATCATCGAATCACCCCTGCACTACGGCCAAGGATATTCGTATATTCATTAATGGTCATGATCATGCCAACAACTGTCCATCAACGCACTACGGGCCAATGAGGACTTTTACCACATCATTTGTAACATTACGGTCATGATTATACCGAATAATCCCTGGTCATAATCATACCAAGTCCATCTATGCACTACAGGCCACAGATGACTTTCAACATTTTATAAACATGAGGATGATGACAATGATATAAGAATTCAATAAAACAAGTTCAAGAATTAATTTATCCAAGAATTAACAACGTCCAAATTGTCAACATGATATTGCTTTGTGGAGTAAAATTCAAGAATACTTAGAAGAATATTTTCATGAAAAGATACTGGATGAACCGCAATTATCAAGGATATTCCACAAATTTCATGGAGTATAGAAGTCAAAACTTAACCAACTGAGTACAATAAAGAATGGAATAACAAAAGAAATCACCATGCATGCGATAGACCGCACAGACAGGTTATTCCAACAGAATAATAAATAATGGAACCAGGTCCGGCGTAAAACACACAGACAGGATGTTCCAACAGAATAATAATAAAAACGGAACCAGGTCCGGTGTAAAACACACAGATAGGATGTTCCAACAGAATAATAATAAAAACGGAACCAGGTCCGGTGTAAAACACACAGACAGGATGTTCCAACAGAATAATAATAAAAACGGAACCAGGTCCGGTGTAAAACACACAGACAGGATGTTCCAACAGAATAATAGAAGAATGTCACCAAGTATAGGGTAGACCGCGTATACAGGTTATTCCAACAGAATAATAAGAAATGGAATAACAACAGTTCTCTTCATGAATAAGAAAGAATAACACCCCTTACCGTTTTAAAGACGAGCTAAAATAAGGAAGTAGTTAAGTAGCAGAATGCTCTTCTTCTCTCTCTCTATAGTTTCTCTCTATAGTTTCTCTCTCTAGAGTTCAGTGAATTCGTAAGAAATAATGAAGGAATGAGCTGCTATTTATAGAAAAATAGAATGCATAGTAACTAATCCATGAACGGTCCAGATTGATTACTTTAATCTGACGGTCCATATTTAAAGAAAAATCTTTTAAATAAAATATAATATATTCTATTTATAGAATAACTTTAATAAAGTATTCTGTTTTATATAAAAAGATGTTTCTGTTTTAGTACGTTAATAATACGAATAAAACAAAACGTCATTATCGCTAAATAATTCATATTATTAACTGACAATAATTGAATCAAACTGAGTGACTTCTCACATAAGCATTAATAATCAATACCGTGTGCTACTATGCAACCACACATATTACTGTACTTTTACTACTGAGTAGTTCAACAGTAACAATGGTAAAATTTTCGCCGTTATTTTTAATAAAATATTTTTGTCGTTTTCTCAATCCGACAATAATTCTGTTGTGGGGTCCACCAATGATTGTGTCGTTGTACGAATATTCCCTGTTAAAACGAATATTCCCCGACCAATCGAATATTATATAACAACTTGCGTACTTTGCAAAATTTATAAATATTACCCACAACTATAACATTATATCAAATTAACTCCATAATATTCAAAAATGTCATTTATAGAAAATTTATCTTTATTTATAAAAGTTGGGGTCTTACAACCTCCCCTTCTTATGAAATTTCGCCCTCGAAATTAGGGTACGTACCTGGTATGTCGAAGAGGTAAGGATACCTTGATTTCATTTCAGATTCTAACTCCCAAGTCATTTCCTCAACATCGTGGTTTCTCCACAAAACTTTGACTTGAGGTATAACCTTGGAGCGTAGAATATGTTCCTTCTTATCCAAGATTTGAACAGGAACTTCTTCATACGTCAAATCTTCCGCTATTTCATCCGGTTCTAACTCAATAATGTGGTTCGGGTCTTCCACATATTTGCGTAACATGGATATGTGAAAAACGTTATGAACACGAGACATACTTGGCGGTAAAGCGAGTCTATAAGCCACAGTTCCTACTCGATCGAGGATTAAAAATGGACCGATGAATCGAGGATTGAGCTTTCCTCTCTTTCCAAATCTCGTAACTCCTTTCCATGGAACAACATGTAAGAACACATGATCTCCTACATTAAATTCTACGTCCTTCCGATGAAGATCAGCATAACTCTTTTGTCGATTTTGTGAGGTTTTTATACGTTGTCGGATCGTTTGAATCTTTTCTGTAGTCATACGTACCAACTCCGGTCCCAACAACGTTGCTTCACCCACCTCATCCCAGCATACTGGAGAACGACATTTTCTTCTATACAATGCTTCGAATGGAGCCATGCCAATACTTGCTTGATAACTGTTGTTGTAGGAAAACTCCACCAATGGTAAGAACTTGTCCCAACTTCCCTTGAAGTCAAAGACACAGAGTCTTAATAGATCTTCAAGAGTTTGAATAGTCCTCTCTGATTGTCCGTCCGTCTGAGGATGATATGCTGAACTAAATCGTAACTCCGTGCCCATAGCTTTTTGTAAACTAACCCAAAATCGTGAAGTGAATCTTGGGTCTCGGTCAGAAACTATGGATACTGGCATACCATGCAGTCTTACAATCTCGTTTATGTACATACGAGCAAGATGTTCAAGTGTATAAGTTTCTCGTATCGGTAAGAAATGAGCAGACTTGGTCAATCTATCAACAATGACCCAAATCGCATCAATACCTTGAGAAACCCTAGGAAGACCGGTAACGAAATCCATGGTAATGTGCTCCCACTTCCATTCTGGAATTTCAAGTGGTTGCAATGGACCTTTTGGTACTTGATGCTCCGCTTTGACTCGTTGACAAGTTAGACACCTTGAGATAAACAATGCTATCTCTCTCTTCATATTGCTCCACCAAAATGTATGACGAAGATCACGATACATTTTGGTACTTCCAGGATGGATTGCAAACGGTGTGTTGTACGCCTCCATCATGATTTCATACTTTAAATCAGGGTTGTTAGGAACACAAAGTCTGGAGTTGACTCGAAGTATTCCTTCTTCATCGATTCTTGCTTCCGGTATAGCACCTTCTTGCACTTTCTTCTTCATACGCATCAGCTCCAGGTCTGTATCTTGAGCAGCTTTAACTTTATCGATTAAAGTCGGTTCTACTCGTATATTCGCCATCATCACATGGGTCCCTGGAGTCTTTAACTCTATCTCCATCCTTTGCAAATCACACAAAATGGGTCTTTGTGTTGACAATATCGCACTCGTACTTGCATATGATCTTCTACTCAATGCGTCAGCTACCACGTTCGCTTTTCCAGGATGATATTGGTATGATCATAATCTTTCAACAGTTCAAGCCAACGTCGTTGTCGCATGTTGAGTTCCTTTTGAGTGAAGAAATATTTGAGGCTTTTATGATCCGTAAAGATCTCCACCTTCTCCCCATACAAGTAATGCCTCCAAATTTTAAGTGCAAAGACAACAGCTGCCAACTCTAGATCATGAGTAGGATAATTCCTCTCATATTCCTTGAGTTGTCTTGATGCATAGGCTATGACTTTTCCATGTTGCATGAGAACGCATCCCAACCCTTTGCTCGAAGCATCACTGTAGATGACAAATCCCTCCGAGCCAGATGGTATTGTTAGAACAGGTGCTGAAATGAGTCTCCTCTTGAGTTCTTGAAAACTCTGCTCACATTCTTTGCTCCAACCGAACATTGTATCTTTTCGAGTCAGCTGAGTTAATGGAGTAGCGATTCGAGAAAATCCTTCCACAAATCTCCGATAATAACCAGCTAAACCAAGAAAGCTACGTACTTCGGTCACTGATTTGGGTTGCTCCCAGCTTTGAATAGCTTCAATCTTTGCCGGGTCAACCGATATTCCATGACTTGATACTACGTGCCCAAGGAATGCTACCTCTTCCAGCCAGAACTCGTATTTCTTCAACTTGGCATAAAGTTTTTATTCACGAAGCTTTTGGAGTACCAGCCTCAAGTGTTGCTCATGATCTTCACGACTTTTGGAATAAACAAGGATGTCATCGATAAAGACGACCACAAAGTGATCCAAATATTCCTTAAATACCCTGTTCATCATATCCATGAAGGCAGCAGGAGCATTAGTCAATCCAAAAGACATAACTAAGAATTCATAATGCCCATACCGAGTTCTGAAGGCAGTCTTTGGAATATCCTCAGTTCTAACCTTCAGCTGATGATATCCAGAACGAAGATCGATCTTTGAAAAGAATTGTGCTCCTTGCAACTGGTCAAACAGGTCATCAATACGTGGCAATGGGTACCTATTTTTGATGGTGACATGATTCAACTCCCGATAATCAATACAAAGTCGCATACTCCCATCTTTCTTCTTCACGAACAGAACAGGAGCACCCCAAGGAGAAGTACTAGGACGAATAAAACCAATGTCTAACAATTCCTGCAGTTGGGTCTTTAACTCCTGAAGTTCAATAGGAGCCATTCGATATGGGGCTTTGGAAATGGGTTTTGTACCGGGTTCAAGGTCGATACAAAATTCAATTTCACGCTCTGGGGGTAGGCCAGGAAGTTCTTCGGGAAATACGTCAGGAAATTTATTAACAACAGAAATATCATTCAAAGCTGACGTATTTTTATTTAGATCTGTGACATGAGCTAAGAAAGCTTGACATCCGTTTTTCAATAAACGAATAGCTTTATGGCTTGAGATAACAGCGATTGATTTTAATGGTTTGGTTGCTTGAATTCGCATAATAGGTCGATTAGGAATATGAAAGCTAACAACCTTACGAAAATAATTAATTTTTGCATGATGAGTAGTTAACAAATCAATCCCTAGAATCACGTCAAATGCAAGTATTTTTAACGAAATTAGATCGACAGGTAATGTGTGGGTACCAACTTGAACCAAACAAGACTTATAAACCGTGGATGTAATGAAGGTTTCTCCCAATGGAGTTTCAACAGCTAAGTCAAAGTCTAATTTCCCCGGAATCAAATTTAATCGATGAGCGCAAGTAGGAGAAATAAAAGAATGGGTAGAACCGGTATCAAATAAAGTATAGACTTCGTTAGAGTTTATGATAAGCTTACCCGTGATGACCTCATTCAGGTTCCTTGCTTTCTGGGAGTTCACAACAAACGCTCTCCCTTGCACAACCGGTTTTGACTTTTCTGGGACGGCCTTTGGTGCCTCCATCCTAGCTGAATTTGTCTTCGGTAAACGACAAAATCGGGCTAAATGACCTTCTCTTCCACAATTATAACATGCTTTGGACGGCATCGCGCAGTTTGGACTGATGTGCCCCTCCCCTCCGCATTTGAAACATATGATAGGTGGTCGTTCTCCTTCCTTAATGACAGGTGCTGGTGCTGACGTCTTTCCATCATTGTTGAATCTCCTCTTCTTGAAATGCCCATTCTTATTATTTTGGCCCTGATTACCACCGAAGAGGTTACCATTTCTGGCCTGTTGATTCCCTCCACGCTTGTTTTCACCGCTTCGATGACTGCTCTCACTGGTATTATCATTTTGCTGGCTGCTCTCTTTTGGTTGCGTTGTCTCGTTATCGCGCTCCACCAACTGAGCCCTATTTACAACATCTGAATACAAACACAATTTATGAGAAACAAGATGTTGACGTATCTCCGGCTTCAAACCTCTTAAAAACATCCGCGTCATTCTTTCTTCATTATCCACCAGGTGGGACGCAAACCGGGATAACTCCACAAATTTTGCCTCGTACTGCGACACGGTCATATTATTCTGCTCCAATTTGATGAACTCCACCTCCTTCATGTGACGAATACTCTCGGAAAAGTATTTGTCGTTAAACAGCTCTTAGAACTTCTCCCAAGACATCTTCAGTGCGGCAGGTTGAGTACGCTTTATCGATTCCCACCAGTAATCTGCCTCTCCTCGCAACATAAAGGTGGAAAAGGGAACCTTTTGCTCCTCGGAGCAACCCAAGACATCAAATATCTTGGTGATCTGCTTTATCCATGTTTCAGCTACAAGTGGTTTGGGTTCTCCCTTAAACTCCGGTGGTCCCAGCTCCTTAAACTGTTTAGCGGTGACCGCCTGAGAGTTTCCAGTATTTCCACCTACGTTGTGGACAGGAGCCGCTTTCACCTGTTGTTGCATGAATTGCATAAAACCTCTGAAACATTCCATCATTCATCATCTGGTCAGTGTTGTTGTTTGCATGAGGATTGTCACCTTCCTGATGAACATTATCCTGATTATTGATATGTGGTGAATCAATAATCGTCTGTGCTCCATTGCTATTCTCAACATTCTCAGATGCCATTTTCAGATACTGCCACAAAATAAAAGTTAATTGATATGTCATATATTATCCTTATCTTATGACCGACCAATTAAATACTATGCAAATAAACTTAGGTAGGTCATACTAGCGAAGGAATTCCCCGTCTCTCCCCTCCTAGTTCTATTCTCACATCTTAGCCAGGGATCATATCCCTAAGCTCTGATACCAACTGTGACGCCCCCAAAATTAGGTATACATCACCCATCTTGGGTCGTCAGATATATAGTACAAAATACAAATACAACTTACTAATACAACTGTCGTGTACAATACGACAAAACATAAACTGTGAGTTTGAATACAAATATTATCTTCTAGAGAGTATTCATACTCAAAAGGAGTCCTCATTACATTTATTAACACACCATTACATAGAATAGTGAGGACTACTAACTAATACTATCATTCGGACCATCACTCCGTTCCCCGACTTGCCCCAGCTACGTTCTCATTTCCTGAAGAGAACAGTGAAAGAAAGGGTGAGCTCAACTAGCCCAGTAAGAAATATTATGACTAAGATAATGCAGAATAAATTATCATTAGCCTTCAACAATGTTAAACTGATAAAATATAATAGACATCAAGTTTAACTGCAGCGGAACAAGCAATCCATTAAAAGAGTCAAGTAGAAAATAAACTCTACTATCTTTTATGATTTAAAAGATTTTCCAACACTGTGATCGCTGAGACTCAGCTTAATAAAATAATTCATATCATCGAATCACCCCTGCACTACGGCCAAGGATATTCGTATATTCATTAATGGTCATGATCATGCCAACAACTGTCCATCAACGCACTACGGGCCAATGAGGACTTTTACCACATCATTTGTAACATTACGGTCATGATTATACCGAATAATCCCTGGTCATAATCATACCAAGTCCATCTATGCACTACAGGCCACATATGACTTTCAACATTTTATAAACATGAGGATGATGACAATGATATAAGAATTCAATAAAACAAGTTCAAGAATTAATTTATCCAAGAATTAACAACGTCCAAATTGTCAACATGATATTGCTTTGTGGAGTAAAATTCAAGAATACTTAGAAGAATATTTTCATGAAAAGATACTGGATGAACCGCAATTATCAAGGATATTCCACAAATTTCATGGAGTATAGAAGTCAAAACTTAACCAACTGAGTACAATAAAGAATGGAATAACAAAAGAAATCACCATGCATGCGATAGACCGCACAGACAGGTTATTCCAACAGAATAATAAATAATGGAACCAGGTCCGGCGTAAACGCACATACAGGATATTCCGACAGAATAATAAATAATGGAACCAGGTCCGGCGTAAAACACACAGACAGGATGTTCTAACAGAATAATAATAAAAACGGAACCAGGTCCGGTGTAAAACACACAGACAGGATGTTCCAACAGAATAATAATAAAAACAGAACCAGGTCCGGTGTAAAACACACAGACAGGATGTTCCAACAGAATAATAATAAAAACGGAACCAGGTCCGGTGTAAAACACACAGACAGGATGTTCCAACAGAATAATAGAAGAATGTCACCAAGTATAGGGTAGACCGCGTATACAGGTTATTCCAACAGAATAATAAGAAATGGAATAACAACAGTTCTCTTCATGAATAAGAAAGAATAACACCCCTTACCGTTTTAAAGACGAGCTAAAATAAGGAAGTAGTTAAGTAGCAGAATGCTCTTCTTCTCTCTCTCTATAGTTTCTCTCTATAGTTTCTCTCTCTAGAGTTCAGTGAATTCGTAAGAAATAATGAAGAAATGAGCTGCTATTTATAGAAAAATAGAATGCATAGTAACTAATCCATGAACGGTCCAGATTGATTACTTTAATCTGACGGTCCATATTTAAAGAAAAATCTTTTAAATAGAATATAATATATTCTATTTATAGAATAACTTTAATAAAGTATTCTGTTTTATATAAAAAGATGTTTCTGTTTTATTACGTTAATAATACGAATAAAACAAAACGTCATTATCGCTAAATAATTCATATTATTAACTGACAATAATTGAATCAAACTGAGTGACTTCTCACATAAGCATTAATAATCAATACCGTGTGCTACTATGCAACCACACGTATTACTGTACTTTTACTACCGAGTAGTTCAACAGTAACAATGGTAAAATTTTCGCCGTTATTTTTAATAAAATATTTTTGTCGTTTTCTCAATCCGACAATAATTCTGTTGTGGGGTCCACCAATGATTGTGTTGTTGTACGAATATTCCCTGTTAAAACGAATATTCCCTGACCAATCAAATATTATATAACAACTTGCGTACTTTGTAAAATTTATAAATATTACCCACAACTATAACATTATATCAAATTAACTCCATAATATTCAAAAATGTCATTTATAGAAAATTTATCTTTATTTATAAAAGTTGGGGTCTTACAGTTACTTATTTTGGTTACTGACTTAGGTTGCTTCCAAATGTGATTCATATCCCAACTTTGGATAGCACCTCACAATTGCACCTCACTACAAGAAAAAGGCCTAACAGCGACCACGACTATCAACGACCACATGTGCGGTCGCTGATATTAGTAATAGCGACCGATATATGCGACTATGATTTACTTCTGTTGCTATATTATATCAGCGACTGCATGTGGGCGCTATCATAAATTTGCCTCCCAAAAATTGGCGTGAAGCGTTGGCGCGAAGGTTTTGTACGACCACTTAACATCAGCGACCGCATGCAGTCGCTGATAAGTCCATATCATTAAAAATTAGTGACCGCATGCGGTCGCTGATCAATTTTAATGTAATCAGTATTAGTCTTTCACTCGACACAACAGGCGAAGGAAAAAAAAGGGAGGAGAATAGAGAGAAAAGGGAGAAGGGGGAGCAGAAAAGAAGGAGAAGAGGGACGCCACCGCTTCCATCGCCACCGCCGCTGCCCAAACCGTCGCCGCACAGGTAACCCTAACTATTCTTCTATTATATTGGAAAGTTTAAAAGCTCCAACATAATCTCAGTGATGGGTAAAGAATTTTATTACAGGAATTTGTGAAAGGAATTGCTAGAGTGAAGATTCAAACTCAAGATTTAAATCAGGATCAGGAGGTATTATTATCTCTTTATGTCCTAAGATAATTTAGGGCTATGTGAATGAATTTTGCTAAATTGGTACTTGTAAATTTGGAAGTATGTGGTATAGGATTTCCAAGTGAAATCTGGGTTATAATTATAATCAAATGTTTAAGAAATTCTGAGTATTAAGTCATGTCTATTATATATTTATTTAAATGGGTTTAAGAGTATGAATTGTAGAAAAAGATAATTTGATTGCAGTACTTGGAATTTGTGATTATAATAGGTTATATAATTGGAAAGGATTATGTTTCTATGTATTTGCTATGAGAAATTTGCACCTAGGGAGCATGTTAGGTGAATTGGTATGCCTAAATCTCAAATTCTGCAGAATAGGGCAATTTTCCTGAACTGAATTCGAAGTAGCGCAACTGTGCCACCTCTCTATACAAAATTTACATAGCTGCACAGGACCTCAGTTGTGAAAATGGTTTTCTTTATGTTCTTCAAACTTGAGCATGTATATATAAACCTTATGTGTTCTTATATGAACCTGTTAAGATGTCCAAGATGGTATGGCATTGAATGTGTTATTTTGAGATAATTAGAGTTAAGTTTTCAAAAGAAAATTTATAAAGTTTTGAAAACCAAGTTTGATTTATGTAAAATAAGACTCCAGACTTGTTTACATAAAGACTCAAAAATATTAAATATTAAATTTATGTGCTACATGATATGTATAGGAGTATAGCTTATAAACTTTATCCCATATACTAAAGACTCAAAAGTATTAAATTAAAACGTTAGAAATACAACATTAAAAATTAAAATAACATAATAAAATTTTATAATATAATATAATAAAATTAAAAACCAATATTTAAAAAAATTAAAATAAAATGAGAATAGAAAAATATTTATTGTAATTAGTTAACCAAAAAAATAAACTAAGTTCTATTTACTTAGTTTTTAACTAATAAATAAAAATAAATTAAAATAAAATAACATGATATAATATAACTATTAAACTAAGTAGCATTTACTTTGTTTCTCATACTAAATTTAATAACATTTAATATTTGACATATAATATATATTAAATATGATTAAGTATATAATTAAATTAAAATATAATATCATACAAATATAGTATTAAACTTAAATAATATAAAATATATTATTAAAATACAATACAATACAATACAATATAGTAAAATAATATACTAAAATAAAATATAATAAATTATATAATAAATAAACTAAGCAACATTTAGGAAGTTTTCCAATGCTAAAATAAACTAACTAGAATTTCGTTAGATATTCACTGCTAAAATAAACTAAGTAACACGTGCTTAGTTGCTAACCGAACCCATAAAGATATTAATGAACAAAAGTAATATCATACTCCTAAGTTAAAGAACTAAGAGATAAATGCTCTAATCAGAACTAAGTTAATTATTTAGCTCATGTGTAAAGTAAAGAAAGAAGCTTGTAAAAATGAAAGCGCGAGTTTTTGGAACTCTGAATTTGTAGTATACTCCTGAACTTTTTACTGCTTTAATTTGCATTCATTCGTTATTGTTTTGGTCTTATTATATTGAGAATTTGTATATTTCTCTTGGTTTGTGTCTTGGGTGACTAGAAATGACCATATATGCATGTCGTCGTGCATGTGGCTAGTCCATATTATAGGGTAAACTCTGATGAAATATTTTTGTTGGTCGAGTAACTAATTTATTAAGAACATGAAGTATTTACTAATATTGTTTCTCAATAGTAAATAAAATAACATAAAATAAAACAAATAAACAAAATAAAAGACTTTCTTGTAATAGTAGTTACGAACATTCATAATATTAACGAGCTTTTATTTGCTTACTAGTATGCTCAAGTCATATGCTTACAAGTATGTTTAAATGTTAATCATATGCTTACAAGTATGCTCAAGTCATATGCTTACAAGTATGCTCATGTCATATGCTTACAATTATGCTCAAGTCATATACTTACAAGTGTGCTTAAATATTAATCATATGCTTACAAGTATGCTCAAGTCATATGCTTACAAGTATGCTCAAGTCATATGCTTACAATTATGCTCAAGTCATATGCTTACAGGTATGCTTAAATGTTAATCATACGCTTACAAGTATGCTCAAGTCATATGCTTACAAGTATGCTCAAGTCATATACTTACAATTATGCTCAAGTCATATGTTTACAAGTATGCTTAAATGTTAATCATATGCTTGCAAGTATGCTCAAGTCATATGGTTACAAGTATGCTCAAGTCATATGCTTACAATTATGCTCAAGTCATATGCTTACAAGTATGCTTAAATGTTAATCATATGCTTACAAGTATGCTCAAGTCATATGGTTACAAGTATGCTCAAGTTATATGCTTGCAATTATGCTATACATTAATAAGCTCATGTTGTCTGTAGTAGGTACCATGGTATCATGGACCTCTATTTAGACCGTAGTTGGATGGCACGACGAAAGTCAAGTGCCCAGATAGGTGCTACAATTGAATTTAGAGCTGGTTTCCAAGTGTTTTTGGAGTATGCGTATAGTTACCCAGAATGTGTGAAGGGTCAGAACAAGATAAGATGTCCCTGCTTAAAGTGTAAGAATATAAATTATATGGACAAAGACGTGGTAAACTATCATTTACTTGTTTCTAGGTTCATGACAAATTACGAAGAATATTGGTGGGCATATGGGCAAAGAAGATATGGTGGCATCACAGAAGTACACAATCCGCACAGTAGTACTCATCGTATGAATGAAATGGTTCATGATATTGCAGGGCCATATTTTGATTAGGAACAAGGGAGAGAGCAACCTATGAATTCTGATACCAAAGACTTCTTTAAGTTGTTAGACGAGGGTAGCGAGCCATTGTGGTATGGTTGCACCAAACACACTACATTGTCTGTAGTGGCGACATTACTTAACATCAAGGTTGATCACAACATGAGCCATGACTGTTTTGAGTCGCTCTTGAAGGCCATTAAGAGTATGTTGCCTGACGGTGAGAAATTACCTGATAACTATTACTTTTGTAAGAAAATGGTAAAGAAGTTGGGTCTTGGATACCAAAAGATCGATGCATGTCCCAACGATTGCATGTTATTTTATAAAAAAAATGAACAGATGAGATTGCCGGTTGATGAGTGGAATTTATACCCGTAAATCGGATACTTTATGACTTAAAGAGTTGTCTGTTCTCGTAGATTTTATATGGTAAAACGGGCATTTTAAAGCATAGCCGCGTCGCGACGCCAATGCCAAGCCTGTTGGCCATGCCGCAGTGCCACCTCCGTGTCCATGCTGATGTCACCCCTCGTCGCAGTGCCACTTACCCTGTATTGGCTCGTGCTGCAGCTCGAGCTCTGATTTTTCCAAAAATACATGGCGCCGCAGTGCCACTCTTAGGTCTATAGCCCACCTCGCAGCGCGAGCTCCGGTGCCCAGGCAGAAATGACTGATTTTGACCTAGCCAAAAGGAGGGGATGCATATATAATAGAAGCAAGCCTCTACATCGAATATATCTCATAACACAGACCTTAGAATTGGATAGCTTAGCTTAAATTAGTTTTTCTCTATAATTTCTTTTCCTTTCTCATGTTTGTAAATATAGATTAGGTAGATTAGGGAGAAGTCTGGCATATCCTTGGAGCAACACGAGTAGTGAGCGACACGGATTGGAAAGCTTGATTTGAGCGGAATGCGTGGAGATGGAAGGGCTTTGACAGGGTTTCCTCTTATCCATTTATTTTCTCTTATTTTGTAATCTATAAATATTGTCTTTACTGCTACTTATATTTGGTTTAATAATCAGGAACTGAATATTTGCTCTAAGGTTATAATGGAACCCTTTGTTATTTAAATTGACTGTCTAATCTCTTTAGTTGGCACCATATGATTTGGTTTAATATATTTGAGCTTAATGATTCTCGCTAAGACATTAGTGTTGATTTTGGTAATCTACATGATATCGACAGAAGGATTGTAGATTTACACCTAAATATATTAGCATGTGATTGTGGGTCTCGACTGCATAAGTTGTGCGTAGAATAGATATATCTCTATGTGCCACGTGCGACCTTATTGAGAACTTATGCTTAATTCCTTGTTATAATTAATTCGCATAGACATATGTAGGATTGCATCTAGCTTGGACGTTTTTTTCTATTCTATTCCCTTTTGAGTGGATCTGGAGAGGATATGTTTGTGCATAACTCGACAGAGGTGCATAAGCACCTGTGTGTTCTCGGTCGACAAATTGTCGTGACCATTAAGACCAAAGAGAGAAGGGTAGCTAGTTTAAAGAAACATAGCACGCCATGTGTTCGACATAATGCCTGTGTGGGGTGAAGTTGTGACCTTAGCTTGTAATTTCTTAGATTACCATTCGTTATCCATTTACTTGCTTTGTTAATTAGTTTTAATTAGATTAATCACACTTTCATTTACTGTTGTTCGGATAAGACTTTAGCGATACATAGTCGGTAGTTGGTAAATATTAGTCATAGTTCCTCGTGGGTACGACACACTTCGTATCACTGCATTACTTGTTAGACCGCATATACTTGCACGTGTTTAGTGATCGGTTTTTCGACCAACAAGTTTTTGGCGCCGTTGCCGGGGAACTATTATTCTAATATTGTCCAATATTGATTTAAATCAATTTAGTCTTACTTTGAACTTGTATATTTTTATATCTTTTATTTGTTTGATCTTCCTTTCTTTTTGTTTTTAAGTTTACAGATTATGGACGATCAATGTTATCAATGGCCTTATGAGGGAACGACGCAACCAAGCTCAGAAGGACTCGAGAAATTGCAATTTCAAATTACAAATGCCTTGAGATTTTCTGACAATCTTGAGTGTCAGTCAGCTCAAAATGCCTACTGTCAGGAACAAGCTGACGTTGAACCGATTTCCTACCATCCAAACTGCCAGGGTTATCCAAACTTATGGGACTATAGTCAAGAGCAATATCATAATCCGAATCATGCCTCTCTATTTGCCTATCAGTCTCTGTCGCAATATGAATTGACGTCTCGACCCGATGACAGCTTTTCTGAGCACTCAGCACAAGAGGAAGAAAGCAGGCTTGAAGAGCTTCTCACCAACTTTATTGAGAGAAATGAGGTTTGGATGGCAAGCCAAGAAGTCGCAGTGTAAAGCCTCGAAAGTCAATTGGGGCTAATCATCAATGCCATCACAAATCCACTGCAATGTCATCTACCGGTCATAATTAAACTCGACGATGAAGAAGTAGAGCAGTGCACGGTGGATACACGAGGAGAACGCGTTGAGTCTCACTAAAGTGTTGAGGGCAATGTCAATGTGCACACTGACCAACCGGCGGAGGTTGATCTAGAAGAGGAGAGGATCTACAGTGGGGATACTGTCAAGAGTAATCAACAATTAGAAACCACGCGCACGACTGTGGAAATCCTAGAGGGCCCAACTGAGCACAAAGAACGCTTTCAACTTAATGACAAAGGCGAATTAATGGATAATTCTAGCAGTGAGAGATTCTCTATGCCGATGGATAACTGGATGGGTGAGGAAAATGAGGATGATCCATCATCAATGTTTGCCAAAAATCCAAAGGAACTAATGAATAGGCGGCATGAGAAGGTCATTTTCACTTATGAGCCGGATTAAATGGCGTCGGTATAGTCAAGCCGACGACTTTAAAACAAGCGCTTGGTGGGGAGGCACCCCCGTCTTGGTATTAATTTTATCTATTTTCTTTACTTATGTCTATTTTACTTTGTGTCTGTTCGTTTTAGTTGTGAAGATAGCTATATGATTGTGCATTAATGTTTTTGTGTCTATCATCTGTAGACAACATGTTTATTTTGATGTATTGTATATTACAATAGTATTTTTAAGGTTTTTAATAATGCATGTTTACCTTTGTAGTGTAGTTTTTATCCTATCTTGGCTTGTGTAGAAAACAGACAGGAAAAGCGCAGAATTTGCTCCTTGCGCCGCGGTGCCACCTAGTACACCGCATATCGTACTGCAGCGCTAGTGTTTAATGCCCAACCTCTCTCCTTCGCGCCGCAGCGCCAGTGTTTAATGCCCAACCTCTCTCCTTCGCACCGCAGAGCCAAATAGCAATACAAGACTCGCGCCGCAGCGCCATATACTTGACTTGCCTACTGCTAACCGCGCCGTAGCGCCAACCAATAAAGGGTAGGCCGCACCTTGGTGCCACCAAAAATTCCTAGCTACTGTTAACTAGCGCTGCGGTGCCAATTAATAAAGGACATCTCGCGCTGCGGCATCGGCATCAAGAATTCATTTTTAAAAACTGACTTTTGGCTTGCAGATCGCGCCACTCATCTCCTTTTCTCTCGACATCTCACAGCAGCACCAACGACCCAACATCTCCTTTTGTCCACCAAGCCTCCCAGTCTCTACATAGAGCAATCCAAGGAATCTTCAACAAATCAAAATCCACCTTTATAAACCAAAGCTTCCATCAATTTGTCAAAGTTCAAGGCCACACGATTTCTCACTTTGGGTTTTTCCTACTCAAGGTATTTTGGTGTGGATTTCGTTCAATTAGAAAAGTAACTTGATTGAATTGTTGGGATTGTCCTTATCTTCTGGTGTGTTTGGGTGATTTTTCACTGTGGGAAATCTGGTTAGTGTGCTGCCAAGCAAGGTCTGTCCATAGTTAGTTTTTAGAACGCACACTAGGTGCTCGACTAATTGCCTGAGAGAGAATTTGAAAGTTTGGGGCTGATTTGGCATTGCTATTGCATTGGGTTTATCTGCACTAAGTTTGGGGGAGTGTGTGCTTTAATTTTCTGCTTGTGTTCATACAAATTGCTTCAATTTCTGACATGGCACTAAAGAGGCAGCGGCTCAGTGTTGGAGGGTCTTCGTCCGCCGCGCCACCACAAACGGCTTGGGACATCACCAAGTTTATCAATAAGGCGGCCTGGAAAAGGTAAAAAAGTTCATTCGGCGTGCGAAATTTGATTCCTGAGCAGGGGTTGAGGCCCGACAAGAAGGATGGTGAGCTAACCACCATGATACAAGAACGCCATTGGATCAACATCACAAAACCACCTGCGTCAGCCATAGTACCAGTGGTTCAGGAGTTTTATGCCAACGCCAACCCCAACCCCGAGGGTCCTGCTGTTGTCCAAGTTTGGGGGGAAGTTAGTGGATTTTGGGAGCCAAGCCATCAATGAGCTGTTTGTGACACCCGATTATCAGGGCAGCGACTATCTAGAGCCGGGACTCCGCAGCTATGATCTCGAGGATATCATTAGGCGGCTTTATAAGCCCGGGACTGCGTGGAAGAAAAATGATTACACAGGGGAAAAGACCAGTTTCCCAGCTTTCACATTTAGTCGCTACGGGAAGGCGTGGTTCAGCTTCATATGTACAGACATGGTCCCGACCCGGCATCTGAGCGACGTGATGAAGGATAGGGCGATTCTGCTATTTGCCATTGTCACGGGTCTTAATGTGGATATTGGAGTGCTTATTCATGACTCCATTGTGCAGGCAATCAAGAGAAACATCGCTGCAGGACTCCCTCATCCATCGTTGATCACCCGGCTGTGCACGCAAGCAGGCATTCAGTGGGGGCCAGAAGAGATAGCCTCTCCACCCATGACAGTTATTGACCACTTGACCATCAAGCGCTTCTATGAGTGGGACGGGGTATAGTCTCATGTTAGAGGCGAGGGATATTGGCCACCTACAGTGCCACCTCCTACAACAGAGGCCGAGCCCTCTCAGCCTCCAGATGCGACTCTAGACACAGGCTCAGCTAGCCAAGGACTACTGGCCGACATCATGGTGTCTCTCACCCTGTTGCATCAAAAGCACGACGCCGAGGCTCGCAGACAGCAGAGGCATATTGCAGCTGTGGTGCAGAGGCAGTACATTGCTATGCAGTACCAGGCTGAGTTGGTAAACACCATGCAGATCATTTACACCGACTATTATGGCGAGAACGCTGAGTTCACGCCGTACCAGTTCTCGGAGCCTCTTGTCTTACCACCATACCCTCCACCATCACCGCCCACCGATGCTAATGAGGACGCTGCTGATAAGGATGAAGCTTCTGCCGCTGCGGAGTGAGCGATCTTTAGGGAAGCCCTCTTGTATCAATTGATTATGTTTAAGCAATGAGGGCATTGCTCACTTTAAGTTTGGGGGTGTTTTGGCTACTATCTTTTTATTTCTGTACTGCCATGATTAGGATTGCATACTTTTGTTCTTTTTTTTTTATGTTTTCATTATCAGTATTGTGGTGCAGTCGTTTTGAACTGCGGGATTATCAAGATTATGCTTTAATTTTTTATGCCATGAACTGTTTTTGGTTTTTATTATTTAATGCTTGGATTATTATCAGCATGATTATGGTTTATAGCCATCTTTTTGGGGCTCATACAGATTAGATGCTTGTGCCATTTGAATGGCCTTTTTACCCTATTTTGAGCTGCTATTTAGCAAGGGTGTTATAGTTATCATTAATTTTTGATTGTGTCTGATGACAAGCGCCAAGTATTTTTGTCTATCTCTTAGAGTCGTGTCAAGCATGTATGAGATAGGGGTTGTTCAATCGATAAGTTTAGACTGTTATTGATCCGTCCTTCTTAGCAAGCACCGACCAACTGTGTTAACTAGTTATTTTTCGAATTTAGTTCGCGTGTTTATTGCTTTGAAAATTTGTTCACTCTTATAAACTTTCATTTTTACAAGGTAATAAAAGACTTAGACGTTTATACAGTTTTGGATCTTGGATTCTGGCATGTTGACATATAAAAAAAATGAATGAAATGAGAATAAAAATAGAAAAGAAGAGTTCATATCGAAAGTTTTGCGGTGGGTCGAGATGGAGTGTAAAACGCACTCGCCCATAAACACAGGACCGATATCGAGATGGAGCATCAAATGCATTCGTTTAATAATCTTCATTTTTATTGTAAAGTCTCAGTTAGCTTATGTTGATTACGTGACCTTTACTGCTCAAGTTATTAGATTCATAGGGGTGTTTTACACCTAGTGCCCTAAAGTCGTCTGGCTTGGGAGTCACTGATCAAAAGCTCATTCATGGGTAGTTCTGAATAGCCTAAGGTAGTTAAGTACTGTCCGAGTCAGATTTTACTGTCGTCATGCTAGAGTCTTTTGATCTTTTCCTGCACTTACGTCTTATTCTTAATGCTTGTTGAATGTTTAAGTTGCAGAGTGTGCTTTATTGGTATTAGCAATCGACTGTGCGAGCTTATTTGAGCTATGATTAGTTAGGACGGTTGGTCTCCACACACACACACACACATAGAATGGATCGAATATAGTCTTATGCTTAAAATTGAATGAACCCTTATTCATATCTGTGTTTGTCCTATTCTCTGGGAGTAGCTATGATCGAGCTTTGAAGCCATGATATTACTTTACTGTTTTATTTTTCTTTCGCGTGTGTTTTATTATTAGTGTTGTGTTAGTTAGTTTGCTCGAGGACAAGCAAAGACTTAAGTTTGGGGGTATTTGATGAGTGAGATTTATACCCACGAATCAGATACTTTATGACTTAAAGAGTTGCCTGTTCTCGTAGATTTTATATGGTTCTATATGATTATAGTGTTATTGTGCTTAATCGATGAATTGCAGAGCTTCACAGGTGTTTTCTAGCATTTAGGGGCAAAAAGGGCATTTTAAAGCATAGCCGCAGCGCCACCTCCGTGTCCATGCTGATGTCACCCCGCGCCGCAGCGCCACTTACCCTGTATTGGCTCGCGTCGCAGCTCGAGCTCTGATTTTTCCAAAAATACATGGCGCCGCAGAGCCACTCTTAGGTCTATAGCTCGCGCCGCAGCGCGAGCTCCGGTGCCCAGGTAGAAATGACTGATTTTAACCTAGCCAAAAGGAGGGGACGCATATATAATAGAAGCAAGCCTCTACATCGAATATATCTCACAACACAGACCTTAAAATAGGATAGCTTAGCTCAAATTAGTTTTCTCTGTACTTTATCTTCCTATTTCATGTTTGTAAATATAGATTAGGTAGATTAGGGAGAAGTCTGACATATCCTTGGAAAGACACGAGCAGTGAGCGAAACGGATTGGAAAGCTTGATTTGAGCAGAATGCGTGGAGATGGAAGGGCTTTGATAGAGTTTCCTCTTATCCATTTGTTTTCTCTTATTCTGTAATCTATAAATGTTGTCTTTACTGCTACTTGTATTTGGTTTAATAATCATGAACTGAATATTTGCTCTAAGGTTATAATGGAACCCTTTGTTAATTAAAGTGAATGTCTTATCTCTTTGGTTGGCACCATATGATTTGGTTTAATGTATTTGTGCTTAATGATTATCGCTAAGATATTAGTGTTGATTTTGGTAATCTGCACGATATCGACAGAAGGATTGTAGATTTACACCTAAATATGTTAGCATGTGATTATGGGTCTCGACTGCATAAGTTGTGCGTAGAATAGACATATCTCTGTGCGCCACGTGCGACCTTATTAAGAACTTATGCTTAATTCCTTGTTATGATTAATTCGCGTAGACATGTAGGATTGCATCTAGTTTGGACGTTCTTTTCTGTTCTATTCCCTTCTGGGTGGATCTGGAGAGGATATGTTTGTGCATACCTCGACAAAGGTGCATAAGCACCTGTGTGTTCTCAGTCGACAAATTGTCGTGACCATTAAGACCAAAGAGAGAAGGGTAGCTAGTTTAATGAAACATAGCACGCCAGGTGTTCGACAGAATGGCTGTGTGGGGTGAAGTTGTGACCTTAGCTTGTAATTCCATAGATTACCATTCGTTATCCATTTACTTGCTTTGTTAATTAGTTTTAATTAGATTAATCACACTTCTATTTACTGCTGTTCGGATAAGACTTTAGCGATACATAGTCGGTAGTTGGTAAATATTAGTCATAGTTCCTCGTGGGTACGTCACACTTTTTATCACTATATTACTTGTTAGACCGCGTATACTTGCGCGTGTTTAGTGATCGGTTTTTCGACCAACATCGGTCATCCCATGCATCGTTCGCTGCATGTCTTCAAGAACAGCTGAACATATGAGTTGGCATGCGAAATCTCCAGCTAAAGATGGAGAACTAAATCATCTCGTAGATGGGCAAGCTTGGAAATATTTCAACTTGGCTCATCCTGGGGTTTGCATCGGAACCTAGAAATATTAGGCTTGGATTGTCCACCAATGGTTTCAACCCGTTTGGCCACTCAGCTGTTCCGTACTCATGTTGGCCTATGATTGTTACTCTGTATAACTTACCTCATTGGATGTGTATGAAATAACCATACTTGTTTCTTTCACTCATGGTTCCTGGTCCTAAGAGTCCTGAAAAGAACTTAGATGTTTACTTGAGACCTCTTATAGACGAGTTGAAGGTATTGCGGGGAGATGAAGTATAGACTTGGGATGCTGCAATGAAAACAAATTTCAACCTTATGGCAGTGGTTATGAGGACTATAAGTGACTTCCCAGCTTATGGTATGTTAGCTGGATGGAGTACACACGGGAATTTTGTTTGTCCGTATTGTATGGAGCATACAAAGTCTTTCAATCTATCAAAAGGTTCAAAGCCTTGCTGGTTTGACTATCATCGTCGGTTCTTGCCGGTAGATCACCCGTTTCGAAGAAATATAGAACACTTCAGGAAAGGGAAAGTAGACAATGATATGCCTGCACCGCGATTGTCGGGAACGGAGATGAGAGACCGTGTGATGAGATAGCCGGTCATCCCATTTGGTAAGATTGATGCCACAAACATAATCAATGGGTTTGGCGAATCTCATAACTAGGTTCAAAGAAGCATCTTTTGGGAACTGCCTTATTGGTTTATAAATTTGATTCGTCATAATCTAGATGTGATGCATATTGAGAAGAATGTGTTTGACAATGTGTTTAACACCGTGTAAATGTTACGGGGAAGGCAAAAGATAATGATAAGGCACGGTTGGACATGAAAGATATTTGTAAGCGTCCTAGATTAGAACTTTATGAATCTCCTAATGGTAAGATTATCAAACTGTATGCAAGGTACACATTATCCAAAAAGAAAGTTGAAGATGTGTGCACATGAGTTAAGTCTCTAAAACTACTAGATGGATATGCGTCAAACATTGCAAGGTGTTACGAGTGGGAAATTGCAAGGGATGAAGAGTCATGACTGTCATGTGTTCATGGAGAGACTCATGCCTATATCATTTCGGGATCTGCTTGATAAACCAATATGGAATGCTTTGATGGATCTTAGTCGTTTCTTCAAAGACTTATGTTCAAAAATATTAAATGAGAAGGACATGTCCGTACTTGAGAAGAACATCATAGAGATCACGTGTAAACTTGAAAAAATATTCCCACCTGGTTTTTTTGACTCAATGGAGCATTTGCAAATCCATCTTCCCTATGAAGCTTGTGTTGGGGGTCCAGTTCAATATAGATGGATTTACCCTTTCGAGAGGGTGATGGGAAACCTTAAGAGGAAGGTGAAGAATAGAGCTTATGTCGAGGGGTCAATATGCGAGGCATACAGTTTCGATGAGATATCTATGTTTGTATCAGACTATTTTTTGGACGAAGTCTTGACAAAGGCCAATCGAGTCTCGAGGCATGATGATGGGGGGAAATGTTGAACTAAATGGTCGGCTTTCTGTATTTGGTCTATCGAACCGCGCTTATGGAAAAGGGAAGTGCATATTCCTCTCTGAGCAAGAATTACATGTTGCACATACTTACATTCTTCTCAATTGCGAGGAGATTGACGAATTTGTGAGGTACACATGTAAAATTCATATTTATCCCTTAACTTTCAATGACATGTAATATACATTCCAATATGTTAATATTTATAACATTGTATAGATTGTACGATAACGAGTTAAAATTAAAGCATCCTGGCATAACTGATAAAGATATTCAAATCAATCGTGATAAAAAATTTATACTTTGGCCGAAGGACAAAGTAAGTTTAAGTTACTTAAGCACGACATATATATATATACTCCATATTAACTATAACTTCATTTAATAGGATGGAGTTTTTGTGAGGGATCAACGATTCTGGCTAATGTACAAGTCCTAGCTATGGGACTAGACAGGGACCAAGTTAGCCACAATGGTTACAAAATAAATGGTTTTGAATTTCATACTAAGGCATATGGGCGCGGTAAAAGAACAACAAATTCTGGAGTGTGTGTCTAAGAAGATTGTTACAATGAGCTTAGTCGTGCCTTTTATGGGGAATTAGAGGAAATCGTAGAGTTGTCGTACAAGGGCACGTACGGGGGTCATATTAACTTGTTCAAGTGTCGTTGGTTTGATTCAGAAAAAGGGATACGTGTTGACAGACATGGAATCATCGATATTTACTTCCATAAGTTCGCGTACTCCAATGAACCGTTTGTTTTACCAACTCAAACAGTACAAGTATACTACACTCCTAGTCCTGTTAGAAAAAGGGATAGACCGCTTGCAGATTGGCAAGTTATAATTCATACTCCCACGCGCATTCGTGTAGAAGTAGTTGACGGGGAGATTTACCAAGAGCATATGCTTCATAGACAAACTATAATAAATGTGGAGGACGACAATGAAGTAATCTAGTTAGATGATGGAGATGAACCACATGAATTAGATCCTGAGTCAATACTTGTGTCAGATGACATTGATACTGAGGAGGAAGAGTTATTGACTGACATTGACACTGAATCTGAAGCAGATGATGGTTATGAATCTGCAATACGTATACAAGATGATTCTAACTTATACATTGACACTTGAACAAATAAAATGTATGTTTAGTATTACATGTTCTTTATATCATTGTCATGTTTATGTACTTAACTATTTAATGCAATTTCCTGTCATTATTGTCATTTTATATTCATATATGCATGTAATCAAATATAACTCATACTAACATCTTGAAATTTGTAATATATAGATGGCTTCTGAAGCAGCGCAAAAAAAACGCGACTTGGGTAGGGGGCCTAATAATGTGCCAAAGGCCCCTACTAATCCGGATGATCGGATTCTTATACAGATCCGTCCTCCTCTGAACAACACGTACATCTACATCATTTATATATAAACATTTTAGATTTCCATTGTTGCAGATATATAACTAATATAAATTGCTTTAAATATTATAATAAATCTACTTATTTTTGATGTAAATTGTTGTATATTATAGTGATTTTTCAGATAACAAGATCTTCAAGTGCATTTCTCAACTGTGCTTACAGAATTGGCCCACACCTGTGATTACGTGGGTGAGCACACCTATCGCCCACAAGGATGCAGTTTGGGCTGAATTTCAGGTATGTTTTTTTAACTATGATAGCTAATATAATTATTAAACTAAAATTGTTTAGTAGTGTTGGATTATATGTTAATAGTACCGTTTTAATAATATTATTATTATTTTATTTGTAAAAAAGGTATAGATGGGAGGATGCGCAGGCTTCAGTGATACAAACACTATTTTGGCAGAAGTGCGCCGTCCGCACCAATGATAATTTGAACAAAGAACGACAAAAAGCCCTACATAATGCAACGATCGACCATCCAGGCCAGGGAGAGGAGTACATGCACAAGCATAGCCCCTGGTGGTGCACCCAGTCCATATGGACTGAGATGTGTGCCCAATGGAGAGCTGGGAGCTGGGTCAAAAGATGCAAGACTATCGCCACTAACAGATCCTCGGGTGTACTTGAGGGCGAAAAGGCGAAAGGAACCTATATGGGCGACAATAAATCTCAGTTGCAGCATATCACTGCCAGGGTACGTATGAGTAGTTTTAATATGTTTACAATCATGAATTGTAGAATACCACATGTTTACTTAGTAATATTGGAGTATATTTTGTATAGGAGTCTCAGTCTAAAGGTCAGCCTATCCATTGGCTGGATGTGTATGTGGCCACCCGCGATGGTCTGCCTGATGCTATCCAGATAACGGTAATAAGTTTTAACAACTTTGATCTTGTTTATCAAGTTTTACGTCATTCTTTAGAATTTTATATTTATTTTTAACTATTTAATTGTTAACATAATGACATGATACTTATAAGCATTTATTGAATGAGCATTATCCTGAAGGCACCCCGCATCCGCCAATTAATCAAGAATTATGGGAGAAGGCGTCTGTTGTAAAGAAGAACTACGTCAAAGGTCAAGGACAACAACGACACCCAACCTTTAGTGGCTCAGGCATCTCTTCTACCTAGTCTTCACAGTCATCAAGTCATCCAACTATTCATACTCCTGCTGACTGTGTGAGAGCTATATGTCGAGATCACGATCTTCTTCGTATATTGGGCGAGCATCTGGCGGCTCTAAGTCCTGATGAGTTAGTTGATGCAGTGGCGGCAGCAACATCATCACAGCATGGGGATGGTGACGAGGTAATCAATCGTATTTATTATAATCAAATTAGTGACTTATATATATATATATATATATATATATATACATATATTATTTTGTTTAATTTGTTGTATATTGTCGTAATACCAGTATCAACATATATATTATATATGTAACTTATTTTATTATTTTGTTAATTATAGGGTGATCAAAGAGAAACTAATTTGGATAATGATGCATGACGATTAACCTAGTCTTGTTTTCTAGTTATTTATGAACCTTATACTTTTATATTCATTCTTTGGATGACTGTATGTTACTTAAAGATTGGATTTGTTTATATTTATTCAGTTCATATTAGTTTTTTAATGTTTATATAGTTTATACTATTTTGGTGTATGTGTCAGTATATGGATGGATGTTTATATTGTTGTGCATGTGTGTTGGGTTATAAAGTAGGTACAAAACAGGTACAGTTTTTTGGGAAATCTGTAAAACAGGGAATTTTTTTTTTGGATTTTTATACATCAGCGACCGCATGTGGTTGTTGATAATTATTAGCGACTGCTAATTGCATTAGGGTATTAGCGACCGATTCGGTCGCTGATGGCAGTCGCTGACACGTGGCCCACGTCAGCCTATGGCCCTGAACCATGCTAACTCAACTTAGCGATGATTTTGATCGCTAATATCGGTCGCATCCCAGTGACCTGATTTTATACGACGCCTATCTACGACCGCACGTGGTCGCAAATGGTTATCAGCGACCGTAATCGATCGATGATAGGCGGTCGTAGATAGGCCTTTTTTTTATAGTGCCTATCAGTTTGCCATCGAACAAATACGACGTCCCCTACAAAGAGTCTGGTTTTGGTGGATTCCATAAAGGAAGTTACCAGATAGAGGCTCGGGTACCAACTCCTATAGTTGGATTTTTAACTCCTGAAGTTCAATAGGAGCCATTCGATATGAGGTTTTGGAAATGAGTTTTATACCGGGTTCAAGGTCAATACAAAATTTAATTTCACGCTTTAGGGTAGGTGTAGAAACTCGAAATTTTCTGCATACCTGTTACTAACATTGCAGGAGGCAGAATTATCTATCAGAGATAACACTGGAAGACAGCTCAGTTCAATCCCAGAGACAACCCCGGGATATTCAGTATTACCATCTCGGAGATAACCCCGAGACATCCAACTCAGTCCCAGAAAAACCACCTGAAGTTTTAACCTCAACCTTAGAAACAACACCGGGAGTTTCAGTTTCAACCTCGGAGATAACCCCGAGGAAGGCAGTTCAAATACCGAAAATCACACCAGAGAAGACCGTGTTATCTCAGAGATAACCCCGAGGTACTCAGTCTCAGTCCCAAAAATAACACCGAGAAAGATAGTATCAACCTCGGAGACAACCCCGAGGCATGCAGTTGCAGTTCTGAAGATAACCCCAGAAATGCTTGTTTCAAATACATGCAATCAGCTTCAACACTCAGCAATGGCCTCGAGGTACTCATTCCCCAAGTTTGGAGATAACCCCGGGAGGCTAGGCACACTTCAGAGATAACCCTGAGGACGGTCAACACCTGCAGTAGTCCAATCTCAGAGATAACCCTGAGCAACGATCGCTAAAAATTGCTCAAACCGGAGATAACCCCGGTGAAGGGCAAAATCATCATTTTTCCATTCCAATCCCACATTATGCAGTCTCAACATTTATACATACATTCTACACAGTAATATCCTACAAGAACCAAAGAGCTCCAATCCCGAGTGACTACTGCACAAGACAGCACACCAGATAAAATTTGAAGCCTGAAGACCAAGGGCATGGTCCCATCTTCCTAACTTTGTACAACTTCTAATCCCATGTCATTGTGTAGCTCTCGACAATAGCATGTCAAAAAAGGTCTTATACACCTCGATCGGATGACCAGATTGAAGTTCTAAAAGTTCAAACGGACATCACGTTGTACGCATGAACGTACTTCGAGATGACAGGACCCGCGGAACCTGGGGCACTCCGGGCAGCCGCAGGTGCATCTACGGCTACCGCAGGTACACCTGCGGCTCCCCCTTCTATAAATAGAGGGCTTGGGGTAGCCATTTTGCATAGAGAAAAGGCGACCAATTTGCTCTGTACACACTATAAACTGAGTGCTTTCTCATTTTAAACACTTCTGAGCTTATATATTGTTATATTTTTACCGACGGGAGCCGAGTGTTCATCCATTTAAAGTCATTGAAGTCTTCTTTGGCAGTCCACTGTAAGCCTTCTTACACTTTCTAAAGCCTTTCTCCACTACTGTGCACACACAGTTTTGCACGTTGAGAGTCGTGTTGCGTGTGTATGCCAGGACTTCGGTCTGTGGCTTTTATTTCTTTTTATATATATTATATATATATATATATATATATATATATATATATATATATATATTTATATATGGACTAACATTATCGAGTTATGCCTCGATTGAGCCTGGACTCACGTTCGGAGCGTTTATTTGCTTTTATATATATATATATACATACTTATATATAAACTGTTGTCGAACTTTATTCGATGAGCCTGGATTTTACATCCGGTGCGTTTACTACTGCTTTATATATATATATATATATATATATATATATATATATATATATATAAGCGGTAAATGCGCAGGATATATATCGATCCCGGCTTGGTTTATCATTTCAGTGATTTGTCGCTATATATATATATATATATATATATATATATATATATATATATATATATATATATCTTTCTGTCAGCCCCTGGAGTTTACTTCGTGGCCTTTTACAGCTTTATTTACATTTAGCCTCACCTGGAGTTTACTTCGTGGCGGTTGATAGTTTTTTACTACTTTATTTATATTTAGCCCCGCCTGGAGTTTACTTCGTGGCAGTTGATCGTATTTATTACTTTATTTATATTTTTGATCCCCTATGGAGGTGCTTCGTGGTGGTTGATCATGTCTCTATATATATATTTGCCGCTTTTATATATTTACATTTCCGATCCCCCACAGAGGTGCTTCGTAGTGGTTGATCATGTCTGTAAATATATATTTACAGCTTTTGTATATATATATATATATATATATATATATATATATATATATATATATATATATATATATATATATATATATATACTGCTTACAACTTTCATATAAATTGCTACATCATGTGAGCCTAGGAATCATGTGATCACAGATTCAGTCTATTGAATCTAGATTCGGTTCCCGTGATGGACATTTTCAGCTATACATGGCTTGTAAATTATTCACGGTGTTCGAATTTCCTTAGATGCCTCTCATGCCCACAAGGAGTTCGACATTGCTATGTATATTATTTTCTCGAAGATGCTTCGCATCTCGAAAATAAAAGTAATCAAGCCGAACATTTAGTAAAATGGATGTATCAAAGGCCTCAATTACTATTGAGCACAAGGGTTTGAAAAATCTCTTTTTATAAAATATCACTGCTATATCTTGTTAAAACTGAATTTTATATAAAATTCAAACCCTGTGTATATAGGTGCGAACGAGGCATAGCACTACTTCCAAATAATTGCACATTGACTCACACACACACACACACACACACACATATTCATGTAACAATTTAATTGAAAAGTGGTGGTCACCGCGACAACATGGATGTCGGGGGGTACCTAACACCTTCCTTCTGCATAACCAAGTCCCCGGACCCTAACGAATCTCGGTTTCATAGACCCGTTAAGCAATGCCACATCACTGGGTCAATGTGCAAACCTTTTCTCGGTTGTGTTGGCATAACCATTTAAAAAACCAACTGGCAACTCTTATAGTCCAATCGTCGGCATATAAATGTCGGACCTTTTCACAACTTGTTTTTTCAAACAAATCTCACCTAACATGAGAACACCAAAAGATAAGAACAGAAAAGGGACAAATAAAATCCTGACGTCGACAGGTGGTGACTCTGCTGGGGACATCTAGTAAGAGGACTTAAGCCGCTATTACTAGCTTTTCAAAATTGTTATATGATTATGTGTGGATGTTGCATTTACATTTGATGGATGTGTATGAATGCATTTACTTACAGTACTTAATGCTTTACACTATATCTGCTTGTGATATTAGTGCTTCGCACATGTCATCATTTTCATAAAACGGTGAGACACATTGTATGTGAATGTATGTTGTGTGGTTCCTCCATCAAGAGGCTATCCTGTCGGTGTTTGATTACTAGACTCATAGGAAGACTAATTCCAATGAGGCTCAGGAAAGGCACCACCCAAATTCGCTCCAGTTGAAAGACCGGATTAACTTCCCGTTGAGTAAATTGTGATGATTTGGGAACCTTCATGCCAAAAAGCTGTGAGAGTAGCCTAAGATAGGCTAGCCTCTGATAAACCAAACGCAGAGGAAAGTCTCTTCATACTTTCCCATTTCAAATTACTCGTAAAGTCAATTGCTTGTAATTTCATTCCATATTGATCTCCATGTAATGGGAAATATGAAGAAATATGTGTACATGCATATTTTACAAACATTAACATGTTATTCTATATTACAAACAGCTAACATCCGTTTTACAAAATAAATACTCCTAAAACGGATACATCATATAGCATGTCAACATTTATACATTCCCTAAAACTAAAATATATCAGTTTTTCGGAGGGAAATAATCGGACCTATTACCCGTTCAAAGTCTAAAAAGGCTACGAGCCTACAACCAATTATATCTTCATCTGACTAGGCTAATCTTAAGCCTGTCTCCCTCGAAGAATTTGACGGATTAAGTAAACAAATCATAGATTTGGTTGTTCTGCTTAAAGAACTACACCAATCTACTCAGGGTACAAGGATACCCATACATACTGAATCCTCTGCACATGGAGGAACACAAGGTGTGGACAAAGAAGCTCCGGTACCTGATACTCAGTTGGATACAACTAACAAAATTCATGATATCACCCATCTCAAAGAAGATCTAGACACCGATGATATCAGAAAGAAAGTCCTTCAAATGGAAGAGACTATCTGTTCTATCAAAGGGATTGGAGCACATGGGAGTGTTTCATATGTAGACCTTTGTATATTCCCCGGTGTGCATTATCCAGAGAAGTTCAAAACTCTCGACTTTGAAAAGTATGACGGGTTAGGAGACCCTTACACACATTTGAAGGTATTCATTGGAGAACTCGAATCTTATGCCGAGGATGAGAAGCTCAGGATGTAGCTATTCCAGAAGAGTCTAACTGCAGAAGCCCGTTCGTAGTATACCAGATTAGACAACTCTGAGATCTATAGCTGGGAAGATCTAGCTCATGCCTTCCTCAGTTAGTACAGCTTCCAGTCTCAGATGGCCCCTGACAGGTACCAAATTACTAAAGTCAGGAAACAAACCAATGAATCTTTCAGAGAGTATGCTCAAAGGTTGAGGCGCCTTGCTGCTCAAGTTGTTCCCTCTATGAATGAGTTAGAAATGGTTATGACCTTCATAGACATACAAGAAGCTCCTTTCTATGAGAGGGTTTTAGTTGGTATTGACAAACCATTCTCTGAAATGATTAAACATGGAGAGATGGCTGAGATGGGATTAAAGTCAAGAAAGATTCAAAACCTAGCTGCCCTCAAAGCTGTTATCAAGCACATCCAATCCAAAAATTATGAAAATAACCCCCGAAGGGTCCATAAAAAGAAAGCGGAGGATGTTTTCTTGAAACTACAAGGTCAGAAAGGCAGTCAGAATATGCCTATCCAAAGAAGAAATTACACTCCCTTCCAAGCACACTCTTCAAACCCTCCATTGCCTAAAGGTGGAGAAGTCAGACGCACTCGAGTGTTCACACCCCTAGGGGACTCACTCGAGAACATTCTCATTCTTCTGATCGCACAGAAGAAAATTACACATCTTCTTCCACCAGCCAATCCGAATGGGAGGGGTTTCAATGCTACTTGGAAGTGTGCTTATCATGCCAGGGCACCGGGATATGCTACTTAAGATTGATGGGCCTTGAAACACAAGATCCATGATTTAATCGATAGCGGTGAGATTGTGGTCACCAAGCCCGATCAACCCCATGTGCAAGATAACCCTTTTCCTCAACACAAAGAAGAAGAGGTCAATATGATTAATTGGAGCAGTGGACAGAGTTCCAATTTTAATTGTGGATCTTCCCAAACCAGCAAGGATGGTGCTGACAAATGGGATTTTGTAAAGTTCCAGTATACGATGGAACGAAAAATGAATGCTCTGCGTGAGCAACTTAACCAATTGGCAGAACTGGTGGTCCATCAGCACCAAGCCACCCACCAATTATTTAGTTAGGAGCATGCCAGTCTCCTTCCTCTTGTTACAAACACTCCACCGCGCATTCTAGAAAATGAAACACTGGATGATAAGGTTGCAGAAAGAGCAAATGCCAAAGCCCGTCACGATTTTGCCAATAAAAGGGAATTTACATACCTAGGCCAACCGATGGAAGAAATACTGTAGATGATGATAAATGAAGGAAGAATCACAAATCTGCTACCTCTAATTAGCCCGCGTTTAAGACGGTTTGATTTTAATGGAGTATGCCAATATCACTCCCAATCTCGCGGTCACAACACAGAAGAATGTTGGGCACTCCGCCACCTTATTCAGAATTTAATTAACAGCGGTGTCTTACAGATGGCAGACAATGATGCTGTGATACTAGAAAGTGAGGACATATTTCCTTCAAAGTGGAAGGAAGTCGTAGCCGTCATATCTTCTGAGACAGATGCATGTACTCCCTCACATACAATCCAACCAATTCAACTCAAAGGAGTTGACAATCCTTTGAAAGTGGTTGCGCCAAAGCCAATTATCTTGCCATTCAGATCACAATATCCTATTGTCAGCCTACGAAAAGTTCCATGGAATTATGGAGGGGTTGAAGGATCCACATCTCACATAACTGTTGCAGTGTCGAAGGATAATTCATTGTATCCCCCCCAACGGGTGATGAAGCCTACCATCAAGTCAAAGGGGAAGATTCCTATATAAAAAGTGGAAGAATTTCTCCGTACTATGGGCCATAATGAAGCCAAGGTGGTTTCAAGATTAAGAGAAGCTCCACATCAAGTTTCCATACTGGACATAGTTTTCTCTTCCGAAGATCACATGAAGGTATTGCTCAGGGTGTTGGAAGAAGCCCAATTGCCTAAGTCAATAGATGTTGAGAAATTATAGCATCTGGTGGATCATATTTTCAACAACAATGTGATATCTTTCACTAACGATGATATACCTCCCGAAGGGGCCGATCATTGCAAGTCGTTGCACATAGCGGTTTTATCTTTCGGATACATGGTGGAAGGAGTTTTGATAGACGAAGAGTCATCTTTGAATATCTGTCCTTATACCACTTTGGTGAAGATGAACATCAATCTCAATCGGATCCGAAATAGCCATACGGTTATCAAAGCTTTTGATGGATCCCGGCGAAACTCTATCGGAGAGATTGAACTGCCAGTAGAGATCGGTCCACATACATTCTATGTAAGACCCCAACTTTTAATAAATAAAAATTGAATTTTCTCTAATTATTATTTTGAATAATAAGGTGTTAATTTGATATAATGCTTTGATTATGAGTGAAATGTGCAAATTTTGCAAAATAAGCAAGTGGTTATAAAATATTCATTGTTGTCGGAGAATATTCGTTTGGTCCTAGAATATTCTTGCTGTCGGGGAATATTCGAACAACGATGCAACCATTTGTGGGCCCCAAAATGGAAAACAGTCGGATGAAGAAAATGACAAGTTTGAGTTTTTATAAATAACAGTGTAGTTGTTACCGTTAACACTGTTGGAATACCCGGTGGTTAAAGTACAGTAATACGCGTGGTTGCACAGTAGCACACGATATTACACAGTATTTTTGAATTATTGATTCTTACGTAAGAAGGCACTACTCAATAATTGTTAGAGTAATTATTGTTCAATATTTTATTTTATTGGTTCAATAATTGCTACGTTGATATTTTATATTATTGTTGTTTCAATAAATGTCACTACACAGTATTCCCATTATCAGATCAATAATTCCTATTATTTGAATAATATTATTAGATAGCATTATTGGTAATGTCTAAGGAAGTTCTGTCTAAGGAAAGGTTTGGTCACCTAATTGCGCGCCAGTAAGGAGAAATCCTTATCGGAAAGCCCTCTCTTTCCTGGGAACGACCTGGTTGTCATAATTGTGATGTTGTAATATTATTTGTGAATAATTAATTATTGATTTATATGATAAGAAAATATTTATTTTTATGTAGATTTAAATGAAGGAATTAATGCTGAGGTGTTTTATCAGTATTTTATGGATGTATTAAAAATCGTCCATATGTGAATTTCGGGCATTTTCTGTTTGGAATTTAGAAAAACTATATTGTACAAAGTTGTAGAGAATTAAATTTCCTATAGAATAGACAATAAACTTGAATTTTTCTGATAAAAGGAATATTTATTATGAATTATTGAAGTTGCTGATTATTGTTTAAATTTAAAACATTTTGGAAATTTTTAGAATGGGTAGGCCCCACTTTTAGTTGGTGAGAAATGTGCTGAAATTTTGTTTCAAAAGTGGTGGGCGTGAATAGTAGCAGGTAAAGCCATCAGGTAGCAGGTTAGTCTGCTTTGGCGTTCTAAGCATTTTCCTATAAATAGGGTGCTTAGTTAGAATTGAAAATCACACAAGAATCATAAGCTTTCTCTCTCTATATTATCGAGCGTATTTTTGTGAGTATTTAGATACTTTGAGAGTTTCTATTTAGTACAAGTTTCTTTCAGCCTTATATTCAGATGTTATGAATAGGGCTTAATTATTAGAGAGAGATAATGAGTATGTTCAACTGAGGGACCATAACCAGGGTCATACCGGTGGCAGCAGTCATCGGATCAATGACAACCAGCGGGGAGGAAAACATTCAGACAAAAGCGGTAACCACTCTGGTGGTAATCGTAGCTATGATAATAGAAGAAGCGAGCCGGGAGGAGATTTCAAATAGAGAAGGTACAACAATGATAACGTGAAGACGTCAGCACCAACTGTTTCTAGGAGAGGAGAACGATCACCGGTCGTTTGTTACAAATACGGGAAAGAGGGACATATCAGGCCAAATTGTCCACAAAAAGGTCATATAGCTAGAGATATTCTTGTAGCGAAACCAAGTCCAGCAGAAACGGTGACTCCGAAGGCTGTTTTAGACAAGTCAAAGTCAGTAGTTCCTGGAAGAGCATTTATCGTGACTGGCCAAAACGTGGGAAACCCGAACGAGGTGATCACGGGTAAGCTAATTATAAACTTTTGCGAAGTTTATACCTTATTAGATACCGGTTCTACCCATTCTTTTATCTCTCCTGCTTGTGCTCAACGTTTGAACTTGACTCTGGAGAAATTAGACTTTGACTTATCTGTTGAGACTCCGTTAGGAGAAACTTTCATTACATCTACTGTTTATAAATCTTGATTGATCCAAGTTGGTACCATCACGTTACCTGTCGATCTTATTTCTTTAAAAATACTTGCATTTGATGTAATTTTAGGGATTGATTGGTTAACTATTCATCATGCCAAAATTGATTGTTTTCGTAAGGTTGTTAGTTTTCATATTCCTAACTAATCTATTATGCGAATTCAACCAATCAAACCACTAAAGTCAATCACTGTCATATCAAGCCATAAAGCTATTTATTTATTGACAAACGGATGTCAAGCTTTCTTAGCCCATGTCACGAACTTGAACAAAAATACGTCAGATTTGAATAATATTTCTGTTATTAGTGAATTTTCTGATGTATTTCCTGAAGAACTTCCCGGTCTACCCCCGAAACGTGAAGTTGAATTCTTTATTGACCTTGAACCTGGTACAAAGCCCATTTCTAAAACCCCATATCGAATGACTCCTATTGAACTTCAGGAGTTAAAGGTCCAACTACAGGAGTTGTTAGACATCGGTTTCATTCGTCCTAGTACATCTCCTTGGGGTGCTCTTGTTTTATTTGTAAAGAAGAAAGATGGGAGTATGCGACTTTGTATTGACTACCAGGAATTGAACCATGTCACCATCAAGAATAGGTATCCGCTACCTCGTATTGATGACCTATTCGACCAGTTGTAAGGAGCACAATTCTTTTCAAAGATCGATCTTTATTCTGGATATCATCAGCTGAAGATTAAAACTGAGGATATTCCGAAGACTGCCTTTAGAACTCGGTACGGGTATTATGAATTCTTAGTCATGTCTTTTGGATTGACTAATACTCTTGCTGCTTTCATGGATATGATGAACCATGTGCTCAAGGAATATTTAGATCAGTTCGTTATTGTCTTTATTGATGACCTCCTCATCTATTCCAAAAGCCGTAAAGATCATTAGCACCATTTGAAGCTGGTACTACAAAGGCTTCGTGACAACAAGTTATATGCCAAGCTGAAGAAATGCGAGTTCTGGCTTGAGGAAGTAGCATTCCTTAGGCACGTGGTGTCAAAACATGGAGTATCTGTTGACCCGACGAAGATAGAAGCAATACAAAGTTGGGAGCACCCGAAGTCAGTAACTAAAGTACGTAGTTTTCTGGGCTTAGCTGGTTATTATCAGAGATTCGTGGAAGGATTTTCTAGAATCGTTACTCTGTTAACTCAGCTAACTCGAAAAGATACAAAATTCATATGGAACGAGGAATGCAAGAAGAGTTTCCAAGTTTTCAAGAGGAGACTCATTTTGGCATCTGTTCTGACAATACCATCTGGTTCGGATGGATTTGTTATCTACAGCGATGCTTCAGGTAAAGGGTTAGGATGTGTTCTCATGCAACATGGGAAAGTCATAGCCTATGCCTCGTGACAACTCAAAGAATATGAGAGGAATTATCCTACTCATGATCTGGAGTTGGCAGCAGTCGTTTTCGTGTTGAAGATCTAGAGACACTACCTGTATGGGGAGAAAGTGGAGATTTATACGGATCATAAGAGCCTTAAATATTTCTTTACCCAAAAGGAACTCAATATGCGGCAATGACGTTGGCTCGAGCTGTTAAAAGATTACGATCATACCATCCAATACCATCCTAGAAAAGCGAACGTAGTAGCTGACACGTTGAGTAGAAGATCATATGCGGGTACGAGTGCGATATTGTCAACGCAAAGGCCTATTTTGTACGACTTTCAAAGGATGGAGATAGAGTTAAAGGCTCCAAGTACCCACGTGATGATATCAAATATACGAGTAGAACAGACTTTAATCGATAAAGTGAAAGCTGCTCAAGCCACAGATCTGAAGCTGATGTGTATGATGAAGAAAGTACAAGAAGGTGCTATTCCAGAAGCAAGAATCGATGAAGAAGGAATACTTCGAGTCAACTCCATACTTTGTATTCCTAATGATTCTGACTTGAAGCATAGAATTATGATGAAGGCACACAACACACCGTTTGTAATCCATCATGGGAGTACCAAAATGTATCATGATCTTCGACATACATTTTGGTGGAGCAATATGAAGAGAGAGATCGCGGAGTTTATCTCGAGGTGTTTAACTTGCCAACGTGTAAAGGCAGAGCATCAAGTGCCAAGGGTCCATTGCAATCACTTGAGATTCCGAAATGGAAGTGAGAACACATTACTATGGATTTTGTTACGGGTCTTCCCAAGATTTCTCAAGGCATATATGCGATTTGGGTTATTGTTGATAGATTAACCAAGTCTGCTCATTTCTTGCTAATACGGGAGACTTATTCCCTTGAACGCCTTGCTCGTATGCACGTAAATGAGATTATGAGATTACATGGCATGCCAGTATCCATAGTTTCAGATCGTGACCCAAGATTCACTTCACGATTTTGGGTTAGCTTGCTGAAAGCTATGGGCACAGATTTACGTTTCAGTTCGGCATACCATCCTCAAACAGACGGGCAATCAGAAAGGACTATTCAAACTCTTGAAGATCTATTAAGACTCTGTGTCCTAGATTTTAAAGGAAGTTGGGATAGGTACTTGCCATTGGTGGAATTCTCCTACAATAACAGTTATCAAGCAAATATAGGCATGGCTCCATAGCGTTGTATGGACGAAAGTGTCGCTCTCCAGTATGTTGGGATGAGGTGGGAGAAGCAACGTTGTTGGAACTTGAGTTGGTTCGAATGATTACAGAGAAGATCCAAATGATCGGACAACGTATACAAATGACACAGGATAGACAAAAGAGTTATGCAGATCTTTATTGAAAGGATGTGGAATTTAATATTGGGGATCATGTATTGTTATGTGTTGCTCCATGGAAGGGAGTTACAAGATTTGGAAAGAGAGGAAAGCTCAATCCACGATTTGTTGGTCCATTTGAGATTATTGACTGAATAGGAAATGTGGCCTATAGACTCGCATTACCTCCAAGCATGTCTCGTGTTCATAATATTTTTCACATATCTATGCTTCGTAAATATGTGAAAGACCCAAACCACATTATTGCATTAGAACCAGACGAGATAGCCGAAGATTTAATGTACGAGGAGGTACTTGTCAAGATCTTGGATAGGAAGGAGTATGTCCTACGCACAAAGGTTATACCACAAGTTAAGATTTTGTAGAGGAACCATACTATTGAGAAAATGACTTGGGAGTTGGAATCGAAAATAAAAGCAATGTACCCTCACCTTTTCGAAACACCAGGTACGTACGTCAATTTCGAGGACGAAATTTCATAAGGAGGGGAGGTTGTAAGACCCCAAATTTTAATAAATAGAAATTAAATTTTCTCTAATTATTATTTTGAATAATAAGGTATTAATTTGATATAATATTTTGATTATGGGTGAAATGTGCAAATTTTGCAAAATAAGCAAGTGGTTATAAAATATTCATTGTTGTCGGGGAATATTCGTTTGGTCGTGGAATATTCTTGCTGTCGGGAAATATTCGTACGACGGTGGAGCCATTTGTGGTCCCCATAATAGAAAACGATCAGATGAAGAAAATGACAAGTTTGAGTTTTTATAAATAACGACGTAGTTGGTACCGTTAACACTGTTGGAATACCCGGTGGTTAAATTATAGTAATACGTGTGGTTGTACAGTAGCACACGGTATTGCATATTATTTTTGAATTATTGATTCTTACGTAAGAAGGCACTACTCAATAATTGTTAGAGTAATTACTGTTTAATATTTTATTTTATTGGTTCAATAATTGCTACGTTGATATTTTATATTATTGTTGTTTCAATAATTGTCACTGCATAGTATTTCCATTATCAGATCAATAATTCATATTATTAGATAGCATTATTGGTAATGTCTAAGGAAGTTCTCTCTAAGGAGAGGTTTGGTCACCTAATTGCGCGCCAGTAAGGAGAAATCCTTATCGGAAAGCCCCTTCTTTCCTGGGAACGACCTGGTTGTCATAATTGTGATTTTATAATATTATTTGTGAATAATTAATTATTGATTTATATGATAAGGAAATATTTATTTTTATGTGGATTTAACTGAAGGAATTAATGCTGAGGTGTTTTATCAGTATTTTATGGATGTATTGAAAATCGTCCGTATGTGGATTTCATGCATTTTCTGTTTGGAATTTGGAAAAATTTTCTTCTACAAAGTTGTAGAGAATTAAATTTCCTAAAGAATGGACAATAGACTTGAATTTTTCTGATAAAAGGGCTATTTATTATGAATTATTGAAGTTGCTGATTATTGTTTAAATTTAAAATATTTTGGAAATTTTTAGAATGGGTAGGCCCCACTTTTTGTTGGTGAGAAATATGCTGAAATTTTATTTCAAAAGTGGTGGGCATGAATAGTAACAGGTAAAGCCATCAGGTAGCAGGTTAGTCTGCTTTGGCGTTCTAAGTATTTTCTTATAAACAGGGTGCTTAGTTAGAATTGAAAATCACACCAGAATCATAACATTTCTCTCTCTATATTATCGAGCGTATTTTTATGAGTATTTAGATACTTTGAGAGTTTCTATTCAGTACAGGTTTCTTTCAGCCTTATACTTGATATTTCAGCTGGAAGTACTGTTCTTTTGAGGTAAGAGATGTTATTTTTTTTTTCGTAAATGATGTTATTCTTTCCATGTCATTATACAGAAATATTGGTATGAATTTTATTGTGAAATTTCTACGTTTTCGTGTCGGGATTACTATTCACATATACGACACTATTCACGTATACGGTATTATTCACGAATACAACACTATTCACAGAAAAATAAATTTTTTTTCTTTGTCCAAGTTGTCTATTGTGGTTACTATTGTAAGACCCCGAATTTTATGAAATAAAAGTATTCAATTTTTCTTATAATTACTATTCAGTAAATGGTTAAATTGATAAAAGTTTAAAGTTATGTTTGAAATGTGCAAAATTTTCAAAATAAGCAAGTGGTTATAAAATAATCATTGTTGTCGGGGGATATTCGTTTGGTCGTGGAATATTCTTTCTGTTGGGGAATATTCGTACGACGGCGCAGTTATTTATGGGCCCCATAACGGAAAATGGTCAGGGGAAGATAACGACAAAAATTGAGTTTTTATAATTAACGGCGTAGTTGTTACCGTTAATACTGTTGGAATACCCGGTAGTTAAAAATACAGTAATACGCGTGGTTGCACAGTAGCACACGGTTTTACACAGTATTTTTGAATTATTAATTCTTACGAAGGAACACACTACTCAATAATTGTTACAGTAGTTACTGTTCAATATTTTATTTTATTGATTCAATAATTGCTGCGTTGATATTTTATATTATTGTTGTTTCAATAATTATCACTGTACAGTATTTTCCATTATCAGATCAATAATTCATATCATCTGAATAATATTATTAGATAACATTATTGGCAATGTCTAGAAAGTTCTATCTAAGGAGAGGTTTGGTCACCTAATTGCGCGCCAGTAAGGAGAAATCCTTATTGGAAAGTCCCCTCTTTCCTGGGAACGGCTTGGTTGTCATAAATGTGATTTTATAATATTATTTGTAAATAATTAATTATTGATTCATATAATAAGGAAATATTTATTTTATGTGGATATAAATGTTGGATATATTTATTGTGGTTAAAAATGTAGGAGTTAATGTTGAGGTTTTTATCAGTATTTTTGTCGGAATGGAGGTATTAAAAATCAGGATTTTTGAGATATTTTGCGGGGGTTATAATTTTTAATCCGACCGTTGGATCGTTGTAATTTTTGGATATGTTATACATATATAAGTTGAGTATATGTCCACAAATTTTGAACCGTTAAAAATGAACGTATGATTTGTTATGAATTTTACGAGATGACTGGTTCAGAAATTGTTGAATTTTCGGAGTTTAATATTTTGATGGAAAATTCTACAATTGGTGGGCCCCACTTTTGGTTGGTGAGAAAATATTCTGAGATTTTTATTCAAATGTGGTAGGCTTGAATAGTAACAGGTAAAGCCATCAGGTTGCAGGTTAAGTCTGCTTCGGCGTGCTAACATTTTCCTATAAATAGAGGGTTAAGTTAGAATTGAAAAACACACCAGAATTCATAAGTTTTCTCTCTTTCTCTCTCTAGATTATTGAGTATATTTTGTGAGTATTTAGATACTCTGTGAGTTTCTATTCATCAGTGCAAGTTTCCTTCAGCCTTATACCGATCAGAAGTACTGCTCTTTTGAGGTAAGGGATAGTAAGAGATTTTAAGGGTTGTTATGTTTTTCAGTTTCGTAATTTTTCTGACCTTCAAAAATTCTGGAAAAATTTGAAATGATATTTTGATGAGTTTTCTTGATTGTGTCCAAAAATGGTGATTTTTGGATGTATAGATTAAGAGTGATGAATTTTATGAGAAAAGACTATTTTAAAAGTAACCGCTTATAACTTCTTGTGGTTAACTCTAAAATTGATGAAATTTTTATTGGGAGTACATGTATATGATAGGAGTATAGTCTGTGAATTTAAGAATTTTTAGATAAAAGTATAATTTTTGATAAATGTCTAAATATTCAGCTGTTTTGGCCATATGAAAAATAGTAAATGACTTTTAAAAATTCTGAGAAAAATATATGTTCACTATGGGACTATATTATGCTAAATCTCAGAAAAGAAATATTTTTGAAACTGATTTGGTATTTTTCATGAAAATGGTCTAGTTATGAGTAAATAAATTAAATATGTTTTGTGAAGTAAGAAAATTAGAAAATAGGATTTTATGGCTTAGAAAATTAAACTGATTTAGGATGATTACATGCATTATTTAGTAAAGTGTAAACAATTAAAATAAATTGTTTATAAGCTTAAGAAATATTATTCTTTCAATATCATTATACCGAAATATTGGTATGTATTTTATTGTGGAATTTCTACCTTTTTATGTCGAGTTACTATTCACGAGTTACTATTCATGAGTTACTATTCACGAGTTACTATTCACGAAAAAATTAGTTTCTTTTTCTAACCAAATTATAGTTGATTTACGAATATTACTCTTGAGATTAAAACTATATGTTGATCATATTATTTTTATTATTATATATAACATTTTTATAACCCTAATGATGATATTTCTCTTTGACTTGAGTGTAAAGATGGATAGATTTTTGGTATGATCATGAGTATGGGTTCTCTTTGGCCAGTAGTGCAAAGTTGAATTGTTGACTGGTATGATCATGACCATTGAATTTATAACTGAATATCTTTAGCTTAAGTGCAAAGGTGAATTGATCAACATGGTTATAATTATTGTTTATATAAATTCTGAAATGATTATATATTTCTTTGAGATATTAATATATTTGGCCTGTAGTGCAAATATGAACTGTTGATGAATATATTTGGCCGTAGTGCAAATATGAATTGTTGAAGAATATCTTTGGGCTGTAGTGCAAAGATGAATTGTTGATGAATATCTTTGACCTGTAGTGCAAAGATGAATTGTTGATGAATATCTTTGGCCCGTAGTGCAAAGATGACATGTTGTTGAATATCTTTGGCCAGTAGTGCAAAGATGAACAAATGTTGAGATGAACATGACCAACTGGTGATACAAATGAATATCTTTGGCCGTAGTGCAAAGATGAAGTTATTAGTATGATTATGAACAGGAAATGTGATTTGGTGTAACCATGATCTTTGATATTTCAGGTAAAGATAGGTGATGAAAATTATCTTCGTCCTGGATGAGAAGAGGAATTTAGAACTACAGTTATGATTATGAGTTATTCATATGATTGTGGACCAGAATTATTGATTGATGTTACAGGGATAAAACATTGTTGGTGGATTTTTAACATGGAGAAGATAATAGACTTTATAGTCTATTTGACTCTTCTAATGGATTGCTCGTTCCGCTGCAACTATGGTTGAAATTTTTATCATTTACCATATGTTCTAAATCTCTGATTTATTATTGATGAAGGCTATTGATAATTTAATTATCTTTAGTCATGATATTCTTTACTGAGCTAGTTGTGCTCACCCTTTTGCTTCACAATTCCTTTCAGGTAATAAGAGTGTAGCTGGGTCGAGCGAGGGTAACGAGAAAATAGAACGGTGGTCTCTAGCTATGGAGGTTCTCCCGAAGTATTATAGAAAAGTTCATTTAGTAGTTTTATTTGGTGAATCCAATAGGGTAAGGTGTACCCAACGTTGGAAGGGTGTTTTGCCACTATCATACAAGATGTCTAACGACATACAATCTCGTGTCATCATAAGACGGGGATGTGCTCATCCACTTGCTGAGTATATATACGAGCACTACCTATATAATCTTGGTGTTTGTTTGAAGTATAATTCTCAATTAGAGACAGTAGAGATAATGATATGTCAAGAGAAGACTCACCATTGGGAAGAATATGATAGTAATCTTCTCATTTTTCTTTGGAGTCTATTGGGTCAACCAAGGATAATTCTGTGACCATATGATATCTCATAACCTAGACGCATGGCCTCCCATGTACGAAGGTTTCCTTGAGCACTTCCCAAAGATTATAATTTCTAAAATAGTTTTTGACTATACATTTATGTAAGGTGTCATTGTGAGGTGATGTCCACGGTTAGAACATGAGTCACATTTGGTATATATTTGTATCCAAACTCACAGCATATGTGTTATTGTATTTTGCACGATAATTGTTGTAATAAAGTTGTAGTTATTTTCTATACCATGTATTTGGCGACTCAGAATAGGTTGGATGGAATGGACCTATTTTGGGGTTGTCACAACTATCTTTGATTGTATCCATGTTTTGATCTTTATTTTTGAATTATGCTCCACAATTGATTATTATAGAGTATTTTTGAACTTAGATAAACTGTAGTACGAATCCCTAATATTTGTCCTTTTGTCTCACTGGATTCGTTTTTTTAAGATATTTTTCATCATCCTCAGTCCTAAATGATGATATTACTGAATATCTTTGGCCTGTAGTGCAAAGATGAATGATTAACTGATGAATATCTTTGGCCCGTAGTGCAAAGATGAACAGGTGTTGAGATGAACATGACCAACTAGTGATACAAATGAATATCTTTGGCCTGTAGTGCAAAGATGAATATTTGATTCAAGATGTATATTGATTGATGTTACAGGGATAAACTATTGATGATGGACTTTTAAATCTTAGAAGATAGTAGAATTCATTCTCTACTTGACTCTTCTAATGGATTGTTGTTTCTGCTGCAGTTGTTGATCTAAAACTTGTTGTCTATTATATTCTATCAGATTTTTCCTTGTTGAAGACTAATGATAATTTGTTGTATATTATCCTAGTCATAATATCTTTTACTGGGCTAGTTAAGCTAACCCTTTTCCTTTTTGTTCTATTTTTCTTCTCAGGAGGTGAGAATTTATCAGGAACTAGCCGGGGTATGGAGTGATGATTCAAGATAGTTGTTTTTGTAGTCCTTACTATTTTGTAAAAATAGTGTATCAATAATTGTAATGAGGACTTATTGAGTTTGAATACTATCTGGAAGACAATATTTGTATTTAAACTCACAGTATGTGTTGTCGTATTTTGCACGACAATTGTAATAATAAAGTTGTAGTTGTTTTCTGTACCACGTATTTGGCGACTCAGAATGGGTGATGTATGCCTATTTTGGGGGCGTCAAATTTTGCGTGTCTTTTCACGTTCTCAAAATAGATACAGGATACAACCTGCTTTTGGGAAGACCGTGGATTTATATGGCCGGAGCCGTCCCTTCCATTCTTCACCAACAACTTAAATACATTATTAACAATAGCCTAGTCACTGTCGATGCTGAGCCGGAATGTCCTGAACAAGGTGACATACCACTCATCAGCTTCAATTCAGAAGTTGAGCCGGTCCGTTTTCATGCCCTGGAGGTGAGCAACACTCACTACCATCTTGTTGGGGTGCCACCTCTCATACCCCAGATTTCTGCCGAAGTAATGTCGGCCACTCAAGAAATGATGTCATTGGGTTATCAACCTGGACAAGGGTTGGGAAAAGATCATCAGGGCATCAAGCGACCAATTCGAGTTCCTAGTCAAACAGGGACAGTCGGACTAGGCTATACTGCTAGTTCCAGTCGCAGGAATTCTCATAAGCACAAACAGATTCCTTCAGCTTCAGCCACACGACGATTATTTCCACCTACCGTTCTTGAGCTTGTACGGTCTTCGGTAAAGGTGCCTGCCCATGTAATGGCTATGTTATTTCCTAAACCGATACCGGTAAAGGGGAAAGAAGTCCTAGTTCTAGATCCAAATGTGAAAGAAGAGGAACGAAGACATAAACATGACATCACCCGAATGATGTCAAACATACGCATCATTGTCCATGATGAACATACAAATAGATACACCCCAGACGATGATTGCCCAGACGTAATGGTCATCATTCGGGAGAAGGAGGATGATGACAACCCCTCCATCATTGCAGTCCATTAGGAATTCACCCTTGACAATTGGAGCAGCACTCCTTTCATTAGTCGACAAGGGTAAAACGGGCAGAAACTCCTTCTGCCCTTTAGATAATAATAACTGCTTACTTTTCTGTACAGTATTAGCAGTTGTTTTGTTAGTACATGCTAACACTTTGTATGATTGAACAATTTCATATATTAAGTGAAAGCATATTTTGTTTTAGGACTCTGAATTTAGATGTGCCTATACTTGCTGATAAGGTGCCTTTTCTCCACAAGGATTGTAACTTTGATGAAAAGTTGGACTCAGGCTTGATGAAAATACAAGAGGACATTGAGGCACCTTAGGAGATCAAAGAATGGGTCGAAGACAAACCTAAACCCAACCTTGATCAAACCACCTCCTTCAATCTCAGAACCTTAGAAAGCCCTACACTAATCCAGATTGGTACAGACCTCACTCCAAACCAAAGGAATGATATGGTTACACTATTAACCCAATTCCAAGATGTGTTTGCATAGTCACATGAAGACATGGTGGGTTTGTCCACTGACATTGTCATCCATCACCTCCCCGTCAAAGAGGGATTCAAGCAAGTCAGGCAGAAGCTCAGACGATTAAAACCTGAGTGGAGTTTAAAGGTTAAAGAGGAAATTATGAAATAATTTCAAGCAGGCATCATCATGGTGTCTACATACCCTGAATGGCTATCAAACATAGTCTCCGTGCCTAAACCAGGAGGGAAGGTGCGAGTTTACATGGATTACCGGGATCTGAATAAAGCTTGCTTTAAAGATAGCTTTTCCGTGTAATTAATCCACATTCTCATTGATAATACTGCTCAATACGACATGTACTCCTTTGCTGATTGATTCGCGGGGTACCATCAAATCATGGTTGCTGAAGAGGATCGTGAGAAAACTACATTCATCACTCCTTGGGGAACCTTTTGTTATAGACGGTTGTCATTCAGCCTCATCAATGTCGGAGCTACCTACCAGCAAGCCATGATGGCTTTTTTCCACGATTTAATGCACAAGGAGATAGAGATCTACGTGGATGACATTATTGTCAAGTCCCGAAAGGAGGAAGACCACCTAGACCATCTCAGAAAGCTCTTCAACAGGCTGCGTAAGTATAACTTGAAGTTGAATCTAGCCAAGTGCGCCTTTAGCTTTAAATCAGGCAAGTTGCTAGGATTCCTAGTCAGCCACAAGGGGATTGAGCTGGATCCCACCAAAATCCAGGCCATCAAGGAAATGTCCATTCCTCAAATAGAGAAGGAGATACATGGATTTTTGGGAAGAATCAACTTCATCAGCAGTTTTATTTCCCAACTCACAGCAACCTGTGAGCCTATTTTCAAATTGTTAAGGAAGAACTCCTTCATGAAGTGGAATAATGAGTGCTAGAAGGCCTTCCTTACAATCAAAAAGCATCTAGTTAAAGCTCCTATTTTGGTACCACCCAGGGATGATGTTCCCCTATTCATGTACATGTCCATAAGTGACAATGCCATGGGCTGCATGTTGGGACAAAAAGACGATAGAGGCTAAGAACGAGCTATCTACTACCTCAGCAAAAGATTCAGTAGCAGTAAACACAAGTACACTCTGATTGAGAAGACTTGTTGTGCTTTAGCATGGGCTTCCATGAGGTTACAACATTACCTCTATGGTCACACAACCCATCTCATATCTCGCATGGATCCTCTCAAGTACGTGTTTAGTAAACCCATGCTGAACTGTCGACTGTCCAGATGGCAGTTGATCCTATAATAATTTGACATCGTGTAAGTGACGCAGAAGTCCATTAAAGGACAAGGAATTGCGGATCAACTGGCCGCCGTACCTTCAGGGGATTTCAAACCCTTGGAAACATACTTCCCCGATGAAGGGGTAATGGCAATTCAACAACACCATCAGTACGATGCATGCCAAATATGGAAAATGTATTTTGATGGAGCTGTAAACACGGAAGGTTCTGGGGCTGGAGTAGTTCTAGTCTCCGATACGGGGGAGCAGCATCCCGTCGCCGTCAAATTGCAGTTTTCCAACACTAACAACACAACTGAGTATGAAGAGGTTGTATCATGGGGCTAAAACTTACCCAATCAATGGGCATCAGACGGTTAACTGTCTTTGGGGATTCCGAGTTGGTAATCAGACAAACCACATGAATCTATCACACCAAAGGTCTACACTTGCTGCCTTACCATCGGTAGGTTCTACTGATGGCTTCAGAGTTTAAAGAAATATTCTTCCTCCACATTCCTCAGAATAGGAATGATTTTGCTGATGAACTAGCAACCTTGGCCTCCTTGGTCAACATACATGACAAGGAAGATATGCCAACCCTCACATTTGCCCAACAAAAGGCTCCAGCCTATAGGAATTACATTGGAGAAGTATCGGATGAGCTACCTCCCATCCAACACCCTTGGTATTAGCATATCAAGGAGTACTTACAAGATGGATCTACACCCGCTGAGGCAAGCCCGACTGAAGGAAGGCGGATCCATCGACTGGCTATAAAATTCTAGCTGAGCGGAGATGCACTCTATAAAAGAGATGCAGGAGTAGGTCTCCTCAGATGTCTGGACAAGGACCAAGCTCAGAGGCTCATGGATGAGATCCATGGTGGAGTTAGTGGCCCACACATGAACGGCCCTCTAATTATAAAGAAAATCCTCAGAACAGGGCATTACTGGCTCTCTCTCAAAGCTGATTGTGAGGATCATGTCAAGAGATGATATCGATGCCAAATTTATGGGAATGCTATCCACGCCCCTCTGAGGGAGCTCCACAATATGAGTTAGCCTTGACCCTTCTCAATGTGGGGAATGGACGTGATCGGGCCCATCGAGCCCAAAGCCAATAATGGGCATCAGTTTATCTTTACCTTGATCGACTACTTCACCAAGTAGGTGGAAGCAACCTCCTTCCCCAGGGTTACCAAAGAAGTCATCATTGCTTTCATCAGAAACAATGTCATTTATCGATACAGACAACCAGAGGTAATTGTATCAGACAATGCTAAGAACCTCAACAACAGAATGATGGAGGAGTTGTGCAGTAAATGTAGAGACTCAAAATTTTCTGCACACCTGTTACTGACATTGCAGGAAGGCAGATTCATCTTTCAGACATAACCCTGGAAGACAACTCACATCCAATCTGGATACTACTAGAAGCTCAGTTTCAACCCCGGAACACACACCGGGAGTAACAATTCCAACCTCTGCGATAACCCCGAGACATGCAGATCCAATACCAGAACACACACCGTAGAAGACCGATTCATCCCGGAGATAACCCCGAGATGTTCCATCTCAGTCCCAACACTGGGAGTAGCAGATTCCAACCTTAGAGATAACCCCAAGGAAGGTAGTTGCAGTTCTGGAGATAACCCCAGAAATGCTTGTTTCAAATACAATCAGTTTCAACCTCGGTGCTTACACTGAGGCACTCACACCAGGAGGACAGGCACACCTCAGAGATGACACTGAGGACCTTCAACACTGGCAGCAGTCCAATCTCAGCGATAACCCTGAGCAACGTCTGCTTTATTAGCCCAAACCGGAGATAACCCCGGTGAGGGGCAACGTCGTCATCTTGCCACCTTGATGCCACATCACACCATCTCAACATTTTAGACATACATTTCTACACAGCAATGTCCCACAAGAGCCAAGGAAAACCAATCCCGAGTGACTATTACGTAGGGTAACGGATAAAATTTGAAGCTTGAAGATCGGAGGGCACCGTCCCATCTTCCAGACTTCGTACAACCTCTAATCCCATGTCATTGTGTAACTCTTGACAATGGCGGTCCGAAATAGGTCTTACATACCTCAGTCGGATGCCCGGATTGTAATTTTAAATGTTCGAGCGAACAATACATTGCACGCGTGCGCGTACTTCAAGACGACGGGACCTGCGAAGCCCGGGGCACCCCGGGCAATCACAGGTACACCTGCGGCTCCCCCTCTATAAATAGAGGGCTTGGGGTGGCCATTTTAAGAGAGAAAAAGGTGAGAAAGCCCTGTCCAATTTATTCTGTACACATCCCAGACTGGGTGCTTTCTCATTCTAAACACTTGTAAGCTCATATATAGTTACTTTTTACCGGCGGGAGCCGAGTGTTCATCCATTTCAAGTTATTGAAGTCTTCTTTGGCAGCCCATTGTAAGCCTTCTCATACATTTTCAATCCTTTCTCTTCATCTCTGCACAGACTGTTCTTTACATTGAGAGTCATGATGCGTGTGTATGCCCGGACTTCGGTCCATGGATTCATTTCAGTTTGAATATATATATATATATATATATATATATATATATATTTTATATATGGACTAACATTATCGAGTTATGCCTCGATGGAGCCTAGACTTCGGTCTGGAGCGTTTAATGGCTTTCGTATATATATATAAACTGTGTGTCGAACTCCGTTCGATGAGCCTAGATTTATGTCTGGAGCGTTTAATTGTTTTCGTATATATATACTTATATATATGAACTGTGTGTCGAACTGTATTCCGGTGCGTTTACTGCTTTAATATATATATATATATATACTTATATATATTAACTGTTGTTGGACTTTGTCCGATGAGCCTGGATTTTATATCCAGTGCGTTTATCGTTTTATATATATATATATATATATATATATATATATATATATATACATTTCATTCCACCTGGAGTTTAGTTCGTGGTGGTTGACCGTTTTTACTGCTTTCTATACATTTCATCCCGCCTGAAGTTTCCTCCGTGGCGGTTGATCACTTTTATAGCTTTATTTACATTTCTGATCCCCCATGGAGGTGCTTCGTGGTTGGTAATCATTCCTATATATATATATATATATATATATATATATATATATATATATATATATATATATATATATATATATATATACAGCTTTTATATATATACCTCCTTACTGCTTTTTATCAATTGCGGCATCATGTGAGCCTAAGAATCATGTGATCACAGATTCAGTCTACTGAATCTAGATTCGGTTCCCGTGATGGACCTTTTCAGCTGTAAGCAGCTTGTAAATTTATCTGTGTTGTTTGGATTTCCTCAGATGGTTTTCATACCCACGAGGAGTTCAACACCTTTTTGTACATTATTTTCTCGAAGATGCTTCGCATCTCGAAAATAAAAATAATCAAGCCGAACATTTAATAATAAAATGGAAGTGTAAAAGGTCTCAATTACTATTGAGCATAAGGGTTTGAAAAACTTCTTTTACAAAACATCACTGTTATATCTTGTTTAAAATTGAATTTTTACATAAATTCAAACCCTGTGTACATAGGTGCAAACGAGGCCTCGCACTACTTCCAAATAACAGCACATTGACCCACACACACACACATTCATATAACAGTTTTTTGAAAAGTGGCGGTCACCGTGGCAACACGGATGTCGGGGGGTGTCTAACACCTTCCCTCCGCATAAGCAAGTCCCCGGAACCTAATGAATCTCGGTTTCATCGACCCGTTTAGTAGTGTCACATCACTGGGTCAATGTGCAAACTTTTTCTCGGTTGTGTTGGTACAACTAGTTAAAAAACCAACTGGCGACTCTTATAGTCCAATCGTCGACATTATACATGTCAGACCTTTTTCACTTGTTTTTTCAAACAAATCTCACCTAAAATGAGAACACAAAAAAATAGGTAATGAAAAGGGACAAATAAAAAACCCGACGTCGACAGGTGGCGACTCTGTTGGGGACTCCAGTAAGAGGACTTAAGCCGCTATTACAAGCTTTTCAAAATTGTTATATGCTTGTGTGTGGATGTTGCATTTACATTTATGATGAATGTGTACGAATGCATATCTTTACTGTGATTAATGCTTTACACTATATCTGCCTGTGATATTAGTGCTTCGCACATGTCATCATTTTCATAAAAGGTGAGACACGTTGTATGTGAATGTATGTTGTGTGGTCCTCCACCAGGAGGCTATCCTGTCGGTGTTTGATTACTGGACTCGTAGGAAGACTAATTCCAACGAGGCTCAAATTCGCTCCAGTTGAAAGACCGGATTAACTTCCCGTTGAGTAAATTGCGATGATTTGGGCACCTTCATGCCGAAAAGCCGCAAGAGTAACCTAAGATAGGCCAGTCTCTGATAAACCAAATGCGGAGGAAAGTCTCTTCGTGCTTTCTCATTTCAAATTACTCGTAATGTCAATTACCTGTAATTTACATTCCATATTCATCTCTATGTAATGAGAAATATGAAGAAATATGTGCATATACATATTTACATTAACATGCTATCCTGTGTCACGAATAACTAACATCCGTTTTGCAAGACAAAATTTCTAAAACTGACACATCATATAGCATGTTAACATTTACACCATCCCTAAAACTAAACTATGCCAGTTTCGTCGCAAGGAAGCATTCGGGTCTATTACCCGGTCAAAGTCCAAAAAGGCCGCATGCCTACATCCAATCATGTCTTCATCTGACCAGTCTAATCCAGTATCTCGCGAAGAATTTAACGGATTAAGTAAACAAATTACAGATTTGGCTGTTCTTCTTAAAGAACTACATCAATCTACTTAGGGTCCAAAGATACCCATACATGCTGAATCCTCCACACAAGGGGGAGCTCAAGGTTCTGATAAAGCCATTACAGTACCTGAACTACAGTTGGATACAACCAACAAAAGTCATGATGCTGCCCATCTCACAAGAGATCCAAACACCGGTGACATCAGAAAGAAAGTTCTTCAAATGGAAGAAACCCTTCGCGCTATCAAAGGAATTGGAGCACACGGGAGTGTTTCATATGCCGACCTGTGTATATTCCCTGGTGTTCATTATCTAGAAAAGTTCAAAACTCCTGACTTCGAAAAGTATGATGGGTTAGGAGATCCTTATACACATTTGAAGGTGTTCATTGGAGAACTTGGATCTTATGCAGAGGACGAGAAGCTCAGAATGCAGCTGTTCCAAAAGAGTCTGACTGGAGAAGCCCGTTCATGGTATACCAGATTAGACAACTCAAAGATCCATAGCTGGGAAGAGCTAGCTCACGCCTTCCTCACACAATACAGCTTCCAGTCTCAAATGGCTCCTGACCAGTACCAGATGACCAAGGTCAAGAAACAGTCCAATGAGTCTTTTAGAGAATATGCTCAAAGGTGGAGGCGCCTTGCTGCTCAAGTAACTCCTTCTATGACAGAGTCAGAGATGGTTATGACCTTTATCGACATACAAGAAGCTCCTTTCTATGAGAGAGTCTTAGCTGGCATTGGTAAACCATTTTCTGAAATGATCAAACATGGAGAAATGGCTGAGATGGGATTGAAGTCAGGAAAGATTCAAGACCTAGCTTCCCTTAAAGCTGTTGCTGAGCACATCCAATCCGGAAATTATGGAAACAACCCCCGGAGGGTCCATAAAAAGAAAGAAGAGGATGTTTCCCTGATACTACAGGGTCAAAAGGGCAATCAGAACATGCTTATCCAGAGGAGAAGTTACACTCTCTTTTAAGCACAGTCCTCAAACCCTCCAATACTAAAAGGTGGAGAAGTCAAACGCCCTCGAGTGTTCACACCCTTAAGGGACTCGCTCGAGAATATTCTCACTCTTCTGACCACGCAGAAGAAAATCACGCATCTTCTTCCACCAGCCAACCCTAATGGGAGGGGTTTCAATGCTGCTCAGAAATGTGCTTATCATGTCGGGGCACCTGGACATGATACTCAAGATTGTTGGGCCTTGAAACACAAGATCCAAGATTTAATAGACAACGATGAGATTGTGGTCACCAAACCAGATCAACCATACGTGCAAGATAACCTTCTTCCTCCACATAAAGAGGAAGATGTCAACATGATTAATTGGAGCAATGGACAAGGTTCCAATTTCAACTGTGAAGCATCCCAGATCAGTAAAGGCAGTGTTGACAAATGGGATTATGCAAAGTTCCAGTTTATAATGAAACAAAAATTGAAAGCTCTATGTAAGCAAATTGAGCAATTGGCCGAACTGGTGATCTATCAACATCAAGTCACACGCCAATTAGTCAGCCAGGAACATGCTAGTATCCTTCACTTGATTATTAATACTCCATCGTCACCTTCCAAAAATGAAACAATGGAGGATAAAGTGACGAAGAGAGCGACTGCCAAAGCCCATTGGGATTTTGCCAATAGAAGGGAATTTACATACCTGAGCCAACCTATGGAGGAGATACTTCAGATGCTAGTCAATGAAGGAAGAATCACTTCCCTCCTACTTCCAATTAATCCCCGTTCAGGACGGTTTAACCCTGATGGAGTATGTCAGTATAACTCCCATTCTCGCGGTCACAGCACGGAAGAATGCCGGGCACTTCGCCACCTTATTCAGAACTTAATCGATAGCGGTGTCCTATAACTGGCAAACAATGATACTGTGCTATTTGAGAGTAAAAATCCTTGTCCCATTAAATGGAAGGGATTGGTGGCAGTTATATCCTCTGAGGCTAATGATACTGTTCAACCACTCACAATTCAGCTCAAAGGAATTAACAGTCCCTTGAAAATGGCTGCTCTAGAGCACCTCATTTTGCCATTTAGACCACAATATCCTGTTGTCAGCTTACAGAAGGTTCCTTGGAATTATGGAGAAGCTGAAGGATCTACATGTCATACAATTACTACAGTGTCAAAGGAGAATCCACTGTATCTTTCCCAACTGGTGATGAAGCCTGCTGTTAAATCAAAGGGGAAAATTCCCATGGAGAAGATTGAGAAATTCCTACATGCTATGGGTCATAATGAAGCCAAGGTGGTTTTAAGCTTAAAAGAAGCTCCACACTAAATTTTAATCTTGGACTTGGTTTTAACTTCTGAGGATCATCGAAAGATCTTGTTAAAGGTTTTGGAAGAAGCCCACTTGCCGGAATCAGTGGATGTGGAAAAATTTTAACATCTGGCTGATCACATTTTTAACAACAATGTGATCTCTTTCACTGATGATGACATACCATCCGAAGGGACAGGTCACTGCAAGTCGTTGCACATTACGGTTTTGTCCTCCGGATACATGTTAGCTGGAGTTTTGGTAGATGGCGGATCTTCTTTGAATATTTGTCCTTATGCCACGTTGCTGAAAATGAATGTCAATCTCAAGCGAATTCGAAGTAGCTATACGATCATCAAAGCTTTTGATGGATCCCACCGGAATTCAGTCAGAGAGATTAAGCTGCCAATTAAGATTGGGCCACATATATTTTGTGTGTCTTTTTCTGTGCTCAAAATAGATATAGGATACAACCTACTGTTAGGGAGACCGTGGATTCATATGGCTGGGGCAGTCCCCTCTACTCTTTATCAGCAACTTAAATACATTATTAACAATAGTCTAGTCACAGTCAACGCTGAACCGGAATGCCCTCAACCAGGTGACATACCGCTCATCAGTTTTAATTCCGATGTTGAGCAAGTCAGTTTCCACACTTTGGAAGTAAGCAACCCTCAATATCATGCCATTGGGACACCATTTCCCATACCCAAGATTTCTACCGAAATGATGGCAGCTACCCAAGAAATGATGTCATTAGGACACCAGTCGGGACAAGGGCTGGGAAAAAATCATCAGGGTATTAAGCACCCGATTCAAGTGTGTAGTCAAACTGGGACAGCCGGACTAGGCTATTCTGCCAGTACCAATCACAGGAATCCACATAAGCATAGGCCGATTCCTTCCACTTCAGCCGCACGACTATTATTTCCACCTGTACATCCAGAGTCCTCACAAGCTCCGATAAAGGTGCCAGCCAACGTAATGGCTATGTTATTTCCTAAGCCGATACCAGTAAAGGAGAAGGGAGTCTTTGTTCCAGATCCCAAGGTGGAAGAAAAGGAACGAAGAATCAAGCAAGCCATTGTCAGAATGATGTCAGGTGTACGCATCATTGTCCATGATGAACATACAAACATATATTCCCCAGACGATGATTGCCCAGACGTAATGGTCATCATTCGGGAGAAGGAAGACGATGATAGCCCCTCCATTATTGCAGTTCCCCAGGACTTTGCCCTTGCCAATTGGAGCATCACTCCTTGTATTAGTCGACAAGGGTAAAAAGGGTAGGACTTCTTTCCGCCCTGTAGATATCATAACTGCTTACTTTTCTGTACAGTATTAGCAGTTGTTTTGTCCGTACATGCTAACACTTTGTATGATTAAACAATTTCATATATATTAAGTGAAAGCGTATTTTGTTTCAGGACTCTGAACTTAGATGTGCATGTACTTGCTGATAAGATGCCTCTTCTCCGCAAGGATTGTAACTTTGTTGAAAAGTTGGACTCAGACTTGCTGGAAATACAAGAGGACATTGAGGTGCCTCCAGAGATCAAAGAATGGGTCAAAGACAAACCTAAACCCAACTTTGATCAAACCACCTCCTTCAATCTGGGAACCTTAGAAAACCCTAAGTTAATCCAGATTGGTTCAGACCTTACCCCAAACCAGAGGAATGACATGGTTACACTACTAACCCAGTTCCAGGATGTGTTTGTATGGTCTCATGAAGACATGATGGATTTGTCCACTGACATTGTTCTTCATCGCCTTCCCATCAAAGAGGGATTCAAGCTAGTCAAGCAGAAACTTAGGCGATTGAAGCCTGAGTGGAGTTTAAAGGTGAAAGAAGAAATTGTGAAACAATTTCAAGATGGTATTATCATGGTGTTTATATATCCTGAATGGATATTCAACATCGTGCCCGTGCCTAAGCCTGGAGGAAAGGTGCGAGTCTACGTGGATTATCGGGATTTGAATAAAGCTTGCCTTAAAGATAGCTTTCCTGTGCCATTTATCTACATTCTCATTGACAATACTGCTCAATACGGCATGTACTCCTTCGCTGATTTCTTTGCGGGGTACCATCAGATCATGGTTGCTGAGGAGGATCGTGAGAAAACTGCTTTCATCACGCCTTGGGAAACCTTTTGCTACAGACGGTTGTCTTTCGGCCTCATCAATGCCAGAGCTACCTATCAGAGAGCTATGATGGCTCTTTTCCACGACTTAATGCACAAAGAGAAAGAGATCTACGTGGATGACATCATTGTCAAATCCCAGAAGGAGGATGACCACTTAGACCATCTCAAAAAGCTTTTCAACAGGTTACGTAAGTACAACTTGATGTTGAATCCAGCCAAGTACGCCTTTGGCGTTAAATCAGGCAAGTTGCTAGGATTTCTAGTCAGCCATAAAGGAATCGAGTTAGATCCCACCAAAATCCAGGCCATTACAGAAATGTCCATTCCTCAGACAGAGAAGGAAATATGGGAATTTTTTGGAAGAATCAACTTCATTAGTAGGTTCATTTCTCAACTCACAGCAACCTGTGAGCCTATCTTCAAGCTGTTAAGGAAGAACTCCTCCATGAAATGGAATGATGAGTGCCAGAAAGCCTTCCTTACCATCAAAGAGCAGCTAGTCAAAGATCCTATTTTGCTACCACCCAGGGATGATGTTTCCCTGTTCATGTACCTGTCCATAAGTGATAATGCCATGGGCTGCATGTTGGGTCAGAAAGACGATAGAGGCCGAGAACGAGCTATCTATTATCTCAGCAAAAGATTTAGCAGCAGTGAACATAAGTACACTCTGATCGAGAAGACTTGTTGTGCTTTAGCATGGGCTGCCATGAGGTTACAACATTACCTCCATGGGCACACAACCCATCTCATATCCCGAGTGGATCCTTTCAAGTATGTGTTCAGTAAACCTGTACTGAATTATCGGCTGTCTAGATGGCAGTTGATTTTGCAACAATTTGACATTATTTACGTGACGCAAAAGTCCATTAAGGGTCAAGGAATTGCTGATCAACTAGCTGCTGCACCTTCAGGGGACTTCAAACCCTTGGAAACATACTTCCCAGATGAAGGGGTAATGGCAATTCAGCAACACCATCAGTACGATGCACATAAAATGTGGAACATGTATTTTGATGGAGTTGTTAATACGGAAGGTTCTGGAGCTGGAGCAGTTCTAGTATCTTGTACGGGGGAGCAGTATCCCGTCGCCGTCAAATTACAGTTTATTAGTACCAACAACACAGCTGAGTATGAAGGCTGTATCATGTGGCTAAAACTTGCCCGTTTAATGGGTATCAGACGGTTAACTGTCTTTGGGGATTCAGAGTTGGTAGTCAAACAATCCATGGGAATCTATCAAACCAAAGAGCTATATTTACTGCCTTACCATCGGCAAGTTTTACAGATGGTTTCGGAGTTTGAAGAGATCTCCTTTCTACACATTCCTCGTAATAGGAATGACTTCGCAGATGCATTAGCAACTTTGGCCTCCTTGATTCACATACCTGACAAGGAACCCATGCCAAGAGTCACATTTGCCCTGCAAAAGGCACCAGCCTATGGGAACTATGTTGGAGAAGTATCGGATGAGCTACCTCCCATCCAACAACCTTGGTATCAGCATATCAAGGAGTACTTGCGAGATGGATCTACACTCGCTGAGGCGAGCTTGACTGAGCAAAGGCGGATTCATCGACTTGCTATGAAATTCTACCCGAGCAGAGATGCACTCTACAAGAGAGATGCAGGACTAGGTCTCCTCAGATGCCTGGATAAGGATCAAGCTCAGAGACTCATGAATGAAGTCCATGGTGGAGTATGTGGCCCACACATGAGTGGCCCCCTCCTTGTTAAGAAGATCCTCAGGATAGGACATTACTGGCTATCTCTCAAGGCTGACTACAATGACCACGTCAAGAGATGTTATCAATGCCAAATTCATGGGAATGCTATCCACGCCCCTCCACAGGAGCTCCACAATATGAGTTCACCTTGACCCTTCTCAATGTGAGGAATGGACGTGATCGGGCCCATCGAGCCCAAAGCCAGTAATGGACATCGTTTCATCTTCACCATGATCGATTCCTTTACCAAGTGGGTAGAAGCAGCCTCCTTCCCCAAAGTTACCAAAGAAATCATCATTACGTTCATTAGAAACAATGTCATTTGTCGATATGGACAACCAGAGGTGATTGTATCAGACAATGCTAAGAATCTCAACAACAAAATGATGGAGGAGTTATGTAGTAAATTCCACATCAAACTCCTTAACTCCATCATCTACCATCCAAAGATGAATGGTGCTGTTAAAGCGGCTAACAAAAACATCAAGAAGATCATGCAAAAGATGTCCGCCAACCACAAAGGATGGCCTGACCTATTGCCTCTTACTCTGTTAGCCTACAGAACATCAATGCGCACTTCAACTGGGGAAACCCCCTACGCATTAACCTATGGGATGGAAGCAATACTCCCCATAGAAGTAGAAATAGAATCCCTCAGAGTATTGATGGACGCTCAGTTGGATGAAAATCAATGGATACAAGACATGTATCACCAATTGTCTCTAATAGATGAAAGGCGAACCGCGACTATCTTCCATAGTCAATTATATCAACAAAGGATCGCCAGATCCTACAACAGAAAAGTCCAGCTACGGCAGTTAAACAAAATGACTTGGTTTTGAAGAAGACTCTCGAGAACCAAGATCAGTCCAAGGGAAAATTCGCTCCTAACTGGGAAGGCCCATTTATTATCAAGGAGGTATTGACAGGAGGTGCCCTCAGATTATAGGAAATGGACGGCGATGAATTTCTACAACTTATCAACTCGGACACCGTGAAACAGTACTATGTATGAAGTTACCATCAAGCAAACATCCTGGTATTGGATCATCAGATCACCAGTCATTTCGGTTCTTCAACCCTTCATTACATACAACCCTTTCCACACTTTGCCCATCAGGAAAACATACTCGTCTGGCCAGTAGCCTGGCTTCACTACGTTCATACAACTTAGGTCATCCCACTACGGATTAAACCTCTCACGTTTGCAGTTTGGCTACCCATACATGGGATCAAACTTCTCATACCTGCGGTTTATCCTTAACCTAGGATCAAACTTTCTCTTCCCCGCAGTCTATCTTGCACATGGGATTAAACTTTCTTCCCCACAGTTTGACCTGTACATGGGATCGATCTTTCTTCCCCGCAGCTTATCCTGCACATGGGATCACGCTTTTCAACTTGCCCTGAGGGGCAAACTATGTCTACCTGATCTCCTTGATACACGGGAGTACGTAGGCAACCATATTCTATATGGCCCGGTCGCAATAAACAAAAAACAACAAAAACATTTCTACCCTTTTCTACAAAAAAACAAAAACCACAAAAACAGTTCTACAACCCTCTTCATCAATAAAGCTTCTACACCTTTTCTGCCATAAATAGCGTTGAACCTCTTACAACATATTCGAACTACGCAGACCTGATCTCCTCTTCAATAGGAGTACGTAGGTAGCCATTCATGGTTCGGTCTAACCCCCTACCAAAACACAAATATTTGTCAATGGTACTGGGATCAAACTTCAATCCACCACATTTCATCGGCTTCAAACCAAAGGGATGGAATTACCCAACCTCTCCTCGCAAATAGGAGATTCGGTGACCATCTAAGTTGTGGTTGTGACTCAAAGAGCAACACCAATCCGTAAGAGATGGAATTAACTAGGGTCCTCCTAAATAGGGGTACTGGCGACCATCTGTGGTGCGGTCAATCTCAGAGAGAAAAGCCATACTCCTCTCCACATTTCCATACAAAAACCAGTCCTAAGACACCAAAGATGGTAGGGATACACACAGATCCATGATCCATTCTGAACTATCCAGAGACAACTCAATGTCTATCCAGCAAGGAGGAATTCAGATTACATCAAGATCATAAGCCCTGAAGAAGTAGGCAAATATCAAGCAAGTATCAGAGCATATCTAAAAGGGAAGTGATCAAAAAATATATTTCCCTGCTATATATAACGCTGTTTTATATACACAATGTAAAGTGTACATGACAAAATGGCTAAGCTAGTCTGTGCAGGAAAATACAAGCCCATCTACAAATCGGTGTATATGCGAGCTAACAAGCCCAACATGGCATCCCTCTCCAAAGAAGGAGGCAAAGCTGTGGTCTCCTGTACAAGGATATTCACACGACCCAACAGATCTGCAGCCATCTGCATGGTGACCATATGCTCATCAATGTAAGTGCTCATCTCTACAAGCATGCCAGTGGTAAGGGACCTCACTGCAGTACTATCTGTGACGGCTACATCCCGGACAGATAGGGCGCTATCCCGCTCAACTATCACTGCACCTCTGACTGATCTGGTCTCATCCCACTCCATAACAGCGGTATCTCTACGAGCTAAGGCCTTGTCCTTCTCTAACAGGGTTGCGTCTCTCCTATCAAGAGCTGTTAACATCAGGGCTCTAGCCTAATCTCTCTCAAAGGTATTCAGATGAAGACTCTGCTCAAAGTACTGTGCTGAATGCTGAATCACGACAGTGCTAGTACTGGGAGAATCTAAAAGAAATACTGGCAACCCAATAGATGGCTCTTCCTCGGTGTGAGAATCAATGTCCTCCATGGGCTCTCCACCATCTGAATCAATACTCGACAATGTGGATACTAGTACAGCCGATGAAATCTCTGTCTCCATCCACGTAGAATACTCTAGCGAATAACCTGGATGGCTAACGGAAAAAGCAACTATCTCGTGCTGATCCCAACATGTATACACACGGGATCTGTCCTCTGCTGAAAGATAGCGAGAGGCTAAACGTTGGCCTAACGCCCCATCAAAAGGATGAAAATCCTGAAACTGGTCAAACTGCGACACACGGCCAGTGGGTGGTAAGTAGTCATGCCCCTCAAACCAGCCAGAGGGATGTAATCCATGCACGGAGCATGAGTAATAAAGATGTAAGGTGAGCTGAGCCCTGAGTATGGCAATACACTAAACGGGTCTACAATATCAGCTAAGAAAGCGGACCAAGACACATCATCTGTACACTCCGCAGGCTGAAAGGAGTATGACATGACTATATAATGGGTGAAACAATACCCATGCCGTCTAAAAGTGCCAATCGGTCTCAGATGTGACATAAACCACATGTATAGCATGACCAAACTGCCTGTAAATACTCCTATCGAATAAGTGCAGCAGTATGTAGCTGACCTCAGAGTCTCTGCTATAATCATTGGTATGATGGTACGACCCTCCCTGAGAGTTCTCACTGCCATGATAACTCCTATGTCCAACTCATCCATATATAGTGGCATGTAGACATATGATAGTACGCACAATAGCAGTACATCAACTCTTGCCAGACGCCAATGAGCCTCCAGTGTGGTGAAATCCCCAGAATATCGTCTATAACTATCCTCAGAGCCAAATCTGTCAAACAAAAAACGCTGGGATATAACGTGTCCAGATGTAAGCTCATCCTGAACCACCCTACGCCTCAATCCAGTGAGGGTCATGAACCGTCGAATCATGTCCCCAAAAGCCATATGCATGCAAGGTCTGTCCAGTGGCAGCATCGTCAACCGTGTATACTCCTCCAGAGTGGGAGTCAACTCCTGGATCCCAAATAGGAAAACCTGTCTCTCCGGTATCCAATGCTCCAGCATGCCCTCCAAGAATCCTGTGGGAACCTGAAACATCAAAAGGGTCATGGTATGCTGCAACAGCTGATCTACGGTCATCCTATCTGAGGGTGATATACTATCATACCAATATCTCTTACGGGATGCCACCAATAATGGCGGGGTGTGATCTATACGGCTGACTGTCGAAGAAGACATCTGTGTAGGCCGTATCATAATACCATCCAGGGTATACATATGCATAACATGATACATGCATAACAGATAATAGATGGCAATATGATATAGGGAATGGAAAAACTGTACATACATTATCTCTGTACAGCTAAAAATACAGGGAAATGGGGCACAGACGCCCTACTACTGACAGAGGCCTATCAAAAGATATAGCAAGAATGGGGCAGAACCACCCAATAGCTAACAAAGGCCTATCAAATGAGATAACGAGAATACACATCAAAAAAAGACAATGGTGTCAATATTTACATCATCAATCCTGTCCACCTGATGTAACTCCTCCTGAGTCACTGGATCTCTATCAACAAGGATGTTAGGCCTATACAAAAGAGGATCTGCACCGGCAAAGCCAAATGGGTCATCTGAGGGGCCAGCTCCTGAGCTGGAAGGACCAAACGAATCTGCCTCTGCCGGATCTCTGCCCAAATGTCAGATAAAGAAATGTGCCTGGTCCAGTCGCTGGGTCAAGCTATCAATCTGTGTCATATGAGTCGGATCTCGGACACAGATCTCGGACACAGGCTAGCCAATCCGTCATCATCACGGATCCTAGAACCATATCCCCCATGAACTGAGTGGCTCAGGTCTATGCTCCAATAGTACGAGGGATCCACCAATGCTGGAATACATCCTGAGTGCAAGGACCCTCTGACAATGCAAAACTGTCAACACTCAACAATGGGATATCAGTGACGGGTGACTGCGACACAAGCCAATAACGCCTGGCAAGAGGCAAGATCAGTATGCGGATCTCTCCTGTAGTGCTCCTAATAGCACGCTCTCCTAAATAGAGCTCCCATCCTCCATCTGTGAAGAGAGGAACGCTACGGGTGGAAATCACGTACTCGATACCAGTCGGGTACCCATCCTCAAATCCAACGGCCAAATGCTCCCCAGAATATGGAATCCATGTGATGACATCCGCAGTCAACAACTCCAACTATAGGCGACAATGAGTGAAACCTTCAGCTACAAGGGCCTCTGCCAGTATAGAATGATGCCATCGTCGTCTTCGTGGGTAGGTATCCAACCCTAACACACTCACCGGACGTAAACATGGAAGTATCTCATAGGCCCAAAACTGCCAATACAAAGGCCAACATCTGCTGTCAGTTAACACTCTTAACCTATACATGGTAAATGACAAGAGAAATACTTACCAGCAGAAATGGATAAAATCCTAACCAAGCCTCGGTCAAGCCCTGCGAGCGCATACGCATGCCCCTAAGGAAATAGGCAAAGGTGTAAGAACCCCAATCATACTCTCCTATACGGTCTACATATCGCGTGGCGCTGATCAAAGTGAATGACACCGTAGAAGAGTTATCTGCTATGAAGCAACCGCTAATGATCATCAGGAACAATCGCCGAAGAATGTGATCCCTGACTCTGACATCATCTGGTATGGGCTCACTCAATAGCCCACTCATAGCATCTACGCTCAAAGGGCTTGCACGGACAGTCCTGCCCTTGAGCGCCTCCGTCGAAACTCTTAACAAAGATCTGACGGTAGTCGGGCTAATATTCGTCGTGCAAGGCACTGGCGCCCCTCCAAACTCCATACCTGTGATAAATCGCCAATCCATTGGCGTCATCATCACCTCACAGTCCAGTAAATAGAGAGACTGGGTCTGGTGAAACCAGTGCTCAGACAATGCCCTGAGATAACCCCAGGGACAACGGCGGGGAAGGATGGAAAAGAATGTACCGAATCTCCAGTCATGCATAATCGCTCTATAGTCAGGATGCAGAGCCTGGTACATGGAGTGAATGCTAAACCAGTTCCATTGAGGCTGTGTAAAGCCGGGAACCTGCAAAATGCAGATCGACATCAGAATCCTTTACTCCTCATCAATAGGAAAGAAGGAAGATTAAGATCTAAGCTTTATACCTCGTTGGCGTGCAAATACATTGAGGGATGTCTACTCAAATCACCCAGAAGCTCTGGGTTTGCCAACTGAATACTCGGGAGGTCCTTATGAGGAACATGTGCAGCAGGAGCGGGGTTCGCAACCGAAACATCTTCCTCCTCGTCCTCGACGTCCGGTACATCAACCCGGACTGGACGTATCACCGCCTCCACCAACCGACGAGGCTGTCTAACAGAGCGGGGTCGAGGTACTTTAGAATCCCTCCTCTGTACACCAGAAGTGGTCCTGCGGAAACTACTCGGCTGATCTGGATCCATAATATCTGGACAACAAGTCTCCAAATCACCTCAGAAAGGGTGTGGTATTTTCTAACCTGGAGATTTCTTTTCAAAATGCATTTAATGACTATATACATGCATGCATCATTTTAACATACATCTATAGTAGAGTTAAAAATGCATGACTACTCAATGCCTATGTTTTGAAATTTTTTTGCCATAGTTTCCTCTATATATAGGACTATCCGCATGCACATAGGCATGACTAGGTGGCCATTCCGTAGCACACCTGCACACAGTCACATAAATCCTATTTGCATCAAAAGTCAAAGTCATCAATCTATAAGGGTAGCCTAATTACCAGGATTACTTTGCTTTTTCACCTTTGCTCATTTGTCCTCAAATAGAATAAGAAATAGCGAAAAAAAGGTACCAATTTAACTGTCTCAAAAGTTAAATTTTTTCACATCATTATGTTCAGCATGGTTTAATACTAACATTTACTATGTTGAATATTTTTTATCAAGTCATTTGTGCATACATAATCACTACTATGTGTTTAAATACATTTCATATGATAAGTCATATTTCAACGGATAAAAACTGGAAAAAAGTACATGCATACGTTACTAGGATAGTGTAGAACACTTGTACGGTGACAGAATTTGCAGAAAGACGTCCGAACTCAGCAGATCTGAAGAAGAGCTCTTAGATTTCCTTCGCGGCGTAACTTGAAAATAACTTATGAAAGCAACCTACAGGACTTTAATGTCCACGGTTGGTCGTAGGTCCATCTGCGGCTACGGTAGGTGTACCTACGGCACCCTTACGTAGGTCCCACCCCTCCAACTCGGTCCAGTTCAAGTTATAAAGGAGTTCTCACGAGCTGAAAAATCCAAATCAGGGATAAAAATGCTACGCGATTGAGCAAAATAGCCTGAAACCCTGATTTTTCTGGACCCGAAAATGGCTTTCTTTTCATCCATTGGTATTCGCCCGAATACAGGGTTTACTATACATATAATCCAAGTTGTTACATACCACATTCGGCAATACCGCACGCTGGTCTAATGTCGTCAATTCAGGGTCGCCACCCTATTCTTTTCAAATGAGTCCCCGGCGGGGGTTACAATGCAATCTCAAAAGGAGATCCCCGACGGGGGTCACAACGCATGGTTATCTGTCCATAAACAGAGTCCCCGGTGAGGGTCACAACGCATGGTCATCTGTCCGTAAACAGAGTCCCCGACGGGGGTTACAACGCAATGTTCCGCTGATATACACATCAGTGATGATCCAACACATATTTTCCGATGATACACATGTCAGCGAAGGACAAGCCACCTTGATGTCAGTTCAGTCATTGGCAAGTAAACCCAACGCCGCATCAAAAGTCATCCGATGATTGCATCAACTGATACACACATCAACAAAATCCAAGCAGCCTTGGCATTTATCCCCAGCAGGGAATTTATCCATTGATATACATGTCAACAGAGGATCAAATGGATCCCCGGCGGGGGTTACAACGCGTGGTCAACCATTGGTTCACACATTAACGAAGGTCGGGCAGCCCTGACAACACATACTGTTGGCAGTAAATCCAACAGAACATTGATATGTCCTGGCGATACGAACCAGGGAGGATCAACATCATCGAGGAGGATCGATGATGAAATATGTTATACACATCCTCAAACAGACGAAGTTCTATCCCCACAGATCTTTTGTACACGAGAGGCACATCTTTGGAGTAAAGTCTGCATCCAGGATTAAGGACTTTGGTGATAGCCCCAACATCAACATCCTGATAGGTTTGGATCACACATCCAAACTCGCCGTCATTACCATCACAGGGAGCCGACAATCATCCCCAGCATATTGGAAAGCAATTCATATGCATCATACACTTGCATCATATTGCTCCATATTGCATCATATTTATCTTGTTACATTTTAAGTGTCTAGGATTCTTTATCCTATCCATGCCATTGCATTGCATGAATATGATAAAGAGGGGCATCTGTAGACACTCAAAATTTTTTGCACACCTATTACTGACATTGCAGGAAGGCAGATTCGTCTTTCAGACATAACCTTGGAAGACAGCTCACATCCAATCCGGATACTACCGGAAGCTCAGTTTCAACCCCGAAACACACACCAGGAGTAACAATTCCAACCTCGGCGATAACCCCGAGGCGGCAGATCCAATACCAGAACACACACCGTAGAAGACCGATTCATCCTAGAGATAACCCCGAGATGTTCCGTCTTAGTCCCAACACTGGGAATAGCAGATTTTAACCTTGGAGATAACCCCAAGGAAGGCAGTTGCAGTTCCAGAGATAACTCCAAAAATGCTTGTTTTAAATACAATCAGCTTCAATCTCGGTGCTTACACCGATGCACTCACACCAGGAGGATAGGCACACCTCAGAGATGACACTGAGAACCTTCAACACTGGCAACAATCCAATCTCAGCGATAACCTTGAGTAACGTCTACTTTATCAGCCCAAACCGGAGATAACTCCAGTGAGGGGCAAAGTCATCATCTTGCCACCTTGATGCCACATCACACCGTCTTTACATTTCAGACATACATTTCTACACAGCAATGTCCCACAAGAGCCAAGGAAAACCAATCCCGAGTGACTATTATGCAGGGTAACAGGTAGAATTTGAAGCTTAAAGACCGGAGGGCACCGTCCCATCTTCATGACTTCGTATAACCTCTAATCCCATGTCATTGCTTAACTCTCGACAATGGCGGTCCGAAATAGGTCTTGCATACCCCAGTCGGATGTCCAGATTGCAATTCTAAAAGTTCGAGCGGACATCTCGTTGCATGCGTGCACGTACTTCGAGACGACAGGACCCGCAAAGCCCGGGGCACCTCGGGCAGCCGCAGGTACCTGCGACTCCCCCCTCTATAACTAGAGGGCTTGGGGTGGCCATTTTAAGAGAGAAAAAGGCAAAGAAGCCCTGTCTAATTTACTCTGTACACATCCCAAACTGAGTGCTTTCTCATTCTAAATACTTGTAAGCTCATATATAGCTACTTTTTACCGACGGGAGCCGAGTGTTCATCCATTTCAAGTTATTGAATTCTTCTTTGGCAGCCCACTGTAAGCCTTCTCATACATTTTTAATCCTTTCTCTTCATCTATGCACACACTGTTCTTTATATTGAGAGTCGTGGTGAGTGTGTATGCTCGAACTTCGGTCCGTGGTTTCATTTCAGTTTGTATATATATATATATATATATATATATATATATATATATATATATATATATATATATATATGGACTAACATTATCGAGTTATGCGTCGATGGAGCCTAGACTTCGGTCTGGAGCGTTTAATGACTTTCGTATATATATACCTATATATATGAACTGTGTGTCGAACTCTGTTCGATGAGCCTAGACTTATGTCTGGAGTGTTTAATTGCTTTCGTATATATATATACTTATATATATGAACTGTGTGTCGAACTATGTTCGATGAGCCTGGATTTTACATCCGGTGCGTTTACTACTTTAATATATATATATATATATATATATATATATATACACATATATATTAATTGTTGCTGGACTTTGTCCGATGAGCCTTGATTTTATATCCGGTGTGTTTATCGTTATATATATATATATATATATATATATATATATATATATATATATATATTTACATTTTGTCTTACCTGGAGTTTACTTCGTGGTGGTTGACCGTTTTTACTGATTTCTATACATTTCGTCCCGCCTGAAGTTTCCTCCGTGGCGGTTGATCACTTTTATAGCTTTATTTACATTTCTAATCCCCCATGGAGGTGCTTCGTGGTTGGTGATCATGCCGGTATATATATATATATATATATATATATATATATATATATATATATATATATATATATATTTACAGCTTTTATATATATACCTGCTTACTGCTTTTTATCAATTGCGGCATCATGTGAGCCTAAGAATCATGTGATCACAGATTCAGTCTACTGAATCTAGATTCGGTTCCCGTGATGGACCTTTTCAGCTGTAAGCAGCTTGTAAATTTATCTGTGTTGTTTGGATTTCCTCAGATGGTTTTCATACCCACGAGGAGTTCAGCACCTTTTTGTACATTATTTTCTCGAAGATGCTTCGCATCTCGAAAATAAAAATAATCAAGCCGAACATTTAATAATAAAATGGAAGTGTAAAAGGTCTCAATTACTATTGAGCATAAGGGTTTGAAAAACCTCTTTTACAAAACATCACTGTTATATCTTGTTTAAAACTGAATTTTTACATAAATTCAAACCCTGTGTACATAGATGCGAACGAGGTCTCGCGCGACTTCCAAATAACAGCACATTGACCCACACACACACACATTCATATAACAATTTCTTGAAAAGTGGCGGTCACCGTGACAACACGGATGTCGAGGGGTGCCTAATACCTTCCCTCCGCATAAGCAAGTCCCCGGAACCTAATGAATCTCGATTTCACCGACCCGTTTAGCAGTGTCACATCACTGGGTCAATGTGCAAACCTTTTCTCGGTTGTGTTGGTACAACCAGTTAAAAAACCAACTGGCGACTCTTATAGTCCAATCGTCGACATTATACATCTCGGACCTTTTTCACTTGTTTTTTCAAACAATTCTCACCTAAAATGAGAACACAAAAAAATAGGTAATGAAAAGGGACAAATAAAAAACCCAACGTTGACAGTAAATTCCACATCAAACATCTCAACTCCGTCATCTACCGTCCAAAGATGAATGGTGCTGTTGAAGCGGCTAACAAAAACATCAAGAAGATCATGCAAAAGATGTCCGCCAACCGTAAAGGATGACCTGACTTGCTGTCTCTGACTCTGTTAGCCTACAGAACATCAATGCACACTTCCACTAGGGCAACCCCCTATGCATTAACCTATGGGATGGAAGCAGTCCATAGAAGTGGAAATGGAATCCGTCAGAGTGTTGATAGACGAAAGGCGAGCCGCTGCTATCTTCTACGGTCAGTTATATCAACAAAGAATGACCAGGTCATACAACAGAAAAGTCCGGCTACGGCAATTTGAACAACACGACTTGGTTTTGAAGAAGATCATTGACAACCAAGATCAATCTAAGGGAAAATTCGCCTCGAACTAGGAAGGCCCATTTATTGTCAAGGAGGTATTGACAGGAGGTACTCTCAGGCTACAGGAAGTGGATGGCGATGAAATTCCATAGCTTATCAACGCAGACACCGTGAAACGGTACAATGTCTAAGGTTAACATCAAGCAAATATCCTATTTTTGGATCATCAGATCCCCAGTCATTTCAGGTTTTCTAACCCTCCACTACATACAACTTCTCTTCACACTCATCTGCCCCATTAGGGACAAACATACATTTTCTAACTAGCAGCCTAGTTTCGGATCACCAGATCCTTTTTCTCAACTTGGTTTTGAACCCTTACTCAACTCTGGTTATCCCACCAGGGATTAAACCTTTCACACCAGCAGTTTTACCCCACTAGGGATAAGACTTTTCACACCCGCATTTTGTCTTGAACATGGGATCAAACTTTTCATTGGCTGCCAACCGTCCTGAACATGGGGTAAACTATGTCGACCTGATCTCCTTGATACACGGGACTACGTAGGCAGCCATATTTTATATGGTCCGGTCGTAATAAAACAAAAACAATAAAAATATTTCTACACCCTTTTCATTGCAAAAACAAAAACAACAAAAACATTTCTACACCCGTTTTGCCGCTTACAGCGTTGAACCTCTTACACTAGGTTCGAACTACGCAGACTTGATCTCCTCTTCAACAAGAGTATGTAGGCAACCATTCATGGTTCGGTATAACCCCCTACCAAAATACAAACACTTATCGACGGTACTGGGATCATCCTTCAATCCATCATATTTCATCGGTTTCAGACCAAAGGGATGGAAATACCTGACCTCCCCATGTAAACGGGAGAGTCGGTGACCATCTAAGCTACGGTTCATTCCTCAAAGAGCAACACTAATCCATAAGAGATGGAACTAACTGGGCTCCTCTTAAACAGGAGTACCGGCGACCATCTGTGATGAGGTGAACCTCAGAGAGGAAAGCCACACTCCTCTCCACATCTACATCCAAAAACTAGTCCCAAGACACCAAAGATGGTAGGGAATCCATACAGATCAACGATCCATTATGAAAAATCTGGAGACATCTCAATGTCCATCCATCAAGGAGGAATTTAGAATACACTGAGATCACAAGCCCTGAAGAAATAGGCAAATATCAAGCAAGCAACAAGGCATAACTAAAAGGAAAGTGATCAAAAATATATTTCCCCGCTATATATAATGTTGTTTGATATATACAATATGAACTGTACATGACAATATGTCTAAGCTAGTCTGTGCAGGAAAATACAAGCTCATCTACAAATCAGTGTATATGCGAGCTATCAAGCCCAACATGGCATCTCTCTCAGAAGAAGGAGGTAACGCTGTGGTCTCTTGCATAAGGGTATCCACACGAGCTAACAGATCCACAACCATCTGCATGGTAACGCTGTGCTCATCAATATATGTGCTCATGTCTGCAATCATGCCAGTAGTAAAGGACCTCACTGTGGTACTATCTGTAACGGCTACATCCCAGGCAGATATGGCACTATCCCACTCAACTATCACTGCATCTCTGGCTGATCTGGCCTCATTCGCTCATCAATAGCAGCATCTCTATGTGCTAAGGCATCATCTCTCTCTAATAGAGCGACATCTCTCCCATCAAGAGCGGACAACATCATGGCGTTAGCTTGATCCCTCTCAAAGGTCATCAGATGAAGACTCTGCTCAAAATACTGTGCTAAATGCTAGATCATGACAGTGCTAGCACTGGGAGAATTTACAAGAACTGCTGGCAACCCAGTGAATGGCTCCTCCTCGGTGTGAGAATCAATGCCCTCCATGGGCTCTCCATCATCTGAATCAATACCCGACACTATGGATACTACCGCAGCCGATGAAGTCTCTGTCTCCATCCACGCAGAATACTCTAAAGAATAGCCCGGATGGCTAACAGAAAAATTAGCTATCTCACGCTGATCCCAACAAGCATACACCCGGGATTGGTCCTCTGCTGATAGATGGCGAGAAGCTAAACGCTGACCTAACGCCCCATCAAAAGGATGAAAATCCTAGAACTGGTCAAACTGTTGCATCACAATCAGTGGGTGGTAGGTAGTCCTGCCCCTCAAACTAGCCAGAGGGAGATAATCCATGCTCGGAGTATGGGTAATGAAGCTGTAGGGTGAGCTAAGCCCTGAACACGATAGAATGCCAAATGGATCTCTGATCTCTGCCAAGAATACCGACCAAGACATAGCGTCAATACACTCCGATGGCTGAAAGGAGTAAGACATAGCTATATCATGGGTAAAGCAGTACCCGTATCGTCGAAAAGTGCCGATCGGTCTCAAGTGTGACATAAACCACACGTATAACATGACCAAGCTACCTGTAAATACCCTTACAGGGTAGGTGCTACAAAACATGGCCGACCTCAATGTCTCCGCTATGATTATCGGGATGATGGTATGACCCTCCCTGAGAGCTCTCACTACCATGATGACACCTATGTCCATCTCGTCCATATACCGTGGCATGTACACATATGCCACTACGTACATCGCGAGTACATCCACTCTGCCCAAATGCCACTGATCCTCTAGTGTGGTAAAATTCCCAGAATGTCGTGCATAGTTGTCCAATGAGCCAAACCTATCTATTAGGAAATGCTGGGATAATACATGGCCAGATGTAATCTCATCCTCTGCTACTCTACGCTATAACCCGGTAAGGGTCATGAACTACCGGCGCATATCTCCGACAGCCATATGAGTGCAAGGTATGTCTAAGGGCAAAGTCGTCAACCGCTCGTACTCCTCTAATGTAGGAGTCAACTCCTGAATACCAAATCAGAAAACCTGTCTCTCTAGTATCCAATGCTCCAGTATACCCTCTATAAAGCCTGCGGGAACCTGAAACATCAAGAGGGTCATAGAATGTTGTAATAGCTGATCTACAGTCACCCTATCTGTAGGTGACATACTATCATACCACGACCTCAGACGGGAGGCTATCAACACTGGTGGGCTGTGAACTATGCGGCTGACTGTCGAAGAAGACATCTGTGTAGGCCGTATCATAAGACCATCCTGGGGTCAATGTTGAATGCCTCTGGACATACATATATATGCATAGCATGATAAAATGCACAACAGATAATAGATGGCAATATGATGTAGGGAATGGAAAATAGTACATACATTCCTAAGTACATCATCTCTGTACAAATAAAAATATAGGGAAATGGGGCACAGATGCCCTACTACTAATAGAGGCCTATCAAAAGATGTAGCGAGAATGGGGTATAACTACCAAATATCTAACAGAGGCCTATCAAAAGAGTTAACGAGAATACACATCAGAAAAAGATAATGGTGTCAATATCTACATCATCAATCCTGTCCACCTGATGTAACTCCTCCTGAGTCACTAGATCTCTATCAACAGGGATGTCAGGCCTATACAAGGGAGGATCTGCACCGGCAAAGCCATATGGGCCACCTGAGGGGCCAGCGCTTGAGCTAGAAGGATCAAAAGTATCTACCTCTGAAGGATCTCTACCCAAGTGTCGGATGAAAAAATGTGCCCGGTCCAACTGCCGGGTCAAAATATCAATTTGTGTCAAATGAGTCATATTTTGGACACAGGTCAGCCAATCCGTTATCATCACGGATCCAGGATCAAGGAACCATATCCCCTATAAACTGAGTGGCGCGGGTTTAGGCTCTAATGGTACAAGGGGACCACCAGTGATGGACCGAATCTTGAGTATGTGAACCCTCTGATAAAGTATATTCGTCCATACCCATCAATGGGATGTCATCGATGGGTGACTGCAACACAAGCCAATAACGCCTGGCAAGAGGCAAGATCGGTACACGAATCTCTCCTGTGGTGCTCCTAATAGCACACTCTCCTAAATATAGCTCCCATCCTCCATCCGTGAAGAGAGGAATCCTACGGGTGGATATTACGTGCTCGACACCAGTCAGGAATCCATCCTCAAATCCAATGATCAAATGTTCCCTAGAGTAGGGAACCCAAGTGATGACATCAGTTGTCAATAAGTCCAACTGTAAGCGACAATGGGTGAAACCCTTCGCTACAGGAACCTCCGCCAAAATGGAGTGATGCCATCGACGTCCTCGTGGATAGGTATCTAAACCTAACACGCTCATAGGACGCAAATATGGAAGCCTCTCATAGGCCCAAAAACTGCCAACACAAAGGCAAAACACCTATTGTTAGTGAATACTCTTAAACCTGTACATGGGAAATCAAAAGTGAAATACTCACTAGCAGAAACAGGTAAAATCCTAGCCAAGCCTCGGTCAAGCCCTGCGAACGCATGCGCATTCTCCTGAGAAAATAGGAAAAGGTGTAGGAGCCCCAGTCATACTCTCCAATACGGTCCACCTCCCGCGTGGCGCTGATCAAAGTGAATGACACCGTAGAAGAGTTATCTGCTATGAAACAATCCCTAATGATAACCAGGAACAATCGTCGAAGAATACGATCCCTGACTCTCACATCAGTGGGTATGGGCTCACTCAACAGCCCACTCATAGCATCTATCCTCAAAGGACCTGTACAAACGGTCCTACCCTTGAGTGCCTCAACCGAAACTCCCAACAAGGATCTGACGGCATTCGGGGTAATATTCGTCATACGTGGCACTGTCGTCCCTCCAAACTCTATACCGGTGATAAATCGCCAATCCATTGGCATCATCATCACCGCACAATCCAACAAATGGAGAGACTGAGTCTGGTGAAAGCAACGCTCAGACAATGCCCTGAGGTAACCCCAAGGACAACGGCGGGGAAGAATGGAAAAGAACGCCCCAAAGCCCCAATTATGCACGATACCTCGGTAATCTGGATGCAGAGCCTGATACAGGGAGTGTATGCTGAAACCAGTTCCCCCGAGGCTATGTAAAGCCGGGAACCTACATCACATGCAAATCAATGTCAAAATCCTTGCTCCTCCTCAATAGGAAAAAGGAAGATCAAATTCAGTTTTTACCTCATTTGTATGCAAGTAAACTGAGGGGTGGTGACTCAAATCACCCAGAAGATCTGGAATAGCCACCTGAATACTTGGGAAATCCCTATGGGGAATATGAGCAGCAGGAGCTGGAGCAGTTACTAGTACATCCTCCTCCTCGTCCTCGACATCCGGTACATCAACCCGGATAGGACGAATCACCGCCTCCGCCAAACGACGAGGCTATCTAACTGAACGGGGTCGAAGCACTTCAGAAGCCCTCATCCGCACACCTGAAGTGGTCCTGCGGGAACTACTCAGATAATTCAGATCCATATATCTGGACAACAAGTCTCCAAATCACCTCAGAAAGGGTGTGGTATTCACTAACCTGGAGCTTTTTAAAATGCATTTTATGACTACATGCATGCATTATTGTAAGACCCCAACTTTTATAAAGATGAATTTTTTATAAATATCATTTTTGAATATTATGGAGTTAATTTGATATAATGTTATAGTTGTGGGTAATATTTATAAATTTTGCAAAGTATGCAAGTTGTTATATAATATTCGATTGGTCGGGGAATATTCATTTTAACAAAAAATATTCGTACAACGGCACAATCATTGGTGGACCCCACAACGGAATTATTGTCGGATTGAGAAAATGACAAAAATATTTTATTAAAAATAACGGCGGAAGTTTTACCATTGATACTGTTGAACTACTCGGTAGTAAAAGTACAGTAATATGTGTGGTTGCATAACAGCACATGGTATTGATTATTAATGCTTATGTGAGAAGTCACTCAGTTTGATTCAATTATTGTCAGTTAATAATATGAATTATTTAGCGATAATGAAGTTTTGTTTTATTCGTATTATTAACGTAATAAAACAGAAACATCTTTTTATATAAAACAGAATACTTTATTAAAGTTATTCTATAAATAGAATATATTATATTTTATTTAAAAGATTTTTCTTTAAATATGGACCGTCATATTAAAGTAATCAATCTGGACAGTTCATGGATTAGTTACTATGCATTCCATTTTTTTATAAGTAGCAGCTCATTCGTTCATTATTTCTTACAAATTCACTGAACTCTAGAGAGAGAAACTGTAGAGAGAAACTATAGAGAGAGAGAAGAAAAGTATTCTGCTACTTAACTACTTCCTTATTTCAGTTCTTCTTTAAAACGGTAAGGGGTGTTATTCTTTCTTATTCATAAAGAGAACTTTTGTTATTCCATTTTTTTATTATTCTGTTGGAACATCATGTCTGTGTGTTTTACACCGGACCTGATTTCGTCTTGTTATTATTCTGTTGGAACATCCTGTCTGTGTGTTTTACACCGGACCTGGTTCCATTATTTATTATTCTGTCAGAATATCCTGTCTGTGCGTTTACGCCGGACCTGGTTCCATTATTTATTATTCTGTCGAAATATCCTATCTGTGCGTTTACGTCGGACCTGGTTCCATTATTTATTATTCTGTTAGAATAACCTGTCTGTGCTGTCTATCGCATGCCGGGTGATTTCTTTTGTTATTCTATTCTTTATTATACTCAGTTGGTTAAGTTTTAACTTCTATACTCCATGAAATTAGTGGAATATCCTTGATAATTGCGTTTCATCCAGTATCTTTTCATGAAAATATTATTCTAAGCATTCTTGAATTTTACTCCACAAAGCAGTATCATGTTGATAATTTGGACGTTGTTAATTCTTGGATAAATTAATTCTTGAATTTGTTTTATTGAATTCTTATATCATTGTCATCATCCTCATGTTTATAAAATGTTGAAAGTCATATGTGGCCTGTAGTGGATAGATGGACTTGGTATGATTATGACCAGGGATTATTCGGTATAATCATGACCGTAATGTCACAAATGATGTGGCAAAAGTCCTCATTGGCCGTAGTGCATTGATGGACAGTTGTTGGCATGATCATGACCATTAATGAATACACAAATATTCTTGGCCCGTAGTGCATGGATAATTGTGGTCGTGATACTAAAGAATATTCTTGGCCGTAGTGCAGGGGTGATTCGATGATGTGGATTATTTTGTTAAGCTGAGTCCCAGCGATAACAGTGTTGAAAAACCTTTTAAATCATAGAAGATAGTAAATTTTATTCTCTACTTGACTCTTTCAATGGATTGCTTGTTCCGTTGCAGTTAAACTTGATGTTCGTTATATTTTATCAGTTTAACACTGTTGAAGGCTAATGATAAGTTATTCTGCATTATCTTAGTCATAATATTTCTTACTGGGCTAGTTGAGCTCACCCTTTCTTTCACTGTTCTCTTTAGAAAATGAGAATATAGCTGGGACGAGTCGGGGAATGGAGTGATGGACCAGATGATAGTATTAGTAGTCCTCACTATTCTGTTAAATAATGTGACAATAATTGTAATGAGGACTCCTTTTGAGTTTGTATAGTCTCTAGTAGACAATAATTGTATTCAAACTCATAGTTATGTTTTGTCGTATTGTACACGACAGTTGTATTAGTAAGTTGTATTTGTATTCTGTACCATGTATCTGACGACCCAAGATGGGTGATGTATACATAATTTTGGGGGCGTCACAATTATTTTAACATACGTCTACAGTAGAGTTAAAAATGTATGACTACTCAATGCCTACATTTTGGAAAAATTTGGCATAGTTTCCTCTATAGATAGGATTATCCATATACACATAGGCATGACTAGGTGGCCATTCAGTAGCACACCTGCCCACAGTCATATACATACTATATGCATTAAAATATCAAAGTCATCAATCCATAAGGGTAGCTTAAATACCAGGATTACTTTGCACTACCACCTTTGCTCATTTATTCTCAAATAGAATAAGAAATAACAGAAAAAGGTGCTGATTTGACTATTTCAAAAGTCAAATTTTTTCACATCATTATGTTCAGCATGGTTTAATACTAACATTTACTATGTTGAATATTTTTTATCAAGTCATATGAGCATGCATATTCACAACTGTGTTTAAACGCATTTCATATAACAAGTCATTTTTCAACGGATAGAAACTAGAAAAAAGGCATGCATACGCTACCAGGACAGTATAGAACACTTATACTGTGACAAAATTTGTAGAAAGACGCCCGAACTTAGCAAATCTGATGAAGAGCTCTCAGATTTTCTTCGTGGCACAACATGAAATAACTTGAGAAGGCAACTTACAGCCTTAATACCCATCCACGGCTAGTCATTGGTATTTGTCCAAACACAGGGTACACTATACCGATGATCTTAGCAATTATAAATCACACTCGATAATAGCTCGCAAAGGTCCGATGTCGTCAGTTTGGGGTCGCAATTCCAATGTGCAGATCCCCGGTGGGGGTGTCACACATTGTCATCTGTTGATATATAGATCCCCGGCGGGAGTGTCACATATTGTCATCTGTTGATGTACAGATCCCTGGCGGGGGTGTCAAGCATTTTCATCTACCACAATACAAATCCCCAGCGAGGGTATCACGCATTTTCATCCGTTGATGTACATGTCAATGAAGGTCAAGCAACCTTGACTTTATTTTAGCCGATGGAAGGTAAACCCATCGAAGCATCAGAAGCCATTCGATGATTTCATCTGTTGATGCACACGTCAACAAAGGTCAAGCAGCTTTGGTATTGTCCGCAGCAGGGATTTCATCCGTTGATGTACATTTCAGCGAGGGTTAGGCAATTCTGACAACACAGACTGTTGGCAGTAACTCCGACAGAGCATCCTCATCAAGGAAGACTGATGATAGAATATGTTATACACATCCTCAACAGACAAAAAACATCCCCACAGAGTCTCTTGTACATGAGAGATACATCTTCAGTGAAAGTCTGTACCCAGGATTAAGGGCTGTGGTGATAACCCCAACGTCAACATCCTAGAATTTCATGGTAGCTGTGGATCATATGTCTAAACATTTTATTAGAGTGGTCATGAATCACCCCGCTACTGGTAGAAGTCAAGGGGAGCCAGCAATCATCCCATCATGTTGGAGAACAATCCAATAAACCACATACCTTTGCATCATGATTATCTTGTTACATTTCAAGTGTCTAGTATTCTTTATCCTATCCATGCCATTGCATTGCATGAATATGATAAAGATGGGCACCTGTAGACACTCGATATTTTTGGCATACCTGTTACTAACATTATAGGAAGGCAGAATCGTCTTTCAGAGATAACCCTGAAAGACAGCTCAATTCAATCCTAGAGACAACCCTAGGATATTCAGTATTACCATCTCGGAGATAACCCTGAGACATCCAGCTCAGTCCCAAAAATACCACCGAAAGTTTTAACCTCAACCCCAGAAACAACACCGGGAGTTTCAGTTTCAACCTAGGAGATAACCCCGAGGAAGGCAGTTCAAATACCGGAAATCACACCGGAGAAGACCGTGTCATCTCGGAGATAACCCCGAGGTACTCAATCTTAGTCCCGAAAACAACACCGGGAAAGATAGTATCAATCTCAGAGATAACCCCGAGGCATGCAGTTGCAGTTCCGAATATAACCCCGAAAATGCTTGTTTCAAATACATGCAATCAGCTTCAACACTCGGCAATGGCCCCGAGGCACTCATTCCCCAAGTTTGGAGATAACCCCGGGAGGTCAGGCACACTTCAGAGATAACCTTGAGGACGGTCAACACCTGCAGCAGTCCAATTTTAGAGATAACCCTAAGCAATGACCGCTAAAAATAGCTCAAACTAGAGATAAACCCGGTGAAGGGCAGAACCGTTATTTTGCCATCCCAATCTCACATTACGCCGTCTCAACATTCATACATACATTCTACATAGCAATGTCCTACAAGAACTAAAGAGCTCCAATCCCAAGTGACTACTACACAAGACATCACACCGGATAGAATTTGAAGCTAAAGACCAAGGGCATGGTCCCATCTTCCTAACTTCGTACAAGCTCTAATCATATGTCATTGTGTAGCTCTCGAACACAGCATGCCGAAAAAGGTCTTATACACCTCGATCGGATGCTCGAATTGAAGTTCTAAAAGTTCTAGCGGACATCACGTTGCACGCGTACACGTTCTTCGAGACAGCAGGACCCGCAGAACTCGGGGCACCCCGGGCAGCTGCAGGTGCATCTGCGACTGTCGCAGGTGCACCTGCAGCTCCCCCCTCTATAAATAAAGGGCTTGGGGCAGCCTTTTTGTATAAAGAAAAGGCGAGAAAGCCCTGTCCAATTTGCTCTGTACACACTATAAACTGAGTGCTTTCTCATTTTAAACACTTATGAGCTTATATATTCTTATATGTTTACCGACGGAAGCCGAGTGTTCATCCATTTAATGTCATTGAACTCTTCTTTGGAAGTCCACTGTAAGCCTTCTTACACTTTCTAAAGCCTTTCTCCACTACTGTGCACATACTGTTCTGCACGTTGAGAGTCGTGTTGCGTGTGTATGCCCGGACTTCGGTCCGTGGCTTTTATTTCTTTTTGTATATATCATATATATATATATATATATATATATATATATATATATATTTATATATGGACTAACATTATTGAGTTATTCCTCGATTGAGCCTGGATTCACGTTCAGAGCGTTTATTTGCTTATATATATATATATATATATATATATATATATATATATATATATATATATCGGTAAGGATCAAGAGCATTCTCCTTAAATAGCATTTCTCCTTAAATAGCATTTTTTTATTAAAACTACGTCGTTTTGGAGGGACACGGTGGTATTTTTATAAAACGCGGTGGCATTGTATTTATAAAAATGCCACCGCGTCCCTCCAAAATGACATAGTTTTAATAAAAGAATGCGATTTAAGGAGGAATGCTATTTCAGGAGAATGTTCTTGATCCTTACCGATATATATATATATATATATATATATATATATATATATATATATATATATCAGGCTTGGAGTTTACTTCGTGGCCTTTTACATCTTTATTTAAATTTAGTCCAGCCTGGAGTTTACTTCATGGCGGTTGATCATTTTTTATTGCTATATTTATATTTAGTCCCGCCTGGAGTTTACTTCGTTGTGGTTGATCATATTTATTACTTTATTTACATTTTTAATCCCACATGGAGGTGCTTCATAGTGGTTGATCATGTCTCTATATATATATTTACCGCTTTTATATATTTAAATTTCTGATCCCACATGGAGGTGCTTCGTGGTGGTTGATCATATCTGTATATATATATATATATATATATATATATATATATATATATATATATATATATATATATATTTACAAATTATATGTATATATATAACTGCTTACAACTTTCATATAAATTGCTACATCATGTGAGCCTATGAATCACGTGATCACAGATTCAGTCTATTGAATTTAGATTCGTTTCCCGTGATGGACATTTTCCACTATACATGGCTTGTAAATTATTCACGGTGTTAGAATTTCCTTATATGGCTCTCTTGCCCACAAGGAGTTCGACACTGCTATGTATATTATTTTCTCGAAGATGCTTCGCATCTCGAAAACAAAAGCAATCAAGCCGAACATTTAATACAATGGAAGTATCAAAGGCCTCAATTACTATTGAGCACAAGGGTTTGAAAAATCTCTTTTTACAAAATATCACTGCTATATCTTATTAAAACTGAATTTTATACAAAATTCAAACCTTTGTATATAGGTGCGAACGAGGCATAGCACTACTTCCAAATAATTGCACATTGACTCTCTCTCTCTCTCACACACACACGCACATTCATGTAACAGTTTAATTGAAAAGTGGCGGTCACCGTGGCAACACGGATGTCGAGGGGTGCCTAACACCTTCCCTCCGCATAACCAAGTCCCCGGACCCTAACGAATCTTGGTTTCACAGACCCGTTAAGCAGTATCACATCACTGGATTAATGTGCAAACCTTTTCTCAATTGTATTGGTACAACCATTTAAAAAACCAACTGACGACTCTTATAGTCCAATCGTTGACATATAAATGTCAGACCTTTTCATAACTTGTTTTTTCAAACAAATCTCACTTAACATGAGAACACCAAAAGACAAGAATAGAAAAGGGACAAATAAAATCCCGATGTCGACAGTAGGCCATAAAGTTCTTCGAAAAATACGTCAGGAAATTTATTAACAACAGAAATATCATTCAAATATGAAGTATTTTTATTTAAATCGGTGAAATGGGCTAAAAAAGCTTGACATCTATTTTTTAATAAACGAATGACTTTATGACTTGATATAAAAGTGATTGAATTTAGTGGTTTGGTTGCTTGAATATGCATAACAGTTTGGTTAGGAATATAAAAGCTAACGACTTTATGAAAATAATCATTTTTAGCATGATGAGTAGTTAACCAATCAATCCCTAAAATCACATCAAATGTAAGTATTTTCAAAGAGATGAGATTAACAGATAATGTGAGGGTATCGATTTGAATCAAATAAGATTTATAAATGGTGGATGTAACAAAGGTTTCTCCCAACGGAGTTTCAACCGATAAGTCAATGTCTAATTTCTCTGGAGTCAAGTTTAAACGTTGAGCACAAGCAGGTGAAATAAAAGAATGGGTAGAACTGGTATCGAATAAGGTATAGATTTCACAAGAGTTTATGATTAACTTACCCGTGATAACTTCGTTTGGGTTTCTCGCTTTTTGGGAAGTCACGAAAAACACTCTCCCTTAAAACCACCGACTTTGACTTGTCTGGGACAGCCTTTGGTGTCACCATCCCAGCTGGACTTGACTTCGCTACATGACAAAATTGAGCTAAGTGACCTTTTTTTCCGCAATTATAACATACTTTGAGTTGCTACGTATAGTTCGAACTGATGTGTCCCTCTTGTCCGTATTTGTAACATATGACCAGTGGTCGTTCTCCTTCTTTAGAAATGGGTGTTGGTACTGCTGCCGATGTCTTTCCTTTATTGTTGGATCTTTTCTTCTTAAAGTTGTTCCCACTTAGTTCACCTCTCCTATTATCTTAGCCATGATTACCACTGAAGTGGTTACAATTTTTGGCATGATAATTTCCTCTACGATGGTTATCGTTATTCCGATGGATGTTGCCACTGGTACGATTATTATCGTGTTGTTGGATGTTTTCTTTTGGTTGAACTGACTCATTATCTTACTCCAATAATTGAGCCCTATTCACAACATCTGAATACAAAAAAAGTTATGAGAAATGAGGTATTAACGAATTTCAGGTTTCAAACCTTTCAAAAACATTCGTGTCATTCGCTCCTCATTATCAACCAAATGAGATGTAAACTGGGATAATTCCACAAACTTGGCCTCGTATTGTGATACAATCATTTTGTTCTATTCCAGTTTAATGAATTCCACCTCCTTCACATGACAAATACTTTTTGGAAAATACTTGTCGTTGAACAATTTCTTGGAATTTCTCCCAAGACATCTTAAGTTTAGACAGATGAGTACGTTTTATGGATTCTCACCAGTAATCTGCCTCTCCACGCAACATAAAGGTGACAAAGGGAACTTTTTGCTCCTTTGTGCATTCCAAGACATCAAATATCTTGGTAATCTGTTTAATCCATGCTTCTTTCTTAAGTGGCTCTGGCTTTCCTAAAAACTCTAGCGATCCCAACTCCCTAAATTGTTTAGCAGTGACCAGCCGTGAGTTACCATTGTTTCTACCTGTATTTTGAACATGAGTCTCTCTCGTTTGGTGCTGCATGAATTGCAAAAAGCTCCTAAACACCTCATCATTCATCATTTGGTCAGTGTTGTTGTTTACAGGAGGATTATTGCCTTCCTAATGCATATTATTCTGGTTACTGATTGGCGGTGTCTTAATGGTCTCATGTGCTTCATTGCTTGTCTTAAAATTTTCAGATGCCATTCTTAAATACTGCCACAAAAAAGAATTAATTAAATAAATTGAAATGTCACATATTATCCCTATATTCTGACCGACCAATTAAAGAACAAATAAGCTTAGGTAGGACACACTAGCGAAGGTTTTACTCGTCTCTCCCCTCCTAGTTCTAACATCAGATCTCCGCTAGAGATCATATCCCTAAGCTCTGATACCAACTAAGACGCCCCCAAAATAGGTCCACACAACCCATTCTAAGTCGCCAGATACATGGTACAGAATCTAAATACAAACTTCATTTATACAACTATTAATTATCGTGTAAAATATGACAAAACATACGCTGTGAGTTTTAAAACAAATATTGTCTCGTAGATAATATCTAAACTCAAATAAAATCCTCATTACAATTATTGTCACACTATTTTTTAAAATAGTGAGGATTACTAAAATAACTATCTTGGACCATTACTCCACTCCCCGACTAGTCCCAGCTACATTCTCGCCTCCTGAGAAGAACAATGGAACCAAAAGGAAAAAAGGTGAGCTCAACTAGCCTAGTAAAAAATATTATGACTAAGATAGTGTAGAACAAATTATCATTGGTACTCAATAGGGAAAAATCTGATGTAATACAATAGACAACAAGTTTTAGATCAACAATTGTAGCGGAAATAGTAATTCATTAGAAGAGTCTAGTAGAGCATGATGTCTATTATCTTCTATGATTTAAAAGTTCATCATCAATATTTTTTCCATGTAACACCAATCAATAAATATTTCAAATCAACGAATTATCCATGCACTACGGGCCAATGATATTCGTTTGTATCGCCAGTGGTCATAATCATATCAAACAACTTTCCATCTATGCACTACGGGCCAAAGAAGACTTTCACCACATCATTTGTCTGTAACATTACATGTCATGGTTATACCAATACATAATTCCTAGTCATAATCATATCAATCAATAGTCCATCTATGCACTACATGCCAAAAATGACTTTCCCCACAATATAAGCACGAGGATGATGACAATGATATAAGGAACCAATCAAGTGGAGATCAAGGATAAATATTAGAGATTTATAATTCAATTTATCCAGAGTTCAAGAATGTCTAAATTGTCAACATGATAATTAATTATGGAGAAAAATTCAAGAATGATATTCAGGCAAAAATAATTAGGACAGAAAAAAAATAATTTTGTCGTAAATAGTATCCCGTGAATAGTACCCCAGATGAAAATATTGAAATTTAATAAGAAAGTTCAGACCAATATTCTAATGAAATGATACTAGATGAATGGCAAAACTCAAGGATATTCTACTAATTTCAGGGATTATAGAACCAATACTTACCATAGTAAGTTTAGATTTAGGAATATGAAAAGAAATAATATACGAAACTGCAAATGGATTTTCACCCGTCATGCGGTAATCCGTGTAGACAGATCTTTTTTACAAATAAAGAATGAGTACAAAGGGTTATTCACCATGCATGCGGTAATCCGCGTAGACATGTTATTCCCACAGATTAAAGAATGAATACGAAAGGTTATTCACCATGCATGCGGTAATCTACGTAGACAGGTTACTCCCGCAAATTAATAAAGAATAAATACGAAGGGTTATTCACCATGCATGCGGTAATCCACGTAGACAGTTTACTCCCGCAGATTAATAAAGAATGAATACAAAAAATAATATCCTTTATCTTAGTAGGAGATTGGATACTGCAATAGTGTAGTAGCAGAATACTCTTCTTCTTTCTCTCTTATTCTCTGTATAGTTTTTTTCTCTATAGTTTTAGTGAATTCGTAAGAAAGAATGAAGAAACGAGCTTCTATTTATAGGAGAATGGACTAAATAGTAACTGATTCACGAACAGTCCAGATTGATTTACTATTAAAACAGATGGTCCATATTGATTTACTATTAAAATCTCAACCGACAGTCCATATTGATTTACTATTAAAATCTCAACCAACGGTCCATATTGATTTACTATTAAAACCTCAACCGATGGTCCATATTGATTTACTATTAAAACCTCAACCGACGGTCTGAAAAATTAGTATATTTCTCAATGGAATAATAAGCCAAACTTACAACAAACGTCTCATGACAAACCCCTCTATTTATATCAAAAATTGAATAAATATTTACCACAAATTACTTATCTTTAATAAACACATTTTTAATCTTTCAACAATTATTCATCATTAATATTATAACTCATGATATTGACAACCAGATCGTTCTTAGGAAAGAGGGGACTTTCCGATAAGGATTTCTCCTTATTGGCGAGCAATTAAATAACCCAACCCCTTTCCTCGACAGAACTTTCTAAACATTATCAATAATGCAAATAATAATATGAATAACTGTGTCGTCTCAATTATTGATTTAATAATATAAAATATTATGCAGATGATACTGTGACAATATTTGAATCAATAATATGAGATACTATGCAACAACTATTATTGCAATAATTGAATAAAACTGAGTGACTTCTTACATAAGCATCAAATAATCAGAGATATTGTGCAATACCGTGTGCTACTGTGCAACAACGCGTATTACTGTTCTTTTATGACCCATTTTGTATGACTTACAAAGGATGGAGATAGAGTTAAAGACTTTAAGGGCCCACGTGATAATGACAAATATACGAGTATAACCGACTTTAATCGATATAGTTAGAGTTGCTCAAGCTACAGACTCAGAGCTGATGAATATGAAGAAGAAAGTACAAGAAGGTGCTATTCTAGAAGTGAGAATCGACGAATAGAGAAAATCTCAACCCTTGATTTATTGTTTTATTTAAAATCCTCGATTGAGTAGGAACTGTGGCCTATAGACTCGCTTTACCGCCAAGTATGTCTCGTGTTTATAATATTTTTCACATATCTATGTTACGTAAATATGTAGAAGACCTAAACCACATTATTGAATTAGAACCAGACGAGATAGTATAATAATTAACGTATGAAGAGGTACCTATTAAAATCTTAGATAAGAAAGAACATATTCTACGCTCAAAGGTTATACATCAAGTCAAAGTTTTATGGAGAAACCACGATATTGAGGAAATGACCTGGGAGTTAGAATTTGAAATAAAAATAAGGTATCCTCACCTCTTCGACATACCAGGTACGTACATTAATTTTGAAGACGAAATTTTATAAGGATGGGAGGTTGTAAGACCCCAACTTTTATCAATACAGATTTAATTTTCTCTAAATATTATTTTGAATAATAAGGTGTTGATTTGATATAATGCTATAGTTATGGGTGATATGTGCAAATTTTATAAAGTAAGCAAGTTATAAAATAATTTGTTTGGTCGGAGAATATTCTTTTTGTTGGTAATATCCGTATGACAGCATAATCATTGATGAACCCCACAATGGAATGACTGTCGGATACAGAAAGCGACAAAAATAACTTTTTTATAAAAATAACGGCAAAACTTTTACCGTCAACTGTTGAAATATCAGATGATAAAAGAATAGTAATACGCATTGTTGCACAGTAGCACACGGTATTACACAGTATCTCTGATTAGTGATGTTTACGTAAAAAGTCATTCAGTTTTATTCAATTATTGCAACAATAGTTGCTGCATAGTATCTCATATTATTGATTCAATTATTGTCACTGTATCATCTGCACAATATTTTATATTATTAAATCAATAATTGAGATGACACAGTTATTCATATTATTATTTACATTATTGACAATGTCTAGAAAGTTCTGTCGAGGAAAGGGGTTAGGTTATTTAATTGCGCGCCAATAAGGAGAAATCTTTAATTGTTAAAAGATTAAAAATGTGTTTATTAAAGATAAGTGATTTTTGATAAATATTTATTCAATTTTTTTATATAAATCGAGGGGTTTTTCATGAGCCATTTATTGTAAGTTGACTTATAATTCCATGGAGTGATGTACTAATTTCTGGATCGTCGGTGGTGGTTTTAATAGTAAATCAATCTGGACCGTCGGTGGTAATTTTAATAGTAAATCAATCTAGACCGTAGGTGGTGGTTTTAATGATAAATCAATCTGGACCGTCGGTGGTGGTTTTAAAAGTAAATCAATCTGGACCGTCGGTGGTGGTTTTAATAGTAAATCAATCTGGACCGTCGGTTGTGATTTTAATTGTAAATCAATATGGAGCGTCCGTTTTAATAGTAAATCAATCTAGACCATTCGTGAATCAGTTACTATTAAGTCTATTCTCCTATAAATAGAAGCTTATTTCTTCTTTCATTCTCATCAATTCACTAAGACTCACAAGAGAAGCTATAGAGAGAGAAACTAAAGAGAAAAAGAAGAAGAGTATTCTGCTACTTCACTATTGTAGTATCTAGTCTTCTACTAAGGTAAGGGGTGTTATTTCTTTTGTATTCGTAAGGGATATTATTTTTCGTATTCATCCTTTAATCTGTGGGAGTAACCTGTCTACGCGGGTTACCGCATGCATGGTGAATAACCCTTCGTACTCATTCTTTATTTGTGAAAAAGATCTATCTACGCGAAATACCACATGACATGTGAAAATCCATTTGTAGTTTCATATATTATTTCTTTTCATATTCCTAAATCTAAACTTACTATGGTAAGTATTGCTTCTATAAACCCTGAAATTTGTAGAATATCCGTGAGTTTTGCGCTTCATCTAGTATCGTTTCATTGGAATATTGGTCTGAACTTTATTATTAAATTCTAATATTTTCATTTGGGGTACAATTCACGGGGTACTATTTACAGGATACTATTCATTCGGGTACTATTCACTCGGGAATTTGGGGTACTTTGCATGATGGGGTACTATTCATTCGGGTACTATTCGCGGGGTACTATTCCCAACAAAAGTGATTTCTTTTCTATTCAAATTATTTTTGATACATGAATATCATTCTTGAATTTTACTCTACAATTAGTTATCATGTTGACAATTTGGACATTCTTGAGCTTTGGATAAATTGAATTATAAATCTTTAATATTTATCCTTGATCTCACTTGATTAATTTCTTATATCATTGTCATATCCTCATGCTTATGTTGTGGTAAAAGTCATCTTTGACCCGTAGTGCATAGATGGACTGTTGATTGGTATGATTATGACCATAAAAGTTTGTATTGGTATAATTATAACCTGTAATGTTACAGACAAATGATGTGGTGAAAGTCCTCTTTGGCCCGTAGTGCATAGATGGATAGTTGTTTGGCATGATCATGATCACTGGTGATACTAACGAATATCCTTGGCCTTTAGTGCATGGATAATTCGTTGATGTGAAATATTTATTGATTGTTGTTACAGGGATAAAATATTGATGATGGATTTTTAAATCACAGAAGATAGTAGTCATCATTCTCTACTTGACTCTTCTAATGGATTGTTGTTTCTGCTGTAGTTGTTGATCTAAAACTTGTTGTCTGTTGTATTCTATCAGATTTTTCCCTGTTGAGGACTAAGGATAATTTGTTTTATATTATCTTAGTCATAATATTCTTTACTGGGCTAATTGTGCTCACCCTTTTTCTTTTGGTTCCATTGTTCTTCTCAAGAGGAGAGAATATAGCTGGGACTAGTCGGGGAGTTAAGTAATGGTTCAAGATGATTTTTATAGCAGTCCTCACTAGTTTGTAAAATAGTGTAACAATAATTGTAATGAGGACTTTATTTGAGTTTGGATATTGTCCACGAGATAATATTTATTTTGAAACTCAGCCATTATATTGTCGTATTTTGCATGATAGTTGTATAAATGAAGTTTGTATTTAAATTCTGTACCATGTATTTGGCGACTCAGAATGGGTTGTATGGACCTATTCTAGGGGCATCACAGTTGGTATCAGAGCTTAGGGATATGATCTCTGGCGGATATCTGAGGTTAGAACTTGGAGGGGAGAGACGAGTAAAACCTTCGCTAGTGTGTCCTATCTAAGCTTATTTGTTATTTAATTGAGAATGACCATGACTGGCTCATAACTGGACCCGAGATCCTCCTTTGGGATACTTACACTCTTCCAGTTAATGGTCGGGAGGATGGGTTGATCATCTAATGGATCTACCCCATAAGAGTCTTTAGCGGCACCTTCGGCTAGGCAAAAGCTACTCAAAAATGACAACTAGATCTCTTCTAGAAACTTCTTATTTTTATCCTTGCTGCCCACATATTCGAGAGATTCTTCCTCATTGGTTTACTCATCTCTACTCTGATTGACCTTAGGTATCAAGAAGTTCAAGATATTAGCGGGGAACTTTTTTAATGGCTCATTGAATCCAGCTTCAGCGAGGGTTGTCCTGATGGGAGTTAACAGGTGGACTGACATATGCTTATGGGGATTACAGTGGTTGAAACCACCGCGGTAGTCAAATCCAGCTTTGTCTAACTGAGTCAGTATATGAATCGGGTTTCTTATCCCCTGGCCACTCCTACCTAACCCTTGGCCTATTCGATGTCCTTGGGAAAGAATCTCTTAACCGACTGCCATTACTTCTAGGGATATTTGAGGTTTCAATGTTGGTGCACCCATAGAATGGTATTGAGGAGTCTTACCTCGATGGCTTGAAAGCTAATAGGCTCAATACCCTCATTCAAGTTGATCATGGGCATCTTTCCCAAAGCATGGATCGGATATTCGGGTTCGACGCTTACAGTGACCAAATTATCGTTGATAATATACTTTAATTGCTGGTGAAGAGTGGAAGGAACGACTCTAGCCATATGAATCCATGGCCATCCTACCAACAAGTTATACTTAGTAGTGGTGCTCAATTCTTGAAAGGATACTTTGAAGGTGAATGGACCAATCTCCATAGGTAGTTCAATTTCTCCTACCATACGTGACTGAGCTCAAACCACCGCATGGCTATCTTGGATCCTGTTTGGGTTAATATTTATCCTCTCCAGGGTATCCAAAGGGCAGATATTCAAGGCCAATCCCCCATCGATAAGTACCCCTCTTATCACATATCCTGATGATATAATAACGATATGCAGTGGTTTGTGATGCCCAATTCCTTCAGCTGGTATGTCATCGTCGGTGAATGATATTACATTACTATCCAAGATGTGACCATCAGATGTCTGAACTTCTCGGTATCAATGGTTCTAGGTATGTATGCTTCTTCTAACACCTGGATTAGAACTTGGCAGTGGTCCTTAGAGGCCAACACCAGGTCTAGGATAGAGATTTAGAGTGATGCCTCTTTCAGCTCCTTCACCGCTCTTACTTCGTAGTGTCCCATCTTGTGGAGGAAATCCACAATCTTCCCTAGTGTCACTTTTCCCACTATCTTAGCTACTAACTTCATTATCCGCCTTGGGAGGTATAATGTATTATCATTTGGTAAGACTGTAGTACAATCAGTCTCCATAATTCCATGACACCTTTTTCAAACTAGAGATGGGGATTTACGACTGAGGAGTCAATATCAACGGCTGTGGGGTAACTATTTCCACTGGAATCCTTTCTCCTTCATCGGATGATCCTCAGATGGCTATGGGCACGACGGAAGTTCCTTCTACGCAAGTGATAACTGCCACCATTTCTTTCGAGTTTCCCATGCTTCGAAGGTATATTATTTCTTCATCGGTAAAAATCTCAACTTCATTTATCATCTCCAGGTCATTGGTTTCTATCATATTCTGAATTAGATATTCCAGGGTCCAACATACCTCCGTGGCATGTCCCAGGACATTTGAGTGATAAAGGCACATTTTACTGGGATCAAAACTTTTTGATCGAGGATTAGGGGGTGGTGAGAACTCCATAATCTTTCCTTCATGGATCAACATCCGCAAGATTTCTTCCCTAGACTACCTCAAGGGGGGTAAACTTGCGTTTGGCTGTAATTTCCCGTCAGAGGAGAAATTTAGATTCCTTCACCATCTTTTCTGTCCATCTGCTCTGCTCTTGGAGGCGAATTTGATCCCTTTTTGAAATTGGGACAACATTAGGAGATGGAATATTGATCTGCCCTCGAAGGACTTGGTCGATTAGTTGCCGGGTTACCTGATTCTAATACACTATTAGCTCTGCTAATTGGTCCACTTGTACCCTGATTAAGGCCAAGTTCTGCTCCACCGTATATCTTTCCTCCGGGTACTCCCATATTTAAGAATCAACTCTAGCAAGGGTTTCTCCCAATTTTATCAGGTATTTATGGTTTTCTCTACCTCCTGCATTGATCATATTGATTCCCTCTGTATTATACTGAGGTAAGGGGTTGTTATTGACATTTACCTGCTCCAACATTTTCACCACAATTTCCTCACTGTCAATCATATTTTGAATCTTATGTTTTAGGGTCTAACAGTCTTGAGTGTCATGCCCCGGTGCTCCTGAATGATAGGCACACTTCTTGTTGGGATCATATTGTCTTCTATTAGGATCATCAGCTGGAGTGAGCTCAGTGATCTTCTTTTGTCCTACCAGTATTGCTAATATATTTTCCAATGAGTCCCCTAGGGGAGTGAATACCCTTCTTCGCCTATTCTCCCTGACTCTCGGTGCCGTAGGATTTCGAGAGTTTGCAGGAGGCTAGAATGCAGGATAATGGGCTTGCTTCTATATAGGCGGGTCATTGCTTTTATTCGCAGATTGACCTTGCAATATTAAGGAGACATTTTTTTCCTTCTTTTTGTGTACCCTCTTGGGAGCGCTTGAGTAATTGCCCGATTGTATATGTTCTGCTATTGCTTCCAAGGTAGTGAGGTCTTTGATTTTGCCAGATTTCAAACCCATTTATGCCATTTCCCTATGCTTTATCATCTCAGAGAATGGTTTGCCCATTCTTGCTAAGACTCTTTCATAATAGGGTATTTCTTGAATGTCAATGAAAGTCATCACCATCTCAGCTTCGTTCATTGGAGGGATAACTTGGGCTGCCATGCGCCTCCACCTTTGTGCGTATTCCCTAAATGATTCATTGTTCAGTTTCTTAACCTTGGTCACTTGGTAGCGGTTAGGTGCTATCTGGGATTGGATGCTATAGTGATTGAGGAAAGCATGGGCTATATCTTCCCAATCCTAAACTTTAGAGTTATCAATCCAGGCGTACCAAGTTCGGGCTTCACCGGTAAGGCTCTTCTGGAATAATTGCATTGGAGATTCTCATCCTCAGCATATGATCCAAGTTCACCTATATAAAACTTTAGATAGGTATGAGGGTTTCCTAAACTATTGTATTTCTCGAATTCAGGGACTTGCATTTTATCTTGGTATCTTTCTTTTGGGAAAATACATAAGTCAAAATAATTCACACTCCCGTGGGCTCCGGTCTCCTTAATGAATCAGATAACGTCCTCCATCTGTCTAACTTTCTTCCTGATATCTCTAGTTTCTTTGTCCTCTCGGAGGCTTATTACTTCTCTTATCAGATTTTTATCTGGGGCCTCTTTGGCAGATCCGACGTCGAGTGGGGATACCAGAGTTGACAATTAGTAATCATTATCCTTTCCTGTCACTCGCATCTCTCCTTGTGCGGAGGATTCAGTCTAAGTTTTTAGTTTGGGTTGCTGAGTTACTTTGCATTGTTCTCTTAATAGGGTGGTCATCTCAGCAATCTGTTTCTTAAACTCTTCTCGAGACACTAGAATAGATTCTGATGAACTTCCTTCAGCCATTTTAACTGGTGGAGATTGTGCCTTCTTGGCTCGAAATCGAGTTCTAGGACCAATCTTATCTACACAAAATTGACATTTAGTTTAGTCTTGATATTGGTAGATGAGATGGATGCATGTTATGCTATGCATCAATTTAGGGTTTTTTAATCTTTTCTTGCAAAACAAGGGGTTAGTCGACTTGATGACAAGATAAGCAGAAAATATAAATGACAGTTTAAGATGAATGACATTTATATATTCACAAAGGTAACAGGGCATAAAGAGACATCATGTGCGTTTAGTTTATCAGAGGTTAACCTATCTTAGGATTACTCTCACAGGCTTTTAGAAATTGGTTCCCAGATCTTTGCAATTTACTTGATGAAAATGTGCATCTTTCAATTAGAGCGGATCTAAATGGTGCCTTTCCTAAGCCTCAAAAGAAACACCCTTTAAAGTCTAGTAATAAACAACCGATGGGTTTGCTTCCTCGTGGAAGAATCACACAACATACATTCATACATTCATCGTCCTCATCGGATGCAAATGATGACATTATGCGAGGCACTAACATAAAGCGCTTAAAAATTGAAGCATTCATCACATACAAAGACCTTTCACATAATATACAAATGTAAAATGGAAATTAAAAAGATTGAACGCGACTTAAGCTCTCAAACTCCCCAGCAGAGTCACCACTTGTCGACGCCGGGGAAATTTCGTTTTCCTGATGTTTCCACCCTTTGTATTATGTTAGGTCGATTAATTCATTTAAAGGGTGATGTTTTTTAGGAAAAAGGGACCGACATGATTTTCGATGAATTTGAAAAGATTTAATTGATTTTTAATGATTGGGTCGAAAGAGACAGAGTCGCTAGTTGATATGTGTTCAAAAGGATGTACCAACTCATCCAGATTTGAAAATTTTTGCAATATGACCCAATATGTGACTCTATAATATTGTTCAAAAAACCTAAATTCATGGAATTTAGGGGCTTGGTTAAGCGGGGGGAAGGTGTTAGGCACACCCCCGACTTCCGTGAAACCACGGTTACCACATCTTATTTGATTTCCTAAGCATAAAGTCTGTGTGTGTGTGTGTGTGTTTATTTCAATTTTTATTCTAAGACTTATTTTTATTTATTTGAAAGTAGTGATGTACCTCTTTGGACCTATGCACAAATGATTTGATTTAACGAAAAGTTCATTTTTAGAAAAAAGTATATTGAAATGATGTTTTAGAAAATAAGGTTTTCAAATCCTTTGTCAAATAGGGATCAAGATCCTTTGATACTTCTGATTATTAACCTTAAGCCTACTAAATTATTTCGAAAGTAGTGTTGTACCTCTTTGGACCTATGCACAAAGGATTCGATTTAGATAAAAGTTTATTTTTAGAATAGATATATACAAAATACGTTTTGGAAAACATCGTTTTCAAATCCTTCGTCAAATAAGAATTGACGTCCTTTGATACTTCTGTTTATTAAACCTAAATATATCTATCCCTGAATGGCTTTATTATTTATGAAAGCTCTTTGAGATTTTGATTTGAAAATCTTTTGGGTGATAATGCATGCAAGAAAGTGCTAAAAAGGGTAGAGCTATCATCGGGCATGAAAGCCATCTCGATAGACTCGAACTCCCACAATTATAAGGTTTTCCCTATCACGGGATCTTAAATCTGAATTCTCAGGATGAACCCTCGAACTCGTTTTAAGATCCAATATTACATGTACAACGATTTTGCAGTATTTAAAAATTACATTGTAATTAAAAAGTCCATTGTGGGAATTTAGTCGAAATTTGATCATTAGATCTCAACCCCAGGATTCTTAGGCTCACATTATTATACTTAAACAGGTATATACAACATGTCCTTAACTCGGCATTAGGTGATTTCATCGATTGAAATTCTTATCACGAGCCATTAGGACCCCTCACATCTAGATATGGATCTAGGGCTCTACGGGGTGACCGAAACTAACCAAAAGCATTTAAATGACTCGATCTACTACAGATCTAAGCCAATCTAACTTATGGGTTAAGGCTTCAAGCTGCATAATCGGTTAAAATGCTAGATCCTCCTAGGTCTAGGTAGATCTAATCAATGTACTTAGTTTATAACAATATATGCACAAAATAACTTGTAAAATCTCTAGATCTACCAACTACTATGCAAAATATATGTAAAATTACAAGTCTAGCTATATATAAACAATATACAAGATAGATCTAATATATTGAACAAGCTTTACAAAGGAAAAGGCTAAAAATGAGTGTTTTTCACCTTGAGGGTCACATAAATAAGCTTCTTTTGGCTTGAGATCAACTTGTATCACTCTAAACACTCAATATGTATAATATAGATGATCAAACAACTTAAATTTGGTATAGAAATACCAAACCCAAGCCTTTCTCACTCTAAAATCACTTTTTCTCTCTAACTTCTTTTTTTTAAATGAGTTGCTGACTACTGCTTAAAGGCATCCTGGCCCAACCGTAGGTAGCCGCAGTTATACCCGTGGTTGGGCCCTGTGGGTCCCGCTGTCTCGATGTTGGTTCCTTTGGTCTCGGTCCGATAAAAGTTGAGCTCCGTACTAAAAAATCCTAGAAAGGTTAGTCGAGTCTGACTGAATCAGAGTTTGGGAAAATGATGCACACTTTGATTTCTCCATGGGGTTGTCTCCGGGGTGAAATGATGCTATTACCCTCCCCTGGGGTTGTCTTCGAAGTGAAATTACGCTTTTACCCTCTTACAAGGTTAGTCTAGAGAAAGCAAAATTTTGAGTGTTTATACGTAGTCTCCATTTTTTTAAACTAAACTTGGTCCATTTATTTGTAGATTGGTCCTCGAACCCGTCTGCGAGCTCGAAAAGTCAGGACACCACCTATCAGAATGTCTAAAACTCCACCACCAGAACCTATTTTTGTTGGTTTACAGAAACAAGACATACATACAATCAACATTGTAAAACAACGGAAGCATGGCATAAATCGAATTTAAAATTTTATGTAATCTCAAGAATTACCATATGCAATATTATTAATTAAGGATGGATAGAAGATATACCTTATGAAAATGATACAACTCCTTGCTATGATCTTCAAGTTTCAATCTTTTGCTCCTTTGTGCTTATCCAATTTCTCGGATCAAACGTTCGTTACTCAAAGTGTGCAATGCCCTAGAGGTGATCCACTAAGAAAATATTGATTGAAGAAGTGGATTTGGGTTCTACAAGACCTTGAGTGGCTAGTCCTAATCCTCTCTCTTAACTTTTTGGGGTTTTGAGAATACTTGCAATAACATTAGTCTTTGCATTAGTTTTTTCCACAATAAAACTTCTCTTATTTATAGACTAACCCTCCCTCGTAAAGCTTTTAGAAGTTAGGGTTGTAATTCAATTCCCAATCTAATTAGAAACTAAAATAATAATTAATAATAATAATAATAATAATAATAAAAATAATAATAATAATAATAATAATAATAATACTCATCTTATTTATTTTTAATTTAGTATTTCTCCTAATACTTAATTATAAAAATTAGTATTTCTCCAAAAACTAAATTATTATTATTTAGTCAATTTATGTATTTATAATAATAATAATAATAAGACTCCTCTTATTTATTTATAATTTAGTATTTCTCGAAATACATAATTATAAATATTAATATTTCTCCAAACACTAAATTATTATTATTTAGGTAATTTATTTATTTATAATTATTATAATAATAAAACTCCTCTTATTAATTTATTATTTATCTAAATACTTAATTGTAAATATTAAGTCTTTTAATTTATTTCACTAATAAATTAAATATACTTAATTTATTATTATTAAGGCAATCACTTCTAAAATTATATTTCTTTTTTATGGCGTGACCCTTTAAGTTCAATATTAAGTCGGTAGTAGAATAAATAAATTAGAATCATTCTAATATTATTTATATTGAATTAAACTCCTTTAATTCAAATATAATTAAATAATATTTATTCTACATCATGAATGACATTTTACAATAATGTATCATGACTATTCGGATAATATGAAATCAACGTTTAATCACAAAGAACCTATTCCGTAAATAGTTACCGTACAATTCAATCATTATATCGTACAATGTCTCGATTAAACATAAAACATGAAATTACTGACAAGTCTTATTTATTTAATCATATACATTTCGATTAACAAATGCACAAATCTGATTAATGTAAATTAGAAACTCCTTTCATTGCATACATGAAACTTACTCATGCAATCTCTTTCTTCAGGTATCTTTGGGGATAATTTTCTTAGAGAGATACACTCTATGACTCATCATCATAAGACATCTCTTGGAGTTTACCATGCTAAGCCTCTTTAGCATCAAATTAATGTACGTTCATTGGATTAAGCCAAGCATCTTTTTAAATTTATCTTTATAGATTTTTATCCCTAAATTATAGGATACTTCTCCTATCATTTATGGAGGAGTGTTTAGACAAATTTATCTTGTCTGATTATAACATGGGTATGTCACTCCCTATCAGTAGTATATCAACATATAGTATTAGGAATGCCACTGCACTCCCACTGACCTTTTGTACACACATGTTTCATCCTCGTTTTTGATAAAATCAAACTCTTTTGATTATCTCATCAAAACAGACGTTTCATCTTCAAAAAGCTTGCTTCAATCCATAAATGTATCTTTGTAGCTCACATACTTGATTTTCTCCATTTCTTGAGACAAATCCATCTGGTTGTATCATATATACATTTTCCTCTAATTACCATTGAGGAAGGACGTCTCTATGTCAATTTGCCAAATTTCGTAATAATAAGCTGTAATCGCAAGCAAAATCCAAATGGACTTGAGCATTACTATCGATGAAACGGTATCATACTCAACTTCTTAACTTTGTTTGAAACCTTTTGCAACTAGTCTAGCCTTATAGGTCTCTGCCTTGCCATATGCTCCATTCTTTCTCTTAAAGACCCATATAACCCTATAGGCTTTACGCCTTCCAGAGGGTCAACCAAAGTCTGCACTTGGTTTTTCATACATGGAGTCCACTTTGAATTTTATGGCCATTTGCCATTTCTTTAAGTGGCTACTACTCATAGCCTCATCGTATGTAACTAGATCATAATCTTCAATGATGTGTACCTCATCATCATCATAATCTATGATGAATTCAAACCTTTTATGTATCTTCGGTACTCTTCCAGATTTACGATTCAATTGTGGTACAATATGTCTATCTACATGTTCCTCTAGTTGACTTATAGTGCTTTGTGGTTCTTGAACTTCTTCAATATCTATTATCCTCCCACTAGCCCCTTCAATGATATACTCCTTTATCCAAGAACGCAATGTGTTTCGCAACAAACACCTTTTGCTTAGTAGGAGTATAGAAATAATACCCTAAACTTACTGTAGGATGTTCCACAAATATGAACTTGTCAGATCTTGTCCCAAGCTTATCCTTTTTGAAACTTTTTCACATAAGTTGGACAACCCCAAATCTTAACATCCTTAAGTCTAGGTTTCCTCGTTGTCCATAACTCATATGGAGTCTTGGGGATGGATTTTGATGGTACCTAATTTAGTAGATATACAACCATTTCTAGGGCATAACCCTTGAAGAATACTGGAATGTTGGTAAAAAATCATCATGGACCACACCATGTATAACAAGGTACGATTTCTCCTTTTAGATACACCAATCATTTATTATGTATCAAGAGGCGTTCATTGTGAGAAAATACCATTTTCTTTGAGATGATCTTGAAACTTATTGCTCAAGTATTCCCTTCATCGATCCTATCAAAGAATCCTATTACTTTTTTGTTTCACTCTTGAATTTTTTGAAGCTTTTAAATGATACAGACTTGCATTTCATCAAATACACACATCTAGCTATTGAATTAATCATCTCTTTTTGTTTTAATCGTTTGTTCAATTTGCAAAATAATTGTTCATGGAAGTTAGGAATATAAAGTCCATCAAGTAATCTACCAGTTCCAAACAAAACATTATCATTATAAATAGAACAACCATTGTGACGCCCCAAGGCCCGAGTATCTTTAAACTCCGGATATGCTGCTTCACGGTACTAAATATAACATACATTCACCCATGCATTCATACTAATAAGAAGGTAATTACTAGCTATTATAGTCCTATTATTACATACCCAGGTTCTAAGACATTTAAATCTTCATAACTTGATAATTAACATATTAATTAATTACAATAAACCTATCTACTACAGATAGGATCCATATCCTACTATTCGTTCATCTTGCCTTTGCTCTTGTCCTTTTTAGAACCTTTTACACGCTCAGCTTTCGCTGAAAGCATTTAATTTTAAAGCAAAAATGAGCATTTACATGCCCAACAAGTATAACAGTTGTATATGAAACAACAAAATCAAGAATCATGCTTTCTTACTTCTAAACCTTCATCAACTGAACAAAAGTTGTGAAGAGATTTCAAATGATAGAAAATTACTTCCTTTGTTTTCAAAATATATTTTTGAAATGACACACTGACTTTAGCTAAGAGGTCATAAAATCTTGAACTTTCATTTTCATTTAAAAAGGGTTTGAACAACTATTCAACTGTAAACCGTCATGGTTTACAGGCATGTTGGGTGATCATCCCTATGTACACTATATTGATCAATACTACATGGAGAATGACTTATTTTGCGTTCTTCCATCACCCGACGAAACATGCTGACAATAATAAAATATTTCCCCAATATTAGGGTTGTTCATTCTCAGATTGAATCTGCACCAAGTAGAATTTGGTTTAGAAGCTCTACTTAACTCAATAACAATTCAAAGGATCATAATTAGATTACTAAAATGTTTTAACATGTCTCTAGCCGATACAATTGACATTGGCAGACTTCTTAAGCAGTTCATGTATAATATAATTCAGAATTTTGAACAATTTATGTATTATAGCAAAGCTTTAAACAATTTGTGGATTATAGCATTGCTGAACACTTATACAACCAACAAAGAGTTTGTATAAGTCTGGAACTTACACAATATTGAAGTATTGTGCAAAACATAACATACATATGAGTTATTCATAAGAATATATCTTCACATTCTTAAAACTACATTCAAAACAAAAATTGAATGAAGTTAGAATACTTGCCTTTGCGGTCTTTAAAACATTAATGTTAATTGCCCTTTATAAGTCGTACACATTCAGTGTATATAAATATACCAATTATATGAGGGCCCCAAATCCGACGTCCCAAATCACCGCGGATCCGGTTCGATCATTCTATACAACTATTACTATTTGCGAAAGATATAAACATAAATTGTTTATACAATACATTACACACTATTCCCCAAGGTTGAGTAACCTTAACTTAATACACAATACATACTTATTTAACACATAACATTATTATTATACAACTATTACAAAACTAATCGCGCACATTAACTTTAAGCTAGAACTGTCTTTAACCTTTTTTTGTATCCGACACATTCGTCTTAATCTGCAATGTTTTTTCATGATATAGCAAGGGTGAGCATAAGGATTGCCCCGCAAGTTTAAGTTCAATAATATAACGATATATCATGATTGAAAGAATTTGAATAATAAGCTGGCTATAATTCAATAATATAATTGTGAACTAGCAGGAATTGTAACGCCCCCAAATCCGGGTACCTTTTTACCACGAATCTGGTATACTAAATCCATAATTATTGCGGAAGATATAAACATAAATTGTTTATACATTAAACTTTTACAACATAAATCCCAAGGTCTACAACCTTAACTTAATACATACCTTCAATATCTTAAAGGTTTACAATATCATTTGTATCAGAAAATTTAATAGTTCTAACTGCATCAAAATTAATCTTGCACTTTGTCTTTGCTTCTATCTTTACTCGAGCTTTCATCTTAATCTGAAAATTTTTATCATGATATAGCAAGGGTGAGCATCAAATTTGCCCAGCAAGTTAAATTTATTTGAGGATATATCATGATTGAAAGAATATGAATAAAAGGCTAGCTACGTCCAACAATATAATTGTGAACTAACAGGAATCAAATTTCATAATTGAATGATCAGGACGACATTAATAAATGTCAATAATGAATATGAATAATTCAACTGGAGCAGATGGTAATGAAGGTGATCAACCTTTCATACCTGATGAACATATGTAACATGCACTAAGTGCGAATCAATAATCAGTATATATGTGAATAATCCACAATAATTATTCACTAATATGCTTTGAAATATAACTCGAGTTTGAGTTAAGGAAACTTTCCTGCATAGTCGATTACAGCTACACAATTCAATTTATTCTCTTTATTGAAAAGACCTATCAGGTATAAGATTGATCTTTCAATTAGCATATCATAATTTATTTCATAATACTATCTAACACTTAATCGCATAGTCAAATATTAGATAATCTTAACATCCTATTCATTTACTTACTTATAATCTCATCACCTTATATTAACTTGTCTAATCTTTACTCACAAAGTTAAGTATTAGATATCACACCTTAGTCTTAGTAGTATCATTATACTTTGATAATCTTACAACTTATACTTTATAAGTTTTCTCCTTTAGATGTTATCTTAGAAAGCGAGATATCCTTTCAGTAAATTGAAATATCATTTCAGTAAAATGAATTACATTTCAGCATCCTGAAATTACTATTTCAGCAAACCTAAATCAGATTAGCAGACTAAATTTAATTTCAGCAACCTGAATTCAAAATCTTCAATTTCAGCGACCTGAATTCACTATTCTTTTGCACGAAAATAACAAATCAACTTATTATTTTTCTATCTTTTGGCCAATCATATACACATCTATTCCACACACAAAAAGTATTTTTCCGTAATTTTTCAACAACCTTAAGTATTTTTCAAAAATCAATTTCTAGTTAATTTCTTAAGAAATTAGTTACCTCGTGCTTAACTCCAGAAATTCCCATCTCTTGACATAATGTTATACATGTTAACGTCAGCTTACAGTTTAAATTTCAAAGTCATCGGAGTTATAGAACTCCGGTTATAGCAATTTTCGTCCGAAAATCACAAAAATTGAAATAGTCATAACTTGGTCATTTTAACTCGGAATGAGCTCATTTTTGGACACAACCTACTTTATCCCATATATTTTCATCTCCCAAAAGGCTGGATTTTATCTTGATAAATAAGTTGCTGAAACAGCCCTTTTAAAGTTTTGGGCAGAAGCTAAATTGCCATTTTGCAGTTTTTCGTCCTTTGCTAAAAATAGTCCATACGGAAATCTACAACTCTTTTTTAAGTGATTCCACTTGGAGATGTTAGATAACATATAGATCTAACTCTAGGACTCGAGCACACTCAAAAATTCAAAATATAATAGGAGATATGGTTATTTGAATTTCATGTTTCGTTTTCACAAAAATCTGATTTTTAACTCTTGGTGAGTTCTAAGAAAACTTTCATGTTTTCACATAATATCAACATAAGTCATCATAATACTTAATAATACCTCATACACCCATGGATCTATCATGATGAATGATCTATTCCATCAAACAATCATCAAACACAAAATAAAATACAATCAAGGCTAAGAAAATTTGGATTTTCTACAGTTTGAAAACCTAGCTTCACTTTTCTTGCTTTTGATCTAACTTTTGACACTTAAAATGAATAGATCCACACATAAAATACTCTAAATCATGTAGATCTAAGATTTTTGAGTTTTGAAATCTTATATCTTTATTCCATCAAAATAACTTAAAAAGGATTTGGTTTTATACCTTTGATTTCTTGACATATCTTTTTCTTCCAAACTATGTGATGGATCTTGGATCGCATGGAAGATAAAAATCTCCTCTCTTTCTCCTCTTGGAGCTGCCGAATCCTCCCTTCTCTCACACACTCTCTCTCTTTAACTCTTGTTAGAATAATAAAAGAGATGAAAGAGAAAAATAAGATAGATTTTTATTTGTTTGGTAAATGTATATAGATATATTATATGTATCTATAGAAATTCCCAACACATCTCCCCTTCACTCTCTCTTTCTCAATCCTTTAGTTGTTGCTTGCAAGCTTAGCCAAATGTGGTGGCTCCAAAAATAAGAAGACACCTAGCATAGTTGGTGAACTACTTTATAAACTAAAATAAGTTATCATCATTACCTCACATGCATTACCAAGTTTGCTAGCAAAATTAAAGTGATTAGATTACCTAACATATCCATCCATATCTTGCTTTTCTCTCTCTCATTATTCAAGATGTAACTTGCAAGCAACATCTAAAGTGTTGTCCAAATAAAAAGTTGATAACTCATGAAGTTGTTCACCTACTAAAGTTATCTCATCATTACATACCACTCCTTTTTCCACTCCACCAATTTTAGCCACATGTCATCTTCATTCACCCATTTTATTTTTATTAGCTAGTTTAATTAATGACCATAATGCTCCTCCTTAAGTGGACTTTAATTGGGCCAAGCTTGGGCTCCCTTTTTATTTCTTTTTGGACTTGCACTTTCTTATTCCTTTGTCTACTAATTAAAATGAGCTTGAGCTCCTCCACCAAATAAATTGGGTCATCACTAAACTTGCCCTTTATATTAAATATTGGGCTAACTCAATAATTTAATTTTTCTTAAATTAATTAACTACAAATCTCATGCTTAAATAAACACTCGGGCTACAAATTAATTCTTTGAGCCTAAAAATCAACTTAGTTCTATACTTATTAACTTTTTATCCATTTCCCATTATATAATTAGGGTTCCCTTACACACATTAGTAAGTTAATTTCTTACTCATACACACTTATTTCCTTAACCCAATTAGACTTGCTATAATTAGGTTATAAAATTAATTAATTGAGATGTATAAAATAAATATTTTAATGTTAGTATATATATTTATATACTAATATTCTCACATATTATAACCTCTTAGGTTATTTAATTATCACACCTAATACATATATATTAGTTCACATAACTTAATTCTTAATTCACTTACTCCCATATTCATACAAAATAAATTATTAAATTGAGACATGGTCCACAATTCCTAGATTAGGTCACTAGTATATAATTAAAATACTAGAACCACATACACATAATCTTATGACTCATACACTAAACATATACCTCATTATCAGACTATCACTTATAGTCTACCAAATCATTCAAGTTCTTATCTAAAAATTTTGAAATCCTTAAAATTCCTTTACAGAAACGTCAAATCCATACACTCATTTTCTGTCTAGGTCTATTATTTAACCTTATTCAATCTTTTAAGATTTTATAGAATTGTCCAAATTTTCGGGTTGTCACAAGAACAAACTTTTGACTGAACAAGTATTGAATATGAACAAAAACATATCTGACCCAACTGGTAATGAAGGTGATCAGCCTTTCATACCTGACTTATACATGCAATATGTACCATAAGCATATCCGAATAAAACAACTCTTAGTAGAGTTAAGTAAAAATAAACTTGCCTGAACCGTTGATTACCGCTACGTAATTTATAACGCTTTATCCGAAGACCTAATATTAGTAATATAGATCTCCAATATTAGAATAATATCATCACAATATAATACTATAAGATATATATATATATATATATATATATATATATATATATATATATATATATATATACATAGAATAACCTAAACACATAACACATATCCCTATCAGTCTATAACAAACATAAGACTCGGTATCAAGTCAAACTATTGCAGTCTATCTTGATTCTGACAAAATTCTAACGTCCCGACGGTCTAGTCGGACTTTTATCGAGTCTAAGTTTAATTAAACTCTGCCTAACACTTAACAATTATCTTAGATACTTTTAATATCAGTCAAAATATTTTTCATAAGCTCGTAATAATTTTTAAATAATTATTATCATTTATCTTGATTTTTAAATCATTAATAACGTATTTAAATAAATTAAATACTACTTAATTCTTTTATCATTAATATTTATTTATTATCAAATATTAATGAAATACATGACATAATATTATAATATATTTATAATATATCAAAGTATTTTTAATACTTTAAAGTTACCTTTGTATGATTTTTAAACCATTAAATCCATTATCCAATAATTGCTTTTAATATTAAAATATTAATATTTTCATGACAAAATATCAAAAGTTCTATTTTATAACTTAAAATATTTTTATAATCCTTAAATCATTTTTATATGATTTATAAATCATTAATTCTATTTTTCCTTAATTTATTTAATACATTTATTAAATAAACTAATTATCATTAATATTAATTAATTAATGAATTTTATCCTAAAATATTAAAAGTCAATAAAAATAACTTAAAATATTTTATTATACCATAATATTATTTTTAATAATTTTTCATGTACTAAAATTATTTTTAAATAATTTATTTAATATTATAATTAAATAAATTAAATACCATTTATATTCCAAAAATATTAAATATTTATGAAATATACTTCAAATAATTAAAAACTATTTTTTAGAATTTAAAATAATTTTTTGGAATTTATTATGTATTTTTAATAATTAAAAACTATTTTTTTCTATTTTTAAATAATTTCTAGAAAATAATTAATTAAAAAGGGGCCCTATAGCGACAGAACCGTCGCTATAGGTGTTCTTGGTGTTCTTGAGTGGTTCGTCAGACCTTCATGTCGGTTACAAGCTAGCTAGTTTGACCACCATTTGAATCAAGGGTATATGTTTTCTGGGCTATCGTGAACCGTGATCGTGTAGTACTTACGTAACACTACTAAATCCAACTATCATTTTGGCCATCCTACAAAACAACAAGGAGATCTAAGCACCCTAAGTGTCTGACAGGTAGTTCCTGGGTTTTCTAGGTAACCCAGAAACCCAGGCAGTGTCTTAGTGCCACTTTCAAGCTCACCAATCTTAGGGTTCTGGCAACTGTTTTGGTGTTCGAGTGATTCCAACCTGTAGTAGTCATGTCAGTGTGCATTTCGATTGCATCATATCATCATAAACACATTTCCTATGCAAGATCTGAGTCGGTCAAAGTAGCCCAGAAAAACTATTCTTGAACATTTCTGGGTTACCCAGAAATGTTCTTGAGCAGTTGATCATCCCACGTTTGACCATGCATATCTTTCAGCCTAGTCATGATCTGAGTAATATAAAACCATATATTTGTAGTACTCATGTAAGGCTACAATATCCAAACAACAAATTAGCCATAAAAACTATACACGTGCGAGATCAGAGTCTTCAAATCGGTTGTCAGACATTTCTGGGTAATTTGGGTTACCCAGATTCATTCAGTCATGGTCAGTCAACGACCTTTGACTGCTTATATCTTGAAATCTAGACCTGATCCGACTGTGATTCAAGTTGCAGAATAAAGACCACATGGCATACAACATATCTATAACATAAAACAACACTAACACTTAACACATAAAGATCTATGGCCTCTGACATATGGTTGTCAGGCCATTTTTCAACATTTTTCTAGATTTCAAAAATCATCAAATCCGAGCATCAAAATGATATGGATCTAGGTTTTGACCACCCAGATCATCAAGTGACACCCTCTAGCACATATCTAAACAACAAAACATATCATCTAACATAAAATCTAAAGATTTCAAATTTTGAAGGTTTATACCTTTCTAGCTTTGATCTTGGTTTTCTGACTTTTGATTCTGATATTGAGAAGCTATGAACTGATCATGGCTCACCTTCTCTCTCTCTAAATTTCGAAAATGAAGAGAGAGAATGGCTTGGGAGAAAATGAAAATGAAAGTGTGTGGTTTTCTCTTTCTAAATCTAGATAAATTATTGTTGCAACGAATATGGCTGATGTAATTGGGCTGAATTCAGTGTTTGTAGCACAAGGCTAGGACTAGGGTTGGTGAGCAACTCACCTTAGGGCAACATTTGCAAGTTATATCAAATAATGCAATAAGGGCACTTTGGTCATTTCCATACAAATTTATTTCTAAAATGGTCATTTGATGCAAACTCTTAGGGTTTAGGGTTTAAGTCAATTAGGGTTTAGGGTTTAGAAAACCTTAGGGTTTACAATTTAATTTTCTAAAATTTCCAATTTAGGTTTCCAAAAATAGAAAATTTATATTTCTAAATTATAATTAGAGTTTTCTAATTATATTAAAATTCCTTAATCATAAATTTAAATATTGCTAATTAGGATTAATATATCCTAATTAAAATTGTTAATTAAGCAGTTAGGGTCAAAATTGATCATTAGGGTTTACAACCCACGAATTAGGGTTTCTAATAGAAAAATAATTTTTTAATTTAGAAATTAAATTTCGTAATTAGATTATTGTTTCTTAATTACTTATATAACTTTAAAATTAGGATTAATATTTCCTAATTAACATTAAAAGCATTAAATTAACAATTAGGTTTTTCCTAATTATAAATTAGGGTTCCTAAACCAGAAATTAGGGTTTTAAATTTTGAAATTAGGGTTTTCTAACCACTTAGTTAAGATTAACCCTAATTAATCTTATAATTATTTACACTTACGCCATTAAGTTCTCAATTTAGGGTTTTAAATTTCTGAATTAGGGTTTCAGATTCCAGGAACTGAAATTAGGGTTTTCAAAACCGGTTTCTAGGGTTTCTTATAATTCGTAAGAATTTTCTAACCGAATGCTGACGTTCTTAATATACGATTAGTGTTTGTCACAGATATCGTTTATCTGGTCAACCCTTGACCCTTAACCACATACTGTACACATATACAACCACATACACAGAACATAATCACGTATACCCTTAATTTTTAATAATTCACCTAAATCCTTCACAGAATTTTGAAATCCTCAAAATTCCTTCTTAAATATCAAACATATACACTTATTTTCTGTCTAGGTCCTAATTTTGAACCTTAAATCAATTAATTAAAATTTTAAAAATTTTCTAAATTCTCGAGTTGTCACAAATTAGACATGTATAAACATCACTCATGGTTTACTTTAACTCTATTCCATATTTTATAATGTCCATTTCATAAGAATCGAAACATTATTTAAGTTCATTAACATTTGACTCGGCGTTTCGATGTTTGTACACTCGATTTGTCTAACCCAAACGCTTAACCGACACGCCATTACGTACGAGTAACACGTTCAATTTATCTACCATTACTTTTTTTACATTCCTATAGAACCTATTTCCAAAGTTCCATACTTAGAACTCAAAGATAATAACCAAACATAGCTTGGCGCCACGGTGTTCTCAAGAAACCACCACGGTTTACCTCCTATTACACAACAGTCCTAAAAAGGTTCATTTATGAACTTGATCCGAAACTTATCTCTCAATTTTTATTGAATGAAAGTTATAGGTCTACTTCTTAGATTTTCGGATCATCTTGAATTACCTCAATCGGAGTTCATACGAAAGAGTTATGATCAATTTCATAAAGCATGTCCAAGTTGACTTTGGCCTAGTTGGACACCTTTTATGAAATTTTTGGCCATAACTTAGTTATGGCGTATTTTTCCTCCATTCCACTTAGAAAAACTTGACAACCTACATATCTAGGATTCCAACTTCTGGAATCCAACAACAACACGTAGACAAATAATTATACTAGTCCGTTTACAGAGTCCACTATTAACTTATTTTTTTATCCTCGTGCTTGAGCTAAAATTTTATTATTTGGTTTACTTGACATGCATCATTAATGTGTTTTACAAGGATTTACTCCTTCAGGGAAAATCAAGTTCTGTAGTATGAGTTTGATTTAGAGATAGCTGACAAGATCAGATATGTGGATGCATGGGTAGAGGCAGCTATAAGAGTTGATCCGCTGAGAGATGAAGTGGAGGCTAAAGATCTGAGGATTGACACATTGGGTTGAGCTTTAGACACGACTTATATGAGTCAGCGTGTCAGTGTGAGGAGGCAACACTTTGAGGTCGGTGAGTTGAGCTATTCCGTTTGACGTCGTGTGGTTGGAGATGCACTCCAGGAGCAGGAGCATGTTCATGCTGAGGAGGCTCAGCCAGACAGGCAGTGATGGTTTAGTAGTTCTATATTATGTATATAGATGTAGTTAATACCCTTTTATTTACTAGGGTTATATTATGTGATGTAAACCTCCGTCTGTGAGAGGTAGTAGATGTAAATATGATGTATCCCCATCTTATATGTATAGGGGAGTATATCTTTTGGCAGATCCCATCTTTTGATGTTAAAATGGGATAGTTAGCATTTAAAGAAATATGCCAAACATGAAAGTGTACGACACTAAGATTTGGTGTATGAATATAAATGCAGTATTATGATTAAGTAGAATAAGTTTTGAGAATTAAGATAGTTAGGCATATTTTGGTAATATGTTAATTCAGTAAGTTGAGTTGTTAACTCAGCAAACTGAATTGGGCAATTCGACAAGCTAAATTAGTTATTTCAGCAAACTGAATTGGGTAATTTGGTAAGCTGAATTGGTTAATTTAGCAAACTAAACTAGTTAATTCTGTAAACTGAATTTGTTAATATAGTAAACGAAATTTGTCACATTTTAATTTTATGATTACCCGAGTTTAAATTATGTGTTATAATTTAAACACTAAAAAGATATGATACATAATGAAACTCAACGTAATAATTTAAGATTTTGTTTAATCAGATAATGCAGCCAAGACGTCAAAATTATAACCAAAGGGACGAAAGATCTGTAAATAATGAAGGAGGTCAAACAGACCCAATATAGAACTTTATAAACATGTTAGCTCAGGCTATGCAAAATAGAGCACCAGCAGTAATAAATCAGCTAGATAATAGATTGTAAAATTTCAAAGACTTTAAGGCAGTAGGACCACCAGAATTTAGGGGAACCACTAACCCTATTGAGGCCAAAAATTGGGTGAAGGAAATGGAGAAGGCTTTTGTTATCGCTAGAGTAGTAGACGAGCAAAAGATAACTTTTGCTACCTATTTAATGAAAGGTGAGGCTAATTACTGGTGGGAGTTAAACTAGGCTAGAGCCGGGAAAACAATAGTTACCCGGACAAGGTTTAAGGAATTGTTTTTCGAGAATTATTTCTTGCCAAGTATGCAAGCCAGGATGGAAGTGAAGTTTCTAGTGTTGAAGAAAGAGAACATGACGATTTTAGAGTACGCTACCAAGTTCAACGAGCTAGCAAGGTTTACACCTCATCAGGTGGATACGGAGGCGAGGAAGACACATAGGTTTGAGAATGGATTAAAACCATAGATATACAGTAAGGTGGCAGTATTGCAGATAAATTCATTTCTACTTTGTTGGAGAAAGCTATCATTGCAGAAGGTGGTAGTGAAGCAGTATCAAAATGCAATTGGGAGAAGAATAAGAAGAAGATAGAAGGAGGAATTCCGAATGTTAGTAGTGGTGGTAGCGATAGCAAGAAGTGCAAATGGAACAGCGATAAAATTAGTTCTAAAAATTAGTAAGGGAGTACACAACAGAAGAAACCACCATGTAGAAGGTATGGAAAGAATCCATTTGGGTAGTGTATAAAGGGGAAGAACGTTTGTTATAACTGTGGTCAAGAAGGACATATTTCACCAAATTTTCCTAAGCCAAAGAAAGGAGGTTGTTTCTCATGTAGAGGAACGAGACATCGATTCAAAGATTGTCCGTTGAAGAAGGGCATTGAAGAAGGGAGCGGCAACAAGGGCAGTAACAATAAATTGACCATTGGAGAACTTGCTTAACCCAGCAAGCCGACAGCCTGAACATTCAACATGACAGTGCAAGATGCAGTGGTGTCAAAGGAGGTGGTTTCAGGTATAATTTCGATCAATGATATAAATGTATATGTATTATTTGATTCGGGAGCTACCTATTCATTTGTGTGTGATTAATTTCCTAGAAGATTAAATTTACCTCGCGAAAAGTTAGAAAATCCAATGAATATAGAAGTTGCAAACAAAGAAGTGATCCCTGTAGAGTATATCCATAGAAATTGTTATGTTAAGCGGACATAAGTTAAGCGTGAATCTGATTCCGATACGTTTAGGATAATTTGATGTGATCCTAGGAATGGATTCTTAGGGTTGTATATAGCGTGATCATGCAATCAAATTACATAAAAGGTGCAGAAGTGCAATAAAACAGAATTTTAAATTTTTATACAAACCATCACCATGATCATACTTTGTGCATAATTATCAATCAATAGAAAAGAGATGGAGATCATATTCATACCCTTGTAGAAACGAGCTTCTTCATGTACGAGTTCACCTCTAATTTCTTTTCACGTTCAACTTGAATCCACTAGTTTGATTCCTCCGTTGATCAACGTTAGCCACCCAAGTGTTTAGCCTCTAAAGGTGATCCACCAAGGAAAAACAAATATTCAAGAAGATGAGTGTTTGAAAAACCCTAGTTTTCTCTCTCTAGAGAATATGTGCTCTCCCAACTCTTGGAATAAAGTGCGTAACTGCAATCTATAATAAGACTTCACTTATTTATAGATGTAGGGAACCATCTCTAACTATTAAGGAATAGGGTTTTATTTTAATTAATTAAACTCCTTTAATTAATTAGGCTCCTAATCTTATTAAGAATAATTAATTAAACTCTTTTAATTAATTAGCCTCATAATCTTATTATGAATTTATGAGAGTACCTTTTATTAATTAATTCCCAAACTCTTTTAGGAATTAAATAATTATAATTATAATTAGAATTAGAATTATAATTATAATTATAATTATAATAATAAGACTCCTCTTAAATTTATATTTAATCTTTCCAAAATATTAAATAATACATATTAAGCTATTTAATTTATTCTATCACCATGAATTAAATTAAATATACTTAACTTATTATTATGATTATGCCATTTACTTCTTAAATAAATATTTTTCTTTTGCGGTGTGACCCTTTAGGTTCTCCATATTAAACCGGTTGTGAAAAAATCAATTAAAAAACTCTAATCTTATTTAAATAAATAAATTAATCGATTAATTTATTTAAATAAATAACATTTATTCTACAATAAGGATAAGCATCCTTAGCGATCAACGACTTTCAAGATAAAATAGATTTTAACATTAATCATAAAAGAACACTTGAGTAAATAGTTATCGTACAATTTAATCCTTCCACAATACAATGTCTCAATTAAATATAAGACATGAAATTACTGTCAAGTCTTATTTTATTTAATGAATGTATTTCGATTCTTAAATGTACAACTCAAAATAATGCAAATTAGAAACTCCTGTGACACCCCCAAATCTAGGTACTTCATTCCCACAAGATCTGGTGCTCACTATTTATACATTCATACTATCTACCCAAATACAATAATATTTAAACCATAAATCCTCCCTTTAAATAGGGTTATAACATTAATTCAAAAACATCCCATGTTATCTAACCTTTAAACATCATTCAAGTGCCGAAATAGATAATTACATTACATCATTATTAAAATTCGATCATCAGATTAAAAGTCTAAAGTCATAACAATAGCCATCATTACAAGTCTTCATCACTCGTATATTTTCCCTTTTCTTTGCTAGTTGAAGGCTCATCTACCTTCTCAACTTTAGCTGCAATCAGTATATAAATATGCAAGAGTGAGCAAAACAATTGCTCACCGGATATAATAATGGATCAACAGGAGAATAACAATAATAACTGTCAACGAATAGGCTCATCAGAACTGGATAGTACTCTAACAATGATAATCAAAAACTGGAATCCAAAAATATGGAATATATGTAACTGAGGGTCATAAGATCATAAACTATGTCCACAGTTGCGAGTAATCTTTCAACTCCAACTTTAACAGTCATAAGACTATAAGGACTCCTCGTACTTAGGGGGATCAACCCTTCGTACAATGTGTTGTGGACAAACATTTCAACGTTACGTGTAAATTATCCCCTAATAATAATAGGGTTGTTCATCCCAGTATTTAGAGTACAAGTCCGCACCAAAGAAAGTTTGGTTCGAATAAGCTTTCAAGGGAAATTGAAGTTTAACGAACATTAACTAGAGGACTAGTTGAATCAATAGTGTTCGATAATCACAACAGATGTTTAATAACAACATAACATAGAATAATTGAGAATCATAAATGAACTGATTATACGTATTAAACTCATGCTTGAAATAACTATAGAGCATACGTATTCAACAAAATGAATAAAATGGTAAACCTTTAGCTTGAACAATAAATAAGCTAAGGTTAAAGTCTTATAACATTAGAAATTAAATTACTGAACGTACATTAATTGATAGCAAGCTGGAAACTGAAAACTTGCCCAACATGGTATTAAATTCAAGCAAGGAATAAAACAGTTCAAAAATAAAGACGAGAGTTCAAACTGTGTTCATTATACAAGAATGTAACTTAAGAAACTTGCTTAACTATAAACAAGTTAGAATGAATCAACAAAATGAGAATTCAAATAACATTAGAGTTAAAGTTAGTTCGAATGAACTACGACGGTTGACTTATTCAATCAACAGTTGAAATAGAAAGCTTGCTTAATCAAAGAATAAAGCTTCACAATGTAATAATGAAACTAGCCCAACGAAAGTAAAGAATTAGGAAACTTTCTCAATGTAAAAGATAGAGTTTAGAAACTTGCCTTGAGCGTAAGCTATAAAATTAACTCACGATCACTTACACATAATTTTAGAACCACAATACCTATTAGATATGCTAACATACCATAACATAATCATTACCATTTACATTTCAGAAACTCTAAGTGTTTTACTTCGTAACACTTGTCTAACTTTCATTATGTATACTAAATCACCGCATAACACGTTCTTGATTTACTAATCATTTTTTTTTACAATTTTGAATTCATAATCCACATCACAAGACTCTACTTAACCTAGTTGTTACATGATTCTCATATTACCATAACCTTAGGCTAAACCACAAAGAACGACCAAAGTTTGCAGTACAAGCAGACTTCAGTGTCTGAAAATGTGCACTCGCGCAGCCGTGCGAGTTTTGTATGGGGATGTCGCGCGCTCGCGCGACAGCTGCGTGCCCGCACCACAGCTGCGTGCCCGCACATAAGGGCTGCGTGCCCACGCGACTTGCAGAACCCAATTTTGCAGAACAGAGCCACGACACTTTTCTTAAGCCAACTAACCTGAATTTCACCCATCAAACAGTAAAATTAACACATACAAATGATACAACACCATTACAACATGTTTCCTCACTTATATATCAATATATAACAACTTAATAGTAATTACACCGCTGTAATTTCTCAGATTTCATGTTTTTCATATGAAACTCAATTTTCTTGATATTCATCCTAAAATCATCACTGTAAATTCAATACATGATCAAACCATTTCGTTCAAATTACATTATGTTCATATCTCAATGAACTAACACAGACAAAATTTTTACTATACTGTCGAACAATTTAGCATGGAATCTCCTTGTTTGAACATTATTCCAGCGTTACAAACATGTATACCCATAATTATCAACTTTATATGTCAATAATTCAACAATTGATTATAACAGAACATGTAATGACCCCAAAACAGGTCTATTCCATCCAACCTATTCTGAGTCGCCAAATACATGGTACAGAAAATAACTACAACTTTACTACAACAATTGTCGTGCAAAATACAACAACACATATGCTGTGAGTTTGGATACAAATATATACCAAATGTGACTCATGTCCCAACCGTGGACAGCACCTCACAATGACACCTTACATAAAGGTATAGTCAAAAATTATTTTAGAAATTAGAATCTTTGGGAAGTGCTCAAGGAAACCTTCGTACATGGGAGGCCATGCGTCTAGGTTATGATAGATATCATATGGCCACAGAATTATCCTTTGTTGACCCAATAGACCCCAAAGAAAAATGAGAAGATTACTATCATATTCTTCCCAATGGTGAGTCTTCTCTTGACATATCATTATCTCTACTGTCTCTAATTGAGAATTATACTTCAAACAAACACCAAGATTATATAGGTAGTGCTCGTAAATATACTCAGCAAGTGGATAAGCACATCCCTGTCTTATGATGATACGAGGTTGTATGTCATTAGACATCTTGTATGATAGTGGCAAAACACCCTTCCAACGTTGGGTACACCTTACCCTATTGGATTCACCAAATAAAACTACTAAATGAACTTTTCTATACTGTTTCGGGAGAACTCCACAGCTAGAGACCATCGTTCTATTCCCTTGTTACCCCCGCTCGACCCAGCTACACTCTTATTACCTGAAAGAAATTATGAAGCAAAAAGGTGAGTACAACTAGCCCAGTAAAGAATATCATAACTAAATATAATTAAATTATCAATAGCCTTCATCAGTAATAAATCAGAAATTTAGAACATATGGTAGATGATAAAAATTTTCAACCATAGTTACAGCGGAACGAGCAATCCATTAGAAGAGTAAAATAGACTATAAAGTCTATTATCTTCTCTATGTAAAAAGTCCACCAACAATGTTTTATCCCTGTAACATCAATCAACAATTCATGTCCACAATCACATGTATAACTCATAATCGTAATTGTTGTTCTAAATTCATTTTCTCTTCCAGGACAAAGATAATTTTCATCACCTGAAACATCAAAGATCATGGTTATACCAAATCACAGTTCACGTTAATAATCATATTAATAAATTCATCTTTGCACTACGGGCCAAAGATATTCATCAACAGACCATCTTTGCACTACAGGCCAAAGATATTCAACAACAGATCATCTTTGCACAACGAGCCAAAGATATTCATCAATAATTCATCTTTGCACTACAGGACAAACATATTCCTCAACAGTTCATACTTGCACTACAGGCCAAATATATTCATCAACAGTTCATCTTTGCACTACAAGCCAAAGATATTCCTCAACAGTTCATATTTGCACTACAGGCCAAATATATTCATTTCTTAAAGAAATATATAATCATTTCAAAATTTATATAAACAATAATTATAACCATGTTAATCAATTCATCTTTAGACTTATGCTAAAGATATTCAATTATAAATTCAATGGTCATGATCATACCAGTTAACAATTCATCTTTGCATTACAGGCCGAAGATATTCCTCAGTCACGATCATACCAATAATTTACCCATCTTTACACTCAAGTTAAAGAGAAATTCAACATCAGGGTTATAAAAATGTTATATATGATAATAAAAATAATATGATCAACAACTGCACTTATTTTCAAGAGCAATAATCATAAATCAACGATAATTTGGTCAGAAAAGAAACCAATTTTTGTCGTGAATAGTACCCGTGAATAGTAACTCGTGAATAGTAACTCATTAATAGTAACTCGTAAATAGTAACTCGTGAATAGTACTCCGTATTCGTACATAGTATCATATACGTAAAAAATGTCATATACGTAAATAGTGCCATATACATGAATAGTGCCGTATACGTGAATAGTGTCGTATACTTGAATAGTAATCCCAACTCAAAAAGGTAGGAATTCCACAATAAAATTTATACCAATATTTCAGTCTAATGATATTGAAAGAATAACATCATTATGAAGAATATAGCATCCCTTAATATCCCTTACTCTCCATTATTATCCCTTACTATCCCTTACCTCAAAAGAGCAGCACTTCTGACTGGATATCAGATATGACGCTAAAGGAAACTTGCACTAATGAATAGCAACTCATCAAGTATCTAAATACTCACAAAATATACTCAATATCTAGAGAGAGAAAGAGAGAAAACTTATTTTTGGTGTAATTTTCAATTCTAACTTAGCCCTCAATTTATACGAAAATGTTAGCACGCCGAAGCAGACTTAACCTACAACCTGATGACTTTACCTTCTACTATTCCCACCCACCACATTTGAATAAAAATTTTAGCACATTTCTTCACCAACCAAGAGTGGGGCCCACCAATTCTAGAATTTGCCACCAAAATGATAAATTCTGAAACTTCAACAATTTCTGAACTAGTCATCTCTTAAAATTCATAACAAATTATACGTTTATTTTTAACGGCTCAAAATTTGTGAACATATACTCAACTTATATATGTATAACATATCCAAAAATTACCACGATCTAACGGTCGGATTAAAAATTATAACCCTCGCAAAATATCTCAAAAACCCTAATTTGATTTTCAATACCTCTGTTCCGACAAAAATACAGATAAAACACCTCAACATTAACTCCTACACTTTTAACCACAAAATATATCCAACATTTATATTTACATAAAATAAATATTTCCTTATCATATGAATCAATAATTAATTATTCACAAATAATATTATAGAATCATATTTATGACAACCAGGCCGTTCCCAGGAAAGAGGAGACTTTCCAATAAGAATTTCTCCTTACTGGCGCGCAATTAGATGACCAAACCTCTCCTTAGACAAAACTTTCTAGACATTGCCAATAATGTTATCTAATAATATTATTCAGATAATATGAATTATTGATCTGATAATAGAAAATACTATGCAGCAACAATTATTTAAATAACAATAATATAAAATATCAATGCAGCAATTATTGAATCAATAAAATAAAATATTGAATAGTAATTACTGTAACAATTATTGAGTAGTGTCTTCTTACGTAAGGATCAATAATTCAAAAATACTATGTAAAACCGTGTGTTACTGTGCAAACACGCGTATTACTGTATTTTAACCACCGGGTATTCCAACAGTGTTAACGGTAACAACTACACCGTTATTTATAAAAACTCAATTTTATCGTTATCTTCATCGGACAGTTATTCTGTTATGGGGCCCACAAATGGCTGCGCTGTCGTACGAATATTTCCCGACAGAAAGAATATTCCACGACCAAACGAATATTCACCGACCAAAAATGAATATTTTATAACCACTTGCTTATTTTGAAAAGTTTTCACATTTCACTCATAACTTTAACTTTTTATCAATTTAACCATTTACTGAATTGTAATTATAAGAAAAATTGAATACTTTTATTTCATAAAATTCGGGGTCTTACAATCTCTCCTCTTTATGAAATTTCGTCCCCGAAATTTACGTACCTAGTATTTCAAAGATTTGAGAATACCTTGCTTTTATTTCAGATTCTATCTTCCTTGTCATCATGATTTTTCCATTGCTCATCTCCTGTATTTTAGATATCATTCTAGAATATAGCTTCAAAACAAGGGTAAATTTAACAAATTAACATATCACATAATATCCCGATATTATGACTGACCAACAAATAAGCTTAGGTAGGACACACTAGCGAAGGATTTACTCATCTCTCCCCTCCTAGTTCTATTTCCCGATCTCCGCCAGAGATTATATCCCTAAGCTCTCATACCAAAAGGTAACGACCCCAAAACAGGTCCATTCCATCCAATCTATTCTGAGTCGCCAAATACATGGTACAGAAAATAACTACAACTTTATTATAACAATTATCTTGTAAAATACAACAACACATATGATGTGAGTTTGGATACAAATATATACCAAATGTGACTCATGTCCCAACCGTGGACAACACCTCACGATGACACCTTACATAAAGGTATAGTCAAAAATTATTTTAGAAATTAGAATATTTGGAAAGTGCTCAAGGAAACCTTCGTACATGGGAGGCCATGCGTCTAGGTTATGATAAATATCATATGGCCACAAAATTATCCTTGGTTGACCCAATAGACCCCAAAGAAAAACGAGAAGATTACTATCATATTCTTCCCGATGGTGAGTTTTCTCTTGACATATCATTATCTCTACTGTCTCTAATTAGAATTATACTTCAAACAAACACCAAGATTATATAGGTAGTGCTCGTATATATACTCAGCAAGCGGATGAGCACATCCCTGTCTTATGATGACACGAGATTGTATGTCGTTAGACATCGTGTATGATAGGGGCAAAACACCCTTCCAACGTTGGGTACACCTTACCCTTTTGGATTCACCAAATAAAACTACTAAATGAACTTTTCTATACTGTTTCGGGAGAACTCCACAGCTAGAGACCATCGTTCTATTTCCTTGTTACCCCCGCTCGACCCAGCTACACTCTTATTACCTGAAAGGAATTGTGAAGCAAAAGGGTGAGTACAACTAGCCCAGTAAAGAATATCATAACTAAAGATAATTAAATTATCAATAGCCTTCATCAGTAATAAATCAGAGATTTAGAACATATGGTAGATGATAAAAATTTTCAACCATAGTTGCAGCGGAACGAGCAATCCATTAGAAGAGTGAAATAGACTATAAAGTCTATTATCTTCTCTATGTAAAAAGTCCAGCAACAATGTTTTATCCCTATAACATCAATCAACAATTCCTGTCCACAATCACATGTATAACTCATAATCGTAATTGTTGTTCTAAATTCTTTTTTTCATTCAGGACAAAGATAATTTTCATCACCTGAAACATCAAAGATCATAGTTATACCAAATCACAGTTCATGTTTATAATCATATTAATAAATTCATCTTTGCACTACGGGCCAAAGATATTCATCAACAGACCATCTTTGCACTGCAGGCCAAAGATATTCAACAACAGATCATCTTTGCACAACGAGCCAAAGATATTCATCAACAATTCATCTTTGCACTACAGGCCAAACATATTCCTCAACAGTTCATATTTGCACTACAGGCCAAATATATTCATCAACAGTTCATCTTTGCACTACAAGCCAAAGATATTCCTCAACAGTTCATATTTGCACTATAGGCCAAATATATTCATATCTCAAAGAAATATATAATCATTTCAGAATTTATATAAACAATAATTATAACCATGTTAATCAATTCATCTTTACACTTAAGTTAAAAATATTCAATTATAAATTCAATGGTCATGATCATACCAGTTAACAATTCATCTTTGCACTACAGGCCGAAGATATTCCTCAGTCACGATCATACCAATAATTTACCCATCTTTACACTCAAGTTAAAGAGAAATTCAACATCAGGGTTATAAAAATGTTATATATGATAATAAAAATAATATGATCAACAACTACACTTATTTTCAAAAGTAACAATCATAAATCAACGATAATTTGGTCAAAAAAAGAAACCAATTTTTGTCGTGAATAGTACCCGTGAATAGTAACTCGTGAATAGTAACTCATGAATAGTAACTCGTGAATAGTACTCCGTATTCATACATAGTATCGTATACGTAAATAATATCATATACGTAAATAGTGCAATATACATAAATAGTACTGTATACGTGAATAGTGCCGTATACGTGAATAGTATTCCCGACTCAAAAGGGTAGAAATTCCATAATAAAATTCATACCAATATTTTAGTCTAATGATATTAAAAGAATAACATCATTATGAAGAATATAGCATCCCTTAATATCCCTTACTATCCATTGTTATCCCTTACTATCCCTTACCTCAAAAGAGCAGCACTTCTGACTGGATATCGGATATGACGCTGAAAGAAACTTGCACTGATGCATAGCAACTCACCAAGTATCTAAATACTCACAAAATATACTCAATAATCTAGAGAGAGAAAGAGAGAAAACTTATTTCTGGTGTAATTTTCAATTCTAACTTAGCCCTCAATTTATAGGAAAATGTTAGGACGCCGAAGCAGACTTAACCTGCAACCTGAAAGCTTTACCTGCTACTATTCCCACCCACCACATTTGAATAAAAATTTCAGCATATTTCTTCACCAACCAAGAGTGGGGCCAACCAATTCTAGAATTTTCCACCAAAATGATAAATTCTGAAACTTCAACAATTTCTGAACCAGTCATCTCTTAAAATTCATAACAAATCATACGTTCATTTTTAACGGTTCAAAATTTGTGAACATATACTCAACTTTTATATGTATAACATATCCAAAAATTACCACGATCCAACGGTCGGATTAAAAATTATAACCCTCGCAAAATATCTCAAAAGCCCTAATTTGATTTTCAATACCTCCGTTCCGACAAAAATACAGATAAAACACCTCAACATTACCTCCTACATTTTTAACCACAAAATATATCCAACATTTATATTCACATAAAATAAATATTTCCTTATCATATGAATCAATAATTAATTATTCACAAATAATATTACAGAATCATATTTATGACAACCATGTCGTTCCCAGAAAGAGGGGAATTTCCAATAATAATTTCTCCTTACTGGCGCGCAATTAGATGACCAAACCTCTCCTTAGACAAAACTTTCTAGACATTACAAATAATGTTATCTAATAATATTATTCAGATAATATGAATTATTGATCTGATAATGGAAAATACTGTGCAGCAACAATTATTGAAACAACAATAATATAAAATATCAACGCAGCAATTATTGAATCAATAAAATAAAATATTAAACAGTAATTATTGTAACAATTATTGAGTAGTGCCTTCTTACGTAAGGATCAATAATTCAAAAATACTGTGTAAAACCGTGTGTTACTGTGCAAACACGCGTATTACTATATTTTAACCACCGGGTATTCCAACAGTATTAACGGTAACAACTACGCAGTTATTTATAAAAACTCAATTTTGTCGTTATCTTCATCCGACAGTTATTCTGTTATGGAGCCCACAAATGGCTGCGCCGTCGTACGAATATTTCCCTACAGAAATAATATTCCACGACCAAACGAATATTCACCGACCAAAAATGAATATTTTATAACCGCTTGCTTATTTTGAAAAATTTTCACATTTCACCCATAACTTTAACTTTTTATCAATTTAACCATTTACTGAATTGTAATTATAAGAAAAATTGAATACTTTTATTTCATAAAATTCGGGGTCTTATAATCTCCCCTCCTTATGAAATTTCGTCCCCAAAATTTACGTACCTGGTATTTCAAAGAGTTGAGAATACCTTGCTTTTATTTCAGATTCCATCTTCCCTGTCATCTTGATTTCTCCATTGCTCATCTCCTGTATTTTAGATATCATTCTAGAATATAGCTTCAAAACAAGGGTAAATTTAACAAATTAACATATCACATAATATCCCAATATTATGACTAACCAACAAATAGGCTTAGGTAGGACACACTAGCGAAGGATTTACTCATCTCTCCCCTCCTAGTTCTATTTCCCGATCTCCGCCAGAGATCATATCCCTAAGCTCTGATACCAAAAGGTAACGACCCCAAAACAGGTCCATTCCATCCAACATATTCTGAGTCGCCAAATACATGGTATAGAAAACAACTACAACTTTATTACAACAATTATCGTGCAAAATACAACAACACATATGATGTGAGTTTGGATACAAATATATACCAAATGTGACTCATGTCCCAACCGTGGACAACACCTCACAATGACACCTTACATAAAGGTATAGTCAAAAATTATTTTAGAAATTTGAATCTTTGGTAAGTGCTCAAGGAAACCTTCGTACATGGGAGGCCATGCGTCTAGGTTATGATAGATATCATATGGCCACAGAATTATCCTTGGTTGACCCAATAGACCCCAAAGAAAAACGAGAAGATTACTATCATATTCTTCCCAATGGTGAGTCTTCTCTTGACATATCATTATCTCTACTGTCTCTAATTGAGAATTATACTTCAAACAAACACCAAGATTATATAGGTAGTGTTCGTATATATACTCAGCAAGTGGATGAGCACATCCCTGTCTTATGATGACACGAGATTGTATGTCGTTAGACATCTTGTATGATAGTGGCAAAACACCCTTCTAACGTTGGGTACACCTTATCCTATTGGATTCACCAAATAAAACTACTAAATGAACTTTTCTATACTGTTTCGTGAGAACTCCACAGCTAGAGACCATCGTTCTATTCCCTTGTTACCCTCGCTCGACCCAGCTACACTCTTATTACCTGAAAGGAATTGTGAAGCAAAAGGGTGAGTACAACTAGCCTAGTAAAAAATATCATAACTAAAGATAATTAAATTATCAATAGCATTCATCAGTAATAAATCAGAGATTTAGAACATATGGTAGATGATAAAATTTTTCAACCATAGTTGCAGCGGAATGAGCAATCCATTAGAAGAGTCAAATAGACTATAAAGTCTATTATCTTCTCAATGTTAAAAGTCCACCAACAATGTTTTATCCCTGTAACATCAATCAACAATTCCTGTCCACAATCACATGTATAACTCATAAACGTAATTGTTGTTCTAAATCCCTTTTCTCATCCAGGACAAAGATAATTTTCATCACCTGAAACATCAAAGATCATAGTTATGCCAAATCATAGTTCATGTTTATAATCATATTAATAAATTCATCTTTGCACTACGGGCCAAAGATATTCATCAACAGACCATTTTTGCACTACATGCCAAAGATATTCAACAACAGATCATCTTTGCACAACGAGCCAAAGATATTCATCAACAATTCATCTTTGCATTACAGGCCAAAGATATTCCTCAACAGTTCATATTTGCACTACAGGCCAAATATATTCATCAACAGTTCATCTTTGTACTACAAGCCAAAGATATTCCTCAACAGTTCATATTTGCACTACATGCCAAATATATTCATATCTCAAAGAAATATATAATCATTTCAGAATTTATATAAACAATAATTATAACCATGTTAATCAATTCATCTTTACACTTAAGCTAAAGATATTCAATTATAAATTCAATGGTCATGATCATACCAGTTAACAATTCATCTTTGCACTACAGGCCGAAGATATTCCTCAGTCACGATCATACCAATAATTTACCCATCTTTACACTCAAGTTAAAGAGAAATTCAACATCAGAGTTATAAAAATGTTATATATGATAATAAAAATAATATGATCAACAACTGCACTTATTTTCAAGAGCAACAATCATAAATCAACGATAATTTGGTCAAAAAAGAAACCAATTTTTGTCGTGAATAGTACCCGTGAATAGTAACTCGTGAATAGTAACTCGTGAATAGTACTCCGTATTCGTACATAGTAGCGTATACGTAAATAATGTCATATACGTAAATAGTGAATAGTAATCCCGACTCAAAAATATAGAAATTCCACAATAAAATTCATATCAATATTTCAGTCTAATGATATTGAAAGAATAACATTATTATGAAGAATATAACTTCCCTTAATATCCCTTACTATCCATTATTATCCCTTACTATCCCTTACCTCAAAAGAGCAGTATTTCTGACTGGATATCGGATATGACGCTGAAGAAAACTTGCACTGATGAATAGCAACTCACCAAGTATCTAAATACTCACAAAATATACTCAATAATCTAGAGAGAGAAAGAGAGAAAACTTATTTTTGGTGTGATTTTCAATTCTAACTTAGCCCTCAATTTATAGGAAAATGTTAGCACGCCGAAGCAGACTTAACCTGCAACCTGATGGCTTTACCTGCTACTATTCCCACCCACCACATTTGAATAAAAATTTCAGCATATTTTTTCACCAACCAAGAGTGGTGCCCACCAATTCTAAATTTTTCTACCAAAATGATAAATTCTGAAACTTCAACTTTTTCTGAACTAGTCATCTCTTAAAATTCATAACAAATTATACGTTCATTTTTAACGGTTCAAAATTTGTGAACATATACTCAACTTATATATGTATAACATATCCAAAAATTACCACGATCCAACGGTCGGATTAAAAATTATAACCCTCACAAAATATCTCAAAAACCCTAATTTGATTTTCAATACCTCCGTTCCGACAAAAATACAGATAAAACACCTCAACATTAACTCCTACATTTTTAACCACAAAATATATCCAACATTTATATTCACATAAAATAAATATTTCCTTATCATATGAATCAATAATTAAGTATTCACAAATAATATTACAAAATCACATTTATGACAACCAGGCCGTTCCCAGGAAAGAGGGGACTTTCCAATAAGAATTTCTCCTTACTGGCGTGCAATTAGATGACCAAACCTCTCCTTAGACAAAACTTTCTAGACATTGCCAATAATGTTATCTAATAATATTATTCAGATATTATGAATTATTGATCTGATAATTAAAAATATTGTGCAACAATAATTATTGAAACAACAATAATATAAAATATCAACGCAGCAATTATTGAATTAATAAAATAAAATATTGAACAGTAATTACTGTAACAATTATTGAGTAGTGCCTTCTTATGTAAGGATCAATAATTCAAAAATACTGTGTAAAATCGTGTGCTACTGTGCAAACACGCGTATTACTGTATTTTAACCACCGGGTATTCCAACAGTGTTAACGGTAACAACTACGCCGTTATTTATAAAAACTCAATTTTATCGTTATCTTCATCCAACAGTTATTCTGTTATGGGGCCCACAAATGGCTGCGCCGTCGTGCGAATATTCCCCGACAGAAAGAATATTCCACGACCAAACGAATATTCACCGACCAAAAATGAATATTTTATAACCACTTGCTTATTTTGAAAAGTTTTCACATTTCACCCATAACTTTAACTTTTTATCAATTTAACCATTTACTGAATTGTAATTATAAGAAAAATTGAATACTTTTATTTCATAAAATTCGGGGTCTTACAGAACATGAGAAAATTCTTGCCGTGAAATACATATACACGTATATACGCACATATATAACTCTAAGGTTGTGAACATACTTTCAATTAGTGTGTAATTCTTGCTACGATCATTGGAATTGTTGAAAATCCTAAGCTTTCTCTCAATTTCTCTCAACTCTCAGTTCTCTCTATTGCCTCTAGACTAGTAAAGTTAGAATGAAGCTTTGATAGCCAGTATGCGTAATAACCAAAATGAAAAACTGATATGGCCTTAATACATATATTAAATATATCGGTTACCAACATAAACGTATATAATATAAATATATTATATTTATTATTTTATTTATTTTATTTATTTTATTTATATTATTAAATTTAAATTTCAGAAATTAGAAATATCAAAAGTCATAAGGCTTGTTTGGCAACCATTTAAATTTTAAAGAATTAAAATACTTAAGCCTTGTTCGACAAAAACTAATTTAAATCCTTTTTACTTATTTTAATAAACACTTTAGTTTATAAACTATAATCACATATTATTTTCATATCCCACAATACCCATTAAATTAATCACATACTATATTTTAATTAAATATAGTCTTTTAGCGAATATCACCAAATTATAATTTTCATTGTAACTTTATTTAATAATTTAACATATCATCTAAATTATTAAATCAACACAACAACATAACACCTCACATAATAATACAAACCTCTAAATTATAAATTAATTTAATTTAGAAAATTCTCTAATACATTTAGGTTCATCAACTATCACATCAATAAAATATTTATTTAACAATAAACACCTCAAATAATATTTATATAACTCAATAAATATTTAAATTACAAATCAAAATTTTGGATCGTTTCATCCTTCCCTCCTTACAAGGATTCTGTCCCCAGAATCACAATTCAAACAATCAAATTGTCACATTCTCCCCTACTTATAAAGATTCTGTCCCCAGAATCGAAGACACAGACTAAACAAATAACTCAGGGTAATTTTTAATCATATCAACTTCGAGTTCCCACGTAGCCTCTTCGACATTGTGGTTCCTCCATATCACCTTCATAGAAGGTTTCACTTTATTCTTGAGCACTTGTTCTTTCCTGTCGACTATCTGGATAGGAATCTCTTCATAAGTTAAATCTTTACTGAACTGCAACAGTTCATACTCAATCACATACTTGTAATTGGGTTTATACGGTCGCAAAACCGACACATGAAAAACATTGTGCACATGCTCTAACTCTGGAGGTAAAGTTACTTCATAAGCCACCTCTCCTACTCTTCGTAATATTTCGAAAGGTCCAATAAACCTCGGGCTGAACTTTCCATTCTTGCCAAAACGAATTTTCCCCTTCCAAGGAGAAACTTTCAAGAATACAAAATTCTCTGCTTCAAATTCACGACTCTGCTTGTGTTGATCAGCATACTTTTTCTGTCGATCTTGAGCAGCTACCAGTCTTGCTCTGATGAGTTTGATAACTTTAGTGGTCTGCTGTACCAGTTCTGGGCCTAACAGTTGACGCTCACCAACTTTATCCCAGCACAGTGGAGTTCTGCATTTCCTGTCGTATAATGCTTCGTATGGCGGCATACCAATGCTTGCGTGGTAACTGTTGTTGTATGCAAATTCCACCAACGGTAGATGATCATCCCAGTTTCCTTTAAAATTCATGATGCATGCTCTGAGCATATCTTCAAGCGTTTGGATCGTTCTTTCGCTTTGCCCATCAGTTTGTGGATGATATAATGTGCTCATCTTCAATTGTGTTCCCATGCATTCTTGTAGTCTCTGCCAGAAATTTGATGTGAATCTCGGATCTCTGTCTGATACAATTGACACTAGAACTTCATGTCTTGACACAATTTCTTTAACGTATAGTTTCGCCAGCTGATCAAGATTAAATCTAATCTTTATTGGCAAAAAGTGTGCAGATTTCGTCAATCTGTCCACTATCACCCATATCGCATCGTATCCTTTCTAAGTTGTTGGAAGACCTACCACAAAATCCATTGTGATATGCTCCCACTTCCATTCTAGTATTTCTAACGGTTGAAGTAATCCGCTTGGTCGTTGATGCTCGGCCTTCACTTTCTGACATGTTAAGCATTTTGCCTAGCAAGTTTAAGTACAACAATATAACGATATATCATGATTGAAGAGTTTGAATCATAAGTTGGCTATAATTCAACAATATAATTGTGAACTAGCAGGAACAAGTTTATGACTTAACAAGTATATAACATGAACAAATATTTCTGAACCGAAGGGTAATGAAGGTGATCAGCCTTTCATACCTGACTTATACATGCAATATGTACAGAGTACAATTATACATGGCAATCAACAATGATTAACCATAAGCTTATCCGAACAAAACACTCTTAGTAGAATTAAATAAAACAAACTTGCCTGAACCGTTGATTACCGCAACGCAATTTATAACGCTTTATCTGAAGACCTAATATTAGTAATATAGATCTCCAATATTAGAATAATATCATCACAATATAATACTACTATATATATAAACATACATAACACATAACCCTATCAGTCTATAACACACATAAGACTCGGTATCAAGTCAAACTATTGAAGTCTGAGTTGAACCTGACACAAAACTATCATCCCGACAGTCTAGTTAGACTTTTATCGAGTCTAAATTCAATTTAACTCTGACTTAACAGTTAACAATTAACTCGGATAATTTTAATATTAGTCAAAATATTTTTCTAAGTCTCATAATAATTTTCACATAATTATTACCATTTTTCATGATTTTTCAATCATTAAACTCGTATTTAAATGAATTAAATACCACATAATTCTTTTATCATTAATATTTATTTATTATCAAATATTAATGAAATACATGTCATAATATTATAATATATTTATAATATCACAACGTATTTTTAATACCTTAAAATCACCTTTATATGATTTTTAAACCGTTAAATCCATTATCCGATAATTGCTATTAATATTAAAATATTAATATTTTTCATGATAAAATATCAAAAGTTATATTTTATAACTCAAAATATTTTTATAACACTTAAATCATTTTCATATGATTTATAAAGCATTAATTCTATTTTTCCTTAATTTATTTAATATATTCATTAAATAAACTAATTACCACTAATAATAATTTATTAATGAATTTCATCACAAAATATTAAAAGTCACTTAAAATATTTTCTAATACCATAATATAATTTTTCATGAATTAAAACTATTTTTAAATAATTTATTTAATATTATAATTAAATAAATTAAATACCATTTATATTCCAAAAATATTAAATATTTATGAAATATACTCAAAATAATTAAAAACTATTTTTCAGAATTTAAAATAATTTTTCGAAATTTATTTTGTATTTTTAATAATTAAAAACTATTTTTTTTCTATTTTTAATTAATTTCTGGAAAATAGAAAATAAAACTGTCACTAAAGGGCCCTATAGCGACAGAACCGTCGCTATAGGTGTTCTTGGTGTTCTTGATACCTGCCCAGATCTTCAAGTCAGTGGACAAGCTAGGTGGTTTGACCACAAATGAATCTGGGTTCCGGTCGATTTCTGGTCTTATAATGTTTCTGGTTATGTAGTATAAGTGTAATACTGCAATAATGAACAAGTACCATAGCCATAACATGACTAAATTGCAAGATCTAAGCTTCAGAAAAGTCTGACATCGCTGTTCTTCATTTCTGGGTTTTCTAGAAAATAAAGAACAGACGATGGTCCCCTCTCCCGATCCTTATAACTTGAGTTCTAAGTTTTGTTTGTGTAAAGTAATGGATGTATCCTGTAGTGGAGATGTCAAGATTCATTTATATAACAACAAATCATCATAACAACAACAGATACACACGATTCAAGCCGGTCAAACTAGGGGTCAGGACACGGTTCTTGAAGATCTGGGTTTTCCCAGAATCTTCATCAGGTCATACGGTCAACGGTCGTTTGACCATCATTAACTACGAATCCGTTAAGGATCTGAGTAATATAAGAGCATATATGTGTAGTCCATATGTCCAGCTACAACATCGAACTAACATCATATCATAAACCATTACCAGAAGCAAGATCAAGGGCCTAGAAAATCGCTGTCAGATTTCTGGAAATTTTCTGGGCTGCCCAGAAAGCATAGCCGTGGTCGGTCAACGCCTTTTGACCGCCTGTATCATACAATCTAGACTTGCTATGACCTTGATTCATGTTTCAGAACAAAGACCACATGGCATACTATAAATTCATAACATAAAACACCATAAAAATCTAACATAGAAGAATCTAGAGGCTCTGACATTTGCTTGTCAGACCTTATTTTCTAACTTTTCCAGATTTGATAAATCTTTAATTTCGAGCATCTAACTGATATGGATCTGAGTTTTGACAACCCAGATCATCAAATGACACTCTAATACACAACTCTAACCAACAAACAACAACATTAAACAACAAATCAAAAGATTTCTAGGTTTAGTGTTTTATACCTTTTGAGCTTTGATTTTTGATTCTGATCTTAATGATCTGTTCATGGCTTGTTATGGACTGATACTAGCTTATCTTATCTCACTTTCTCACTCTATATTTCGAAAATTTTGGAGAGAGAAAGTCTTGGGAGAAAAATGAGAATAAAAGTGGTGCATTTTATCTCTTAATCTATTTATTTGCTACCAATGAAATGAAATGGGCTGGCAAGTGGCTGATATAATGTGCTATAAGTCACATGCTATGGCTTAGGGTTGGTGAGCAACTCACTAGGACAATTCTTGCAAGCAACCTTCAATTATTCAACAAAGGGCATAATAGTCATTTCATATTTAATTTTTATTCTAGAATGGTCATTTTGGACAATTGACCAAACCCTTAGGGTTTAGGGTTTAGGTTTTAACCCTTAATTTTGCAATTTAATTTTTTAGAATTTCCAAATTTAGATTTCCAAAAATAGAAAATTAATATTTCTAACTTATAATTAGAATTTTCTAATTATATAAAATTTTCATAATCATAACTTAAATATTGCTAATTAGGATTAATATTTAGTAATTAAACTCACTAATTAAGCAATTAGGGCCAAAATCATATATTAGGGTTTATAACCCAAAAATTAGGGTTTCTAATATAAAATAAATTTCTAATTTAAAAAATTAGATTTCGTAACTAGATTAGAGTTTTCTAATTACTCATACTTGAAAATTAGGATTAATATTTCCTAATTAACATTAAAATTATTAAATTAACACTTAGGTTTTCCCGAATTATAAATTAAGGTTCCTAAACCAGAAATTAGGATTTTCAAAAATGTAACATTAGGGTTTGCTAATTAATTAAGCGTTACCCTAATTAATATTATAATTATTTACACTTACGCCACTAAGTTCCCGATTTAGGGTTTCATGCACCGAATTAGGGTTTTGGATTCCCGGAATTGAAATTAGGGTTTTCAGGACCGGTTTTAGGGTTTCTTATTAAACACTAGGGTTTTTTAACCGAACGTTGACGTTCTTAATATATACCTAAGGTTTGTTACATATATCAATTATCTGGTCAACCCTTGACCCTTAATCACATATTGTACGCATATACACAGAACATAATCACGTATTACTTAATCCTGAATAATTCACTTAAATCCTTCACAGAATTTTATAATCCTCAAAATTCCATCTTAAAAATATCAAACGCATACACTTATTTTCTATCTAGGTTCTAATTTTGAACCTTAAATCAAATAATAAAAATTTTAAAAAAAATCAAAATTCTCGGGTTGTCACAGTCTCAAACTGAATCGGATAATCCATGGCCCGATCCTGAGCTCGATTAACCACGGTGTTGAATACTCTATTCATCTATTCCATCTTCATTATCTTTGCTTGTATGTCTTTCACTGCTATCCCAGCTCGTTGAAACGCTTCCTCATATGCGTCTTCGGCTCTTGCCCTCTTAGTAGCTTCTTCCTTCAACTTGTTCCTTACTTTCGTGACCTCGTCCATCAGTTGTTCTTTCTCTCCTTTAGTCTGTTCAAGCTTCTCCTTGACATTAGTCAGTCGTTCCTCACGATCCTGGATCTCGTCGTCTTTCTGTGTCATTGCAGTCTGCTGTTCAGCTACTATCTCTTGCAACTCCTCGACGGTATCCTGAAGTTCCACGTTGCACTCATACACGATCGTCGTACATACGTGCAGCTATCGAGTTAAGTGGAATCTCGTCCTCCTCGTCCCCCTCATCCCCTGACTGTGGCAGCTCAATAGGGTCCTCCTCATCTGTCTCCATCTCATCCTCCTCATCAGGTACTCTTTCCTGCTCAACTACTGTGACCGACGGAATTGTTTCCCGTGGCAATAGTTGTTCCCAAATCACATAAATATCTCGAGGCTCCTCCTCCCTAGCCTGACTGGATCCTCCTACATTAGCCATCCTGTCAACCAAATTTTAAGTTTAATTACTAATCATTACTACTCGACACTCACGAGCACATAAGTTGTAATCACATAAGCACATAAGTGTTTTATTACTTCTTCCTTAACAACTCGATAAGAGTTTATCATCACTATCTTTTCAAAGGTTACTTCCTAAAGCTTTTCCCCACCCATGGTTCATAACCTAAAGATCTGATACCAACCTGTGACACCCCCAAATCTAGGTACTTCATTCCACAAGATCTGGTGCTCACTATTCATACATTCATACTATCTACCCAAATACAATAATATTTAAACCATAAATCCTCCCTTTAAATAGGGTTACAACATTAATTCAAAAACATCCCAGGTTATCTAACCTTTAAACATCATTCGAGTACGGAAATAGATAATTACATTACATCATTATTAAAATTCAATCATCAGATTAAAAGTCTAAAGTCATAACAATAGCCATCATTACAAGTCTTCATCACTTGTACATTTTTTTCCTTTCCTTTGCTAGTTGAAGGCTCATCTACCTTCACAACTTTAGCTCCAATGAGTATATAAATATGCAAGAGTGAGCAAAACAATTGCTCACCGGATATAATAATGGATCAACATGAGAATAACAATAATAATTGTCAACGAATAGGCTCATCAAAACTGGAGAGTACTCTAACAATGATAATCAAAAACTGGAATCCAAAAATATGGAATATATGTAACTGAGGGTCATAAGACCATGAACTATTTCCACAGTTGCGAGTAATCTTTCAACTCCAACTTTAACAGTCATAAGACTATAAGGACTCCTCGTACTTAGGGAGATCAACCCTTCGTACAATGTATTATGCACAAACATTTTAACGCTACGCGTAAATTATCCCCTAATAATAATAGGGTTGTTCATCCCAGTATTTAGAGTACAAGTCCGCACCAAAGAAAGTTTGGTTCGAATAAGCTTTCAAGGGAAATTGAAGTTTAACGAACATCAACTAGAAGACTAGTTGAATCAATAGTGTTCGATATCACAACAGATGTTTAATAACAACATAACATAGAATAATTGAGAATCATAAATGAATTGATTATACGTATTAAACTCATGCTTGAAATAACTATAGAGCATACGTATTCAACAAAATGAATAAAATGGTAAACCTTTTCTTGAACAATAAATAAGCTAAGGTTAAAGTCTTATAACATTAGAAATTAAATTACTGAACGTACATTAATTGATAGCAAGCTGGAAACTAAAAACTTGCCCAACATGGTATTAAATTCAAGCAAGGAATAAAATAGTTCAAAAATAAAGACGAGAGTTCAAACTGTGTTCATTATACAAGAATGTAACTTAAGAAACTTGCTTAACTATAAACAAGTTAGAATGAATCAACAAAATGAGAATTCAAATAACATTAGAGTTAAAGTTAGTTCGAATGAACTACGACGGTTGACTTATTCAATCAACAGTTGAAATAGAAAGCTTGCTCAATCAAAGAATAAAGCTTCACAATGTAATAATGAAACTAGCCCAATGAAAGTAAAGAATTAGGAAACTTTCTCAATGTAAAAGATAGAGTTTAGAAACTTGCCTTGGGCGCAAGCTATAAAATTAACTCATGATCACCTACACATAATTTTAGAACCACAATACCTATTAGATATGCTAACATACCATAACATAATCATTACCATTTACATTTCAGAAACTCTAAGTGTTTTACTTAGCAACACTTGTCTAACTTTCATTATGTATACTAAATCACCGCATAACACGTTCTTGATTTACTTATCATTTTTTTAACAATTTTGAATTCATAATCCACATCACAAGACTCTACTTAACCTTGTTGTTACATGATTCTCATATTACCATAACCTTAGGCTAAACCACAAAGAACGACCAAAGTCTGCAGTACAAGCAGACTTCAGTGTCTGAAAATGGGCACTCGCGCGGCCGCTCGAGTTTTGTACGGGGATGTAGCGCGCCCGCGCAATAGCTGCGTGCCCGCGCCTACAGGCTGCGCTCCCGCGCGACTTGCAGAATCCAGTTTTGCAGAACAGAGCCACGACACTTTTCTTGAGCCAACTAACCCGAATTTCACCGATCAAATAGTAAAATTAACACATACAAATGATACAACACCATTACAACATGTTTCCTCACTTATATATCAATATAGAACAACTTAACAGTAATTACACCACTGTAATTTCTCAAATTTAATGTTTTTCATATAACACTCAATTTTCTTGATATTCATCCTAAAATCATCACTGTAAATTCATTACATGATCAAACCATTTCGTTCAAATTACATTATGTTCATATCTCAAAGAACTAACTTCTACAAGCTTCAATTTATACTTTCACATACAAATTTACCATTAAATTAGATACTTACTCAGACTATATGAAGAACATAAACACAGACAAAATTTCTACTGTATTGTCGAACAATTTAGCATGCAATCTCCTTGTTTTAACATTATTCCAGCGTTACAAACATGTATACCCACAATTATCAACTTTATATGTCCATAATTCAACAATTGATTATAACAGAACATGAGAAAATTCTTGCTGTGAAATACATATACACGTATATACACACATATATAACTCTAAGGTTGTGAACATACCTTCAATTAGTGTGTAATTCTTGCTACGATCACTGGAATTGTTGAAAATCCTAAGCTTTCTCTCAATTTCTCTCAACTCTCAGTTCTCTCTATTGCCTCTAGACTAGCAAAGTTAGAATGAAGCTTTGATAGCCAGTATGCGTAATAACCAAAATGAAAAATTGATATGGCCTTAATACATATACTAAATATATCGGTTACCAACATAAACGTATATAATATAAATATATTATATTTATTATTTTATTTATTTTATTTATATTATTAAATTTAAATTTCAGAAATTAGAAATATCAAAAGCCATAAGGCTTGTTTGGCAACCATTTAAATTTTAAAGAATTAAAATACTTAAGCCTTGTTTGACAAAAACTAATTTAAATCCTTTTTACTTATTTTAATAGACACTTTAGTTTATAAACTATAATCACATATTATTTTCATATCCCACAATTGTAACAACCCCAAAATAGGTCCATTCCATCCAACCTATTCTGAGTAGCCAAATACATGGTACAGAAAATAATTACAACTTTATTACAACAATTGTCGTGCAAAATACAACAACACATATGCTGTGAGTTTGGATACAAATATATACCAAATGTGACTCATGTCCCAACCGTGGAAAGCACCTCACAATGACACCTTACATAAAGGTATAGTCAAAAACTGTTTTAGAAATTAGAATCTTTGGGAAGTGCTCAAGAAATCTTCGTACATGGGAGGCCATGCATCTAGGTTATGATAGATATCATATGGCCACAGAATTATCCTTGGTTGACCCAATAGACCCCAAAGAAAAACAAGAAGTTTACTATCATATTCTTCCCAATGGTGAGTCTTCTCTTGACTTATCATTATCTCCACTGTTTCTAATTGAGAATTATACTTCAAACAAACACCAAGATTATATAGGTAGTGCTCGTAGATATACTCAGCAAGTGGATGTGCACAACCCTGTCTTATGATGACACGAGGTTGTATGTCATTAGACATCTTGTATGACAGTGGCAAAACACCCTTCCAACGTTGGGTTCGCTTTACCCTAGATGATTCACCAAATATAGCTACTAAATGATGACCACCGTTCTATTCCCCTGTTACCCCCGCTCGACCCAGCTACATTCTTATTACCTGAAAGGAATTGTGAAACAGAAGGGTGAGCACAACTAGCCCAGTAAAGAATATCATGACTAAAGATAAATAAATTTATCAATAGCCTTCAACAGAATTAAATCAGAGATTTAGAACATATGGTAGATGATAAAAATTTTCAACCATAGTTGCAGCGGAACGAGCAAACCATTAGAAGAGTCAAATAGACCATAAAGTCTATTATCTTCTCCATATTAAAAGTCCACCAACAATGTTTTATCCCTGTAACATCAATCAACAATTCCTGTCCACAATCACGTGTATAACTCATAATCGTAATTGTAGTTCTAAATTCCTTTTCTCATCTAGGACAAAGATAATTTTCATCACCTGAAACATCAAAGATCATGGTTATACCAAATCACAGTTCATGTTCATAATCATACTAATAAATTCATCTTTGCAGTACGGCCCAAAGATATTCATCAACAAGTCATCTTTGCACTTCAGGCCAAAGATATTCAACAACAGGTCATCTTTGCATTACGAGCCAAAGATATTCATTAACAACTCATCTTTGCACTACAGGTCAAAAGATATTCAACAACAAGTCATCTTTGCATTACGAGCCAAAGATATTCATCAATAATTCATCTTTGCACTACGGGCCAAAGATATTCGTCAACAGTTCAGCTTTGCACTACTGGCCAAAGATATTCAACAACAGGTTATCTTTGCACTACGGGCCAAAGATATTCATCAACAATTTATCTTTGCACTACAGGCCAAAGATAACCCATAGTCATGATCATACCAATAATCTACCCATCTTTACACTCAAGTCAAAGAGAAATATCATCGTTAGGGTTATAAAAATGTTATATATGATAATAAAAATAATATGATCAACAACTTCATTTATTTTCGAGAGCAACAATCATAAATCAACGATAATTTGGTCAGAAAAAGAAACTAATTTTTGTCGTAAATAGTACCCGTGAATAGTAACTCGTGAATAGTAAGTCGTGAATAGTAATTCATGAATAGTAACTCATGAATAGTACTCCGTATTCGTACATAGTACCGTATACGTAAATAATGTCATATACGTAAATAGTGCCGTATACGTGAATAGTGTCGTATACGTGAATAGTAATCCCGACTCAAAAAGGTAGAAATTCCACAATAAAATCTATACCAATATTTCAGTATAATGATAATGAAAGAATAACATCATTATGAAGAATATAACATTCCTTAATATCCCTTACTATCCCTTACCTCAAAAGTGCAGTATTTCTGACTGGAATGCAAAGTTGAAGGAAACTTGCACTGAATAGCAACTCTCAAAGTATCTAAATACTCACAAAATATGCTTCATAATATAGAGAGAGAAAGAGAGAAAGCTTATGTTTCTGGTGTGATTTTCAATTCTAACTTAGCCCTCTATTTATAGGAAAATGTTAGCATGCCGAAGCAGACTTAACCTACAACCTGATGGTTTTACCTGCTACTATTCAAGCCTACCACATTTGAATAAAAATCTCAGCACATTTCTTCACCAACCAAGAGTGGGGCCCACTAATTCTAGAATTTTCCACCAAAATGATAAACTCCAAAAATTCAACAATTTCTGAAGCAGTCATCTCGTAAAATTCATAATAAATCATACGTTCATTTTTAACGGTTCAAAATTTGTGGACGTATACTCAACTTATATATGTATAACATATCCAAAAATTACCACGATCCAACACCTCAAATAAATTAATTTAATTTAGAAAATTCTCTAATACATTTAGGTTCATTAACTATCACATCAATAAAATATTTATTTAACAATAAACACCTCAAATAATATTTATATAACTCAATAAATATTTAAATTACAAATCAAAATTTCGGATCGTTACAACTCCTTTCTAATTTCATTTTGTCATGGCCAAGGACTACTAGATTGTCATTTATCGAATCACATAGGACATTCTTTTTTTTTACTAGAAGCGGTAGATTATTTGTTGATTATTCATTATCTCCATGTACAACTTATTACACCCAAGCATACCCATTGATATACCCTAAGGGTCTTAAGGGATACGTAAAAGTATAACTCATTATACACAAGATACTATTATGATCTCAAGTCTAAGGATCACTTGTACTACTATCACTACATGAATTCCTATTGACATACAAGTAAAACTCCTTTAGGTATTCCTTAGCGAGCCACGTTCAGTGAACTTATTCTCTAATAAGTACCTACATACTTGCTTTAGTATCTCTGCACAAATGATCATGCGATCAATCTTCCTTATCTAATGAGCAAGCAATATATGTACCAATCTATCCGGATTCACTAATCCCCTTTTTAGTAATCTAACAATTGAGAACAATTTTAGTTTATGAGATATCTAAGAATTTAGATCTCATTAGCATAATCATCATCATAATTCTAAAAGCATTGCTCAAAACTATAGATTTATCACATATTATAAAAACAGCACCATGTAGATAAATTAAAAGCCTTTAATTAAATAATTCTTTTATTAATAAATAAATAAGATTGTTACAAAGTATATGTTTTATTATCAAACAAGATTGGCTTGTGTGTAAACTACTTTCATGGATTAGTTGTTTAACCATGAGGCAGTTGTTGACTGTCAAAAGAAGAGTATACGCTTTAAGACGCTAAATAAATGTAAGGTTATATTTTATGGTAGCAAGTCGTCAAGATAAACGAGTTATCTGATGATGATGCAGGCCAAGAGGATGTTAAGGAAAGGATATGAATGTTATTTAGCTCATATAATGGATACAAGGATGGTGAATTCTAACATGGGGCAGATATACCTATAGTTAATGAGTTTGGAGATGTCTTTCAAGAGGAATTACCAGGACTTCCACCCAACAGAGAGCTAAAATTTGTGATCAATTTAGTACCGGGGACAACTGTGACGAACGAGAATTCTGTAATTTATTTTAATATTTATTGAATTAAATAAATATTTTCGATGATTTAATTATTAGATTTAATAATTAATTGATGCAATTGTGGTAAATTAATTTAATCATATGTGTTACATTATTAAATTAATGTAGAGAATTTTTATTATTCAAGTATGTGATTAATTGAGCTTATTGAATTAAATGAATATTTAATTAAGCATGATGTTATTTTAATTAAATTAAATTATTAATTAGAAATTTAATAAATTGACATTATTTATTAATGAGATATTTATTTATGTGACTATGTGAATTTATAAGAAATTATTATATTTTATTTATATTAAATTAAATAAGATATACGAATTATTGTGCAATTGGGTGTGACACTTATTAATCTATATAATAAAAGAGTTTATTAAATTAATTGAGTTTAAGCCTTTAAGGCTAGCCAAACATGGCCTTAATGGGGGTTACTAGCAGTTACCCATGACTGGGTTAACTGACTAGTATGCGTGTCAGTTCTTTGCAATTATATTACGTATTCTTTTTCTATTTCTTTCTCTAAGTCTGATAAGCATCACAGAGAGAAAAGATTGAGAATTTCAGAGAGGATTGAGAAGTCTGGGAGATAAAGTGAGTGTGTAATCAACAGGCTTTTGAAAAAGGGACATTTGGAATCACTCTTCTAGTTTGTATTCTGGGTAATTTCTCCCAAACCCAATTTCTACATTTACGTCCTTTAGTTTTTATAAATTGGCTTTCAAAACTTCTGTTAATCTCTGTGATTTGGGAATTATACTATTATATGGATTTATGTGATAGTAAGAATAGCATAACATGTTTTATATATATATATATATATATATTACATGATTTCATATCATCAAGTTCATGAAAACATGTAGTAATCTGATGACTTGTTATTTCAAAATGAACAGAGTACGTGATATGGCCATATGGCCTTATATGTGACAATTGATGTATTGATTATATATTATCCCTAAATTTTACATCCTTATATTATTGAGCATGTTAATACGAAGTGATCAAGCTTTAAACGAACGGATTTGGCCTTATAACGAATCCGTAGTGTTAAATTATAAGTTTTGTTCAAAATCCTCAAGAACTTCAAGAACAGTCTAAATTTTTATGATTTAAATATGTGATTATATGTTTTAATAGGTTAAAATCACTTTATAGATGTTGTATTATGATTATGCATGAATTATAACATGTGGGTATATGTGATTTGGTGAAATTAGTGTTAAAAATGTGTTGATTTCGCTGAACTCTGTGTTCTTCACGAACTGAGATTCAGTTTCTGGGGTCTCGCGCCGCGGCGCCAGCTCTAGAACTGATTTCTCGCGCCGCAGCGCCACAGCGCTGCAGCGCCAAGACTCGAGCCACGTCGCCACAGCGCCGCAGCGCCAAGGGCCCGGCCACAGCGCCACCGCGCCGCAGCTCGACTCCTTAGCATATTAGTGGCGCCGCAGCGCCACTCTCCAGAAAATGTCAGAAATGTATTTTTAAAATGTTAAAGTCTAACAAGTGTTAGTGGATTGATGTAATGAACATGTAAACATGTTAGAGGTATAATGTAATATTAAAATTGATGTTTAACATGTAAATAACATAATTACATGTGGATTTAATTGTTGAATATATATTAGATTGTCATTCATGAAGTATAAATTATGTGACAACGTGATAATTTGACTAAGTCTAGTCAATAATTAAAGTAGACAACGAGAATGAGTTTATATTGATTAGTTAATTTATAATTAACTGGTATTGTGTATATGAATGGTATGTAGGATTTAATTCAAAGAACGTGCTTAATTAAAGAGTAATCTACGCACGAGGCAAGTATCCTATCCCTAACTCCATTCTATTGAGCAAGTTTATTTAAACTTAAACGTTACTTTTATGTTGAGCAAGTTTCCCTAACCCTACTTGTCATTATTGTTCAAGTTTATTATTTACCTTGAATAAATTATCCTTGTTATTATTCAAGTTCAAGCATGATATTAAAGATTAATTATCTTTCCAAAGCATGATTCAGTTATACAATAATTGTCCTATTGTATACTTTTGAGGTTATTATTCAAATCGAATATCAATTATTGTTGAACCTTATTAGACTAGTGAACCTTATTGATTCAACTAGTCCATAGTTGATGAGCGTTCTAAATTTCAGAACCCTTGATGAATTATCCAAACCAAACTTCCTTTGGTGCGGACTCGAATGTCAAACTGAGATGAATAACCCTGTATAGGGGATTATTTACGCTTTAGCGTTAAGATATTGTGCATAGTATGGTACTAAGGGCTGATCCCCCTAAGTACGAGAAGAAGGTTCATAGTCTTATGACTGTTAAAGGTTTCAAGTATAACCCTTGTTAACCTAGGACATAGTTCAAGGTCTTATGACCCTCAGTATTCTTTTGATTCATGTTATTTATTCTTGATTCAAAAGTTGAGCTTTATTCAGATGTCTTTGATTATTCGCAGGTTATTATATCGTTGTTTCATTTTTTATACTTGTGGGCATTTGTGCTCACTCTTGCTTAATAATAACATTGCAGTTAAGAATGAAAGAAGCGATGAACCCTCCACTAGTAAGGGCAAGGGCAAAGTTAGCAAATGATGAAGACCTGTTATTTATTAACTGATGTATTTGTTTAAGACTTGAGTTATGTTGATGTTAAGACTTATTTGTTTAGAATTCAACACAGATGTTTTAAGGTTAGAGTAACCTGGGATTTATTTATGAATCAGTTGATGTAACCCTTAAGGGAAGAGATTTTATTATGATTTCTATCTATTGTATGGTTTGATATTATTTATGGGTAGATAGATAGATGATGCTTGTACAGTGAACACCAAATCCCGTGGAATCGAAGTACCCGGATTTGGGGGTGTCACAAGTTGGTATCAGAGCTGTAGGTTATGAACCTTAGGTGGGGGAACAACCTTAGGTTGTAACCTTATAGAAAGAAGATAGTAAAGGAAAACTCTTATCGAGTTTTAAGAAATAAATTTTTGGTAATTCATTGAAGATAATAAAATACATTATGTGTCTATGTGTTAATTTATGTGCTCGTTAGTACGACTTAGTAACTAAAACTTAAAATTTTGTTGTCAGGATGACGAATGTTGGAGAAGCTAATCAAGCTGAGGAGGGACCCCATTTACCTATAGTACCTACTGAGGAGGGATCTCGTGTACTTGTAGGACCGACTGAGGAGGAGCCCCGAGATATTCATGTCGTTAGGGAGCAGCTGGTGCAGAGGGTTTCATCTCCATTGATCACCGTTGTTGGTCAGGAGCATGAACCTGAGATTGATCCTGAGGAGGGTCCTGAGGAGGAGTTTGATGTGGAGGAAGAAGATGAGGAGCTACCACAGTACACTATTGATGCTGAGATGTATGACACACTATATGATCGTAACGTGGAGTTACAAGATGAGGTTCAGGAATTGACTGAGCGAGCGACTGTTCAGCAGTCTACTTTAGAGGAGAAGGATAGAGAGATTGTGACCCTTCATACACGTTTAGGAAACGTGGAGTGGGATCTGGTTCATGAGAAGAGTCAAACCGAAGATAAGACCGAGGAGATAGAGAAGCTGAAGAAGGAACTGAAGGAAACCTCCGAAAGACTGAAAATAGCAGAGGAAGGATGGGTAAGAGAATCACATCGAGCAGATCGTGCAGAAAATGATAGTCGTGCAAAGAAGGCAAAGCTTAAAGACACGTACGCCACACTTAATCATGCGATGGATGAGGTTCAAGAGTGAGTTTTAAGGTACCCCATCCAGTTTGAAGGACTTCCATCGTATATGTTGGATCGCAGGACGATGTCTCGTATCATGAATGAGGAGCGTGGCAAGGCTATTGAGCGCCTTGGAAGACAGGAATAGAATCTGTTTATTTATGTGAAAGACTTATATAGTTTTATGTAAATTCCGATGTGTTTATGAACTAAGGAATATGTTAATATTTGAATGTTTTAAATCCTGTGGATTCTTTATTCCAAGATAGATGATGTAAATAGCAGTATGCTATAGTTTAATGTTAAAACTTTTTATTTGAATGAAAAGATATCAAGTTGTTTGAGATGATGTGTTAAGTGATATGTTAAATTGTTGAGTAATGTCTTAACTATGTAGAGAAATAAATAAAGTTCTAATAAACGTTTACTTAACAGAAAAATGCCGCCAAGGAGAAGACAACAACGTCAACCGGCTCAGGAAGGGTCAACCAATAATAACAATAATGTCAACGTTAATCCAGTTCAACAGCTAGTTAATTTACTAACTGGAGTCATGAATAACCAACCGCAAGCTCCACCTAGCACAATGTTTAAAGATTTTAAGGCGGTGGGACCGCCAGAGTTCAAAGGTTCCAGAAACCCGATCGAGGCTCAAACGTGGGTGATGGAAATGGAGAAGGTTTTCGACGTTGCTAGGGTTCGAGAAGATCAGAAGACCGTTTTTGCGACATTTATGCTTAAGTCTGAGGCTAGCTACCGGTGGCAGGCAAACAAGATGCGAGGAGGTGAAGGTGTAATTACATGGGAGAGATTCAAAGAGATGTTTTTCGAAATGTATTTCCCAGCTAGTTTGCAGAATCAGATGGAGGTGCAATTTCTGGAACTGAAACAGGGAAACATGAGCGTGCCTGAATACGCGGCTAAATTCAATGAGTTGGCAAGGTTTGCCCCGTATCAAGTGCACACTGACGAGAGGAAAGCCAGACGATTCGAACAAGGACTGAAGCCTTGGGTATACAGCAAGGTATCAATGTTTCAACTTAACACGTTTGCGGGAGTTTTGGAAAAGGCCATTCTCGCGGAAGGAGGAAGTGATGCAGTGACTAAGTACAACCAAGAACAGAAAAAGAAAAAGAGTGAGAATGAAGGTAATAACAAGACTGGTGGAAGTAATACTGGGAATAATAATAATCAGAAGAGGAAGTGGACGGATAACTTGACAGCTGGAAGTCAACACGGAGGGCAGAAAAAGAAGATAGAAGCATGTCCGACTTGCGGTAAGGCACATCTAGGAGTTTGTTTGAAGGGAAAGAGAGTGTGCTACAATTGTGGTCAGGAAGGCCACATAGCACCAAATTGTCCAAACCCAAAGAAGGGTGCTTGTTTCAACTGTGGTTTGAAAGATCATTTAGCAAGAGACTGTCCCAAGAAGGGATCGGGAGGATCAGGACAAGGAGGAAATCGGGGAAATAGCAGAGGAAATACCTTAACCATCACCGGACCACCTGCAACAAACCGACCAACCGCCAAAACTTTCAATATGACGGTGCAGGATGCAATCTAGTCTCGTGAGGTGGTGTCAGGTATCATTCCGATCAATGAAATTAATGCTTATGTTTTGTTTAATTCGGGTGCTACTTGTTCCTTTATATCCGAAGACTTTGCTAATAGTTTAGATTTGCTTATGGATGAATTGGATTACCCCATGAACATAGAAATTGTGAATAGAGAAATAATCCCTGTTAAGTACGTGTTTAAGAACTGTAGGGTGGATATTAAGGGTAATATCATGAATGTAGATCTTATCCCTATTCGATTGGGGGAATTCGACGTTATATTGGGTATGGATTGGCTATCCAATTATGGGGCTGTAATTGACTGCCAAAAGAAGCGTATTAACCTTATGACTCCGTCAAAGGTTGTGTTTTATGGTAGCAAGTCGCCTAGACAAGCGAGTTGTCTGACGATGTTGCAGGCCAGGAAGTTATTAAGATAAGGCTGTGTAGGATATTTAGCTTACATAGTCGACAGTCGAAAAGAGAACCTGAAGGTAGAGGAGATACCGATTGTGAGAGACTTCGTCGATGTATTTCCAGACGATTTGCCAGGACTTCCACCAGATAGGGAAGTAGACTTTGTGATTGATTTGGCGTCCGGAACTGCTCCAATATCGAAGGCACCATACCGAATGGCGCCAGTAAAGATGAAGGAATTAATGGTACAACTACAAGAATTGTTGGACAAAAAGTACATTCAACCGAGCGTATCGCCGTGGGGAGCGCCGGTGTTGTTCGTGAAAAAGAAGGACGAATCGATGAGGCTCTGCATTGACTACAGAGAATTAAATAAGGTCACGATTAAGAATAGATATCCATTACCAAGGATCGATGATCTGTTTGATCAATTAAAGGGAGAAAAATACTTTTTCAAGATTGACTTGAGGAGTGGTTATCACCAACTGAAGGTGAGGCCAGAGGATGTACCGAAGACAGCGTTCCGAACGCGATATGGTCATTATGAGTTTTTAGTAATGTCGTTTGGTCTTACGAATGCTCCTGCAGCATTTATGGGACTAATGAATGGTGTATTCAAGCCATTTTTGGACAAATTCGTGGTGGTATTTATAGACGACATTTTGGTTTATTCCAAAACCAAAGAGGAACATGAAGAACACTTGAGGTTAACATTGGAAGTATTGAGAAGGGAGAAGTTGTATGCTAAATTTTCAAAATGCGAATTCTGGATCGAGAGAGTACAATTTCTTGGTCACGTAATCGATAAAGATGGAATTTCGGTAGATCCATCCAAAGTAGAAGCTGTGATTAACTGGGATCAGCCGAGAACGCCGTCAGAAGTAAGAAGTTTTCTTGGATTAGCAGGATATTATAGAAGATTCATACAAGATTTTTCTAAGATCGCAACTCCGTTAACGAATTTAACTCGAAAAGCTGTGAAATTTGTTTGGACGGAGAAGTGTGAGGAGAGTTTTCAAGAATTAAAGAAGAGGTTGAGTACAGCACCTGTGTTATCTCTTCCGGATGATACATGAAATTTTGTTATTTTTAGCGATGCGTCGCATAAAGGACTTGGCTGTGTGCTGATGCAAAATGGCAAAGTCATTGCGTATGCATCACGACAGTTGAAGGATTACGAGAAGGGTTTCCCAACTCATGATTTGGAGTTAGCTGCAGTTATTTTTGCTTTGAAAATTTGTAGGCACTATCTATACGGGGAGAAGTGTGAAATATATACGGACCACAAGAGTCTGAAATATATTTTTTACATAGAAAGATTTGAATATGCGTCAAAGAAGATGGTTGGAATTAATCAAGGATTATGACTGTGAGATTTTATACCATCCGGGTAAGGCTAATGTGGTTGCCGACGCCTTAAGTAGAAAGGGTCGTGAGAAATTGATGATGTTGACTGCTCAGCAGGAGCTAATTGCAGATATGGAGAAACTGGAGTTAGAAGTGAAGTATCCTATGGAGATTGATGAGAAGCTATTTCAGATGCAATCTGGTACAACTCTACTAGATAGAGTGAAGGAGGCTCAGCTTCAGGATGATGAATGCAAAAAGGTAACATCGAAGATATCTGAAGGAACCGAACCAAGATTTAAGATGGATAAGGAAGGAATATTGAGATTTGAAAGCAGAATTTGGGTTCCGCCAGTACAAGAAATTAAGGAAGAAATTTTGAGTGAGGCTCATAGTTCAAGATATTCGATTCACCCTGGTAGTACAAAAATATACCAAAATCTTCGACAACATTTCTGGTGGCCGAATTTGAAACGTGATGTTGCAGAATGTGTTGCCAAATGCCTGACATGTCAAAAAGTTAAAGCAGAACATCAGAGACCGAGTGGATTGCTACAACCGTTGGAGATCCCAAAATGAAAATGGGAACATATTACGATGGACTTCGTGGTTGGCCTTCCGACGACTCAGAAAGGCTACGACGCAGTATGGGTTATCGTTGACCGACTGACGAAATTCGCGCACTTCCTTCCTATCAAAATCAGATTTAACTTAGATCAGTTGGCAAGATTATATGTGAAAGAGATTGTTTCGAGGCACGGAGTGCCGATGTCTATTGTTTTCGATAGGGATCCACGCTTCACATCAAATTTCTAAAAACGTCTTCAGGAATGCATGGGTACACAACTGCGAATGAGTACAGCTTACCACCCTCAAACAGACGGACAGAGCGAACGAACGATTCAAACACTGGAAGATATGTTACGAGCCTGTGTAATGGACTTCAAAGGAAATTGGGATGATCACCTACCGTTAGTAGAGTTCAGCTACAACAACAGTTACTACGCTAGTATTGGTATGCCACCTTACGAAGCGTTATACGGCAGAAAGTGCAGAACTCCGCTTTATTGGGATGAAGTTGGTGAAAGAAAATTGTTAGGACCATAATTAGTACAGCAAATGGCAGAAATAGTCAAAGTGATCCGAGCACGACTGGTAGCAGCTCAAGATCGACAGAAGAAATACGCTGATCCACATCGTAAAAATATCGAGTTTGAACCAGGTAGTTATGTTTTCTTGAAGGTCTCTCCCTGGAAGGGAAAGATCAGGTTCGAAAAGAAAGGAAAATTGAGCCCAAGATTTATTGGACCCTTTGAGGTACTGCGAAGAATTGGAGAAGTTGCGTACGAGGTAGCCTTACCTCCAGCACTCGAGAATATCCACAACGTCTTCCATGTTTCTGTGTTACGACCTTACAAACCTGATTACAATCATGTAATTGAATACGAACCCCTGTATTTTGAGAAAGACTTATCTTACGAAGAAATTCCTGTCCAGATTGTCGACCGAAAAGAACAAGTTCTGAGAAATAAAGTTATACCTTCTGTTAAGGTAATTTGGAGGAACCACAACGCTGAAGAAGCTACGTGGGAACTCGAAGAGAATATGATGAAGAATTACCCTCATTTATTTACTTAATTATTTGTAAGCGATTCTGGGGACAGAATCTTTGTAAGGGGGAGAGAATGTAACGGGTCGAAATATATTGAGTCGTGATTCTGGGGACAGAATCCTTTTAAGGGGGGAAAGATGTGACGAACGAGAATTCTGTAATTTATTTTAATATTTATTGAATTAAATAAATATTTTCGATGATTTAATTATTAGATTTAATAATTAATTGATGCAATTGTGGTAGATTAATTTAATCATATGTGTTACATTATTAAATTAATGTAGAGAATTTTTATTATTCAAGTATGTGATTAATTGAGCTTATTGAATTAAATGAATATTTAATTAAGCATGATGTTATTTTAATTAAATTAAATTATTAATTAGAAATTTAATAAATTGACATTATTTATTAATGAGATATTTATTTATGTGACTATGTGAATTTATGAGAAATTATTATATTTTATTTATATTAAATTAAATAAGATATACGAATTATTGTGCAATTGGGTGTGACACTTATTAATCTATATAATGAAAGAGTTTATTAAATTAATTGAGTTTAAGCCTTTAAGGCTAGCCAAACATGGCCTTAAGGGGGGTTACTAGCAGTTACCCATGACTGGGTTAACTGACTAGTATGCGCGTTAGTTCTTTGCAATTATATTACGTATTCATTTTCTATTTCTTTCTCTAAGTCTGATAAGCATCACAGAGAGAAAAGATTGAGAATTTCAGAGAGGATTGAGAAGTCTGGGAGATAAAGTGAGTGTGTAATCAACAGGCTTTTGAAAAAGGGACATTTGGAATCACTCTTCTAGTTTGTATTCTGGGTAATTTCTCCCAAACCCAATTTCTACATTTACGTCCTTTAGTTTTTATAAATTGGCTTTCAAAACTTCTGTTAATCTCTGTGATTTGGGAATTGTACTATTATATGGATTTATGTGATAGTAAGAATAGCATAACATGTTATATATATATATATATATATATATATATATATATATATATATATATATATATATATATATATATATTACATGATTTCATATCATCAAGTTCATGAAAACATGTAGTAATCTGATGACTTGTTATTTCAAAATAAACAGAGTACGTGATATGGCCATATGGCCTTATATGTGATAATTGATGTATTGATTATATATTATCCCTAAATTTTACACCTTTATATTATTGAGCATGTTAATACGAAGTGATCAAGCTTTAAACGAACGGATTTGGCCTTATAACGAATCCGTAGTGTTAAATTATAAGTTTTGTTCAAAATCCTCAAGAACTTCAAGAACAGTCTAAATTTTTATGATTTAAATATGTGATTATATGTTTTAATAGGTTAAAATCACTTTATAGATGTTGTATTATGATTATGCATGAATTATAACATGTGGGTATATGTGATTTGGTGAAATTAGTGTTAAAAATGTGTTGATTTCGCTGAACTCTGTGTTCTTCGCGAACTGAGATTCAATTTCTGGGGTTTCGCGCCGCGGTGCCAGCTCTAGAACTGATTTCTCGCGCCGCAGCGCCACAGCGCTGCAGCGCCAAGACTCGAGCCACGACGCCACAGCGCCGCAGCGCCAAGGGCCCGGCCACAGCGCCACTGCGCCGTAGCTCGACTCCTTAGCATATTAGTGGCGCCGCAGCGCCACTCTCCAGAAAATATCAGAAATGTATTTTTAAAATGTTAAAGTCTAACAAGTGTTAGTGGATTGATGTAATGAACATGTAAACATGTTAGAGGTATAATGTAATATTAAAATTGATGTTTAACATGTAAATAACATAATTACATGTGGATTTAATTGTTGAATATATATTAGATTGTCATTCATGAAGTATAAATTATGTGACAACGTGATAATTTGACTAAGTTTAGTCAATAATTAAAGTAGACAACGAGAATGAGTTTATATTGATTAGTTAATTTATAATTAACTGGTATTGTGTATATGAATGGTATGTAGGATTTAATTCAAAGAACGTGCTTAGTTAAAGAGTAATCTATGCACGAGGCAAGTATCCTATCCCTAACTCCATTCTATTGAGCAAGTTTATTTAAACTTAAACGTTCCTTTTATGTTGAGCAAGTTTCCCTAACCCTACTTGTCATTATTGTTCAAGTTTATTATTTACCTTGAATAAATTATCCTTGTTATTATTCAAGTTCAAGCATGATATTAAAGATTAATTATCTTTCCAAAGCATGATTCAGTTATACAATAATTGTCCTATTGTATACTTTTGAGGTTATTATTCAAATCGAATATCAATTATTGTTGAACCTTATTAGACTAGTGAACCTTATTGATTCAACTAGTCCATAGTTGATGAGCGTTCTAAATTTCAGAACCCTTAATGAATTATCCAAACCAAACTTCCTTTGGTGCAGACTCGAATGTCAAACTGAGATGAACAACCCTGTATAGGGGATTATTTACGCTTTAGCGTTAAGATATTGTGCACAGTATGGTACTAAGGGCTGATCCCCCTAAGTACGAGAAGAAGGTCCATAGTCTTATGACTGTTAAAGGTTTCAAGTATAACCCTTGTTAACCTAAGACATAGTTCAAGGTCTTATGACCCTCAGTATTCTTTTGATTCATGTTATTTATTCTTGATTCAAAAGTTGAGCTTTATTCAGATGTCTTTGATTATTCGCATGTTATTATACCGTTGTTTCATTTTTTATACTTGTGGGCATTTGTGCTCACTCTTGCTTAATAATAACATTGCAGTTAAGAATGAAAGAAGCGATGAACCCTCCACTAGTAAGGGCAAGGGCAAAGTTAGCAAATGATGAAGGCCTGTTATTTATTAACTGATGTATTTGTTTAAGACTTGAGTTATGTTGATGTTAAGACTTATTTGTTTAGAATTCCGCACGGATGTTTTAAGGTTAGAGTAACCTGGGATTTATTTATGAATCAGTTGATGTAACCCTTAAGGGAAGAGATTTTATTATGATTTCTATCTATTGTATGGTTTGATATTATTTATGGGTAGATAGATAGATGATGCTTGTACAGTGAACACCAAATCCCGTGGAATCGAAGTACCCAGATTTGGGGGTGTCACAACAACGCCAATATCGAAAGCACTGTGTAGGATGGCTCCAGTAGAAATGAAAGAGTTAATGATCCAGCTACACGAATTATTGGACAAGAAGTATATTCAACCTAGTGTATCTCCGTGGGGAGCACTGATGTTGTTTGTAAAGAAGAAGGATGGATCGATAAGGTTGTGTATGGATTATAAAGAGTTGAATAAGGTGACAATCAAGAACAAATATCTGTTACAGAGAATAAATGATCTGTTCAATCAACTTAAAGGAGTGAAATATTTCTCGAAGATTGATTTAAGAACTGGTTATCATCAGTTGAAGGTGAGGGCAGAGGATGTACCAAAGACAACATTTAGAACTCGTTCTGGCTATTATGAGTTTCTACTGATGTCATTTGGACTAACGAATGCACTAGCTACTTTTATGGACTTGATGAACAGAGTGTTTAAGCAATACTTGGATAAGTTTGTGGTTGTGTTCATCGACAATATTCTGGTGTATTCAAAGACTGAAGAGAAGCATGTCGAGCATTTAAAGATAGTACTAGAGACAAGATGAGACTTAGGAACTATTTCTAGTTCAGTAATGAACTTTTTATCCAAACAATCAACTTGCAGCTTCATTTATTTACAACTATATACTTTGTCCTTATCATTAAACCAACAGCTCTTTGCTATTTGGAACTTTTCCAATTCACTGCACCACCGTTGAAGGTAACGCTTTTCCCTAAAGTGAATTTTTTGTAGTCTTGGTCAGTCTAAAAAAACTTGAGTCAGTTAAGCTCTCTAGTTTTAATTCAGACCCACCATGAATATGATCACATCCTTAGTGTTGGTTAAGTAAATTAGAATGTTTTCACTATCTTACAGTGATCTTATCTAGAATATGACCGATCAACATCAGGTCTCGTATATTTCATTGCATACATGATAGTTACTCATGCGATCTCTCTTTTAAAGAGTTTATGGGGACTATTAAAAGAGATACACTCTATGGCTCATCAACATGAGACATCTCTTGGAGTTTGCCATGCTAAACGACTTTAGCATAAAATAAATATATGTTCCTTGGGTTAAGTCGAGCATCCTTTTAAATCTATCTATATAGATTTGTATCCCCAATTAAGATACTAATCCAAAATCATTCATGGCGGAATATTTAGACAACTTTATCTATACTGATTATAGCATTGGTATGTCATTCCTTATCCGTAGTATATCAACATATAATACTAAGAATGTCACGACGCTCCCACTGACCCTGTTGTACACACTAGGTTCATTCTTGTTTTTGGTAAAATCAAACTCTTTTGATTATCTCATCAAATCGAATGTTCTATTTTTGAGAAGCTTGCTTCAATCCATTTCTCTTAGTGTCTACAACTCTTACCTCTCGTATGTAACTGGATCATCATCTTCTATGATGCGTACCTCATCATCATCATCATCTATAATGAACCCAAACCTCCCAGATATCTTCGGTACTATTCCAGATTTACGATTTAGGTGGTACAATAGGTCTATCACAGGTTCCTATTTTTGACTTATAGTGCTTTGTGTTCTTGAACTCTTCACGGTCTATTATCCTCCCACTAGCCCTTCAATGATAAACACTTTTATCTTAGAAGGCATTGTGTTTTATAACAAACACATTTTGCTAATTAGGATTATTAAACATTTACCCTAAACTTACTTTAGGATATCCCACAAATCTGCACTTGTCAAATCTTGTTCCAAGTTTATCCTTTGAAACTTTTTCACATAAGCTGGACAACCCCTTATCTTAATGTACTTAAGATTAGGAATCCTCCCTGTCTATAACTCTAATAGAGTCTTGGGATCGGATTTTGAGGTTACCTTTTTCGTAGATAAACAATTATTTCTAGGCATTACCCTAGAAGGATACTGGAATGTCGGTAAAATCATTATGAACCGCACCATGTTCAACAAGATACAATTTTTCCTTTTAGATACACTAATAAATTATTTCATATCAGGAGACATCCATTATGAGAAAACTATTTAAGATAATCTAGAAACTTATTGTACAAGTATTTATTCATCAAATACAAATATTCAACTCTTTGAATGATCAACTCCTTTTCTTATACTAGTTTATTCAATTTACATAATAATTTTCATGTAAGTCAAGTACATAAAGTCCATTAAGTAATATTTCAGTTCTATACAAAATATTATTTTTATAAATAGAACAACAGTTAATCTTAAATATAATACCAAAAATTTTGTTATCCAACAACAAAATGGAAATAATGTTTTAACGAGAACTGAAATACAATAACAACTTATTAACTTAATAGACTTGCCCTTAGGCAATGCTAAACTATAAGTTCATATGGTTAATTTAGGAACCTTTGCTTCATTCCCACACATAGGATTACTTATCCCTTGTTTATCTTTCCACTTCTGCTTGGTCCCTTCATAAATCTATATTTTTGAGAACCAAAGTCGGTATCCAATACCCAAGTAGAATATTAACTTACAGAAAGATTTATTTCAATTATGAACAAACTTGTATATGTAACTGAAGCTTCACTAAGCTTCTTCTCGTTAGCCTCTATAAGATGTTTCTTGCAGTTTATTTTCCAGTGTCCAGGCTTATTGCAGTGGAATCAAACTCCTTTGCTAGCCATATCAATTTTATTCTTATTATTATCCTTTGTTTTTGCCTTTCTATTTACCTTCTTAGAATCGTTCTTCTTTTCAGAAGATCCTTTGGCCCCTACCGGTACGACTTAGTCTTTCTTGGTTGCAAAGTGACTCTCAGCATTTTTAGCATTTAAGAAAATCAACGAGGTTGATATCTAGCTTGTTCATATGAAAAGTTTACAACAATTGTGAGAAGGAGTCCGAGAGTTACTGTAAGATCAAATCTTTACTCAGCTATCCATCCATGACAAAATTTATTGTCTTAATTGTTCAATCAAATTGATTATGTTAAGGACTTGTGTCTATACTGTAGTGTCATCAGTAATTCTAGATCGAAAAAACTCCTTAGATATCTGATATCTATCCTCACCATCAACTACTTGATATGCAGGAGTATTGTGACGCCCCCAAAATAGGTATACATCACATATTCTGAGTCGCCAAATACATGGTACAGAATACAAATACAATCTTAAATATACAACATGAGCTGTGAGTTTTAATACAAATATTGTCTTCTAGACAATATTCAAACTCAAAATAAGTCCTCAATACATTTATTATCACACTATTTCATAGAATAGTGAGGATTACTAATGCTATCATCTGGACCATCACTCCGTTCCCCGACTAGTCCCCGCTACGTTCTCATTTCCTGAAGATAATAATGAAAGTAAAAGGGTGAGCTCAACTAGCCCAGTAAGAAATATTATGACTAAGATAATGCATAATAAATTATCGTTAGCCTTCAACAGTGTTAAACTGATAAAATATAACAAACATCAAGTTTAACTGCAGCGGAACATGCTATCCATTAAAAGAGTCAAGTAGAGAATAAAATCTACTATCTTTTATGATTTAAAAAAGTTTTTCATCACTTTTATCGCTGAGACTCAACTTAATAAATAATCCACATCATCCCTGCACTACGGCCAAGGATATTCATTAGTATCACGACCACAAATTATCCATGCACTACGGGCCAAGAATATTCGTGTATTCATCAATGGTCATGATCATGCCAACAACTGTCCATCAATGCACTACGGGCCAATGAGGGCTTTTACCACATCATTTGTAACATTACGGTCATAATTATACCGAATAATCCCTGGTCATAATCATACCAAGTCCATCTATGCAGTACAGGCCACAGATGACTTTCAACATAATATAAGTATGAGGATGATGACAATGATATAAGAATTCAATAAAATAAGTTCAAGAATTAATTTATCTAGGAACCAATAATGTCCAAATTGTCAACATGATACTGCTTTGCGGGATAAAACTCAAGAATACTTGGAAGAATATTTTCATGAAAAGATGCTGGATGAAGCGCAAATATTAAGGATATTCCACTAATTTCATGGAGTATAAAAGCCAAAAGTTTAACCAACTGAGTACAATAAAGAATGGAATAACAAAAGAAATCACCAGGCATGCGATAGACCGCACAGACAGGTTATTCCAACAGAATAATAAATAACAGAACCAGGTCATACGTAAACGCACAGACAGGATATTCCAGCAGAATAATAAAGAATGTAATAACAACAGAATTCACCATGCATGCGATAGACCGCACAGACAGGTTATTCCAATAGAACAATAAATAATGCAACCAGGCCATGCATAATACGCACAGACAGGATATTCTAACAGAATAATAAAGAATGGAATAACAGAAGAATTTCACCATGTATGCGGTACTTCGCATATATATGTTATTCCAACATAATAATAAAGAATGGAATAACAGAAGACTTTCACCATGTATGCGGTACTTCGCATATACAGGTTATTCCAACATAATAATAAGGAATGGAATAACAGAAGTTCTCTTCATGAAAACGAAAGAAATAATACCCCTTACGAGTACAACAAATAATATCCCTTACCTTAGAAGAAACTGGATATAGGAGTAGTGAAGTAGTAGAATACTTTTCTTCTTTCTCTCTATAGTTTTTCTCTCTAGAGTTTCAGTGAATTCGTAAGAAATAATGAAGGAATGAGCTTCTATTTATAGGAGAATGGACTGAATAGTAACTAATTCATGAACGGTCCAGATTGATTTACTTTTAAACGGACGGTCCATATTGATTTACTATGCAGTATTAATAAAATATTCTAATAAAATAAAATCTTTTAAATAAAATATAATATATTCTATTTATAATCTAATAAAACGAATAACTTTATAAAAGTATTATGTTTTATATAAAAAGATTTTAATATGCAAACACTATGCATAATAGAATATTATATATTCTGTTTATAGTCTAATAAAATAAATAACTTTATAAAAGTATTATGTTTTATATAAAAAGATTTTACCATACAAATACTATGCAGACACTATGCAAACACTATGCATAGTAGAATATCATATATTCTATTTATAGTCTAATAAAACAAATAACTTTATAAAAGTATTTTGTTTTATATAAAAAGTTTTCTTTTTATTACATTTATAATAATAATAAAACAAAACTTATCACCTTTATTATAATTCACAATATTAATCGACCAGGTCATTTCCAAGAAAGAGGGGGCTTTCTAATAAGGATTTCTCCCTATTGGCGCGCAATTAGGTGACCAAACCTCTTTTTGGCAGAACTTCTAGACATCGTTAATATTACAAATAATAATATGAATAACTTTGTCGTCTCAATTATTGATTTAATAAAATAACATATTATGCAGATGCTACTGTGACAATAATTGAATCAATAATATGAGAGATATGATGCAGTAATTACTATAGTAATAATTGAGTATAACTGAGTGACTTCTTACGTAAGAATCAATAATCAATATCGTGTGTTACTATGCAACCACGCGTATTACTGTACTTTTACTACTGAGTAGTTCAACAGTTTTAACGGTAACACTTTCGCCGTTATTTTTATAAAAAGATAATTCTGTCATTTTCTTACTACGACAATACTTCTGTTATGGGGTCCACTAATGATTATGCCGTCGTACGTATATTTCCTGACAAAAAGAATATTCTCCGACCAAACGAATATTATATAACAACATATATATTTTACAAAATTTATAAATACTATCCACAACCATAACACTATCTCAAATCCACACTATAATATTAAAAAAAATATTTTGAGAAAATTAAATCTTTATTCATAAAATTTGGGGTCTTACAATCTCCCTTCCTTATGAAATTTTGCCCTCGAAATTTACGTACGTACCTGGTATGCCGAATAGGTGAGGATACCTTGACTTCACTTCAAATTCTAATTCTTGAGGTATAACCTTTGAGTGTTGAATACAATTCTTCTTATCCAACATTTTAACACGTATCTCCTCATACGTTAAATCTTCTGCTATCTCGTCTAGTTCTAATTCAATAATGTGGTTCGGGTCATCCATATATTTACGTAACATCGATACGTAAAAAACATTATGAACACGCGATATACTTGACGGTAAAACGAGTCTATAGGCCACAGTTCCTACTCGATCGAGGATTTCAAATGGGCCAATTAAATCGAGGGTTGAGATTTCCTCTATTCATCGACTCTTTCTTCTAGAATAACGCCTTCTTGAACCTTCTTCTTCATATTCATCAGCTCCAGGTGTGTAGTTTGAGCGGCTTTAACTTTATCGATTAATGTCAATTCTAATCGTATATTTGATATCTTCACTTGGGTCCCTAGAGTCTTTAACTCTATCTTCATCATTTGTAAGTTATACAAAATGGGTTTTTGTGTTAACAATGTCGCACTCGTAAACACATACTATCTTTTACTCAACGCGTCAGCTACTAAGCTCGCTCTTCCACGATGATATTGCATGGTATAGTTGTAATCTTCAACAGCTCGAGCCAACGTCTTTGGCACATTATACGATCGTTTTAGGTAAAGAAATATTTGAGGGTTTTAGAAATAGGTTTTGTACTATGGTCAATACAAAATTCGATTTCACGCTCTAAGTAGACTAGGAAGTCTTCAGGGATACGTCAGGAAATTTATTAACAATAGAAATATTATTCAAAACTGTGACTCTCATCCAAGACTTGGATAGTACGTCACATTGATACCTATCAACTTGCCATCGTCATTCACAATGTCACCTACAGAAAGTCTGGCTTTGGTGCATTCCACACAAGGAAGTCAACAACGAAAGGACCGGGGCTCTTTACTTATGGCTTGATATGACAATGATTGACTTTAGTGGTTTAGTTGCTTGAATTCGCATAACAAGTTGGTTAGGAATATGAAAGCTAACAACCTTACGAAAAGCATGATGAGTAGTTAACCAATCGATTCCTAAAATCGCATCAAAGGCAAGTATTTTCAAAGAGATAAGATCGACAAGTAACGTGAAAGTGTCTATTTGAATTAAATAAGATTTATAAACAGTAGAGGTAACGAAGGTTTCTCCTAACGGAGTTTCAACCAATAAGTCAAAGTCTAACCTCTCTGGGGTCAAATTTAAACGTTGAGCGTAAGCAAGAGAGATAAAAGAATGGGTAGAACCGGTATCTAATAAGGTATAGACTTCGCAAAAATTTATAATTAAATAACCCGTGCTAACTTCATTCGGGTTACTCGCTTTTTGATAAGTCACGAAAAACGTTCTTCCTGAAGCCACCGACTTTATTTTGTCCGTATCCGCCTTTGGTACCATCGTCCCAGCTAGACTTGACTTTGGTGCACGATAAAATCGGGCTAGGTGACCTTCTTTTCCATAATTGTAACATGCTTTGGACTGCATCGCGCAGTTTAGATTGATATGTCCCTCCCTTCTGCATTTGAAGCATACAATTGGTGGTCGTTCTCCTTTCTTGAAAACGGGTGTTGGTGCTGCTATCTTTCCATCGTTGTTGAACCTTCTCTTCTTGAAATTTCCACTCCTATTATCTTGGCCATGATTACCACCGAAGTGGTTACCATTCTTGGCATGATAATTTCTCCCACGATGGTTATCATTATTTCGATGGTCGTTGCCACCGGTACGATTATTATCGTGTTGTTACTCGTTATCCTTTGGTTGGGCTGGCTCATTATCGGTCTCCAATAATTGAGACCTATTCACTACATCTGAATACAAACACAATTTGTGAGAAATGAGGTATTGACGTATTTCGAGTTTCAAACATCTTAGAAATATTCGCGTCATTCACTCCTCATTATTGACCAAATGGGATGCAAACCAGGATAACTCCGTAAATTTAGCCTCGTATTGCGACACGGTCATATTGTTTTTCTCTAACTTAATAAACTCCACCTCCTTCATGTGATGAATACTTTCAGGAAAGTACTTGTCGTTGAACAGCTCTTGGAACTTCTCTCAAGACATCTTGAGTGCGTCAGGCTGGGTACGTTTTATAGATTCCCACCAGTAATCTGCCTCTTCACATAACATAAAGGTGGCAAAGGGAACCTTTTGCTCCTCGGAGCATCCCAAGACATCAAATATCTTGGTGATCTGCTTTAACCACGTCTCCACCTTAAGTGGTTCAGGCTTTCCCAAAAACTCCGGTGGTCCCAGTTCCTTAAACTGCTTAGCGGTGACCGACCGAGAGTTGCCAGTGTTTCCACCTACATTTTGGACAGGAGTCGTTCTTGCCTGATGTTGCATGAATTGCATAAAGCCTCTGAATATTCCATCGTTCATCATTTGGTTAATGTTGTTATTTGCCTGAGGATTGTCGCCTACCTGATGCACATTATCCTGATTATTGATCTGTAGAGACTCAACGGTCTCCTGTGCTCCATTGATGTTCTCAACATTCTCGGATGTCATTTACAAATACTGCCACAAAACAAGGGTTAATTAACATATCACATATTATTCCCATACTCTGACCGACCAATTAAATACCAAATAAACTTAGGTAGGTTATACTAGCGAAAGAATTCCCCGTCTCTCCCCTCCTAGTTCTTATCTCACATCTCAGCCAGGGATCATATCCCTAAACTTTGATACCAACTGTGACGTCCCCAAAATATGTATACATCACCTATTCTGAGTCGCCAAATACATGGTACAGAATACAAATACAATCTTAAATATACAACATGAGCTGTGAGTTTTAATACAAATATTGTCTTCTAGACAGTATTCAAACTCAAAATAAGTCCTCAATACATTTATTATCACACTATTTCATAGAATAGTGAGGACTACTAATGCTATCATCTAGACCGTCACTCCGTTCCTCGACTAGTCCCCGCTACGTTCTCATTTCCTGAAGAGAACAATGAAAGTAAAAGGGTGAGCTCAACTAGCCCAGTAAGAAATATTATGACTAAGATAATGCATAATAAATTATCGTTAGCCTTTAACAGTGTTAAACTGATAAAATATAACAAACATCAAGTTTAACTGCAGCGGAACAAGCTATCCATTAAAAGAGTCAAGTAGAGAATAAAATCTACTATCTTTTATGATTTAAAAAGGTTTTTCATCACTTTTATCGCTGAGACTCGGCTTAATAAATAATCCACATCATCCCTGCACTACGGCCAAGGATATTCATTAGTATCATGACCACAAATTATCCATGCACTACGGGCCAAGAATATTTGTGTATTCATCAATGGCCATGATCATGCCAGCAACTGTCCATCAATGCACTACGGGCCAATGAGGACTTTTACCACATCATTTGTAACATTACGGTCATAATTATACCGAATAATCACTGGTCATAATCATACCAAGTCCATCTATGCACTACAGGCCACAGATGACTTTCAACATAATATAAGCATGAGGATGATGACAATGATATAAGAATTCAATAAAACAAGTTCAAGAATTAATTTATCCAGGAACCAATAACGTCCAAATTGTCAACATGATACTGCTTTGTGGGGTAAAACTCAAGAATGCTCGGAAGAATATTTCCATGAAAAGATACTGGATGAAGCGCAAATATTAACGATATTCCACTAATTTCATGGAGTATAAAAGCCAAAAGTTTAACCAACTGAGTACAATAAAGAATGGAATAACAAAAGAAATCATCAGACATGCGATAGACCGCACAGACAGGTTATTCCAACAGAATAATAAATAACGGAACCAGGTCATGCGTAAACGCACAGATAGAATATTCTAACAGAATAATACAGAATGGAATAACAACAGAATTCACCATGCATGCGATAGACCGCACAGACAGGTTATTCCAATAGAATAATAAATAATGGAACCAGGTCATGCGTAATACGCACAGACATGATATTCCAACAGAATAATAAAGAATGAAATAACAGAAGAATTTCACCATGTATGCGGTACTTCGCATATACAGGTTATTCCAACAGAATAATAAGGAATGGAATAACAAAAGAATTTCACCATGTATGTGGTACTTCGCATATACAGGTTATTCCAACATAATAATAAAGAATGGAATAACAGAAGACTTTCACCATGTATGCGGTACTTCGCATATACATGTTATTCCAATATAATAATAAGGAATGGAATAACAGAAGTTCTCTTCATGAGTACGAAAGAAATAATACCCCTTACGAGTACAACAAATAATATCCCTTACCTTAGAAGAAACTGGGTATAGGAGTAGTGAAGTAATAGAATACTTTTCTTCTTTCTCTCTATAGTTTCTCTCTCTAGAGTTTCAGTGAATTCATAAGAAATAATGACGGAATGAACTTCTATTTATAGGAGAATGGACTGAATAGTAACTAATTTATGAACGGTCCAGATTGATTTACTTTTAAACGGACGGTCCATATTAATTTACTATGCAGTATTAATAAAATATTCTAATAAAACAAAATATTTTAAATTAAATATAATATATTCTATTTATAATCTAATAAAACGAATAACTTTATAAAAGTATTATATTTTATATAAAAAGATGTTACTATGCAAACACTATACAGGCACTATGTAAACACTATGCATGATAGAATATTATATATTCTATTTATAGTCTAACAAAATAAATAACTTTATAAAAGTATTCTATTTTATATAAAAAAAATTTACTATGCAAACACTATACAGACACTATGCAAACAATATGCATAATAGAATATCATATATTATATTTATAGTCTAATAAAATAAATAACTTTATAAAAGTATTTTGTTTTATATAAAAAGTTTTCCGTTTTATTATATTTATAATAATAATAAAACAAAACTTATCACATTTATTATAATTCACAATATTAATCGACCAGGTCGTTCCCAAGAAAGAGGGGGCTTTCCAATAAGGATTTCTCCCTATTGGCGCGCAATTAGGTGACAAAACCTCTCCTTGGCAGAACTTCTAGACATCGTTAATATTGCAAATAATAATATGAATAACTTTGTCGTCTCAATTATTGATTTAATAACATAACGTATTATACAGATGCTACTGTGATAATAATTGAATCAATAATATGAGATATATGATGCAGCAATTACTGTAGTAATAATTGAGTATAATTGAGTAACTTTTTATGTAAGCATCAATAATCAATAATGTGTGCTACTATGAAACCACACGTTTTATTGTACTTTTACTACCGAGTAGTTCAACAGTTTTAACGGTAACACTTTCGCCGTTATTTTTATAAAAAGATAATTATGTCGTTTTCTTGCTACGACAATACTTTCGTTGTGGGGTCCACCAATGATTATGTCGTCGTACGGATATTCCCCGATAAAAAGAATATTCCCTGACCAAACGAATATTATATAACAACTTGCATACTTTGCAAAATTTATAAATACTACCCACAACTATAACACTATCTCAAATCCACACCATAATATTAAAAAAAATATTTCGAGAAAATTAAATCTTTATTCATAAAATTTTGGGTCTTACAAGTATAGTAGGAGCATCCATAGTTTCATGCTGACGCTGAAGCTCGTTACTCATGGATGCGAGTGTGATGCATTGAGCCAACTATGCATCATCTTGTCACTTTCTAAAAGTAGCAATCTCTTCCTCAGAGGCATTGTCTGCAACCATTGTAGGGATATGCATATTAAGGATATAAAATAGCTTTTCAACTATGAGAACTATTCTTAATTTCCTTAACCAATTCGTTTAATTCGGTATAGTTAAATAACATCTAATATGCTCTGCAGTGATAGTAATTTAGACATTATAAAATTCTATAAATGAATTTGTAATTAACAATATTTTTGCATACATTCTTGTATTAATTACCAATATAAATTAGGTCTTGTTTTAAATTGGTATCTTCCACTATTTTTTTCAAACTATATTACCCTCAATATATATAGTTCGGCAATATCTAATTAAAGATATGCTAGTGAGGATAAGGATCTCATTTCAAATGTATATAGCCTTGTACGTGCATAACAAATTATACACAAGTAAATATGTAGACAATTCTTGTCAATTACATCAACTATGCAACTCCTTGTATTTTGCCTCTTAGATCATAATGGTCAAGTGTGTGCACATCCGAACTAAAATGATCTAAGTTAAGTCATACCTAGTACTTCCATATATTCAAAAGAAAAACACTGTCCTTGTGTGTGCACAACAAAATAGCATCGTTCTGTCTATTTATAAGCATTGATGGTGATAAAACAACATCTTAAATATTTAATACTTGCCTTATGTGTGCACAACAAGCTCATATTAAATATTTAATACTCTATTATTTTACCATGCTAGAAGGCGACGTTCGATATTCCAAATATCTTTGAACGTTACAACTTAATATAAATTCTTTGAAGGGTTTGTTATTTTTTATCTCATCTTGTTTAGCGCGCATGCATACACACACACACACACACACACACACACACACACACACACACACACATATATATATATATATATATATATATATATATATATAATATGAGTCATATTAATTTACATGAGAAGCATGTTGCATAATATATATATACATATATATATATATATATATATATATATATATGATGAGTGGGAATTATACCTACGAATCAGATCCCTTGTGGCTTAAGATGTTGCATGTTTTCAGTTATTTAGTTAGTTTTAATATATATTTAATTGTTATTATGTTTAATGTATGATGCAAGGCTCAACAGATCTTTTCCAGCTTCCAGTGGCATAATGGGAATTATTCTACTGCAATGGCGCCGCAGCGCTAAGGATAACTAGGATCCCGTACTGTAGTGCCATCCCTCGTGATGCAGCCCAATTTCTCACGCTGCAGCGCTGGGCCAAGAGGAGACCTACTAGAAACTCGTGCCCCAACGCTGAGTTCATTACTGATCTTCGCGCCGCAGCGCCATCCCTGTCTTGAGCTGACGTCAGCCTCGCGTCGCAGTACCGAAGTCTCTTCATGGAGTCGCACCGCAGAGCGACCTCCGGTGTCCAGATAGTAAAGAGCTTTTAATGACCTAAAGAAAGGGGGGATCACATATACTTATCAGACAGCAGTCGCCTGTGATATTATTACACAGATAGCTTAGACTAGGATTTATTACAGTATTAATTTCGTAGAAGAGAAAGAAGATGTACTTCAAGGAGGAAGAGTTATTGCATCTGACAGTGCTCAGGAGCTACACGGAGAAGAGAAGATTTGGAGACAGAACACTTCTAAATAGGGGTTTTCTTATTCCAAATCTCTCATTTATTTGTGTATTACTGAGATTGTTGAATGTGTTAAAAATGTGTATTAGAGCCAATGATATGAACTAATTCCATTTTTAGGATTGTAATGTAACCTTTTGTTTAGCTTAATTAACTTTCTCTCCTATTTTATATAATGAATCATTTTGGAATGGGTTGTTGTATTTCTTGCTTAATGATTAATTGCTTGATAGAGAAATTGGTTTTGATATTAATGGAGATTGAAAAATAGATGTTATTATCTAACCTTTAAATACAATAACACCTGTTATGACAATGCCTATGGAATGTGTGCATAAACTTCCAATAGGATAGACATATCTCTATTTGCCTTGTGTTGCCTTGAGACTAAGCTTAATGACCCTAGTCTAATTTCTTTCACTAATAGACATATTGTGATTTATCTAGCAAGGGATGTGCATTAGACCTTTGACAGAAGCTTTTGTCTAATTCTTGTTCTCGATTGGCCATTCCTTGATTCGTTTGTATTGTAGAGAGTTAGGAGGTTAGGCGATGCATTAGGGGAATTGTAATCCTATCTTGGCTTCCTAGTAGAACTAATTCTTTTATTTCTTCTTTTTTAATCAAATAGCTTAACACACCACCTTTTATCACTGTTTAGATAAGACAGTATGGGCTTTACCTTAGTACTTGATTATCACTTAAGACTTCATCCTCGTGGGTACGACACTTAACTTATCATATATTACTTGTGGACTGCGTATGCTTGCGCGCGATTTAGCGATGGCGAAATCGACCAACAATATGGTATAAGCATGCACATAGAATACTATATTCTACCTAGATTGATTATTAACTTTATTCTAGTTTGGTTCACTAGAGCCACCAAGTTAACCAAAAGGTCAAACCTAGGGTGAAAGGATAAAATTTAAATATAGCAATTATATTTAAACTCGGGCTCCATTACAAACAGGTCTTAAAGCACTCATTGCTCCTTGATCTCCAATTTTTCAAAATTAATTCTAACTATTCCTGTTATAAAACTATTTATAATAAATAGAAATCTTGATCAGCAGTCAAGGAAAAGTACATAGGAGGGAGATATAATTTATAATAAGAAAAAATTAGAGAACACGAGGTATGCAAAACCCATTTAATAAAATACATGCATTCATGAATCCAACTAAAATAAAATCTAATCACATTGGTCAATATTCCATAATCAATCACATTTATTATCATACATATCATCATATGCATCAATAAATAACATTCATCTCATGGATAAAAAATCCATTCCATATATGCATCGTTATCAATTTAATGGACAATTTCAAATTTATTAAAAATCCAATATTGAGATAAAAATAAACTCCTTTATTTTAATGAAAATTTAAATCACAATAAATTTCTTTATTTTATTTTATCAATTTTGAATAAAAATAAACTCCTTTATTTTTAATCAAATTCCAAATCAAAATAAACTCTTTTATTTTAATTAACTAGGAATCCAATTTCAAGTACAAAATAAAATCTTTTATTTTAACTTAAAATTGTTGGCAAAATAAAATATGCTAAATATTATTCCTTATCAAAAATTAAATATCTTTAATTTTAGGAAACATGGAATCATATTCCATATGTGAATAAATTCCTTTATTTTAGTAGACATGGAATCCTATTCCATATGTGAATTAACTCTTTTATTCAAACGAACGTGAAATCTAATTCCAAGTAAATATAAAATTTTTGAATAAACTCTTTTATTCAAATGCTTTTTGGGTTAGGGCGCGGTCGCGCTCTATAATGAACTGGAGGCGGTGCGGCCGCGCCGCGTAGCAGAATCATAATTTTTTTTCTTTTTCCAGAAAATCTGTTCCAATCGCATACCATACATACATGGAATCATCAAGATCGATAATTAGCACAAAGTTAGGCTCTTATACAACTGTTAGGTTTTTATATAACGTGATCATGCAATCAAATTACATAAAAGGTGCAGAAGTGCGATAAAACGAAATTTAAATTTTTTATACAAACCATCACCATGATCATATATACTTTGTGCATAATTATCAATCAATAGAAAAGATATGAAGATCATATCCATACCTTTGTAGAAACAAGCTTCCTCAAGTACGAGTTCACTTCCAATTCCTTTTCACATTTAACTTGAATACACCGGGTTTGATTCCTTCCTTTAATCAACATTAGTCACCCAAGTTTTTGGCCTCTAGAGGTGATCCACAAAGGAAGAACAAATATTTAAGCAGATGGGTGTTTGACAAAACTCTAGTTTTCTCTCTCCAGAGAATATGTGTACTCTCCCAACTCTTGGAATAAAGTATGTAACTGCAATTCATAATAAGACGGGAGAAGGTTCAAAAATACCCCTGACATTTTCCTCGATGTCTACCGAGTACCCTATACTTTTTTTTCCAAAATTACCTTTAATGTTACATTTTTTGGCTCGGCTATGCCCTTGGACCGAACGGAGTTGCCATATAGATTAATGTTGCTCATACGTGTCCTTATTTTTCTGACGAGGCTTCCATCAAAGTCAAAACAAAGCCTTTCTTATACAGAGTGGCACATCTGTTCATTTTTTAAAAGGGGCAAAGAGCCCTAATCTACATCTCTTGCCGTAGAGAATAAGGAGAAATAGGAGAGAAGGAGAGGCAAAACCCTAATCCTGCCATTTTGTTATTTAGTCATAGAGAGGAGAAGAAATCACAGTCCTAATCGTCATTTCCATGGCTCACTATTCGTCGTCTTCTTCATCCTCTACTCGAAGATGCACCATTGATGTTGATTATGAAGCTATGCCATTGTGTTATTATGGGATAAGAGCTCCTATGTGGACCTCATGGAACGAAACAAATCCTGGAATGAGGTTTTTCTCATGCTCAAAATTCAGAGTAAGTTTTGTGTTTTAGTTTAATTTAGTTTTGTAATCCTACAAATGTATTTGGAAAAGGTTTTAACCTACAACAATTTCTTAAAATTTTAATTTTTTGCTTTCAGGAAAGGGATGTGGTTTCTTTGTATGGCATGATCCACAGATGTGTGATAGGGCAAAGGTTGTCATAAATGATTTGAAGAGGGAGAACAAGATTTTACTGAATTAGGAACTGAATAAATTTCCTCAAGTTGAAGGGGCATCTGAATTGAAAGAATTGGTTCAGGAGCTAAAGAATCTTAAGTCAAATGGACATGAATCTTCTGTGAATCAAATTAAAGAAGTAGATTATTTGAATAGGAAGTGCATTGCTATGTTATTTGTAGTTACAATTATCTACATTTCTTTTATGCTACTTAATTAGGTGGAAAAATGGTGTTAGATGAATAGGTAGTGTGGAGAATTGTAATGTAATGCAATTTGAAATGTGAAGTTAACTTAATGTAATTGGTGAATTTGGTGAATGGAAGTCAATTATTTCCTCTGACATAGTTTTGTTGGTATCTTTTGTGTGTAAAATTGGTGAATTTTGTTAATGGAAGTCCTTGTTTGAGCACTGCTTGGTTAATTGGTAGTTTTATGTGTTAATTAGTTGGTTTATCTGTTAATTGGTAGTTTAGATGAATGACTTGTAATGTTTCTTTTACATCAAGGTCAAATAAATGTTGAATCAACTTGGTTTATCTTTTAGTATCTTTTAATATGTTACATGATCACATAATTCATGTGGGAAAATATAATTTAGATTTTCTATATTGACTAGCACTCATGGCAGGGTTTTCCATAAGGTTGTACAGGCAAATGTTTAGGTTTTCAAAAGAAACATAATAAATCTAGTTGGATTTTCTTGTTGCAAATTATGTTTACCTTCTAGAGGAGTTCAATAGAGTCCATATTTTTACTTCTTTAAAATCTTTTAAGTTCAATGAGCATAAGAAAATGCCACTGTCCTTGACCAAACAGTCTGGAAAATTAAAAACTGAAGATTTATGTGCAACACATTTGAGTTGAGAGTAACAATAGGATGCCATTGTCCTTGACCAAACAATCTGGAAATAGTGAGGTACAATGGACTTTAACACATTAATCAAATAAGTTGGTTGTCCATTAGATTCACTTGATAATGAGTTGAGTAAGTTTAATATAATGAACAAAACACATATACCAAAAGATAATGCCAAATTATATTTCCAAAAAGCATGGCTTCAAAAGCATGTCCATTACAGTCACTTGACATTAAGCATAAACACTTACAAATATATTGCTCAGTTCAAAAAGCATGTCCATTACAGTCACTTGACACTGAGCATAAACACTTACATATATTGCTCAGTTCCAAAAGCATAATTACAAAATAAGTTTAATGGATAAATTCCCAAAAAAACACAACATCATTCGAAGTTCAGTTATCTCCACTACCATTAGGATGAATTCCTTGTGACTTGCTTGCATTGATGTTCCTACCAATCCTCTCATCCCTATCTATCATAAGTTGTGTGGTAGTGATGCAACTTCTACCTCTCCATTGCAGTCCTGGAGGTTTGAAAGGCATGTTGGACATGTTTACAGGGCTACCATCACCTATGTGGTTTATTTTTCTACTTATCCCTGAAGATGATGTTTTGTTTGTAGCTTTGACTGCTCTTAGTTAAGCTTCATTGGGGATTGAAAATCTGGTGTTAGGGTCAACAATAGGTGGTTGTGTCTGACTTCCTTCATTGATAATTGTTAAAGATGTGCCACTCTGCATGTATATAAAACAACATATACTAACCCAAATGTGTCAGCCACTCTAACCTTGCACATCATAATATGTCAATCAAACTGAGTTATAATTCATTACCTTGTATGTTACCCCATTAGTGTTGTCATCATATAACAACCCAAATCCTTCACCTTGACTGGACTGCTTCCTTGAATGAGCTTTTGCAGCAGCTCGAACTTGTAATTTTTGAAGGCTTTGGCCTTAAAGTAGGAGGTGCATGACTGGCATAACTGGCTGACTGTGCATTAAACTCTAGGCAACAAGAACACAGTACTTGGTTTTAGCATGGCTGACTGTGCTTTGCTTAACTATAATTAAACTGGGCATAACCTTACATTATTGATATACCTGGGTCAGCTTGACAAGGAGGTGTGTGCACTGTAGATCCAGTTTGGGACTGAGTAGGGACTGAACATCAATACAGTAAAATGTTTTAGCATGGCTGATTGTGCATAAATCAACTATAATTAAACAAGGCATAACCTTACATATCATACCTAGGCCAGCTTGACAAGGAGGTGTGTGTACTATAGATCCTATTTGGGACTGAGTAGGGACTGACCTTCCTCCTTCTGAATGGCTTTGATTCTGCTATAGAGCAATACACTATTATGATACATAATTAATATATATGACATTATTAACTTAGATACATAATTAACTTAGAGACATTACCTTCGAACATCTTGCTTTGTTGTGTCCTTGCTGCTTACACATACTGCATGTAATTGAATTACCTTTCCTAGATAGTTTTGTCACTTTATTTGTAGGCCTGACCTCATTTTCCTCTCTTCTTCTCTTAATCTTAGGCCTTCCCCTGTTCTTTTCAACCTTTGGTGGCTCAATAGGTTTATATTTGTCCATTTTATAGAATCTCTTCCCTCTCACTTGTATAATCTTATACTTGTAAGCAGCTTGGTATACATCTTTGTGATACCACTTTGAAATATGGTTCATTGGGTCCTACTTGCTGCAAACTAGACACATATAACATGTTGGTAAGGGATTCCAGTGAGATCCCATGCCCTACATGTGCTAGAGTTTTTATCCAAGAAAACAGTGTGGGTGTCCTCACCCTCCCTAATTTCATAACCTGTGTCTCCATTATAGACCACAGTACATCCAACTACCATGCTTCTATTTGACTGAAATATCTCATTACTATAAGGACTAAAAGAATTGATCCACTTTTCACATTCTCCACCAAGAGTTCCCAACCTCTCCATGGATTTTACCCAAATGTATTCCATCATAGTTCTAATGGGCTTGTGCCTAGCTTCAAGAATCCAAGAATTGAAACTTTCCACCATTTTGTTATCTACTGCCCATGACTTGCTTCTGCTACTAAAGTACGCTACGCACCATATATGAGGTGGATAATTCATGAGATCCATTGCTCCTTTTGAACTCATTTCACCAAGGGTCTTCATATTATCCTTAAATTCTTCCTCAAATGTAGACCATGATGCTTGCCAAAATTTCTTCTTCAACTCTCCACCCCTGTGTTTCTTACACCAATTTGCATATATATGACAAGCACACCATCTGTGCTCAGCCCCAGGCAGTACATCAATAACAGCTTGTATTAAACCCTACATTAAAACATTAAAAGTTACACAAAGCTATAAATGTATAATAACTACATTAACTTAAATACACAAAATCAAGATGAAATAAACATTAAAGTTATAAATATTAAAACCTTCATACCTTTTGCATATCAGATATGACGGTGTACTGACTGCCATCTGCCAAATCAAGTTATTCTTGCAACAAAGTCAGAAACTAAGTCCAATTGTCCTTAGTTTCACTCTTCACACATGCCCAAGCTATGGGGAAATTGTGCTCATCCCCATCTCTTCATAGAGCTACAAGTAATTCCCCTTTATACTGTGTCTTCAAAAAATACCCATCAAGGCCCATAATAGGCCTACATCCTTCCTTCCAACCTCTCTTGCAAGCATCTAAACAAACAAATATTCTTTTAAATACTCTTCTCCCTTCCCTTAATTCATCTGTGGATAACTCCACTTGAACTTTAAACCCTGGATTACTCCTCAATAGTTCTGCTGCATAAGCCTCTAACTCAGAAAACTCAGTAGTAAAGCTTCCTGAGAATTCAGCCATAACCATCCTCTTGGCCCTCTTGCACTTGGAAAAGCAAACATTCATTTTCCAATCTTTCTCCACATCTTTTTTGAGGTCTTTTATCTTGTAGTCATGCTGCTCAAGTATTTTTTATTTGTAAAGCTTGGCCAAGAACTTTGCTGAAACCCTAGGGTTGCTAAAAATCCTATTATGGTCTTCATTTAATGTCTTGACTGCCAACCCAGGGTTACAGCCGTCCTTTGACACATACAAGATAAAAGGGCACCCATCCTCACACTTTACCCTTATTCTATATGGTTCACTTCACACATATTTCAATGCCACTCCCCTAGATAATGCATACTTTGATATAGATTCCCTAACTTCAGCTGCACTAGCAAATGTCATTCCCAAGATGAAATAGGGTGTCTGATCATTTACATTAAAATGGACAGGATGTCTTCTCTCATATGGCACCTGACCCTCATCAGTCATTCTCTCACTATCATCATTATCATCCCCTTCTTCTCTATCATCTGTGACGCCCCCAAATTTAGGTACTTGAAACCCGAACTCGGTGCTTCACGATATCATTTCTATGAGGAGAATAATAATAATAATAATAACAATAATATAAATACTAAACTTAATTTACATATCAAAGTTTGAATCTCAGGTACGCGACCTTTAAACATTCATTACATGATAATTAATAGATACCATTGTCTTAATAACGTCTAACTATTACATAAAATATCATAAATCTTATTCTGTTTGTTTTCCTTTTCTTTATTTCTACATGATCCTTCAGGTTGATAACGATTGGCTAAAAATATTGAAATTAAGCAAGGATGAGCATTTGGGTGCCCAGTAAGTAATAACAACAATAATATTAGCTGAAAGGATTAAATGTTTTCTTTGAATGACACTTCTACAACGAATCAATAGTTGTGAAGTAAGTTGAACCAATAATAACAACATATCAATTCTATATCAAATTTTTGAAACTACGTACTGACTATAACTGGAGATCAGTCGACAGACTATGAACATTATTTTCTATTTTCGAAAAGGTTAAACAGAACTTCATCTGTAAACCGTCATAACTTACAAGCACGGGGGGTGATCAGTCCATTATGCCTTGTATTGATCAATACAACATGGAAGAATGAGATTATCGTTCATCTTATCCGCCTTTGGCGCACAAAATTTTCTCATAATCGGGATGTTCATACTTAGTCGGGAATCCGAACCAAAATAATCTGGTTGGATACAATAAAGTTCTATCTTGTTCAATAATATTTTTAAGTTTGTGTCTAACCGAATCAAATAGCCTAAACGGCTTTTAAGTCAACGTATACATACTGAAAACTAACTAGTATGTATCAAACATGTGATTAAATACAATGATTATCCAAGTGAGGACACTTGTCTAACCATACTTAGAAATTAACGAACAGAATAAATATTTAGATTGTACAATAGTTGATAAACAATGATCGGATAATTTAAGAACTTGTATGAATACAAAAGATTGGATACATAATCGATAATAATAGAGTTAATAATCTGGCACAAAAATAGTATGATTCTGAAACTTTCTTACTTATGTCCATTGCATAAAGTAAATGCAAAGGTAGGATACTTTCCTGAGCTGCTGCTTACAATAACGCGACTTAGTTTTAACTTTTATATCACAACCTATCATTAATAAGATCATTCGTTCGATTAGAATAATATATCATAACACATAGTACTGCTATTTGCAGTCAGCACATAACATAATCACATTGTCGCATATGTTTAACAGTCATTGAATCACAAATAGACACGTATCTAGTCCAATTATCTAAGTTCAAATCAATTTTTGAAATATTTCAGTATATCGACGACTTTATTGGGTAGATATCAAGTCTAAGACTCTATCGTGTAGTTCAATATTCGTTTAGATAAATTAAATATCAGTCGTATTATTTTTCATAGCCTTATAAAATTTTTTAAATAATTATTATAATTTATCATGATTTTTCAAACATTGAAATCATTTTTAAATGATTTAAATCATAACTAATTCTATATTCATTAATATTTAATTAATATTAAATTATTAATGAAACTATTTCCAAAATATTACAGTTATTTATAATAACTCAAAATATTTTTAAAATATTTTTATTACCCTTAAATAATTTTTAAAATAATGAAAATTATTTTTAAATAATTATCATTAATATTTAAGTATTAATGTATTATTTTTCAAAATATTAAAAGTCATTAATTATAACTTAAAATATTTTTAATTTATTTATTTCCTTTTTAAATAATTTTTAAATCAATAAAACTATTTTAAAACTATTTATTTAATATAATTATTAAATAACTCTAATATCATTAATATTAAATTATTAATAAAATTTACCTTTAAATATTAAAAGTTATATTTTATAACTTAAAATATTTTTAAACTATTTATTTCCATTTAAAATGATTTTTTTAATATTAAAATTATTTTTAAACTAATTTATTTAATATATTTATTAAATAAATATAATATCATTAATATTAAATAATTAATAAAATTTGTCTTAAAATATTAAAAGTTATGTTTTATAACTTAAAATATTATTAAATACCTTTTTATCATTTAAAATAATTTTTAATATAATAAAATCATTTTTAATTAATTTATTTAATATATTTATTAAATAAATTAAATATTAAATATATCCAAATAAATATTAATATTTATGAAAAATATGTCAAATTATTAAAAGTTAATTTTTATAACTTAAAATAATTTTTAAAACTATTTTTGGAATTTTTAATAATTAATTTCTATTTTTAAATAATTTTTGGAAAATAAATTAAATAAAATTATTAAATCTGTCGCTATAGCCTTTAGCGACAGAAAGCGTCGCCTTAGGTGTTCTTGAGTTCTCAAGAACATTCATAAGCAGTTTCGAGTGACCTAATTTGACCAAGCATTAAACATTGATCATGTTGTTTCTGGACAAGCTAGTGATTAGAGGTTGTAGTACTAATGTCAGACTACATGATACAACAACAAACATGTCCATACAACACATAACGAACGAGATCTAATCGTCCAAAATGACTGTCAGAGCTGTTCTTCATTTCTGGGTTACCCAGAAATGAAGAACAGTTCGACTGGTCATATTTGGGCTTCCATAACTTGTTGCTCGTGTAGTGTTTTTGTGATCTAAATAAACGTTGCAGTGTGTAGACAACATGTAAGACTACATATCCATTACATAAAAACAGTATACCAACATCACTATCACCAGATCTAAGCTGGTCAAACTATGTCAGAGACCATGACCATAGGTTTTCTGGGTTGCCCAGAAAACCGAAGTCGTGCTCTTCTTACCTACTTTGACCAACCACTGGAATCGACTCATTTGATGTTTAGGAGATTTTAAGGCATAAACATGTAGTATATATAACATACTATAACCTAGATACAAAACCAAAAACATATGATCAACCCACTGTCAGATCCAAGCCCATCAAGTTACTGTCAGAACGTTCTGGGCAAGTTTTTGGGTTACCCAGATTTGCAAAGTCATGGTCGGTCAACGAGGTTTGACCACCCATAACTTGCAATCTAGACATGATCTAAGCCTAATTCCAGATCCAGGTCAAAGACCACATATCAAACTACATATCTAAAACATAAAACAACAAAAATCATGATCAAGCAAGAATCTAGAGCCATTGACATTCGTTGTCAGACCACAATTTAAACTTTTTCCAAATTTTGAAAAACACTACATCTGAGCCTATATATGTTATAGATCTAACATCTATCAACCCAGATCACTTAATAACACTATAATCAACATGTTTTAGCACTTAAACACAACTTTTATCATAGTAGTCAAGATCAGAATTTCAATTAGGGTTTATACCTTCTATGAGCAAACTCTTGAATCTAAGCCTCTGATTTATTAATGGAATTCGTGGGGCTTGATTTGGGGACTGGTCCACTACAATATTTTTGTGGCTTTAGAGAGAGAGGGTCTTGGATGAGTATAGGTGTATGAATGAGCAAAAATGTATACTTTTCTCTCTCCTAACCTATTTATATAACTTAGATTCATTGAATCTAACTTGCAAGGTGTCAAATAGGATAAGATTGGATGAGTTTTAGGGCATGTGCTATAATCTAGAGTGGTGACTTGACAAGATATGGAAAGATTTGCAAGCAAAAAATCCAAGAAAGGGTATTTTAGTAAACTAACAAACCATTTTAAGGATATTCTTGTCCATGACACTTGAATCTAGGTTTTAATCAATAGATTTTAAACCTTAAGGTTTCCCAAATAATTTCTAGGGCTTGAAAAATTAAGATTAAAGTTTAATAAAATTTTAATTAGAACGTACTAATTAAAATTAGGGTTTTAAAAAATACTTAGGGTTTCTTGATATTATTAGGTTTCCCCAAATTATAAATTAGGGTTTCCTAATTAACATAATAATTTACTAAAATAATCATTAGGGTTATCATTTTAGCAATTAGGGTTTCAAATTGGAAATTAGGGTTTCTAATTTATAATTAGGGTTTCGAGACAATAATTAGGGTTTACATAATTAGCATAATATAATAATTGTCAATAATCACGTACCACAATTTCTTACCAATCGAAAACTCCGGTTTGAGTTTTAAGTTAGGGTTTAACGAATTAATGGTAGGGTTTTGACATGGCACTCCATAATTGACCAACCATTATCAATACGTACATATAATACGTATGTATAGCACTGAAATAAAAGTAATTTTATATTAATTATTCTCTTTCCTTATTCCAAATCCAGAACTAGGATTTGGATTTCATATCTGATATATTTTTCAAATACGTACCATAATTAATTAAATTAAAATAATTAACTTAACTTATTTGAATAAATTCATATAATAAAATATTTATTATAATAACTCTAATAATCATTTCATATATTATTTAAATAATATATAAATCTATTTTCATAGAAAATAAATACTAAAATCATTTCTACTATAAAATTAACTACTATAAAAATATACTTTATAATAATTAATAATTCTAAAATAAAATTATTAGAAATTATTCATGTAATAAATAAATTTTATTTATCGCAAAAATGCATACACATTACCTGACACATATTCCCATCTTTAAAAAAAATTATATGCAAAATTTCTCATTTATTTATTTAGAAAATATCGGGTTATTACATCATCACTGTCCTCACTATCATCACCTTTCTCATTATCATCACCTTCCTCACTCTCATCACTCTCCTCTTCATATCTAGCATCCTCACTGTCCTCACTCTCCTCTTCTTATGTAGCATCCTCACTGTCCTCACTCTCCGCCTTCATATGTAAAATCTTCCTCACTTACCCTGCTACCTTGTGTGTTTAATACCACAATAGGATCATCCCTCTTTCATTTGCCCTATTAATGCTATCAAAAGCATTAAGTACTTCAACACTTTCCATAAAAGTGTCATAACTATCCTCATCCTCCTCTTCAGGTTCAATTATTATGGGCTCAGGTGGAAATGAAGGAAGATAATTTATTATGGGCTCAGGTGGAACAACTAGAGGTGATTTATCATTTATTATAGGTTAATCTATCTCATGCTTTGCAAAGAACTCTAGGACAGTTGTGTCTGAATTTATTTTACTCAGAATTCTCCTAATCCCATGGTCATCCTCAAGTACAAAGAGTCCTTCTTCAATACTCAGTCCAAGTTCCAAATAATAGACTTCTTTAACATTGGGATATTTTAATTCCTCTATATATGTATTCTTAATGCAAATAAGAGAAAGGTAATCTACATCAAAGTTCATACATATATAGACATCACCTCCCACAAATCTCCACACAGGATCCTCCAGCTGTAAGACCCCGAATTTTATGAAATAAAAGTATTCAATTTTTCTTATAATTACTATTCAGTAAATGGTTAAATTGATAAAAGTTTAAAGTTATGAGTGAAATATAATTTTTTTTTCAAAATAAGCAAGTGGTTATAAAATAATCATTGTTGTCGGGGAATATTCGTTTGGTCGTGGAATATTCTTTCTGTCGGGAAATATTCGTACGACGGCGCAGCCATTTGTGGGCCCCATAACAGAATAACTGTCGGGTGAAGAAAACGACAAATTTGAGTTTTTACAAATAACGGCGTAATTGTTACCGTTAACACTGTTGAAATACCCGGTGGTTAAAATACAGTAATACGCGTTATTGCACAGTAGCACACGGTATTGCACAGTATTTTTAAAATTATTGATTCTTACGTAAGAAGGCACTACTCAATAATTGTTACAGTAATTACTGTTCAATATTTTATTTTATTGATTCAATAATTGCTACGTTGAAATTTTATATTATTGTTGTTCAATAATTGTCACTGCACAGTATTTCCCATTATCAGATCAATAATTCATATTATTTGAATAATATTATTAGATAACATTATTGGCAATGTCTAGAAAGTTCTGTCTAAGGAGAGGTTTGGTCATCTAATTGCGCGCCAGTAAGGAGAAATCCTTATTGGAAAGCCCCCTCTTTCCTGGGAACGGCCTGATTGTCATAAATGTGATTCTGTAATATTATTTGTGAATAATTAATTATTGATTCATATGATAAGGAAATATTTATATTATGTGGATATAAATGAGGGATATATTTTTGTGGTTAAAAATAAAGGAGTTAATGTTGAGGTTTTTATCCGTATTTTTGTCGGAATGGAGGTATTAAAAATCAGGGTTTTTGAGATATTTTGCGGGGGTTATAATTTTTAATCCGACCGTTGGATCGTGGTAATTTTTGGATATGTTATACATATATAAGTTTAGTATATGCCCACAAATTTTGAACCGTTAAAAATGAACGTATGATTTATTATGAATTTTACGAGATGACTGGTTCAGAAATTGTTGAATTTTCGGAGTTTATCATTTTGGTGGAAAATTCTAGAATTGGTGGGCCCCACTTGTGGTTGGTGAAGAAATGTGCTGAATTATATTTTAAATGTGGTGGGTGGGAATAGTAGCAGGTAAAGCCATCAGGTTGCAGGTCAAACCTACCAAAATTTTCCTATAAATAGAGGGCTAAGTTAGAATTGAAAATCACACCAGAAACATAAGCTTTCTCTCTTTCTCTCTCTATATTATGAAGCATATTTTGTGAGTTTTTAGATACTTGGTGAGTTGCTATTCATTAGTGCAAGTTTCCTTCAGCATCATATCCGATATCCAGTCAGAAGTACTGCTCTTTTGAGGTAAGGGATAGTAATGGATTTTAAGGGTTGTTATGATTTTCAGTTTCGTAATTTTTCTGATCTTAAAAAATTATGGAAAATTTTGAAATGATATTTTGATGAGTTTTATTGATTGTGTCCAAAAAATGGTGATTTTTGGATGTATAGATTAAGAGTTATGAATTTTACGGGAAAAGACTATTTTAAAAGTAACCGCTTATAATTCCTTGTGGTTAATTCCAAAATTGATGAAATTTTTATTGGGAGTACATGTGTATGATAGAAGTATACTCTGTAAATTTCAGAATTTTTGGACAAAAGTACAATTTTTGATAAATGTCTAAATATTCGGTGGTTTTGGCCATATGAAAAATAGTAAATGAGTTTTAAAAATTCTGAGAAAAATATATGTTCAATATGGGACTATATTATGCTAAATCCCAGAAAAAAAATGTTTTTGGAATTGATTTGGTATTTTTCATGAAAATGGACTAGTTATGAGTAAATGAATTAAATATGTTATGTGAAGTAAGAAAATTGAAAAATAGGATTTTATGGCTTGAGAATCCTATATGAGATATATGCAGATTTTTGATGAGGGTTTTGATTATTGGTGATAAAATCTTATGAGTTTGGTATTTTAGAATGATTAAATGCATTATTCAGTAAAGTGTAAACAATTTAAATAAATTGTTTATAAGCTTAAGAAATATTATTCTTTCAATATCATTATACCGAAATATTGGTATGGATTTTATTGTGGAATTTCTACCTTTTTGTGTCGAGTTTACTATTTATGAGTTACTATTCACGATTTACTATTCATGAGTTACGAATATTACTCTTGAGATTAAAACTATATGTTGATCATATTATTTTTATCATCATATATAACATTTTTATAACCCTGATGTTGAAATTCTCTTTCACTGGAGTGTAAAGATGGGTAGATTATTGGTATGATCATGACTAGGGTTCTCTTTGGCCTGTAGTGCAAAGTTGAATTGTGACTGGTATGATCATGACCATTGAATTTATAATTGAATATCTTAAGCTTAAGTGCAAAGGTGAATTGATCAACATGGTTATAATTATTGTTTATATAAATTCTGAAATGATTATATATTTCTTTGAGATATGAATATATTTGGCCTGTAGTGCAAATATGAATTGTTGATGAATATCTTTGGCATGTAGTGCAAAGATGGCCTGTTGATGAATATCTTTGGCCTGTAGTGCAAAGATGAACTGTTGTTGAATATCTTTGGCCCGTAGTGCAAAGATGATTTGTTGATGAATATCTTTGGCCCGTAGTGCAAAGATGGATTTGTTAGTATGATTATAAACAGGAACTGTGATTTGGTATAACCATGATCTTTGATGTTTCAGGTAAAGACAGGTGATGAAAATATTCTTCGTCCTGGGTGCGAAGAAAAATTTATTGTCACAATTATGATTATGAGTTATTTATATGATTGTGGACCAGAACTGTTGATTGATGTTACAGGGATAAAACATTGTTGGTGGATTTTTAACATGGAGAAGATAATAGACTTTATAGTCTATTTGACTCTTCTAATGGATTGCATGTTCCGCTGCAACTATGGTTGAAATTTTTATCATTTACCATATGTTCTAAATCTCTGATTTATTATTGATGAAGGCTATTGATAATTTAATTATCTTTAGTCATGATATTCTTTACTGAGCTAGTTGTGCTCACCCTTTTGCTTCACAATTCCTTTCAGGTAATAATAGTGTAGCTGGGTCGAGCGAGGGTAACAAGGGAATAGAACGGTGGTCATCATTTAGTAGTTATATTTGGTGAAGAAAATAGGGTGAGGCGAACCCAACGTTGGAAGGGTGTTTTGCCACTATCATACAAGATGTCTAACGACATACAACCTCGTGTCATCATAAGACATGATTGTGCACATCCGCTTGCCGAGTATATCTACAAGCACTACCTATATAATCTTGTTGTTTGTTTAAAGTATAATTCTCAGTTAGATACAGTGGAGATAATGATAAGTCAAGAGAAGACTCACCATTGGGAAGAATATGATAGTAATCTTCTCGTTTTTGTTTGGGGTCTATTGGGTCAACCAAGGATAATTCTGTGGCCATATGATATCTATCATAACCTAGACGCATGGCCTCCCATGTACGAAGGTTTCCTTGAGCACTTCCCAAAGATTCTAATTTCTAAAACAGTTTTTGACTATACCTTTATGTAAGGTGTTATTGTGAGGTGATGTCCACGGTTGGAACATGAGTCACATTTGGTATATATTTGTATCCAAACTCACAGCATATGTGTTGTTGTATTTTGCACGACAATTGTTGTAATAAAGTTGTAGTTGTTTTCTGTACCATGTATTTGACGACTCAGAATGGGTTGGGTGGAATGAACCTATTTTGGGGTTGTCACACCAGCCATCTGCCCCCATGATGTAAATATACATCTACACGCCCAGCCATTCTGCCATTAAAAAAAACAACCCATAATTAGGGCTTCAGATATCAGCAAATTATAAGACATGCAAGTACTATGAAGTATTAACAATGTAATAAAGAATAATATAGGGGACCACATGTCCCCTACCAGTCAACACCCAACTGAAACATGGACCACATGTGATGACCATATTTTACCTATTCACCCATATAAAATGCACTTTATCAATCAAAAGCAGATACGAAAGTACCTGTGAAAATCTAAGAGATTCCTTTTCTTCTTCTTACACGACCAACTTGGACTTTATGCCTTCGATTAGACACACGTTCATACCACGAACCGACTGCAAAGCAATTAGGGAGCAAAGTTAGGGCTTTTTCTATTTCGGCGACCAACTCAGTAAGGGCTTCTCCTTCGTTTCACCTTCGCCTCTTCTTCTCTACCGGTAAAGATGTCGATTAGAGCTTTATGAACCTTTTGGATCTTTGCCCCTTTTGAAAAATGAACAGATGTGCCACTCTGCGTATGAGAAAGCTTTGTTTTGACTTTGATTAAAGTCTCGTCAGCAAAATAAGGCCACGCATGAGCAACGTTAGTCTATGTGGCAACTTCGTTCGGTCCAAGGGCACAACCGAGCTAAAAAACGTAACGTTAAAGGTAATTTTGGAAAAAAAAAGTATAGGGTGCTCGGTAGACATCGGGAAAAATGTCAAGGGCATTTTTGAACCTTCTCCCATTTAATAAAACACATGCATTCATGCATCCAACTAAAATAAAATTCAATCACATTGGTCAATATTTCATAATCAATCTCATTTATTATCATACATATCATCATATGCATTAATAAATAACATTCATCTCATGAATAAAAAATTCATTTCATATATGCATCGATATCAATTTAATGGGCAATTTCTAATTTATTAAAAATCCAATTTTGAGATAAAAATAAACTCCTTTATTTTAAGCAAAATTTAAATCTTAATAAATTTCTTTATTTTATTTTATCCATTTTGAATTAAAATAAATTCCTTTATTTTTAATCAAAATCCAAATTAAAATAAACTACTTTATTTTAATTAACTAGGAATCCAATTTTAAGTACAAAATAAAATCCTTTATTTTAACTTAAAATTGTTGGCAAAATAAAATATGCTAACTCTTATTCCTTATCAAAAATTAAACATCTTTAATTTTAGGAAACATGGAATCGTATTCCATATGTGAATAAACTCATTTATTTTAGTAGACATGTAATCCTATTCTATATGTGAATAAACTCTTTTATTCAAATGAACGTGAAATCTAATTCCAAGTTAATATAAAACTTTAGAATAAACTCTTTTATTCAAATGAACGTGGAATTCAATTCCATGTTAATATCAAACTTTTGAAAAAAATAAAAAAAAACTTCAAATTCTGGTGTTGGGCGCGGCCGCGCTGCAACTCAGAAATGTTTTTTGGGTTAGGGTGCGGTCGTGCTCCATAATGAACTGGAGGCGGTGCGGCAGCGCCGCGTAGCAGAATTATAATTTTTTTTCTTTTCCCAGAAAATCCGATCTAATCGCATACCATACATATATGGAATCATCGAAATCGATAATTAGCACAAAGTTAGGCTCTGATACCACTGTTAGATTTTTATATAACACGATCATGTAATTAAATTACATAAAAGGTGCAAAAGTGTGATAAAACGAAATTTAAATTTTTTATACAAACCATCACCATGATCATACTTTGTGCATAATTATCAATCAATAGAAAAGAGATGAAGACCATATTCATACCCTTGTAGAAACGAGCTTCCTCAAGTACGAGTTTACCTCCAATTCCTTTTCACATTCAACTTGAATACACCGGGTTTGATTCCTTCCTTTAATCAACATTAGCCACCCAAGTTTTTGGCCTCTAGAAGTGATCCACAAAGGAAGAACAAATATTCAAGAAGATGGGTGTTTAACAAAACCCTAGTTTTCTTTCTCCAGAGAATATGTGTATTCTCTCAACTCTTGAAATAAAGTGCGTAACTGCAATCCATAATTAGATTCCTCTTATTTATAGATGTAAGGAACCCTTCTTAACTATTAAAGAATATGGTTATATTTTAATTAATTAAACTCTTTTAATTAAATAGGCTCCTAATCTTATTAGAAATAATTAATTAAACTCTTTTAATTAATTAACCTCCTAATCTTATTAAGAATATATGAGAATATATCAATTAATTCTCAAACTCCTTTAGGAATTAAATAATAGTAATAGTAATAATAATAATAAGACTCCTCTTATTAATTTATATTTAATATTTTCAAAATATTAAATAATAAATATTAAGCTATTTAATTTATTCTATCACCATATATTAAATTAAATATACTTAACTTATTATTACGATTATGTCATTTACCTCTTAAATAAATTTTTTCCTTTTGCGGTGTGACCCTTTAGGATCTCCATATTAAATCGGTTATGAATAAATCAATTAAAATAATTCTAATCTTATTTAAATAAATAAATTAAACTATTAATTTATTTAAATAAATAACATCTATTCTACAATAAGGATAAGTCTCCTTAGCGATCAACGACTTTCCATATAATATAGATTTAAAAAATAATAATAAAAGAACCCTTGAGTAAATAGTTACTGTATAATTCAATCATTCCACCATACAATGTCCCAATTAAATATAAGATGTAACAACCCAAAAATTCATACAATTAAACTCTTGACTTTGGTCGTTAAGAATACATCTAACTTCTGATTTTACATTATTATTCGATATTAAACTAATAAAATACGAAATAGTTTCAAACTTTTCAATCTTCTTTCTGTAATTCCCTGAATCACAACTTTTATCATCTACATGTCTTTGAATCTTATACAATTCATGATTCACTTTATTAGAGTTACTATATATATATATATATATATATATATATATATATATATATATATATATATATATATATATACATACATACACTTACATCTCAAATCGATATCCTTTATACATCGGATAACTCAAACTTTAACTTTACAACTCAATAATTATTAAACATCATAAACCAACAAGTACATATCACAAAACCTTAAACATGGATTAAAAGAATAACAACTATTGTGACAACCCGGAGAACTGGATTGTCAAGAATTTAAGATTTAAAGAATTAGTTATTAATAAAATGAATTTTTATTAATAATATTATGTGTTATATATTTATTAATCGTTTTAGAACCTAGGATGATTATAAAACGGGAGGATTCTAGCTACGAGCTAGACTGAACGAGTAAGAATTTTCAAGATGAAATTAAAAAAAATTCGGGAACAAAAATATTTTTGGGGAAAAAGACGAAATAGACACTATTCACCTGACAAAACCCTAAGGGTTAGGGTTTGAATAACCTAAGCCTTTTTGAGAGTTCGTTATGTCGAAATAACATTCCGTTGAAAGATTTAACGATAATATGTTGTGAAAAGTTAAGTTAGCCGATAAAAGTTTTTCTCAAAAAACGTACAGAAATCGGACAAAATAAAAACGACGAAAAGTACTGTCATATACTTTTCATTCGTTTAACTACGTTAGGGGAAAACGTGAAGAAAAACGCTTATCATCAAAAAGTATTTTTTAGTTTTTGAAGTTCCGAAGAATGTGTAAAAGTAAATCTGTAAAGGAAAGACAAAATATTCAAAAATATTTGAATTTCGAGAATCGCAGTTTTTCAAACTATTGGACGAATTTCGCAAGACGGAAGCACGAAACTTCTAGGAGAAGCTTCGTGAATAGTTAAGTGTGAATAGTAACTTTAGGGGTCAAATAACTATTTTGCCCCTAGCCTTGGTTTTCTATATAAGATAGCCTTAGCTCATTTGTTGGTGATTTTGAAAATCACCAACACTTGAGAGAGAGAGAGAGAGTTCGAATGAGGAGAGAAAGAAAGAGGAAAAGCTAGCCCGAATGCAAACTTTATCCAACGAAAAAAGATTAAAGTAGAAAGGTAATCCAAAACCTTGTCTAATCTAAATTTTCTTTAAGTTTTCTATGCCAATATACATGGCTTAATGATAATAGGAGAAGAAGATGTTAAGAATGATTTCATATGGTTAGAATCATAAGAAAATAAAGTATGAAGAATTAAAGATTTATTTATAAAAGCTTTCTTAAAGAAGTATGAATTTCGTAATGAATTTGAACGATCCGAATGAATCATATGAACGATTCGGTAAAATAAGTAAGGAATGGTGTTTTATAACACCAAATTTCAATAAAAAGTGAAATTATAATCAAAGTATCGATTAAAAATGAAGAACGAACGAAGAACGCGAAGAACATGCGAAGAACACGAAGAACGTTGTTGATAGACAAATTTAAAACCATTGTAATTAGAACTTATTGTTGATGGACAAGTTTAAAACCATCGCGTATAAGTTAGATGCTTATTTCTTGGTTAGGAATGATAGAAACGTTCATGAAGAACGAATTAAACTTAGCTACAACGAAGTTATGGTGAAAACTTCGTAAAAGACGAACGAAAAGTAGAAAGTATGTGAATGAACCCTAATGTGTAGGGTTTCATAAGAATGTAAAAAAATGTAAAAAACGTGAGTCATGGACTCAAGAACGAACGAATTCTGAGTTTGGATAACCGAATTACGGACGAATGAACAAAGAACATTAATAACGTAAAACGAGCGAATGATGAAATTTAAGCCAATCAAATGACATGTTAACAAATTTATAATGAAATTCTATTTAGAGGAAGTTGAAGAACGTAATATGAGTAAGAAGATCGCTTTGGAACGACCTCGTTCCGAGTTATAACGAAGATGTTACGAGATTACAAAGTAGGCATTTCGTACGCGTTCCAACACTTAGAAAAAATGCTGGAACAACTGAGTTTTTGAACTGACGCCACAACGCCAATTTGAACTAAAAATGGGCACCGGACGAAAGTTACTGGAGAGTGGCGCTACAGCGTAGCAAACACAAAGGGAAGTGGTGTCGTAGTGCCGGTACAGGGAAAAACCCAGAGAAGAGCTTTTAATTGCTCAACTCCTAGGGGAAGTGTAAGGAAAGATAATGAACATATAGTTCACCTAATGTCACACTTAAACAAGTGATTAAAACCTTTAATGAAGGTTGAATGGAAAGATTAAATGGAATTAAAAGGCAAAGAATGTAAAGAATATAAACGCAACATAGTTGCGATAAACGATCGGTTTTAGCATACAATGAACCGTATGGCTTCGACATTAAGAAAGAATAATGAACGTGGGGTTCATGTAATAAATAACGAATAAAAGCGATTAAAGCCTTGGGTAAAAGTTGAATGAGAGATTAAGAGATGAATAATGTGAACGTTGAATACGTAAACGATCCTCGTGAATCGTATTCGCATTGTGCAAACGTTCTAAGTATACATTAGTTGTATGACTTAAACATTGACGAAGATAGTAAGTAAGATATGAATTATCAAGAAAGTCGTAACGAATGGTAATAAGATTAAAGAAAGTCCGAATGTGAGTCGGATAGAGAATGAAATTATTGGGCGATTTCGCAATCAATGAATACGTGCAAGTATACACGGTCAACAAGTAATAAAGAGTAAGTAAAGTATCGTTCCCACAGAGAATTAACTAATAAAGTTCACCAAGCACTAGCCCATAACCATTTCAGTCTTATTTAAATGATTGATTTGATACCTATATATTCAAACTATGAAATTAAATAAGCCTAACTATCCCTAAAGTGAGACTAGATAATGAAGACTTGAGATTACAATTTCACCTATTGAATAACTTAAATCAACACACTTCCTGTTAAGCCAAATTAATTGTACCGAATTGTTAATCGAGAACACGAAAGTGAAACATGGTCATCTCTCGATGTACTATACCCATATCATATATAATCCACAATTGATTGAATAGACATAAACACCCACATTACCTAAACCACTATATGTCTATGTGATTTACAAATAAATAGGGTTTAAGCCCAAGTTCTCAATTGACTACGAATGATGCTTCGATATATGTCTATCCTAAGCACGAATCATACATTCCATCACCATGTAGAACATACAAACATAAGCTATCAAGATCAGATCTAAACCCATACTTCGTCTTTCAAGTTCATATGGATTATCACAGTAATTGATGGCCAATCAACTAAGCAAATAGGCATGAATCTTAATAGACAATATCATAACAATCAATAAGACTAACAATTAAGTATATCAAAATAAATTAGGCAATAAATTCCATTGTAATCTCAAAATAGAGTTTAGCTCATCATAAAATCAAAATCCATAATCCACAATTGATTATACATTGAGAAATAAAGATGGAAATAGAGAAGTTAGGGAATTGAAAATGCAAATCTGATCTCTCTTGCTCCAATTCTGAATTCCATATGCTCTCTAATTGCTTCAATCTTCAACTCTAATCTAATCTAGGGTTCTAATCTAATCTAACTAAGAAAGAGAAGAAAATAGCATATGTAATCTAGATTGATCCCCCAAGGGTGGAATCCCATTTACATACTGATATCTCTTCTATATATAAGCCCTAATTGAACCCCTCTCCAAGTTACGCTCTAATTGCACTGTTTAGTGAAAAAGTCAGCTCTGGTCAACTTCCGAAGTGGCGCGACCGCACTGAGAATGACCTGGAGTTGGGCGCGTCCGCGCTCAAGTAGCAGATGGAATTTTTTTGGTCTAGGGACTGGCGCGGTCGTGCCCAAAATGCACTAAAAATTCGCGCGCCCGCCCCAAGGATTTTTTGCTGCAGTGTCCTCTGGTAAAACGGCCATAAATTTTATTCGGGAGGAGTTACGGGGCCTGCCACCTATCAAATTGAAGATCTCGACGAGCTCTACAACTTTCATTCTTTGAAAATTGAGAAATAATAGACGGAGGAAGATCGAAATTGGGTTGGAAGTGACTTCTATGCAAATGGTCACCCAAAACATTGAAGTTCAACGTTCGTTGGTACAAAGGTCATAACTCTTGCATCCGAACTCCGATTGGAATGATTGAAGAGATTCCAGAAAGCTAAGAAGAATCTCTACAACATAATCTAAGTTCCAAGCCAAGAGCATGAAATGAACATGAAAGCCCAAACGATGTCCGGATTGTTTTTCCTTGCATTTTCGTACCAATAGTCGCTCACATAGCTTCCAAGCATATAATCTACAAAATGAACACAAAATGCATGAAAAGTAACTAAGAAATATGAGTTTAAGAAACTTATTCAAGTAACAGATACCGAATAAGTAGGTATAAAACCTACTTATCAGAAATGCAAGCATTAAACACTTTAGCCGGCGTAAGGGTTGAGTGTACGCGAATGTTAAACGGGCAGAACCTGCACACCGTACATGGTTTGACTGTAAGGTAATGAGTAATAATGATTAAACCTGTGAACGATGAAGAAACTGAATTAATGATAATGATGTATAACGTTAAGAAGCCGAGTTAATAATTATAACTTGGATAACGTTCCGAGCCGAATGAACCGGACGATATAAGATATGAATAAAGTAATGTAAAATGCTTAACGCTATGATCACATAGTATTAACATTGAATGATCATTCTAAGTATATAAAAGACTGTATGACTTAGACGATAAGGAATAAATCCTGAGATATGACATTTAATTTCCAGAAAGTCATAAGGAATAAGAAATCGACTTAACGAACTTATAGTTTTAATGATTTAGATAAGTTAGGATAAAGTTTAGGTTGTGGTACAATCGTAATCTTTAATGGTTGACATATGGGAGCTGGGCTAAATAATTTCTTCAGAGAGCGGATGTATATACAAAACTGACAACCGATTTAACTCGCTGTGAAAGACAGTGTAGATGGGACGGGAAACTAGTTTGTTGGTTGTTTGTGGGAAACCACTCAGAGTACCTGTAACGACCCCAAAATTCATACAATTCAATTATCGACTTCAGTCGTTAAAAACACGTCTAACTTCTAATTTTACATCATTATTCAATATTAAACTTAATAAAATGCGGAATAATTTAAACTTTTATGTCTTTTTACTTTAATTCCCTGATTCAAAACCTTTATCATATACACATCTCTGAATCAAGTTATTTTATGATTCACTTCACCAAAGTTATTATATATAATCTTACATTTCAATCCCATATCAGATAACTCAAACTTTACAGTTTATTATTACATAATTATTGTGATTTATCAAGTACATTGCTAAAAACCTTTATCTTTACCTACCTTTGAACCATACTTAGCTTATTACTCACCTTATCAGAGTTAAAAAATAAAACTTACATCCAGGTTCAATACCCTTTCATACAACAAACAAAACTTAAACTTTATAACTCAACATCTATTAAATATTATACATTATTCAGAACCTTAAACATGGTTCAAATAATAATAATTCAGCGAAAGTGTATAAATCTTTAAGTAACACATCTGATTCATGTCTTTCAAGTAGTACATGTAACGACCCCAAAATTCATACAATTTAATTCTCGATTTCAATCGTTAATAATACTTTCAACCTCTACTTTTACATCATTAAATGATAATACAACCATTGAAAATTTGCAGAACAATTAAAATTTTCTATTACAAACTATCCTCGTTCCCAAAACCTTCAACCTTTACATCTAAATATCTCAGAATCAATTTAATACTACAATAGTTTACATCACGAAACGATATTACAATTCAACATTAATACATCATTCGAAACCTTAAACATGGTTCAAATAATAATAACGCAACCAAAGTGTATAAATCCTCAAGTACCACATCAGATTCATATCTTTCAGGTAACACATAACTTTACCTTGAAATCTTAACCTGCAAAAATGGTTATTTGCAAGGTTGAGCTCGACAGCCCAGCAAAATCTAACAGTTTTCATGCATCACATAACACATAATAACATGCTCAACATATATTTCCTAAACATTGGACTAACATAACATACATGCTACAGTTCATATAGCAAGTATAAAGATTGAGTTCCTTACTCAATCAGCATGCTTTACTTAATTAACGTAGTCATAAGTTGACTTTAAAGTTTCATGCTTTCAATATAAATATAACACAACATGTTATTTGCAATAAAGACTTAAAACAATTAATCATCAAGTTCACGTAGAAAATAGAAACTGAAAGACTTGCCTTGATCGTTGTTTACCAACAATAGTTTAACAGCTTACAACTATCTACACTTCATGTGCCCTACACAATTATATAATCATTCACATTAACTATTAGTCACATAACAACGCATAGTAGTTGTAATATAAACTTTACTTTACATCTCATAACCCTTCCTATCATAAATTCACAATGTTCAATTGGATTATGTTAACTTTTGACTTATATCTCACTATATTTCATACTCGAAGTTCATTCAAGTGTTAAAATATTGCTAGGAATCATTATTCGTTTTATATTATAATATTCATTTCATTTGACTTAAAACACTTTTTACATTCATTAACACTTGGCACGGCGTTTCGACGTTCATTCGTCACACGCCCGATTTGTCTCTCTTGTGTATGCTTAGTATGCTTATACAACTTATCTAACACATCATTATCAATGTTAAGTATCATTATATTTACTAACATTCATGTTTTATAACTTAGAACAACATCTTTTATCGTCAGAAGCACTACACTTGCATACGTGCATGCCTGACGCCCTCCGATTACCTCCTAAAACATAATAGTCCTAAAGATAACCATTTTGACCCATGTTCTGGACCTCAAATTGAAACATTTAAAGAATGAAAGTTTTAGGTCTATTCGTCCTCATTCCGGATCATCTTGAATCATCTCAATCGGAGTTCTTATGAAAACGTTATGGCCATTTTACCAAACTAGGTCAAAACAGTCACACCTTCCACACTATGGGCGTGGCCGCGCCCAACTCCTTCATGGTTTCAGTGCGCCCGCACGACTTGGAAGTGCCCAGCTGCACAGCCGTGCTCCTGGGACGTGCGGCAGTGCTTGGCTACGCCCAGATTATAGTGTTTTGCTATTTTTGACCCTTTTCTCCTACTAATCTTCATAACTCGAGTTATACACATCCAAATTAGTCCGTTTTCGATTTTATTGATTCGTAATTCATAGAAATACAACATACTAGAATTTGAACAATTTATAAAAACATTAACCAACCTAAAATTTGACCCAAAACAAAAGTTCAAACTCAATTTTCATGTTTTAAACATGTTTAGCGAATTTATTCACTACGAATTCGTTTTACATCCGTTTTTGTTCATTCTAATTGGGTTGTTTTCATTTCTTCACATACTAACATAATTCAACACCAATTTACAAATTATAATACCTATTGATCATAAAATTTTATACTTTCAAAAGCCAATTTTCATGGAAAAACACTGTTATAAGAATTCTTTCTACTACAACCCAATTTCATATTTTTAATCATCAAATAACACCTACATAGGATAGATAACAGATTATAAACCCTTTACAACACAATTACCAATTATTCCAAGAAATCATTCCCCCAATTTCTTCCCTTTTCCCAAAAATTCAAGAATATCAATCATAATTTTCATAGATTCTCTTACTACAATCATGTATAAATATTAACCATATATGATGATTATCAATTTATAACCCATATATATAAGTATTTATATCAATTCATATATAACTATAAGTTTTTAGGGAATAACCACAAAGAAATCAAAACATATATGTTAGAAGAAATTTATACCTTAAACCCTTTGATTGTATGCTAGCAAAATTGAGAGCAATCCTTTTTTCCAAAACCCTTCTTCTCTAACCAAGCTTTCTCTCTAATCTCTGTGTTTCTCTCTTGAAGTTCTACTATCTAGCCTTAGGGAAAAATAAGAAGCGTAGAAAAAATAACTGACCTCCCTCAACCGACATACTCATCAGTTTTAAAATAAAAGATGTCAGTTGAAAAAACCAAAGGCCACAAGGCCTTGTTTGGCTAACCAAAAATTTTCCCAAACTAAATTATTTAAATAATCTTATATTATACAGTTTCATGTCACACCTTTTGTAACGACCCCAAAATTTATACAATTTAATTCTCGACTTCGGTCCTTAATAATACATTCAACCTCTAATTTTACATCATTAAACGATAATACAACCATTGAAATTTGCGAAATAATTAAAATTTTCTATTACAAACTATCATCATTCCCAAAACCTTCAACCTTTACATCTAAATACTACAATACTTTACATAGTAAAACATTATTACAATTCAACATTTATACATTGTTCGGAACCTTAAACATAGTTCAAATAATAATAACTCAGTCAAAGTATATAATTCTTCAAGTATCACATCTGATTCATATCTTTCAAGTAGCACATACTTTACCTTAAATCTTTAATCTGCAAAAGTGGTTATTTGCAAGGTTGAGCTCAACAGCCCAACAAAATCTAACAGTTTTCATGTATCACATATCACATAATAACATGCTCAACATATAACATACATGCTACAGTTCATATAACAGGTATAAAGATTGAGTCCTTACTCAATCAGCATGCTTTAATCAATCAATATAGTTATAAATTGACTTTAACATTTCATACTTTCAACATATATATAACACATCATGTTCTTTGCAATAAAGATTTAAAACTATTAATCATCAAGTTCACATAACAAATTGGAACTGAAAGACTTGCCTTGATCGTTGTTTACCAATAACAGTTTAACAACTTACAGTTATCTATACTTCATGTGCCCTACACAATTATATAATCATTCACATCAACTATTAGTCACATAGCAATACATAGTAGTTGTAATGTAAACTTTAATCTACATCCTATAACTCTTCCTATTAATCAATACACAATGTTCAATTTGATTATGTTAACTTTAGACTTGTAACTCACTATATTTCTTCTTAGTCAAACTCGAAGTTCATTCAAGTGCTTAAGTCTTGCTAAGACTACTTATTGGTTTTATATTAAATCTATTACATATCTTATAATATTCATTTCAATTGAATGGAAACACTTTTTAAGTTCATTAACACTTGGCACGACGTTTTGACGTTCATTCGTCACACGCTCGATTCGTTCCATCATGTGTGCTTAGTATGCTTATACAACTTATCTAATACATCATTTATTAATGTTAAGAATCATTATATTTACTAATATTCATGTTTTATAATTTAGGACAACATCTTTTATCGTCAGGAGCACTACATTTGCATATGTTCATTCCCGACGCCCTCTAATTGCCTCTTAATACATATCAATCCCATAAATAACCATTTTGACCCCTGTTCCCGACCTCAAATTGAAAAACTTAAAGATTGAAAGGTGTAGGTCTATTAGTCCCCGTTTCGGATCATCTTAAATCACCTCAATCGGAGTTCATATGAAAAAGTTATGGTCGTTTTACTATAGGAGGTCAAAACTGCCCGACCCAGACTAGTGTTCCATCGCTGGGGCGCGAGAACTATGTCAGGCATTGGCACTGAGGAGCGAATTTTAGCGCTAGGGCATGAATTTCAGTGTTGGGGCACGAAGTTCTGTGCTATTTTTGGCGCTGAGGCGCGAAAATCACAGTTAGGGCGCAGATTTTGGTGCTGGGGCGCCAAAACTTACAGAACCCAACTACGAAGAATAGAATAACTAAATTCTAGACGTAAAACTTATATAGATTACTCATAAATATTTACTTATCATACATATACCAATTTTAAGCAATTAAACAATAATTTAATTCCTTGAAACCATAGTTTAAAGCCCAACTCCATTATTGACGTTGTTTTACAAGGTTTAACACTGTAAACCACAATTATCCAACGAATTCATTCCTTTGAACTACGTTCTCATTAAGTTCTTACCTAATTAGCATACATAAGGTTCAATTTCATAATTAACATATACTAATTTTGTTATCCTACATAACATGTTCATGTACATGTAATCACTATAAAACCAATTTCTTTCTTGCATACGTAGTTTAGCACACACACACACACACACACACACACACACACACACACACACACACACACACACACATATATATATATATATATATATATATGCTAGTTATAACAATTACCATTACAAATACGCATAATTTCATAATCAATTATAAAAACATGGTTTACAGAAAAATTTGAAAAAACTTTATATTACAATCAAGAATACATAGAACGTAAAACGTATATAATGTTATGATTATGGAAAATACCTCTTGTTGCTTTGAAAATCCTTCCGCTGAGAATCACTTGAACACTCAAAACTTGCTTTGAAATCCCAGTCTTTTCTCTCTCAAACTCTCTCAAATTCTTTTATCTGTAATCTTTGTTCTCTTTTCTCTTAAGCCAATATCAGACCCAAAACTCTTTTACGTGAAATAAAACAAAGGCAACGCACGTATTTTCAAAACGTCTAAAACCGACGTCATACTAATGACCTTATTAAATCAGCGGTTACCAAAAATTATTATATATTATTTATATTTTATTTATTTAGTTTATTATAATTCAAAATTCAAAATAAAACCAAAAGCCATAAGGCTCCGTTTGGCAAAACTCTTTAAAAATTAAAGACTTAATATATTTAAGCCTTATTTGGCAAAATTAAATTAAACTCCTTTAATTTATTTTAATAACTCCTTTATAATATAGTTATTTATCACACTTTATTTAATTAAGTTTTCATACTTAATTTAATTAATTCTAATAATAATTTATTGAATAAATCATTTAATTATTATAAACACTCTAACTTAATTATTAAATTAAATTAGAATATTATCTCATAACAATTAATTTTCTTAACCCATTAATTATTTATTAAACAAATAATTAACCAAATCAAATCAAATTAAACAAATATTTATTCAACAACAAATAAATATTTATTCAACAATAAACACATCCATTAAATATTTATATAATTCAATAAATATTTATAATTACAATTAAAATTCTGGATTGTTACATTAATCATATCGCAATAAGAATTTCAATTATTAAATTCTTATTTTAATAACTTATTAAAAATTCAGGTTGTCACATCATTTCCTCCTTATAAGGATTCTGTCCTCGGAATCAACGAAACCTCCCTTACTCGATTTTTACCAAATCTCTTTTCAAAAATTTATCGTTGAATATCTTCAACACATTACCTTAATATAGATTTTATATTTCCTACTACATTCATTACTTCAACAAATTCTAGGTTTTATTTCATAACTTTCACTTGAACTCAATTATATTTTGAGTATTATATATACTCTTTAACTCATTCATTTCCTTTGCTAAGGATCGTTATCATAAATACTCGGGATATTACATTCACTCATTCTACATAAGTACTCGGGATATTACATTCACCCATTCTTCTAAGAATTTCGTCCTCGAAATTTTATCTATTAATCTTTATTCATTCAATTTATAAAAATAGATTTTATGTAAATACTTTATTCATTCATTGGGTTTTATAACCACTTCTTTCTATAAAGATCTTTCTACAATTATAAAAATTTTCTATTAAAAATTTTACATTATTCTTTGATAACTCATCTCCTTCTCAAAAAAATTTCTTTTCTCACTTATTCAATATATTCATAATTCAGTGTCGCATTCTACGACTAACTTCTTTCTAAGGAATATTATCCTTACCACATTCACCTTTTAGAATTACAAGAATCTTCCTCAATTGCTCAATAATTATGAAAGCGATACGAATAACAGGAATTTAAAAGATTCCAAATCATGCTGAGGGTCATAAGACCTTGAACTATGTCCACGGTTATAAGTACTCTTTCAACTTAAACCTTAACAGTTATTAGACTATAGGGACACCCGTACTTAGGGTGTTAAGCCCTTCGTACGATGTATTGTGCACAAACATTTAAACGATATGCGTATGTCCATTGTTATAAGTAATCTTTCAACTTAAACTTTAACAGTAATAAGACTATAGGGACTCCTCGTACTTAGGGTGATCAACCCTTCGTACAATGTATTGTGCACACACATCTAAACGCCTCCGCGTAATCCCCTATAAAAAGGTTGTTCATCTCAGCTTTTCAACATCTGAATCCGCACCAAAACAATTTGGTTTGGCATAACTTTCCAAGAAACACTTGAATTTCATGAACATCTTTCAATAATCGTCTAGCTGAATCAAATAGCATAGACTTCTACAACAATTCGAACATCAATCGAAATATATATATATATATATATATATATATATATATTCTCATATCTTAAAGAAATCTCAAAAATCCTTTTTATGACGTCATGATACCGCACTGTATTTATAGTCCGTTTGAGGATTCCGTCATTTGGTGATTTTATCATACTACATCATACTATAGTGGGCTGACGATCCTTAGATCACATCCAACACTAAGTAATATTGCATTGATGGCTCCATCGTTTTTTTTTCATCTCTGCACCAGGTTCTATGACACATTGATGATATAAAAAATACATTTTGATATATTTCAAATTATTTTTGTATAGCCAAAGTAATTAGCATAGACATATGAATAACGGTATTGTTTTTAAAACTCATTGGTTTCATCATTTGATCCAATATTTTTCAAGAAAAAAGAAGTGCAAACATCAGCACGAAGTCAATAAATTTCGAAAGTCTAGCATAGCTAGTAGATTTAGAATAATATTCTTGTGTTTCAACTTACCATCTTCCTCTACCCCCAGTATAGTTCATCAAACTTACCGCACATTGGAAATTTAGGAACTTGCCACAATAATATGAGTTTAAGAACTTATCCTAGTCAGACCATAGGCGTCCATTCGCTGAGGGGTTCAAAATATACCATATTATTATGAGTCACGAACTTACCATATGCATTAGTTTTAAGAACCGCACCTAATCCTAATAATATCTGACTAATCTTAATAGTTTCTAACTATCAAATATACATATGAGAAAAGAATCACCTTTTCACCACACATACATTGATAACGCAACACCGACATTTCAATGGTTATCAATGTAATAAACTGAGTGCACGAACAAAACCCTCGCCCATACAAAGGTTTGTACAACTCAGCCATCACATGAGTTCTCAATTGAAATCCCACCTAACTCTATCTTGCTCATAACTTGCTCTTTGCTCGATACGAATTCCTCGTATCCCACTATCTATAACTCCTCATGAGTTTATCTCATATTATATCATAGTTCAATATCTTCATAGCATCAAGCTATACTCATTCAAACATTACAGACCATCTTTCTTTTATAACTTAAATAGATCACGTCGTGATCTTATTCTATAATCATCTCCCTTAAAATTATTTTCTTAACTCGTGATCGTTTTGTTTTACAATCCTCTTTCTTTTCCTTTTTCATCATTTACGACATTATTCGTTATGTTGGCTATTGGAGTTAGGAAACTCCCATTTCTTATCTTTATATCTCTCCAAGATTCTTCTTTTAATCTTCTTATTTATATAACAATTCTTCCCTTAAGAATTTCTAACTTCATTTACATAGCTCAATATTTCATTCGAGTTGCACAATTTCATCACACGTATCCATTTGCTACACTTGGTACACATCGAGTCTCTAACAGTTTCAATATGGTATGCTGAGTGGTTTCCCACAAACAACCAACAAACTAGGTTCCGACTTGCTAGTTCGTATATACCTCCGCTTTATGAAGGAATCGTTTAGCCCAGATACCATACATCAACTACTAAAGAGTACAATTGCACCATACTTAAATATAACTCTCTATTCTTAACTTCTTTATCACTCTCTTTTTATAGACATTGTCTATTTATTATCACCTTACATCCTTATTATTAGAGTTGGGTAACCCCACATTCATATTCCTTATAACTCTCCGAGATTCTTCTTTGAATCCTTTCACGCAAGTTTTAAAAAAAATTTCTTAAATTACTCCTTATTGTTCAAACTCTATCTGAGTTTATTCTTTCATTATCTTCACCTCTCTTCTTTAAGGTTATAGCCTAAGGTACCCCTACCTAAGGTTTATAACCTACAGCTTTGATACCAACTGTAACAACCCCAAAATTCATATAATTTAATTCTCGACTTCGGTCGTTAATAATACATTCAACCACTAATTTTACATTATTAAACGATAATACAACCATTAAAATTTGCGGAATAATTAAAATTTTCTATTATAAACTATCTTCGTTCCCAAAACCTTTAACCTTTACATCTAAATATCTCAGAGCCATTTTAATACTACAATAGTTTACATCGCAAAACGTTATTATAATTCAACATTTATACATTGTTCGGAACCTTAAACATGGTTTAAATAATCTTTCAACATATATATAATACATCATGCTCTTTATAATAAAGATTTAAAATAGTTAATCATCAAGTTCACATAACAATTAGGAACTGAAAGACTTGCCTTGATCGTTGTTTACCAATAATAGTTTAACAGCTTACAGTTATCTATACTTCACGTGCCCTACACAATTATATAATCATTCACATCAACTATTAGTCACATAGCAATACATAGTAGTTGTAATGTAAACTTTAATCTACATCCTATAACTCTTCCTATTAATCAATACACAATGTTCAATTTGATTATGTTAACTTTAGACTTGTAACTCACTATATTTCTTCTTAGTCAAACTCGAAGTTCATTCAAGTGCTTAAGTCTTGCTAAGACTACTTATTGGTTTTATATTAAATCCATTCCATATCTTATAATATTCATTTCAACTGAATGGAAACACTTTTTAAGTTCATTAACACTTGGCACGACGTTTTGACGTTCATTCGTCACACGCTCGATTCGTTCCATCATGTGTGCTTAGTATGCTTATACAACATATCTAATACATCATTTATTAATGTTAAGAATCATTATATTTACTAATATTCATGTTTTATAACTTAGGACAACATCTTTTATCGTTAGGAGCACTACATTTGCATATGTGCATTCCCGACGCCCTCTAATTGCCTCTTAATACATATCAGTCCCACAAATGACCATTTTGACCCCTATTCTCGACCTCAAATTGAAAAACTTAAAGACCAAAAGATGTAGGTCTATTCGTCCTCGTTCTGGATCATCTTTAATCACCTCAATCGGAGTTTGTATGAAAAAGTTATGGTCGTTTTACTATAGGAGGTCAAAACTGCCCGACACAGACTAGTGTTCCAGCGCTGGGACGCGAGAACTATGTCAGGCATTGGCGCTGGGGCACGAATTTCAGTGTTGGGGCACGAATTTCAGCGCTGGGGCGCGAAGTTCTGGGCTATTTTTAGCGCTGAGGCGCAAAAATCACAACTGGGGCGCAAATTTTGGCGCTTGGGCGCCAAAACTTACAGAACCCAACTACGAAGAACAGAATAACTAAATTCTGGACGTAAAACTTATATAGATTACTCATAAACATTTACTTATCATACATATACCAATTTAAAGCAATTAAACAATAATTTAAATCCTTGAAACCATAGTTTAAAGCCCAACTCCATTGTTGACGTTGTTTTACAAGGTTTAACACTGTAAACCACAATTATCCAACAAATTCATTCCTTTGAACTACGTTCTCATTAAGTTCTTACCTAATTAACATACATAAGGTTCAATTTCACAATTAGCATAAACTAATTTTGTTATCCTACATAACATGTTCATGTTCATGTACATGTAAAACCAATTTCTTTCTTGCATACGTAGTTTAGCATACAATCACACACACACACACACACACACACACACACACACACACACACACACACACACACACACACACATATATATATATATATATATATATATATATATGCTAGTTATAACAATTACCATTACAAATATGTATAATTTCATAATCAATTGTAAAAACATGGTTTACAGAAAATTTTGTAAAAACTTTATATTACAATCAAGAATACATAGAACGTAAATCGTATATAATGCTATGATTATGGAAAATACCTCTTGTTGCTTTGAAAATCCTTTCACTGAGAATCACTTGAACACTCAGAACTTTCTTTGAAATCCCAGCATTTTCTCTCTCAAACTCTCTCAAATTCTTTTCTCTGTAATCTTTGTTCTCTTTTCTCTTAAGCCAATATCAGACCCAAAACTCTTTTACGTGAAATAAAACAAAGGCAACGCACGTATTTTCAAAACGTCTAAAACCGACGTCTTACTAATGACATTATTAAATCAGCGGTTACCAAAAATTATTATATATTATTTATATTTTATTTATTTAGTTTATTATAATTCAAAATTCAAAATAAAACCAAAAGCCATAAGGCTCCGTTTGGCAAAACTCTTTAAAAATTAAAGACTTAATATATTTAAGCCTTATTTGGCAAAACTAAATTAAACTCCTTTAATTTATTTTAATAACTCCTTTATAATATAGTTATTTATCACACTTTATTTAATTAAGTTTTCATACTTAGTTTAATTAATTCTAATAACAATTTATTGAATAAATCATTTAATCATTATAAACTCTCTAACTTAATTATTAAATTAAATTAGAATATTATCTCATACAATTAATTTCCTTAACCCATTAATTATTTATTAAACAAATAATTAACCAAATCAAATCAAATCAAATTAAACAAATATTTATTCAATAACAAACAAATATTTATTCAACAATAAATACATCAATTAAATATTTATATAATTCAATAAATATTTATAATTACAATTAAAATTCTAGATTGTTACATTAATCACATCGCAATAAGAATTTTAATTATTAAATTCTTATTTTAATAACTTATGAAAAATTCGGGTTGTCACACCTTTAGTTAATTAAATAACTTTAGCTCAATTAATTTTAATAACTTGTAATGGTAATTAAAATAATTTCTATTATTATTATATTTATGACTAATAGATAATTGTATATCTAATTTAATAAATAAATTAGACACATCACTTTATTTAATTTATTTATTTCTTTTAATATTAAACAAATCATTTAATTTAATTATTTTCTTAAATATTAAGCAATTGATTTAATTTAATTATTTCCTTAAATTAAATCCTTCAAATAAAATTTTCATTACTCAATTTAATTAACATTAATCAATTTAGTTACTAAATTAATTCTCCACAATTCATCAATTATTTATTTTCTCAATAAATAAATTAATTAAAATATTTATTTAATTCAATAAATATTTAAAATTAATTACTAAATTCATTTAATTTCTTCAATAGTTAACTTAACTATTAAACCTCACTTTCCCAATATATGAATATATATTTCTCTTCACACCCGATCATATATTTCAACATATATAGCATGTGACGCCCCCAAAATAGGTATACAACACCCATTCTGAGTCGCCAAATACATGGTACAGAAAGCAAACTACAACTTCAATAATACAATTGTCGTGCAAAATACGACAACACATACTGTGAGTTTAAATACAAATATTGTCTTCTGGACAATATCCACACTAAAATAAATCCTTATTACAATTATTTAAACACTATTTTACAGAAATAGTGAGGACTGCTAAAATATCTTTCTAGAACCATCACTCCATACCCCGACTAGATCCTGCTATGTTCTCACCTCCTGAGAAGAAAAATGGAACAAAAAGGAAAAGGGTGAGCTCAACTAGCCCAGTAAAGAATATTATGACTAAGATAATATACAACAAATTATCGTTAGTCTTCAACAGTGAAAAATCTGATAGAATATAATCGACAACAAGTTTTAGATCAATAACTGCAGCAGAAACAACAAACCATTAGAAGAGTCAAGTAGAGAAAGAATTCTACTATCTTCTAAGATTTAAAAGTCCATCATCAATATTTTATCCCTGTAACATCAATTAATAATCATCTTTATCCAAATATTCATCTTTGCACTACAGGCCAAAGATATTCATTTGTATCACCTGTCAGTCATGTTCATCTCAACACCTGTTCATCTTTGCACTACAGGCCAAAGATATTCATCAAGTAATCATACATCTTTGCACTACAGACCAAAGATATTCAGTAATATCCTCATTTAGGACTGAGGATGATGAAAAATATTTTAAAGGAAACGAATCCAGTGAGACAGAAGGACAAATATTAGGGATTCGTATAACAGTTTATCCAAGATCAATAATACTTCATAATAATCAATTGTGAAGCAGAATTCAAAAATAAAGATCAAAACATGGATACAATCAAAGATAGTAACCATAATAGACATCTTGGACAAAAAGGAAAAAATTTATTTTTCGGTGAATAGTACCGTATTCGTGAATAGTACCGTATACGTGAATAGTGCCGTATACGTGAATAGTAACCCCGACACAAAAAGTTCTAAATTTGATAAAAACTCATATCAATATTTCAGCATAATGATATTGAAGAAAATAATATCATTAAGAAGAAAATAATATCCCTTACCTCAAAATATCAGTACTTCTGGTCGGAATACCGGTATAAGGCTGAAAGAAACTTGCTATGATGAATAGAAACTCTCAAAGTATCTAAATACTCACAAAATACACTCAATAATCTAGAGAGAGAAAGAGAGAAAACTTGTTTCTGGTGTGATTTTCAATTCTAACTTAGCCCTCTATTTATAGGAAAATGTTAGCACGCCGAAGCAGACTTAACATGCAACCTGATGGCTTTACCTGCTACTATTCCCACCCACCACATTTGAATAAAAATCTCAGCACATTTCTTCACCAACCAAGAGTGGGGCCCACCAATTCTAAAATTTTCCACCAAAATGATTAACTCCAAAAATTCAACAATTTCTGAACCAGTCATCTCGTAAAATTCATAATAAATCATACGTTCATTTTTAACGATTCAAAATTTATGGACATATACTCAACTTATATATGTATAACATATCCAAAAATTACCACGATCCAACGGTCGGATTAAAAATTATAACACCCGCAATATTTCTCAAAAACCCTGATTTGATTTTTAATACCTCCATTCCGATAAAAATATTGATAAAACACCTCAACATTAACTCCTTCATTTTTAACCACAATAAATATATTCAACATTTATATCCACATAAAATAAATATTTCCTTATCATATGAATCAATAATTAATTATTCACAAATAATATTACAGAATCACATTTATGACAACCAGGCCGTTCACAAGAAAGAGGGGGCTTTCCAATAAGAATTTCTCCTTACTGGCGCGTAATTAGATGACCAAACCTCTCCTTAGACAGAACTTTCTAGACATTGCCAATAATGTTATCTAATAATATTATTCAAATAATATGAATTATTGATCTGATAAAGAAAAATACTGTGCAGTGACAATTATTGAAACAACAATAATATAAAATACCAATGCAGCAATTATTGAATCAATAAAATATTGAACAGTAACTACTGTAACAATTATTGAGTAGTGTCTTCCTTCGTAAGAATCAATAATTGGTGTAATACCGTGTGCTACTGTATTTTAACTACCGGGTATTCCAACAGTATTAACGGTAACAACTACGCCGTTATTTATAAATAACTTATACTTGTCGTTTTCTTCATCCAATCGCTTTTCGTTATGGGGCCCACACAAGGCTGCGCCGTCGTACGAATATTCCCCGACAGCAAGAATATTCAACGACCAAACGAATATTCCCTGACAAAATGAATATTTTATAACCACGTGCTTATTTTGCAAAATTTGTATATTTCACCCATAACCAAAGTATTATATCAAATTATCCCCTTATTATTCACAATAATATTTAGAGAAAATTTGATTTTATTCATTAATAAGTTGGGGTCTTACATAGCACGTATATATACATACTCAAACTCAAAACATCTCATAATAAGAATTTTAATTATTTAATTCTTATTTTAATAATTTATTAAAATTCAGGTTATCACATCCTTCCCCCCTTACAAGGATTCTGTCCCAAGAATCACAACTCAAACAATTCATTTGTCACATTCTTCTCTCCTTATAAGGATTCCGTCCTCGGAATCACCAAAACCCTACTTTACTTAGGTTTTCCCCAAATCTCTTTTTAAAATTTATCATCGAATATTTTCAACATATTACCTTAATATAAGTTTAATATTTCCTACTACATTCATTTCTTCAACAAATTCTATGTTTTATTTCATAACCTTTACTTAGACTCAATTATATTTGAGTATTACATATTCTTTAACTCATTCATTTCCTTTTCTAAGGATCATTATCATAAACACTTGGGATATTACATTCACCCATTCTTCTAAGAATTTCGTCCTCGAAATTTTATTTATTAATCTTCATTCATTCAATCTATCAAAATAGATTTTACGTTAATACTTTATTCATTCATTGGGTCCTAGCTATAACCACTTTCTTTCCACAAAAAATTTTCTACAATTATTAACTTTTCTATTAAAAGTTTTACATTATTCTTTGAGAACTCATCTCCTTCTCATTTCAAAATTTCTTTCTTCACTTATTCAATATATTCATCATTCAGTGTCGCATTCTACGACTTACTTCTTTCTAAGAAATATCATCCTTACCACATTCACCTTTTAGAATAGCAAGAATCTTCCACAATTGCTCAATAATTGGAAAGCGATATGGATAATAAGAAATTTAAAAGATTCCAAATCATGCTGAGGGGTCACAAGACCGTGAACTCTATTATCGGTTTACTAGTGCTTCAACTCAATCCTTCACACTACAAACCAGAGTGTTTATCAATCACAAAGACTGAAAACACCCTCCACACGTACACTAGGTGGCCAGCCTATTGTACCACTACGTTGGGCCGTAACGTAGTATATTGTAACGACTATATGCGTTGCGCTCGGAACCATTGTCCCTAAAAACATGTCCCCTTATAGGGTTTTCACCTCAGCTTTTCAACATCTGAATCCGCACCAAAATAATTTGGTTTGGCATAACTTTTCAATAAATGCTTGAATTTCATGAACATCTTTTAATAATCGTCTAGCTGAATCAAATAGCATAGACTTCTACAATAATTCGAACATCAATCGAAATATATATATATATATATATATATATATATATATATATATATATCTCATATCTTAAAGAAATCTCAAAAATCTTTCTATGACGTCATGATTCCGCACTGTATTTACAGTCCGTTTGAGGATTCCTTCATTTAGTGATTTTATCATACTACATCATACTATAGTAGGTTAACGATCCTTAGATCACATCCAACACTAAGTAATATTGCATTGATGACTCCATCATTTTTATCATCTCTGCACTAGGTTCCATGATACATTGATAATATATATATAAAAAAATACGTTTGGATATATTTCAAATCATTTTTGTCCAGCCGAATCAATTAGCATAGACATACGAATAACATTATTGTTTTTAAAACTCATTGGTTTCATCATTTGATCCAATGTTTTTCAAGAAAAATAGAAGTGCAACATCAGCACGAAGTCAATAAATTTCGAAAGTCTAGCATAGCTAGAAGATTTGAAATACTTGTGCTCCCACCATCAACTTCACTTTCTATAATGATCCATTACTTAATCAGTCTATCTATTCCTATCATCCTCAATACTCCATTAACACTTATCTATACCCCAGTTCATCAAACTTACCACACTTTGGAAGTTCAGGAACTTGCCACAATAATATGAGTTTAAGAACTTATCCTAGTCAGACCATAGGCGTCCATTCGCTGAGGGGTTCAAAATATACCATATTATTATGAGTCACGAACTTACCATATGCATTAGTTTTAAGAACTCGCACCTAACCCTAATAATATCTAACTAATCTTAATAGTTTCTAACTATCAAATATACACATGAGAAAAGAATCACCTTTTCACCACACATACATTGATAGCGCGACACCGACATTCTAATGATTATCAATGTGATAAACTGAGCGCAAGAATAAAACCCTCACCCATACAAAGGTTTGTACAACTCAGCCATCACATGAGTCTTCAATTAAAATCCAACATAACTCTATCTTACTCTTAACTTGCTCTTTACTTGATACGAATTTCTCGTATCACATCATCTATAACTCCTCGTGAGTTATCTCGTACTATTTCATAGTACACCATCTTCATAGCATTAAGATATAATTATTCAAACATTACAGACCATCTTCCTTTTATAAACTTAAACAGATCACGTCGTGATCTTATTCTATAATCATCTCCCTTTAAATTCTTTTCTTAACTCGTGATTGTTTTGTTTTACGATCCTCTTTCTTTCTTTTTCCATCATTTACGACATTATTCGTTATCTTGGCTATTGGAGTTAGGGAACTCCTAATTCTTATCTACATATCTTTTCAAGATCCTTCTTTGAATCTTCTTGTTTATATAACAATTCTTGCTTTAAGAATTTCCAACTTCATTTATATCGTTCAACATTTTATTCAAGTTCTACATTTTCATCATACGTATCCATTTCTATACTTGGTACACACCGAGTGTCTAACAGTTTCAATATGGTACGCTGAGTGGTTTTCCACAAACAACCAACAAACTAGGTTCCGAGTTGCTAGTTCGTATATACCTCCGCTCTATGAAGGAATCGTTTAGCCCAGATACCATACATCAACTACTAAAGAGTACAATTGCACCATACTTAAATATAACTCTATATTCTTAACTTCTTTATCACTCTCTTTTTATAGACATTGTCTATTTATTATCACCTTACATCCTTATTATTGGAGTTGGATAACCCCACATTCATATTCCTTATAACTCTGCGAGATTCTTCTTTGAATCCTTTCACGCATGTTTTAATCCCATCTTTATAAATTTCTTAAATTACTTTTTATTGTTCAAACTTTATTTGAGCTTAACCTTTCATTATCTTCACCTTCCTTCTCTAAGGCTATAGCCTAAGGTACTCCTACCTAAGGTTTATAACCTACAGCTTTGATACCAACTGTAACGACCCCAAAATTTATACAATTTAATTCTCGATTTCAGTCGTTAATAATACTTTTAACCTCTACTTTTACATCATTAAATGATAATACAACCATTGAAAATTTGCGGAACAATTAAAATTTTCTATTACAAACTATTCTCGTTTTCAAAACCTTCAACCTTTACATCTAAATATCTCAGAATCAATTTAATACTACAATAGTTTACATCGCGAAACGATATTACAATTCAACATTAATACATCATTCGGAACCTTAAACATGGTTCAAATAATAATAACGCAACCAAAGTGTATAAATCCTCAAGAACCACGTCAGATTCATATCTTTCAAGTAACACATAACTTTACCTTGAAATCTTGACCTGCAAAAATGGTTATTTGCTAGGTTGAGCTCGACAGCCAAGAAAAATCTAACAATTTTCATGCATCACATAACACATAATAACATGCTCAACATATATTTCTTAAACATTGGACTAACATAACATACATGCTACAGTTCATATAACAAGTATAAAGATTGCGTTCCTTACTCAATCAGCATGATTTACTTAATTAACGTAGTCATAAATTGACTTTGACGTTTCATGCTTTCAACATAAATATAACACATCATGTTATTTGCAATAAAGACTTAAAACAATTGATCATCAAGTTCACATAGGAAATACGAACTGAAAGACTTGCCTTGATCGTTGTTTACCAACAATAGTTTAATAGCTTACAACTATCTACACTCCACGTGCCCTACACAATTATATAATCATTCACATTAACTATTAGTCACATAGCAACGCATAGTAGTTGTAATATAAACTTTACTCTACATCTCATTACCCTTCCTATCATAAATACACAACGTTCAATTGGATTATGTTAACTTTTGACATATATCTCACTATATTTCATACTCGAAGTTCATTCAAGTGTTAAAGTATTGCTAGGAATCATTATTGGTTTTATATTAAACCCATTTCGTATCTTATAATATTCATTTCATTTGACTTAAAATACTTTTTACATTCATTAACACTTGGCACGACGTTTTGACGTTCATTCGTCACACGCCCGATTTGTCTTTCTTGTGTATCCTTATAAAACTTATCTAATACATCATTTATCAATGTTACGTATCATTATATTTACTAATATTCATGTTTTATAACTTAGAACAATATCTTTTATCGTCAGAAGCACTAAACTTGCATGCGTGCATGCCTGACGCCCTCCGATTGCCTCCTAAAACACAACAGTCCTAAAGATGACCATTTTAAACCCATGTTCTCGACCTCAAATTGAAAAACTTAAAGAATGAAAGTTGTAGGTCTATTCGTCCTCGTTCCGGATCATCTTGAATCACCTCAATCGGAGTTCGTATAAAAACGTTATGGCCGTTTTACCAAACTAGGTCAAAATAGTCACACCTTGCACACTATGGGTGCGGCCGCGCCCAACTCCTTCATGGTTTCAGAGCGTTCGCGCGACTTGGAAGCATCCAGCTGTGCACCCGCGCTCCTGGGACGTGCGCCCGCGCTCCTGGGACATGCGGCCGCACTCCTGGGACGCGCAGCCGCGCTTGGCTACGCCTAGATTACAGTGTTTTGCGATTTTTGACCCTTTTCTCCTACTAATCTTCATAACTTAAGTTATACACATTCAAATTAGTCCGTTTTTGATTCTATGGATTTGTAATTCATAGAACTACAACATACTAGAATTCTAAAAATTTATAAAAACATTAACCAGTCTAAAATTTGACCCAAAACACATGTTCATACTCTATTTTCATGTTTTAAACATGTTTAGCGAATTCATTCACTACGAATTCGTTTTACATCCGTTTTTGTTCATTTCAACTGGGTTGTTTTCGTTTCTTCACATACTAACATAATCCAACACCAATTTACAAATTATAATACCTATTGATCATAAAATTTTGTACTTTCAAAAGCTAATTTTCATGGAAAAACACTGTTATAAGAATTCTTTCTACTACAACCCAATTTCATGTTTTTAATCATCAAATAACACCTACATAGGATAGATAACAGATTATAAACCCTTTACAACACAATTACCAATTATTCCAAGAAATCATTCCCCCAATTTCTTCTCTTTTCCCACAAATTCAAGAATATCAATCATAATTTTCATGGATTCTCTTACTACAATCATGTATAAATATTAACCATATATGATGATTATCAATTTATAACTCATATATACAAGTATATATATCAATTCAATCTTAACTATAAGTTTTTAGGGAATAACCTCAAAGAAATCAAAACGTATAGGTTAGAAGAAATTTATACCTTAAACCCTTGATTGTATGCTAGCAAAATTGAGAGCAATCCTTTTCCCCAAAACCTTTCTTCTCTAACCAAGCTTTCTCTCTAATCTCTGTGGTTCTCTCTTGAAGTTCTACTATCTAGCCTTAGGGGAAAAATAAGAAGCGTAAAAAAAATAACTGACCTCCCTCAACCCACGTACTCATCAGTTTTAAAATAAAAGACGTCAGTTGAAAAAATCAAAGGCCGTAAGGCCTTGTTTGGCTAACCAAAAATTTCCCCAAACTAAATTATTTAAATAATCTTATATTATATAGTTTCATGTCACACCTTTAGTTAATTAAATAACTTCAGCTCAATTAATTTTAATAACTTGTAATGGTAATTAAAATAATTTCAATTATAATTATATTTATGAATAATAAATAATTGTATATCTAATTTAATAATTAAATTAGACACATCACTTTATTTAATTTATTTATTTTCTTTAATATTAAACAATTCATTTAATTTAATTATTTTCTTAAATATTAAGCAATTGATTTAATTTAATTATTTCCTTAAATTAAATCCTTCAAATATAATTTTCATTACTCAATTTAATTAACATTAATCAATTTAGTTACTAAATTAATTCTCCACAATTCATCAATTATTTATTTCCTCAATAAATAAATTAATTAAAATATTTATTTAATTCAATAAATATTTAAAATTAATTACTAAATTCATTTAATTCCTTCAATAGTTAACTTAACTATTAAACCTCACTTTCCCAATATATGAATATATATTTCTCTTCACACCCGATCATATATTTCAACATATATAGCACGTATATATACATACTCAAACTCAAAACATCTCATAATAAGAATTTTAATTATTAAATTCGTATTTTAATAATTTATAAAAATTCGGGTTGTCACAGCACATAACTTTACCTTGAATCTTTAACATGTAAAGGTGGTTATTTGCATGGTTGAGCTCGACAGCCCAGCAAAATCAAACAGTTTCATGCATCACATAGCACATGATAACATGTTCAACATACATCTCATAAACATTGGACTAATATAACATACATGTTGTAATTCGCATAACAAGTATAAAGGTTGAGTTCCTTACTCAATCAACATTCATTATGAAATTAACGTAGTCATAAATTGGCTTTAACACATCATGCTCTTTGCAATAAAGATTTAAAATAGTTCATCATCAAGTTCGCATAGCAAATAAGAACTGAAAGACTTGCCTTGATCATTGTTTACTAATAATAGTTTAATAGCTTACAGTTATCTGCACTTCACGTGCCCTACACAATTATATAATCATACACATCAACTATTAGTCACATAGGAACTCATAGTAGTTGTAATATAAACTTTACTCTACATCCCATAACCCTTCTTATTAATTAATACACAATGTTCAATTTGATTGTGTTAACTTTCGACTTATATTTCACTATATTTCATACTCAAAGTTCATTCAAGTGTTTAAGTCTTGCTAGGTATCATTATTGGTTTTATATTAACCCCATTTCATATCTTATAATATTCATTTCATTTGACTTAAAACACTTTTTACGTTCATTAACATTTGTTACGGCGTTTCGACGTTAATTCGTCACACGCCCGATTTGTCTCTCTTGTGTATGCTTATACAACTTATCTAATACATCATTTATTAATGTTAAGTATCATTATGTTTACTAACATTCATATTTTATAACTTAGAATAACATCTTTTATCGTCAAGAGCACTACACTTGCATACGTGCATGCCCGACGCCCTCCGATTGCCTCAAAAAACATAATAGTCCTAAATATGACCATTTTGATCCCTTTTCCCGACCTCAAATTGAAAATCTTAAAGAATAAAAGTTGTAGGTCTATTCGTCCTCGTTCCGTATTATCTTGAATAGCCTTAATCGGAGTTCGTATGAAAAGGTTATGACTATTTTACTAAAATAGGTTAAAATAGTCACGCCTGACACACTTTGGGCGCAGCTGCACCCAATTAAGCCTTAGGCACAATGCAGCTGCGTCCTATAGGGCAGCTACACCCTAAATGACTTAGGGCACAACACATTTGCACCCGTTAGCAGAAACGGGACTCTAAGTTCACTGTTCTTGCGATTTTTGAACCTTTTCTCCTTCTAATCTTCATAACTTGAGTTATACAGATCCAAATTAGTCCGTTTTTGATTCTATGGATTCATAATTCATAGAAATATAACATACTTGAATTATAACAATTTATAGAAATACTAGCTAGCCTAAATATTGACCCAAAACTTATATTCATACTAAACTTTCATGTTTTAACATGTTTAGCGAATTCATTCACTATGAATTCGTTTCTTAACCAAATTGATTCATTCAACTTGTGTTCTTTTTGTTTCTTATCATATTAACATATTATAGACTCAATTTACTATTTAGTTCACAAACGAACTACTAATTTGTGTACTTTCACAAGCCATATACATAACTATATACACTGTAAACGATTTTCTTTCTTTTTAAACTTAATTAGTACACGAAATCCTTTTCTAGATGCTAATTCTAACATCACAATTACACACAAACTCAATAATTCATTTTGTATAACTATAATTCATCAAACATGCAATTTACAGAAAATTTTGAAAGGAAGAACATGAACTATTTTTATAAACATACAATTCAAGGTTGAGAGGTTATACCTTCAATTTCTTGGAGATAATCCTTGATAAAACACAACGAATTGCTTTGGAATCACATAAATTCTCTCTCAAGTTTTCTCAAACTCTCTCAAACTTCTCTGTAAACTGTCTATTCTCTCTTCTTCTTAGGCTTAGGCCAAAATCCTTTTCACGTAACATAAAACCAACGCACAAAAATAAACTAAACCCAAACGTCTAAAACCGACATTTTATTAAATATAATAATGATATATCAGTTATAAAATTTAATATATTTTATTTATATTTTCATTTTATTTTTATTATTTATTATAATTCAAATTCAAAATTCAAAACCCATAAGGCTTCGTTTGGCAAAAATACTTTTAAAATAAAGACTTAATATTTTTAAGCATTGTTTGATAAATCAATTTAAGTTACTTTAATTTACTTCAATAAATCATATATACTATAGTTTATTGTCCCACATTATTTACTTGAATTTTTATATCCAATCTTAATTAAATAAACAAAACTAACTACCACAAAATTATAATTTTCATTATAATTTTACTTAATAAATTAGTATAACACTTTAATTACTACATTAAATTAAAATAACATTCTAGCAAACCATATAATCCTTAATAACTCTCTAATTTAATTATTAAGTTAAATTAGAGTATTATCTCATAAATTTAATTTATCACTCTTTTATCTTAATTAAGTTAATTTCTATAACTCATGAATTATTTACTTACTAATAAATAATCCAACAAATATATACTAAACAACAAACACATCAATTAAAAATATTTTTTAATTCAATAAATATTTGAAATTATAAATAAAATTCTGAATTGTTACATTCTTTCCTTTTTACAAGGATTTTGTCCCCAGAATCATAACTCAAACAATTCATTCGTCACATTCTTCCCTCCTTATAAGGATTCCGTCCTCGGAATCACCAAAACCCTATCTTACTCAGGTTTTCATCAAATCTCTTCGTTAAATAACTTCAACACATGACCTTAATATAGGTTTTATATTTTTTATTCCTCATAATATTTACTTAGACTTAACTATATTCTGAGTATTATTCATTCTTTAATCCATCCATTATCCTTTATTCAACTTATAAACACTCGAGATATCACATTCACCCTTTCTTCTAAGAATTTCGTTGTCGAAATTTTATTTATTAATCTCCATTCATTCAATCTATCAAAATAGATTTTACGTTAATACTTTATTCATTCATTGGGTTCTATAACCACTTTCTTTCCACAAAGATCTTTCTACAATTATTAACTTTTCTATTAAAATTTTTACATTATTCATTGATAACTCGTCTCCTTCTCATTTCAAAATTTTTTCTCTCACTTATTCAATATATTCATCAATCAGTGTCGCATTCTACGACTTACTTCTTTCTAAGGAATATCATTCTTACCACATTTTCCTTTTAGAATAACAAGAATATTCCACAATTGCTCAATAATTAGGAAGCAGTATGAATAACTCAGGTGTAGACACTCGAATTTTTTTTTCCTGTTACTAACTATGTAGGAGGGCAAAAACGTCTTTTTTCACATTTTAGAGGTAACCCTAGAGGACCACAACATCAATTCCAACCATGGAGATAGCCCCGGGATATCCAATTTCCAATCCTGGGAGGTCAAGCCAACCTCAGAGATAACCCTGAGGACATTCAGAGTCAACAACATGATAGCCTCAGAGATAACCCTGAGAAAAAACTGCTACAACCGCGCGAACACCGGAGATAACCCTGGGAGGGGCAAAATGGTCATTTTGCCAACTCAACTTCACTTCAAATCAAATACACTCATTTCAACTCATATTGCTTCAAAAGAAGTCCCACAACAACCATATCTTAACTTCGGAGCGCAAACTACGTAAAACAGCTCAACGGATTGCCTAACGGAAATTTGAAAATGCTATTTCGGTCATAGACCCTTCTTTCCAGAATCAAAAAAGGGCAAATCTTATGTCATTGTGTATCTCTCGGAAAGAGCTTTTCGGAATGGTTTGGCACACTTCCATCGAACTCTCGAATTGAAAGTTATGAAGGATCGACCGAATAGCGCGTTGTCCGAGTGTACGTACTTCGACACGACGGAACCTACATTGCCCTGGGCATCTCGGGCAGTTGCAGGTAGACCTGCGGCACCCACCTCTATATATAGAGGGCTTGGGGTGGCCTTATTTGCAAGAGAAATAACGAAGAAATCTTGTCTAATTTGCTTTGTGCACACTATAAACTAAGTGTTTTCTTATTTCAAACACTTTTGAGCTTATATTCTGTCATATTTTTACCGACGGGAGCCTAGTGTTCATCCATTTAAAGTTATTGAAATCTTCTTTTGCAGTTCACTGTAAGCCTTCTTACACATTTTAAAGCCTTTCTCTTCATCTTTGCACACACTATTCTTCACGTTGAGGGTCGTGTTGCGTGTGTATGCCCGAACTTCGGTCTGTGATTTTATTTCAGTTTATATATATATATATATACTAACATTATCAAGTTATGCCTCGATTGAGCCTGGACTTATGTCTAGAGCTGTGACAACCTGAATTTTCATAAGTTATTAAAATAAGAATTTAATAATTAAAATTCTTATTATGAGGTGTATATATTGTGAAATATGTGAATTGGTATGAAGAGAATTTAAATGTTAATTTAATATTTATTGAAATAAATAAATATTTTAATTGAATTATTTATTGAGATTGTGTGATTAATATGGAGTAATGTAATTAAGTGTATTATATTAATTAAATGATTATTTAATATTTAATTAATATGTAATGATTTTATGTTATAGTTCTAATTTAATTGAGATAATGTAGTGATGTGGTAATTGTTACATGAAGTTATAATTAGCGAGTAATTATAATGTGACAATTTTATGTGATTAATTGATATTAAACTTTTAATTAATTAAATTAATGTTAAGATTTAATTAATTAAATGATAACATTAAGAATATGTGTTAAAGGATCTATTAAAATAGTTAAAAGAGTTTTTAAAATCGTTTTTCCAAACAAGGTCTTACTTTTGTTTTAAACCTGTTTTACCCAAACAAGACCTTAACTATTAAAAACTGATTCTTAAAATAATATGGTTTTGCCAAACAAGCCTTAGGGCTTTTAAAATTCTAATTTTTGTAACTTATATATTAAATTGATAATTAGTATATGTAATTATATTGGGAGTTACATATTCTATAATTATATGTGTTATATGTATATTGTATATACACTAGGTTACATTAATTTTCTAAACCTAAGTTTAAACTAAGAACAAAGAGAAGAAGAGAGAATACAGAGAAGAAGAAGAGGAAGAAGAAGAAGAAGAAGAAGGGAAACCTTAAGAAAATAAAAGAAAAGCTTTCATCATCTCTATCTTTTCTCCTAATTCAAACTAGAAAGGTATCAAACTAACTCTTATACTAAATTAAGATGTTTTGTATTTAGTCTTTATAAAATTAGGTTTTCATGATTATGAATTTATATGTATATATGGTGTTCAGATGTTTTCATATGTGATTGTATGCCATGAAAGGATTTTCACAATACAATTGTTGTAAAACCAAGTTTTAAAATCATGTTCTTCTACGTTTTCATAGTTTTAGAGTTCTATGTAAAAATCTTTTGGTGAAACTTCAGAATTTTGATATGTGAATGGGATGTGTGTGTGTGTGTGTGTGTGTGTGTGTGTTTAATATTTTATGGAACTGAAATTTTTTCATAATACAATGTTTTGGGCGTGTTTTGAATACCTATACCAAAAAGTGGTGGTACAGTCTGCCTAGACTGTACATACATATTTTGTTATACGTACCCAAATCACACCCAAAACACTGTATTATGAAAAAAAATTCAGTTCCATAAAATATTAAACTGTTTTTTTAGTTGTTTTAAAAAAAAAATAAAAAAAAAAGCAAAAAAAAAAGTCCCTCATTTTAAGAAAGTAAGGGATCCCTTACCTGATTCTGACCATATATATATATATATATATATATATATATATATATATATATATATATGGAGAGTCTCTAAAGCGAACCTTAAAAAGCGAACCAAAGACGAACCGTCGTCTTTGGTGTCTATGGCGACGGTTCGATCCGTCGCCATAGCCATGTAGTCTTTGGCGACGGGTCGAACTGTCGCCATAGAAACCAAAGACGACGGTTCGTCTTTGGTTCGCTCTTTAAGGTTCTCTTTAGAGACGGACCGTATATATATATATATATATATATATATATATATATATATATATATATATATATATATATATATATCCACGTGATGATAATTCTCCCAATAAAATTATATTCTCATTGTTAGGATGAGATTATTTGGGTCTAGCTAATATGTAGTCCAATTTATTTAATGGACCGGATTCGGAGTTGGCCCATATATTTATTTGGACAGTGGGAGAATCCTTATTGAAGTAAGATTGTGTTTTCTTATTTGGTGGGATAAGGAGATCTAACTTGGGAAGGAAGTGATCAATCATAAGGTGATTCTGAAAAGGACTTCTACTCCTAATTGGATTCAGATGGACATGACATTTATAAACACAACAATAAGCAAGGGATGGAGGAGACACAGAACACAGTAGCATATGACACAAAATAAACACTTTGTACTCTCCATATTATTATAGTGGATTTCTCACTCTCTCCGTGATTTTTTTTCAATTGGGTTTTCACGTAAATTCTTATGTTCATATTTTATATCTCTTTATTTATGTTTATGTGAGTGTATTTCGTGGGTTTGATTTCACAACAATACAATCAATCGTTAGCGCGATTTTGGCCTACTGTTTTGATAATTTTGTCAGTCGTACAAAATTTGGCATTAACATTGGCGCCGTCTATGAAAATCAAAACACTTCTTCCTGTGTCAAATTAAAATCACCGAATTTAATTGGAGGGCTTACATATAAAACTAAGTTGCCTATCTCTTACCAATATATATATATATATATATATATATATATATATATATATATATATATATATATATCTGGTTTAGTATTTATGTGGTATCTATTGTATTGTTCATGCAAAAAAAATCCTTGAACTAATGATTAATTCTGTTTGCAATAGTATGACTGATGTTCAACTACAATTATTTTTACATGTGCTTTTATACATATGCAATATGTGTCCATTTAGTAAAAGTCTTGTTTCATTCAATGTAGGATTCACCTCTTATATCCACTGACGTTTAGTAACCCATGCATGCGCGTTTAATTATTATAATATAATTATAACAGCCTATGTGATATCTACATGCATATTCACCTCGAAAAGCAAAAAAAGGCATTACTCCCTCCGTTCTAAATTAATTGCTCAGTTTTGATTTTTTAAAGTCAAATTGACCATTTTTAAAACTAATATTTTTATTATTTTTGCTAAAATATAGGTGAAGAGATTATAACCAAAAGAAAGTATATAGTACAATTTATTACTAATCCCAATTTTTATAATTTTAGAAATATATTTATATATACTTAATTATTAATTCTAAAAATAGTCAATTTGACTTAAAAATGTTAAAACTGAGTAATTAATTTGGGACGGAGGGAGTATTATTTAAGGAGTAGTGTGTAGAACCGTGCTTCTTACTTTTATTTATGCAACACATCGAAAAAGTTAGAATAAAGAAAAATAATTGTGGTCATCCATGTACTTCTGTTACTTTGCACCTCCTCAATTTTATACGAGTAATGTTCGTTTTTGTTGCAAGTTGAAACAGATTCTGGAGTTGGGTAGTTAATCTACCATTATAATTTGGGACGTGGAAATAGGGGATCTTCTTCTCCACATACTAACTTGTGCTTCACCACCCAACTCATCTAGGCCAAACCAAAGTTCCTTGAGGCGTTTAATCCATCAACAGAGACACCATCAGATATGATCACCAGCCAATAATTTGAAGACTTTCAGTTTGTATAAAAGAGATTTAACTGTTACGTGTTGCTGCAGAGATTACAGTTGTGATTGGGCAGAGGTCGGAAGAGCTTCCTCTGGAGCAGTGCCAAACTTGAGCACGAAAGAGATTCTGATGATGATTTCCCGGAAGATGAAATTGATACACATGACAAAGTGAAAAGCTAAACTGGAAAGACCGAGCCTAAACTAAATCAAGTATGGTCGATTCGGGTTCGATGTGATCGATGATGAGAAGTTCAAAGGACGAGGTAAGAAGTTGAGGCCGTGATTACGAAAGAAATTGAGGAAAAATTGACAGAGCGACTAGAAAATATTGTTCAAGAAATGGAAAGTTTGGTTCGCTCATATGAGGAGAAATGGGGGAACCAATTGTGGGCAAGCCTGAGACGACAGAGTTTTTAGAGACAGTGGAAGCGGTGATTCGAGCAATTAAGGGGTCCTTTAAAGGGGAAAGACTATTGTGCATACACAAAGAGTTGCACCAAATTCTCCACATATAAACCTCAGTTCCGGCGGTGTTTTTTGATATGTTCTAGTTCGTGAAATCAAGCGGGTCATCGGGAAAGTGCAGAGCTTATATGGGGTGGAAAAGTTTAGAAGCAATTCTAGCGTAGACAACGAGATTAAGTTGATCCAGTTGAGTTGTGGGTCGATGATTGGTTTTGAAGTTAACAAGTTTGACCCGAAGAATTTGTTAGTTGGTTTTCTGGAACACATTCTGATGAATTTGAATGGATGGGCACGTTACATAATGCCACTAGGGTGCTATTAGGTGAAATTGATCAGACAACAAAAAAGGTTCTTACAACGCGTGAACATGTATAGAAGGGTGGATAAACAGGCATCCCGAAGGCCTATAACAAAGAAGGAGAGATGAAACAGGTTGAAGAAAGGGGCCCTGAATATATGGAGGAGAATCATCAGCTATCCCTTGGGATAGCTTCGGCACGTCAACTATTGTTGGAGGAGAAAATAGTTTTGGTTAGAATTTGTTCATCGTTATATTTCAGGTTTCTCCTCTTGTTTGGGTTAAATTGACTGGCGGGCAGGATTCACAAGCTAGATGTAAGTTTCAATGGTCTGAGTTGTTCACTTATAACACTTCGGGCAACAACAACTAACTATGGGCAACAACTCACTTCAGATAATTGCAGTATATTTTAGGTTACATTATATCAGCTTCATTCTGGCTTCGACTATCTACTTTGGTGTTTTTGGCGGTTCGGTTGGATCTGTTCATCCTAAAGATGGTGAACAGAGTCCTAATTCGTCCTAAAGATGGCGAACAGGATTGTTGGGAGGATTGGTGGATTATGTTCATCCTAAAGATGATGAACAGAACTTGTTTGTCCTAAAGATGGCGAACAGGATTGTTTGGAGGTGCGGTGGGATCTGTTCGACCCTATGATAGTGACCATGATCGTTTGGTGTTTGGTGGATATAAACATTCATTCATATTTTCATTCATTTGTTTATTCATTCATTCATATTTTCATTCATTTGTTTATTCATTCATTTATATTTTCATTCATTCATTCATTCATATATAACATAAACATTTATTTAGTTTTTCGGAACGAATATGTTCAGTTCCTCGGAATGAACTTCATAATTGGTGTTCGATTGGATGTTCAGTTCTTTGGAATGAAATTTATTGGTGTTCGGTGGGTTATTTATCTATCTTCGGTTGTAATAAGGTTGGCTCGATTATCTATATATTTGATTATGATAAGGTTGGTTCGGTAGTGATAAGGTTGGTTCAGTTGTGATAAGGTTGGTTCGGTTGTGATAATGTTGGCTCGATTATCTGTGTATTCGGTCGTGATAAGGTTGGTTCTTATATCTTCGGTTGGTATAAGATTAGTTCTTTATATCTTCAGTAGTGATAAGGTTGATTCGGTTGGTATAAGGTTGGTTCTTATATCTTCGGTTGCTATAAGGTTGGTTCTTATATCTTCGGTTGGTATAAAGTTGGTTCTTTATATCTTCAGTAGTGATCATAAGGTTGGTTCGGTTGGTATAAGGTTGGTTCTTATATCTTCGGTTGGTATAAGGTTGGTTCTTTATATCTTCGGTTGGTATAAGGTTGGTTCGGTTGGTTCTTATATCTTCGGTTGGTATAAGGTTGGTTCTTATATCTTCGGTTGGTATAAGGTTGGTTCTTTATATCTTAAGTAGTGATAAGGTTGGTTCGGTTGGTATAAGGTTGGTTCTTTATATCTTCGGTAGTGATAAGGGCAATTGTTTATCTTAGAAGTGAACAGGAGGAGTGAGGCGGCGATATTGGGAGCCAAAGATATTCGTTCGACGTATGGAGTTCGGGTGTGATAGTTCGTCTTAGGCAGATATGGACTTTCAGTTGGTATAAATTTGTATACTCTCTTATTTTAAGTTCCTTATAAATAAGAGACATGGGGCAATGTTAGGGGTGATTATTTGGATTTATTTGGATAGTGGGAGAGTCCTTATTAAAGTAAATTTGTGTTTTCTTATTTAGTGGGATAAGGAGATTTAATTTGGGAATGAATCTATCAGCTATTAATTGCAGTTATAAGGTGATTCTACAAAGGACTTCTATTTCTGATTGGATTCTGGTGGACATGACATCTATAAATACAGCAATAAGCAATGGTTTAGGAGATACAGAACACAATAGTATATGACACAAATAAACACTTTGTACTCTCCATATTATTATTTTTGATTTCTCTCTCTCTCTCCGTGGTTTTTTCCCAATTAAATTTCCACGTAAATTCTTGTGTTCATATTTTATATCTCTTTGTTTATATTTATGTGAGTGTATTTCGTGAGTTTAATTTCACAACAATACAATCAACCGTTAGCGCGATTTTGACCTGCTGTTTTGGTGATTTCGTCACGCGTACAAAATTTGGCGTTAACACTCACCACAATCAGGGACTTAACATACATTCTCAAGAATATTCATATAACCATCACGAAGTTTGAAATGAACACTTCTAAGGCCTTCAATTTTCTCTCTTTCTTCACTCCATTGATATAACCAAAATCTCGATCTTCCTTTAGAGTTTCAAAACAGTGTTTCTTCTTGCATATATAGACAGAAGCTGCAAAATCCAATGCCCATCCATCTTCATAATAACCACTCTTAGTCATCAAAACATCAATTTCTTCACCATCACTAAACAAATTAACATCTTCAATTTTTTCTTTTTCTTTCAATTTTTCTTGATACTTCATTAACCACTTCATGTCCTTCCTTAATGTTCTGCATTAGTATTGGACGCATGGATGACACCATGAATTTTTTTCTGGGGGCCAAGAAATAATATAGTAAAGTCATGAATAATTTATTGAACTTTGGGGGCATCGTCCCCGATCCAAATTTTGTAGATAATTTTATACTTATTGGTTGAAATAAGATTTTTTTTGTAGGATGTACATATGCATCTTTTATAGTACACATAAAAATTGAACAGAAATTGTAAAATTTAATACTCGTATAATGATAATCAAAAATTTAAAAGAATGATAAATTTATAAATTTACTTATATTTCAAATTAACTTAAATTATTAAAAATAATTCTTATATTTGGAATAGATATACATTCTTCTATTATATTATATATATATATATATATATATATATATATATATATATATATATATATATATATATAGGGGCCTAAAGTAAAAACATCAAATTTCATGGGCTTAAAAAAAATTCAAAATCTCATGGTAACCCACCCCCGAGCCCTATAATTCCTCCGTCCCTGATTGGACCCTTCTCTCCACAATAATAGCACTCTATGTCACTATAATCTCTTGACCTCAATCTTGATCATCCTTTACTATTATCACTTCATTGACTTCTCACTTGATTAAAACTCTCCACATCATTAACCCCATCAACTTGAGACAATTGAGACACTAACTTGTTAGAGGAATTTAGATGATCATGGAGATTCATCCCTTCATCCATCTTCAAAGAGTACACACAAATTTTTAAGTAGGTCTCGCTTTTCAGAGCGTCCATCTTCAAGCACAACATGTTTGTTAGCGACTTCGAAGTATAACTCTTCTCGAGCTTCTCCCCCAATTTTTTGAGATCATTCTCTTTCAACATATCATACTTTATCTTAGGTGCTAGCTAACGTCGAACGTATTATGCTTACTACCTTCTTGCGAATTGTTTGCCAATTCACTTCTTTCACCTCGACTTATTTTTTCTCCTCCAACGCTTGATCAAGACCTTGCAACTCCAAAAGATCTTGGATGCTACTTTGTTATAGTGTGAAATTTGTTTACCTATCAAATATTGGGAACCCAAATTCATCGTCATCATATTAAGCGAAATAATTCCTTCTACCTCAGATCAAATCAACCTAGCTCTTGATACCACTTGTTCGGAATTAAGTCAAGTCAAATGCTAATTTAAAAACACAATATTTAACATAGTTTGGTCTTCAACGACCTAATCCGTAACCAACTTTAATATATTAATCTCCACAGTACAACTTTTTACATGAAATAAAAGATGAAAAAATCCTCCCTCACACAACAACCCAAGACGTAATTACACCATTTCTCAACTCTCTAGGATGTTACTATCTCTTGATTGTGTTACCTCTCTCTAAACATAAGACTTTATTTATAGAGTACCCACAACTCCTCTTTTCCTAATATAATTAGGACACTATTATATAATAAATATACATACTACAAATAATACTACTTCCAAAATAATATTCTTACAAAAAAAAGAATCCTTCTCATAATAGGATTCAAAGAGTTACCTAACAAATTTTTTGTACATGTCCTGCCTTTAAATGTAATACTTAAAATATTTATAAGGCTAAAAAAGGTAATCGTATATGATTAGAGGTTAACTTTATGACCTAGACTATGTGTTATGGAGTTTAATGTGTGTATTGTATAAAAATTATATGTGGAAATAAAACTAGAAAACCACTATTCATCTATACAATATAACGTATTATAGCTACCTATTTATACGACGTATAAATATGAAAACACTATTTATTTATATAAAAAGTCAAAGTTGGAAAATATAAGTCAATGATTGTGGCTAACTAATTAAACTAGGAAAATAAACTAAGTTTGGATCAAACCAAATTGGAGAAACCAAATTAAACTGCGAATTAGACTAAAGTTCTTCATTCATGAACTGTTTATGAGATATATCTATGCTAATTGTATCAGCTAGATCAAGCATGTCTAAATTGTTAAATCAAATGTGTTTTAAAAGCTGTTCTTATTAAATTGATAAGGTAAGAACTCTTGGCTGAGAAAAGGACGAATTTGATTTAAAAATGACATCAATGCTAGTTTATTAAGTGTTTATGCATAAATCACGGGGTATGAAAGGCTGATCCCCTTAATTACCAAAACTTATTAAAATGTCCAGTTTAAATGCTGAGAACCTTGGCAAATGTTCATGGTTATTTCAAACCACTCAGTACCTGTTCAATTATTCGAATATTCAATTATTGAAACTCAATTCATGTTCTTTCATAATCGATTCTATTGTTGAACATTAAAAGCTAAATTCCTTTCTAATCATGATATACCTTTCTTGTATTTAAACTTGCTAAGCAAATTAGTTGCTTACCCTTACTATATCATGACATTTATTTCAGTCAAGCTTGAAGGATCGAATACGAAAGACAAAGGCAAGGTCCAAGAATAGTTTAGAATGAATGTTAATTATTATATTATATGATGGAATAATTTATGTAAACCTTTTGTAATATTAAAGGCATGTTTAAGTTTAGGTAAAAAAGACCTTGGAATTATGTTATGAAACTTTATTATAATGAACAATATATGCTTATTATTCCACAATAGTTTATAAAATGCTTATGATGATGATATCGTGAGCACTGAATCTGAGGTTAGAGAACCTAGATTTGGGAGCATCACAGGTTGGTATCAAAACTGTAGGTTATAAACATTAGGAATGCGAAACCTAGGTTATAACCTTAGTAGAAAACTTATATAGAGTATATAGGTGATGGGTTGAGGAGATCCATCAAGTTTTAGTTGTACTGAATAAAATATCATTTCATTTTATCAATGAATATATTTTATTGTGGTACTAATGTTGGTTTTATTTGTGGTGTTTGTAGGATGTCGGACAAGAGACAGGATAGTCACTCTGTTGATTAGTCAGAGCACACTCTACAGTTGACAGGACATCAGTATATGGATGCAGTGTATCAGGCACAGTTAGTGTCAGCACAGGCTCAGGAGAGTCTGGAGCGGACCAAGACCCAGCTAGAGGGAAAGAGGGTTGAGAATCAAGTTCTTAAATACGAGTTTGATTTGGAGATAGCTGATAAGATGATAATTGATGATGGTGGATCAGCTGCGAGAGGAGATGGCGGCCAAGGACGTTAGGATTGCCACCTTGGGGAGGGCATTAGACACTGCCTATATGGGCCAGAGAGCTGGGGTGGTGAGGATGCGCTTTGAGGTTGGAGAGTCTAGTCGATCTCTTTGACGTCGGGTGCGTGGAGGTGCATCCCAGACTCAGGAGCACGGGCATGATGATGAGACTTCTCAGGATGAGCAGTGATGATGGTAGATATGCTATGTAAATAGATGCACTAGTATTACTTTTGGTTTACTAGGGTTTATATTAGCCTCAACAAGTGCGAGGCAGTTTGTATGTAGGTTGTATTTTCCTCTTATGCAGATAGGAAAGAATGACTTAAGTGAATCCCATCTTTTGTTATTTAAAATGGGATGGTAGCATTTATAGCAATATACCTGTAAGGAACGTGTAAGACACCAAAGTTGGTATATGAATATAAATGCATTATTATGATATGTGTTTGAGATTTTAAATAGTAAATTGTTTATTTAATGTTATGTAAATTCAGTAAATTGAATAGGTATTTTTAAACAAACTTAACCCACTATTCGGGAAGAAAAACTTCCAAATTTTGGTAATCTAAAACTCTCACCTGATGATCATGTGATTGTTCGAATACAGTATTGTTTTACATGCTCAGTACTTATATGAGAATAAAACCCGAGTAACGTGTTAGAACTTTGTTTAACTAGATAATGCCACCCAGACGAGTACTACGGAACCAAGAGATCGAAGAGTCAGTTAACAATGCAGCGGGAGCTCAACCAAACCTAATGCAAGACTTTATTAACATGATGGAAAAAGCTATGCGGAATCAAGCTCAACCCGCGGGAAATCAGACAGGAAACCAATTAGCTAATTTTAAAGACTTCAAGGCAGTAGGATCACTAGAGTTTAGGGGAACAGCAAACCCGATAGAGGCCCAAACGTGGATAAAGGAGATGGAAAAGGCCTTTGTCATTGCTAGAGTCGCTGAGGAGCAGAAGACAATTTTGGCTACCTACTTAATGAAAGGTGAGGCTAACTTTTGGTGGGAAACTAACCAGAGCAAAGTCGGGGTTGGAATCGTGACGTGGGAAGCATTCAAGACGTTGTTTTTCACGAACTACTTCCTTGAAAGTACACAAGCGAGAATGGAGATCAAGTTTTTGGAACTGAAACACGAGAATATATCAGTGTCAGAGTATGCTGTGAAATCCAATGAACTAGCCAGATTCGCTCCATATCAGGTGGACATTGAGGTGAGGAAGGCAAGAAGATTTGAAAATGGGTTAAAACCTTGAATCTATAGCAAGGTAGCGGTTTTACAAATTACGTCATTCTCAACTCTATTAGAGAAAGCTCTCATAGCGGAAGGTGGAAATGAAGCGGTCGCAAAGTACAATCGGGAGAAGAACAAGAAGAAAGTAGAAGGTGGAAACCAGAATGTTAGTAGTGGTGGCAGCAATAACAAGAAGCAAAAATGGAGCAATGGGGGCAGCAATTCTAAAAATTAGCAAGGGAGCGTGCAGCAGAAGAAGCCGATGTGTGGAAACTGTGGAAAGGGTCACTCGGGAGAGTGCCTAAAAGGAAAAACGGTCTGTTATACCTGCGGACAATAAGGGCATATTTCACCCAATTGTCCTAAGGCAAAGAAAGGAGGTCGTTTTAATTGTGGAGAAGCGGGGCATCAGATCAAGTATTGTCCGAGGAAGAAGAGCACGAATGGCGGAAGCGGCAATAGGGGCAACAACACTAGGACAACCATTGGAGGACCAACCCAGCCAAATAAGCTAACAGCGAGGACCTTCAACATGATAGTGCAAGATGTCATGGCATCCAGGGAGGTGGTGTCTGGTATAATTCCGATCAACGATATAAATGCCTATGTGTTATTCGATTCGGGAGCTTCATGTTCTTTCGTATCTGATGAATTTGCTCAAAGATTAAATTTACCTCTCAAACTGTTAGAACACCCAATGAATGTAGAAGTAGCGAACAAAGAAATTATCCTTGTAAACTATATTCATAGGAATTGTTGTGCTGATTTGAGAGGGTTTATTCTTAACGTGGATTTGATACCGATTCATCTGGGAGACTTTTATGTAATCCTTGGGATGGATTGGTTATCGAGTCACGGAGCGATCATGACTGTAAGCAAAAGTGCGTACACTTGAAGACTCCGAATAAGTTGAAGGTGGTATTTCATGGTAGTAAATCGATGAGATAATCTTGTTGTCTGACGATGATGCAAGCAAAGAAGTTGCTTAGGAAGGGTTGCATAGGCTATTTGGCTCACGTTGTGGATACTCGCAGAGTCGAGGGTGAACTGGGTCAGATACCTATTACAAGGGAATTCATTGATGTCTTCCCAGATGAGATTTCGGGATTGCCAGCGGAGATAGAGAGGTAGAGTTTATTATTGATTTGGCACCAGGGACAACACCGGTATCCAAAGCGCCGTATCGTATAGCTCCGGTAGAAATGAAAGAACTGATGGTTCAACTACAAGAGTTGTTAGATAAGGGATACATTCGACCGAGCGTATCACCATGGGGAGCACCAGTCTTATTCGTAAAGAAGACGGATGGGTCATTAAGGCTTTGTATCGACTACCGAGAGTTGAACAAGGTCACCATTAAGAACAAGTACCCGTTGCCTAGGATCGACGATTTGTATGATCAGTTGAAGGAGGCAAAATACTTTTCGAAAATTGACTTGAGGACCGGTTATCACCAACTGAAGGTGAGGCAGGAGGACATTCCGAAGACGACATTCAAATCTCGGTATGAACACTTTGAGTTTCTGGTAATGTCATTCGGGTTGACGAATGCGCCAGCAGCATTCATGAACTTGATGAACAGAGTGTTCAAGCAGTATTTGGATAAGTTCATTGTCGTGTTCATCGATGACATTCTGGTGTATTCAGAGACGGAGGAAGAGCACGCTGAACATATAAGAATTGTGTTGGAGACATTGAGAAGGGAGAAGTTGTATGCAAAATTCTCCAAGTGTGAGTTTTGGTTGCAGAAAGTGCAGTTTTTAGGTCACGTTATTGACAAGGATGGAGTTTCGGTGGATCCAACAAAAGTAGAAGTGGTTATCAACTGGGAACAACCGAAGACGCCGACAGAAATCAGGAGTTTCTTGGGATTAGCAGGATACTATCAGAGATTCATCCAGGATTTGTGACACCCCCAAATTTGGGTACTTCATTTCCACAGGATTTGGTGCTCACATTAAAATAATTACATCTAACTACCCATAATAAAGGATAAAGACATAAAATAACTTAAACAATAATCTTTTCCCTTAAAGGGTTACATCATCTCAAAATAATCCCAGGTAATCTAACCTTAAATTATTACATAAGTTTGCGGAATATATCATAAAATAAAACAAGTCTTATAACATAATTCACTTAAATAAATTAAATAAATCTTCAACACTTGGACATCTTCCCCTTTCCTTTGCTAGTAGATGGCTCATTAATTTTCTCAACTTTAGCTGTAGTGTTAAATGCAAGAGTTAGCAAACAATTGCTCACTGATATAAAGAGTAGTAATGACGACAACATGAAAATGAACAACGAGTGCTGAACAATAATGAACTTGTTCTACGAATCAAAATATAGAAAACAAGTTCGAATTTAATATCTGAGAGTCTTAAGACCACGAACTATGTGCCCGGTGTTTAGGTGTTATTACCTCAACCTTAACAGTCATTTAGACTATACAGACTCTTCTTAACGTACTTAGGGGGATCAGCCCTTTGTACCATGTATTGTGCACAAACATCTAAACGTTACATGTGACGCCCCCAAAATAGGTATACAACACCCATTCTGAGTCGCCAAATACATGGTACAAAAAGTAAACTACAACTTCAATAATACAATTGTCGTGTAAAATACGACAACACATACTGTGAGTTTAAATATAAATATTGTCTTCTAGACAATATCCACACTCGAATAAGTCCTCAATACAATTATTCAAATACTATTTTACAGAAATAGTGAGGACTGCTAAAACATCTTTCTAGAACCATCACTCCATACCCCGACTTAGATCCTGCTATGTTCTCACCTCCTGAGAAGAAAAATGGAACAAAAAGGAAAAAGGTGAGCTCAACTAGCCCAGTAAAGAATATTATGACTAAGATAATATACAACAAATTATCATTAGTCTTCAATAGGGAAAAATCTGATAGAATATAATCGACAACAAGTTTTAGATCAACAACTGCAGTGAAAACAGCAAACCATTAGAAGAGTCAAGTAGAGAAAAAATTCTACTATCTTCTAAGATTTAAAAGTCCATCATCAATATTTTATCCCTGTAACATCAATTAATAATCATCTTTATCCAAATATTCATCTTTGCACTACAGGCCAAAGATATTCATTTGTATCACCTGTCAGTCATGTTCATCTCAACACCTGTTCATCTTTGCACTACAGGCCAAAGATATTCATCAAGTAATCATACATCTTTGCACTACATGCCAAAGATATTCAGTAATATCCTCATTTAGGACTGCGGATGATGAAAAATATTTTAAAGGAAACGAATCCAGTGAGACAGAAGGACAAATATTAGGGATTTATATAACAGTTTATCCAAGATCAATAATAATTCATAATAATCAATTGTGAAGCAGAATTCAAAAATAAAGATCAAAACATGGATACAATCAAAGATAGTAACCATAATAGACATCTTGGACAAAAAGGAAAAATTTTATTTTTTGGTGAATAGTGCCGTATTCGTGAATAGTACCGTATACGTGAATAGTGTCGTATACATGAATAGTAACCCCGACACAAAAAGTTTCAAATTTCAGCATAATGATATTGAAGAAAATAATATCATTAAGAAGAAAATAATATCCCTTACCTCAAAATATCAGTACTTCTGGTCGGAATACCGGTATAAGGCTGAAAGAAACTTGCTCTGATGAATAGAAACTCTCAAAGTATCTAAATACTCACAAAATACACTCAATAATCTAGAGAGAGAAAGAGAGAAAACTTGTTTCTGGTGTGATTTTCAATTCTAACTTAGCCCTCTATTTATAGGAAAATGTTAGCACGCCGAAGCAGACTTAACCTGCAACCTGATGGCTTTACCTGCTACTATTCCCACCCACCACATTTGAATAAAAATCTCAGCACATTTCTTCACCAACCAAGAGTGGGGCCCACCAATTCTAGAATTTTCCACCAAAATGATTAACTCCGAAAATTCAACAATTTCCGAACCAGTCATCTCGTAAAATTCATAATAAATCATACGTTCATTTTTAACGGTTCAAAATTTGTGGACATATACTCAACTTATGTATGTATAACATATCCAAATATTACCACGATCCAACGGTCGGATTAAAAATTATAACCCCCGCAAAATATCTCAAAAACCCTGATTTTTAATACCTCCATTCCGACAAAAATAATGATTAAAACCTCAACATTAACTCCTTCATTTTTAACCACAAAAATATATCCCTCATTTATATCCACATAAAATAAATATTTCCTTATCATATGAATCAATAATTAATTATTCACAAATAATATTACAGAATCACATTTATGACAACCTGACCGTTCCTAGGAAAGATGGGGCTTTCCAATAAGGATTTCTCCTTACTGGCGCGCAATTAGATGACCAAACCTCTCCTTAGACAGAACTTTCTAGACATTGCCAATAATGTTATCTAATAATATTATTCAAATAATATGAATTATTGATCTGATAAAGGAAAATACTGTGCAGCAACAATTATTGAAACAACAATAATATAAAATATCAATGCAGCAATTATTGAATCAATAAAATAAAATATTGAACAGTAACTACTGTAACAATTATTGAGTAGTGCCTTCTTACGTAAGAATCAATAATTGGTGCAATACCGTGTGCTACTGTATTTTAACCACCAGGTATTCCAACAGTATTAACGGTAACAACTACGCCGTTAATTATAAACAACTTATACTTGTCGTTTTCTTCATCCAATCGCTTTCCGTTATGGGGCCCACACAAGGCTGCGCCGTCGTACGAATATTCCCCAACAGCAAGAATATTCCACGACCAAACGAATATTCCCCGACAAAATGAATTTTTTATAACCACTTACTTATTTTGCAAAATTTGCACATTTCACCCATAACCAAAGTATTATATCAAATTAACCCCTTATTATTCACAATAATATATAGAGAAATTTTGATTTTATTCATTAATAAGCTGGGATCTTACAACCTCCCCTCCTTATGAAATTTTGTCCTCGAAATTGACGTATGTACCTGATATTTCGAAAAGGTGAGGGTACCTCGCTTTCATTTCTGATTCCAACTCCCAGGTCATTTCTTCAATAGCATGGTTTCTCCACAAAACCTTAACTTGTGGTATAACCTTCGTGCATAGGACATGTTCCTTCCTATCCAATATCTTAACAGGTACCTCATCGTACGTTAAATCTTCGGCTATCTCGTCTGGTTCTAATGCAATAATATGATTCAGGTCGTCCACATATTTACGTAACATCGATACGTGAAAAACTTTATGAACACGCGACATACTTAGTGTTAAGGCGAGTCTATAGGCCACAGTTCCTACTCGATCGAGGATTTCAAATAAATTGAAAGCTTGAGCTTTCTTCTCTTCATCGACTCTTACTTCTAGAATAACACATTCTTGCACCTTCTTCTTTATATTCATCAGCTCCAGGTCTGTAGCTTGAGCGACTTTAACGTTATCGATTAAAGTCGATTTTACTCGTATATCATCACGTGGGTCCCTAGAGTCATTAACTCTATCTCTATCATTTATAAATTATACAAAATAGGTCTTTGTGTTCAACAATATCGCACTCGTACTCGCGTACAATCTTCTACTCAACGCGTCAGCTACCACGTTCGCTTTTTCCAGGATGGTATGGTCAGAACAGGTTCCGAATGAGTCGCCTCTTGAGCTATTGGAAAATCTTCTCGCATTCCTTGCTCCATACGAATTTTGTATCTTTCTAAGTCAGCTAAGTTAACGGAGTAGCGATTCGAGAAAATCCTTCCACGAATCTCCGATAGTAACCAGTTAAGCCCAGAAAGCTACGTACTTTGGTCACCGACTTCGGTTGCTCTCAATTGTGATTCATATCCCAATCTTGGATAACACGTCATAATGGCACCTATTGTTTTACCACCACACAAATATAGAGTCCCTTACGGAGAGTCTGGCTTTGGTACATTCCACAAAGGAAATCACCAGATAGAGGCTCGGTTATCAACTTCTATAGTTGGGTTTTTAACTCCTGAATTCAATAGGAGCTATTCAATATGAGATTTTAGAAATAGGTTTTGTATCGGGTTGAAGATCAATACAAAAATTCAATATCACACTCTGGCTACGTCAGGAAATTCACTAACAACAGAAATATCATTCAAATCTGACGTATTTTTGTTCAAGTCCATGACATAGCTAAGAAAGCTTGACATCCGTTTTTCAATAAACGAATGGCTTTATGGCTTGGTATGACAGCGATTGATTTTAGTGGTTTGGTTGCTTGAAGTCGTATAACAGGTTGCTTAGAAATATGAACACTAACAACCTTATGAAAATAATCAATTTTGGCATGATGAGTAGTTAACCTTAAAATCACATCAAAAGCAAGTATCTTTAAAGAGATAAGGTCAACAGGTAATGTGATAATGCCAACCTAAATCAAGCAAGATTTCTAAACAGTGGATGAAATGAAAGTTTCTCCTAACGGAGTCTCCACAGATAGGTCAAAGTCTAATTTCTCCGGAGTCAAGTTTAAACGTTGAACGCAAGCAAGAGAGATAAAAGAATGGGTAGAACCGGTATCTAATAAGGTATAAACTTCGCAAGAATTTATAATTAACTAACCTGTGCTAACTTCGTTCGGGTTCCTCGTATTCTGACCAGTCACGAAAAACGCTCTTCCAGGAACCGTTGACTTTGACTTTTCTGGGACAGCCTTTTGAGTCACCATCCCCGCTGGACTTGGTTTCAGTACAATGCAATCTCGAGCGATATGTCCTTCCTTTCCACCATTATAACATACCTTAAACTGTTGTGGACAGTTTGGGCTGATATGTCCTTCTTTTCCGCACTTATAGCATATGACAGGTGGTCGTTCTCCTCCCTTGGAACCAGTTGCTGCTGGTGCTGACGTCTTCATATTGTCATTGTTGAATCTCCTCTTTTTAAAATCTCCTCCCGACTCACTTCTTCTATTTTCATGGCCACGATTACCATCAGAGTGGTTGCCGCTCTTGTCCGTATTTTTCTTTCTCCACTGGTTATCGTTGTTCTGATAACTGCTGTCACCGGTATGATCCCGGTTGTGGTCCCTCGGTTGACCGTACTCGTTATCTCGCTCTAATAATTGAGGCCTGTTGACAACATCTGAATATAAAGAAAATTTATGAGAGATAAGATATCGTCGAATCTCGGGTTTTAAACCTCTCAGAAACATCCTCGTCATTCGTTCCTCATTCTCTACCAAATGAGGTGCAAACCTGGATAACTCTGCGAACTTCGCCTCGTATTGGGACACCGTCATGTTGTTTTGTTCTAGTCTAATAAACTCTACCTCCTTCATATGGCGAATACTTTCAGGAAAGTATTTTTCGTTGAAAAGTTTATGAAACGTTTCTCAAGACATGCTGAGTGCGGCAGGCTGGGTCCGTTTCACAGACTCCCACCAGTAGTCTGCCTCGCCACGGAACATAAAGGTGGCGAATGGAACCTTCTGTTCCTTCGTGCATCCCAAGACATCGAATATCTTGGTAATTTGCTTGACCCACGTTTTCGCCATGATCGGATCCGGCATTCCCTTAAATTCTGGTGGTCCCAACTCTTTGAACTGCTTGGCCGTGACAAGCCGCGCGTTGCTATCATTTCTACCCATATTCTATACACGAGTCTCCCTCGTCTGGTTTTGCATGAACTGCAAAAAGCTCCTAAACATCCCGTCGCTCATCGTCTGCTCAGTGGTGTTGTTTACAGGCAGAATATTATCTTCCTGTTGCACGTTCCCCCGGGTGGTGATTAAAGGTGTCTCCACGGTCTGATTTACTCCATTATTAACGTTCTCAGCTGCCATTCTTAAATACTGCCATAAAATAAGGGTTAATAGTCATGCCATATATTATCCCTATACTCTGACCGACCAAATAAACACCAAATAAACTTAGTCAGGTCATACTAGCGAAGGAATTCCCCGTCTCTCCCCTCCTAGTTCTTGTCTCACATCTCAGCCAGGGATCATATCCCTAAGCTCTGATACCAACTGTGAAGCCCCCAAAATAGGTATACAACACCCATTCTGAGTCGCCAAATACATCGTACAAAAAGCAAACTACAACTTCAATAATACAATTGTCGTGCAAAATACGACAACACATACTGTGAGTTTAAATACAAATATTGTCTTCTAGACAATATCCACACTCGAATAAGTCCTCAATACAATTATTCAAATACTATTTTACAGAAATAGTGAGAACTGCTAAAACATCTTTCTAGAACCATCACTCCATACCCCGACTAGATCCTGCTATGTTCTCATCTCCTGAGAAGAAAAATGGAACAAAAAGGAAAAGGTGAGCTCAACTAGCCCAGTAAAGAATATTATGACTAAGATAATATACAACAAATTATCATTAGTATTCAACAGGAAAAAATCTGATAGAATATAATCGACAACAAGTTTTAGATCAACAACTGCAGCGGAAACAGCAAACCATTAGAAGAGTCAAGTAGAGAATGAATTCTACTATCTTCTAAGATTTAAAAGTCCATCATCAATATTTTATCCCTGTAACATCAATTAATAATCATCTTTATCCAAATATTCATCTTTGCACTACAGGCCAAAGATATTCATTTGTATCACCTGTCAGTCATGTTCATCTCAACACCTGTTCATCTTTGCACTACAGGCTAAAGATATTCATCAAGTAATCATACATCTTTGCACTACAGGCCAAAGATATTCAGTAATATCATCATTTAGGATTGAGGATGATGAAAAATATCTTAAAGAAAACGAATCCAGGGAGACAGAAGGACAAATAGTAGGGATTCGTATAACAGTTTATCCAAGATCAATAATACTTCATAATAATCAATTGTGAAGCAGAATTCAAAAATAAAGATCAAAACATGGATACAATCAAAGATAGTAACCATAATAGACATCTTGGACAAAAAGAAAAAATTTTATTTTTCGGTGAGTAGTGCCGTATTCGTGAATAGTACCGTATACGTGAATAGTATCGTATACGTGAATAGTAATCCCACACAAAAAGTTTTAAATTTGATAAAAACTCATATCAATATTTCAGCATAATGATATTGAAGAAAATAATATCATTTAAGAAGAAAATAATATCCCTTACCTCAAAATATCAGTACTTCTGGTCGGAATACCGGTATAAGGCTGAAAGAAACTTGCTCTGATGAATAGAAACTCTCAAAGTATCTAAATACTCACAAAATACACTCAATAATCTAGAGAGAGAAAGAGAAAAAACTTGTTTCTGGTGTGATTTTCAATTCTAACTTAGCCCTCTATTTATAGGAAAATGTTAGCACGCCGAAGCAGACTTAACCTGCAACCTGATGGCTTTACCTGCTACTATTTCCACCCACCACATTTGAATAAAAATCTCAACACATTTCTTCACCAACCAAGAGTGGGGCCCACAAATTCTAGAATTTTCCACCAAAATGATTAACTCCGAAAATTCAACAATTTCTGAACCAGTCATCTTGTAAAATTAATAATAAATCATACGTTCATTTTTAACGGTTCAAAATTTGTGGACATATACTCAACTTATGTATGTATAACATATCCAAAAATTACCACGATCCAACGGTCGGATTAAAAATTATAACCCTCGCAAAATATCTCAAAAACCCAGATTTTTAATACCTCCATTCCGACAAAAATACTGATAGAAACCTCAACATTAACTCCTTCATTTTTAACCACAAAAATATATCCCTCATTTATATCCACATAAAATAAATATTTCCTTATCATATGAATCAATAATTAATTGTTCACAAATAATATTACAGAATCACATTTATGACAACCTGACCAATCCCAGGAAAGAGCGGGCTTTCCAATAAGGATTTCTCCTTACTGGCGCGCAATTAGATGACCAAACCTCTGCTTAGACATAACTTTCTAGACATTGCCAATAATGTTATCTAATAATATTATTCAAATAATATGAATTATTGATCTGATAAAGGAAAATACTGTGCAGCAACAATTATTGAAACAGCAATAATATAAAATATCAATGCAGCAATTATTGAATCAATAAAATAAAATATTGAACAGTAACTACTGTAACAATTATTGAGTAGTGCCTTCCTTCGTAAGAATCAATAATTGGTGCAATACCGTGTGCTACTGTATTTTAACCACCAGGTATTCCAACAGTATTAACGGTAACAACTACGCCGTTAATTATAAACAACTTATACTTGTCATTTTCTTCATCCAATCGCTTTTCGTTATGGGGCCCACACAAGGCTGCGCCGTCGTACGAATATTCCCCAACAGCAAGAATATTCCACGACCAAACGAATATTCCCCGACAAAATGAATTTTTTATAACCACTTGCTTATTTTACAAAATTTGCACATTTCACCCATAACCAAAGTATTATATCAAATTAACCCCTTATTATTCACAATAATATATAAAGAAAATTTGATTTTATTCATTAATAAGCTGGGGTCTTACATTACACGTACAAAATCCCCTATGTTAGGGTTGTTCGTCTCAGCTTGAATTTAGAATTTTCGCACTAAAGAAAGTTTAGTTTGGAACTAGCTTATCAGTGGTTCTAGAATTTTAGAACACTATTCAATTATAGACTAGTTCAATCAATAAAAGTTTGCTTACTACTTGAAGGTTTAATACAACAATATAGAATTGAACAAGGTTATCAAAGTCAAAGATCGAATAATAGAAATGTGCAAAGTATGACATTCAAAAGAGTTAGAACAATCTCATTTGAATCAATATATTAGAACAATATATACTTTGAATAACAATATCAAGTCTTAGAAAAATGAAACTCGCTCGATGTAACGAATTAGATTACAAGAGCTTATACAATCATATATGAGATAAAATTAATAGGCTTGCTCAACTTTAATATAAAATTTAGGAATAGAAAGCTTACTTGACATAAAAGATAACGTATCTATGAAACTTGCATAATGATAAAAGAGAATGAAGTTAGGAAACTTGCCTTGTATATAAGCTACACAAGTATAATAATGTTCGCCAATTACCCTACACATATCATTGAAATCGCAATAACAATTAGTTGTATTAATATTAGCTTTATGGGTTTAACCCACCATTTAAGCCATACCCTTAACTTAATATATAATCATGTTGGTTAACATCGTTAACGAATCTAAAATCTCACCATAGTCTAACATAAACTTTATCATTCATTTCTAACTCTCATAAACATCACTTTTTGTTCATTACATAACTTAATTAAATAATCATTTAGAATCTTCACACTTTATATTACATCACATTGCAATCTGTTATTATAGCCCACGTTATGTTTTAAAATCATTAACATGCATGCAAAACTAGATTAAGTCCATGAATTATAACCCACAAACAAACAGACTTCACTGTCTAAGCTCAGGGCACGGCACAGCTGCGCTGCCTGAAGCCTTGGCACCGGCGCAGCTGCGCTGGTGCTCGACTTCAGAAAACCCTACGGCGCAGCTGCGCCGTTTCTGCCTGTGGTACCGGCGCACCTGCGCTGTGCACAGAGAGAAACTGTAGCTGCAGCTCTATTACACGATTGACTCCAAAAATCAACCCAATTCCACAGAATTCATAAAACTTAACATCTAAAACTTTGTAATAACATCTATAAACATGATACACACCATTTTAATTACAAAAACATAACATAAATTCAATTTTGAAGAATCAAAATCCCAATTTTCCCAATTTCTTCATTTTTTACACTCTTAGCGAATTTGATCGCCACGACTTCATTTCTTAACCAATTGACACGATTCAAACTACGCCGCTTTTGTTTTTTAACACACTAACACAATCCAACATCAATTCGCAGATTATAACACATATTGAGCATGAAATTTTGTACTTTCTTAAGCCATTTTCATACATATACACTATTATTATAACTTCCTTCTTGCAAAGCCAATTCCCACAAATTTGATCAACAACATACGATTATAGAGGATAACTAACATGTTTCATAAACTAATTTAACAATCACAATATCAAATTCACACAATCCCATATTAGAAATTTAGAACATAGCTTTAGGTTTTTATACCTTCAATGCTTAATTTGTTTGCAAGATGATCACAAGCTTTTGCAATCCTTCTCCTTCTTCTTGATGAAATTACAGAGAACGAAACCTTCTCCTCCTCACCAAGTTCTCTCTCTCTCTCTCTAACCCTCTGCTATTTAGCCTTAGGCAATATAGGATGCGTAAAAAAAATAAACTGATATGGCCTCACCTCCCACGTACTCTTCAGTTAGCTAAACTATACGTCTATCGGTTATGTTAGGCCAAAAGCCATGAGGCTGTGTTTGGTTTACAAAATTTCCCTTACTTTCAATTTATTTTAATAGTCTTATATTATATAGTTTTCACTTGTCACACTTTAGTTAATTTAAATAACTTACAATAATAGTTATAATAATTATAATTTTTCTATTATAATTATACTTAAGATTAATAAATAATTATATATCTAATTTAATTATTAAATTAGACTTAAACATTACTTTATTTAATTTACTTATTTTTTCTTAATATTAAACAATTCATTTAATTTAATTATTTCATTAAATTAAATCTTTCAAATAAAAATTACCATTATTCAATTTAATTAACATTACTCAATTTAGTTACAAAATTCTTACATCACAATTTCATCAATTATTTATTTTTTTCAACAAATAAATTTAATAAAATATTGATTTAATTCAATAAATATTTAAATTAATTACAAAAATTCCTCGATCGTTACAGGATTTTTCAAAGATAGTATCGCCATTGACCAATCTTACTAGAAAAACGGTGAAGTTCGTTTGGATGGAGAAATGTGAAGAGAGTTTCATAGAGTTGAAGAAGAGGCTTAGTCAAGCATATGTGTTAGCTTTACCAGAAGACATGGGAGGATTTGTAGTGTATAGTGATGTGTCACACAAGGGTCTTGGCTGTGTGCTGATGCAACACGACAGGGTTATTGCATACGCTTCACGTCAATTGAAGGACTATGAGAAGGGCTATCTGATTCATGACCTGGAGTTAGCAGTGACAGTTTTTGCCTTGAAGATTTAGAGGCACTATTTGTATGTCTAGAAGTGTGAGATATATACGGATCATAAGAGTTTGAAGTATATATTCACACAGAAGGAGCTAAACATGAGGCAACACCGATGGCTAGAATTGATCAAAGATTATGATTGTGAGATTCTGTACCATCCAGGCAAAGCAAATGTAGTGGCAGATGCCCTAAGCAGAAAAGGTAGGGAGAAGTTACTAAAATTGACCATTCAAGAGGAGTTAGTGAAGAATTTTGAACGACTGGATTTGGAGGTTAAGTATTCGATGGAGACCAACGAAAAATTATTTACAGTGGTAGCGAGCCCAACTTTATTAGATAAGGTTAAAGAGGCACAAGAGAAGGATAAAGATAACATCAAGAAGTGGTTAGTTGAAGGTGATGAATTGAAATACAAGATTGATGGCACCGGACTGCTGAGATTCGAAGGACGAATTTGGGTACCGTCAGTACCAAAACTAAGAGAGGAGATTTTGCAAGAGGCCTACAGTACGAGGTACTCAATACACCTAGGAAGCACAATGATATATCAAGATTTGTGTCAACACTTTTGTTGTCCAAACATGAAGAGAGAGGTTGCAGAATGCGTCAGCAGATGTCTAACTTGTTAGAGAGTCAATGTAGAGCACCAACGACTAAGCGGGTTATTACAGCCTTTAGAGATTCTAGAATGGAAGTAGGAGCACATCATGATAGATTTTGGGGTGGGACTTCTAATAATGCAGAAAGGGCACGATGCCATATGGGTGATTATAGATCGTCTTACGAAGTCAGCTCACTTTTTACCGATCAAGATCAGGTTTAGTTTGGACCAGCTAGCTAAATTATATATCAAACAAATTATCTCGAGACATGGAGTACCAGTATCTATTGTATCAGATAAAGATCCGTGATTCACGTCAAACTTCTGGAAGAGTCTTCAAGAAATAATGGGGACGCAACTACGGATGAGCACCGCGTATCATCCGCAAACCGACGGGCAAAGTGAAAGAACGATTCAAATGCTTGAAGACATGCTCAAAGCTTGTGTGATGGACTTCAAGGGTAGCTGGGAGGATCATCTTCCATTAGTAGAGTTCGCATACAACAATAGTTATCACGCTAGCATTGGAATGTCGTCGTACGAAGCACTATATGGGAGGAAATGAAAGTAGTATGCACACAAGCCAATCTTGTTAATGATAAAGCATATACTTTGTAACAATCTTATTCGTTTATTAATAAAAGTATTCATTTACTAAAGGCTTTAATTTATCTACATGGTGTTATTTTAATAATATGTGATAAACCCATAGTTTTAAGTAATATTTTCAGAATCATGATGAGATCATGCTAATGAGATCTAAATTCTTAAATAACTTAAAAACTAGAATATTCCCAATCGATGGATTACTAAAAAGGGGGTTAGTGAATCCAGATAGATTGGTACATACGTTGCTTGCTCATTGGATGAGGATGATTGATCTCATGATCATTTGTGTGGAGACACTAAAGCAAGTATGTAGGTGCTTATTGGAGAATAAGTTCACTGAACGTGGCTCGCTCAGGAATACCTAATGGAGTTTTACTTACCTGTCAATAGAAATTGCTGAAGTAATAGTAGTACAAGTGATCCTTAGACTTGAGATCATCATAGTATCTTATGTATAATAAATTATACTTTGACTTATTCCTTATGACCCTTAGGGTATATCAAAGGGTATGCTTGGATATAATAAGTTGTACATAGAGATAATGTATGATCAATAAAGAATCTACCGCTTCTAGTAAAAGAAGAAAAATGTCCTATGTGATTCGATAAATGACAACCCAGTAGTCCTTGGCCAAGGCAGAATGAAATTAGAAAGGAGTTTCTAATTTGTATTATTTGGAGTTGTGCATTTAAGAGTCGAAATACATATAATTAAATAAAATAAGACTTGACAGTAATTTCATGTCTTATATTTAATTAGGATATTGTATGGTGGAAGGATTGAATTGTACGGTAACTATTTACTCAAAGGTTCTTTTATGATTAATGTTAAAATTTATATTATCTGAAAAGTCGTTGATCGCTAGGGAGGCTTATCCCTATTGTAAAATAAATATTATTTATTTAAATAAATTAATAGTTTAATTTATTTATTTAAATAAGATTACAATTGTTCTAATTGATTTATTCACAGCCAGTTTAATATGGAGAACTTAAAAGGTCACACCATAAAAGGAAGAATATTTATTTAAGAAGTAAATGACATAATCGTAATAATAAGTTAAGTATATTTAATTTAATCTATGGTGATAGAATAAATTAAATAACTTAATATTTATTACTTAATATTTTAAAAATATTAAATATAAATTAATAAGAAGAGTCGTATTATTATTATTACTATTATTATTATTTAATTCCTAAAGAAGTTTGGGAATTAATTAATAAAAGTACTCTCATATATCCTAATAAGATTATGAGGTTAATTAATTAAAAGAGTTTAATTAATTATCCCTAATAAGATTAGGGAGCTTAATTAATTAAAAGAATTTAATTAATTAAATAATACCCTTATTTCTAATTAGATTAGAAGGGTTAACTGATATTTTTATAAGATGAGTCTTATATCAGATATCAATATGTGTGATTTCAATTGTTGGAGAGTACACCCTGTTCTATAGAGAAAGAAAAACTAGGATTTGAGCCGAAACACCCATCTTCTTAAATTTTTGTTCTTCCTTGGTGGATCACCTCTAGAGGCCAAACACTTAGGTGGCTAACGTTGATCAAAGGAAGGAATCTAACCCGGTGAATTCAAGTTGTATGCAAAAAAGATTGGAGGCGAACTTGTACATGAGAAAGCTAGTTTTACGAGGGTATGAATCTAATCTCCATCTCTTTTCTATTGATTGATAATTATACACAAAGTATGATCATGGTGATGGGTTTTATGAATATTTTAAATTCTTATTTTATCGTGCTTCCGCACCTTTTGTGTAATTTGATTGCATGTTCGCGCTATATACAAATCCCAACAGGAAATCCAGAACGCCTTACGTTGGGATGAAGTTAGTGAACGTCGACTATTGGGACCAGAACTAGTGCAGCAGACCGCAGAGATCATCAAGGTGATAAGAGCCCGACTGGTAGCAACTCAAGATCTTCATTGAACTTTCTTGATGCCTACTCAAACGGTAGTTTATAGAGCTTTCATCATCAAACCTTCTCGATGCCTACTTAAACGGTAGTTTGCAGAGCTTTCATCATCGAACCTTTTCAATGCCTACTCAAACGGTAGTTTACAGAGCTTTAATCATCGAACCATCTCGATGCCTACTCAAACGGTAGTTTACAGAGCTTTCATCATCGAACCTTCTCGATGCCTACTCGAACGGTTGTTTATAGAGCTTTCACCGTCGATCCTTTTCGATGCTTACTCGAACAGTAGTTTACAAAGCTTTTGTAAGACACCAACTTTTATGAATAAAGATTTAATTTTCTCTAATTGTTATTTTGAATAATAATAAGGTGTGAATTTGATATAATGTTATAGTTGTGGGTAATATTTACAAATTTTGCAAAGTAAGCAAGTTGTCATAAAATATTCGTTTGGTCGGAGAATATTCTTTTTATCAAGGAATGTGATGACCTGGAAATTCGGGTTGTCCAAAATTTAAGTTTAAAGAATTAGTTATTAATAAAATAAATTTTTTTTAATACTATTCTGTGCTATGTGTTTATTAATCGTTCTATAACCTAGGATGATTATAAGTCGGGAGGATTCTGGCTACGAGCTAGACTGAACGAGTAAGAATTTTTAAGACGAAAATAAAAATATTTTCGAGAAAAAAGACGAAATAGGCACTATTCACCCGATAAAACCCTAAGGGTTAGGGTTTGAATAACCTAAGCCTTTCTGAGATTTCGGTACGTCGAAATGACATTCCGTCAAAAGATTTGACGATAATATATCGTGAAAAGTTAAGTAAACCGATAAAAGTTTTTCTCAAAAAACGTGTAGAAATCGGACGAAATAAAAACGACGAAAAGTATTGTTATATACTTTTCATTCGTTTAACTATGTTAGGAGAAAACGTGGAGGAAAACGCTTAACGCCAAAAAGTGTTTTTCAGTTTTTCAGAAATCCGAAGAATACGTAAAAGTTAATTGGTAAATGAAAGACGAAATATTCAAAAATATTTGGATTCCAAGAATCGTAATTTTTAAAAACAGTCGGACGAAACCCGAAAGATGGAATCGCAAAACTTTCGAGGGAAGTTTCATGAATAGTAAGGAGGTGGAATGAGGAGGTGTGAATAGTAAGGAGGTTGGGATGAAATGACTAAAATATTCCTAGCCTTGGTTTTCTATAAACAGGAAGCTTAGTTCATTGTTTTGGGATTTTGAAAATCCTACACTTTGAGAGAGAGAGAGAGGGAGTTCGGATGGGAGAAAGAAGAGGAAGAGGAAGAGGAAAAGCTTGCTCGTGAGCAATCTTTGTCCGACGAAAGAGATTACAGGAGAAAGGTAATCCGAAACCTTATCTCGTATAATATTTTCTTTAAGTTTCTATGTTTAAAAGCATAACTTAAAGAAGATAAGAAGTAGATGATGTTAGGGATGATTTCATATGGTTGAAATCGTAAGAAAATGATGAAATAAGTATTAGAAGTTTATTTTATAAATTTCTTAAGGAAGTATAAGATCCGTAATGAATTTGAACGATCTGAGTGGATTATATGAATGAGTAGGTGAAATAAGTAAGGAATGGTGTTCTATAACATCAAATTCCAAGAAAAAGTGAAATTATAATTCAAAATATCAATTAAAATTGAAGAACGAACGAAGAACACGAAGAACATGCGAAGAACACGAAGAATGTTGTTGAAGGACAAATTTAAAACCATCGTAGGACAATTGTTGTTGATGGACAAGTTTAAAACCATTGCGTATAAGTTAGTTACTTATTTCTTGGTTAGGAACGGTAGAAACGTTCATGAAGAACGAATTAAACTTAGCTATAACGAAGTTATGGTGAAAATTTTGTAAAAGACGAACGAGAATTAGAAAGTTAGTAAATGAACCCGAACGTATAGGGTTTCATAAGGAAGTAAGATAGCATAGAAAACGTGAGTTGTGAACTCAAGAACGAACGAGTTTCGAGTTCGAATGACCGAATTACGGACGAACGAACGAAGAGCGTTAAAAATATAAAAATGAACGAAGGGTGAAGATCAAGTCTATTGAATGGCACATTAATGGATTCAGAACAAAGTTCTGTCTGAGTGGTATTAAAGTACGTAAGATAAGGAAGCGAATGGCTTTAGAACGACCTCGTTCTGATTTATAACGAAAAAGGTACGAGATCGTAAAGTACGAGTCTAAAACTTGATTCAAGACTTAGAAAATTTTCTAGGTTTTATGCTCGGCGCCGCAGCGCCAGCTGAGCCTTAGGAGGCAACACCGTAGCGTAAGCTCGGGGCTTTATGCATTCTTAATTGGTGCCGCAGCGTGAGAGTCAGGGAAGGACTCGGCGCCGCAGCGCCAGACTGAAGAAGAAGATGACGTAGGGTCGCAACGCAGCGCGAGAAATAGAGAAGGGAGTGGCGCCGCAGTGCCGGTGTGAAGGAAAAGCCAGAGAAGAGCTTTTAATTGCTCAACTCTTGGGAAAAATGTAAGGGAAGATAAAGAACAAAATGTTCAACTTATGTAACACTTAAGCAAGTTAATTAAACCTTAAATGAAGGTTGAACGGAAAGATTAAACGAGATTAAAAGACAAAGAATATAAACGCAAGTTACGTAACCGATGTCCAGGGACCGTAGTCGTGATGAACGAACGTGAGGGATTGCTATGGTTGTGATTCCTTAGACGACGAAGGTAATGGATAATATTTCGATGTTATGTTGTGGTAATGAGGGATAAGTGTAAAGCGTATAGACGCTGTAAATGCAACGTTGTTGCGATGAATGATCGGTCTTAACATACAATGATCGGTATGGCTTCGACACTAAGAACGAGTAATGAACATGGGTTCATGTAATGGATAACCAAAGTATTAATAAGATATCAATTATCAAGAAAGCCGTAATGAATTAACGATAATAAGATTAATGAAAGCCGAATGTGAGTCGATAAGGAATGAATCCTGAAGTATAACATTTAGTTGCCAGAAAGACGTAAAGAATAAGAAATTAATTTAACGAACATTAAGTTTAATGGTTCGGATAAGTTAAGATAAATTTAGGTTGTGGTACAATCGTAACCTTTGATGGTTGACATATGGGAGCTGGGCTAAATAATTCCTTCAGAGAGCGAATGTATATACGAAACTGGCAACCGATCTAACTCACTGTGATGGCAGTGTAGATGAGACGGGAACGTGTTTGTTGGTTGTTTGTGGGAAACCACTCAGAGTACCATATGGACTACTAGTAGAGACACAATGTGTGCTGAGTCCTAGTAAGGTTATAAGAAGAAGATAAGAATATAAATCATCAAAGATGATGAATGTTTTGAGTAAGACATCTCCGTATGTCATGAAGCCGTAAACTGGTAAAGGAAGTTAGTCGCATAAACTTATATTGCAAGAACGCGAACCCTAAGAAGTGAAGTTAACTAAACCAATACGTAAATCAAGTGTATGACTAATTGGTGCTTATGTTTTTCTGATGTGCTACATAGGAATTGGAATGAGCAGTTCAGCGTAAGTTGTAGCTATGCGTAAGGCAAGTTTCCTAACTTCATTTATATTCTAAATGAATGCTAGTTTCTTAAACTTCTGAGATGTTGAACTTGAGAAGTCTTATCTATGTGCATATGTGCGATGTATGTACAAGGTGGTAGTATGTATGAGGCCTTGTGCCACAATTTGAACACTTCGGTGTTTCTATGAGATGAACTGTTATGTGATTGAGGTTTTCAATACAAGTATGTTTTGTTTATACATGAACCGTTATTGTTAAGTTTGTGCTAATGATTCTAGCCAGATAGGATGTGTATGAAAAAGGTAGAGGAATGAAAGTATTTCAAAGTGAAAGTGACTGATGTTTTAAGATGATAGGAATCGAAACTATTCCTATTATTCAAGTTGCTTCATAACCTTTGTTCTGTTATCGAAGTTCTAAAGGAACGTTTAAACTCTTGAAGTTATGTGTTCAACTGTTATAACTTACTGGGCAATTGAATGCTCAAACTTGCTTTTAATGAAAAATATTTTCAGCGAACGATGTTAAAAGAACTTAAGGATCCCGTAAAGATCAAGTTGACGGTATCCAGATGAAGTGTCATTCAGAAGGTGAATGAGCGAGAAGATCAAGTGAAGACTTTTAATGTAGAAAGATGAAACTGAACTATAGACTAGTTTAATGAACTGTTATGTATCCTTGGTGGCGGATAAAAGTCACTCTTGTAAGATAAAATGAATAATGTAATTATCATTATTTGTAATGAAAGAGGTTATAAGATTTTTAGAACCTGGGATTTGAGAGTGTATGTTGTTATATTTCAGTATATAATGATGTATGATGGATGAATGATGTACTCGTGATGTACGGAATTCGGGTGTGAAGACAGACCGGATTTCGGGGCGTTATAAGTTGGTATTAGAGCTGATAGGTTATAAACCTTAGATAGAAGTACCTAAGACTATAATCGTAGAGAGAAGGATAAGAAGATCACCACGTGATCATAGTGATTCGTAGTAATAGATGAGTTGTTAAACGATGAATAATTTATAGCTAATGCTATGAATGAAGGGTACTATGAAGTAGTACGGGAAGAAGAACTCAGATTGAGTTGTAAAGGATAGTATTATGAATTAAAGAAAATTCGTATTAAGTAAAGAGAGAGTTAGAAGTTGTAAAATTTCAATTGAAGACTCATGTGATAGCTGAGTTGTATGAACCTTTGTTATGGGCAGAGGTTTGTGCTTGGTGTAACAACTGCTTAGCTTATTACAGTGATAATAATTGGGATTGGTCGCGTTATCAATATGTATATGGGGAGAAGGTGAATCTTTTCTCATGCATATACTTGATAGGTAGAGAACGATATGGTAGCTGCGAGTTCTTGAAACTCATACTTATGGTAAGTTCGTGACTCATAATAATATGGTATGTTTTTGAACTTCTTAGCGAATGGACGCCTATGGTCTGACTGGATAGTTCTTAAACTCATATTATTGTGGAAAGTTCTTGAACTCATAATGTGTGGTAAGTTGATGGACTGTACAAAGGTATAGGGATGTTTAGACTAAAAACACGTTGTTTTCAGTAGACTTAGCATTGAAGGTGCTAGAGAAGATTAAGTATTATCGCAGTAAGACAATGAAGGAAGATGGAGAATAGGATATTCTAAGTCATCTAGCTATGCTAGATTTTGAAGTTTATTGAACTCGTGCTGATATATACATTTTGAAAAGGAAAGAATTGGTTCAACATTTGGAACCAACGTATTTTAAAAGAGCTATTCTTGGTATGTCTATGCTAATTGTTTCGGCTAGACAAAAATTGATTTGAAATATCAAAATGAATTTTATATCATCTGTGCATTTGATGCAACGATGGTAAAAAGATAGAGTTATTAATGCAATTGAACCTGGTATTGGATGTCACTACTACAAAGTACCTAATAGACAACACTTAAATCACAACGTTTTTTATAAAAACGTTGTGGTATTTTTTTTATAACGTTTTTTTAAAAAATGTTGTAGATATATATACAAAAACGTTATCTATTTAAAAAAGGCATTTTTTTAGTTTTAAATAGATAACGTTTTTTTTTAAAATGTTGTGTATGTAAAAAACACGGAGCTTAATTTAGGCGGAAGTGAAAACTTAAAATTACAAATTCGTTCTTTCTCTCTCTTCGTATTTCATCTCACACTTCTCTCTTTCTCTACTCCTAAACAGTCACGAAAACTAGGGTTTAAATGGCCAAAACCAGAGGAGATTCAATATCTCAGATCTTCCCCTTTCTTCATCGCCAAATTTTGTAGCCAAATCTTCCTCGCAAATCTCAGAGCTCAATCATCCTTACTCGATTTCAAAGCTAGGTTAAAAACCCTCACCGCTGCCCTGCCAATTCTCTCTTCACGCCGCGACCTCCTTTAAAGCCCTCACCACCGTCGAATCACGCTTCCCGATTTCAAGGTCGGCGGCAAGGCCGGAGCGCTCCAGGCTCCAGCCATAGTCCAAAAAAAAATGTCGCCATAGTTCACAGCTCGCTACTTCTGTCGAATCATTTTGCTAGGGTTACCATTTTTTCAATTTTCTCATCCCGATCGGTGAAACTGTAAATCAAACGAGAAGAAGAAGAGAAGATTGTTAGTGTTTGTTCAAAGGAGATGGTGTTCCAAATGCAGTAGCGTGGGATTCAGGGGATGCTAAAAGAAGGGCATAAACATCTCTCTGGACTCGACGAAGTTGTTCTCAAGAACATTGATGCTTGCAAACAACTATCCTCCATCACCAGAACTTCTATCGGTACCAATGGTTGGTATTACTCGAATTATTTCTAATATCAAATCACAGGGGGAAAGTTTTCCTGTTTGTATTGATTATGAAGAATGTAGTTAATAAATTAGAGTTGGCTTGCAGTTTTCATTTATGAATTAGGTTTTGTGCTGTTAGAAAAGGTGATTGTGTTAGTTGGGTGAGTTTTGGAGACTCACAAAATATATGGAGATGGAATGGATATTCTGTTTAAGTGCAAGCCATACGGAGATGTTTTGGTTCAATATTCATTTATATACAACCTGGTTTATACAAATTTCGGGCTACATATATTCAAATGTGGCTATTATTTTATTTTATATCACTTTTATAGTTTTACTACTTTGAGAGAAACATGTAGTAGTGTAATTTGAGGAGGTTGTATAATCTATCTACTGTTTGAATATCGCTTCTTTTTTCAAAAAGTGGTTACTAACACTAACTGCATAATATGTTTCTTTTTGGAGGTGTCCTTTATTTGCAGATTCCTCACCGTGAAATTAGCAGGGCATAAAATTAGGAGGTTGGTATTGACCATTATTTTTGTTTGTATTTCTTTTTTCCTGTGTAATTATCTTGACTAGTGATAGTGGATTTGGTAAATGACTAAGGGAGGTATATATATATATATATATATATATATATATATATATATATATATCATAAAGTTTTCTAGAAAAATCTTCGGTTTCATTGCTATTGTTTGCTATAGGGATGCTGAGGCATTAACTGATGAGATTAAAGAGGAGTCTCTGATTTTTGGTGAGGTTTTGAGAATCAAAGAGATTGTGGAAAACAGTGAAGATGAGGTTTTTCTCTCATCATTTTCTACTTGTATTCTATTTATTTGTTAGTGTATTTATATGAAGATGTTTACTAATTAGTTCTTTTTAGTCGGGGTTTGAAGAATTGTTTTGTGAGATTGCGTGATTTTAGTTTGTTTACGTTGGCTGCAAAGCATCTAAATGTGTGTTGCAGATGCACATGAATGACTGTTGTGAGTTTTAGGGGTTAAAAGAACCTTTGGACCCTTAGCTAATTCTTCACTCTTTCTATTCATTATCTTTTCAAGTTCTGCTGCGTAATTGGATGAAACATATGTGACGAATACTAAATCTATTTTGTATGCACTACATCTTTGACTGTTATTAAGTTGAAATCTGTTGTGACATCATGGGACTGAGTTTCTGCTTGATTGTCATTTTGAAGTTACAGGTTACAAAGGGACAATCTGCACCAGCAATACCAGCTTAGTCGTCTTTTAACAAGACCACACCTCTTGGTAATTGGATTTCTGTTACATATGGAAAAAGAAATAAATAGCATATGTGCGGTGTAATTGGATTTCTGCTGTGTTATTTCATAATTATTCTGTTTTCCCCCTTCCCATATACTAAATCTTCACAACACCCTATTTCCTTTCCTTTATTTTATTTCTTTTTCCATATGCTATGACCAGCCATTATGGTATATATCCATCTGTCCAAGTGAGATTTTTCTTTCTACTTGTTCAATTTTTATTGTTGCGACAATATAACTATTCTTCTAATGTTGTAATTAGTTGTCGCACTTTCTTATATGCTACTTGTATTCTTAGAATAAAGGAAGCTCACCTTTGCTTCAATAGCTAACTTGGTCCATCTATTTCAAGTAGCATGAGCTACTCAACTTACCACATAGATATGGGGGGTATGATAGAGAGGCACCAGCTCAAAACTTGCATCTTTTAACCAGCTGTTTTTTTTAATCACTATTCACTGCTAATCCCAACATACTCAATAAGCTAACATAGTCCACGCAGAGCCCCGGCAGTACCTGCTTAGTCGTCTTTTAACAAGACCACACCTCCTGGTTCAGAATGGAATCATGTATCAGAGCCCTCTAGTCAGCCGGCTTTTGCACCATCGGTTACTGTTGACATGTTCAGAACTAAGGCTGTAGAAGAGGTTTCAGCTATAGAAGATGAAGGTGACTTTTTATAGTTTTTTCTTTTGTTATATAATCTTTTCATTCCTGATCACTGATTCTATGTTTTCAAGAAATTTATGTTCAAGAACTATAGTTGTTAGTTCTTGGAAATATACAAGCATAGGGTAGATAATTTTTTATAATATTGGGTGACATGTACATTTGGCAGAAAAATAGGGACGAATTGACTGCAAAAATTGAAGAGTTAAAACAACAGATTGTACTTATTCTTCATGTATGCCACTTTATTATACTTCACCTTTTATGGCATGATGACGGTGGCTGCAACTCCCAACAACAGTATTTATTTGAACATGTGCATGTTAGGGGGTTTGTTGCATTGAATATGCTTACAAAAGTAAAATGATTGCTTTGCTTTGGTATAAAAAGTCACCTTTTATGGAACCTTTGTCTACAGGGGACAGATGGGGTTACCAGAAGAAGACCAGAAGAAGTCTCAGGAACTAAGGCTTCAAGTAAATGGTGGCATCAACATGGATAGAAGCACAAAAGAATTGATGCAGACGAATGAGATTAGTGCTTGTGGATCTTAAATGGAGGGCTGTTGCCACATCTATGGCATAACTCTCTCCACCTGTTGTTAGGGGCCTCTGTTATCTGAAATAGCAGATAATGATAATCTGAATGAGGAAGCAAAGTTTGATACTGCTACAAGGTGTTGCTTTATATACTTATGGTTGAGCACTTCTTGATGAATGATGTCTATGTTAGGTTGTGGATGTAATAAAATTCACAATTCAATATAGTAGTAATTTATATTGAAAAGTGAATTTGAGATGCACATATGGATGTTTGGTATATATTTTGTGGATGTAGTAATTTGAAACTGTAAACGAATGGTATTATTGAGATGTATTTTGAATGGTTGATACATTTTAGCTTTAAATTTAAATGAGAATTTAGACCTTTTAGCTATATATCATAGCATTACCAGATTGTAGGTGCACCGGTAATATAGGTGAACCACAAATTTTTTTCTTTTTTTTTCTTTTTCAAGTCAATCTACAATATTTTAAAAACGTTGTGTAAATGTGCATAAACGTTGTCTGATATACTAAACAACAACATTTTTATCCAGAAAACGTTGTGGAATCATACCTTCTACAACGTTTTTAAGCATCTGCTAATTTTTGGAAAACAAATCTACAACGTTTTTTTTCCTAAAAAACGTTGTGTATTGTGCTTAACTACAACGTTTTTAAAACGTTGTGTAATGGTGTCAAATAGATAACACCCTTAACCACGACGTTTTTCTAACTGAAATCACAATATTTTTTTCGCGTTGTCTATTTACTGTTTTGTAGTAGTGTGTGATCTTAGGATCAACAACCCGCTATGGTATGATGTATAATGACGAAGTCACAAACTGACGAAGTCCTCAACGTACTGTGAAAAGTACGGTATCATGACGTCATAAAACGTTTTGATGTATTGCGAAAAGAATTTACAAAAGTAGTCAATGTCAATTGAGTTGACTAGACGAATGTTTTACTTTGATATCCAATTTATTGGTATGGTTTAAGCTATTTGGTATGTCATGTTTAAAAGAAAATCGAGCTTTCTTTGAAGAAGTTGTGCCAAACCAAATTGTTTTGGTGCAGAATCTAATGATTTTGTCTGAGTTGAACATATCCCGAAATGGGGTATACGATGGGTAAGAGGTAGTTTACTTTCTTTGTGATTGTAAATTGACCGTGGAAGAAAGGTTACGGCGTCATGCTATTAAACCTAGTAAGAGTTCATGGTCGATTTGACCCCTCAACAAAAGTATGAAACGTTTTAAAAGAAAATTTTATATTCCTCGTTATTTCTTCTACTTCATGATTCTTGATAGGTTATGGGGGTTAGGAATGAGGGAAAGATAAGAACTCCGTTGAAGGGAAGTTGAGAAAAAGGGTAAGCTAAAAAAATTTTGAGGACGAAATTCTGTGAAGAAGGGGTAAATGTGATGACCCGGGTAAGGGTGTGGTTTTAAGAAATTTCGAGGATGGAATTTTTATAAGGGGGGAAGAGTGTGACGACCCGAAAATTCAAGTTGTCCAGTATTTAAGTTTAAAGAATTAGTTATTAATAAAATAAATTTTTATTAATACTATTCTGTGCTATGTGTTTATTAATCGTTCTATAACCTAGGATGATTATAAGTCGGGAGGATTCTGGCTACGAGCTAGACTGAACGAGTAAGAATTTTCAAGACAAAAATAAAAATATTTTTGAGAAAAAAGACGAAATAGGCACTATTCACCCGATAAAACCCTAAGGGTTAGGGTTTGAATAACCTAAGCCTTTCCAAGAGATCGGTATGTCAAAATGGCATTCCGTCGAAAGATTTGATGATAATATATCGTAAAAAGTTATGTAAAGTTTTTCTCGAAAAATGTGCAGAAATCGGACGAAATAAAAACGACGAAAAGTATTGTTATGTACTTTTCATTCGTTTAACTACGTTAGAGAAAAACGTGGAGGAAAACACTTAACGCCAAAAAGTGTTTTTCAGTTTTTCGGAAATCCAAAGAATACGTAAAAGTTAATCGGTAAAGGAAAGACGAAATATCCAAAAATATTTGGATTTCGAGAATCACGATTTTTAAAGACTGTCGGACAAAACCCGAAAAATGGAACCACGAAACTTCTAAGGGAAGTTTCGTGAATAGTAAGGAGGTGGAATGAGGAGGTATGAATAGTAAGGAGGTTGGGGCAAAATGACTAAAATACCCCTAGCCTTGGTTTTCTATAAATAGGAAGCTTAGTTCATTATTTTGGGATTTTGAAAATCCTACACTTTGAGAGAGAGAGAGAAAGAGGTAGTTTGTATGGGAGAAAGAAGAGGAAGAGGAAGAGGAAGAGGAAAAGCTTGCTCGTGAGCAATCTTTGTCCGATGGAAAGAGATTAAAGGAGAAAGGTAATCTGAAACCTTATCTCGTATAATATTTTCTTTAAGTTTCTATGTTTAAAAGCATAACTTAATGAAGATAAGAAATAGATGATGTTAGGGATGATTTCATATGGTTGAAATCGTAAGAAAATGAAGAAATAAGTATTAGAAGTTTATTTTATAAATTTCTTAAGGAAGTATAAGATCCGTAATGAATTAGAACAATCCGAGCGGATTATATGAATGAGTAGGTGAAATAAGTAAGGAATGGTGTTCTATAACATCAAATTCCAAGAAAAAGTTAAATCGTAATCCAAATTATCGATTAAAAATGAAGAACGAACGAAGAACAAGCGAAGAACACGAAGAACGTTGTTGATGGACAAATTTAAAACCATCGTAGGATAATTGTTGTTCATGAACAAGTTTAAAACCATCGCGTATAAGTTAGTTGCTTATTTCTTGGTTAGGAACGGTAGAAACGTTCATGAAGAACGGATTAAACTTAGCTATAACGAAGTTATGGCGAAAATTTTGTAAAAGACGAACGAGAATTAGAAAGTTAGTAAATGAACCCAAACGTGTCGGGTTTCATAAGGAAGTAAGAGAGCATAGAAAACGTGAGTCATGGACTCAAGAACGAACTAGTTCCGAGTTCGGATGACCGAATTACGGACGAACGAACGAAGAGCGTTAAAAATGTAAAAATGAACGAAGGGTGAAGATCAAGTCTACCAAATGGCACGTTAATGGATTCAGAATGAAATTCTGTCTGAGGGGTATTGAAGTACGTAAGATAAGGAAGAGAATAAATTTGGAATGACCTCGTTTCAAGTTATAACAAAGAAGATACGAGATCGTAAAATACGCGTCTAAAACTTGATTCAAGACTTAGAAAATTTTCTAGGTTTTATGCTCGGCGCTGCAGTGCCAGCTGAGCCTTGGGAGGCAACGCCGTAGCTCGAGCTCGGGGCTTCATGCACTATTAATTGGCACCGCAACGCGAGAGTTAGTGAAGGACTCGACGCCGCAGCGCCAGACTAAAGAAGAAGATGATGTAGGGTCACAACACAGCGCGAGAAATAGAGAAGGGAGTGGCGCTGCAGCGCCGGTGTGAAGGAAAAGCCAGAGAAGAACTTTTAATTGCTCGACTCTTGGGGAAAACGTAAGGGAATATAAAGAACATAATGTTCAACTAATGTAACACTTAAGCAAGTTAATTAAACCTTAAATGAAGGTTGAACGAAAAGATTAAACGAGATTAAAAGACAAAAAATATAAACGCATGTTACGTAACCGATGTCCGGGGACCGTAGTCGCGATGAACGAACGTGAGGGATTGCTATGGTTGTGATTCCTTAGACGTTGAGTGACAAAGGTAATAAATAACATTTCGATGTTATGTTGTGGTAATGAGGGATAAGTGTAAAGCGTATAGACACTGTAAATGCAACGTTGTTGCGATGAACGATCGGTCTTAGCATACAATGATCGGTATGGCTTCGACACTAAGAATGAGTAATGAACATGGGGTTCATGTAATGGATAACGAAAGTATTAATAAGATATGAATTACTAAGAAAGTCGTAATGAATTAACGATAATAAGATTAATGAAAGCCGTATGTGAGTCGATAAGGAATGAATCCTGAAGTATGGCATTTAGTTGCCAGAAAGCCGTAACGAATAAGAAATTGATTTAATGAACATTAAGTTTAATGGTTAAGATAAGTTAAGATAAGTTTAGGTTATAGTACAATCATAACCTTTGATGGTTGACATATGGGAGCTGGGCTAAACAATTCCTTCAGAGAGCGAAGGTATATACAAAACTGGCAACCGATCTAACTCACTGTGATGACAGTGTAGATGAGACGGGAACTTGTTTGTGGGAAACCACTCAGAGTACCATATGAACTACTAGCAGAGACACGATGTGTGTTGTGACGCCCCCAAAATTAGGTATACATCACCCATCTTGGGTCGTCAGATACATAGTACAAAATACAAATACAACTTACTAATACAACTGTCGTGTACAATACGACAAAACATAAACTGTGAGTTTGAATACAAATATTATCTTCTAGAGAGTATTCATACTCAAAAAGAGTCCTCATTACATTTATTAACACACCATTACATAGAATAGTGAGGACTACTAACTAATACTATCATTCGGACCATCACTCCGTTCCCCGACTTGCCCCAGCTACGTTCTCATTTCCTGAAGAGAACAGTGAAAGAAAGGGTGAGCTCAACTAGCCCAGTAAGAAATATTATGACTAAGATAATGCAGAATAAATTATCATTAGCCTTCAACAATGTTAAACTGATAAAATATAATAGACATCAATTTTAACTGTAGCGGAACAAGCAATCCATTAAGAGAGTCAAGTAGAAAATAAACTCTACTATCTTTTATGATTTAAAAGATTTTCCAACACTGTGATCACTGGGACTCAGCTTAATAAAATAATCCACATCATCGAATCACCCCTGCACTACGGCCAAGGATATTCGTATATTCATTAATGGTCATGATCATGCCAACAACTGTCCATCAATGCACTACGGGCCAATGAGGACTTTTACCACATCATTTATAACATTACGGTCATGATTACACCGAATAATCCCTGGTCATAATCATACCAAGTCCATCTATGCACTACAGGCCACATATGACTTTCAACAGAATATAAACATGTGGATGATGACAATGATATAAGAATTCAATAAAACAAGTTCAAGAATTAATTTATCCAAGAATTAACAACGTCCAAATTGTCAACATGATACTACTTTGTGGAGTAAAATTCAAGAATGATCAGGAGAATATTTTCATGAATAGATACTAGATGAAGCGAAAATGTCAAGGATATTCCACAAATTTCATGGAGTATAGAAGTCAAAACTTAACCAGCTGAGTATAATAAAGAATTGAATAACAAAAGAAATCACCATGCATGCGATAGACCGCACAGACAGGTTATTCCAACAGAATAATAAATAATGGAACCAGGTCCGGCGTAAACACACAGACAGGATATTCCGACAGAATAATAAATAATGGAACCAGGTCCGGTGTAAAACACACAGACAGGATATTCTGACAGAATAATAAATAATGGAACTAGGTCCGATGTAAAACACACAGACAGGATGTTCCAACAGAATAATAACAAGACGGAACCAGGTCCGGTGTAAAACACATAGACAGGATGTTCCAACAGAATAATAATAAAAACGGAACCAGGTCCGGTGTAAAACACACAGACAGGATGTTCCAACAGAATAATAGAAGAATGTCACCAAGTATAGGGTAGACCACGTATACAGGTTATTCCAACAGAATAATAAGAAATGGAATAACAACAGTTCTCTTCATGAATAGGAAAGAATAACACCCCTTACCGTTTTAAAGACGAGCTGAAATAAGGAAGTAGTTAAGTAGCAGAATACTCTTCTTCTCTCTCTCTATAGTTTCTCTCTATAGTTTCTCTCTCTAGAGTTCAGTGAATTCGTAAGAAATAATGAAGGAATGAGCTGCTATTTATAGAAAAATAGAATGCATAGTAACTAATCCATGAACGGTCCAGATTGATTACTTTAATCTGACGGTCCATATTTAAAGAAAAATCTTTTAAATAAAATATAATATATTCTATTTATAGAATAACTTTAATAAAGTATTCTGTTTTATATAAAAAGATGTTTATGTTTTATTACGTTAATAATACGAATAAAATAAAACGTCATTATCGCTAAATAATTCATATTATTAACTGACAATAATTGAATCAAACTGAGTGACTTCTCACATAAGCATTAATAATCAATACCGTGTGCTACTATGCAACCACACGTATTACTGTACTTTTACTACCGAGTAGTTCAACAGTAACAATGGTAAAATTTTTGTCGTTATTTTTAATAAAATATTTTTGTCGTTTTCTCAATCTGACAATAATTCTGTTGCGGGGTCCACCAATGATTGTGTCGTTGTACGAATATTCCCTGTTAAAACGAATATTCCCCGACCAATCGAATATTATATAACAACTTGCGTACTTTGTAAAATTTATAAATATTACCCACAACTATAACATTATATCAAATTAACTCCATAATATTCAAAAATGACATTTATAGAAAAATTCATCTTTATTTATAAAAGTTGGGGTCTTACAACCTCCCCTTCTTATGAAATTTTGCCCTCGAAATTAGGGTACATACCTGGTATGTCGAAGAGGTAAGGATACCTTGATTTCATTTCAGATTCTAACTCCCAAGTCATTTCCTCAACATCGTGGTTTCTCCACAAAACTTTGACTTGAGGTATAACCTTGGAGTGTAGAATATGTTCCTTCTTATCCAAGATTTAAACAGGAACTTCTTCATACGTCAAATCTTCCGCTATTTCGTCCGGTTCTAACTCAATAATGTGGTTCGAGTCTTCCACATATTTGCGTAACATGGATATATAAAAAACGTTATGAACACGAGACATACTTGGCGGTAAAGCGAGTCTATAAGCCACAGTTCCTACTCGATCGAGGATTAAAAATGGACCGATGAATCGAGGATTGAGCTTTCCTCTCTTTCCAAATCTCGTAACTCCTTTCCATGGAGCAACACGTAAGAACACATGATCTCCTACATCAAATTCCACGTCCTTTCGATGAAGATCAGCATAACTCTTTTGTCGATCTTGTGAGGTTTTTATACGTTGTCGGATCGTTTGAATCTTTTCTGTAGTCATACGTACCAACTCCGGTCCCAACAACGTTGCTTCACCCACCTCATCCCAGCATACTGGAGAACGACATTTTCTTCCATACAATGCTTCGAATGGAGCCATGCCAATACTTGCTTGATAACTGTTGTTGTAGGAAAACTCCACCAATGGTAAGAACTTGTCCCAACTTCCCTTGAAGTCAAAGACACAGAGTCTTAATAGATCTTCAAGAGTTTGAATAGTCCTCTCTGATTGTCCGTCCGTCTGAGGATGATATGCTGAACTAAATCGTAACTCCGTGCCCATAGCTTTTTGTAAACTAACCCAAAATCGTGAAGTGAATCTTGGGTCTCGGTCAGAAACTATGGATACTGGCATACCATGCAGTCTTACAATCTCGTTTATGTACATACGAGCAAGACGTTCAAGTGTATAAATTTCTCGTATCGGTAAGAAATGAGCAGACTTGGTCAATCTATCAACAATGACCCAAATCGCATCAATACCTTGAGAAACCCTAGGAAGACCGGTAACGAAATCCATGGTAATGTGCTCCCACTTCCATTCTGGAATTTCAAGTGGTTGCAATGGACCTTTTGGTACTTGATGCTCCGCTTTGACTCGTTGACAAGTTAGACACCTTGAGATAAACAACGCTATCTCTCTCTTCATATTGCTCCACCAAAATGTATGACGAAGATCATGATACATTTTGGTACTTCCAGGATGGATTGCAAACGGTGTGTTGTGCGCCTCCATCATGATTTCATACTTTAAATCAGGGTTGTTAGGAACACAAAGTCTGGAGTTGACTCGAAGTATTCCTTCTTCATCGATTCTTGCTTCCGGTATAGCACCTTCTTGCACTTTCTTCTTCATACGCATCAGCTCCAGGTCTGTAGCTTGAGCAGCTTTAACTTTATCGATTAAAGTCGGTTCTACTCGTATATTCGCCATCATCACATGGGTCCCTGGAGTCTTTAACTCTATCTCCATCCTTTGCAAATCACACAAAATGGGTCTTTGTGTTGACAATATCGCACTCGTACTTGCATATGATCTTCTACTCAATGCGTCAGCTACCACGTTCGCTTTTCCAGGATGATATTGAATGGTATGATCATAATCTTTCAACAGTTCAAGCCAACGTCGTTGTCGCATGTTGAGTTCCTTTTGAGTGAAGAAATATTTGAGGCTTTTATGATCCGTAAAGATCTCCACCTTCTCCCCATACAAGTAATGCCTCCAAATTTTAAGTGCAAAGACAACAGCTGCCAACTCTAGATCATGAGTAGGATAATTCCTCTCATATTCCTTGAGTTGTCTTGATGCATAGGCTATGACTTTTCCATGTTGCATGAGAACGCATCCCAACCCTTTGCTCGAAGCATCACTGTAGATGACAAATCCCTCCGAGCCAGATGGTATTGTTAGAACAGGTGCTGAAATGAGTCTCCTCTTGAGTTCTTGAAAACTCTGCTCACATTCTTCGCTCCAACCGAACTTTGTATCTTTCCGAGTCAGCTGAGTTAATGGAGTAGCGATTCGAGAAAATCCTTCCACGAATCTCCGATAATAACCAGCTAGACCGAGAAAGCTACGTACTTCGGTTACTGATTTAGGTTGCTCCCAGCTTTGAATAGCTTCAATCTTTGCCGGGTCAACAGATATTCCACGACTTGATACTACGTGCCCAAGGAATGCTACCTCTTCCAGCCAGAACTCGCATTTCTTCAACTTGGCATAAAGTTTGTATTCACGAAGCTTTTGGAGTACCAGCCTCAAGTGTTGCTCATGATCTTCACGACTTTTGGAATAAACAAGGATGTCATCGATAAAGACGACCACAAAGTGATCCAAATATTCCTTAAATACCCTGTTCATCATATCCATGAAGGCAGCAGGAGCATTAGTCAATCCAAAAGACATAACTAAGAATTCATAATGCCCATACCGAGTTCTGAAGGCAGTCTTTGGAATATCCTCAGTTCTAACCTTCAGCTGATGATATCCAGAACGAAGATCGATCTTTGAAAAGAATTGTGCTCCTTGCAACTGGTCAAACAGGTCATCAATACGTGGCAATGGGTACCTATTTTTGATGGTGACATGATTCAACTCCCGATAATCAATACAAAGTCGCATACTCCCATCTTTCTTCTTCACGAACAGAACAGGAGCACCCCAAGGAGAAGTACTAGGACGAATAAAACCAATGTCTAACAATTCCTGCAGTTGGGTCTTTAACTCCTGAAGTTCAATAGGAGCCATTCGATATGGGGCTTTGGAAATGGGTTTTGTACCGGGTTCAAGGTCGATACAAAATTCAATTTCACGCTCTGGGGGTAGGCCAGGAAGTTCTTCGGGAAATACGTCAGGAAATTTATTAACAACAGAAATATCATTCAAAGCTGACGTATTTTTGTTTAGATCTGTGACATGAGCTAAGAAAGCTTGACATCCGTTTTTCAATAAACGAATAGCTTTATGGCTTGAGATGACAGCGATTGATTTTAATGGTTTGGTTGCTTGAATTCGCATAATAGGTCGATTAGGAATATGAAAGCTAACAACCTTACGAAAATAATCAATTTTTGCATGATGAGTAGTTAACCAATCAATCCCTAGAATCACGTCAAATGCAAGTATTTTTAATGAAATCAGATCGACAGGTAATGTGTGGGTACCAACTTGAACCAAACAAGACTTATAAACCGTGGATGTAATGAAGGTTTCTCCCAATGGAGTTTCAACAGCTAAGTCAAAGTCTAATTTCTCCGGAATCAAATTTAATCGATGAGCGCAAGTAGGAGAAATAAAAGAATGGGTAGAACCGGTATCAAATAAAGTATAGACTTCGTTAGAGTTTATGATAAGCTTACCCGTGATGACCTCATTCGGGTTCCTTGCTTTCTGGGAGTTCACAACAAACGCTCTCCCTTGCACAACCGGTTTTGACTTTTCTGGGACGGCCTTTGGTGCCTCCATCCTAGCTGAATTTGTCTTCGGTAAACGACAAAATCGGGCTAAATGACCTTCTCTTCCACAATTATAACATGCTTTGGACGGCATCGCGCAGTTTGGACTGATGTGCCCCTCCCCTCCGCATTTGAAACATATGATAGGTGGTCGTTCTCCTTCCTTAACGACAGGTGCTGGTGCTGACGTCTTTCCATCATTGTTGAATCTCCTCTTCTTGAAATGCCCATTCTTATTGTTTTGGCCCTGATTACCACCGAAGTGGTTACCATTTCTGGCCTGTTGATTCCCTCCACGCTTGTTGTCACCGCTTCGATGACTGCTCTCACTGGTATTATCATTTTGCCGGCTGCTCTCTTTTGGTTGCGTTGTCTCGTTATCGCGCTCCACCAACTGAGCCCTATTTACAACATCTGAATACAAACACAATTTATGAGAAACAAGATGTTGACGTATCTCCGGCTTCAAACCTCTTAAAAACATCCGCGTCATTCTTTCTTCATTATCCACCAGGTGGGACGCAAACCGGGATAACTCCGCAAATTTTGCCTCGTACTGCGACACAGTCATATTATTCTGCTCCAATTTGATGAACTCCACCTCCTTCATGTGACGAATACTCTCGGGAAAGTATTTGTCGTTAAACAGCTCTTTCTCCCAGGATATCTTCAGTGCGGCAGGTTGAGTACGCTTTATCGATTCCCACCAGTAATCTGCCTCTCCTCGCAACATAAAGGCGGCAAAGGGAACCTTTTGCTCCTCGGAGCAACCCAAGACATCATATATCTTGGTGATCTGCTTTATCCATGTTTCAGCTACAAGTGGTTTGGGTTCTCCCTTAAACTCCGGTGATCCCAGCTCCTTAAACTGTTTAGCGGTGACCGCCAGAGAGTTTTTAGTATTTCCACCTACGTTGTGGACAGGAGCCGCTTTCACCTGTTGTTGCATGAATTGCATAAAGCCTCTGAACATTTGATCATTCATCATTTGGTCAGTGTTGTTGTTTGCATGAGGATTGTCACCTTTCTGATGCACATTATCCTGATTATTGATATGTGGTGAATCAACAGTCGCCTGTGCTCCATTGCTATTCTCAACATTCTCAGATGCCATTTTCAGATACTGCCACAAAATAAAAATTAATTGATATGTCATATTTTATCCTTATATTATGACCGACCAATTAAATACCATGCAAATAAACTTAGGTAGGTCATACTAGCGAAGGAATTTCCCGTCTCTCCCCTCCTAGTTCTATTCTCACATCTTAGCCAGGGATCATATCCCTAAGCTCTGATACCAACTGTGACGCCCCCAAAATTAGGTATACATCACCCATCTTGGGTCGTCAGATACATAGTACAAAATACAAATACAACTTACTAATACAACTGTCGTGTACAATACGACAAAACATAAACTGTGAGTTTGAATACAAATATTATCTTCTAGAGAGTATTCATACTCAAAAGGAGTCCTCATTACATTTATTAACACACCATTACATAGAATAGTGAGGACTACTAACTAATACTATCATTCGGACCATCACTCCGTTCCCCGACTTGCCCCAGCTACGTTCTCATTTCCTGAAGAGAACAGTGAAAGAAAGGGTGAGCTCAACTAGCCCAGTAAGAAATATTATGACTAAGATAATGCAGAATAAATTATCATTAGCCTTCAACAATGTTAAACTGATAAAATATAATAGACATCAAGTTTAACTGTAGCGGAACAAGCAATCCATTAAAAGAGTCAAGTAGAAAATAAACTCTACTATCTTTTATGATTTAAAAGATTTTCCAACACTGTGATCGCTGGGACTCAGCTTAATAAAATAATCCACATCATCGAATCACCCCTGCACTACGGCCAAGGATATTCGTATATTCATTAATGGTCATGATCATGCCAACAACTGTCCATCAATGCACTACGGGCCAATGAGGACTTTTACCACATCATTTGTAACATTACGGTCATGATTACACCGAATAATCCCTGGTCATAATCATACCAAGTCCATCTATGCACTACAGGCCACAGATGACTTTCAACAGAATATAAACATGAGGATGATGACAATGATATAAGAATTCAATAAAACAAGTTCAAGAATTAATTTATCCAAGAATTAACAACGTCCAAATTGTCAACATGATACTACTTTGTGGAGTAAAATTCAAGAATGATCAGGAGAATATTTTCATGAATAGATACTAGATGAAGCGCAAATGTCAAGGATATTCCACAAATTTCATGGAGTATAGAAGTCAAAACTTAACCAACTGAGTATAATAAAGAATGGAATAACAAAAGAAATCACCATGCATGCGATAGACCGCACAGACAGGTTATTCCAACAGAATAATAAATAATGGAACCAGGTCCGGCGTAAACGCACAGACAGGATATTCCGACAGAATAATAAATAATGGAACCAGGTCCGGTGTAAAACACACAGACAGGATATTCTGACAGAATAATAAATAATGGAACCAGGTCCGGTGTAAAACACACAAACAGGATGTTCCAACAGAATAATAACAAGACGGAACCATGTCCGGTGTAAAACACACAGACATGATGTTCCAACAGAATAATAATAAAAACGGAACCAGGTCCGGTGTAAAACACGCAGACAGGATGTTCCAACAGAATAATAGAAGAATGTCACCAAGTATAGGGTAGACCACGTATACAGGTTATTCCAGCAGAATAATAAGAAATGGAATAACAACAGTTCTCTTCATGAATAAGAAAGAATAACACCCCTTACCGTTTTAAAGACGAGCTGAAATAAGGAAGTAGTTAAGTAGCAGAATACTCTTCTTCTCTCTCTCTCTATAGTTTCTCTCTATAGTTTCTCTCTTTAGAGTTCAGTGAATTCGTAAGAAATAATGAAGGAATGAGCTGCTATTTATAGAAAAATAGAATGCATAGTAACTAATCCATGAACGGTCCAGATTGATTACTTTAATCTGACGGTCCATATTTAAAGAAAAATCTTTTAAATAAAATATAATATATTCTATTTATAGAATAACTTTAATAAAGTATTCTGTTTTATATAAAAAGATGTTTCTGTTTTATTACGTTAATAATACGAATAAAACAAAACGTCATTATCGCTAAATAATTCATATTATTAACTGACAATAATTGAATCAAACTGAGTGACTTCTCACATAAGCATTAATAATCAATACCGTGTGCTACTATGCAACCACACGTATTACTGTACTTTTACTACCGAGTAGTTCAACAGTAACAATGGTAAAATTTCCGCCGTTATTTTTAATAAAATATTTTTGTCATTTTCTCAATCCGACAATAATGCTGTTGTGGGGTCCACCAATGATTGTGTCGTTGTACGAATATTCACTGTTAAAACGAATATTCCCCGACCAATCGAATATTATATAACAACTTGTGTACTTTGCAAAATTTATAAATATTACCCACAACTATAACGTTATATCAAATTAACTCCATAATATTCAAAAATGACATTTATAGAAAAATTCATCTTTATTTATAAAAGTTGGGGTCTTACATGTGTTGAGTCCTAGTAAGGTTATAAGAAGAAGATAAGAATGTAAATCATCAAAGATGATGAACGTTTTGAGTAAGGCATCTCCGTATGTCATGAAGCCGTAAACTGGTAAAGGAAGTTAGTCGCGTAAACTTATATTGTAAGAACGCAAACTCTAAGAAGTAAAGTTAACTAAACCAATACGTAAATCAAGTGTATGACTAATTGGTGCTTATGTTTTTTTGATGTGCTATATAGGAATTGGAATGAGTAGTTCAGGGTAAGATGTAGCTGTGCGTAAGGCAAGTTTCCTAACTTCATTCATATTCTAAATGAATGCTAGTTTCTTAAACTTCTCAGATGTTGAACTTGAAAAGTCTTGTCTATGTGCATATGTGCGATGTATGTACAAGGTGGTAGTATGTATGAGGCTTTGTGCCACAATTTGAACACTTCGGTGTTTCTATGAGATGAACTGTTATGTGATTGAGCTGTTCAATACAAGTATGTTCTGTTTATACATGAACCATTATTGTTAAGTTTGTGCTAATGATTCTAGCCAGACAGGATATGTTTGAAAAAGGTAGAGGAATGAAAGTATTTCAAAGTGAAAGTGACTGATGTTTTAAGATGATAGGAATCGAAACTATTCCTATTATTCAAGATGCTTCATAACCTTTGTTCGGTTATCGAAGTTCTAAAGGAACGTTTAAACTCTTGAAGTTATGTGTTTAACTGTTATGACTTGCTGGGCAATTGAATGCTCACACTTGCTTTTAATGAAAAATATTTTCAGTGAACGATGTTAGAAGAACTTAAGGATCCCGTAAAGATCAAGCTAACGGTATCTAGATGAAGTGTCATTCAGAAGGTGAATGAGCGAGAAGATCAAGTGAAGACTTGCAATGTAGAAAGATGAAACTGAACTATAGACTAGTTTAATGAATTGTTATGTATCCTTGGTGGTGGATAAAAGTCACTCTTGTAAGATAAAATAAATAATGTAATTATCATTATTTGTAATGAAAGAGGTTATAAGATTTCTAGAACCTGGAATTTGAGAGTGTATGTTGTTATATTTCAGTATATAATGATGTATGATGGATGAATGATGTACTCGTGACGTATGGAATTCGGGTGTGAAGATTGACCGGATTTTGGGGCGTTACAAGAAATATTCGTACGACTGCACAATCATTGGTGGACCCCACAATGGAATTACTGCCGGATATAGAAAGCGACAGAAATAACCTTTTTTAAAAATAACGAAAAAACTTTTACCGTTAGCTGTTGAAATTCCTGGTGATAAAAGTACAGTAATACGCATGGTTGCACAGTAGCACACGGTGTTGCACAGTATGTGATAACCCAAGATTTTGAATAATTCAAATTTTACGAATAAATTTTTTATTTAATATTGATATTGATTATCAATTATGTGATGAGTATCTATGATACGAGTCTAGAGAAGTGGTCAATTTATGTATTGACTGAGAAATACGAGTAGAGTTGTGCTTAATAGAGAATAGAAACTTTAACCCTAGTTATGAATAGGGATTCGGTAGAAGATACAATTATAATAATTGTATTGATGAATATGTGAGTGTTTATAACTTATTAAGTTAATTAGGGCTATTAAGTTAATACACTAGAGGGATATGTTATGACATATGTAAATTATGTACGTGATTGAATAAATATGTATTATAAATGTGTGTACATTTATTTGGTAAAGAGAATTAAGATTAAAGTTATGAAACCTAATACATATATTAGGTATGATAATTAATAACCTAATTAGTTATAATATAAGAGAATGGTGGTATATAAAAAAATTAAAAAGTATAAACTATGTTAAATTACAAGCCCAAAGAATTAGAATTTCTATCCTAAATAATTAATTGATTGGCCCAACTCTTAGCCCAATTGGGAGGGGACCTTTTGGACCGTTAAGTAAGCTAAATGGAGCTTAAAAGATAATAAAAAGGGGCCCAAGAATGCCATCATAGCTGAAAATTACATAGAGGAGAGAAAGGGGAGAGGCATGTAATCATTACATTGCTTTAGTAGGTGAGCTAACTTGCTAGGTGTCAAGCCTTGGTCTTATTCTTATCTTTTTATCAAACCCACAAGTTAAACCAAGAGTGCAAGTAAGCTTATAATGATAAGGAGAGAGAGGAAGAGTGAGACATTGGATGATGATTATAGATACACTAAATATATCTATACAAAGTTACTAACATCAAATTTCCTTTCTCTTACATCTTTTTATCTCATTTCATATTCTTAAGTTATCAAAGCAAGACCAAGAGAGAGAATAGAGGGGGACAGACAAGAGGGTTAGGAGAGTGAGTGATTTTGTTTCAAAGTTCATAGTTCTCTACTCTATGATTAGGAAGAAGAAGAGAAAGAATCAAGAGAAGGTATAAGGTATAAGTTATCTACTTTTATAGTTTAATTTCTCTTTGTGATGATTTGAGTTTTGATTTTTGTAAAACTATGATCTTGATTCTTAAAACCTTAGATCTTGGTGTTTAAAAGTGTTTTATGTTTAGATCCAACTCTTTTATGGATCAAAAGTTGGATCTAAACTAAGAAATATGAGTTAGGTTTTTCAAAAGATAGAAAATAAAATTTTTCTTAGCTTTTGTTGTGTTTGATCTTGTTTTTGTTGACTAATTGGTGAATCAGATAATGGATTATATTAGATCCATGAGTATATGAGTTATTTTGAGTTAATATGATGAGTTATGTTTGTTTTATGGGAGATCATGAAAGTTTTCATACAAAACATAAAGAGTTGAAAACTAGATTTTTGAGAAAACAAAGTATGATATGGAAATGACCATATCTCTCATTCTACTTTGAATTTTTGAGTGTGGTCAATTTTTGGAGTTATATATATGAGTTTTCTAACATCTCCAAGTGGAATCACTTGAAAATGTGTTATAGATTTTCGAGTGGACTGATTTTAGCAAAGGAGTCAAAAACAGAAAAATGACAAAAGTAAACTGTCCAAAATTTTGTAAGGGATGTTTCGGCCACTTAATTTGTGAGAAAAATTCTGGCCTTTTGGGACATGAAAATATATGGTATTAAGTAGCTCCTGTCGAAAAATGAGCTCATTCCGACTTAAAATGAGCAAGTTATGACTATTTCAATATTTAGATTTTTTCGACGAAAAACGCTATAACCGGAGTTCTATAACTCCGATGACCATGAAATTTAAACTGGAAGCTCACGTTAACATGTGTAAGATCCTGCCAAGAGTTAGGAATTTCTGGAGTTAAACATGAGGTGGTTAATTTCTTAAGGAATTTGTTAGGTTTGTAATATTTATGAACGCAATCAAATTGCACAAAGTAAGCGGAAAAGTAAAAATTAGAGTTTTAAAATTTTACAAATCATATACCCGGATTATCCTTTATGCGCAATTATTAATTAAACGAAAAGATAAAGAACAAGAATCATACCCTTGAAGATTCGAGCTTCCTCAAGTACAAGTTCACCTCCAAATCTTTTTTGCGTTCAACTTGAATCCACCGGGTTTAGTTCCTTCCTTTGATCAATGTTAGACACCCAAGTGTTTGGCCTGTAGAGGTGATCCACCAAGGAAGAAGAAAAATTCAAGAAGATGGGTATTTGGCAAAACTCTAATTTTTCTATCTCTCATAGAAAGAGGTGTACTCTCCCAACTATTAGAATTACGTATGTTGTGAAAAAATCAACAACCCACAACACCCATAATAAGACTCCTCTTATTTATAGATGTGGGCAACCCTCCTTAACAATTAAGGAATTGTGTTTTATTTTAATTAATTAAATTCCTCTAATTAATTAGGCTCCCAATCTTATTAGGAATAATTAATTAAACTCTTTTAATTAATTAGTTTCATAATCTTATTAGGATATATGAGAGTACTTTTATTAATTAATTTACAAACTCCTTTAGGAATTAAATAATAATAATAGTAATAATAATAATAAGACTCCTCTTATTAATTTATATTTAATATTTTCAAAATATTAAATAATAAATATTAAGCTATTTAATTTATTCTATCACCATAGATTAAATTCAATATACTTAACTTATTATTACGATTATGCAATTAACTTCTTAAATAATTATTCTTCTTTTTATGGTGTGACCCTTTAGGTTCTCCATATTAAACCGGTTGTGAATAAATCAATTAGAACAATTCTAATCTTATTTAAATAAATAAATTAAACTATTAATTTATTTGAATAAATAATTTTTATTCTACAATAGGGATAAGCCTTCCTAGCGATCAACGACTTTCCAGATAATATAGATTTCAACATTAATCATAAAAGAACCTTTGAGTAAATAGTTACCGTACAATTCAATCATTCCACCATACAATATCCCAATTAAATATAAGACATGGAATTACTGTCATGTCTTATTTTATTTAATTATATGTATTTCGATCCTTAAATGCACAACTCCAAATAATACAAATTAGAAACTCCTTTCTAATTTCATTCTGCCTTGGCCAAGGACTATTGGGTTGTCATTTATCGAATCACATAAGACATTTCTCTTCTTTTACTAGAAGCGGTAGATTCTTTATTGATCATACATTATCTCCATGTACAACTTATTATACCCAAGCATACCCTTTGATATACCCTAAGGGTCTTAAAGAATAAGTCAAAGTATAACTCATCATACACAAGATACGATGATGATGTCAAGTCCAAGGATCACTTGTACTATTATCACTACAGGAATTCCTATTGATAGGCAAGTAAAACTCTATTAGGTATTCCTTAGCGAGCCACGTTCAATGAACTTATTCTCTAATAAGCACCTACATACTTGCTTTAGTATCTCAACACAAATGATCATGAGATCAATCATCCTCATCCAATGAGCAAGTAACATATGTACCAATCTATCCGGATTCACTAATTCCCAATTTAGTAATCCAACGATTGGGAACTATTTTAGTTTTAAGCATTCTAAGAATTTTTATCTCATTAGAATGATCATCATCATTATTCTAAAAGTATTACTTAAAGCTATGGGTTTATCATATATTATAAAGCAGCATCATGTAAATAATTAAAAGTATTTAATAAATTAATATTTTTTATTAATAAATGAATAAGATTGTTACAAAGTATATGCTTTATCATCAAACATGATTGGCTTGTGTGCATACTACTTTCAATCTCCCACTTGCACTAAAGCCAATCGCCATGTTATCTCATACCCTTCTTCTCTAAGTGACGATTATCCTACTATTGGATAAGCTTTAGTTAATGGATATGTAATGTTGTTCTTAAGAGTCCACTATCTCTATAGTGATTTTCCATCTTTCAATGATTCCTATAATCAAATGAAAGTGCCACAACATATGTTTAGATCCAAGATGAGGCTTAGGAGCTATTCCTAGTTCTGTAATGAACTTTTCATCCAAATAATCAACTTGTAGCTTCATTTAAAGCTATATACTTTGTCTTTATCACTAAACCAGTAGCTCTTTGCTGTTTGAAACCTTTTCAATTCACTGCACCACCGTTAAAGGTAACACTTTACCTTAAAGTAGATTTTCTGTTGTCTTAGTCTGTTTGATAAACTTGAGTCTGTTAAGGCCTCCAATTTTAATTTAGATCCACCATAAATTTTAATCACATCCTTAGTGCCGGTTAAGTACTTTAAGATGTTTTTCACTGTCTTACAGTGATCTTCTCCAGAATATAACTTATCATTATCAGGTCTCGTATATTTCATTGTATACATGATTGTCACTCATGTGATCTCTCTTGTCATGAGTCTATGGGGACTATTAAGAGAGATACACTACAGGGCTCATCAACATGAGACATCTCTTGGAGTTTGCCATGCTAAATAACTTTAGCATCAAATGAATATGCGTTCCTTGGGTTAAGCCGAGCATCCTTTTAAATCTATCTATATAGATTTGTATCCCCAATTCAGATACTCTTCCCAAAACATTCATGGAAGAATGTTTAGACAACTTTATCTTTACTAATTGTAACATTGGTATGTCATTCCTTATCCGTAGTATATCAACATATAATACTAGGAATGTCACGACGCTCCCACTGACCCTTTTGTATACACTAGGTTCATTCTTGTTTTTGATAAAATCAAACTCTTTTGATTGTCTCATCAAAACGAATGTTCCATATTTGAGAAGCTTGTTTCAATCCATTTCTCTAAGTGTCTACAACTCTTACCTCATCGTATGTAACTAGATCATCATCTTCTATGATACGTACCTCATCATCATCATCCATGATGAATCCATACCTCCTAGGTATCTTCGGTACTATTCTAGATTTACGATTCGGTTGTCGTACAATAGTTCTATCTATAGGTTTCTCTTATTTGACTTATAGTATTTTGTGGTTCTTGAACTCTTCAAGATCTATTATCCTCCCACTAGCCCCTTCAATGATAAACACCTTTATCTTAGAAGGTAGTTTGTTTTGCAACAAACACCTTTTGCTAAGTAGAATTATAGAACATATACCCTAAATTTACTTTAAGATGTCCCACAAATCTGTACTTGTCAAATCTTGTCCCAAGCTTATCATTTGAAATCTTTTTCACATAAGCTGGACAACCCCTTATCTTAACATACTTAAGATTAGAAATCCTCCATGTCCATAACTCTTATAGAGTCTTGTGGCTGGATTTTGAGGTTACCTTTTCGTAGATATGCAGTCATTTCTAGGACATTATCCCAGAAGAATACTGGAATGTCGGTAAAATCATTATGAACCGTACCATGCCCAATAAGGTACGATATTTCTTTTCAGATAAATTAATTAATTATTGCGTATCAGGAGGTGTCCATTGTAAGAAAACCATTTGAGATGATCTAAAGACTCATTGCACAAGTATTCCTTCCTTGATCAGATCAAAGAATCCTAATACTTTGCCAATTTGTTTCACTTCTAAATTCTTTGAACTTTTCAAATAATTCACACTTGTATTTCAACAAATACACACATTCAAGTCTTTGAATGATTATCTCCTTTTTTATTACTAATTTGTTCAATATGCAAAATTATTTTCACGTAAGTCAAGTATACAAAATCCATTAAGTAATATTCTAGTTCTATACAAAACATTATTATTATAAATAGAACAACAATTGTTCTTAAATATAATACCAAAGATTTTATTATCCAACAACAAAATAGAAATTATGTTTCTAAAAAGAACTGTAATACAATAACAACTTATCGGCTTAATTAATAGATTTGCCCGTAGGCATTGCTAAACTATAAGTTTCTATGGCTAATATAGTAACCTTTGCTTCATTTACCAGACATAGGACTACTTATCCTTTGTTTAGCTTTCTACTTCTGCTTGGTCCCTTCATAAATCTATATTTATGATAACCAAAGTCGGTATCCAATACCCAAGTAGAACCTTGACTTAAAGAAAAATTTATTTTAAATCATGAACAAAATTATATTTGTAACCAAAACTTCACTAAGCTTCTTCTAGTTAGCCCTGCAAGATGCTTATTGCAGTTTCTTTCCAGTGCCCAGACTTATTGCAGTGGAAGCAAACTCTTTTGCTATTCGTATCAGTTTTGTTCTTATTATCCTTTGTTTTTGCCTTTTTTATTTACCTTCTTAGAATTGTTCTTCTTTTTAGAAGATCCTTTGAACCCTACTAGTAAGACTTGGTCTTTCTTGGTTGGAAAGTAACTCTCAGCTGTTTTTCAACATATTAAGCAAATCAGCGAAGCTGATATCTAGCTTGTTCATATAAAAAATTCACAACAATTATGAAAGGAGTCTGGGAGTGAGTGTAAGATCAAATCTTGGCTCAACTCTCCATCCATGACAAAACCTGTTGTCCTAATTGATCAATCAAATTGATCATGTTAAGGACTTTTGTATGTACTGTAGTGTCATCGGTCATTCTAGACCGGAAAAGCTCCTTAGATATCTGATATTTATCAGTCCTACTTTCCTCACCATCAACTACTTGATGTGCAGGAATATAGTAAGAGCATCCATAGTTTCATGTTGACGCTGAAGCTCGTTACTCATGGATGTGAGCATGATGTACTGAGCCAACTATACATCATCTTGCCACTTTCTAAAAGTAGCAATCTCTTTCAAAGAGGCGTTGTCTGCAACCATTGCAGAGATATGTGTGAAAACCCAGATTTTATGAATAAAGATTTAATTTTTTCAAAATATTTTTTTAAAATATTATAGTGTGAATTTGAGATAATGTTATAGTTGTGGGTAGTATTTATAAATTTTGCAAAGTATGCAAGTTGTTGTATTATATTCGATTGGTCGGGGAATATTATTTTTGTCGGGGAATATTCGTACGACGGCACAATTATTGGTGGACCCCACAACAGAATTATTGTCGGATTGAGAAAACAACAAAAATATTTTATTAAAAATAACGGCAGAAGTTTTACCGTTGATACTATTGAACTACTCGGTAGTAAAAGTACAGTAATACGTGTGGTTGCATAGTAGTACACTGTATTGATTATTAATGCTTATGTGAGAAGTCACTCAGTTTGATTCAATTATTGTCAGTTAATAATATGAATTATTTAGCGATAATGAAGTTTTGTTTTATTCGTATTATTAACGTAATAAAACAGAAATATCTTTTTATATAAAACAGAATACTTTATTAAAGTTATTCTATAAATAGAATATATTATATTTTATTTAAAAAAAATTCTTTAAATATGGACCGTCAGATTAAAGTAATCAATCTGGACTGTTCATGGATTAGTTACTATGCATTCCATTTTCCTATATATAGAAGCTCATTCCTTCATTATTTTCTTACGAATTTACTGAAACTCTAGAGAGAGAAAATATAGAGAGAGTTTTTCTTCTATAATCTTGAGCGTATTTCTTTAGAGTTTAAGAAAGCTTTAAGCGTAGTACAAGTTTCTTCGAGTATATTCTCACCCTACCAGTTGGAATACTCTTCTTTCAAAGGTAAGGGATATTATTTGTTGTACCCGTAAGGGGTGTTATTCTTTCTTATTCATGAAGAGAACTTCTGTTATTCCATTATTTATTATTCTGTTGGAATAACCTGTATACGTAGTCTACCCTATACTTGGTGACATTCTTCTATTATTCTGTTGGAACATCCTGTCTGTGTATTTTACACCGGACCTGGTTCCGTCTTTATTATTATTCTGTTGGAACATCCTGTCTGTGTGTTTTACACCGGACCTGGTTCCGTCTTTATTATTATTCTGTTGGAACATCCTGTCTGTGTGTTTTACACCGAACCTGGTTCCGTCTTTATTATTCTATTAGAATATCCTTTCTGTGTGTTTTACATCGGACCTAGTTCTGTCTTTATTATTATTCTGTTGGAACATCCTGTCTGTGTGTTTTACACCGGACCTGGTTCCGTCTTTATTATTATTCTGTTGGAACATCCTGTCTGTGTGTTTTACACCGAACCTGGTTCCGTCTTTATTATTCTGTTGGAATATCCTGTCTGTGTGTTTTACACCGGACCTGGTTCCGTCTTTATTATTCTGTTGGAATATCCTGTCTGTGCGTTTTACGTCGGACCTGGTTCCGTCTATATTATTCTGTTGGAACATCCTGTCGGTGTGAATTTCACCTGACCTGGTTCCGTTATTATTATTCTGTTGGAATAACCTGTCTATGCGAAGTACCGCATGCATGGTAATTTCTTTTATTATTCTATTCTTTATTATACTCAGTTGGTTAAAGTTTTGACTTCTATACTCCATGAAATTAGTAGAATATCCGTGATATTTGCGCTTCATCCAGTATCTTTTCATGGAAATATTCTTCTGAGCATACTTGAATTTTACTCTACACAAAAGTATCATGTTGACAATTTGAACGTTATTGGTTCCTGGATAAATTAATTCTTAAACTTGTTTTATTGAATTCTTATATCATTGTCATCATCCTCATGTTTATATTATGTTGAAAGTCATCTGTGGCCTGTAGTGCATATATGGACTTGGTATGATTATGACTAGGGATTATTCGGTGTAATCATGACCGTAATGTTACAAATAATGTGGAAAAAGTTCTTATTGGCCCGTAGTGCATTGATGGAAAATTTTTGGTATGATTATGGCGATGGATTCTCTTTAGCCGTAGTGCAAAGATGAATTATTTTATGGCATGATCAGGACCGTTGATGAAAACATGATTATCTTTGGCCCGTAGTGCATGGATAATTCGTGGTCGTGATACTAAAGAATATCCTTGGCCGTAGTGCAGGGGTGATTCGATGATGTGGATTATTTTTTTAGCTGTGTCTCAGCGATAAAAGTCATGAAATACCTTTTAAATCATAAAAGATAGTAGATTTTATTCTCTACTTGACTCTTTTAATGGATTGTTGGTTCCGCTGCAGTTAAACTTGATGTCTATTGTATTTTATCAGTTTAACATTGTTGAAGACCAATGATAATTTATTATGCATTATCTTAGTCATAATATTTCTTACTGGGCTAGTTGAGCTCACCCTTTCTTTCACTGTTCTCTTCAGGAAATGAGAACGTAGCTGGGACGAGTCGGGAAACGGAGTGATGGTCCTAGATGATAGCATTAGTAGTCCTCACTATTGTATGTAATAGTGTGATAATAATTATAATGAGGACTCCTTTTGAGTATGGATACTCTCTAGAAGACAATATTTGTATTCAAACTCATAGTTTATGTTTTGTCGTATTGTACACGACAGTTGTTGTAAGTTATATTTGAATTCAGTACCATGTATCTGGCGACCCAAGATGGGTGATGTATACCTATTTTTGGGGGCGTCACAGTTGGTATCAAAACTTAGGGATATGATCCCTGGCTAGGATGTGAGAATAGAACTAGGAGGGGAGAGACGGGGAATTCCTTCGGTAGTATGACCTACCTAAGTTTACTTGTTATTTAATTGGTCGGTCAGAGTATAGAGATAATATGTGATATGTTAATTAACCCTTATTTTGTAACAGTATTTGAAAATGGCATCTGAAAATGTTGAGATAAGCAATGGAGCACAGGAGACCGTTGAGTCTCCACAGATCAATAATCAGGACAATGTGCAACAGGATGGCGATAATCCTCCTATAAACAACAACACTGATCAATTGACGAACGACGGTACGTTTAAGAGCTTTTTAGAATTCATGCAACATCAGGCGAAGGCGGCTCCTGTTCATAATGCAGGAGGAAACAATGGCAACCCATGGTTGGTCACCGCTAAGCAATTCAAGGAGCTGGGACCACCAGAGTTTTTGGGAAAGCCAGAACCACTTAAGGCGGAAACGTGGTTAAAGCAGATCACCAAGATATTTAATGTCTTGGGATGCTCCGAGGAGCAAAAGGTTCCCTTTGCCACCTTTATGTTGCGTGAAGAGGCAGATCACTGGTGAAAATCTGTAAAACGTACCCAGCCTGACGCACTTAAGATGTCTTGGGAGAAATTCCAAGAGCTGTTCAACGACAAGTACTTTCCCGAAAGCATTCGTCACATGAAGGAGGTGGAATTTATCAAGTTGGAGCAAAACAATATGACCATGTCGCAGTACGAAGCCAAGTTTGCCGAGTTGTCCCGATTTGCGTCCCACTTGGTTGATAATGAAGAAAGAATGACGCGGATATTTTTAAGAGGTTTGAAGCCTGAGATACGTCAATATCTTATCTCTCATAAACTGTGTTTGTATTCAGATGTTGTAAATAGGGCTCAGTTAGTGGAGCGCGATAACGAGTCAAAGCAATCAAAAGAGAGCAATCGACAAAATGATAATACTGGTGATAACAGTCATCAAAGCGGCGACAATAAGCATGGAGGGAATCAACATGCCAGAAATGGTAACCACTTCGGTGGTAATCATGGCCAAAACAATAAGAATGGACACTTCAAGAAGAGAAGGTTCAACAATGACGTGAAGACGTCGGTACTAGCACCCGTTTCAAAGGAAGAAGAACGACCACCGGTCGTATGTTTCAAATGCGGACAGGAGGGACACATCCGTCCAAACTGTACGCAGCAATCCAAAGCGTGTTTTAATTGCGGAAGAGAAGGTCACCTAGCTCGATTTTGTCGTATGGTGAAGTCAAGTCCAGCTGAGATAGTGATGCCAAAGGATGTCCCAGACAATCCAAAGCCGGTAGTTTAAGAGAGAGCATTTTTTTTTCGTGACGAGGAACCTGAATAAAATTATCACGGGTATGTTAGTCATAAACTCTTTTGAAGTCTATACCGTGTTAGATACCGGTTCTACTCACTCTTTTATTTCACCTAGTTGTGTTCAATGTTTGAACTTAACTCCGGAGAAGTTAGACTTTGATTTATCTGTTGAAATTCCGTTGGGAGAAACCTTCGTTACCTCCACTATTTATAAATCTTGTTCAAATCAACACTTTCACGTTACCTGTCGATCTTATCTCTTTAAAAATACTTGTATTGATGTAATTTTTGAAAACGATTGGTTAACTGCTCATCATGCTTTTCGTAAGGTTGTTAGCTTTCATATTCCTAACCAACCTATTATGCGAATTCAAGTAACCAAATCACTAAAGTCAATCATTGTCATATCAAGCCATAAGTAAAAATTCCCGTTCCTTTCGTTGTTGACTTTCTTGTGTGGAATGCACCGAAGTCAAACTTTTTATAGGCAACGTCGTGAATGATGATGGCAAGTTGATAGGTATCAATGTGACGTGCTATCCAAGTCTTGGATGAGGGTCACAGTTTTGAACGATATTTCTATTGTTAATAAATTTCCTGACGTATTTTTTAAGACTTCCTAGCCTACCCCTAGAGTGTGAAATCGGATTTTGTATTGACCCCAGTACAAAACCCATTTCTTAAACCCTCAAATATTTCTTTACTTAAAACGAACGTATCATGCGCCAAAGACATTGGCTCGAGCTGTTAAAGATTACGATCGTACCATTTAATATCACCGTGAAAAAGCGAACGTGGTAGCTGACGCGTTGAGTAGAAGATCGTATGCGTTTACAAGTGCGAATATATGAACCCACGTGAAGATAATGAATATACAAATAGAATCGAATTTAATCGATAAAGGTAAAGCCGCTTAACCTACATACTCAGAGCTGATGAATGTGAAGAAAAAGGTTCAAGAGGGCGTTATTCTAGAAGCAAGAATCGACGAAGAGAGAAAATCTCAACCCTCAATTTAATTGGCCCATTTGAAATCCTTGATCGAATAGGAACTGTGGCCTATAGACTTGTTTTATCGCCAAGTATGTCGCGTGTTCATAACATTTTTAACGTATTGACGTTACGTAAATATGTGGACGATCCGAACCACATTATTAATTTAGAACCGGAAGAGATAGCGGATGATTTAACATTTGAGGAGATACCTGTTAAAATCCTGGAATGTATTCAACACTCAAAGATTATACCTCAAAAGTTAGAATCTGACGAAGTGTCCTCATCTGTTTTGCATACCAGGTACGTACGAAAATTTCGAGGGCGAAATTTCATAAGGAGGGGAGATTGTGAAAACCCAGATTTTATAAATAAAGATTTAATTTTTTCAAAATATTTTTTTAAAATAATATAGTGTGAATTTGAGATAATGTTATAGTTGTGGGTAGTATTTATAAATTTTATAAATTATGCAAGTTGTTGTATTATATTCGATTGCTCGGGGAATATTATTTTTGTCGGGGAATATTCGTACGACGGCACAATTATTGGTGGACCCCACAACGGAATTATTGTCGGATTGAGAAAACGACAAAAATATTTTATTAAAAATAACGGCGTAAGTTTTACCGTTGATACTATTGAACTACTCGGTAGTAAAAGTACAGTAATACGTGTGGTTACATAGTAGTACACGGTATTGATTATTAATGCTTATGTGAGAAGTCACTCAGTTTGATTCAATTATTGTCAGTTAATAATATGAATTATTTAGCGATAATGAAGTTTTGTTTTATTCGTATTATTAACGTAATAAAACAGAAACATCTTTTTATATAAAACAGAATACTTTATTAAAGTTATTCTATAAATAGAATATATTATATTTTATTTAAAAGATTTTTCTTTAAATATGGACCGTTAGATTAAAGTAATCAATCTGGACCGTTCATGGATTAGTTACTATGCATTCCATTTTCCTATAAATAGAAGTTCATTCCTTCATTATTTTTTTATGAATTTACTGAAACTCTAGAGAGAGAAACTATAGAGAGAGTTCTTCTTCTATAATCTTGAGTGTATTTCTTTAGAGTTTAAGAAAGCTTTGAACATAGTACAAATTTTTTCGAGTATATTCTCGCCCTACCAGTCGGAATACTCTTCTTTCAAAGGTAAGGGATATTATTTGTTGTACCCGTAAGGGGTGTTATTCTTTCTTATTCATGAAGAGAACTTCTGTTATTCCATTATTTATTATTCTGTTGGAATAACCTGTATACGTAGTCTACCCTATACTTGGTGACATTCTTCTATTATTCTGTTGGAACATCCTGTCTGTGTATTTTACACCGGACCTGGTTCCGTCTTTATTATTATTCTGTTGGAACATCCTGTCTGTGTGTTTTACACCGGACCTGGTTCCGTCTTTATTATTATTCTGTTGGAACATCCTGTCTGTGTGTTTTACACCGAACCTGGTTCCGTCTTTATTATTCTATTAGAATATCCTTTCTGTGTGTTTTACATCGGACCTAGTTCTGTCTTTATTATTATTCTGTTGGAACATCCTGTCTGTGTGTTTTACACCGGACCTGGTTCCGTCTTTATTATTATTCTGTTGGAACATCCTGTCTGTGTGTTTTACATGGTTCCGTCTTTATTATTCTGTTGGAATATCCTGTCTGTGTGTTTTACACCGGACCTGGTTCCGTCTTTATTATTCTGTTGGAATATCTGTCTGTGCGTTTTACGTCGGACCTGGTTCCGTCTTTATTATTCTGTTGGAACATCCTGTTTGTGTGAATTTCACCTGACCTGGTTCCGTTATTATTATTCTATTGGAATAACCTGTCTATGCGAAGTACCGCATGCATGGTGATTTCTTTTGTTATTCTATTCTTTATTATACTCAGTTGGTTAAAGTTTTGACTTCTATACTCCATGAAATTAGTAGAATATCCGTGATATTTGCGCTTTATCCAGTATCTTTTCATGAAAATATTCTTCTGAGCATTCTTAAATTTTACTCTATACAAAAGTATCATGTTGACAATTTGAACGTCATTGGTTCCTGGACAAATTAATTCTTGAACTTGTTTTATTGAATTCTTATATCATTGTCATCATCCTCATGTTTATATTATGTTGAAAGTCATCTGTGGCCTGTAGTGCATATATGGACTTGGTATAATTATGACTAGGGATTATTCGGTGTAATCATGACCGTAATGTTACAAATAATGTGGAAAAAGTTCTTCTTGGGCCGTAGTGCATTGATGGAAAATTTTTGGTATGATTATGGCGATGGATTCTCTTTGGCCGTAGTGCAAAGATGAATTGTTTTATGGCATGATCAGGACCGTTGATGAAAACATGATTATCTTTGGCCCGTAGTGCATGGATAATTCGTGGTCGTGATACTAAAGAATATCCTTGGCCGTAGTGCAGGGGTGATTCGATGATGTGGATTATTTTTTTAGCTGTGTTTCAGCGATAAAAGTCATGAAATACCTTTTAAATCATAAAAGATAGTAGATTTTATTCTCTACTTGACTCTTTTAATGGATTGTTGGTTCCGCTGCAGTTAAACTTGATGTCTATTGTATTTTATCAGTTTAACATTGTTGAAGACCAATGATAATTTATTATGCATTATCTTAGTCATAATATTTCTTACTGGGCTAGTTGAGCTCACCCTTTCTTTCACTGTTCTCTTCAGGAAATGAGAACGTAGCTGGGACGAGTCGGGAAACGGAGTGATGGTCCTAGATGATAGCATTAGTAGTCCTCACTATTATATATAATAGTGTGATAATAATTATAATGAGGACTCCTTTTGAGTATGGATACTCTCTAGAAGACAATATTTGTATTCAAACTCATAGTTTATGTTTTGTCGTATTGTACACGACAGTTGTATTTGTAAGTTATATTTGAATTCAGTACCATGTATCTGGCGACCCAAGATGGGTGATGTATACCTATTTTTGGGGGCGTCACAGTTGGTATCAAAACTTAGGGATATGATCCCTGGCTAGGATGTGAGAATAGAACTAGGAGGGGAGAGACGGAGAATTCCTTCGGTAGTATGACCTACCTAAGTTTACTTGTTATTTAATTGGTCGGTCAGAGTATAGAGATAATATGTGATATGTTAATTAACCCTTATTTTGTAACAGTATTTGAAAATGGCATCTGAAAATGTTGAGATAAGCAATGGAGCACAGGAGACCGTTGAGTCTCCACAGATCAATAATCAGGACAATGTGCAACAGGATGGCGATAATCCTCCTGTAAACAACAACACTGATCAATTGACGAACGACGGTACGTTTAAGAGCTTTTTAGAATTCATGCAACATCAGGCGAAGGCGGCTCCTGTTCATAATGCAGGAGGAAACAATGGCAACCCATGGTTGATCACCGCTAAGCAATTCAAGGAGCTGGGACCACCAGAGTTTTTGGGAAAGCCAGAACCACTTAAGGCGGAAACGTGGTTAAAGCAGATCACCAAGATATTTAATGTCTTGGGATGCTCCGAGGAGCAAAAGGTTCCCTTTGCCACCTTTATGTTGCGTGAAGAGGCAGATCACTGGTGAAAATATGTAAAACGTACCCAGCCTGACGCACTTAAGATGTCTTGGGAGAAATTCCAAGAGCTGTTCAACGACAAGTACTTTCCCGAAAGCATTCGTCACATGAAGGAGGTGGAATTTATCAAGTTGGAGCAAAACAACATGACCGTGTCGCAGTACGAAGCCAAGTTTGCCGAGTTGTCCCGATTTGCGTCCCACTTGGTTGATAATGAAGAAAGAATGACGCGGATATTTTTAAGAGGTTTGAAGCCTGAGATACGTCAATATCTTATCTCTCATAAACTGTGTTTGTATTCAGATGTTGTAAATAGGGCTCAGTTAGTGGAGCGCGATAACGAGTCAAAGCAATCAAAAGAGAGCAATCGACAAAATGATAATACTGGTGATAACAGTCATCAAAGCGGTGACAATAAGCATGGAGGGAATCAACATGCCAGAAATGGTAACCACTTCGGTGGTAATCATGGCCAAAACAATAAGAATGGACACTTCAAGAAGAGAAGGTTCAACAATGACGTGAAGACGTCGGTACCAGCACCCGTTTCAAAGGAAGAAGACGACCACCGGTCGTATGTTTCAAATGCGGACAGGAGGGACACATCCGTCCAAACTGTACGCAGCAATCCAAAGCGTGTTTTAATTGCGGAAGAGAAGGTCACCTAGCTCGATTTTGTCATATGGTGAAGTCAAGTCCAGCTGAGATAGTGATGCCAAAGGATATCCCAGACAATCCAAAGCCGGTAGTTTAAGAGAGAGCATTTTTTTCGTGACGAGGAACCTGAATAAAATTATCACGGGTATGTTAGTCATAAACTCTTTTGAAGTCTATACCGTGTTAGATACCGGTTCTACTCACTCTTTTATTTCACCTAGTTGTGTTCAATGTTTGAACTTAACTCCGGAGAAGTTAGACTTTGATTTATCTGTTGAAATTCCGTTGGGAGAAACCTTCGTTACCTCCACTATTTATAAATCTTGTTCAAATCAACACTTTCACGTTACCTGTCGATCTTATCTCTTTGAAAATACTTGTATTGATGTGATTTTTGAAAACGATTGGTTAACTGCTCATCATGCTTTTCGTAAGGTTGTTAGCTTTCATATTCCTAACCAACCTATTATGCGAATTCAAGTAACCAAATCACTAAAGTCAATCATTGTCATATCAAGCCAGAAGTAAAAATTCCCGTTCCTTTCGTTGTTGACTTTCTTGTGTGGAATGCACCGAAGTCAAACTTTTTATAGGCAACGTCGTGAATGATGATGGCAAGTTGATAGGTATCAATGTGACGTGCTATCCAAGTCTTGGATGAGGGTCACAGTTTTGAACGATATTTCTATTGTTAATAAATTTCCTGACGTATTTTTTAAGACTTCCTAGCCTACCCCTAGAGTGTGAAATCGGATTTTGTATTGACCCCAGTACAAAACCCATTTCTTAAACCCTCAAATATTTCTTTACTTAAAACGAACGTATCATGCGCCAAAGACATTGGCTCGAGCTGTTAAAGATTACGATCGTACCATTTAATATCACCGTGAAAAAGCGAACGTTGTAGCTGACGCGTTGAGTAGAAGATCGTATGCGTTTACAAGTGCGAATATACGAACCCACGTGAAGATAATGAATATACAAATAGAATCGAATTTAATCGATAAAGGTAAAGCCGCTTAACCTACATACTCAGAGCTGATGAATGTGAAGAAGAAGGTTCAAGAGGGCGTTATTCTAGAAGCAAGAATCGACGAAGAGAGAAAATCTCAACCCTCAATTTAATTGGCCCATTTGAAATCCTTGATCGAATAGAAACTGTGGCCTATAGACTTGTTTTATCGCCAAGTATGTCGCGTGTTCATAACATTTTTAACGTATTGACGTTACGTAAATATGTGGACGATCCGAACCACATTATTAATTTAGAACCGGAAGAGATAGCGGATGATTTAACATTTGAGGAGATACCTGTTAAAATCCTGGAATGTATTCAACACTCAAAGATTATACCTCAAAAGTTAGAATCTGACGAAGTGTCCTCATCTGTTTGGCATATCAGGTACGTACGAAAATTTCGAGGGCAAAATTTCATAAGGATGGGAGATTGTGAAAACCCAGATTTTATGAATAAAGATTTAATTTTTTCAAAATATTTTTTTAAAATATTATAGTGTGAATTTGAGATAATGTTATAGTTGTGGGTAGTATTTATAAATTTTATAAAGTATGCAAGTTGTTGTATTATATTCGATTGGTCGGGGATTATTATTTTTGTCGGGGAATATTCGTACGACGGCACAATTATTGGTGGACCCCACAACGGAATTATTGTCGGATTGAGAAAACGACAAAAATATTTTATTAAAAATAACGGCGTAAGTTTTACCGTTGATACTATTGAACTACTCGGTAGTAAAAGTACAGTAATACGTGTGGTTACATAGTAGTACACGGTGTTGATTATTAATGCTTATGTGAGAAGTCACTCAGTTTGATTCAATTATTGTCAGTTAATAATATGAATTATTTAGCGATAATGAAGTTTTGTTTTATTCGTATTATTAACGTAATAAAACAGAAACATCTTTTTATATAAAACAGAATACTTTATTAAAGTTATTCTATAAATAGAATATATTATATTTTATTTAAAAAAAATTCTTTAAATATGGACCGTTAGATTAAAGTAATCAATCTGGACCGTTCATGGATTAATTACTATGCATTCCATTTTCCTATAAATAGAAGCTCATTCCTTCATTATTTTCTTATTAATTTACTGAAACTCTAGAGAGAGAAACTATAGAGAGAGTTCTTCTTCTATAATCTTGAGTGTATTTCTTTAGAGTTTAACAAAGCTTTGAACATAGTACAAATTTCTTCGAGTATATTCTCGCCCTACCAGTCGGAATACTCTTCTATCAAAGGTAAGGGATATTATTTGTTGTACCCGTAAGGGGTGTTATTCTTTCTTATTCATGAAGAGAACTTCTGTTATTCCATTATTTATTATTCTGTTGGAATAACCTGTATACGTAGTCTACCCAATACTTGGTGACATTCTTCTATTATTCTGTTGGAACATCCTGTCTGTGTATTTTACACCAGACCTGGTTCCGTCTTTATTATTATTCTGTTGGAACATCCTGTCTGTGTATTTTACACCGGACCTGGTTTCCTCTTTATTATTATTCTGTTGGAACATCCTCTCTGTGTGTTTTACACCGGACCTGGTTCCGTCTTTATTATTCTGTTGGAATATCTTGTCTGTGTGTTTTACACCGGACCTGGTTCCGTCTTTATTATTCTGTTGGAATATCATGTCTGTGCATTTTACGCCGGACCTGGTTCCGTCTTTATTAGTCTGTTGGAACATCCTGTCTGTGTGAATTTCACCTGACCTAGTTCCGTTATTATTATTCTGTTGGAATAACCTGTCTATGCGAAGTACCGCATGCATGGTGATTTCTTTTGTTATTCTATTCTTTATTATACTCAGTTGGTTAAAGTTTTGACTTCTATACTCCATGAAATTAGTAGAATATCCGTGATATTTGCGCTTTATCCAGTATCTTTTCATGAAAATATTCTTCTGAGCATTCTTGAATTTTACTCTACACAAAAGTATCATGTTGACAATTTGAACGTCATTGGTTCCTGGACAAATTAATTCTTGAACTTGTTTTATTGAATTCTTATATCATTGTCATCATCCTCATGTTTATATTATGTTGAAAGTCATCTGTGGCCTGTAGTGCATAGATGGACTTGGTATGATTATGACTAGGGATTATTCGGTGTAATCAGGACCGTAATGTTATAAATAATGTGGAAAAAGTTCTCATTGGCCCGTAGTGCATTGATAGAAAATTTTTGGTATGATTATGGCGATGGATTCTCTTTGGCCGTAGTGCAAAGATGAATTGTTTTATGGCATGATCAGGACCATTGATGAAAACACGATTATCTTTGGCCCGTAGTGCATGGATAATTCATGGTCGTGATACTAAAGAATATCCTTGGCCGTAGTGCAGGGGTGATTCGATGATGTGGATTATTTTTTTAGCTTTGTCTCAGCGATAAAAGTCATGAAATACCTTTTAAATCATAAAAGATAGTAGATTTTATTCTCTATTTGACTCTTTTAATAGATTGTTGGTTCCGCTGCAGTTAAACTTGATGTCTATTGTATTTTATCAGTTTAACATTGTTGAAGACTAATGATAATTTATTCTGCATTATCTTAGTCATAATATTTCTTATTGGGCTAGTTGAGCTCACCCTTTCTTTCACTGTTCTCTTCAGAAAATGAGAACGTAGCTGGGACGAGTCGGGAAACGGAGTGATAGTCCTAGATGATAGCATTAGTAGTCCTCACTATTCTATGTAATAGTGTGATAATAATTGTAATGAGGACTCCTTTTGAGTATGGATACTCTCTAGAAGACAATATTTGTATTCAAACTCACAGTTTATGTTTTGTCGTACTGTACACGACAGTTGTATTAGTAAGTTATATTTGAATTCAGTACCATGTATCTGGCGACCCAAGATGGGTGATGTATACCTATTTTTGGGGGCGTCACAATAGGCGTATTAAGGACATAAGATAGCTTTTCTGCCGTGAGAACTATTCTCAATTTCCTTAACCAATCCGTTTAATTCGGTTCGGTTAATTAACATCTAATATGTTTCGCAGTGATAGTAATTTAGACATTATAAAATTCTGTAAATGAATTTGTTCTTAATAACATTTTAGCATACATTCTTTTATTAATTACCAAAATAATTTAGGCCTTGTTTTAAAGTGGTATCTCCCACTATTTTCATCAAACTATATTACCCTCACTTATATAGTTCGGTAATATCTAATTAAAGATATGCTAGTGAGAATAAGGATCCCATTTCAAATGTATATAGCCTTGTGTGTGCACAATAAACTATATATAAATAAATAGGTAGACAACTCTTGTCAATTACTTCAAATATGCAACTTCTTGTATTTTGCCTCTTAGTTCATAATGGTCAAGTGTGTGCACATCCGAACTAAAATGATCTAAGTTAAGTCATACCTAGCACTCTATATATTCAAAAGAAAAATACTGTCCTTATGTGTGCACAACAGAACAACATTGTTCAGTCTATTTATAAGCATTAAATGTGATAAAATAACATCTTAAATATTTAATACTTGTCTTGTGTGTGTACAACAAACTCATATTAAATATTTAATACTCTATTATTTTACCATGCTTGAAGGCGACATTCGATATTCTAAATATTTTTGAACGTTACAATTTAATATAATTTATTTGAGGGTTTTGTTATTAATTTGTCTCATCTTGTTTAGCGTGCATGCACATATATATATAAAATATGTGTCATATTAATTAACATGCGAAGCATGTTTGCATAATATATAATATATATAGTATAAGCATGCACATATAGAATAGCATATTCTACTCGGATTGATTATGAATTTTTATTCTAGTTTAGTTCACTAGAGCCACCAAGTGAACCAAAAGGTCAAACCCTAGGGGTGCAGGAATTAATATTTAAATATAACTATTACATTTAAACTCGGGCTCCTTTACAAACGGGTCTTCAAGTGCTCCTTGATCCTTGATATCCAATTCTTCAAAATTAATTCTAACTATTCTTTATTACAAAACTATTTAAAATAAATAAAAACCTTGATCAGCAGTCAAGGGGAAGTACATAGGAGAGAGATAGAATTTACATTAAAAAAAATTTAGAGAAGACAAGGTACGCAGACCCCATTTAATATAAAACTCATACATTCATGCATCTAATTAAAATAAAATTCAATCACATTGGTCAATAGTCCATAATCAATCCCATTTATTATCATACACATCACCATATGCATCAATAAATAACATTCATCTCATGAATAATAAACATTCTACATATATATATATATATATATATATATATATATATGATATCATTTAATGGGCAAATTTAGTTAGCATAAAATCTAATTTTGAATCAAAATAAACTCTTTTATTTTAATCCAAATTTAAATCAAAATAAACCTCTTTTATTTTAATTTATCCAATTTTGAATAAAATAAACTATTTTATTTTAATCAAATTCTTTAATCAAAATAAACTCATTTATTTTAATTAATTATGGAATCCAATTCCAAATAAAAATAAAAAACTCATTTATTAAAGGAAACACGAATTCACAAATAAACTCGTTTATTTTGAATAATATAAAATCTTATTCCATATCTAAATAAACTCCTTTATTTAAGGAACCATGAAATCTAATTTCAACTCCAATTAGTTATCATGGAATCTAATTCCAACTCTAATTAATTAGCATGAAATCTAATTTTAAAATTAAAATAAACTATTTATTTTAATTATAAAATTATTAAGATATATATATATATATATATATATATATATATATATATATATATATATATATATATATATATATATATATATCACCACATTATATCACCAGATAATAATAACGTAAGTAACCCGATCAACGCATATCATGTATCAACGAAATACCGATTTTCAAAAACGTTTTTTATATATATAAATAAATTTTATATAACAAATTATGCCGAATTAAATTGTCCTAAACACATATCAATATACATATTAAATTTAAACAATTAATAATTCGCATAAAGGTTTGGCTCTGACACCACTTTTAGGTTTGTAATATTTATGAACGCAATTAAATTGCACAAAGTAAGCGGAAACGTGAAAATTAGAGTTTTAAAATTTTACAAATCATATACCCGGATCATCCTTTATGCTCAATGTGACACCCCCAAAATAGGTATACATCGCCCATTTTGAGTTGTCAATAACATGGTACAGAAATAACTACAACTTTATTAATACAACATAAAAACTGTGAGTTTAAATACAAATATTGTCTTCTAGACAATATTCACACTCAAATAAGTCCTCATTATAATTATTGATACATTATTTTACAAAAATGGTGAGAACTACTAAACAACTTTCTAGAACCATCATTCCATACCCCTACTAGTACTCGCTACATTCTCGCCTCCTGAGAAGAAAAATGGAACAGAAAGGAAAAAGGGTGAGCTCAACTAGCCCAGTAAAGAATATTATGACTAAGATAATATAGAACAAATTATCGTTAGTCTTCAACAGGGAAAAATTTAATAGAATACAATAGACAACAAATTTTAAATCAATATTCGCAGCGGAAATAATAATTCATTAGAAGAGTTAAGTAGGGTATGAAATCTACTATCATCTATGAATTTAAAAGTCCATCATCAATATTTTATCCCTGTAACATCAATCAATAAACATCTTGAATCAAATATTCATCTTTGCACTACAGGCCAAAGATATTCATCAGTTGGTCATGTTCATCTCAACACCTGTTCATCTTTGAACTACGGACCAAAGATATTCATCATAAAATCATTAGTCTTTGCACTACAGGCCAAAGATATTCAGTTATATCATCATTTAGGACTGAGGATGATGAAAAATATTTTAAAGAAAACGAATTCAGTGAAACAAAAAAACAAATATTAAGGATTCGTACTTTAAACAATCCGAATTCAAAAATAGTTCATAAATAATCATAGTGGAGTAAAATTCAAGAATGATCAAAACATGGATACAATCAAAGCTAGTATCCATAATAGATATCTTGGACAACAATGAAATTTCATTCTCTACAACTTTGCAGAAGAAATTTTTTCTAAATTCCAAACAGAAATTGACTGAAATCCACAAACAGACGATTTTACAGGCTATAATCAAATTTCAGTCAAGAAATGGGGTCCACCGACACACAAAACATGTGTTAATCATTTAATGCAACAAAAATACTCTTTCTCCTCATGTACCCATATATCCCACATTCGTTATAAAAATATCAGCATTATTATATTATTAAAATATAATAATATATTTAAATAAATTATTTTATCAGAAAAATGATAAAATATTAATTTTCAATAATTGTCACATTAAAAATTTTCTCCATCTATATCCACATAAAATCAATATTTTTCTCATCATATAAATTAATAATTAATTATTCACAAATAATTTTACAGAATCACAATACTGACGACAAGGAAGTTCTCAGGAAAGGGGGGGCTTTCCAATAAGGATTTCTCCTTATTGGCGCGCAATTAGGTGATCAAATCTCTCCTTAGACAGAACTTTCTAGACATTACCAATAATATTATCTAATAATATTATTCAGATAATATGAATTATTGCTTCGATAATAGAAAATACTGGGTAGTGACAATTATTGAAACAACAGTAATATAAAATATCAACGCAACAATTATTGAATCAATAAAATAAAATACTGAACATTAATTACTGTAACAATTATTGAGTAGTGCATTCTTACGTAAGAATCAATAATTGGTGCAATACCGTGTGTTACTGTGCAACAACGCGTATTACTGTATTTTAACCATCGGGTATTCCAACAATATTAACGGTAACAACTACGTCATTATTTATAAACAACTTATACTTTTCATTTTCTTCATCCAATCGCTTTCCGTTATGGGTCCCACAAAAGACTGCGCCGTCGTACGAATATTCCCGGACAGGAAGAATATTCCACGACCAAACGAATATTCCCCGACAACAATGAATATTTTATAACCACTTGCTTATTTAAAATATTTGCGCATTTTACCCATAACTAACTTCATTAATCAATTCAATCCTTACTATTTTAAAATAATAAATAGAGGAAATTAAATTTTATTTATTAATAATTTGGGGTCTTACAACCTCCCCTCCTTATGAAATTTCGTCCTCGAAATTGACGTACGTACCTGGTGTTTCGAAAAGATGAGGATACCTTGCTTTCATTTCCGTTTCCAACTCCTAGGTCATTTGCTCAATAGCATGGTTCCTCCACAAAATTTTAACTTGTGGTATGACCTTTGTGCGTAGGACATGCTCTTTCCTATCCAAGATCTTGACAGGTACCTCTTCGTACGTTAAGTCTTCGGCTATCTCGTCCGGTTCTAACTCAATAACGTGGTTTGGGTCTTTCACATATTTACATAGCACAGATATATGAAAAACATTATGAACACGAGATATACTTGGAGGTAACGCAAGTCTATAGGCCACATTTCCTACTCGGTCAAGAATCTGAAATGGACCAATAAATCATGGATTGAGCTTTCCTCTATTTCCAAATCTTGTAACTCCCTTCCATGGAGCAACTAGCAACAATACATGATCCCTAATACTAAATTTCACGTCCTTTCGATGAAGATCGGCATAACTCTTTTGTCGATCTTGTGCCGTTTGTATACGTTGTCGAATTATTTGGATCTTTTCCGTAGTCATACGTACCAACTCTGGTCCCAATAATGTTGCTTCACCCACCTCATCCCAACATATTGGAGAGCGACACTTTCATCCATATAATGCTTCGAATGGAGCCACACATATACTTGCCTGATAACTGTTGTTGTAAGAGAATTTCACCAATGGTAAATACTTATCCCAACTCCCTTTGAAGTCTAAGACACAGAGTCTTAATAGATCTTCAAGAGTTTGAATAGTCCTCTCTGATTGTCCGTCCGTTTGAGGATGGTATGCCGAACTGAATCGTAAATCCGGGTCCATAGCTGTTTACAAGCCAACCCAAAATCTTGAAGTGAATCTTGGGTCACGATCTGAAACTATGGATACTGATATGCCATGTAATCTCACAATCTCATCTATGTACATACGAGCAAGACGTTCAAGGGAATAAGTCCCCCATATCCCCAAGAAATGAGTAGACTTGGTTAATCTATCAACAATAACCCAAATAGTAGTTATGCCTTGAGAAACCGTGGGAAGACCCGTAACAAAATCTATAGTAATGTGTTCCCACTTTCATTTCGGAATCTCAAGTGGTTGCAATGGGCCTTTAGGTACTTGATGCTCCGCCTTTACACGTTGACAAGTTATACACCTCGAGATAAACTCTGCAATCTCTCTCTTCATATTGTTCCACCAAAATGTATGTCGAAGATCACGATACATTTTGGTACTTCCAGGATGGATTGCAAATGGTGTATTGTGTGCCTCCATCATGATCTTGTACTTCAAATTAGAATTATTGGGAACACAAAGTCTGGAGTGGACTCGAAGTATTCCTTCTTCATCGATTCTTGCTTCTGGAATAGCACCTTCTTGCACTTTCTTCTTCATACGCATCAGCTCCGGGTTTGTGGCTTGAGCACCTTTAACTTTTTCGATTAAAGTTGGTTCTATACGTATATGTAACATTATTGCATGGGTCCCCAGAGTCTTGAATTCTATCTTCATCTTTTGTAAATCACACCAAACGGGCCTTTGCGTTGACAACATCGCACTCGTTCCCGCGTATGATCTTCCACTCAATGCGTCGGCTACCACGTTCGCTTTTCCAGGATGATATTGAATGGTATGGTCGTAGTCTTTCAACAGCTCGAGCCAACGTCGTTGCCGCATGTTGAGTTCTTTTTGAGTGAAGAAATATTTGAGGCTTTTATGATCTGAATATATCTCTATTTTCTCCCCATATAGATAGTGCCTCCAGATCTTTAGCGCGAAAACGACTGTTGCCAACTCTAGATCATGAGTAGGATAATTCCTCTCATACTCTTTAAGTTGTCGCGAGGCATAGGCTATAACTTTCCCATGTTGCATGAGAACATATCCTAGCCCTTTGCCTGAAGCATCGTTGTAGATAACAAATCCATCCGAACCAGATGGTATGGTCAAAACAGGTGCCGAAATGAGTCTCCTCTTAAGCTCTTGGAAACTCTTCTCACATTCCTCGCTCCATACGAGTTTGATATCTTTTCGAGTCAGCTGAGTTAATGGAGTAGCGATTCGAGAAAATCCTTCCACGAATCTCCGATAATAACCCCAAAAAGCTACGTACTTCGGTCACCGACTTCGGTTGTTCCCAACTTTGTATTGCTTTAATCTTCGCCAGGTCAACAGATACTTCATGTTTTGACACCACATGCCCAAGGAATGCTACTTCCTCAAGCCAGAACTCGCATTTCTTCAACTTGGAATATAACTTGTTTTCACGAAGCCTTTGGAGTACCAGCTTCAAATGGTGCTCATGATCTTCACGACTTTTGGAATATATGAGGATGTCATCAATAAAAACAACAACGAACTAATCCAAATATTCTTTGAATACTCGGTTCATTATATCCATGAAAGCCGCAGGAGTATTAGTCAATCCAAAAGACATGACTAAGAATTCATAATGCCCGTACCGAGTTCTAAAGGCAGTCTTTGGAATATCCTCAGTTCTAATCTTCAGCTGATGATATCCAGAACGAAGATCGATTTTTGAAAAGAATTGTGCTCCTTGTAACTGGTCAAACAGGTCATCAATACGAGGTAGCGGATACCTATTCTTGATAGTGACATGGTTTAATTCCCGATAGTCGATACAAAGTCGCATACTCCCGTCTTTCTTCTTTACGAATAAAACAGGAGCACCCCAAGGAGATGTACTAGGACGAATGAAACTGATGTCCAACAACTCCTGTAGTTGGACCTTTAACTCCTGAAGTTCAATAGGAGCCATTCGATATGGGGTTTTAGAAATGGGCTTTGTACCAAGTTCAAGATTAATAAAGAATTCAACTTCACGTTCTGGGGGTAGACCGGGAAGTTCTTCAGGAAATACGTCAGGAAAGTCAATAACAACAGGAATATTATTCAAATATGACGTGTCTTTATTCAAATCCATAACATGAGCTAAGAAAGCTTGACATCCGTTTTTTAATAAACGAATAGCTTTATGACTTGATATAACAGTGATTGATTTTAATGGCTTAGTTTCTTGAATTCGCACAACAAGTTGGTTAGGAATATGAAAACTAACAACTTTACGAAAATAATCAATTTTGGCATGATGAGTAGTTAACCAATCAATCCCTAAAATCATGTCAAATGCAAGTATCTTTAAAGAGATAAGGTCACCAGGTAAGGTGATGGTGCCAACTTGGATCAAACAAGATTTATAAACAGTGGATGTGATGAAAGTTTCTCCTAACAGAGTCTCCACAGATAAATCAAAGTCTAATTTCTTCGGAGTCAAGTTTAAACGTTGAGCACAAGCAGGAGAAATAAATGAATGGGTAGCACCGGTATGTAGTAAGGTATAAATTTCGCATTAATTTATGATTAGCTTACCCGTGATCACCTCGTTTGGGTTCCTCGCATGTTGACCGGTCACGACAAACGCTCTTCCAGGAACCGTTGACTTTGACTTTTTTGGGACAGCTTTTTGAGTCACCATCCCCGCTGGACTTAGTTTCGCTACAGTGCAATCTCGAGCGATATGTCCTTCCTTTCCACAGTTATAATATACCTTAAACTGTTGTGGGAAGTTTGGGCTGATATGTCCTTCTTTTCTGCACTTATAGCATATGACCGGTGGTCATTCTCCTCCCTTGGAACCAGTTGGTGCTGACGTCTTCGTATTGTCATTATTAAATCTCCTCTTTTTAAAATCTCCTCCCGACTCGCTTCTTCTATTCTCATGGCCATGATTATCGCCAGAGTGGTTGCCGCTCTTGTCCGTATTTTTCTTTCTTCGCTGGTTATCGTTGTTTTGATGACTGTTGTCACCGGTATGATCCTAGTTGTGGTCCCTCGGTTGAACGTACTCGTTATCTCGCTCTAATAATTGAGCCATGTTGACAACGTCTAAATAGAGAGAAAATTTATGTGAAATGAGATATTGACGTATGCCGAGTTTCAAACCTCTCAGAAACATCCGCGTCATATGTTCCTCATTCTCCACCAAATGAGGTGCAAATCTGGACAACTCTGCAAATTTCGCCTCGTACTGGGACACCGTCTTGTTTTTCTGCTCCAATCTAATAAACTCTACCTCTTTCATATGACGAATACTTTCAGGAAAGTACTTGTCATTGAACAGTTTCTAAAACGTTTCCCAAGACATGCTAAGTGCGGCTGGATGGGTACGCTTCACAGATTCCCACCAGTAATCTGCCTCATTACAGAACATAAAGGTGGCGAATGGAACCTTCTGTTCCTCCGTGCATCCCAAGACATCGAATATCTTGGTAATTTGTTTGACCCACGTCTCCGCCTTAATCGGATCCGGCTTTCCCCAGAATTCTGGTGGTCCCAACTCCTTGAACTACTTGGCTGTGACAAACCGTGAATTGTTATCATTTCCTCCTGTATTTTGAACACGAGTCTCCCTCGTCTGATTTTGCATGAACTGCAAAAAATTTCTAAACATCCATCGTTCATCATCTGCTCAGTGGTGTTGTTCACAGGAGGAACATTGCCAGCCTGTTGCACGTTCTCCTCGTTGGTGAGTAAAGGTGTCTCCACGGTCTCGTTAACTCCACTGTTAACATTCTTAGTTGTCATTCTCAAATACTACCATAAAACAAGGGTTAATTAAAGAAATTAACATATCACACAATATCCCTATATTATGACCAACCAACAAATAAGCTTAGGTAGGACACACTAGCGAAGGATTTACTCATCTCTCCCCTCCTAGTTCTATTCCCCGATCTCTGCCAGAGATCATATCCCTAAGCTCTGATACCAACTGTGACACCCCCAAAATAGGTATACATCACACATTTTGAGTCGTCAATAACATGGTACAGAAACAACTACAACTTTATTAATACAACATAAAAACTGTGAGTTTAAATACAAATATTGTCTTCTAGACAATATTCACACTCAAATAAGTCCTCATTATAATTATTGATACATTATTTTACAAAAATGGTGAGGACTACTAAATAACTTTTTAGAACCATCATTTCATACCCCGACTAGTACTCGCTACATTCTCGCCTCCTGAGAAGAAAAATGGAACAAAAAAGAAAAAGGGTGAGCTCAACTAGCCCATTAAAGAACATTATGACTAAGATAATATAGAACAAATTATCGTTAGTCCTCAACAGGGAAAAATTTAATAGAATACAATAGATAACAAATTTTAAATCAATATTCGCAGCGGAAATAATAATTCATTAGAAGAGTTAAGTAGAGTATGAAATCTACTATTATCTATGAATTTAAAAGTCTATCATCAATATTTTATCCCTGTAACATCAATCAATAAACATCTTGAATTAAATATTCATCTTTGCACTACAGGCCAAAGATATTCATCAGTTGGTTATGTTCATCTCAACACTTGTTCATCTTTGCACTACGGGCCAAAGATATTCATCATAAAATCATTAGTCTTTGCACTACAGGCCAAAGATATTCAGTTATATCATCATTTATGACTGAGGATGATGAAAAATATTTTAAAGAAAACGAATCCAGTGAAACAAAAGAACAAATATTAAGGATTTGTACTTTAAACAATCTGAGTTCAAAAATACTTCATAAATAATCATAGTGGAGTAAAATTCAAGAATGATCAAAATATGGATATAATCAAAGCTAGTATCTGTAATAGATATCGTGGATAAAAACAAAAAATTAATTTTTTGGTGAATAGTGTCGTATTCGTAAATAGTGTCGTATACGTGAATAGTACCGTAAACGTGAATAGTAACCCCGACACTAAAAGTTCTAAATTTGATAAAAAGTTCAGATCAATATTTTGGCATAATGATATTAAAAGAAATAATATCATTTATAAAAAAAAAAATAACATCCCTTACCTCAAAAAGACAGTATTTCTGACTGGAATACTGGATATAGAGCTAAAGGAAACTTGCACCGTATAGCAACACTCAAAGTCTTAAAATACTCACAAGAATACGCTCGATAATATAGAGAGAGAAAGATTTCAGTTTCTGGTGTGATTTTCAATTCTAACCTAAGCACCCTATTTATAGAAAAATGCTTAGAACACCAAAGCAGAAAATTTAATAAAATATAATAATTATTAAAATTTGTCTACGCCAACCTTTGAATTCAAATTTCAGCATGCTTAACAACACATGAGCCCACCAACCAACCACAAAAACGTTTTTCTTTTAAAACAAATTTAAAACTTTTAAAAATAATTATTTCAGAACTTCAATAATTCATAATAAATAGCCCTTTTATCAAAAAAATTTGAACCTCATGTCCTTTCCATATGAAATTCCATTCTCTACAACTTTGCAGAAGAAAATTTTTTCAAATTCCAAACAGAAATTGATCGAAATCCATAAACGGACGATTTTACATGCTATAATCAAATTTCAGTCAAGAAATGGGGTCCACCGACACACAAAACATGTGTTAATCATTTAATGCAACAAAAATACTCTTTCTCCTCATGTACCCATATATCCCACATTCGTTGTAAAAATATCACCATTATTATATTATTAAAATATAAAAATATATTTAAATGAATTATTTTATCAGAAAAAGATAAAAATATTAATTTTTAACAATTGTCACATTAAAAATTTTCTCCATCTATATCCACATAAAATCAATATTTTTCTCATCATATAAATCAATATTAATTATTTACAAATAATATTACAGAATCACAATACTGACGACCAGGCAGTTCTCAGGAAAGAGGGGGCTTTCCAATAAGGATTTCTCCTTACTGACGCGCAATTAGGTGACCAAACCTCTCCTTCGACAGAACTTTCTAGACATTACCAATAATGTTATCTAATAATATTATTCAGATAATATGAATTATTGCTTCGATAATAGAAAATACCGGGTAGTTACAATTATTGAAACAATAGTAATATAAAATATCAACGCAATAATTATTTAATCAATAAAATAAAATACTGAACATTAATTACTGTAACAATTATTGAGTAGTGTCTTCTTACGTAAGAATCAATAATTGGTGCAATACCGTGTGCTACTATGCAACAACGCGTATTACTGTGTTTTAACCGCCGGGTATTCCAACAATATTAACGGTAACAACTACGCCATTATTTATAAACAACTTATACTTGTCGTTTTCTTCATCCAATCGCTTTCCGTTATGGGGCCCATAAAAGACTGCGCCGTTGTACGAATATTCCCCAACAGGAAGAATATTCCACGACCAAACGAATATTCCCCGATAACAATGAATATTTTATAACCACTTGCTTATTTAAAATATTTGTGCATTTTACCAATAACTAACCTCATTAATCAATTCGACCCTTACTATTTCAAAATAATAAATAGAGAAAATTAAATTTTATTTATTAAAAATTTGGGGACTTACACGTAATTATTAGTTAAACGAAAAGATAAAGAACAAGAATCATTGTAAGACCCCAACTTATTAATGAATAAAATTAAATTTTCTCTAAATATTATTGTGAATAATAAGGTGTTAATTTGATATAATACATTGGTTATGGGTGAAATGTGCAAATTTTACAAAATAAACAAGTGGTTATAAAATATTCATTTTGTCGGGGAATATTCGTTTGGTCGTGGAATATTCTTTCTATCGGGGAATATTCGTACGACGGCGCAGCTGTTTGTGGGCCCCATAACAGAAAACGATTGGATGAAGATAACGACAAAAATTGAGTTTTTATAAATAACGGCGTAATTGTTACCGTTAATACTGTTGGAATACCCGGTAGTTAAAATACAGTAGCACACGGTATTGCACCAATTATTGATTCTTACGTAAGAAGACACTACTCAATAATTGTTACAGTAGTTACTGTTCAATATTTTATTTTATTGATTCAATAATTACTGTGTTGATATTTTATATTATTGTTGTTTCAATAATTATTGCTGCACAGTATTTTCCATTATTAGATCAATAATTCATATTATTTGAATAATATTATTAGATAACATTATTGGCAATGTCTAGAAAGTTCTGTCTAAGGAGAGGTTTGATCATCTAATTGCGCGCCAGTAAGGAGAAATCCTTATTAAAAAGCCCCCTCTTTCCTGGGAACGGTCTGGTTGTCAAAAATGTGATTCGGTAATATTAATTGTGAATAATTAATTATTGATTCATATGATAAGGAAATATTTATTTAATGTGAATATAAATGTTGGATATATTTTGTGGTTAAAAATGAAGGAGTTAATGTTGAGGTGTTTTATCAGTATTTTTGTCGGAATGAAGGTATTAAAAATCAATCAGGATTTTTGAGATATATTGCGGGGCTTATAATTTTTAATTCGACCGTTGGATCGTTGTGATTTTTGGATATGTTATACATATAGAAGTTTAGTATATGTCCACAAATTTTGAACCGTTAAAAATGAACGTATGATTTGTTATGAATTTTAAGAGATGACTGGTTCAGAAATTGTTGAAGTTTCAAAATTTATCATTTTGGTAAAAAATTCTAGAATTGGTGGGCCCCACTTTTGGTTGGTGAAAAATGTGCTAAAATTTTTATTCAAATGTGGTCGGTGGGAATAGTAGCAGGTAAAGTCGCCATCAGGTTGCAGGTCAAGTCTGCTTCGGCGTGCTAACATTTTCCTATAAATAGAGGGCAAAGTTAGAATTGGTAATCACACCAGAAACAAATTTTCTCTCTTTTTCTTTCTATATTATCGAGCATATTCTTGTGAGTGTACTTTGAGTGTTGCTATACAGTACAAGTTTCTGTCAGCACTATATCCGAAATTCAGTCAGAAGTACAGTTATTTTGAGGTAAGGGATATTATTTTCTTCTTAAATGATATTATTTTCTTAAATATCATTATGCTGAAATATTGATATGAGTTTTTTTTATCAAATTTGGAACTTTTTGTGTCGGGGTTACTATTCACGTATACGGCATTATTCACGAATACGGCACTATTCACCGAAAAAAAAAATTTCTTCTTTTTGTCCAAGATGTCTATTATGGTTACTATCTTTGATTGTATCCATGTTTTAATCTTTATTTTTGAATTCTACTTCACAATTGATTATTATGAAGTATTATTGATCTTGGATAAATTGTTATACGAATCCCTACTATTTGTCCTTCTGTCTCACTGGATTCGTTTTCTTTAAGATATTTTTCATCATCCTCAGTCCTAAATGATGATATTACTGAATATCTTTGTCCTGTAGTGTAAAGATTAATGTAACGACCCCAAAACAGGTTCATTCCATCCAACCTATTCTGAGTCGCCAAATACATGGTACAGAAAATAACTACAACTTTATTACAACAATTGTCGTGCAAAATACAACAACATATATGATGTGAGTTTGGATACAAATATATACCAACTGTGACTCTTATCCCAACCTTGGATAGCACGTCACAATGACACCTTACATAAAGATATAGACAGAAATTATTTTAGAAATTAGAATCTTTCGGAAGTGCTCAAGGAAACCTTCGTACATGGGAGGCCATGCATCTAGGTTATGATAAATATCATATGGCCACAGAATTATCCTTAGTTGACCCAATAGACCCGAAAGAAAAACGAGAAGTTTACTATAATATTCTTTCCAATGGTGAGTCTTCTCTTGACATATCATTATCTCCACTGTCTTTAATCGTGAATTATACTTCAAACAAATACCAAGATTATATAGGTAGTGCTCGTAAATATACTCAGCAAGTGGACGAGCACAACCCTGTCTTATGATGACACGAGGTTGTATGTCATTAGACATCTTGTATGATAGTGACAAAACACCCTTCCAACGTTGGGTTCGCCTCACCCTATTTGATTCACCAAATATAACTACTAAATGACGACCACCGTTCTATTCCCCTGTTACCCCCGCTCGACCCAGCTGCACTCTTATTACCTGAAAGGAATTGTGAAATAGAAGGGTGAGCACAACTAGCCCAGTAAAGAATATCATGACTAAAGATAAATAAATTATCAATAGCCTTCAACAGTAATAAATCAGAGATTTAGAACATATGGTAGATGATAAAAAATTTCAACCATAGTTGCAGCGGAACGAGCAAACCATTAGAAGAGTCAAATAGACCATAAAGTCTATTATCTTCTACACATTAAAAGTCCACCAATAATGTTTTATCCCTGTAACATTAATCAACAGTTCCTTTTCACAATTATATGAATAACTCATAATCATAATTGTAATTCTAAATTCCTCTTCGCATCTAGGACGAATATAATTTTTATCACCTATCTTTACCTGAAACATCAAAGATCATGGTTACACCAAATCACATTTCCTGTTCATAATCATACTAATAACTTCATCTTTGAACTACGGCCAAAGATATTCCTCAACAATTCATCTTTGCACTACAGGCCAAATATATTCCTCAACAGTTTATATTTGCACTACAGGCCAAATATATTCATCAACAGTTCATATTTGCACTACAGGCCAAATATATTAATATCTCAAAGAATATATAATCATTTCAGAATTTATATAAACAATAATTATAACCATGTTGATCATTTCACCTTTGCACTTAAGCTAAAGATATTCAATTATAAATTCAATGGTCATGATCATACCAGTCAACAATTCAACTTTGCACTACTGGCCAAAGAGAACCCATAGTCATGATCATACCAATAATCTACCCATCTTTACACTCAAGTCAAAGAGAAATATCATCGTTAGGGTTATAAAAATGTTATATATGATAATAAAAATAATATGACCAACATATAGATTTAATCTTAAGAGTAATATTCATAAATCAACTATAATATGGTCAGAAAAAGAAACTAATTTTATCGTGAATAGTAACTCGTAAATAGTAACTCGTGAATAGTAACTCATGAATAGTAACTCAACATGAAAAAGATAGAAATTTCACAATAAAATCTATACCAATATTTCGGTATAATGATATTGAAAGAATAACATCATTATGAAGAATATAACATCCCTTAATATTCCTTACTATCCCTTACCTCAAAGGAGCAGCACTTCTGACTGGAATGTAAAGTCGAAGGAACCTTGCACTGATGAATATCAACTCACCAAGTATCTAAATACTCACAAAATACACTCAATAATCTAGAGAGAGAAAGAGAGAAAACTTATGAATTCTGGTGTGATTTTCAATTCTAACTTAGCCCTCTATTTATAGAAAAATGTTAGCACGCCGAAGCAGACTTAACCTGCAACCTAATGGCTTTACCTGCTACTATTCAAGCCTACCACATTTGAATAAAAATCTCAGCACATTTCTTCACCAACCAAGAGTGGGGCCCACCAATTCTAGAATTTTCCACCAAAATGATAAACTCCGAAAATTCAACAATTTCTGAACCAGTCATCTCGTAAAATTCATAATAAATCATACGTTCATTTTTAACGGTTCAAAATTTGTGGACATATACTCAACTTATATATGTATAACATATCCAAAATTTACCACGATTCAACAGTCGGATTAAAAATTATAACCCTCGCAAAATATCTCAAAAACCCTAATTTGATTTTCAAAATATCTCAAAAACCCTAATTCGACAGAAAGAATATTCCACGACCAAACGAATATTCCCCGACAAAATGAATATTTTATAACCACTTGTTTATTTTGTAAAATTTAAACATTTCACTCATAACCAAAATATTATATCAAATTAACACATTATTATTCACAATAATATTTAGAAAAAATTTGATTTTATTCATTAATAAGTTGGGGTCTTACAACCTCCCCTACTTATGAAATTTTGTCCTCGAAATTGACGTACCTAATAATTCAAAGAGTTGAGAATACCTTACTTTTATTTTAGATTTCGTCTTTCCTGTCATCATAATTTTTTCATTGCTCATCTCCTGTATTTCAGATATCATTCTATAATACAGCTTCAAAACAAGGGTTAATTTAACAAATTAACATATCACATAATATCCCGATATTATGACTGACCAACAAATAAGCTTAGGTATGACACACTAGTGAAAGATTTACTCATCTCTTCCCTCCTAGTTATATTTCCCGATCTCTGCCAGAGACCATATCCCTAAGCTCTGATACCAAATGTAACTCTGGACACCTACTTATGTCAGCACCTTACATTGATACCTATCAGTTTGCCACCATAGAATGGCGTTCCCTACGGAGAGTCTGGCTTCGGTGCATCCCCCATCAACAGGAAGTCACCAGCGAGAGGCTCGGGGCTCTTTACTTATAGCTCTGATACCAAAATGTAACGACCCCAAAATAGGTCCATTCCATCCAACCTATTCTGAGTCGCCAAATACATGGTATAGAAAATAACTACAACTTTATTACAATAATTGTCATGCAAAATACAACAACATATATGCTGTGAGTTTGGATATAAATATATACCAACTGTGACTCTTATCCCAACCTTGGATAGCACGTCACAATGACACCTTACATAAAGGTATAGTCAAAAACTGTTTTAGAAATTAGAATCTTTGGGAAGTGCTCAAGGAAACCTTCGTACATGGGAGGCCATGCATCTAGGTTATGATAGATATCATATGGCCACAGAATTATCACTGGTTGACCCAATAGACCCCAAAGAAAAACGAGAAGCACTACAAGAAATAGGACTATTTCCGACGGAATTAAGTTCGACGGAATGAATTCGGTCGAAATGAATGTATTACCGACGGAATATTCAATCGTTCATAAATCCCTCGAGGATAGTATACACTCGACTGAATTCAGTCGATCCTATACCATGCTTGTGGCGCCAAAGTTTCCCTCCAGCGCCAATAACAACCTCGACGGAAGAGCTATTAATATCGACTGATTGTTCGTCGAGGATACCGTAATGTCGACGGAACTATGATCGACGGATGTCCGTCAGAAATAAGCTTTAAACCTAATCACTAACAGACGCGAGCCTCACTTCTGCAGCTGTGCTAATTTTTTTCCCTTCTCTCTCTGCTCTGCTGTTGCTGCATTCTCTTTCCCTCCTCCCACTGCTCGTCCCGTCCCACTCCTCGCCGGTCGTCGCACCTCTCCTCGTCAGCAGCCCATCTCCGGCCAAGCCCTCGTCGGCAACACCTCTCCCTCTCCTCATCGGCAGGCTCACCTTCGGCTCCCTCTGCTGCTCTCTCTCTAGTCCCTCTTTGGTCCTCCTTCTCTCTCAATTTAAGGTTAGTTTTATCAATTAATTTTAAATTTAGAACCCTAAATTTTCAGATATGTATATGGTTATGCATAGATTTGGGTATAAGTACTTAGAACCCTAAATTTTCTGTTTAAATGTTGTTGAAAGTGTTGAAATATTGTTGAAAGTGTTGAAATAATCTGTTGAAATGTTGTTGAAGCCTAAATTTCCTTTGCAGTGTTGTTCAAATTTGGTTTTTCTGTGATAGTTTACTAAATTTGGAGCTTCATTATTTTAATTGTTTGTTCGTTAATGTTAATTACTGCCTATTTTGCAGATTTGAGTATATACAATTGTTAAATTGTATTGTAAACTTGTTGGTTGTTCATATATTATAGTTGATTAGTGTCATATTCGTTAAATCCGACGGAATTCCCGATGAAATTCTGTTAGAACTCAGCAATTGCACATTCTTTATTATATTAATTAATGTATAGTTATTAGTTTCTCAATACTAAAATACAATTTAAATAAATTGAATTATGACATATAATACAAATTAAGTTAAATTAAATAAACTTTTGACTTAATTTAATTTAAGATAATAAAATTTAAATAAATTATTTAATATTAAATTATATAATATAATAAAAAATTTAATTAAATTTAAAATAAAATAAAATAAAAAATATGATATAATATAATACAAATTAAATTTAAATTAATTAAATTTAATTAATTTAAGATAATAAAATTTAAATAAATTAAATATTATAATATAATATAATACAAATACAAATAAATTAAATAATTTAAAATAAAATAAAATAAAATAAAAATATGATTTAATTTAAGATAAAAGAAATTAAATTAAATTAAATTAAAAAAAATTGAATTAATTTAATTTAAAATAATATAATACAAAATAAATATAATTAAACTGAGTAGCACTTACTTAGTTAAATAAAATCAAAATTAAATAAAATACAATAAAATAAAATAAAATACAATTAGAAACCCGTTCGACGTTCACTCATTAGGAGTGAATGTCGAATAGTCCCCAGTTTGGGACTGTTATTGAGACGTTAGATTCCACCGTCCCTCCGCCCGAGATTAGTTTATCTCAGGACGAGGAGACGGCTCTCTGGGTCGCGTCTCAGGATACTCCCACTAGTACTAGCGGGCGGTATCGAGTGCTGGGGTTACCGAGGATACCAGCCTATACACTGCCAGGAGGTATAATATTTTTAGTTTATTTCTTGTTTATGAATAAAGAAAATTTGTCATATTATTCATGTTATATTTATTTTTGAAGGCTCTAGCCAGCGTCTGCGTCCGAAAGCCCCTGTGGGACCATCACATACGGGCGCTGGCTTAGACGATGTTTTGTTCCAGCGTGTTATGGTTGCGGTGTCGGAGAGGTTTGAGACCGATCCGCTGTTCCATCGTCAGGACCTTCCCAGCCGTTCTCGCCTCCATCAGCTTGCGCAGGACGTTGCAGCTGGTGCCACCGCCGAGAGTGCGGGTATCCCTCCGGAGCAGTGGGCCGCGATACGCGACGAGATTGTTCGGATGGTGGTTACCTTAGTCGAGGAAGCGTTTGGGCCGATGCTGAGTCAGCCCTCGACTGCTCAGGTATACTATTCGTTTTAAATTCAAATATATATTCTGCATGTAATTTTATTTTCATTTAGTTATCTTTAACTGAATCATATATATGGACTAATGAGTTGCATTATATTATATCAACAGGGTGACGAGCAGACTGACGAGCGGGATGACGATGGTGGCGATTTTCATACTCCAGAGCAGCGTCGACGCCCGCCCGATGATCCTCCTCATACCGGGGGCTCTACTAGCTACTTTTACTTAGTTTACATTCGTTTAATTTGTAGTTTACATTATTTTTGATGTATTAATGTAGTCTAAACCTTGGCATTTAGTTTAATTTAGCTTAATTAGATGTTTGATATACATTAGTTTAGATTAATGGGATGTTTTTGACCTTTTTACTTATCATTTAGTTGGTTTTTTACATATTGTCGGTCTTGGTAATTGTAATTCGTGTTATTGGTTATATTGTTAACTTGTCTATGTGTATGTGATGTTGGAGGTTATATTGTTAGCTTGTGTATGGGTATGTGCTGTTGGAATACAGGTACAGGTACAAGATGTGGGTTAAATCCCTGTATATTGCAAAAACAAATTAAATATTAAAAAAAATAGTCATTATTCTCGACAGAATATAACTATTCTCGACGGACTTCCGTCGGAAATAATAACTCCCCAATTTTGCCGTACTGCCACGTGTCATGCTTATCACCGACCGAATACTATCGACCGAATATTTTCAGTCGGACATATAGTAACTCCGACCGAATATTCAGTCGACGATAAGTCCGTCGATCTTAAGTATCTCTGACTGAAAGATCAACGAACTTAATTTCGACCTGCTTATATACGACCGAATTTCCGACCGAATATTCCGTCGAAAATATGGTTAGCCTCGACGGAATATGCTTATTTCCAACCGAATATTCCGTCGGAAATAATCCTTTTTGTTGTAGTGAAGTTTACTATAATATTCTTCCCAATGGTGAGTCTTCTCTTGACATATCATTATCTCCACTGTCTTTAATCGTGAATTATACTTCAAACAAACACCAAGATTATATAGGTAGTGCTCGTAAATATACTCAGCAAGTGGATGAGCACAACCCTGTCTTATGATGACACGAGGTTGTATGTCATTAGACATCTTGTATGATAGTGACAAAACACCCTTCCAACGTTGGGTTCGCCTCACCCTATTTGATTCACCAAATATAACTACTAAATGACGACCACCGTTCTATTCCCCTGTTACCCCCGCTCGACCCAGCTGCACTCTTATTACCTGAAAGGAATTGTGAAACAGAAGGGTGAGCACAACTAGCCCAGTAAAGAATATCATGACTAAAGATAAATAAATTATCAATAGCCTTCAACAGTAATAAATCAGAGATTTAGAACATATGGTAGATGATAAAAAATTTCAACCATAGTTGCAGCGGAACGAGCAAACCATTAGAAGAGTCAAATAGACCATAAAGTCTATTATCTTCTACACATTAAAAGTCCACCAATAATGTTTTATCCCTGTAACATTAATCAACAGTTCCTTTTCACAATTATATGAATAACTCATAATCATAATTGTAATTCTAAATTCCTCTTCGCATCTAGGACGAATATAATTTTTATCACCTATCTTTACCTGAAACATCAAAGATCATGGTTACACCAAATCACATTTTCTGTTCATAATCATACTAATAACTTCATCTTTGCACTACGGCCAACGATATTCCTCAACAATTCATCTTTGTACTATAGGCCAAAGATATTCCTCAACAGTTCATATTTGCACTACAGGCCAAATATATTCCTCAACAGTTCATATTTGGCCATATTTGCACTACAGGCCAAATATATTCATCAACAGATCATATTTGCACTACAGACCAAATATATTAATATCTCAAAGAATATATAATCATTTCAGAATTTATATAAACAATAATTATAACCATGTTGAACATTTCACCTTTGCACTTAAGCTAAAGATATTCAATTATAAATTCAATGGTCATGATCATACCAGTCAACAATTCAACTTTGCACTACTGGCCAAAGAGAACCTATAGTCATGATCATACCAATAATCTACCCATCTTTACACTCAAGTCAAAGAGAAATATCATCGTTAGGGTTATAAAAATGTTATATATGATAATAAAAATAATATGACCAATATATAGATTTAATCTTAAGAGTAATATTCATAAATCAACTATAATTTGGTCAGAAAAAAAAATTAATTTTATCGTGAATAGTAACTCGTGAATAGTAACTCGTGAATAGTAACTCATGAATAGTAACTCGTGAATAGTAACTCATGAATAGTAACTCGATATGAAAAAGGTAAAAATTCCACAATAAAATCTATACCATTATTTCGGTATAATGATATTGAAAGAATAACATCATTATGAAGAATATAACATCCCTTAATATTCCTTACTATCCCTTACCTCAAAAAAGTAGCACTTCTGATTGGAATGTAAAGCCGAAGGAACCTTGCATTGATGAATATCAACTCACCAAGTATCTAAATACTCACAAAATACACTCAATAATCTAGAGAGAGAAAGAGAGAAAACTTATGAATTCTGGTGTGATTTTCAATTCTAACTTAGCCATCTATTTATAGGAAAATGTTAGCACGCCGAAGCAGACTTAACCTGCAACCTGATGGCTTTACCTGCTACTATTCAAGCCTACCACATTTGAATAAAAATCTCAGCACATTTCTTCACCAACCAAGAGTGGGGCCTACCAATTCTAGAATTTTCTACCAAAATGATAAACTCTGAAAATTCAACAATTTCTGAACCAGTCATCTCGTAAAATTCATAATAAATCATACGTTCATTTTTAACGGTTCAAAATTTGTGGACATATACTCAACTTATATATGTATAACATATCCAAAAATTACCACGATCCAACGGTCGGATTAAAAATTATAACCATCGCAAAATATCTCAAAAACCCTAATTTGATTTTCAATACCTCCGTTCCGACAAAAATACAGATAAAATACCTCAACATTAACTCCTTCATTTTTAACCACAAAAATATATCCCTCATTTATATCCACATAAAATAAATATTTCCTTATCATATGAATCAATAATTAATTATTCACAAATAAAATTACAGAATCACATTTATGACAACCAGGTCGTTCCTAGGAAAGAGGAGGCTTTCCAATAAGAATTTCTCCTTACTGGCGTGCAATTAGGTGACCAAACCTCTCTTTAGACAGAACTTTCTAGACATTGTCAATAATGTTATCTAATAATATTATTCAAATAATATGAATTATTGATCTGATAATGGGAAATACTGTGCAGTGATAATTATTGAACAACAATAATATAAAATTTCAACGTAGCAATTATTGAATCAATAAAATAAAATATTGAACAGTAATTACTGAGTAGTGCCTTCTTAGATAAGAATCAATAATTTCAAAAATACTGTGCAATACCGTGTGCTACTGTGCAATAACGCGTATTACTGTATTTTAACCGCCGGGTATTCCAACAGTGTTAACGGTAACAACTACGCCGTTATTTGTAAAAACTCAAATTTATCGTTTTCTTCATCCGACAGTTATTCTGATATGGGGCCCACAAATGGCTGCGCCGTCGTACGAATATTTTTCGACAGAAAGAATATTCCATGACCAAACGAATATTCCCCGACAAAATGAATATTTTATAACCACTTGTTTATTTTGCAAAATTTACACATTTCACTCATAACCAAAGTATTATATCAAATTAACACCTTATTATTCACAATAATATTTAGAAAAAATTTGATTTTATTCATTAATAAGGTGGGGTCTTACAATGAATGATTAACTGATGAATATCTTTGGCCCGTAGTGCAAAGATGAACAGGTGTTGAGATGAACATGACCGACTGGTGATACAAATGAATATCTTTGGCCTGTAGTGCAAAGATGAATATTTGATTAAAGATGGTTATTGATTATTGTTACAGGGATAAAATATTGATGATGGACTTTTAAATCTTAGAAGATAGTAGAACTCATTCTCTACTTGACTCTTCTAATGGTTTGCTGTTTCTACTGCAGTTGTTGATCTAAAATTTGTTGTCTATTATATTTTATCAGATTTTTCTCTGTTGAAGACTAATGATAATTTGTTGTATATTATCTTAGTCATAATATTCTTTACTGGGCTAGTTGAGCTCACCCTTTTCCTTTTTGTTCCATTTTTCTTCTGAGGAGGTGAGAACATAGCAGGATCGAGTCGGGGTATGGAGTAATGGTTCTAGAAAGATATTTTAGCAGTCCTCACTATTTCGGTAAAATAGTGTTTCAATATTTGTAATGAGGACTTATTTGAGTGTGGATATTGTCTAGAAGATAATATTTGTATTTAAACTCACAGTATTTGTGTTGTCGTATTTTGCACGACAATTATTATAATAAAGTTATATTTGTTTCTGTACCATGTATTTGGCGACTCAGAATGGGTGATGTATACCTATTTTGGGGGCGTCACAGGTTGTATCAGAGCTTAGGGATATGGTCTCCGGCGGAGATCAGAGAATAGAACTAGGAAGAGAGAAACGAGTAAATCCTTCGCTAGTGTGTCCTACCTAAGCTTATTTGTTGGTCGGTCATAATATAGGGATATTATGTGATATGTTAATTTGTTTAATTAACCCTTGTTTTATGGCAGTATTTGAGAATGGCAGCCGAGAACGTTAACAATGGAGTATATGATACTGTGGAACAACCTTTAGTCACAAACCAGGAGAACGTGCAACAGGAAGGCAATATTCCTCCTGTAAACAACGTTACTGGGCAAACGATGGATGATGGAATGTTTAAGAGCTTCTTGCAGTTCATGCAAAATCAGACGAGGGAGACTCGTGTACAAAATACGGGTGGAAATGATGTCAACGCGCGGTTTGTCACAGCCAAGCAGTTCAAGGAGTTGGGACCACCAGAATTCTGGAGAAAGCCGGATCCGATTAAGGCGGAAACGTGGGTCAAATAAATTACCAAGATATTTGATGTCTTGGGATACACGGAGGAACAGAAGGTTCCATTCGCCACATTTATGTTCCGTGGTGAGGCAGATTACTGGTGGGAATCTGTAAAGCGTACCCAGCCAGTCGCACTCAGCATGTCTTGGGAAACGTTTCAGAAGTTGTTCAATGATAAGTACTTTCCTGAAAGTATTCATCATATGAAGGAGGTAGAATTTATCAGGCTAGAACAAAATAACATGACCGTGTCTCAGTACGAGGCGAAGTTCGCGGAGTTATCCAGGTTTGCACCTCATTTGGTGGAGAACGAGGAACGTATGACAAGGATGTTTTTGAGAGGTCTAAAACCCGAGATTCGGCAATATCTTATCTCTCATAAATTTTCTTTATATTCAGATGTTGTAAACAGGGATCAATTATTAGAGCGAGATAATGAGTATGTTCAACCGAGGGACCACAACCAGGGACATACCGGTGGTGGTAGTCATCGGAGCAATGAAAACCAGCAGGGAGGAAAACATTCGGACAAAAGCGGTAACCACTCTGGTGGTAATCGTGGCCGTGATAATAGAAGGAGTGAGTCGGGAGGAGATTTCAAGAAGAGAAGGTACAACAATAATAACGTGAAAACGTCAGCACAAACATCAACTGTTTCTAGGGGAGGAGAACGACCACCGGTCGTATATTACAAATGTGGGAAAGAGGGACATATCAGCCCAAACTGCCCACAACAATTCAAGGTATGTTATAACTGTGGAAAGGAGGGTCATATAGCTCGAGAGTGTTCTGTAGCAAAACCAAGTTCAGTGGGGATGGTGACTCCAAAAGTTGTCCCGGATAAGTCGAAATCAGCAGTTCCTGGAAGGGCGTTTGTCGTGACTGGCCAAAACGCGAGAAACCCGAATGAGGTGATCACGGGTAAGCTAATCTTGAATTCTTGCGAAGTTTATACTTTACTAGATACCGGTTCTACCCATTCTTTTATCTCTCCTACTTGTGCTCAACGTTTGAACTTGACTCCGGAGAAATTGAACTTTGACTTATCTATTGAAACTCCGTAGGGTGAAACCTTTGTTACATCTACAGTTTATAAATCTTGCTTAATCCAAGTTGGCACCATCACATTACCTGCTGACCTTATTTCTTTAAAGATACTTGCATTTGATGTGATTTTAGGGATTGATTGGTTAACTACTCATCATGCCAAAATTGATTATTTTCGTAAGGTTGTTAGTTTTCATATTCCTAACCAACCTGTTATGCGAATTCAAGCAACCAAACCATTAAATTCAATCACTGTTATATCAAGCCATAAAGTCATTCGTTTATTGAAAAAAGGATGTCAAACTTTCTTAGCCCATGTTATGGACTTGAACAAAAACACGATAGATTTGAATAATATTTCTATTGTTAGTGAATTTCCTGACGTATTTCCTGAAGAACTTCCTGGTCTACCCCCAGAATGTGAAGTTGAATTCTTTATTGACCTTGAACCCGGTACAAAGCCCATTTCTAAAACCCCATATCGAATGGCTCCTATTGAACTTCAGGAGTTAAAAATCCAATTACAGGAGTTATTAGACATCGGTTTTATTCATCCTAGTACATCTCCTTGGGGTGCTTCTATTTTATTCGTAAAGAAGAAAGACGAGAGTATGCGACTTTGTATCGACTATAGGGAATTGAACCATGTCACCATCAAGAATAGGTATCCACTACCTCGTATTGATGACCTGTTCGACCAATTACAAGGAGCACAATTCTTTTCAAAGATTGATCTTCGTTCTGGATATCATCATCTGAAGATTAAAACTGAGGATATTCCAAAGACTGCCTTCAGAACTCGGTACGGGCATTATGAATTCTTAGTCATGTCTTTTGGATTAACTAATGCTCCTGCTGCCTTCATGGATATGATGAACCGTGTGTTCAAAGAATATTTGGATCAGTTCGTTGTTGTCTTTATTGATGACATCCTCATCTATTTCAAAAGTCGTGAAGATCATGAGCGCCATTTGAAGCTGATATTGCAAAGGCTTCGTGAAAACAAGCTATCTGTCAAACTGAAGAAATGCGAGTTCTGTCTTGAGGAAGTAGCATTCTTTGGGCACGTGGTGTCAAAACATGGAGTATCTGTCGACCCGACGAAGATTGAAGTCATACAAAGTTGGGAGCAACCGAAGTCGGTAACCGAAGTACGTAGCTTTCTGGGCTTAGATGGTTATTATCGGAGATTTGTGGAAGGATTTTCTCGAATAGCTACTCCGTTAACTCAGCTGACTCGGAAAGATACAAAATTCGTATGGAGTGAGGAATGCGAGAAGAGTTTCCAAAAACTCAAGAGGAGAATCATTTCGGCACCTGTTCTGACAATACCATCTGGTTCGGATGGATTTGTTATCTACAGCGATGCTTCAGGCAAAGGGTTAGGATGTGTTCTCATGCAACATGGGAAAGTCATAGCCTATGCCTCGCGACAACTCAAAGAATATGAGAGGAATTATCCTACTCATGATTTGGAGTTGGCAGCAGTCGTTTTCGCGTTGAAGATCTGGAGACACTACCTGTATGGGGAGAAAGTGGAGATCTATACAGATCATAAAAGCCTCAAATATTTCTTCACCCAAAAGGAACTCAACATGCGGCAATGACGTTGGCTCGAGCTGCTGAAAGATTACGATCACACCATCCAATATCATCCTGGAAAAGCAAACGTAGTAGCTGACGCATTGAGTAGAAGATCATATGCGGGTACGAGTGCAATGTTGTTAACACAAAGGCCAATTTTGTATGACTTGCAAAGGATGGAGATAGAGATGAAGGCTCCAAGTACCCACATGATGATATCAAATATACGAGTAGAACCGACTTTAATCGATAAAGTTAAAGCTGCTCAAGCTACGGACATGGAGCTGATGCGTATGAAGAAGAAGGTGCAAGAATGTGCTATTCCAGAAGCAAGAATCGATGAAGAAGGAATACTTCGAGTCAACTCCAGACTTTGTGTTCCTAACGATTTTGACTTGAAGTATAGAATAATGATGGAGGCACACAACACAGCGTTTGCAATCCATCCTGGAAGTACCAAAATGTATCACGATCTTCGACATATATTTTGGTGGAGCAATATGAAAAGAGAGATCGCGGAGTTTATCTCGAGGTATTTAACTTGTCAACGTTTAAAAGCAGAGCATCAAGTACCAAAGGGTCCATTGCAACCACTTGAGATTTTGAAATGGAAGTGGAAACACATTACTATAGATTTCGTTACGGGTCTTCCCAAGGTGTCTCAAGGCATATATGCGATTTGGGTCATTGTTGATAGATTAACCAAGTCTGCCCATTTCTTGTCTATACGTGAGACTTATTCCCTTGAACGTCTTGCTAGTATGTACGTGAATGAGATTATGAGACTGCATGGTATGCCAGTATCCATAGTTTCGGATCGTGACCCAAGATTCACTTCACGATTTTGGGTTAGCTTGCAGAAAGCTATGGGCACGGATTTACGATTCAGTTCAGCATACCATCCTCAAACGGACGAGCAATCAGAGAGGACTATTCAAACCCTTGAAGATATATTAAGACTCTGTGTCTTTGACTTCAAGGGAAGTTGGGACAAGTTCTTACCATTGGTGGAGTTTTCTTACAACAACAGTTATCAAGCAAGTATTGGCATGGCTCCATTCGAAGTATTGTATGGAAGAAAATGTCGTTCTCCAGTATGCTGGGATGAGGTGGGTGAAGCAACGTTGTTGGGACCGGAGTTGGTTCGTATGACTACAGAAAAGATTCAAACGATCCGACAACGTATAAAAACCTCGCAAGATCGACAAAAGAGTTATGTTGATCTTCATCGAAAGGACGTGGAATTTGATGTAAGAGATCATGTGTTCTTACGTGTTGCTCCATGGAAAGGAGTTACGAGATTTGGAAAGAGAGGAAAGCTCAATCCTCGATTCATCGGTCCATTTTTAATCCTCGATCGAGTAGGAACTGTGGCTTATAGACTCGCTTTACCGCCAAGTATGTCTTGTGTTCATAACGTTTTTCACATATCCATGTTACGCAAATATGTGGAAGACCCGAACCACATTATTGAGTTAGAACCGGACGAAATAGCGGAGGATTTGACGTATGAAGAAGTTCCTGTTCAAATCTTGGATAGGTACTATAACAACAGTTATCAGGCAAGTATAGGTATGGCTCCATTTGAAGCCTTATATGGACGAAAGTGTCGTTCTCCAGTATGCTGGGACGAGGTGGGTGAAGTAACGTTGTTGGGACCAGAATTGGTACGCATAACTATAGAGAAGATCCAAACGATTCGAATATTATATAACAACTAAGAATTAAGAATTCAAAAATGTGTAACTAAGAATTCAAATATTCCCTGTTAAAACGAATATTCCCCGACCAATCGAATATTATATAACAACTTGTGTACTTTGTAAAATTTATAAATATTACCCACAACTATAACATTATATCAAATTAACTCCATAATATTCAAAAATGATATTTATAGAAAATTCATCTTTATTTATAAAAGTTGGGGTCTTACAACCTCCCCTTCTTATGAAATTTCGCCCTCGAAATTAGGGTACGTACCTGGTATGTCGAAGAGGTAAGGATACCTTGATTTCATTTCAGATTCTAACTCCCAAGTCATTTCCTCAACATTGTGGTTTCTCTACAAAACTTTGACTTGAGGTATAACCTTGAAGCGTAGAATATGTTCCTTCTTATCCAAGATTTGAACAGGAACTTCTTCATACGTCAAATCCTCCGCTATTTCGTCCGGTTCTAACTCAATAATGTGGTTCGGGTCTTCCACATATTTGCGTAACATGGATATGTGAAAAACGTTATGAACACAAGACATACTTGGCGGTAAAGCGAGTCTATAAGCCACAGTTCCTACTCGATCGAGGATTAAAAATGGACCGATGAATCGAGGATTGAGCTTTCCTCTCTTTCCAAATCTCGTAACTCCTTTCCATGGAGCAACACGTAAGAACACATGATCTCTTACATCAAATTCCACGTCCTTTCGATGAAGATCAACATAACTCTTTTGTCGATCTTGCGAGGTTTTTATACGTTGTCGGATCGTTTGAATCTTTTCTGTAGTCATACGAACCAACTCCGATCCCAACAACGTTGCTTCACCCACCTCATCCCAGCATACTGGAGAACGACATTTTCTTCCATACAATACTTCGAATGGAGCCATGCCAATACTTGCTTGATAACTGTTGTTGTAAGAAAACTCCACCAATGGTAAGAACTTGTCCCAACTTCCCTTGAAGTCAAAGACACAGAGTCTTAATATATCTTCAAGGGTTTGAATAGTCCTCTCTGATTGCTCGTCCGTTTGAGGATGGTATGCTGAACTGAATCGTAAATCCGTGCCCATAGCTTTCTGCAAGCTAACCCAAAATCGTGAAGTGAATCTTGGGTCTCGATCAGAAACTATGGATACTGGCATACCATGCAGTCTTACAATCTCGTTTATGTACATACGAGCAAGACGTTCAAGTGTATAAGTTTCTCGTATCGGTAAGAAATGAGCAGACTTGGTCAATCTATCAACAATGACCCAAATCGCATCTATACCTTGAGAAACCTTAGGAAGACCGGTAACGAAATCCATGGTAATGTGCTCCCACTTCCATTCTGGAATTTCAAGTGGTTGCAATGGACCTTTTGGCACTTGATGCTCCGCTTTGACTCGTTGACAAGTTAGACACCTTGAGATAAACAACGATATCTCTCTCTTCATATTGCTCCACCAAAATGTATGACGAAAATCATGATACATTTTGGTACTTCCAGGATGGATTGCAAACGGCGTGTTGTGCGCCTCCATCATGATTTCATACTTTAAATCAGGGTTGTTAGGAACACAAAGTCTGCAGTTGACTCGAAGTATTCCTTCTTCATCGATTCTTGCTTTCGGCATAGCACCTTCTTGCACTTTCTTCCTCATACGCATCAGCTCCAGGTCTGTAGCTTGAGCAGCTTTAACCTTATCGATTAAAGTTGGTTCTACTCGTATATTCGACATCATCACATGGGTCCCTGGAGTCTTTAACTCTATCTCCATCCTTTGCAAGTCACATAAAATGGGCCTTTGCGTTGTTAATATTGCACTTGTACCCGCATATGATCTTCTACTCAATGCGTCAGCTACCACGTTCGCTTTTCCAGGATGGTATTGAATGGTATGATCATAATCTTTCAACAGTTCAAGCCAACGTCGTTGTCGCATGTTGAGTTCCTTTTGAGTGAAGAAATATTTAAGGCTTTTATGATCCGTAAAGATCTCCACTTTCTCCCCATACAAGTAATGCCTCCAAATTTTAAGTGCAAAGACAACAGCTGCCAACTCTAGATCATGAGTAGGATAATTCCTCTCATATTCCTTGAGTTGTCTTGATGCATAGGCTATGACTTTTCCATGTTGCATAAGAACGCATCCCAACCCTTTGCTCGAAGCATCACTGTAGATGACAAATCCCTCCAAGTCAGATGGTATTGTTAGAACAGGTGCTGAAATGAGTCTCCTCTTGAGTTCTTGAAAACTCTGCTCACATTCTTCGCTCCAACCGAACTTTGTATCTTTCCGAGTCAGCTGAGTTAATGGAGTAGCGATTCGAGAAAATCCTTCCACGAATCTCCGATAATAACCAGCTAAACCAAGAAAGCTACGTACTTCGATCACTGATTTAGGTTGCTCCCAGCTTTGAATAGCTTCAATCTTTGTCGGGTCAACAGATATTCTACGACTTGATACTACGTGCCCAAGGAATACTACCTCTTCCAGTCAGAACTCGCATTTCTTCAACTTGGCATAAAGTTTGTATTCACGAAGCTTTTGGAGTACCAGCCTCAAGTGTTGCTCATGATCTTCACGGCTTTTGGAATAAACAAGGATGTCATCGATAAAGACGACCACAAAGTGATCCAAATATTCCTTGAATACCCTGTTCATCATATCCATGAAGGCAGCAGGAGCATTAGTCAATCCAAAAGACATAACTAAGAATTCATAATACCTATACTGAGTTCTAACCTTCAGCTGATGATATCCAGAACGAAGATCGATCTTTGAAAAGAATTATGCTCCTTGTAACTGGTCAAACAGGTCATCAAAACGTGGCAATGGGTACCTATTTTTGATGGTGACATGATTCAACTCCCGATAATCAATACAAAGTCGCATACTCTCATCTTTCTTCTTCACGAACAGAACAGGAGCACCCCAAGGAGAAGTACTAGGACGAATAAAACCAATGTCTAACAATTCCTGCAGTTGGGTCTTTAACTCCTAAAGTTCAATAGGAGCCATTCGATATGGGGCTTTGGAAATGGGTTTTGTACCAGGTTCAAGGTCGATACAAAATTTAATTTCACGCTCTGGGGGTAGGCCAGGAAGTTCTTCGGGAAATACGTCAGGAAATTTATTAACAACACAAATATCATTCAAAGCTGACGTATTTTTGTTTAGATTTGTGACATGAGCTAAGAAAGCTTGACATCCGTTTTTTAATAAACGAATAGCTTTATGGCTTGAGATGACAGCGATTGATTTTAATGGTTTGGTTGCTTGAATTCGCATAATAGGTCGATTAGGAATATGAAAGCTAATAACCTTACGAAAATAATCAATTTTTGCATGATGAGTAGTTAACCAATCAATCCCTAGAATCACGTCAAATGCAAGTATTTTTAATGAAATCAGATCGACAGGTAATGTGTGGGTACCAACTTGAACCAAACAAGTCTTATAAACCGTGGATGTAATGAAGGTTTCTCCCAATGGAGTTTCAACAGCTAAGTCAAAGTCTAATTTCCCCGGAATCAAATTTAATCGATGAGCGCAAGTAGGAGAAATAAAAGAATGGGTAGAACCGGTATCAAATAAAGTATAGACTTCGTTAGAGTTTATGATAAGCTTACCCGTGATGACCTCATTCGGGTTTCTTGCTTTCTGGGAGTTCACAACAAACGCTCTCCCTTGCACAACCGGTTTTAACTTTTCTGGGACGGCCTTTGGTGCCTCCATCCTAGCTGAATTTGTCTTCGGTAAACGATAAAATCGAGCTAAATGACCTTCTCTTCCACAATTATAACATGCTTTGGACGGCATCACGCAGTTTGGACTGATGTGCCCCTCCCCTCCGCATTTGAAACATATGATAGGTGGTCGTTCTCCTTCCTTAACGACAGGTGCTGGTGCTGACGTCTTTCCATCATTGTTGAATCTCCTCTTCTTGAAATGGCCATTCTTATTGTTTTGGCCCTGATTACCACCGAAGTGGTTACCATTTCTGGCATGTTGATTCCCTCCACGCTTGTTGTCACCGCTTCGATGACTGCTCTCACTGGTATTATCATTTTGCCGGCTGCTCTCTTTTAGTTGCGTTGTCTCGTTATCGCGCTCCACCAACTGAGCCCTATTTACAATATCTGAATACAAACACAATTTATGAGAAACAAGATGTTGACGTATCTCCGGCTTCAAACCTCTTAAAAACATTCGCGTCATTCTTTCTTCATTATCCACCAGGTGGGAAGCAAACCGGGATAACTCTGCAAATTTTGCCTCGTACTGCGACACAGTCATATTATTCTGCTCTAATTTGATGAACTCCACCTCCTTCATGTGACGAATACTTTCGGGAAAGTATTTGTCGTTAAACAGCTCTTGGAACTTCTCCCAGGACATCTTCAGTGCGGCAGGTTGAGTACGCTTTATCGATTCCCACCAGTAATCTGCCTCTCCTCGCAACATAAAGGCGGCAAAGGGAACCTTTTGCTCCTCGGAGCAACCCAAGACATCAAATATCTTGGTGATCTGCTTTATCCATGTTTCAGCTACAAGTGGTTTGGGTTCTCCCTTAAACTCTGGTGGTCCCAGCTCCTTAAACTGTTTAGCGGTGACCGCCTGAGAGTTTTCAGTATTTCCACCTACGTTGTGGATAGGAGCCGCTTTCACCTGTTGTTGCATGAATTGCATAAAACCTCTGAACATTCCATCATTCATCATCTGGTCAGTGTTGTTGTTTGCATGAGGATTGTCACCTTCCTGATGAACATTATCCTGATTATTGATATGTGGTGAATCAATAATCGCCTGTGCTCCATTGTTATTCTCAACATTCTCAGATGCCATTTTCAGATACTGCCACAAAATAAAAGTTAATTGATATATCATATATTATCCTTATATTATGACCGACCAATTAAATACCATGCAAATAAACTTAGGTAGGTCATACTAGCGAAGAAATTCTCCGTCTCTCCCCTCCTAGTTCTATTCTCACATATTAGCCAAAGATCATATCCCTAAGCTCTGATACCAACTGTGACGCCTCCAAAATTAGGTATACATCACCCATCTTGGGTCGTCAGATACATAGTACAGAATACAAATACAACTTACTAATACAACTGTCGTGTACAATACGACAAAACATAAACTGTGAGTTTGAATACAAATATTATCTTCTAGAGAGTATTCATACTCAAAAGGAGTCCTCATTACATTTATTAACACACCATTACATAGAATAGTGAGGACTACTAACTAATACTATCATTCGGACCATCACTCCGTTCCCCGACTTGCCCCAGCTACGTTCTCATTTCCTGAAGAGAACAGTGAAAGAAAGGGTGAGCTCAACTAGCCCAGTAAGAAATATTATGACTAAGATAATGCAGAATAAATTATCATTAGCCTTCAACAATGTTAAACTGATAAAATATAATAGACATCAAGTTTAACTGCAGCGAAACAAGTAATCCATTAAAAGAGTCAAGTAGAAAATAAACTCTACTATCTTTTATGATTTAAAAGGTTTTTCAACACTAGTATCGCTGGGACTCAGCTTAATAAAATAATCCACATCATCGAATCACCCCTGCACTACGGCCAAGGATATTCGTGTATTCATTAATGGTCATGATCATGCCAACAATTGTCCATCAATGCACTACGGGCCAATGAGGACTTTTACCACATCATTTGTAACATTACGGTCATGATTATACCGAATAATCCCTGGTCATAATCATACCAAGTCCATCTATGCACTACAGGCCACAGATGACTTTCAACAGAATATAAACATGAGGATGATGACAATGATATAAGAATTCAATAAAATAATTTCAAGAATTAATTTATCCAAGAATTAACAACTTCCAAATTGTCAACATGATACTACTTTGTGGAGTAAAATTCAAGAATGATCAGGAGAATATTTTCATGAATAGATACTAGATGAACCGCAATTATCAAGGATATTCCACTAATTTCATGGAGTATAGAAGTCAAAACTTAACCAACTGAGTATAATAAAGAATGGAATAACAAAAGAAATCACCATGCATGCGATAGACCGCACAGACAGGTTATTCCAACAGAATAATAAATAATGGAACCAGGTCCGGTGTAAAACACACAGACAGGATGTTCCAACAGAATAATAACAAGACGGAACCAGGTCCGGTGTAAAACACACAGACAGGATCTTCCAACAGAATAATAATAAAAACGGAACCAGGTCCGGTGTAAAACACACAGACAGGATGTTCCAACAGAATAATAATAAAAACGGAACCAGGTCCGGTGTAAAACACACAGACAGGATGTTTCAACAGAATAATAGAAGAATGTCACCAAGTATAGGGTAGACCACGTATACAGGTTATTCCAATAGAATAATAAGAAATAGAATAACAACAGTTCTCTTCATGAATAAGAAAGAATAACACCCCTTACCGTTTTAAAGAAGAGCTGAAATAAGGAAGTAGTTAAGTAGCAGGATACTCTTCTTCTTTCTCTCTATAGTTTCTCTCTCTAGAGTTTAGTGAATTCGTAAGAAATAATGAAGGAATGAGCTGCTATTTATAGAAAAATAGAATGTATAGTAACTAATCCATGAACGGTCCAGATTGATTACTTTAATCTGACGGTCCATATTTAAAGAAAAATCTTTTAAATAAAATATAATATATTCTATTTATAGAATAACTTTAATAAAGTATTCTGTTTTATATAAAAAGATGTTTCTGTTTTATTACGTTAATAATACGAATAAAACAAAACGTCATTATCGCTAAATAATTCATATTATTAACTGATAATAATTGAATCAAACTGAGTGACTTCTCACATAAACATTAATAATCAATACCGTGTGCTACTATGCAACCACACGTATTACTGTACTTTTACTACCGAGTAGTTCAACAGTAACAATGGTAAAACTTCCGCCGTTATTTTTAATAAAATATTTTTGTCGTTTTCTCAATCCGACAATAATTCTGTTGTGGGGCCCACCAATGATTGTGTCGTTATACAAATATTCCCTGTTAAAACGAATATTCCCCGACCAATCGAATATTATATAACAACTTGCGTACTTTATAAAATTTATAAATATTGTCCACAACTATAACATTATATCAAATTAACTCCATAATATTCAAAAATGATATTTATAGAAAATTCATCTTTATTTATAAAAGTTGGGGTCTTACAGACAACGTATACAAACGGCACAGGATCAACAAAAGAGTTATGCGGATCTTCATCGAAAGGATGTAGAATTTAGTATTGGAGATTATGTATTGTTACGTGTTGCACCATGGAAAGGAGTTACAAGATTTGGGAAGAGAGGAAAGCTCAATCCACGATTTATTGGTCCATTTGAAATTCTTGACCGAATAGGAAATGTGGCATATCGACTCGCATTACCTCCAAGCATGTCTCGTGTTCATAATATTTTTCACGTATCTGTGCTTCGTAAATATGTGAAAGACCCGAACCACGTAATTGAGTTAGAACCAGACGAGATAGTCGAAGATTTAACGTACGAGGAGGTACCTGTTAAGATCTTGGATAGGAAAGAGCATGTTCTACGCACGAAGGTTATACCACAAGTTAAGGTTTTGTGGAGAAACCATGCTATTGAAGAAAAGACCTGGGAGTTAGAATCAGAAATGAAAGCGAGGTATCCTCACCTTTTCGAAACACCAGGTACGTACGTCAATTTCGAGGACGAAATTTCATAAGGAGGGGAGGTTGTAAGACCCCAACTTATTAATGAATAAAATCAAATTTTCTCTAAATATTATTGTGAATAATAAGGTGTTAATTTGATATAATACTTTGGTTATGGGTGAAATGTGCAAATTTTGCAAAATAAACAAGTGGTTATAAAATATTCATTTTATCGGGAAATATTCGTTTAGTCGTGGAATTTCTTTCTGTCGTGGAATATTCGTACGATGGCGCAGCTATTTGTGGGCCCCATAACGGAAAATGATTGAATAAAGATAATGACAAAAATTGAGTTTTTACAAATAACGGCGTAGTTGTTACCGTTAATACTGTTGGAATACCCGGTGGTTAAAATACAGTAGCACACGATATTGCACCAATTATTGATTCTTACGTAAGAAGGCACTACTCAATAATTATTACAGTAGTTACTGTTCAATATTTTATTTTATTGATTCAATAATTGCTGCGTTGATATTTTATATTATTGTTGTTTCAATAATTGTTGTTGCACAGTATTTTCCATTATCAGATCAATAATTCATATTATTTGAATAATATTATTAGATAACATTATTGACAATGTCTAGAAAGTTCTGTCTAAGGAGAGGTTTGGTCATCTAACTGTGCGCCAGTAAGGAGAAATCCTTATTAGAAAGCTCCCTCTTTCCTGGGAACGGCCTGGTTGTCATAAATGTGATTCTGTAATATTAATTGTGAATAATTAATTATTGATTCATATGATAAGGAAATATTTATTTTATGTGAATATAAATGTTGGATATATTTTGTGGTTAAAAATGAAGGAGTTAATGTTGAGGTGTTTAACAGTATTTTTGTCGGAATGAGGTATTAAAAATTAATCAGAATTTTTGAGATATATTGCGGGGGTTATAATTTTTAATCCGACCGTTAGATCGTTGTGATTTTTGGATATGTTATACATATATAAGTTGAGTATATGTCCACGAATTTTGAACCGTTAAAAATGAACGTATGATTTGTTATGAATTTTAAGAGATGACTGGTTCAGAAATTGTTGAAGTTTTGAAATTTATCATTTTGGTGGAAAATTCTAGAATTGGTGGGCCCCACTTTTGGTTGGTGAGAAATATGCTGAAATTTTTATTCAAATGTGGTGGGTGGGAATAGTAGCAGGTAAAGCCATCAGGTTGCAGGTCAAGTCTGCTTCGGCGTGCTAACATTTTCCTATAAATAGAGGGCAAAGTTAAAATTGAAAATCACACTAGAAACAAATTTTCTCTCTTTTTCTCTCTATATTATCGAGCATATTCTTGTGAGTATACTTTGAGTGTTGCTATACGGTGCAAGTTTCTGTCAGCACTATATCCGAAATTCAGTCAGAAGTACGGTTATTTTGAGATAAGGGATATTATTTTCTTCTTAAATGATATTATTTTCTTAAATATCATTATGCTGAAATATTGATATGAGTTTTTTTATTAAATTTGGAACTTTTTGTGTCGGGGTTACTATTCACGTATACGGTACTATTCACGTATACGGCACTATTCACGAATACGGCACTATTCACCGAAAAATAAAATTTTCTTCTTTTTGTCCAAGATGTCTATTATGGTAACTATCTTTGATTGTATCCATGTTTTGATCTTTATTTTTGAATTCTGCTTCACAATTGATTATTATGAAGTATTATTGATCTTGGATAAACTGTTATACGAATCCCTACTATTTGTCCTTCTGTCTCACTGGATTCGTTTTCTTTAAAATATTTTTCATCATCCTCAGTCCTAAATGATGATATTACTTAATATCTTTGGCCTGTAGTGCAAAGATGAATGATTAACTGATAAATATCTTTGGCCCGTAGTGCAAAGATGAACAGGTGTTGAGATGAACATGACCGACTGGTGATACAAATGAATATCTTTGGCATGTAGTGCAAAGGTGAATATTTGATTAAAGATGGTTATTGATTGTTGTTACAGGGATAAAATATTGATGATAGACTTTTAAATCTTAGAAGATAGTAGAACTCATTCTCTACTTGACTCTTCTAATGGTTTGCTGTTTTCGCTGCAGTTGTTGATCTAAAATTTGTTGTCTATTATATTTTATCAGATTTTTCCCTGTTGAAGACTAATGATAATTTGTTGTATATTATCTTAATCATAATATTCTTTACTGGGATAGTTGAGCTCACCCTTTTCCTTTTTGTTTCATTTTTCTTCTCAGGAGGTGAGAACATAGCAGGATCGAGTCGGGGTATGGAGTAATGGTTCTAGAAAGATGTTTTAGCAGTCCTCACTATTTCTGTAAAATAGTGTTTCAATAATTGTAATGAGAACTTATTTGAGTGTGGATATTGTCTAGAAGACAATATTTGTATTTAAACTTACAGTATTTGTGTTATTATATTTTGCACGACAATTATTATAATGAAGTTGTATTTGTTTCTGTACCATATATTTGGCGACTCAGAATGGGTGATGTATACCTATTTTGGGGGCGTCACAATCATATCATTGAAGATTCGAGCTTCCTCAAGTACAAATTTACCTCCAAATCTTTTTCGCGTTCAACTAGAATCCACCGAATTTATTTCCTTCCTTTGATCAATGTTAGCCACCCAAGTGTTTGGCCTCTAGAGGTGATCCACCAAGGAAGAAGAAAAATTCAAGAAGATGGGTATTTGGCAAAACTCTAATTTTTTTTATCTCTCATAGAAAGGGGCTTACTCTCCCAACAATTAGAATTACATATGTTGTGAAAAAATCAACAACCCACAACACCCATAATAAGACTCCTCTTATTTATAGATGTGGGCAACCCTCCTTAACAATTAAAGAATTGTGTTTTATTTTAATTAATTAAATTCCTCTAATTAATTAGGCTCTCAATCTTATTAGGAATAATTAATTAAATTGTTTTAATTAATTAGCCTCTTAATCTTATTAGGATATATGAGAGTACTTTTATTAATTAATTCTCAAACTCCTTTAGAAATTAAATAATAATAATAGTAATGATAATAATAAGACTCCTCTTATTAATTTATATTTAATATTTTCAAAATATTAAATAATAAATATTAAGTTATTTAATTTATTCTACTACCATAGATTAAATTAGATATACTTAACTTATTATTACGATTATGTCATTAACTTCTTAAATAATTATTCTTCCTTTTATGGTGTGACCCTTTAGGTTCTCCATATTAAACCGGTTGTGAATAAATTAATTAGACCAATTTTAATCTTATTTAAATAAATAAATTAAACTATTAATTTATTTAAATAAATAATATTTATTCTACAATAGGGATAAGCCTCCCTAGCGATCAACAACTTTTCAGATAATATAGATTTTAATATTAATCATAAAAGAACCTTTGAGTAAATAGTTACCGTATAATTCAATCATTCCACCATACAATGTCCCAATTAAATATAAGACATAGAATTACTGTCAAGTCTTATTTTATTTAATTATATGTATTTCGATCCTTAAATGCACAACTCTAAATAATGCAAATTAGAAACTCCTTTCTAATTTCATTCGGCATTGGCTAAGGACTACTGGGTTGTCATTTATCAAATCACATAAGACATTTCTCTTCTTTTACTAGAAGCGGTAGATTCTTTATTGATCGTACATTATCTCCATGTACAACTTATTATATCCAAACATACCCTTTGATATATCCTAAGGGTCTTAAGGAATAAGTCAAAGTATAACTCATCATACACAACATACTACGATGATCTCAAGTCCAATGATCACTTGTACTACTATCACTACAGGAATTCCTATTGACAGACAAGTAAAACTCCATTAGATATTCCTTAGCGAGCCACGTTCAGTGAACTTATTCTCTAATAAGCACCTACATACTTGCTTTAGTGTCTCCACACAAATGATCATGAGATCAATCATCCTCATCCAATGAGCAAGCAACGTATGTACCAATCTATCCAGATTCACTAATCCCCAATTTAGTAATCCAACGATTGGGAACTATTTTAGTTTTAAGCATTCTCAGAATTTTGATCTCATTAGAATAATCATCATCATTATTCTAAAAGCATTGCTTAAAGCTATAGGTTTATCACATATTATAAAGCAACATCATGTATATAAATTAATATTTTTTATTAATAAATGAATAAGATGTTACAAAGTATATGTTTTATCATCAAACATGATTGGCTTGTGTGCATACTACTTTCAAAATTAACTAAAAATTGATTTTTAAAAAATACTTAAGGAAGTTGAAAAATTTCAAAAAAATACTTTTTGTGTATGGAATACATGTGTATATGATTGGCCAAAAGATTGAAAAATAATAAGCGGATTTCATATTTTTGTGAATAGTGTATTTCAGCTTCCTGAAATGAACATTTCAGGTTACTGAAATGAGTAACCGAAATGTCAGTTTTATTTTAGCTTGCTAAAATAGAAACTAAAATGATATATTAAGTCTTCTAAAGTCATAAATAGTTTAGCAAGTTATATTAAGAACTTATAAATGAACGAGTAAGTGTTAAGTCTAAGGTAGTATAGTTGTACTCTTTAATGATTGATTATGTGATTACATGCGATGAGTAAGATATGTGATGCTAATTAAGAGATCGATCTTATTAATGATAGGTCTTACAAAAGTAGTTAACTTAAATTGTGTAGTAGTAGTTAACGAATCAGGCAAGTTTCCTTAACTCAACCTTGAGTTAATACTGTTTAAATATTATGGTGGTTAATTATTGTTGATTAGACCATGTCTGAGAATTATTGTTGATTATTCGCAGTTAGTGCATGTTTATTAATTCAAATTGAATTAGTGATTCTAAGAATATACTTGTAGAATAACTATTGTTGGGTATTCACATCCGTAAAAGCTATTATTGATTGCAAATAGTACAGTTAAATTCTGTCTATTGTTTAATCGTATTGAGACATGTCTTAGCTAATTGTTCTAGCTAGACGAACTTTTGTTGGAACTTGATAGGTTCGAGAAGAGAACTCAATTATTATTGACAGGTCAATGCCAATTGTTTTGGCTAGATCGAGAAAGAGAATAGGTGTTGAAATCACAATATTTGTTATTAAGATTCAAAAGTTGTTTATAAGACTGAGAAGAACAACCTTTTATATAAAGGAAACCTTATGGTCGTATATTCGACCGTTGCGCGCGTGTAAGTATTATGCATAATATAAGGTACAAGGAGTTGGCCGCCCTAAGTACTTGTTGAGGGGTATAATTTAATCAATATGGTTATCTAATACACCTGGGTATATCAAAGTCAAATCTTTGATAGTTACTCGAGAAGAGAAGTTCAAGATCCAATGGATCGCTCAGCATAAATCTGGAAAACATTCCACTTTGTTATTGCGTAGAATTGATTCTTGATTATTCAATAGAATATCGTAGAAACTTTGAAAGCGTTATACTCTTTCATTATTAGATTATTGGTTTGCATAATATGCGAGAAGACTTGTTAATGATTAATGAATTGTTCAGCTATTTCAAAGTTCCTCGAACTTTGGTGACATTCTATCAAAATAGATAGTCTGTTATTCTTGATTCTTATACATTCATTGTATGCCTTAACTTGTGGGGCAAATTTATTGCTCACCCTTACTAAATAAAATATTTCAGCTAGGAACGAAGAGGCCAGCGAGGCAAAGAAGAACAAAGGCAAAGGCATAGTATTGGAGTAGTTGTAATGAATATTATTATTATGTTATTTTGTAAATCCTTTTTGTATATCTAAGGGGTATGTTTGTAAAGTTATTGTTAGATAACCTAGGATAATGTATTAACAATAACAGTTAATGAAGTGTGTATTTCTATTCATAAATAAATGGGTAGTTAGATGTTATTTATATTGTGGATCGTGAGCACCAAACTCGGGGGTCAGGTAACCCAGATTTGGGGGCGTCACACAGTATCTCTGGTTATTGATGCTTACGTGATAAGTCACTCAGTTTTATTCAATTATTGCAACAGTAGTTGATGCATAGTATCTCATATTATTGATTTAATTATTGTCACAGTATCATCTTCATAATATTTTATATTATTAAATCAATAATTGAGACTACACATTTATTCATATTATTATTTATATTATTGACAATGTCTAGAAATATCTGTCGAGGAAATAGGTTTGGTCATTTAATTGCTCGCCAATAAGGAGAAGTCCTTATCGGAAAGCCCCCTCTTTTCTGGGAATGATCTGGTTGTTAATATTGTGAGTTATAATATTAATGATGAATAATTGTTGAAAGATTAAAAATGTGTTTAGTCAAGTGATTTGATATAAATAAAGGGGTTTGTTGTGACACCCCCAAAATAGGTATACATCACCCATTTTGAGTCGTCAATAACATGGTACAGAAACAGCTACAACTTTATTAATACAACATAAAAACTGTGAATTTAAATATAAATATTGTCTTCTAGACAATATCCACACTCAAATAAGTCCTCATTACAATTATTGATACATTATTTTACAAAAATGGTGAGGACTACTAAACAACTTTCTAGAACCATCATTCCATACCCCGACTAGTACTCGCTACATTCTCGCCTCCTGAGAAGAAAAATGGAACAGAAAGGAAAAAGGGTGAGCTCAACTAGCCCAGTAAAGAACATTATGACTAAGATAATATTGAACAAATTATCGTTAGTCCTCAACAGGGAAAAATTTAATAGAATACAATAGACAATAAATTTTAAATCAATATTCGCAGCGAAAATAATAATTCATTAGAAGAGTTAAGTAGAGTATGAAATCTACTATCATCTATGAATTTAAAAGTCCATCATCAATATTTTATCCCTGTAACATCAATCAATAAACATCTTGAATCAAATATTCATCTTTGCACTACAGGCCAAAGATATTCATCAGTTGGTCATGTTCATCTCAATACCTGTTCATCTTTGCACTACGGGTCAAAGATATTCATCATAAAATCATTAATCTTTGCACTACATGCCAAAGATATTCAGTTATATCATCATTTAGGATTGAGGATGATAAAAAATATTTTAAAGAAAACGAATCCAGTGAAACAAAAGAACAAATATTAAGGATTCGTACTTTAAACAATCTGAGTTCAAAAATACTTCATAAATAATCATAGTCGAGTAAAATTCAAGAATGATCAAAACATGGATACAATCAAAGCTAGTATCCATAATAGATATCTTGGACAAAAACAAAAATTTAATTTTTCAGTGAATAATGTCGTATTCGTAAATAGTGTCGTGTACGTGAATAGTGCCGTATATGTGAATAGTAACCCCGACACTAAAATTTCTAAATTTGATAAAAAGTTCAGATCAATATTTAGGCATAATGATATTGAAAGAAATAATATTATTTATAAAAAAAATAACATCCCTTACCTCGAAAAGACAGTACTTCTGACTGGAATACTGGATATAGAGCTGAAGAGAACTTGCACCGTATAGCAACACTCAAAGTCTTAAAATACTCACAAGAATACGCTCGATAATATAGAGAGAGAAAGATTTCAAATTCTGGTGTGATTTTCAATTCTAACCTAAGCACCCTATTTATAGAAAAATGCGTAGAACACCAAAGAAAAAAATTTAATAAAATATAATAATTATTAAAATTTGTTTATGCCAACCTTTAAATTCAGATTTTAGCATGCTTAACAACACATGAGCCCACCAACCAACCACAAAAACGTTTTTCTTTTAAAACAAATCTAAAACTTTTAAAAATAATTATTTCGAAACTTCAGAACTTCAATAATTCATAATAAATAGCCCTTTTATTAGAAAAATTCAAACCTCATGTTCTCTACATAGGAAATTCCATTCTCTACAACTTTACAGAAGAAAATTTTTCCAAATTCCAAACAGAAATTGATCGAAATTTACAAACGGGTGATTTTATAGGCTATAATCAAATTTCAGTCAAGAAATGGGGTCCACCGACACACAAAATATGTGTTAATCATTTAATGCAATAAAAATACCCTTTCTCCTCATGTACCCATATATCCCACATTCGTTGTAAAAATATCACCATTATTATATTTTTAAAATATAAAAATATATTTAAATGAATTATTTTATCAGAAAAAGATAAAATATTAATTTTTAACAATTGTAACATTAAAAATTTTCTCCATCTATATCCACATAAAATTAATATTTTTCTCATCATATAAATCAATAATTAATTATTCACAAATAATATTACAGAATCACAATACTGACAACCAGGCAGTTCTCAAGAAAGAGGGGCCTTTCCAATAAAGATTTCTCCTTACTGGCGCGCAATTAGGTGACCAAATCTCTCCTTAGACAGAACTTTTTAGACATTGTCAATAATGTTACCTAATAATATTATTCAGATAATATGAATTATTGCTTCGATAATAGAAAATACTGGGTAGTGATAATTATTGAAACAACAGTAATATAAAATATCAACGCAATAATTATTGAATCAATAAAATAAAATACTGAACAGTAATTACTGTAACAATTATTGAGTAGTGTCTTCTTACGTAAGAATCAATAATTGGTGCAATACCGTGTGCTACTGTGCAACAACGCGTATTACTGTGTTTTAACTACCGGGTATTCCAACAGTATTAACGGTAACAACTACGACGTTATTTATAAACAACTTATACTTTTTATTTTCTTCATCCAATCGCTTTCCATTATGGGGCCCACAAAAGACTGCGCCGTCGTACGAATATTTCTCGACATGAAGAATATTCCACGACCAAACGAATATTTCCCGACAACAATGAATATTTTATAATCACTTGCTTATTTAAAATATTTGCGCATTTTACCCATAACTAACCTCATTAATCAATTCAACCGTTACTATTTCAAAATAATAAATAGAAAAAATTAAATTTTATTTATTAATAATTTGAGGTCTTACATTTGTCATGAAGTATTTATTATAAATTTGACTTATTACATGGACCCCCACTTACTCATTTTTTAAAATTGTCGGTAGAAAGTTATATCAGTTTTTATTTTATATTGCATAGTATTTTCATAATACTGCATAGTGTTGCATAGTACTGTATAGTGTTTGTATAGTACTTCATAGTGTTGTATAGTACTGCATAGTAATTGTATAGTGTTGTATAGTGCATCATAGTGAAAATAAGAAAATCAGAATTCGTCCATGAACATTAGCCCGTAATTCTTCATTTTGTGTATCCGTGATTTTTTAAATAGTTCCCTGCCATTCTCCTATAACTAGGATGCTTAGTTTAGAAATTAAAATCACACTAGAATCAGAGAATTCTTCTTCTATAATATTGAGCGTATTTCTTTTGAGTTTAAGAAAACTTTGAGTGTAGCAAATAGAACAAGTTTTCTTCAAGAATATCTCCGCTATACCAGTCAGAATTACACTCCTTTTAAGGTAAGGGGTATTATTTATTTCATATTCGTAAGAGATTATTTTTCGTATTTGTGTGGAATATTATTTTCGTTCAATATTCGTAAGAAATACTATCTTCGTTCAATATTCGTAAGGAATATTATCTTCGTTCAATATTCGTAAGGAATATTATCTTCGTTCAATATTCATAAGGAATATTATTTTCATTCAATATTCGTAAGAAATAATATTTTCTTTCATACTATGTAGTATGTAAGTAATATTATTTCATTTTATATTCATAAATCTACACTTATTTTGATAAATATTACTTCTATACTCCTTGAAATTAGTAGAATATCCTTGAAATTTGCGCTTCATCTAGTATCGTTTCACTTAAATATTTTTTTGAACATTCTTATTAAATTTTAATCTTTTCATGACGGAATACTATTCATACATATGGTACTATTCATGGTGTACTATTCACAGGATACTATTCACTCGGGTACTATTCACGACAAAAATTAATTTCTTTTATGTCCAAATTATTTTTGATACATGAATATTATTCTTAAATTTTACTCCACAAAGTAGTTATCATGTTAACAATTTGGACATTCTTAAACTCTGGATAAATTGAGTTATAAATCTTTAATATTTATCCTTCATCTCACTTAATTAAATTCTTATATCATTATCATCATCATCATCCTTATATTATGGTGAAAGTCATCTTTGGCCCGTAATGCATAGATGGACTGTGAATTGGTATGATTATGACCAGGAATTATGTATCGGTATAATCATGACCTGTAATTTTACAAATGATGTGGTAAAAGTTATCATTCGCCCGTAGTGCATTGATGGACAGTTGTTTGGCATGATCATGACCACTGGTGATAATAACGAATATCATTGGCTCGTAGTGCATGGATAATTCGTGGATGTGATAATAACGAATATCCTTGGCCCATTGTGCATGGATAATTTGTGGATGTGATACTAACGAATATCCTTGGCCCGTAGTGCATGGATAATTCGGTGATGTGGATTATTTATTAAAATGTGTTACAGAGATAAAATATTGATGATAAACTTTTAAATCATAGAAGATAGTAGAAATCATGCTCTACTTGACTCTTCTAATGGATTGTTTGTTCCGCCGCAGTTAAACTTGTTGTCTATTGTATTCTATCAGTTTTCATATTGTTGAAGGCTAAAGATAATTTATTCTACATTATCCTAGTCATAATATTCTTTACTGGGCTAGTTGAGCTCACCCTTTTCTTTCATTGTTCTCTTCAGGAAATGAGAATATAGTTGGGACTAGTCGATGAATGGAGTGATGGTCCAAGATGGTGGCTATAGTAGTCCTCACTATTTTATAAAATAGTGTAATAATAACGGTAATGAGGACTCCATTTGAGTTTGGATATTGTCTACAAGACAATATTTATATTGAAACTCAGCTATTGTGTTGTCGTATTTTGCATGACAGTTGAATAAATTTAGTTTGTATTTGAATTCTATACCATGTATTTGGCGACCCAAAATGGGTTATGTATACCTATTTTGGGGGCGTCACAGTTGGTATAAAAGCTTAGGGATATGATCCCTGGTAGAGATCCGAGGCTAGAACTAGAAGGGGAGAGACGAATAATGTGACCCCCCCAAAATAGGTATACATCACCCATTCTGAGTCGCCAAATATATAATACAGAATACAACTACAAACTTAATCATACAACTGTCGTGTATCATAAGCTGAGAGTTTTAACATGAATATTGTCTTCTAGACAATATTCAAACTCAAATGAAGTCCTCATTACATTTATTATCACACTATTTCACAGAATAGAGAGGACTACTAAAGCAACCATCTGGACTGTCACTCCATTCCCCGACTAGTCCCGGCTATATTCTCATTTCCTGAAGAGAACAATGAAAGCAAAGGGTGAGCTCAACTAGCCCAGTAAAGAATATTATGACTAAGATAATGCAGAATAAATTATCGTTAGCCTTCAACAGTGTTAAACTGATAGAATACAATAGACAACAAGTTTAACTGCAGCAGAACAAACAATCCATTAGAAGAGTCAAGTAAAGTAGGATATCTACTATCTTCTATGATTTAAAAGTTTATCATCAATTTTATCGCTGAGACTCAGCTTAATAAATAATCTACATCACTGAATTTTTCATGCACTACGGGCCAAGGATATTCATTATTATCACATCCACGAATTATCCATGCACTACGGGCCAAGGATATTCATGTTATCACTAATGGTTATGATCATGCCAACAACTGTCCATCAATGCACTACAGGCCAATGAAGATTTTTACCACATCATTTATAACATTAAAGGTCATGATTATACCGAATAATCCTTGGTCATAATCATAATAATCAACAGTCGTCTATGCACTACGGGCTAAAGATGACTTTTATCATAATATAAGCATGAGGATGATGACAATGATATAAGCATCAATCAACAAAATCAAGGATAAATATTAAAGATTTTTAATTTATCCAGAGTTTAAAAATATCCAAATTGTCAACATGATAACTGCTTTGTGGAGTAATATTAAAGAATAATATTCTGAAAATAATTTGGACAGAAAAGAAATCAATTTTTGTCATGAATAGTACCCCGGGTAAATAATACCCGAGTGAATAGTATCCCATGAATAGTACTTCGTGAATAGTATCCCGGCATGAAAAGATTAAAATATATCAAGAATGCTCAGAAAATATCCTTGTGAAACGATACTAAATGAAGCACAAATTTCAAGGATATTCTACTAATTTCAAGGAGTATAGAAGCAATACTTTACAAAATGAGTGTAGAATTCAAAATCTGAAACGAAATAATATTACTCACATACTACAGAGTATGGAAGAAAATATTATTCCTTACGAATACTGAACAAAAATAATATCCCTTACAACTATTGAATGAAAATAATATTCCTTACGAATATTGAAGGAAAATAAAATTTCTTACAAATACGAAAAATAATATTCCTTACAACTGTTGAACGAAAATAATATTCCTTATGAATATTTAACGAAGATAATATTCCTTATGAATATTGAACGAAAATAATATTCTTTACGAATATTGAATGAAAATAAAATTCCTTACGAATACGAAAAATAATATCATAAGCGAATATGAAATAAATAATACCCCTTACCTTAAAATGAGAGTACTTCTTACTGGTATAGCGAGGATATTCTTGAAGAAAAATATTACTATTTTCTATACTTAAAGCTTCCTTAAACTCAAAAGAAATACGCTCAATATTATAGAAGAAGAATTCTCTGATTCTGGTGTGATTTTTATTTCTAAACTAAGCATCCTATTTATAAGAGAATGGAAGGATACTATTTGAATTTGAAAATCACGGACCAACAGTAAATTTTCCACGGGCGCTACAACCGGCAAAAAAATTTGATTTACTATTCATTACTGTGCAATAAAATATTCTAATAAAACGAAAATTTTAAATAAAATATAATATATTTTATTTATAATCTAATAAAATAAAATTTATAATATATATATATATATATATATATATATATATATATATATATATATACCTTACCTATACAGCACTCCACCCACAATTTGTTTCTTTTTATACAAGAATTTATTCAATTTTTCAAGGCACATGAGTAAACAAACTTCAATTACATAGAATATTATAATTAAAGTGAGTGTAATTGTAATACCCCGAATTTTATAAAATAGAAGTATTCAATTTTTCTTATAATTATTATTCAGTAAATGGTTAAATTGATAAAAAGTTAAAGTTAAGGGTGATATATGTAAAGTTTACAAAATAAGTAAGTGGTTATAAAATATTCATTGTTGTCGGGGAATATTCGTTTGGTCGTGGAATATTCTTGTTGTCGGGGAATATTCGTACGACGGCGCAGCCATTTGTGGGCCCCATAACGAAAAACTGTTAGATGAAGAAAACGACACGAATGAGTTTTTTTAATAATAACGACGTAACGGTTACAATTAAAACTGTTAGAATACCCTGTGGGTAAAGTAAAGTAATACGCGTTATTGCACAGTAGCACACAGTATTGCACAATATTTTTTATATTATTGTTAATTCAATAATTGTCACTGCACATTATTTTCTATTATCAGATCAATAATTCATATTTTTTGAATAATATTATTAGATAGCATTATTGGTAATGTCTAAGAAAGTTATATCTAGGAAAGGGGTTTGGTCACCTAATTGCGCACTAGTAAAGAGAAATCTTTATCAGAAAGCCCTCTCTTTCCTCAAAACGACCTGGTTGTCAATATTATGGTTCTGTAATATTATTTGTCAATAATTAATTATTTATAAAAATGATAAGGAAATATTTATTCAATTGTGATATAAATGGAGGAATTTTTAGAAAAGTGACAATTGTTGAAAATTAATATTTTATCTTTTCTGATAAAATAAACCATTCAAATATATTATTATATTACATTATAAATGTATAATGTGATAATATAATAATATAATAATGGTGATATTTTTACACTAAATTCACGGTATATGAATAAAATGAGGAATAGTGCAAATTGGGTCTGAATGGTATTTTTGAGGATTAAAACGTGTAAAATATTTGGTGGACAATTTTTCTAATTGAGTGGGCCCCACTTATGTGTAAAATATGCTGATTTTTGTTGGCCAAAGTGGGCGTGCAGTGGATTTGATCCGTAAGTAAAATTTCAAGGATGGAATGCTATGAGATTTCATCCGTATATAAATTCGGGTCATTTTTCGTTCGGAATTTGGAAAAACTTTCTTCTACAAAGTTGTAGAGAATTAAATTTTATATGGAATGGACATAAGGTTTGTATTTTTCTGATGAAATGGTCAAGGAGGTGTGCGAAATTTTTTTTATAAATATAATATTTTATTAAATTTTCTGCTTTGGTGTTCTAAGTATTTTCCTATAAATAGGGTGTTTATGTTAGAATTGAAAATCACACCAGAATCAGAAGTTTCTCTCTCTATAATATCTAGTGTATTTTTGTGAGTATTTAGATATCTTGAGTGTTGCTATACATTACAAGTTTTCTTCAGTGATATCCAATATTCCAGCCAGAAGTACTATTCTTTTGAGGTAAGAGATGCTATTTTTTTCATAAATGATGTTATTTTTTTAATATCATTATACCGAAATATTGATATGAATGTTATTGTGAAATTTTTATCTTTTCGTGTCGAAGTTACTATTCACGTATACGGCACTATTCACGTATACGGCACTATTCACAGAAAAATTAAATTTTCTTTTCTTTATCTAAGTTATCTATTATGGTTACTATCTTTAATTGTATTCATGTTTTGATCTTCATTCTTGAATTTTTCTCCACAATTGATTATTATGGAGTATTTTTGAACTTGGATAAACTAAAGTACGAATCCCTAATCTTTGTCCTTTTATCTCACTGGATTCGTTTTCTTTAAAATATTTTTATCATCCTCAGTCCTAAATGGTGATATAACTGAATATCTTTGGCATGTAGTGCAAAGATGAATGATTACTTGATGAATATCTTTGGCCCATAATGCAAAGATGGACAGGTGTTGAGATGAACATGACCCCTGGTGATACTAACGAATACCATTGGCCCGTAGTGTATGGATAATTCGTTAAATTGAAATGTTTATTGAATGATGCTACAGGGACAAAATATTGATGATAGACTTTTAAATCATAGAAGATAGTAGATTTCATGTTCTACTTGACTCTTCTAATGAATTGTTGTTTCCGCTTCAGTTGTTGATCTAAAACTTGTTATCTATTATATTCCATCAGATTTTTTCCTGATGAGAACTAAGGATAATTTGTTCTACATTATCTTAGTCATAATATTCTTTATTGGGCTAGTTGAGCTCACCCTTTTCCTTTTGTTTCATTTTTCTTCTCAGGAGGCGAGAATATATCGGGGACTAGTCGGGGTATGGAGTGATGGTTCAAAACAGTTGTTCTAGTAGTCCTCACTATTTTATAAAATAGTGTATCAATAATTGTAATGAGAACTTTATTTAAGTTTGGATATTGTCTAGAAGACAATATTTGTATTAAAACTCACAGCATATGTGTTGTCGTATTTTTCACGACAATTGTATTAATGAAGTTTGTATTTAGTTTATGCACCATGTATTCGGCGACTCAGAATGGGTTGGGTGGATTGGACCTATTCTGGGGGCGTCACAACAATGACTAGCATCACTAGCCAAATCATTCTGCTTCTAGACTCCTGACTTATTTATTCGAAACTTATAATAAATAAATTCAAGATGCCCTCTGACAATATATGAGAGAAAAAAATATGATTCGAACAACTTGGACTGAGAACAATAAAACAAGTATATAAATAGCTTCTAGAATTTGAAGTGTTTTTTAGTCTGTCACCCATAATTTAATATATATATATATATATATATATATATATATATATATATATATATATATATAAGTAATAACACACAACTGAGATAACTTTCTACCGATAATTTTAAAAAATAAGAAAGTGGGGGTCTATATAATAAGTCAAAATTACAACAAATACTTCATAAAAAAAACCCCTCTATTTATCTCAATTCACTAAGCTTCTCAAAACACATTTTTAATAACATTCATCATTAATATTATAACTCACAATATTAACAACCAGATCATTCCCAGGAAAGAGGTGGCTTTCCGATAAGGACTTCTCCTTATTAGCTCGCAATTAGGTGACCAAACTCATTTCTTCGACAGAACTTTCTAGACATTGTCAATAATACAAATAATAATATCAATAACTTTGTCATCTCAATTATTAATTTAATAATATAAAATATTGTGACAATAATTGAATGAATAACGTGAGATATTATGCAGTAACTAATGTGGCAATAATATGAATAAAACTAAGTGAATTCTCATGTAAGCATCAATAATCAAAGATACTGTACAATTCTATGTGCTACTATGCAACCACGCGTATTACTGTATTTCAACAGTTAACGGTAAATTTTTTGCCGTTATGTTTATAAAAAGTTATTTCTGTCGTTTTCTAACTTCGACAGTAATTCTGTTGTGGGGTCCACCAATGATTGTGTCGTCGTACGGATATTTCCCGACCAAACAAATATTTTATGATAACTTGCTTACTTTGAAAAATTTGTAAATACTACCCACAACTATAACATTATATTAAATCCACACCATAATATTCAAAATGATATTTAGAGGAAAAAAATAATCTTTAATCATAAAACTTGGGGTCTTACAAATAAATCTTTCGCTAATATGACCTACCTAACCTTATTTGTTATTTAATTGATCGGTCAGAATATAGGGATAATATGTGGCATGTCAATTAACCCTTATTTTGTGGCAGTATTTAAAAATAACATCTGAAAATCAAGAGATGAACTCATAAAGAGTTTTAAGTGATGAATCGAGGAGATTCATTTAAAGAATAAATATTGGGGAGTACTAATTAAGTTATTAAACTTGATTGTAGGATGTCAGGCGAAGAAGAAATTAGAGATATCCATGTGATGAGTGAAGAATTAATAGTTACACCCGAGCTAGTCGCAGAGGTAGCAGCTGAGAGTGAGGAAGAAGAGGAACCTAAGGAAGATTTTTTAAGAGAATTTTATGATCGAAATGTAGAGCTGCAAGATCGTATTCGTGAGTTAGAAGAGCAGGGTGAAGAACGGTATGCGGTCGTGAAACAGAAGGATGTAATAATTCAAGATTTTACTATCCGATATGCGATGCTTGAACAGAAATTCTCTTTGGCAGAGTATATGATAATAGACCTGAAATCTGAGAATGCAAATGTCAAAGATCATCTGAAAGAAGAAACAACTGAACGAGTGAGAATGGAGGATGCATGGGTAAAAGCCGCACGACGCGTTGATATTATAAGAAAAGAAGTCCGACCTAAGAAGGCTAAAATAGATGATATGTATTTCTCTTTTTGGATAGCAATTGGGAGAACCCAACACCGAGTTTTGAATTACCATGTACATTGCGGTCAACCCCAATTCGATATGGATCGAAGATTAATGATTCGAATCATGGATCAGGAGTACGACGAAGTAATTGAGGGTGGAATATGCCCTAGAGCGAAAGTCAATTCCAGCGGTAACGATGACACCAAAGGCTGTTCAAGACAAGTCAAAGTCGGTGGTTCAAGGGAGAGCATTTGTCGTGACTTTCTAAAAAGAGAGGAACCCGAACGAAGTTATCACGGGGTAAGCTAATCATAAATTCTTGTGAAGTCTATACCTTATTCGATACCGGTTCTACCCATTCTTTTATTTCACCTACTTGTGCTCAACATTTGAACTCGACTCCTGAGAAATTAGACTTTGACTTATCGATTGAAACTCCGTTAGGAGAAACCTTCATTACATCTACTATTTATAAATCTTGTTTGATTCAAATCGATACCATCACATTACCTGTTGATCTCATCTCTTTGAAAATAGTTGCATTTGATGCGATTTTAAAAATTGACTGGTTAACTACTCATCATGCTAAAATTGATTATTTTCGTAAGGTTATTAGCTTTCATATTCCTAACCAACCTGTTATGCGAATTCAAGCAACCAAACCACTAAAGTCAGTCACTGTTATATCAAGCCGTAAAGCCATTCGTTTATTGAAAAATGGATGTGAAGCTTTTTTAGCCCATGTCACGGATTTAAATAAAAATACGTCAGATTTGAATGATATTTCTATTGTTAATAAATTTCCTGACGTATTCCCTGAGGACTTCCTGGCCTATCCCCAGAGTGTGAAATCGAATTTTGTATCGACCTTGAACTCAATACAAAACTCTCAAATATTTCTTCACCCAGAACGAACGTAACATGTGCCAAAGACGTTGGCTCGAGCTGCTGAAAGATTACGATCATACCATTCAATACCATCCTAGAAAAGCGAACGTGGTAGCTGACCCGTTGAGTAGAAGATCGTATGCGGTTACGAGTGGGACGTTGTTAACACAAAGACCCATTTCGTATAACTTACAAATGATGGAGATAGAGTTAAAGACTCCAAGGACCCACGTGATGATGTCAAATATACGAGTAGAACCGACTTTAATCGATAAAGTTAAAGTTGCTCAAGCTGTACACCCGGAGCTGATGAATATGAAGAAGAAAGTACAAGAATGTGTTCGTTCTAGCTTCGATCTCAGCTTACGTTTTGTCGTATTTTACACGATAATTGATAATTGTATAAATTAAGTTTGTATTAAAGTTATGTACCATGTATTTGGTGACTCAGAATGGGCTGTGTATACCTATTTTGGGGGCATCATAGTTGGTATCAAAGCTTAGGGATATGATCCCTGACGGAGATCTGAGGCTAGAACTATGAGGGGAGAGACGAATAAATCCTTCGCTAGTATGACCTACCTAAGCTTATTTGTTATTTAATTGGTCGGTCAGAATATAGGGATAATATGTGGCATGTCAATTAACCTTTGTTTTGTGGTAGTATTTAAAAATGACATCTGAAAATCAAGAGATTAACTCATATAGAGTTTTAAGTGATGAATCGAGGAGATTCATTTAAAGAATAAATATTGGGGAGTACTAATTAAGTTATTAAAATTGATTGTAGGATGTCAAGTGAAGAAGAAATTAGAGATATCTATGTGATGAGTGAAGAATTAATAGTTGCACCCGAGCTAGTCGCAGAGGTAGCAGCTGAGAGTGAGAAAGACGAGGAACCCGAGGAAGATTTATTAGGAGAATTTTATGATCGAAATGTAGAACTGCAAGATCGTATTCGTGAGTTAGAAGAGCAAGGTGAAGAACGACAGGCGGTCGTGGAACAAAGGGATGCAACAATTCAAGATTTTGCACCCGATATGCGATGCTTAAACAGAAACTCTCTTTGGCAGAGTATATGATAATAGAGCAGAAATCTGAGAATGTAAATGTCAAAGATCATATGAAAAAAGATACAACCGAATGAGTGAGAATGGAGGATGCATGGGTAAAAGCAGCACGACGCGTTGATATTATAGAAAGAGAAGTCTGATCCAAGAAGGCTAAAATAGATGATATGTATTTCTCTTTTTGGATAGCAATTAGGAGAACCCAATATCGAGTTTTGAATTACCATGTACATTGCGGTCAACCCCAATTTGATATGGATCGAAGATTAATGATTCAAATCATGGATCAGGAGTACGACGAAGCAGTTGAGGGTGGAATATGTCCTAGAGCGAAAGTCAATTCTAGCAGAAACGATGACACCAAAGGTTGTTCCAGACAAGTCAAAGTCGGTGGTTCAAGGGAGAGCGTTTGTCGTGACTTCCCAAAAAGTGAGAAACCCGAACGAAGTTATCATGGGTAAGCTAATCATAAATTCTTGCAAAGTCTATACCTTATTCGATACCGGTTCTACCCATTCTTTTATTTCACCTACTTGTGCTCAACGTTTGAACTTGACTCCTGAGAAATTAGACTTTGACTTATCGGTTGAAACTCCGTTAGGAGAAACCTTCATTACATCCACTATTTATAAATCTTTTTTATTTCAAATAGATACCCTCACATTACCTGTTGATCGCATCTCTTTAAAAATACTTATTTTTGATGTGATTTTAGGAATCGACTAGTTAACTACTCATCATTCTAAAATTAATTATTTTCGTAAGGTTATTAGCTTTCATATTCCTAACAAACCTATTATATAAATTCAAGCAACCAAACCACTAAAGTCAATCACTGTCATATCAAGCCATAACGCCATTCGTTTATTACAAAACGGATGTCAAGATTTCTTAGCCCATGTCACGGATTTAAACAAAAATACGTCAGATTTGAATGATATTTCTATTATTAATAAATTTCTGGATGTATTCCCTGAGGACTTCCTGGCCTATCCCCAGAGCGTGAAATTGAATTTTGTATCGACCTTGAACCCGATACAAAACTCTCAAATATTTCTTCACCCAGAATGAACTTAACATGTGCCAAAGACGTTGGCTCGAGCTGTTGAAAGTTTACGATCATACCATTCAATACCATCCTAGAAAAGCGAACGTCGTAGCTGACGCGTTGAGTAGAAGATCGTATACGGTTACGAGTGTGACGTTGTTAACACAAAGACCCATTTCGTATGACTTACAAATGATGGAGATAGAGTTAAAGACTCCAAGGACCCACGTGATGATGTCAAATATACGAGTAGAACCGACTTTAATCGATAAAGTTAAAGCCGCTCAAGCTACACACCCAGAGCTGATGAATATAAAGAAGAAAGTACAAGAATGTGTTCATTCTAGCTTCGATCTTAACTTACGTTTTGTCGTATTTTACACGACAATTGATAATTGTATAAATTAAGTTTGTATTAGAGTTATGTACCACGTATTTGGTGACTCAGAAAGTGTTGTGTATACCTATTTTGGGGGCGTCATAGTTGGTATCAAAGCTTAGGGATATGATCCTTGACGAAGATCTGAGGCTAGAACTATGAGGGGAGAGACGAATAAATCCTTTGCTAGTATAACCTACCTAAGCTTATTTGTTATTTAATTAGTCGGTCGGAATATAGGGATAATATGTAGCATTTCAGTTAACCTTTGTTTTGTGGCAGTATTTAAAAATGACATCTGAAAATCAAGAGATGAACTCATATAGAGTTTTAAGTGATGAATCGAGGAGATTCATTTAAAGAATAAATATTAGGGAGTACTAATTAAGTTATTAAACTTGATTGTAGGATGTCAAGTGAAGAATAAAATTAGAGATATCAATGTGATGAGTGAAGAATTAATAGTTGCACCCGAGCTAGTCGCAGAGGTAGCAGCTGAGAGTGAGGAAGAAGAAGAACCTGAGAAAGATTTATTAGGAGAATTTTATGATCGAAATGTAGAACTGGAAGATCGTATTCGTGAGTTAGAAGAGTAAGGTGAAGAACGGCAGGCGGTCGTGGAACAAAGGGATGCAACAATTTAAGATTTTGCTACCCGATATGCGATGCTTAAACAGAAACTCTCTTTGGCAGAGTATATGATAATAGAGAAGAAATTTGAGAATGCAAATGTCAAAGATCATATGAAAAAAGAAACAACTGAACGAGTGAGAATGGAGGATGCATGGGTAAAAGCCGCACAACGCATTGATATTGTAGAAAGAGAAGTCTGATCCAAGAAGGCTAAAATAGATGATATGTATTTCTCTTTTTGGATAGCAATTAGGAGAACCCAATATCGAGTTTTGAATTACCATGTACATTGCGGTCAACCCCAATTCGATATGGATCGAAGATTAATGATTTAAATCATGGATCAGGAGTACGACGAAGCAGTTAAGGGTGGAATATGCCCTAGAGCGAAAGTCAATTCTAGCGGTAACGATGACACCAAAGGCTGTTTTAGACAAGTCAAAGTCGGTAGTTCAAGGGAGAGCGTTTGTCGTGACTTTCCAAAAAGTGAGAAACCCGAACAAAGTTATCACGGGTAAGCTAATCATAAATTCTTGCAAAGTTTATACCTTATTCTATACCGGTTCTACCCATTCTTTTATTTTACATACTTGTGCTCAACGTTTGAACTTGACTCTTGAGAAATTAGACTTTGACTTATCGATTGAAACTCCGTTAGGAGAAACCTTCATTACATCCACTATTTATAAATCTTGTTTGATTCAAATCGACACCCTCACATTACATGTTGATCTCATAACAATAGTTGCATTTGATGTGATTTTAAGAATCGACTGGTTAACTACTCATTATGCTAAAATTGAATATTTTCGTAAGGTTGTTAGCTTTCGTATTCCTAACCAACCTGTTATGCGAATTCAAGCAACCAAATCACTAAAGTCAATCACTATCATATCAAGCCATAAAGTCATTCGTTTATTGAAAAACGGATGTCAAGCTTTCTTAGCCCATGTCACGGATTTAAACAAAAATACGTCAGATTTGAATGATATTTCTATTGTTAATAAATTTCCTGACGTATTCCCTGAAGATTTCATGGCCTACCCCTAGAGCGTGAAATTAAATTTTGTATCGACCTTGAACCCAATACAAAACCCTCAAATATTTCTTCACCCAGAACGAATGTAACATGCGCCAAAGACGTTGGCTCGAGATGTTGAAAGATTATGACCATACCATTCAAAACCATCCTGAAAAAGCGAACGTGGTAGCTGACGCGTTGAGTAGAAGATCGTATGCGGTTACGAGTGCGACGTTGTTAACACAAAGACCCATTTCGTATGACTTACAAATGATGGAGATAGAGTTAAAGACTCTAGGGAACCACGTGATGATGTCAAATATACGAGTAGAATCGACTTTAATCGATAAAGTTAAAGTTATGGCCTATAGACTCGCCTTACCGCCAAGTATGTCTCGTGTTCCTAACGTTTTTCACATATCTATGTTACGAAAATATGTGGAAGACCCGAACCACATTATTGAATTAGAACCAGACGAGATAGCGAAAGATTTAACGTATGAAGAGGTACATGTTAAAATCTTTGATAAGAAGAAACATATTCTATGCTCAAAGGTTATACCTCAAGTCAAAGTTTTGTGGAGGAATCACGATATTGTGGAAATGACCTGGGTGTTAGAATCTAAAATGAAAACAAGGTATCCTCACCTCTTCAACATACAAGGTACGTACACCAATTTCGAGGAAGAAATTTCATAAGAAGGGGAGGTTGTAAGACCCCAACTTTTATTAGTAAAGATTTAATTTTTTCTAAATATTATTTTGAATAATAAGGTGTGGATTTAATATAATGTTATAGTTATAGGTAATAGTTACAAATTTTGTAAAGTAAACAAGTTGTCATAAAATATTTGTTTGGTCGGCGAATATTCATTTTACCAGGGAATATCCGTACGATGACACAATCATTGGTGGACCCCACAACAAAATTACTGTCGAATTTAGAAAGCGATAGTAATAACCTTTTTATAAAAATAATGGCTAGACTTTTACCGTTAACTGTTGAAATACTCGGTGATAAAAGTACAATAATACGCGTGGTTGCACAGTAGCACACGGTATTGTACAGTATCTCTGATTATTAATACTTACGTAAGAAGCCACTCAGTTTTATTCAATTATTGCCACAGTAATTATTGCATAGTATCTCATATTATTGATTTAATTATTGTCACAGTATCATCTGCACAATATATTATATTATTAAATCAATAATTGAGACCACAAATTTATTCATATTATTATTTGTATTATTGACAATGGCTAGAAAGTTCTGTCAAGGAAAGGGGTTAGGTCATCTAATTGCGCGCCAATAAGAAGAAGTTCTTATCGAAAAGCCCCCTCTTTACTGGGAATGATCTGGTTGTTAATATTGTGAGTTATAATATTAATGATGAATAATTGTTTAAAGATTAAAAATATGTTTAGTCAAGTGATTTGTGATAAATAAAAAGGGGTTTGTCATGAAGTATTTATTATAAATATTGCTTATTACATGGACCCCCACTTAATCATTTTTTAAAATCGTCGGTAGAAAGTTATCTCAGTTTTTGTTTTATATTGTATAGTACTGCATAGTATTTGCATTGTACTGCATAGTACTGCATAGTGCTGCATAGTGAAATTAAAAAAAATTCAGCCGAATGCCCGTGAAGAAACTTCTGTTCACCCGTGATTTTCTAATTCAAATAGTACCCTGTCATTCTCCTATAAATAAGATGATCAGTTTAAAAATAAAAATCACACCAGAATCAGAGAATTCTTCCTCTATAATATTGAGCGTATTTCTTTTGAGTTTAAGGAAACTTTGAGTGAAGCAAACAGTGCAAGTTTTCTTCAAAAAAATCTCCGCTATACCAGTCAGAAGTACTCTCTTTTTAAGGTAAGGGGTATTATTTATTTCATATTCGTAAGAGATATTATCTTTCGTATTCGTAAGTAATTTTATTTTCGTTCAATATTCGTAAGGAATATCATTTTCGTTCAATATTCGTAAATGATATTATCTACGTTCAATATTCTAAAGGAATATTATTTTCGTTCAATATTTGTAAGGGATATTATTTTTATTCAATATTCATAAGAAATAATATATTTTTCCATACTCTGTAACATGTAAGTAATATTATTTCGTTTTATATTCCTAATTCTATACTTATTTTGATAAGTATTACTTCTATACTCCTTAAAATTAGTAGAATATCCTTGAAATTATCTAGTATCGTTTCACTGAAATATTTTTCTGAATATTCTTGTTAAATTTTAACCTTTTAATGTCGGAGTACTATTCATGGGCACTATTCATTCATACGGTATTATTCATACATACGGTACTATTCACGGGGTAATATTCACTCGAGTACTACTCACCCGGGGTACTATTCACGACCAAAAATTATTTCTTTTCTGTCCAAATTATTTTTGATACATGAATATTATTCTTAAATTTTACTCTACAAAGTAGTTATCATGTTGACAATTTGGACATTCTTAAACTCTGGATAAATTAAATTATAAATATTTAAAATTTATCCTTGCTCTAACTTAATTGAATTCTTATATCATTGTCATCATCCTCATGCTTAAATTATGATGAAAGTCATCTATGGCTCGTAGTGCATAGATGGACTATTGATTAGTATGATTACGACCAAGAATTATGTATCGGTATAATCATGACATGTAATGTTACGAATGATATGGTAAAAGTCCTCATTGGCCCGTAGTGCATTGATGGACAGTGGTTTGGCATGATCATGACCACTGGTGATAATAACGAATATCATTGGCCCGTAGTGCATGGAAAATTCGGTGATGTGGATTATTTATTGAAATGTGTTACAGAGATAATGTAACGACCCCAAAATTTATACATTTTAAATCTCAACTTCGGTCGTTAACCATACATTAAATCTCAAATTTTACATCATTGTTCGATATTAAAAATCACTAAATATTGCGGAATAATTAAAATTTTTATACATCTTCTTCTGTCTTGCCCTAAATCGTAACCTTTACATTTCATCTCTTCGATCCAAATCAAATATTATGAATCATTACAACAAAATGACTATATAAAGTCTTACATCATAACTAAAGATTCATATACATTGGATAGCTCAACTTACAATTCAACAACATATTACATTCAAAATATTAAATATATTTCTCATAAAACCTAAGTAATCTTCGTGAATGTAGATCTCTATAACTCACTTAGCACATATCTTTACCTTAAAATATGTACCTGCAAAAGTGGTTATTTGCAAGAGTGAGCTCGACAGCCCAGCAAAGTCTAACAGTTTTCATGCATCACATAACATATAATAACATGCTTTCAATTCACATAACAAATATAAAGATTGAGTTCCTTACTCAATCATCATTACTTAGCCAAAACAAAGCAGTCATATATTAACTTTAATCTTTCATGATTTCAACATACATAACATATCATGCAATTTATAACAGTTCATCAAGTCCACGTAGAAAATAGGAACCGAAAGACTTGCCTTGGTCGTCATTTACCAATAATAGATTAACAGCTTACAGTTATCTACACTTCACGTGCCCTACACAATTATATAATCATATACATCAACTATTAGTCACATAACAACACTTAGTAATTGTAATGTAAACTCTGCTCCACATCTCATAATCTTTCCTATCATCACACAATGTTCAATTAGATTGTGTTAACTTTTCGATTTATGACTCACTATATTTCTTCTTAGTCAAACTCGAATTTCGTTCAAGTGCTTAAGTCTTGCTAGGACTACTTATTGGTTTTATATTGAACCCATTTCATATCCTATAATATATGTCATCATGACATAGTTAGCCATTAACACATTACAAACATAACTAAGTACGTTCATCATTTAGGTTTGATTATTTAATCACATAATCAATTATAACACAAGTTAATATGTAATAACATTATTATTAATAGTGTAGAACTACTAAAATTAATATTTTTCAGTCCTACTATCATTACATAAAGTGTTCTTAAAATTTCGTGTACAAAAAGTACACTGTCAGAATTTTCTGACAACTCGCGCTGTGGCGCCACAGTTACACTATGGGCCGGCGCTGCGGCGTGGCCATGGCGCTGCGGCGCGGGGATCAAAGCTACCAGGTCGCGCTGCGGCGTGAGTATGGCGCTGCGGTGCCACAAAGGTATTACAACTTCGCGGCGCGGCGCCGAGTTGCAGACCTCGGCAGACAGCCTCGGCAACAACATAGAAAAAGTCAATTTTGGCCTACAAGCTCGTTTCTAACAGACTAATTATCCTGTAAATTACATATAGACTTCATATAAACATATTTCAAAAACTCTAAACATGATTATACCCATACAACAACATAAACAACCAAATTAACACACCCAAATTCACTGTTTTTGGGAAAAACTCATGTTTTTATATTTCTATGAAAAATCAACACTATAACTTTTGTTTTTCAACCAAAATCACTAATTCAAAGTATTTTTATCAACAATTATACGTGCTCTATCAAATTAAATGGTCAATTTATCAACTAAACTACTAATTAACCCTCAATTTCTATTTTAACTAAACAATATATAATCACCAAAAACTCTCTGTAAAAAAAAAGTTTTCTTCACAAACTTCATACATAACCACAATTCTTTGATTATAACTCATGAAAATAGTTTTAACATTACAAGTAAGCCATATTAAGCCTCATACCAACAATAATTCATACTTACACAAGGATTTTATGGAGAATTTGGGAAGATAAAAACTAACTCTTAAAACTAAAAGTATAGGAGAAATACCTTGAAGAATCTCTTTGATTGCCAAGCTTTTCTCCTCTTCACTCCCAATTTCTCTAGGATTCTCTCACTTTTTCTTCTTCTCTTCTTCTTCTTCCTCTGAGTTTTTCCTTCTTCTCTCTAACCTCTCTCCTCTAACTCTAGAGCGTACTAACAATCTAACGTAACTAGATATTATATATATTAATTATATAATATAAATATAAAATACATAACTGACATCAGTTAAAAGTTTTTGAAAACATAAGCCATAAGGCTTGTTTGGTTACTATAAAAAAATAACCCATTAACCTTACACCTTGTTTGGATAAATTAAGGACTTAATAGGCATTAGGTCTTGTTTGGCCAAAACGGAATTAAAACCCCTTTAAGTTATTTTAATAACTCTTTTATAGCAAGGTTATTTGTCACCTTAATAAATCAATTAAAACATTAATCTATTAAATTACTTTAGCACATAATTTAATATCACATAACTATAATTTCTTTTAAAAATTATAATTTTATTTAACCAACTAATATTTTAAATTACCCTTTCCCATTTAAAATATTATAATCTATTTAAATCACTATAAGCTCTCTTGCTTACTTATTAAATTAAATTATTATATAATCTCATAATAATTAATTTACTTAGCTCCTTAATTATTTATTCAATAATTAATTAACTAACCCACGTCAACTTAAATTACCACATAATTCAATAAATATTTAATATTGCCAATAAATATTTAATATTGCCAATAAATATTTAATATTTATTATTTAATTATTTATTCAACAAATAATCAAATAATTAACTAAATCATATCAACTCAATTTAAACAATTATTTATTTAATAATAACATATCCATTAAATATTTATATATATCAATAAATATTTAATATTACACTTTAAAATTTATGGAATGTTACAGATAAAATATTGATGATAAACTTTTAAATCATAGAAGATAATAGACATCATGCTCTACTTGACTCTTCTAATGGATTATTTGTTCTGCTGCAGTTAAACTTGTTGTCTATTGTATTCAACTAGTTTTCATACTGTTGAAGGCTAAGGATAATTTATTCTGCATTATCTTAGTCATAATATTCTTTACTGGGCTAGTTGAGCTCACCCTTTTCTTTCAATGTTCTCTTCAGAAAATGAGAATATAGATGGGACTAGTCGGGGAATGGAGTGATAGTCCATGATTGTGACACCCCCAAATCCGGTACTTTAATTTCTACATGATTTGGTGTTCACTATTCAATATCATATGTCTATCTACCCATAATAATTAAAACATAAATAGATAGAAATAAATCATCTCCTTAAGGAGTTACATCATCTGAATTAAATACATCAATCTCAGGTCATACTAACCTTAAATCTTAACTGCAGAAACATAAATAATTTATAGTCTTACACAACATCAACATAAGTCTTAACACATAAGTTCAACATCACATAAAACAACAAGTCTTCATCACTTGTTAATCTTTCCCTTGCCCTTGCTAGTAGAAGGCTCGTCGGATCTTTCGTTCTTAACTGCAATGTTATTATTACGCAAGAGTGGGCACGATTGCCCACAAGTATAACAATGAAATAACAATATAATAACATGCGAGTGAATCAAAGACTTCTGAAATAAAACTCAACTTTTGAATCAAGAATGAATAACAAGAATCAAAAGAATTCTGAGGGTCATAAGACCTTGAACTATGTCCTACATATCAAGGGTTATACTTGAAACCTTTAATAGTCATAATAGTCAGCCCTTAGTACCATACTGTGCACAATATCTTAACGCTAACGCATAAGTAATCCCTATACAGGGTTGTTCATCTCAATTTGACATTAGAGTCCTCACCAAAAGAAGTTTGGTTTGGATAAATCAATAAGGGTTCTGAAATTTAGAACGTTCATCAACTATGGACTAGTTGAATCAATAAGGATTTGCTAGTCTAACAAGGTGCAACAATAAATGATATTTAAATTGAATAACAATCTCAAGAGGTATACAATAGAACAAGTATTGTATAACAGAATCATACTTTGAAAAGATAAATAATCTTCAATATAATAATTTGAACTTGATTTAATAATAACGAGATTTTACTCGGCAAAATTTATAAACTTGAATAATGATACAAGTAAGGTTAGGAAACTTGCCTCGTGCGTAGATTACACGTTAATTATACACGTTTCTTGAATTAATCCTACATATCATTTCCATTCACAACTCCAGTTAATTATAATGTAACCAGTCATCATAAGTTCATTCTTTTGTCTAACTCAGATTATGACTATACTTAGTCAATTGTCACACTTATTGTCACATAATATTACACTACACGAACAATAAGCTAACTATGCGTTCAAACATTCAATACACATGTAAATGCGTTATTGACATGCTAAGAAACTATTTTAACATCTCATTATACTTCTAACATATTTTTATGTTCATTAGATTAGGTTACTAACACATTCATGTACTTGAACACTTTAAAATTTTCGTTTCTGAACATTCTGGAGAATGGCGCTACGGCGCCACCGTCACGCTTGCTTTCGGCGCTGCCCGCATTGCGGCCAGGTTACGAGCGCTGCGGCGTGGCTTGCGCTACGACGCGGTTCTTATGCCTGTAGTCGGCACTGTGGCGCGGCGAACCAGACTCAGAACCTCAGTTCGCGAAAATCGCAGAACATGCCAATTTTTACCAATTTCTTGAATCAATACATGAAATTAAGCATAACCAGACATTATTTTATACTCATAACTATTGCTTAACCCTTCTAGCATGATTTAACATGTTATAACACATAATTTACAGAATTAACATATGTAATTTACTGTTCTTGGTATTTTTGAATACAGAATATGAAAATCAACACTACGGATTCGTTATAACACAGAATCCGTTCATTTGAAGTTTGGTCTCTTCGTTTTAATATACATAATTATATACAGGTATAAAATTAATGACACAATATATGTTTGACGTATTAAATTTGCGAGTAAGGGCCATATGGCCATATTTCTATACTCTGCAATTTTATAGAAAGTATATACGACATGTTTTTATGAACTAATGATATGGTTTATACAATATATATAATAAAACACGATATGATAACATTTATCACATAATTAACACATAATCGTTACACCTTTTTCCACTACAAAGCTTTTACAGAACATAAAAGTCATTTTCTTAAAAACTTAAACAACGTAAATAAAATTAGTTATAGGAATTACCCAGAGTATAGATTAGAAGAGATGATCCTTTCACAGATACTTGTTTGATTACACACTCACAATTTCCTTCAGACTTCTCAATCTCTCTCTGAATTTTCCTTTTCTAGACTTAGCCAAATGAAGAAGAAGACGTCGTACTTTATAAAATAACTGAGCGCAAGTGGTCAGTTAACCCAATCATGGGTTAACTGCTATTAACTCCCCATAAGGCTTTGTTTGGTTAATCTTAAATGGCTTAAATCCATTTAATTTAATAAATCCTTTATACCATAGTTTAATAATGTCACACCCATTTATACAATAACTCAAATATATTATTTAATTTAATTTGAATAAAATATAATAATTTTTCATTAATTCACATAGTCATATAATTAATTTTCTCATTAATTATAAAATAATATTATGCTTATTAAATATTTTTTTTAATTCAATATACTCACATAATTACATACTTTGAATAATAAAATTCTCTACATTAATTTAATAAATAGAACACATATAATTAAATTAATCTATCACAATTGCATCAATTAATTATTTAATCTAATAATTAAATCATCAAAAATATTTATTTAATTCAATAAATATTAAAATTAAATTATAAAATCTCGTTTGTCACATCTTTCCCCCCTTAAAAGGATTCTGTTCCCAGAATCACGACTCAATAAATTCGACCCGTAACATTCTCCCCCCCCCCCTTACAAAGATTCTGTTCCCAGAATCGCTTACACATAATTTAAGTAAATAAATGAGGGTAATTCTTCATCATATTCTCTTCGAGTTCCCACGTAGCTTCTTCAGCGTTGTGGTTCCTCCAAATTACCTTAACAGAAGGTATTACTTTATTTCTGAGAACTTGTTCTTTTTTGTCGACAATTTGAACAGGAATTTCTTCGTAAGATAAGTATTTTTCAAAATGTAGGAGTTCGTATTCAACTACATGCTTGTAATCGGGTTTGTAGGGTCGTAATACAGAAACGTGGAAGACGTTGTGGACATTCTCGAGTGCTGGAGGTAGGGCTACCTTATACGCAACTTCTCCGATTCTTCGTAGTACTTCAAATGGTCCAATGAATCTTGGGCTTAATTTTCTTTTCTTTTCGAACCTGATCTTTCCCTTCCAGGGTGAGACCTTCAAGAATACATAACTACCCGATTCAAACTCAATATTTTTACGATGTGGATCGACGTATTTCTTCTGCCTATCTTGAACTGCTACCAGTCTTGTTCGGATCACTTTGACTATTTCTGCTATCTGCTATACTAATTCTGGGCCTAGTAATTGTCTTTCGCCAACTTCATCCCAGTAAAGCAGAGTTCTACACTTTCTGCCGTATAACGCTTCATAAGGCGGCATGCCAATACTAGCGTGGTAACTATTGTTGTAGCCGAACTCTACAAGCTGTAGGTGATCATCCCAATTTCCTTCAAAGTCCATCACACAGGCTCTTAGCATATCTTCTAAGGTCTGAATAGTTCTCTCGCTCTGTCCATCTGTCTGAGGGTGGTATGCTGTACTCATTCACAATTGCGTACCCATGCATTCCTGTAAACGTTTCCAGAAGTTCGATGTAAAGCGCGGATCCCTATCGAAAACAATTGACACCGGAACTCCGTGTCACGAAACAATCTCTTTCACATATAACCTCGCTAACTGGTCTAAGTTGAATCTAATTTTGATCGGAAGGAAGTGTGCGAATTTCGTCAGTCGGTTAACGATAACCCATACTGCGTCATAGCCTTTCTGAGTTGTCGGAAGGCCAACCACGAAGTCCATTGTAATATGTTCTCATTTCTATTATGGGATCTCCAACGGTTGTAGCAATTCACTCAGTCTCTGATGTTCTGCTTTCACTTTCTGATAGGTCAGACATATGGCAACACATTCCGTAACATCACGTTTCAGATTTGGCCACCAGAAATGTTGTCGAAGATCTTGATACATCTTGGTACTACTAGGGTGAATCGAATATCGTGAGCTATAAGCCTCGCTCAAAATATCTTCCTTAATGTCTGTTACTGGCGGTACCCAAATTCTGTTCTCGAATCTTAGTATTCCTTCCTTATGCATCTTAAATCTTGGTTCAGTTCCTTCGGATATCTTCTTTTTCATCTTTTTCCATTCTTCGTCCTGAAGTTGAGCCTCCTTAACTTTATCTAGTAGGGTTGTACCAGATTTCATTTGAAACAGCTTTTCATCAATTTTCTTAGGATACTTTACTTCCAATTCTAATTTCTCCATAGCCGAAATTAACTCCTTCTGAGCAGTCAACAACATCAACTCCTCCCGACCCTTTCTACTTAAGGCGTTGGTAACCACGTTTGCCTTACCCGGATGGTATAAAATCTCACAATCGTAGTCTTTAATTAATTCCAACCACCTTCTTTGGCTCATATTCAATTCTTTCTGTGTAAAAATATATTTCAGACTCTTGTGGTCTGTATATATTTCACACTTCTCCCCATAGAGATAGTGCCTCCAGATTTTCAACGCAAAAACCACTGCAGCTAACTCCAAGTCGTAGGTTGCATATCCCTTCTCGTAATCTTTCAATTGTCGTGATGCATACGCAATGACTCTGCCGTTTTGCATTAGCACACAGCCAAGTCCTTTATGAGACGCATCACTATAAACAACAATATTTCTTGTATCGTCCGGAAGAGATAACACAGGTGCCGTACTCAACCTCTTCTTAAGTTCCTGGAAGATTTCCTCACACTTCTCCGTCCAAACAAATTTCACAGCTTTTTGAGTTAAATTCGTTAACGGTGTTGCGATCTTGGAAAAGTCTTGAATGAATCTTCTATAATATCCTGTCAATCCAAGAAAACTTCGTACTTCTGACGGCGTTCTCTGCTGATCCCAGTTTATCACGGCTTCGACTTTGGATGGATCCACCGAAATTTCGTCTTTATCCATCACATGTCCAAGAAATTGCACCCGCTCGATCCAAAATTTGCATTTCAAAAACTTGGCATACAACTTCTCCCTTCTTAAAGCCTCTAACGTTAACTTCAAATGCTCTTCATGTTCTTCCTTGGTTTTTGAATATTCCAAAATCTCATCTATAAATACCACAACGAATTTGTCCAAAAACGGCTTGAACACTCCATTCATTAAGCCCATAAATGCTGCAGGAGCATTCGTTAGGCCAAATGACATTACCAAAAATTCGTAGTGACCATATCGTGTTCTGAATGCTGTCTTCGGTACATCCTCTGGCCTCACCTTCAGTTAATGATAACCATTCCTCAAGTCTATCTTGGAAAAGTATCTAGCTCCCTTCAATTGATCAAACAGGTCGTCGATCCTCGGTAATGGATATCTATTCTTAATCGTGACCTTATTCAGTTCTCTGTAGTCAATGCAGAGTCGCATCGTCCCGTCCTTCTTCTTCACAAATAACACTGGCGCTCCCCATGGTGATACGCTCGGTTGAATGTACTTCTTGTCCAGTAATTTTTGTAGTTGTACCATCAATTCTTTCATTTCTACCAGTGCCATTTGGTACGGTGCCTTCGATATTGGAGCCGTTCTTGGTGCCAAATCGATCATAAATTCAACCTCTCTATCTGGCGGAAGTCCTGGCAAATCGTCTAGAAATACATCTGTGAAGTCCCTCACTACTGGTATCTCCTCTACTTTCGGATTCTCTTTACAACTGTTGACTATGTAAGCTAAATATCCTACACAGTCTTGTCTTAGCAACTTCTTGGCCTGCATCATCGTCAGACAACTCGCTTGTCTAGGAAACTTGCTACCATAAAACATAACCTTTGACGGAGTCATAAGGTTAATACGCTTCTTCTAACAATTAATTACAGCCCCGTAATTAAATAACCAGTCCATTCCCAAGATAACGTCAAATTCTCCAAGTCGAATAGGGATAAGATCTACGTTCATTATATTACCCTTAATATCCACTCTACAGTTGTTATATACGTACTTAATAGGAATTATTTCTCTATTCGTAATTTCTATGTTCAAGGGGTGTTCTAACTCATCCTTAGGCAATTCTAAGTTCTTAGCAAAGTCATCGGATATAAATGAACAAGTAGCACCCCGAATCAAATAATACATAAGCATTAACTTTATTGATCGGAATGATACCTGACACCACATCACGAGACTGCACAGCATCCTGCACTGTTATGTTGAATGTCCTGGCGGTCGGTCGGTTAGTTGCGGTTGGTCCTGTGATGGTTAGAGCGCTTCCACCGTTATTTCTCCAGTTTCCTCCTGATCCTGCCCCTCCAGATCCCTTCTTAGGACAGTCTCTTGCCAAATGATCCTTTGAACCACAAGTAAAGCGGGCACCCTTCTTTGGGTTAGGACAGTTAGGTGCTATGTGGCCTTCCTGACCACAATTATAGCACACTCGTTTACCCTTCATACACACTCCCAAATGAGCTTTCCCGCGGGTCGGGCATGCTTCGATTCTTTTCTTCTGACCTCCTTGCTGATTTCTAGTTGATGGGTTGTCAGACCATTTTCGCTTTTGATGATTACTGTCTCCCGTGTTACTTCCGCTAGCTTTGTTAATTCCTTCACTTTCACTTTTCTTCTTCTTCTAATCTTGATTATATTTGGTTACCGTTTCCACCTTTAGCGAGTATGGCTTTCTCCAGTACCCCAGCGAACGTTTTCAATTGAAACATCGACACCTTACTATACAACCACGGCTTCAGACCTTGTTCAAACCTCCTTGCTTTTCTCTCGTTCGTGTGCACTTGATATGTGGCGAACCTCGCCAACTCGTTGAATCTAGCCGCATAATCTAGTACGGACATATTCCCCTGCTTCAACTCCAGAAACTGAACCTCCAATTGGTTCTGCGAGCTGGTCGGGAAATACATCTCGAAAAACATCTCCTTGAACCTTTCCCACGTAATCACACCTTCACCTCCACGGACCTTATTTGCTTGCCACCAATAACTGGCTTCATATTTCAGCATGAATGTTACAAAAGCGGTCTTCTGGTCCTCTCTGACTTTAGCGACATCAAAAATCTTCTCCATCTCCATAACCCAAGTCTGAGCTTCTACCGGGTTCATAGAGCCTTTAAACTCTGGCGGTCCCACCGCCTTGAAATCCTAAACGTTGTATTCGATGGAGTTTGAGGTTGATTAATCATCGCTCCAGCTAGTAAGTTCACCAATTGTTGAACGGGGTTAGCATTGGCGTTGTTGTTGTTCGTTGATTCTTCCTGAGCCGGTTGACAATTTTGTCTTCTTCTCGGTGGCATATTTCTGTTAAAATATATGCTTATTAGATCTTTATTAAATTCTCGAAATAGTTAAGGCTTAACTCAACAATCTAACATAATCACTTAACACATTATCTCAAACAACTTGATATATTTATTCAAATCAAAAGTTTTAACATCAATCGATAGCATCACTACTATTTACATTAACTATCTCGAGATAAAGAATCTACAGGATTTAAAACATTAAAATATTTCTTTGTTTATAAACACATCGGAATATACATCTAAATACCAGATAAGTTTTCACATAATTAAACAAATCCTATCACTGCCTATTAAGGCGCTGAATAGCCTTAATACGTTCCTCTTCTATGATGCGAGACATCGTCCTGTGATCTAGCATGTACGATGATAGTCCTTCAAACTGAATTGGGTATCTCATAACTCGATCCTGGGCCTCATCCATTGTGTTTTGTAATGTAGAGTACGTCTCCCTAAGCTTAGCCTTCTTTGCATGACAATCCTCTTCTGCAAGATCAGCACGTCGTGATTCTCTTACCCAGCCCTCCTCTGCAATGGTCAGCCTTTCTGAGCTCTCTTTCAGTTCCTTCTTCAACTTTTCTATTTCTTTGGACTTCTCCTCGGTTTGACCCTTCTCGTGGACAAAATCTCATTCTACATTTCCTAGTCTTGTGTGAAGAGTCACAACTTCCCTATCTTTCTGCTTGATGGTAATCTGCTGAATAATCGCCCGCTCAGTCAGATCTTGGACAGTGTCACGTAACTCTACGTTATGGTCATATAGCTTATCATACATCTCAGCATCGATGGAGTTCGGTGGGAACTCCTCTTCTTCCTCTTCCTCCTCAGGATCCTCCTCTGGATCAGTCTCAGGCTCATACTCCTGACCAACAATAGTGATCAACGAAGATGGCTCTCTCTGTACTAACTACTCCCTGACGACATGAATGTCTCGGGGTTCTTCCTCTATAGGTACTCGGGGTTCCTCCTCCCCAGCTCGACTAGCTCCTCCAACATCTGACATCTCTTCATCACTTGTTAATCTTTCCCTTGCCCTTGCTAGTAGAAGTCTCGTCGGATCTTTCGTTCTTAACTGCAATGTTATTATTACGCAAGAGTGAGCACGATTACCCACAAGTATAACAATGAAATAACAATATAATAACATGCGAGTGAATCAAAAACTTCTGAAATAAAACTCAACTTTTAAATCAAGAATGAATAACAAGAATCAAAAGAATTCTAAGGGTCATAAGACCTTGAACTATGTCCAAGGTATCAAAGGTTATACTTGAAACCTTTAACAGTCATAAGACTATGGACTCTTCTTCTCGTACTTAGGGGGATCAGCCCATAGTACCATACTGTGCACAATATCTTAACGCTAACGCATAAGTAATCCCTATACATGGTTGTTCATCTCAGTTTGACATTAGAGTCCGCACCAAAGGAAGTTTGGTTTGGACTGAAATTTAGAACGTTCATCAACTATGGACTAGTTGAATCAATAAGGATTCGCTAGTCTAACAAGGTGCAACAATTGAAAGTAGTATGCACACAAGCCAATCATGTTTGATGATAAAGCATATACTTTGTAACAATCTCATTCATTTATTAATAAAAAGTATTAATTAATTAAAGGTTTTTAATTATCTACATGATGCTGTTTTAAAATATGTGATAAACCCATAGTTTTAAGCAATGCTTTTAGAATAATGATGATGATCATTCTAATGAGATCTAAATTCTTAGAAAGCTTAAAACTAAAATAGTTCCCAATCGTTGGATTACTAAATTGGGGATTAATGAATCCGGATAGATTGGTACATACGTTGCTTGCTCATTGGATGAGGATGATTGATCTCATGATCATTTGTGTGGAGACACTAAAGCAAGTATGTAGGTGCTTATTAGAGAATAAGTTCACAGAACGTGGCTCGCTAAGGAATACCTAATGGAGTTTTACTTGCATGTCAATAGGAATTCCTGTAGTGATAGTAGTATAAGTGATCCTTGGACTTGAGATCATCATAGTATCTTATGTATGATGAATTATACTTTAACTTATTTCTTAAGACCCTTAGGGTATATCAAAGGGTATGCTTGGGTGTAATAAGTTGTACATGGAGATAATGTATGATCAATAAAGAATCTACCACTTCTAGTAAAAGAAGAGAAATGTCCTATGTGATTCGATAAATGACAACCCAGTAGTCCTTGGCCAAGGCAGAATGAAATTAGAAAGGAGTTTCTAATTTATATTATTTGGAGTTGTGCATTTAAGAGTCGAAATACATATAATTAAATAAAATAAGACTTGATAGTAATTTCATGTCTTATATCTAATTGGGACATTGTATGGTGGAAGGATTGAATTGTACGGTAACTATTTACTCAAAGGTTCTTTTATGATTAATGTTGAAATCTATATTATCTAGAAAATCGTTAATCGCTAGGGAGGCTTATCCTTATTGTAGAATAAATATTATTTATTTAAATAAATTAATAGTTTAATTTATTTAAATAAGATTAGAATTGTTCTAATTGATTTATTCACAACTGGTTTAATATGAAGAACCTAAAGGGTCACACCATAAAAGAAAGAATAATTATTTAAAAAGTTAATGGCATAATCGTAATAATAAGTTAAGTATATTTAATTTAATCTATGGTGATAGAATAAATTAAATAGCTTAATATTTATTATTTAATATTTTGAAAATATTAAATATAAATTAATAAGAGAAGTCTTATTATTATTATTACTATTATTATTATTTAATTTCTAAAGGAGTTTGGAAATTAATTAATAAAAGTACTCTCATATATCCTAATAAGAGGTTAATTAATTAAAAGAGTTTAATTAATTATTCCTAATAAGATTGGGAGCCTAATTAATTAAAGGATTTAATTAATTAAAATAAAACTCAATTCCTTAATTGTTAAGAAGGGTTGCCCACATCTATAAATAAGAGGAGTCTTATTATGGGTGATAGAGTTGTTGTTGACTTTTTCACAACAGACGTGATTCTAATTGTTAGAGAGTACGCTCCTTTTCTATGAGAGATAGAAAAATTAGGGTTTTGCTAAACACCCATCTTCTTGAATCTATATTCTTTCTTGGTGGATCACCTCTAGAGGCCAAACACTTAGATGGCTAACATTGATCAAAGGAAGGAACCAAGCCTGGTGGATTCAAGTTGAACACGAAAAGAATTTAGAAGTGAACTTGTACCTGAGGAAGCTCGGATCTTCAAGGGTATGATTCTCGTCCTTTATTTTCGTTTAATTAATAATTGTACATAAAGAATGATCCAGGTATATGGTTTGTAAATTTTTAAAACTCTGATTTTTCACGTTTTCACTTATTTTGTGCAATTTGATTGCGTTCTTGAATATTACAAACCTAACAGTGGCATCAGAGCCAAACCATTATGCAAATTATTAATTATTCAGATTTGATATGTATATTGATATGTGTTTAGAACAATTTAATTGGGCATAATTTTATTGTATAAAATTTATTTAAAAAAAAACAAAACAAAACAAAACAAATTCGTGAAACCAATTTTGAAAAACAATTTTTTTATTTGGCTGAATTCACGAATTGTTTTTTAGTTTTTTCCAAAAGCTTGATCCGTACATAGAAGGATGTTAATATGGTAATATGTTTACTATCGTATATAATATCATATAAATCAAGCCTTGTTTCATGTGAATCTACAGGATCTTGTAAACTTGTTAATATATATATATATATATATATATATATATATATATATATATATATATATATATATATATATATATATATATATATATATTATTCTTAATAATTTTATAATTAAAATAAAAAGTTTATTTTAATTTTAAAATTGAATTTCATGCTAACTAATTAGAGTTGGAATTGGATTCCATGATAACTAATTGGAGTTGAAATTAGATTTCATGTTTCCTTAAATAAAGGAGTTTATTTAGATATGAAATAAGATTTCATATTAATAAAAATAAAAGAGTTTATTCATGAATAGGAAAATGAATTCGTATTTTTTTAAATAAAGGAGTTTATTTAGATATAGAATAAGATTTCATATTATTCAAAATAAATGAGTTTATCTGTGAATAGGAAAGAAAATCCGTGTTTTCTTTAATAAAGGACTTTTTTTTTACTTGGAATTGAATTCCATAATTAATTAAAATAAAGGAGTTTATTTTGATTAAAGATTTTGATTAAAATAAAATAGTTTATTTTATTCAAAATTGGATAAATTAAAATAAAATAAGTTTATTTTGATTTAAATTTGGATTAAAATAAAGGAGTTTATTTTGATTCAAAATTAGATTTTATACTAACTAAACTTGCCCATTAAATGATATCAATATATATATTGAGTGTTTATTATTCATGAGATGAATGTTATTTATTGATGCATATGGTGATGTGTATGATAATAAATGGATTGATTATGGACTATTGACCAATGTAATTGGATTTTATTTTAGTTGGATGCATAAATGTATGGGTTTTATTAAATGGGGGTCTGCGTACCTTGTCTTTTCTAATTTTTTCTTAATGTAAATTATATCTTCCTCCTATGTACTTCCCCTTGACTGCTGATCAAGGTTTCTATTTATTTTAAAATAGTTTTGTAATAGGAATAGTTAGAATTAATTTTGAAGAATTAGAGATCAAGGGGCAAGGAGCGCTTGAAGATCCGTTTGTAATTGAACCCGTGTTTAAATGTAATAGTTATATTTAAATATTAATTCTTCAACCCCTAGGTTTGACCATTTTGTTCACTTGGTGGCTCTAGTGAACCAAACTAGAATAAAAATCCATAATCAATCTAGGTAGGATATAGTATTCTATATGTGCATGCTTATACTATATATATTATATATTATGCAAACATGCTACGCATGTTCATTAATATGACGCGTATTTTATATATATATATATATGTGTGTGTGTGTGTGTGTGTGTGTGTGTGTGTGTGTGTGTGTGTGTGTGCATGCGTGCTAAACAAGATGAGACAAATTAATAGTAAACCCCTCAAATTTTTATATTAAGTCCTAAGCGTTCAAAGATATTTGAAATATCGAACGTCGCCTTCTAGCATGATAAAAATAATAGAGTATCAATTAATTATTATAAGTTTGTTGTGTCACCACAAGGCTTATCTTAATTCTTTGAGATGTTAATTTTATCATATTTGATGCTTATAAAGAAAATTGAACAATATTATTTTGTTGTGTCACCACAAGGACAATGTTTTTCTTTTTTTAAATATATGGAGTGTTAGGTTGGAATTAACTTGGATAATTTTGATTCGGATGTGCCACCACTTGATCAAAATAATCTAAGAGGCAAAATACAAGGAGTTGCATAGTTGATGTAATTGACAAGAGTTGTCTACTTATTTATTTATATATAGTTTGTTGTGTCACCACAAGGCTATATACATTTGAAATGGGATCCTTATTCTCACTAGCATATCTTTAATTAGATATTGTCGAACTATATATATTGAGAGTAATGTAGTTTGATAAAAATAGTGGAAGATACAAATTTAAAACAAGACCTAATTTATTTTGGTAATTAATAAAAGAATGTATGCTAAAATGTTGTTAATTACAAATTCATTTACAGAATTTTACAATGTCTAAATTACTATCATTGTGAAGCATATTAGATGCTATTTAACAGGACCGAATTAAATGGATTGGTTAAGAAATTTCAGAATAGTTCTCATGGCTGAAAAGCTATCTTATGTCCTTAATACGCCTATCCCTGCAATGGTTGCAGAAAATGCCTCTAAGGAAGAGATTGCTACTTTTAGAAAGTGGCAAAATGATGCACAGTTGGCTCAATGCATCATGCTCGCATCCATGAGTAACGAGCTTCAGCGTCAGTATGAAACTATGGATGCTCTTACTATATTCCTGCACATCAAGTAGTTGATGGTGAGGAAAGTAGGACTGATAGATATTAGATATCTAAGGAGCTCTTTCGATCTAGAATGATCGATGACACTACAGTACAGATAAAAGTCCTTAACATAATCAATTTGATTGATCAATTAGGACAACATGTTTTGTCATGGATGGAGAGTTGAGCCAAGATTTGATCTTGCACTCACTCCCGGACTCCTTTCACAATTATTGTGAATTTTTTCATATGAACAAGCTAGATATCAGCTTCGCTTATTTGCTCAACATGTTGAAAAATGTTGAGAGTCACTTTCCAACCAAGAAATACCAAGTCTTACTGGTAGAGGCCAAAGGATCTTCTAAAAAGAAGAACGATTCTAAGAAGGTAAATAGAAAAGACAAAAATAAAGGATAATAAGAACAAAACTGATATGGATAGCAAAGGAGTTTGCTTCCACTGCAATAAGCCTGGACACTAGAAAGAAACTGCGAGAAGCATCTTGCAGAGCTAACCAAAAGAAGCTTAATGAAGTTTCGGTTACAAATACAATTTTGTTCATGATTTAAAATACATTTTTTTTAAGTCAAGGTTCTACTTGGGTATTGGATACCGGCTTTGGTTATCATAAATATAGATTTATAAAGGGACCAAACAAAAGTAGAAAGCTAAACAAAGATAAGTAATCCTATGTGTGGGAAATGAAGCAAAGATTGCTGCATTAGCCATAGGTACTTATAGTTTAGCACTGCCTACGGGCAAACCTATTAAGTCAATAAGTTGTTATTGTATTTCAGTTCTTGTTAGAAATATTATTTCCATTTTGTTGTTGGACAATAAAATCTTTGATATTATATTTAAGAACAATTGTTGTTCTATTTATAATAATAATATTTTGTATAAAACTAGAATATTACTTAATAGATTTTGTATACTTGACTTACGTGATAAATTATTTTAAAAATTGAACAAACTAGTATAAGAAGAGGAGATGATCATTCAAAGAGTTGAATATGTGTATTTGCTGAAATATAAGTGTGAATTATTTGAGAGGTTCAAAAAATTCAGAAGTGAAACAAATTGGCAAAGTATTAAGATTCTTTGATTAGATCAAGGAATAAATACGTGTGCAATAAGTTTCTAGATCATCTCAAATGGTTTTCTCATAATGGACGCCTCCTGATACGCAATAATTAATTGATTTATCTGAAAGAAAAAATCGTACCTTGTTGGACATGGTGCGGTCCATAATGATTTTGTCGACATTCCAGTATCCTTCTGGAAAAATGTCCTAGAAATGGTTGTATATCTACGAAAAAGGTAACCTCAAAATCCGACCCCAAGACTCTATAAAAGTTATGGACAGGGAGGATTCCTAATCTTAAGTATGTTAAAACAAGGGGTTGTCCAGCTTATGTTAAAAAGGTTTCAAAGGATAAGCTTGGGACAAGATTTGACAAGTACAGATTTATGGGACATCCTAAAATAAGTTTAGGGTATATGTTCTATAATCCTACTTAGCAAAAGGTGTTTATTGCGAAACACACTGCCTTCTAAGATAAAGGTGTTTATCATTGAAGGGGATAGTGGGAGGATAATAGAATCTTGAAGAGTTCAAGAACCACAAAGCACTATAAATCAAGTAAGAGGAACCTGTAGATAGACCTATTGTACCTATTGATTCATCATGGATGATGATGATGAGATACGTATTATAGAAGATGATGATCCAGTTACATACGATGAGGTAAGAGTTATAGACACTCAGAAAAATAGATTGAAGAAAGCTTCTCAAATATGGAACATTCGTTTTGATGAGACAATCAAAAGAGTTTGATTTTATCAAAAATAAGAATGAACTTAGTGTGTACAAAAGGGTCAGTGGGAGCGTCGTGACATTCCTAGTATTATATGTTGATATACTACGGATAAGGAATGACATACCAATGCTACAAATAGTAAAGATAAAGTTGTCTAAACATTCCTCCATGAATGATTTGGGAAGAGTATCTTAATTTGGGATACAAATCTATATAGATAGATTTAATAGGATGCTCGACTTAACCCAATGAACGTATATTCATTTGATGCTAAATTCGTTTAGCATGGCAAACTCCGTGGGATGTCTCATGTTGATGAGCCTTGGAGTGTATCTCTCTTAATAGTCCCCATAGACTCATAAAAGAGAGATCGAATGAGTAACTATAATGTATGCAATGAAATGTACGAGACCTGATGTTGATCAGTCATATTCTAGAGAAGTTTACTATGAGTCAGTGAAAAATATCTTAAAGTACTTAACCGGCACTAAGGATGTGATCATATTCATGGTGGGTCTAAATTAAAACTGGATGGCTTAATAGACTCAAGTTTTTCAGACAGACCAAGACGATAGAAAATCCACTTTAAGGTAAAGCGTTACCTTGAACAGTGGTGCAGTGAATTGAAAAGGTTCTAAACAGCAAAGAGTTGTTGGTTTAGTGATAAAAACAAAGTATATAGCTATAAATGAAGCTACAAGTTGATTGTTTGGATGAAAAGTTCATTACAAAACTAGGAATAGTTCCTAAGTCTCATCTTGGATCTAAACATGTGTTGTGACACTTTCATTTGATTATGGGAATCATTGAAAGATGGGAAATCACTATATAGATAGTGGACTCTCAAGAATAACATTACATATCCATTAACTAAAGCTTATCTAACAGTAGGATAATCGTCAGTTAGAGAAGAAGGGTATGAGATACCATGGCGAATGACTTTAGTGCAAGTGAGAGATTGAAAGTAGTATGCACACAAGCCAATCATGTTTGATGATAAAACATATACTTTGTAACAATCTCATTCATTTATTAATAAAAAGTATTAATTAATTAAAGGCTTTTAATTATCTACATGATGCTGTTTTAAAATATGTGATAAACCCATAATTTTAAGCAATGCTTTTAGAATAATGATGATGATAATTTTAATGAGATCTAAATTCTTAGAAAGCTTAAAACTAAAACAGTTCCCAATCGTTGGATTACAAAATTGGGGATTAATGAATCCGGATAGATTGGTACATACGTTGCTTGCTCATTGGATGAGGATGATTGATCTCATAATAATTTGTGTGGAGACACTAAAGTAAGTATGTAGGTGCTTATTAGAGAATAAGTTCACTGAACGTGGCTCACTAAGGAATACCTAATGGAGTTTTACTTGCCTGTCAATAGGAATTCCTGTAGTGATAGTAGTACAAGTAATCCTTGGACTTGAGATCATCATAGTATCTTATGTATAAAGAATTATACTTTGACTTATTTCTTAAGACCCTTAGGGTATATCAAAGGGTATGCTTGGGTATAATAAGTTGTACATGGAGATAATATATGATCAATAAAGAATCTACCATTTCTAGTAAAAGAAGAGAAATGTCTTATGTGATTCGATAAATGACAACCCAGTAGTCCTTGGCCAAGGTAGAATAAAATTAGAAAGGAATTTCTAATTTGAATTATTTGGAGTTGTGCATTTAAGAGCCGAAATACATATAATTAAATAAAATAAGACTTGACAGTAATTTCATGTCTTATATTTAATTGGGACATTGTATGGTGGAAGGATTAAATTGTATGGTAACTATTTACTCAAAGGTTCTTTTATGATTAATGTTGAAATCTATATTATCTAGAAAGTCGTTAATCGCTAGGGAGGATTATCCCTATTGTATAATAAATATTATTTATTTAAATAAATTAATAGTTTAATTTATTTATTTAAATAAGATTAGAATTGTTCTAATTGATTTATTCACAACCGGTTTAATATGGAGAACCTAAATGGTCACACCATAAAAGGAAGAATAATTATTTAAGAAGTTAATGGCATAATTGTAATAATAAGTTAAGTATATTTAATTTAATCTATGGTAATAGAATAAATTAAATAGCTTAATATTTATTATTTAATATTTTGAAAATATTAAATATAAATTAATAAGAGGAGTCTTATTATTATTATTACTATTATTATTATTTAATTTCTAAAGGAGTTTAGAAATTAATTAATAAAAGTACTCTCATATATCCTAATAAGATTAGGAGGCTAATTAATTAAAAGAGTTTAATTAATTATTCCTAATAAGATTGGGAGCCTAATTAATTAAAGAAATTAATTAATTAAAATAAAACTCAATTCCTTAATTGTTAAGGAAGGTTGCCCACATCTATAAATAAGAGGAGTCTTATTATGGGTGATAGAGTTGTTGTTGACTTTTTCACAACAGACGTGATTTTAATTGTTGGAGAGTACGCTCCTTTTCTATGAGAGATAAAAAAATTAGGGTTTTGCCAAACACCCATCTTCTTGAATCTATATTCTTTCTTGGTGGATCACCTCTAGAGGCCAAACACTTGGGTGGCTAACGTTGATCAAAGGAAGGAACCAAACCCGGTGGATTCAAGTTGAACACGAAAAGGATTTGGAGGTGAACTTGTACCTGAGGAAGCTCGGATCTTCAAGGGTATGATTCTCGTCCTTTATTTTCGTTTAATTAATAATTGTGCATAAAGAATGATCCGGGTATATGGTTTGTAAATTTTTAAAACTCTGATTTTTCACGTTTTCGCTTATTTTGAGCAATTTGATTGCGTTCTTGAATATTACAAACCTAACAACAATAAATGATATTCAAATTGAATAACAATCTCAAGAGGTATACAATAGAACAAGTGTTGTATAACAGAATCATACTTTGAAAAGATAAATAATCTTCAATATAACAATTTGAACTTGATTTACTAATAACGAGAATTTACTCGGCAAAATTTATAAACTTGAACAATGATATAAGTAAGGTTAGGAAACTTGCCTCGTGCGTAGATTACACGTTAATTATACACGTTCCTTGAATTAATCCTACATATCATTTCCATTCATAACTCCAGTTAATTATAATGTAACCAGTCATCATAAGTTTATTCTTTTGTCTAACTCCGATTATGATTATACTTAGTCAATTATCACACTTATTGTCACATAATATTACACTATACGAACAATAAGCTAACTATGCGTTCAAACATTCAATACACACGTAAATGCGTTATTGACATGCTAAGAAACTATTTTAACATCTCATTATACTTCTAACATAGTTTTATGTTCATTAGATTAGGTTACTAACACATTCATGTACTTGAACACTTTGAAATTTTTGTTTCTGAACATTCTGGAGAGTGGAGCTGCGGCGCCACCGTCATGCTTGCTTTCGGCGCTGCGGCGCGGCCCGCGCTGCGGCCAGGTTACTGGCGCTGCGGCATGGCTCGCGATACGGCGCGGTTCTTATGCCTGTAGCCGGCGCTGCGATGCGGCAAACCAGACTCAGAACCTCAGTTCGCGAAAATCGCAGAACATGCCAATTTTTACCAATTTCTTGAATCAATACATGAAATTAAGCATAACCAAACGTTATTTTATACTCGTAACTATTACTTAACCCTTCTAGCATGATTTTAATATGTTATAACACATAATTTACAGAATTAACATATGTAATTTACTGTTCTTGGTATTTTTGAAAGTTTTGAATACAGAACATGAAAATCAACACTACGGATTCGTTATAACACAGAATCCGTTCATTTGAAGTTTGGTCTCTTTGTTTTAATATACATAATTATATACATGTATAAAATTTATGACACAATATATGTTTGACGTATTAAATTTGCGAGTAAGGGCCATATAGCCATATTTCTATACTCTGCAATTTTGTAGAAAGTATATACGACATGTTTTTATAAACTGATGATATGGTTTATACAATATATATAATAAAACACGATATGATAACATTTATCACATAATTAACACATAATCGTTACACATTTTTCCACTACAGAGCATTTACAGAACATAAAAGCCATTTTATTAAAAACTTAGACAACGTAAATAAAACTGGTTATAGGAATTACCCAGAGTATAGATTAGAATAGATGATCCTTTCACAGATACTTGTTTGATTACACACTCATAATTTCCTTCAGACTTCTCAATCTCTCTCTGAATTTTCCTTTTCTAGACTTAGCCAAATGAAGAAGAAGACGTCGTACTTTATAAAATAACTGAGCGCAGAGTAGTCAGTTAACCCAATCATGGGTTAACTGCTATTAACTTCCCATAAGACTTCGTTTGGTTAATCTTAAATGGCTTTAATCCATTTAATTTAATAAATCATTTATACCATAGTTTAATAATGTCACACCCATTTATACAATAACTCAAATATATTATTTAATTTAATTTGAATAAAATATAATAATTTCTCGTTAATTCACATAGTCATATAATTAATTTTCTCATTAATTATAAAATAATATTAGGCTTATTAAATATTTCTTTTAATTCAATAAACTCACATAATTACATACTTTGAATAATAAAATTCTCCACATTAATTTAATAAATATAACACATATAATTAAATTAATCTATCACAATTGCATCAATTAATTATTTAATCTAATAATTAAATCATCAAAAGTATTTATTTAATTCAATAAATATTAAAATTAAATTATAAAATCTCGTTTGTCACAATGATGGTGGCTATAGTAGTCAGCACTATTTTATAAAATAGTGTGATAATAATTATAATGAGGACTCCATTTGAGTTCTGATATTGTCTACAAGACAATATTTGTTTTAAAACTCAGCTATTGTGTTGTCGTATTTTGCACGACAGTTGTATAAATTAAGTTTGTATTTGAATTCTGTACTATGTATTTGGCGACTCAGATTTGAATGATATTTATATTGTTAATAAATTTACTGATGTATTCCCTGAAGAACTTTCTAGCCTACCCCCAGAGAGTGAAATCGAATTTTGTATTGACCTTGAACCCAGTACAAAACCCATTTCCAAAGTCCCATATCGAATGGCTCCTATTAAATTTCAGAAGTTAAAAATCCAACTGCAGGAATTGTTAGACATCAGTTTCATTGGTTCTAGTACGTCTCCTTGGGGTGCTCATGTTCTATTCGTAAAGAAAAAAGATGGGAGTATGCGACTTTGCATTGATTATCAGGAGTTGAATCATGTTACCGTCAAAAATAGGTACTCGTTACCTCGCATTGATGACCTATTTGACCAGTTGTAAGAAGCTAAATTCTTTTCAAAGACCGATCTTCGTTCCAGATATCATCAGTTAAAGATTAAAACTGATGACATTCCAAAGATTGCTTTCAAAACTCGGTACGGGTATTACGAATTCCTAGTCATGTCTTTTAGATTAACTAATACTACTGCTGCCTTCATGGATATGATGAACAGAGTATTCAAAGAATATTTAGATCATTTTGTGGTTGTCTTTATTAATGACATCCTCATTTACTCCAAAAGTCGTGAAGATCATGAGCAACACTTGAGACTGATACTCCAAAAGTTTCGTGAAATGAAGCTTTATGCCAAGTTAAAAAAAATACGAGTTCTGGCTTGAGGAAGTAGAATTCTTTGGGCACGTGATATCAAATCACGGAATATCTGTTGACCCAACGAAGATTGAAGCAATTTAAAGCTGGGAGCAACCTAAGTCAGTGACCGAAGTATGTAGCTTTCTGGGCTAAGCTGGTCATTATCGGAGATTCGTGGAAGGGTTTTCTCGAATCGCTACTCCATTAACTCAGCTGACTCGAAAAGATACAAAATTCGGTTGGAGCGAGGAATGTGGGAAGAGTTTTCAAGAACTCAAGAGGAGACTCATTTCAGCACCTGTTTTGACAATACCATCGGGTTCAGAGGGATTTGTCATCTATAGTGATGCTTCAGGCAGAGGTTTAGGATGTGTTCTCATGCAACATGGGAAAGTCATAGCCTATGCCTCATGATAACTCAAATAATATGAGAAGAATTATCATACTCATGATCTAGAGTTGGCAGCAGTCATTTTTGCGCTTAAAATCTGGAGACATTACCTGTATGGGGAGAAGGTGGAGATCTATACAGAACATAAAAGCCTCAAATATTTCTTCACCCAAAAGGAACTCAACATGCGGCAACGACGTTGACTCGAGCTGTTGAAAGATTACGATCATACCATTCAATATCATCTTGGAAAAGTGAACGTGGTAGCTAACGCATTGAGTAGAAGATCATATGCGGCTACAAGTGCGATATTGTCAACGCAAAGGCCCATTTAGTATAACTTACAAAGGAAAGAGATAGATTTAAAGACTACAGAGACCCACGTGATGATGTCAAATATACGAATAGAACCGACTTTAATCAATAAAGTTAAAGCTGCTCAAGCTACAGACCTAGAGCTGATGCGAATGAGGAAGAAAGTACAAGAAGGTGCTATTCTAGAAGCAAGAATTGATGAAGAAGGAATACTTCGAGTCAAATCCAGACTTTATGTTCCTAATGACTCTAATTTGAAGTATAAAATCATGATGGAGGCGAACAACACACCGTTTGCAATCCATCCTGGGAGTACCAAAATGTATCGTGATCTACGATATACATTTTGGTGGAGCAATATGAAAAGAGAAATCGCGGAGTTTATCTCAATGTGTCTAACTTGTCAACGTGTCAAGGTGGAGCATCAAGTGCCAAGAGGTCCATTGCAACCACTTAAAATTCCAGAATGGAAGTGGGAGCACATTACCATGGATTTCGTTACTGGTCTTCCCAAGGTTTCTCAAGGCATAGATGCAATTTGGGTCATTGTTGATAGATTAACCAAGTCTGCTCATTTCTTACCCATACGAGAAACTTATTCACTTAAACGTCTTGCTCGTATATATATAAATGAGATTGTAAGACTACATGGTAAGCCAGTATCCATAGTTTTTATCGAGACCCAAGATTCACTTCACGATTTTGGGTTAGTTTGTAAAAAGCTATGGGCACAGATTTACGATTCAGTTTGGCATATCATCCTCAAATAGACGGGCAGTCGGAGAGAACTATTCAAACTCTTAAAGATCTATTAAGACTCTGTGTCCTAGTCATCAAAGGAAGTTGGGATAAGTTCTTGCCATTAGTGGAATTCTCCTACAATAACAGTTATCAAGCAAGAATTGGCATGGCTCCATTTGAGGCGTTGTATGGACGCAAGTGTCGTTCTCCAATATGTTAGGACGAGGTGGGTGAAGCAACATTGTTGGGACCAGATTTAGTGCGCATGACAACGAAAAAGATTCAAATGATCCGTCAACGTATAAAAACCTCACAAGATCGAGAAAAGAGTTATGCTGATCTTCATCGAAGGGACGTGGAATTCAATGTTATAGATCATGTATTATTACGTGTTGCTCCATGGAAGGGAGTTACGAGATTTGGAAAGAGAGGAAAGCTAATTCCTCGATTTATTGGCCTATTTGAAAGCCTCGATTGAGTAGAAATTGTGGCCTATAGACTCGCCTTACCGCCAAGTATGTCTCGTGTTCATAACGTTTTTTACATATCCATGTTACGTAAATATATGGAAGACCAGAACCACATTATTGAATTAGAACCGGATAAGATAGCGGAAGATTTAACATATAAGGAGGTATCTGTTAAAATCTTGGATAAGAAGGAACATATTCTACGCTCCAAGGTTATACCTCAAGTCAAAGTTTTGTAGAGAAACCATAATATTGAGGAAATGACCTAGGAGTTAGAATCTGAAATGAAATCCAGGTATCCTCACCTCTTCGACATACTAGGTACGTACACCAATTTTGAGGATAAAATTTCATAAGAAGGGAAGGTTGTAAGACCCCAACTTTTATGAATAAAAATTAATTTTCTCGAAATATCTTTTTGAATAATAATTTTTTATAAAAATAATTACAAAAGTTTTACCGTTAACTACTGAAATACCCGGTGATAAAAGTACAGTAATATACATAGTTACATAGTAGCATACAGTATTGTACAGTATCTTTAATTATTGATGCTTACGTGAGAAGTCACTCAGTTTTATTCAATTATTGCCATAGTAATTGTTGCATAGTATCTCACATTATTGATTCAATTATCGTCACAGTATCATTTACATAATATTTTATATTATTAAATTAATAATTGAGACGATAAAGTTATTCATATTATTATTTGCATTATTGACGATGTCTAAAAAGTTCTGTCGAGGAAAGGCGTTTGGTCACCTAATTGCGCGCCAATAAGAAAAAATCCTTATCGAAAAGCCCCCTCTTTGCTGGAAATGATCTTGTTGTTAATATTGTAAGTTATAATATTAATGATTAATAAATAATATTAAAAATGTATTTTGTGAAGTCAAGTGAATTGAGATAAATAGAGGAGATTTTTATGACGTATTTGTTATAAATTTAACTTATTGTATGGACCCCCCACTTACCCATTTTTTAAAATTGTCAGTAAAAAGTTATCTCAGTTTTGTTACTTATATATATATATATATATATATATATATATATATATATATATATAGTTTTGTTTTTTATGAAAAATAGAATATACTATATTTTCTTTGCATAGCACTGCATAGTGTGTGCATAATGTTGCATAGTATAATCAAAAAAATTTAAAGTTTCAGCCGAAGAAGCGCCCATGAACTTTTCTCCTGTAAAGTCCGTGATTTTCAATTCAAATAGTATCCTGCCATTCTCCTATAAATAGGATGCTTAGTTTAGAAATGAAAATCACACCAAAATTAGAGAATTCTTCTTCTATAATATTGAGCGTATTTCTTTTGAGTTTAAGGAAGCTTTGAGCGTAGAAAATAGTATAAATTTTCTTCAAGAATATCTCCGCCCTACCAGTCAGAAATACTCTCCTTTTAAGGTAAGAGATATTATTTTTGTTCAATATTCGTATGAAATAATATTTTCTTCCATACCCTATAGTATGTAAGTTGTGACGCCCCCAAAATAGGTTCAATCCATCCAACCCATTCTGAGTCGCCAAATACATGGTACAGAAAATAACTACAACTTTATTATTACAATTGTCGTGCAAAATACGACAACACTTATACTGTGAGTTTAAATACAAATATTGTCATCTAGACAGTATTCATACTCAATTAAGAACTCATTATACTTATTGATACACTATTTTACAAAATAGTGAGGACTACTAAAACAACTGTCTTGAACCATCATTCCACACCCCGACTAGTACTCGCTACATTCTCGCCTCCTGAGAAGAAAATGGAACAAGGAAAAGGGTGAGCTCAACTAGCCCAGTAAAGAATATTATGACTAAGATAATATACAACAAATTATCGTTAGTCTTCAACAGGGAAAAATCTAATAGAATACAATAGACAACAAATTTTAAATCAATAACTGCAGCGGAAACAGCAAACCATTAGAAGAGTCAAGTAGAGAATGAGTTCTACTATCTTCTAAGATTTAAAAGTCCATCATCAATATTTTATCCCTGTAACAACAATCAATAACCATCTTTAATCAAATATTCATCTTTGCACTACAGGCCAAAGATATTCATTTGTATCACCAGTCGATCATGTTCATCTCAACACCTGTTCATCTTTGCACTACGGGCCAAAGATATTCATCAGAAATCATCAATCTTTGCACTACAGGCCAAAGATATTCAATTATATCATCATTTAGGACTGAGGATGATGAAAAATATTTTAAAGGAAACGAATCCAGTGAAACAAAATAATAAATATTAAGGATTCGTATTTCAGCTATTCCATGTCCAAAAATACCTCATAAATAATCATAGTGGAGTAAAATTCAAGAATGATCAAAATATGGATACAATCAAAGCTAGTACCCAAAATAGATATTTTGGACGAAAAGAAGAAAATTTTATTTTTCGATGAATAGTAACTCGTGAATAGTAACTCATGAATAGTAACTCATGAATAGTAACCCCGACATAAAAAGTTCTAAATTTGATAAAAAGTTCAGATCAATACTTCGGCATAATGATATTGAAGAAAATAATATCATTTAAGAAGAAATAACATCCCTTACCTCGGAAAGACGGTACTTCTGACTGAAATACTAGATATAGTGCTGAAGGAAACTTGCACCGTATAGCAACACTCAAAGTATCAAATACTCACATGAATACGCTCGATATAGAGAGAGAAATAGAGAGAAACTTGTGTTTCTGGTGTGATTTTCAATTCTAACCTAAGCACCCTATTTATAGGAAAATGCTTAGAACACCAAAGCAGAAAATTGAATATAATATTAATATAATTATAAAAAATTCCCTTAGCCCACCTTTGGTTAAAAACACCAGCCACACATGTTAATGATGTCCAACAAAATACAAAAAACGTTTTTCTTCAAACTAATAAATAAAACTTCCAAAAATCAATTATTTCGGAACTTCAGAACTTCAATAATTCATAATAAATAGCCCTTTTTATCAGAAAATTCGAATCTTGCGAGATTTTATAGGAAATTCAATTCTCTACAACTTTGCAGAAGAAAGTTTTTCCAAATTCCAAACAAAAATTGACCGAAATCCACAAACGGACAATTTTATAGTCAATAATAAATTTTCGGTCAAGAATTATGTCCACCAACACACAAACATGTGTTAATCATTTAATGCCACAAAAATACTCTTCCTCCTCATATACTCATATATCTCACATTCATTATAAAAATACCACCATCAATATATTATTAAAATAATATATTTAAATAAATTATTTTATCAGAAAAAGATAAAATATTAATTTTCAACAATTGTCACATTAAAATTTTTCTCTATCTATATCCACATAAAATCACTATTTTCCTCATCATATAAATTAATAATTAATTATACACAAATAATATTACAAAACCACAGTACTGGCAACCAGGCAGTTCCTAGGAAAGAGGGGGCTTTCCAATAAGGATCTCTCCTTACTGGCGCGCAATTAGATGACCAAACCTCTCCTTAGACAGAACTTTCTAGACATTGCCAATAATGTTATCTAATAATATTATTCAGATAATATGAATTATTGTTCCGATAATAGAAAATACTGTGTAGTGACAATTATTAAAACAACAGTAATATAAAATATCAACGCAGCAATTATTGAATCAATAAAATACAATATTGAACAATAATTACTGTAACAATTATTGAGTAGTGCCTTCTTACGTAAGAATCAATAATTGGTGCAATACCGTGTGCTAGTGTGCAACAACGCGTATTACTGTGTTTTAACCACCGGGTATTCCAACAGTATTAATGGTAACAACTACGCCGTTATTTATAAACAACTTATTTTTGTCGTTTTCTTCATCCAATCGCTTTCCGTTATGGGGCTCACACAAGGCTGCGCCGTCGTACGAATATTCCCCGACAACAAGAATATTCCACGACCAAACAAATATTCCCCGACAACAATGAATATTTTAGGACCACTTGCTTATTTGAAATATTTGCGCATTTTACCCATAACTAACCACATTAATCAAATCAACCCTTACTATTTCAAAATAATAAATAGAGGAAATTAAATTTCATTTATTAATAATTTGGGGTCTTACAACCTCCCCTCCTTATGAAATTTCGTCCTCGAAATTGACGTACGTACCTGGTGTTTCGAAAAGATGAGGATACCTCGCTCTCATTTCCGTTTCCAACTCCCAGGTTATTTTCTCAATAGCATAGTTTTTCCACAAAACTTTAACTTGTGGTATAACCTTCGTGCGTAGGACATGCTCTTTCCTATCTAAGATCTTAACAGGTACCTCCTCGTACGTTAAATCTTCAGCTATCTCGTCTGGTTCTAACTCAATAATGTGGTTCGGGTCTTTAACATATTTACGAAGCATAGATATGTGAAAAATATTATGAACACGAGACATGCTTAGAGGTAATGCGAGTCTATAGGCCACATTTCCTACTCGGTCAAGAATCTGAAATGGACCAATAAATCGTGGATTGAGCTTTCCTCTCTTCCCAAATCTTGTAACTCCTTTCCATGGAGCTACACGTAATAATACATGATCCCCAATGTCAAATTCTACATCCTTTCGATGAAGATCCACATAACTCTTTTGTCGATCCTGTGCCGTTTGTATACGTTGTCGAATCGTTTGGATCTTCTCTGTAGTCATTCGTACCAACTCTGGTCCCAACAACGTTGCTTCTCCCACCTCATCCCAACATACTGGAGAGCGACACTTTCGTCTATACAATGCTTCAAAGGGAGCCACACCCATACTTGCCTGATAACTGTTGTTGTAGGAGAATTCCACCAATGGTAGGTACTTATCCCAACTTCTTTTGAAATCTAGGACACAAAGTCTTAATAAATCTTCAAGAGTTTGAATAGTCCTCTCTGATTGCCCGTCCGTTTGAGGATGGTATGCCGAACTGAACCATAAATCCGTGCCCATAGCTTTTTGCAAGCTAACCCAAAATCTTGAAGTGAATCTTGGGTCACGATCCGAAACTATGGATACTGGCATGCCATGCAACCTTACAATCTCATTCACGTACATACTAGCAAGACGTTCAAGGGAATAAGTCTCCCGTATCGGCAAGAAATGAGCAGACTTGGTTAATCAATCAACTATAACCCAAATAACATTTATGCCTTGAGAAACCGTGGGAAGACCCGTAACGAAATCCATGGTAATGTGTTCCCACTTCCATTTCAGAATCTCAAGTGGTTGCAATGGACCCTTTGGTACTTGATGCTCCGCCTTTACACGTTGACAAGTTAAACACCTCGAGATAAACTTTGCAATCTCTCTCTTCATATTGTTCCACCAAAATGTTTGTCGAAGATCGTGATACATTTTGGTACTCCCAGGATGGATTGCAAACGGTGTGTTGTGTGCCTCCATCATGATCTTGTACTTCACATCAGAGTCGTTAGGAACACAAATTCTGGAGTGGACTCGAAGTATTCCTTCTTCATCGATTCTCGCTTCCAGAATAGCACCTTCTTGCACTTTCTTCTTCATGCGCATCAGCTCCGGGTCTGTGGCTTAAGCAACTTTAACTTTATCGATTAAAGTTGGTTCTACGCGTATACTTGACATCATCGCACTCGTTCCTGCATATGATCTTCTACTCAATGCGTCAGCTACCGCGTTCGCTTTTTCAAGATGGTATTGGATAGTATGATCGAAATCTTTCAACAGCTCGAGCCAACGTCGGTGTCGCATGTTTGTTGGTCGATTTCGCAATCAATGAATACGTGCAAGTATACACGGTCAACAAGTAATAAAGTGAAAGTAGAGTATCGTTCCCACGAGGAATTATTTAATAAAAATCACCAAGTACTAATTCTTAACCAAACTAATTTTATTTAAACAACGACAAATTGTGATTTTTCTAATTAAGAAAACTAAATTATCTAATTAAACTAAATTGCTTTATGACTAAATTCAGATAAATAAAGATTAAGACTTCAATATCCCCAATTATGAACTATAAATCAATTATCCAATTATCCCAATTATTATGTCTTCTGAATTGTTAACAGGAATTCTCAAATGCCAAAAGTCCTTTTCCAAGTGATCAATTGCCTTCTATTTAATCCAGATTAATCTTGCTATATTCCTATGCAAAACAATTGAATTAAACTCGTTACAAACCTAATTCCTTATGCGTTACATATGGTGAAGAGATATTTCCATTCTATTCACAAACCTAATTATTCACTGTGCAAATAACTAAGTCACATGTCATCATGCCCAGTTCTAACCCTAGAATTCCTTTCCCAATTCCTTCTAGAGTAACAAGGTAATTATTGATCAGATAATTAATCAATAAGCTCAAAGCAAGATAAACAACTCACTTTAACATAAATAATTGGAATATAATGAATAACTAATTCATAGCCATAAAAAGTTCAATTGAAATCTCAATAAAAGAGTTAGTTCATAATTAATGAATTAAAACTAAGAATCCACAATTGAATAGACATTAAAAGATAAAAGTATGATAAGAGAAGAGAATAGAATCTGTTGTCAGCAAATCTGATGCTCCCCTCTTGCTCCTGCTCTTGATCTTCAATGATCTCCAAGTTGCTTCAATCTCTAATGGCTAATTAAGAACTAGGGTTTAGATTCTAATCTAATGGAGTGTTTTATCTAGTCTAATCTATGTAATCTCTCTTTATTTTATGCCTTACATCATGTATTTATAGGTTACAAGTCCAATTTTGAGTTTAGGAACAAACCCAATCCAATTTGGAGTCAAAAAGGTGTCAAAATTCGCCCAAAACGCGTCCAGGCCGCACCAAACTTCTTCCCGAGCGCCCCAGCGCTGGGCACGGCGCCGAGACACTGCCTCCAAGCGCCCCGGCGCTGGAAATGAACTACAAATGGGCGCCCCGGCGCTAGAATATTTTCTGACATTTTCTGCTCCGACGTCCTTTGGGAAAATAGCCATAACTTCTTCATACGAACTCCGATTTTGATGATTCAAGATGTTCCGGAAAGAGGAGAAGTAGATCTACAACTTTCATTCTTGAAGGTTTGCGAAATAAGGTCAGGAGCTATAGTAAAATTGGCTCTGAAGTGACTGCTGTGTAAATAGCAAGCCGAAAACGCGCATCTAGCCACCCCGAACGTCGATCCATGTAACTTTTGCCTCAATTCCTACAAAACAATATAAAACATGCATGAATAGATACAAACACATAAAAACATCCTAAAAGACTTGAGAACAACAATAAATTAAGCCCGAATGTATCCAATTCATGTGTATAAAACTCACTCATCAAATACCCCCAAACTTAAACATTTGCTTGTCCTCAAGCAAAAACACAAAAATGTTATGCAATGCAATGTAATGAAACTAATCTATATGCATACGAATCCAACAGTAAAGACAGAAACAAGTCTATTCAACCGGCCTTAGAGAAATCAAGTAAACATGATAATACATCATATTAAAACAAATCAGTAATTTCCCAATCACTCATCAAATCTTAGACTGTTATCACTGATATAGTGCGTGTGTGCTCCAAAATAATGTTAACTAATATAAAATCAAATTTAACACATAATAGGTCTCTTTAAAGGCATCATACAGTGAAAACTCACAAAATTCACGAACAAGCTAGATCCAACTAAAGTTAAACATCCACCAAGTTCAAGAGTCCAATCCGGGATACTTATGCTTTACTTTTCATTACGGGGGCTTTTTGCTCTTTTCCCGTTTTATTGTTTTTTTTTTTTACTTTTTACTTTCTTTTTTTTTTAACCATGACTGTGCAATGTCTCATTCCATTAGGCTAACAGTGTCACCCCTTAGCGAGCTTTCGACCAACGACTCCCAGACCATATAAGACCTTAGGGCGCTAGGTTTTAAGATACCCCTTCGGGCGTACTTACTCAAGTAACAAAGGCCCCGAAACAAAACTAGCCACGGTAATTTTTTTTTTCTTTCTTTTTTTTTTTTTAGCGAAGCTTATATATCCCAAATTTTCCCCCAAACTTAAGTTTTTGTCTAAATTCAGCCATCTCCACCTATTCATGTCTTTCATTCCTTCACATTAGTATTATCCTTAAGAAATTTATTATGTATCAATTTAAACTTAATCAGTTAACATAGCTGTTATTAACGTGCTAACCTTAATTATACCAGTTTCAAACAGGTAAAGATTCAAATCATGACAAGAAATCACATCAAAGTCTTAACAGTCAATACTATACTTGTCTACTCAACTCCAGTCTCATCATTGGCCAAAATAGACTTTTACTATCTAACAGTTGGAATCATGCAAATATAAACTAACTGCAACAAACATAGTAAACTAACTACAATTTTTGCGATTTTTAAATATTTTTTTTTTAACAAAAAACTGAATGCAAAAACTAAATGTAAATAACCCGAAAATATAACGAACTACAATGTAAATAACTAACTATATGCAATACAACACTAAAATGCCCCCAAACTTAAACTAGACATTGTCCTCAATGGCTACAATAGAAAAAATTAAAGCAGAGGACTTTCCTGAAAATATAGCAATCTTCCTCCTTGTCCGCTAAGTTTGGAGAATAGGCTAAGCACATGGAACAAATTGGGCATCACACTTGAATTTGACTTGAATAACCTGTAAAACCATGATATAAGCACTTTTATTAAATCCTAAATAAATGAAAATTCAAAACTACTAATATAAAACTAAATAAAAACTAAAAATAAAAATTAAACTTGGGTTGCCTCCCAATAAGCGCTTGTTTTATAGTCTCAGCCTGACTTCTTCAATTCTCTATCCAATTCCCCTACGAAAATTGAGGAACCCTCCATCCATCAGAAGCAATGTCTCTTTTGGGAGGTTCCCATTCACAAAAACCCTTGAATTGAAGTCACCTAGCATGCTCTTTGTAGATAGGTTCCCTATTAAGAACGTCCAACAACTAGGTGTTTTCTCCATTAAGTCTATGATTAGATTGGGGCATTGAAGCTTAATAAACATAATGGAGTCTTCCTCTATCTTCTCCTTTTCATCCCACCATGACTCCACAACTGTACTAGCTCTTATGTCACAAAGAGCTTTGCCGACGACATGACTGCCAATTGGGCATGGTTTTGCAAAATTGCTCGGATTCTTGAACTTTAGTGGAGAAGGTACATGGGACACTAATGAAATCGGTTCATCTTCGTTGGTACTCAAAGTTAGATCTTTGTCGATCTCCTTTTGTTGGTCTCCAAGTCTTTCCTCTCTTTCAACATCTATATAGGTTGGCACATCCGATTGCAGATTTGGTTCGGGCGCATCCTCAGTCTCGTCATCCATGTCATAGAGCCAAGTGTATTGAGGACGGTTGTTCAACGCCTGTGCTATCTGCCCCAATTGATTTTCCAGATTCTTGATCGACGCCCCTTGGCTTTGCAAATTCAGCTCTATTTGGTTCATTTTTTTGTCTTGTTCCTCGTTCCTTTTGTCAGAAGCTCTAATGAATTTTTCCAAGGCTTCCTCCCAACCTGGTTTCCTTTCTGGTTGTTGTTGAGTCTGATTTTGAAATCCGGATGCGTTTTGTTGTCTAGGTGCTTGAGCTTGATTGTTACTCCATGAAAAATTCGGGTGATACCCCCAATCCTGATGATAGTTGTTGGGATAGACATAATTATTGGGGTAATCACCACCGTACTGTACCGACTCGAAACTGATGGCGCATTGATGACTCATATGATTTCCAGCACAATAATAACAAGTAACTGTCATCCTTCGACTCCGTATGGCTGCGCAAACCTCCAACGTCTTCGAAGTTGCCTCTATAGAAGATGTATTAAGTCCATCAATCCCTGTTTCCCTTGGTTGAGCCAAGAACGTGTATGGCCATTGATACTCAAACTCATCCATGGTACCTGAAAAGAGAGAAATATAGGAAGAGAATAAAAAAAAATGTTTAAATTAAGACTAATTTGATTGAAATTAATATTGGTAAATAATTATTAAACTAATTCCCCGGCAACGGCGCCAAAAACTTGTTGGTCGATTTCGCAATCAATGAATACGTGCAAGTATACACGGTCAACAAGTAATAAAGTGAAAGTAGAGTATCGTTCCCACGAGGAATTATTTAATAAAAATCACCAAGTACTAATTCTTAACCAAACTAATTTTATTTAAACAACGACAAATTGTGATTTTTCTAATTAAGAAAACTAAATTATCTAATTAAACTAAATTGCTTTATGACTAAATTCAGATAAATAAAGATTAAGACTTCAATATCCCCAATTATGAACTATAAATCAATTATCCAATTATCCCAATTATTATGTCTTCTGAATTGTTAACAGGAATTCTCAAATGCCAAAAGTCCTTTTCCAAGTGATCAATTGCCTTCTATTTAATCCAGATTAATCTTGCTATATTCCTATACAAAACAATTGAATTAAACTCGTTACAAACCTAATTCCTTATGCGTTACATATGGTGAAGAGATATTTCCATTCTATTCACAAACCTAATTATTCACTGTGCAACTAACTAAGTCACATGTCATCATGCCCAGTTCTAACCCTAGAATTCCTTTCCCAATTCCTTCTAGAGTAACAAGGTAATTATTGATCAGATAATTAATCAATAAGCTCAAAGCAAGATAAACAACTCACTTTAACATAAATAATTGGAATATAATGAATAACTAATTCATAGCCATAAAAAGTTCAATTGAAATCTCAATAAAAGAGTTAGTTCATAATTAATGAATTAAAACTAAGAATCCACAATTGAATAGACATTAAAAGATAAAAGTATGATAAGAGAAGAGAATAGAATCTGTTGTCAGCAAATCTGATGCTCCCCTCTTGCTCCTGCTCTTGATCTTCAATGATCTCCAAGTTGCTTCAATCTCTAATGGCTAATTAAGAACTAGGGTTTAGATTCTAATCTAATGGAGTGTTTTATCTAGTCTAATCTATGTAATCTCTCTTTATTTTATGCCTTACATCATGTATTTATAGGTTACAAGTCCAATTTTGAGTTTAGGAACAAACCCAATCCAATTTGGAGTCAAAAAGGTGTCAAAATTCGCCCAAAACGCGTCCAGGCCGCACCAAACTTCTTCCCGAGCGCCCCAGCGCTGGGCACGGCGCCGAGACACTGCCTCCAAGCGCCCCGGCGCTGGAAATGAACTACAAATGGGCGCCCCGGCGCTAGAATATTTTCTGACATTTTCTGCTCCGACGTCCTTTGGGAAAATAGCCATAACTTCTTCATACGAACTCCGATTTTGATGATTCAAGATGTTCCGGAAAGAGGAGAAGTAGATCTACAACTTTCATTCTTGAAGGTTTGCGAAATAAGGTCAGGAGCTATAGTAAAATTGGCTCTGAAGTGACTGCTGTGTAAATAGCAAGCCGAAAACGCGCATCTAGCCACCCCGAACGTCGATCCATGTAACTTTTGCCTCAATTCCTACAAAACAATATAAAACATGCATGAATAGATACAAACACATAAAAACATCCTAAAAGACTTGAGAACAACAATAAATTAAGCCCGAATGTATCCAATTCATGTGTATAAAACTCACTCATCAATGTTGAGTTCTTTTTGAGTGAAGAAATATTTGAGGCTTTTATGGCCTGAATATATCTCCACTTTCTCCCCATATAGATAGTGCCTCCAGATCTTTAGCGCGAAAACGACTGCTGCCAACTCTAGATCATGAGTAGGATAATTCCTCTCATATATTCTTTAAGTTGTCGCGAGGCATAGGCTATGACTTTCCCACGTTACATGAGAACACATCCTAACCCTTTGCCTGAAGCATCGCTGTAGATAACAAATCTATCTGAACCAGATGGTATTGTCAGAACAGGTGCCGAAATGAGTCTCCTCTTAAGCTCTTGGAAACTCTTCTCGCATTCTTCGCTCCATACGAATTTGATATCCTTCTTGAGTCAGCTGAGTTAATGGAGTAGCGATTCGAGAAAATCCTTTTACGAATCTCCGATAATAACCAGAAAGCTACGTATTTCAATTACTAACTTAGGTTGCTCTCAACTGTGACTCATATCCCAATCTTGGATATCACGTCACAATGGCACCTATCAGTTACTACCATACGAATATGGCATCCCCTACGGAGAGTTTGGCTTCAGTGCATTCCACAAAGGAAGTCACCAGATAGAGGCTCGGGTACAAACTTCTACAGTTAGGTTTTTAACTCCTGAAGTTCAATAGGAGCCATTCAATATGAGATTTTAGAAATGGGTTTTGTACCGGGTTCAAAGTCGATACAAAATTCAATATCACGCTTTGGGAGTAAGCCAAGAAATTCTTCAGGAAATACGTCAAGAAACAAACAACAGAAATATCACTCAAATCTGACGTATTTTTGTTCAAGTCCATGACATGGGCTAAGAAAGCTTGACATCCGTTTTTCAATAAACGAATGACTTTACGGCTTGATATGAAAGAGTTTGACTTCAATGGTTTGATTGCTTGAATTTGAATAACAGGTTGCTTAGGAATATGAAAACTAACAACCTTACGAAAGCAATCAATTTTGGCATGATGAGTAGTTAACCAATCAATTTCTAAAATCACATCAATAGCAAGTATCTTTAAAGAGATAAGATCAACAGGTAAGGTGATGGTGCCAACTTGGATCAAACAAGATTTATAAACAGTGGATGTGATGAAAGTTTCCCCTAACGGAGTCTCCACAGATAAATCAAAGTCTAATTTCTCCGGAGTCAAGTTTAAACGTTGAGCACAAGCAGGAGAAATAAATGAATGGGTAGCACCGGTATCTAGTAAGGTATAAACTTCACATGAATTTATGATTAGCTTACCCGTGATCACCTCGTTTGGGTTCCTCGCATGTTGACCAGTCACAACAAACGCTCTTCCAAGAACCGTTGACTTTGACTTTTCTGGGGCAGCCTTTTGAGTCACCGTCCCCGCTGAACTTGGTTTCGCTATCGTACAATCTCGAGCGATATGTCCTTCCTTTCCACAATTATAGCATACCTTGAACTGTTGTGGACAGTTTGGGCTGATATGTCCCTCTTTTCCACATTTATAGCATATGACCGGTGGTCGTTCTCCTCCCTTGGAACCAGTTGCTGCTGGTGCTGACGTCTTCGTATTGTCATTGTTGAATCTCCTCTTTTTAAAATCTCCTCTCGACTCGCTTCTTCTATTTTCATAGCCACGATTACCACCAGAGTGGTTGCCGTTCTTGTCCGTATTCTTCTTTCTCCGATGGTTATCATTGTTCTGATGACTGCTGTCACTGGTATAATCCTGGTTGTGGTCCCTCGATTGACCATACTCGCTATCTCGCTCTAATAATTGAGCCCTGTTGACAACATCTGAATAGAGAGAAAATTTATGAGAAATGAGATATTGACGTATGCCGGGTTTCAAACCTCTCAGAAACATCCGCGTCATACGTTCCTCATTCTCTACCAAATGAGGTGCAAACCTGGACAACTCTGCAAATTTCGCCTCGTACTGGGACACCGTCATGTTATTCTGCTCCAGTCTAATAAACTCTACCTCCTTCATATGACGAATACTTTCAGGAAAGTACTTGTCATTGAATAGTTTCTGAAATGTCTCCCAAGACATGCTGAGTGCGGCTGGATGGGTACGCTTCACAGATTCCCACCAGTAGTCTGCCTCGCCACGGAACATAAAGGTGGCGAATGGAACCTTCTGTTCCTCCGTGCATCCCAAGATATCAAATATCTTGGTAATTTGCTTGACCCATGTCTCCGCCTTAATCGGATCTGGCTTTCCCCAGAATTATGGTGGTCCCAACTCTTTGAACTGCTTGGCTGTGACCAGCTGTGCGTTACCATTGTTTCTTCCTATATTTTGAACAGGAATCTCTTTGTCTGGTTTTGCATGAATCGCAAAAAGTTTCTAAACATCTCATCGTTCATCGTCTGCTCAGTGGTGTTGTTCACAGGAGGAACATTGCCAGCCTGTTGCACGTTCTCCTCGTTGGTGAGTACAGGTGTCTCCACGGTTTCATTTACTCTACTGTTAACATTCTCAGTCGACATTCTCAAATACTGCCATAAAACAAGGGTTAATTTAACAAATTAACAAATCACATAATATCCCTATATTATGACCGACCAACAAATAAGCTTAGGTAGGACACACTAGCGAAGGATTTACTCGTCTCTCCCCTCCTAGTTCTAATCCCCGATCTCCGCCAGAGATCATATCCCTAAGCTCTGATACCAACTGTGACGCCCCCAAAATAGGTCCAATCCATCCAACCCATTCTGAGTCGCCAAATACATGGTACAGAAAATAACTACAACTTTATTATTACAATTGTCGTGCAAAATACGACAACACTTATACTGTGAGTTTAAATACAAATATTGTCATCTAGACAGTATTCATACTCAATTAAGAACTCATTATACTTATTGATACACTATTTTACAAAATAGTGAGGACTACTAAAACAACTGTCTTGAACCATCATTCCACACCCCGACTAGTACTCGCTACATTCTCGCCTCCTGAGATGAAAATGGAACAACAAGGAAAAAGGTGAGCTCAACTAGCCCAGTAAAGAATATTATGACTAAGATAATATACAACAAATTATCGTTAGTCTTCAACAGGGAAAAATCTAATAGAATACAATAGACAACAAATTTTAAATCAATAACTGCAGCGGAAACAGCAAACCATTAGAAGAGTCAAGTAGAGAATGAGTTCTACTATCTTCTAAGATTTAAAAGTCCATCATCAATATTTTATCCCTGTAACAACAATTAATTACCATCTTTAATCAAATATTCATCTTTGCACTACAGGCCAAAGATATTCATTTGTATCACCAGTCGATCATGTTCATCTCAACACCTGTTCATCTTTGCACTACGGGCCAAAGATATTCATCAGAAATCATCAATCTTTGCACTACAGGCCAAAGATATTCAATTATATCATCATTTAGGACTGAGGATGATGAAAAATATTTTAAAGGAAACGAATCCAGTGAAACAAAATAATAAATATTAAGGATTCGTATTTCAGCTATTCCATGTCCAAAAATACCTCATAAATAATCATAGTGGAGTAAAATTCAAGAATGATCAAAATATGGATACAATCAAAGCTAGTACCCAAAATAGATATTTTAGACGAAAAGAAGAAAATTTTATTTTTCGGTGAATAGTAACTCGTGAATAGTAACTCATGAATAGTAACTCATGAATAGTAACCCCGACATAAAAAGTTCCAAATTTGATAAAAAGTTCAGATCAATACTTCGGCATAATGATATTGAAGAAAATAATATCATTTAAGAAGAAATAACATCCCTTACCTCGGAAAGACGGTACTTCTGACTGAAATACTAGATATAGTGCTGAAGGAAACTTGCACCGTATAGCAACACTCAAAGTATCAAATACTCACAAGAATACGCTCGATATAGAGAGAGAAATAGAGAGAAACTTGTGTTTCTGGTGTGATTTTTAATTCTAACCTAAGCACCCTATTTATAGGAAAATGCTTAGAACACCAAAGCAGAAAATTGAATATAATATTAATATAATTATAAAAATTTTCCTTAGCCCACCTTTGGTTAAAAACACCAGCCACACATGTTAATGATGTCCAACAAAATACAAAAAACATTTTTCTTCAAACTAATAAATAAAACTTCCAAAAATCAATTATTTCGAAACTTCAGAACTTCAATAATTCATAATAAATAGCCCTTTTATCAGAAAATTCGAATCTCGCGAGTTTTTATAGTAAATTCAATTCTCTACAACTTTGCAGAAGAAAGTTTTTCCAAATTCCAAATAGAAATTGACCAAAATCCACAAACGGACAATTTTATAGTCAATAATAAATTTTCGGTCAAGAATTATGTCCACCAACACACAAAACATGTGTTAATCATTTAATGCCACAAAAATACTATTCCTCCTCATATACTCATATATCCCACATTCATTGTAAAAATACCACCATCAATATATTATTAAAATAATATATTTAAATGAATTATTTTATCAGAAAAAGATAAAATATTAATTTTCAACAATTGTCACATTAAAATTTTTCTCTATCTATATCCACATAAAATCACTATTTTTCTCATCATATAAATCAATAATTAATTATACACAAATAATATTACAAAACTATAGTACTGGCAACCAGGCAGTTCCCAGGAAAGAGGGGGCTTTCCAATAAGGATCTCTCCTTACTGGCGCGCAATTAGATGACCAAACCTCTCCTTAGACAGAACTTTCTAGACATTGCCAATAATGTTATCTAATAATATTATTCAGATAATATGAATTATTGTTTCGATAATAGAAAATACTGTGTAGTGACAATTATTAAAACAACAGTAATATAAAATATCAACGCAGCAATTATTGAATCAATAAAATACAATATTGAACAATAATTACTGTAACAATTATTGAGTAGTGCCTTCTTACGTAAGAATCAATAATTGGTGCAATACCGTGTGCTAGTGTGCAACAACGCGTATTACTGTGTTTTAACCACCGGGTATTCCAACAGTATTAACGGTAACAACTACGCTGTTATTTATAAACAACTTATTTTTGTCGTTTTCTTCATCCAATCGCTTTCCGTTATGGGGCTCACACAAGGCTGCGCCGTCGTACGAATATTCCCCGACAATAAGAATATTCCACGACCAAACAAATATTCCCCGACAACAATAAATATTTTAGGACCACTTGCTTATTTGAAATATTTGCGCATTTTACCCATAACTAACCACATTAATCAAATCAACCCTTACTATTTCAAAATAATAAATAGAGGAAATTAAATTTCATTTATTAATAATTTGGTGTCTTACATAAGTAATATTATTTCATTTCAGAATCCGAATTCTACACTCGTTTTGTTAAGTATTGCTTCTATACTCCTTGAAATTAGTAGAATATCCTTGAAATTTACGCTTCATCTAGTATCGTTTCACAAGAATATTTTTTTGAACATTCTTGTTAAATTTTGATCTTTTCATGTTGGGGTACTATTCACTCGGATACTATTCACCCGGGGTACTATTCTTGACAAAAATTGATTTTTTTTTTGTCCAAATTATTTTTGATACAATATTATTTTTAAATTTTACTCCACAAAGCAGTATCATTTTTACAATTTGGACATTATTGAATTCTGGATAAATTGAATTATAAATCTTTAAAATTCATCCTTGCTCTCATTTAATCGAATTTTTATATCATTGTCATCATCATCACGCTTATATTGTGATGAAAGTCATATTTGGCCCGTAGTGCATAGATGAACTGTTGATTGGTATGATTATGACATAAATCAGTATAATCATGACCTGTAATGTTACAAATGATGTGGTAAATGTCTTCATTGGCACGTAGTGCATTGATGGACAGTTGTTGGCATGATCATGACCACTGGTGATAATAACGAATATCCTTGGCCCGTAGTGCATGGATGATTCGTGGATGTGATACTAATGAATATCATTGGCCCGTAGTGCATGGATAATTCAGTGGTGTAGATTATTTATTGAGTTGTGTTACAACGATAAAATATTGATGATGAACTTTTAAATCATAGAAGATAGTAGATATCATGCTCTACTCGACTCTTCTAATAGATTTCTTGTTCCACTTCATTTAAACTAGTTGTCTATTATATTCTATCAGTTTAACATTGTTGAAGGCTAACGATAATTTATTCTGCATTATCTTAGTCATAATATTCTTTACTGGGCTAGTTGAGCTCACCCTTTGCTTTCATTGTTCTCTTCACGAAATGAGAACATAGTCGAGACTAGTCGGGGAATGGAGTGACGGTCCGAGATGGTAGTTGTAGTAGTCCGCACTATTTTATAAAATAGTGTGATAATAATTATAATGAGGACTCCATTTGAGTTTGGATATTGTCTACGAGATAATATTCGTGTTAAAACTCTCAGCTATGTTTTGTCGTATTTTACACGACAGATGTATAATTAAGTTTGTATTTGAATTCTGTACCATAAATTTGGCGACTCAGAATGGGTTGTGTACACCTATTTTGGGGGCGACACATTTTGCCCATGTATCCTCCATTCTCACTCGTTCAGTTGTTTCTTCTTTCAGATGATCTTTGACATTTGCATTCTCAAGTTTTAGCTCTATTATCATATACTCTGTCAAAGAGAGTTTCTGTTCAAGCATCGCATATCGGGTAGCAAAATCATGAATTTTTGCATCCCTTTGTTCCACGATCGCCTATCGTTCTTCACTCTACTCTTCTAACTCACGAATACGATCTTGCAGTTCTATATTTCGATCATAAAATTCTCCTAATAAATCTTCCTCAGGTTCCTCTTCTTCCTCACACTCAGCTGCTACCTCTGGGACTAGCTCAGGTGCAACTATTAATTCTTCACTCATCACATGGATATCTCTAATTTCTTCTTCACCTGACATCCTATAATTAAGTTTAATAACTTAATTAGTACTCCCCAATATTTATTCTTTAAATGAATCTCCTCGATTCATCACTTAAAACTCTATATGAGTTCATCTCTTGATTTTCATATGTCATTTTTAAATACTGGCACAAAATAAGGGTTAATTGACATACCACATATTATCCCTATATTCTGACCGACCAATTAAGTAACAAATAAGCTTAGGTAGGTCATACTAGCGAAGAATTTATTCGTCTCTCCCCTCCTAGTTCTAGCCTTAGATCTCCACCAGGGATCATATCCCTAAGCTTTGATACCAACTATGACGCCCCTAAAATAGGTATACACAACCCATTCTGAGTCGCCAAATACATGGTACATAACTCTAATACAAACTTAATTTATACAATTATCAACTGTCGTGTAAAATACGAAAAAATGTAAGCTAAGATCGAAGCTAGAATGAACACATTCTAATTATTTCTTCTTCATAATCATCATCTCTGGGTGTGTAGCTTGAGCAGCTTTAACTTTATCGATTAAAGTCGGTTCTACTCGTATATTTGACATCATCACGTGGGTCCTTGGAGTCTTTAACTCTATCTCCATCATTTGTAGGTCATACGAAATGGGTCTTTGTGTTAACAACGTCGCACTCGTAACCGCATACGATCTTCTACTCAACGCGTCAGCTACCACGTTCGGGTTCCTCACTTTTTGGGAAGTCACGACAAACGCTGTCCCTTGAACCACCGACTTTGACTTGTCTGGAACAGCTTTTGGTGTTATCGTTACCGCTGGAATTGACTTTCACTCTAGGACATATTCCACCCTTAACTGCTTCGTCGTACTCCTGATCCATGATTTGAATCATTAATCTTCGATCCATATCGAATTGGGGTTTACCGCAATGTACATGGTAATTCAAAACTCGATGTTGGGTACTCCTAATTGCTATCCAAAAAGAGAAATACATATCATCTATTTTAGCCTTCTTGGATCATACTTCTCTTTCTACAATATCAACGCGTCGTGCGGCTTTTACCCATGCATCCTCCATTCTCACTCGTTCAATTGTTTCTTTTTTTATATGATCTTTGACATTTGCATTCTCAGATTTTTGCTCTATTATCATATACTCTGCCAAAGAGAGTTTCTGTTCAAGCATCGCATATCGGGTAGCAAAATCTTGAATTGTTGCATCCCTTTGTTCCACGACCGCCTGTCGTTCTTCACCTTGCTCTTCTAACTCACGAATACAATCTTGCAGTTCTATATTTCGATCATAAAATTCTCCTAATAAATCTTCCTTAGGTTCCTCTTCTTCCTCACTCTCAGCTGCTACCTCTACGACTAGCTTGGGTGCAACTATTAATTCTTCACTCATCACATTGATATCTCTAATTTCTTCTTCACTTGACATCCTACAATCAAGTTTAATAACTTAATTAGTACTCCCCAATATTTATTCTTTAAATGAATCTCCTCGATTCATCACTTAAAACTCTATATGAGTTCATCTCTTTATTTTCAGATGTCATTTTTAAATACTTCCACAAAACAAAGGTTAATTGACATGCCACATATTATCCCTATATTCTGACCGACCAATTAAATAATAAATAAGCTTAGGTAGGTCACACTACCGAAGGATTTATTCGTCTCTCCCCTCATAGTTCTAGCCTCAGATCTCCTTCAGGGATCATATCCCTAAGCTTTGATACCAACTATGACGCCCCCAAAATAGGTATACACAACCCATTCTAAGTCACCAAATATATGGTACATAACTCTAATACAAACTTAATTTATACAATTATCAATTGTCGTGTAAAATACGACAAAACGTAAGCTGAGATCGAAGGTAGAACGAACACATTCTTGTACTTTCTTCTTCATATTCATCAGCTCCGGGTGTGTAGCTTGAGCGGCTTTAACTTTATCGATTAAAGTCGGTTCTACTCATAGATTTGACATCATCACGTGCTTGGAGTCTTTAACTCTATCTCCATCATTTGTAAGTTATACGAAATGGGTCTTTGTGTAAACAACGTCGCACTCATAACCGCATACGATCTTCTACTCAACGCGTCAGCTACCACGTGCACTTTTCCAGGATGGTATTGAATGGTATGATCGTAATCTTTCAACAGCTCGAGCCAACGTCTTTGGCACATGATACGTTTGTTCTGGGTGAAGAAATATTTGAGGGTTTTGTATCGGGTTCAAGGTCGATACAAAATTTTATTTCACGCTCTGGGGGTAGGCCAGGAAGTCTTCAGGGAATACATCAGAAAATTTATTAACAATAGAAATATCATTCAAAACTGACGTATTTTTGTTTAAATCCGTGACATGGGCTAAGAAAGGTTGACATCCATTTTGTAATAAACGAATGGTGTTATGGCTTGATTTGACAGTGATTGACTTTAGTGGTTTGGTTGCTTGAATTTGCATAACAGGTTGGTTAGGAATATGAAAGCTAATAACCTTACAAAAATAATCAATTTTAGAATAATGAGTAGTTAACCAGTCGATTCCTAAAATCACATCAAATGCAAGTATTTTCAAAGAGATGAGATCAACAGGTAATGTGAGGGTATCGATTTGAATCAAAAAAGATTTATAAATAGTGGATGTAATGAAGGTTTCTCCTAACGAAGTTTCAACCGATAAGTCAAAGTCTAATTTCTCATGAGTCAAGTTCAAACGTTGAGCATAAGTAGGTGAAATAAAAGAATGGGTAGAACCGGTATCGAATAAGGTATAGACTTCGCAAGAATTTATGATTAGCTTACCCATGATAACTTCGTTCAGGTTCCTTACTTTTTGGGAAGTCACGATAAACGCTCTCCCTTGAACCACCAACTTTGACTTGTCTGGAATAGCCTTTGGTGTCATCATTACAGCTGGAATTTACTTTCGCTCTAGGACATATTCCACCCTCAACTACTTCGTCGTACTCCTGGTCCATGATTTGAATCATTAATCTTGGATCCATATCGAATTGGGGTTGACCGCAATGTACATGGCAATTCAAAATTCGATGTTGGGTTCTCCCAATTGCTGTCCAAAAAGAGAAATACATATCATCTATTTTAGCCTTCTTGGATCAGACTTCTCTTTCTATAATATCAACGCATCATGCGGCTTTTATCCACGCATCCTCCATTCTCACTCGTTCAGTTGTTTCTTCTTTCTGATGATCTTTGACATTTGCATTCTCAAATTTCAGCTCTATTATCATATACTCTACCAAAGAGAGTTTCTGTTCAAGCATCGCATATCAGGTAGGAAAATCTTGAATTGTTGCATCCATTTATTCCACAACCGCCTGTCGTTCTTCACCATGCCCTTCTAACTCACGAATACGATCTTGCAATTCTATATTTCGATCATAAAATTCTCCTAATAAATCTTTCTCAGGTTCCTCTTCTTCCTCACTCTCAGCGGCTACCTCTACGACTAGCTCAGGTGCAACTATTAATTCTTCACTCATCACATGGATATCTCTAATTTCTTCTTCGCCTGACATCTTACAATCAAGTTTAATAACTTAATTAGTACTCCCCAATATTTATTCTTTAAATGAATCTCCTCGATTCATCACTTAAAACAACATATGAGTTCATATCTTGATTTTCATGTCATTTTTAAATACTGCCACAAAACAAGAGTTAATTGACATGCCACCTATTATCCGTATATTCTGACCGACCAATTAAATAACAAATAAGCTTAGGTAGGTCATACTAGGGAAGGATTTATTCGTCTCTCCCCTCCTAGTTCTAGCCTCAGATCTCTGCCAGAGATGATATCCCTAAGCTTTGATACTAACTGTGACGCCCCAAAAATAGGTATACATAACTCATTCTGAGTCGTCAAATATATGGTACAGAATTCAAATACAAACTTAATTTATACAACTATCGTGAAAAATACGACAACACAATAGCTGAGTTTCAATACAAATATTGCCTTGTAGACAATATCCAAACTCAAATGTAGTCCTCATTACTGTTATTATCACACTATTTTATAAAATAGTGAGGACTACTATAGCTACCATCTTGGACCATCACTCAATTTCCCGACTAGTCCCATTTATATTCTCATTTCCTGAATAGAACAATGAAAGAAAAGGGTGAGCTCAACTAGCCCAGTAAAGAATATTATGACTAAGATAATGCAGAATAAATTATCCTTAACCTTCAACAGTATGAAAACTGATAGAATACAATAGACAACAAGTTTAACTGCAGCGGAGCAAGCAATCCATTAGAAGAGTCAAGTAGAGCATGATGTCTACTATCTTCTATGATTTAAAAGTTCATCATCAAAATTTTATCTTTGTAACACATTTCAATAAATAATCCATATCACCGAATTATTCATGCACTAATGGCCAAGGATATTTGTTAGTATCACATCCACGAATTATCCAGGCACTACGGGCCAAGGATATTCGTTATTATCACCAGTGGTCATGATCATGCCAAACAACTGTCCATCTATGCACTACGGGCAAAAGAGGACTTTTACCACATCATTTGTAATATTACAGGTCATGATTATACCGATACATAATTTCTGATCATAATCATACCAATCAATAGTCTATCTATGCACTATGGACCAAAGATGACTTTCATCACAATTTAAGCATGAGGATGATGACAATGATATAAGAATTCAATTAAGTGAGAGCAATGATAAATTTTAAAAATTTATAATTTAATTTATCCAAAGTTCAAGAATATCCAAATTGCCAACATGATAACTACTTTATGGAGTAAAATTAAAGAATAATATTCATGTATCAAAAATAATTTAGACAGAAATGAAATTAATTTTTGTCGTGAATAGTAACCCGAGTGAATAGTACCCCATGAATAGTAATGTATGTATGAATAGTAACGTATGTATATATAGTGTCATATGTATGAATAGTGCCCATGAATAGTACTCCGCATGAAAAGGTTAAAATTTAACAAGAATGTTTATAAAAATATTTCAGTGGAACGATACTAGATGAAGCGCAAATTTTAAGGATATTCTACTAATTTCAAGGAGTATAGATGCAATACTTATCAAAATAAGTGTAGATTTAAGAATATAAAATGAAATAATATTACCTACATACTACAGAGTATGGAGGAAAATATTATTTATTACGAATATTGAACAAAATAATATCCCTTACGAATATTGAACGAAAATAATATTCCATACGAATATTGAACGAAGATAATATCCCTTACGAATATTGAACGAAAATCATATTCCTTACAAATATTGAACGAAAATAATATTCCATACGAATACAAAAAATAATCTCTTACGAATATAAAATAAATAATACCCATTATCTTAAAAGGAGTGTAATTCTGACTGGTATAGCAGGGATATTCTTGGAGAAAACTTGCACTATTTGCTACACTCAAAGTTTCCTTAAACTCAAAAGAAATACGCTCAATATTATAGAAGAAGAATTCTCTGATTCTGGTGTAATTTTTATTTCTAAACTAAGCATCCTATTTATAGGAGAATGGCAGGGAACTATTTAAGAAATCACGGATGCACAGAAGGAAGAATCACGGGTGAATGTTCACAGACGAATTTTGATTTTCTGATTTTCACTATGCTGCACTATGCAGCACTATGCAAACACCATGCAAACAATATGCAGTACTATGCAACACAATGCAGTACTATGCAAACACTATGTAAATACTATACAATATAAAATAAAAATTGAGATAACTTTCTACCAACGATTTTAAAAAATGAGTAAGTGGGGGTCCATGTAATAAGTCAAATTTATAATAAATACTTCATGACAAATTCCTTTTTATTTATCATAAATCACTTGACTAAACACATTTTTAATCTTTCAACAATTATTCATCATTAATATTATAACTCATAATATTAACAACCAAATCATTCCCAGGAAAGAGGGGGCTTTCCGATAAAAACTTTTCCTTATTGACGCGCAATTTGATGACCTAACCCCTTTTTTTGAAAGAACTTTCTAGACATTGTCAATAATATAAATAATAATATGAATAATTTTGTCGTCTCAATTATTGATTTAATTATATAAAATATTGTGCAGATGATACTGTGACAATAATTGAATCAATAATATGAGGTACTATGCAACAATTACTGTGGTAATAATTGAATAAAACTGAGTGACTTCTTACATAAGTATCAATAATCAAAAATACTGTACAATACAGTGTGCTACTGTGTAACCACGCGTATTACTGTACTTTTATCATCGGGTATTTCAACAGCTAACGGTAAAAGTTTTGCCGTTATTTTTATAAAAAGGTTATTTCTGTCGTTTTCTAAATCTGACAATAATTTTGTTGTGGGATCCACCAATGATTGTGTCGTCGTACAAATATTTCCTGATAAAACGAATATTCCCCGACAAAAAGAATATTTTATGACAACGTGCTTGCTTTACAAAATTTATAAATATTACCCATAACTATAACATTATATCAAATCCACACCTTATTATTCAAAATAACATTTAGAGAAAATTAAATCTTTATTCATAAAAGTTGGGGTCTTACAACCTCCCCTTCTTATGAAATTTCGTCCTCAAAATTGGTGTACGTACCTAGTATGTCGAAGAGGTGAGGATACCTTATTTTCATTTCAGATTTTAACTCCTAGGTCATTTCCTCAATATTGTGGTTTCTCCACAAAACTTTAACTTGAGGTATAACCTTTGAACGTAGAATATGTTCATTCTTATCCAAAATTTTAACAGGTACCTCTTCATACGTTAAATCTTTCGCTATCTCGTCTGGTTCTAATTCAATAATGTGGTTTGGGTCTTCCAAATAGTTACGTAACATATATATGTGAAAAACATTATGAACACGAGATATACTTGACGGTAATGCGAGTCTATAGGCCACAGTTCCTACTCGGTCGAGAATTTCAAATAGACCAATAAATCGAGAGTTAAGATTTTCTCTTTTCATCTACTCTTACTTCTAGAATAACACAGTCTTGTACTTTCTTCTTCATATTCATCAACTCCAAGTGTGTAGCTTGAGCGGCTTTAACTTTATCGATTAAAGTCGGTTCTACTCATATATTTGACATCATCACGTGGGTCCTTGGAGTCTTTAACTCTTTCTCTATCATTTGCAAGTCATACAAAATGGGTCTTTGTGTTAACAACGTCGCACTCATAATCGCATACGATCTTCTACTCATTGCGTCAGCTACAACGTTCGCTTTTCTAAGATGGTATTGAATGGTATGATCGTAATCTTTTAACAGCTCGAGCCAACGTCTTTAGCGCATGTTACGTTCGTTCTGGGTGAAGAAATATTTAAGAGTTTTGTATCGGGTTCAAGGTCGATACAAAATTCGATTTCACGCTTTGGGGGTAGGCCAGGAAGTCTTCAGGGAATACGTCAGGAAATTTATTAACAATAGAAATATAATTCAAATCTGACATATTTTTGTTTAAATTCGTGACACGGGCTAAGAAAGTTTGACATCCATTTTTTAATAAACGAATGGCTTTATGGCTTAATATGACAGTGATTGACTTTAGTAGTTTGGTTGCTTGAATTCACATAACAGGTTGTTTAGGAATATGAAAGCTAACAACGTTATGAAAATAATCAATTTTAACATGATGAGTAGTTAACTAGTCGATTCCTAAAATCACATCAAATGTAAGTACTTTCAAAGAGATGAGATCAACAGGTAATATGAGGGTATCGATTTGAATCAAACAAGATTTATAAACAGTGAATGTAAAGAAGGTTTCTCCTAACAGAGTTTCAACGGATAAGTTAAAGTCTAATTTCTCAGGAGTCAAGTTCAAACGTTGAGCACAAGCAGGTGAAATAAAAGAATGGGTAGAACTAGTATCGAATAAGGTATAGACTTCGCAAGAATTTATGATTAGCTTACCCATGATACCTTCATTCGGGTTCATTGTATGCTACAAATGCGAACAGGAGGGATACATCCGTCTAAACTGTACGCAGCAACCCAAAGTGTGTTTCAATTATGGAAATGAAGGTCATTTAGCTCGATTTTATCATGCAGCAAAGTTAAGTCCAGCTGGAATGGCGACACTAAAGGTTTTCCCAAACAAGTCAAAGCCGGTAGTTTAAGGGAGAGCATTTTTTGTGACTTCCCATAAAGCGAGAAACCCGAACAAAGTTATTACGGGTAAGCTAATCATAAATTCTTTCAAAGTCTATACCTTATTCGATACCGGTTCTACCCATTTTTTTATTTTACCTACTTGTGCTCAACGTTTGAACTTAACCCCTAAGAAATTAGACTTTGACTTTTATGTTGAAACTCCGTTAGGAGAAACCTTCATTACATCCACTGTTTATAAATCTTGTTTGATTCAAATCGATACTATCACATTACCTGTTGATCTCGTCTCTTTGAAAATATTTGCTTTTGATGTGATTCTAGGAATCGAATTGTTAACTACTCATCATGCTAAAATTGATTGTTTTCGTAAGGTTGTTAGTTTTCATATTCATAACCAACCTGTTATGCGAATTCAAGTAACCAAATCACTAAAGTCAATCATTATCATATCAAGCCATAAAGTCATTCGTTTATTAAAAAACGGATGTCAAGCTTTCTTAGCCCATGTCACGGATTTAAACAAAAATACATCAGATTTGAATGATATTTCTATTGTTAATAAATTTCCTAACGTATTCCCCGAAGAACTTTCTGGACTATCCCAGAGCGTGAAATCAAATTTTGTATTGACCTTGAACCTGATACAAAACTCATATCTAAAAACTTCAAATATTTCTTCAACTAGGTACGTACACCAATTTCGATGAAGAAATTTTATAAGAAGGGGAGGTTGTAAGACCCCAACTTTTATAAATAAAGATTTAATTTTCTCTAAATGTTATTTTGAATAATAATAAGGTGTGGATTTGATATAATGTTATAGCTGTGGGTAATATTTATAAATTTTACAAAGTAAACAAGTTGTCATAAAATATTCGTTTGGTCAGGGAATAATCTTTTTATCAGGGAATACTCGTACGACAGCACAATCATTGGTGGACCCCACAACAAAATTACTGTCGGATATAGAAAGCGACAGAAATAACCCTTTTATAAAAATAACGGCAAAACTTTTACTGTTAACTGTTGAAATACCCAGTGATAAAAGTATAGTAATACGCGTGGTTGCACAGTAGCACACTGTATTGCACAGTATCTCTGATTATTGATGCTTACGTGAAAAGTTACTTAGTTTTATTCAATTATTGCAACAGTAGTTGATGTATAGTATCTCATATTATTGATTCAATTATTGTCACAATATCATCTGCACAATATTTTATATTATTAAATCAATAATTGAGACTACACAGTTATTCATATTATTATTTACATTATTGACAATGTCTAGAAAGTTCTGTCGAGGAAATAGGTTAGGTCATCTAATTGCGTGCCAATAAGGAGAAGTCCTTATCAGAAAGTTCCCTCTTTCCTGGGAATGAATCTGGTTGTTAATATTGTGAGTTATAATACTACTGATGAATAAATATTGAAAGATTAAAAATAAGATTAGTCAAGTGAATTGTGATATAAATAAAAGGGGTTTGTCATTAAGTATTTATTATAAATTTGGCTTATTACATGAACCCCCACTTACTCATTTTTTAAAATCATCGGTATAAAGTTATCTCAGTTTTTGTTTTATATTTTATAGTACAGCATAGTGTTGTATAGTATTTGGATAGTGCTACATAGTGAAAATCAAAAAATCAGCCGATCGCCCGTGATTTTTTCTTCTATTCACCCTTAATTTTTTAATTCAAATAGTTTCCTGCCATTCTCCAATAAATAGGTTGCTTAGTTTTGAAATGAAAATCACTCCAGAATTAGAGAATTCTTCTTCTATAATATTGAGCGTATTTCTTTTGAGTTTTAAGAAAACTTTGAGTGTAGCAAATAGTGTAAATTTTCTTCAAGAATATCCCCGCTATACTAGTCAGAATTACTCTTCTTTTAAGGTAAGGGGTATTATTTATTTCATATTCGTAAGAGATTATTTTTCGTATTCGTATGAAATATTATTTTCGTTCAATATTCGTAAGGAATATGATTTTCGTTCAATATTCGTAAGAGATATTATCTTCTTTCAATATTCATAAGGAATATGATTTTCGTTCAATATTCGTAAGGGATATTATTTTTGTTCAATATTCGTAAGAAATAATATTTTCTTCCATACTCTGTAATATGTAAGTAATATTATTTCGTTTTATATTCCTAATTCTACACTTATTTTGATAAGTATTGCTTCTATACTCCTTGAAATTTGTAGAATAACCTTAAAATGTGTGCTTCATATAGTATCGTTTCACAGACATAGTTTTTTGGACATTCTTGTTAAATTTTAATCTTTTCATGCCGGAGTACTATTTATAGGTACTATTCATACATACGGCATTATTCATACATACGGTACTATTCACGAAGTACTATTCATAGGGTACTATTCATCCGGAGTATTATTCACGATAAAAATTGATTTCTTTTTTGTCAAAATTATTTTTGATACATGAATATTAGTCTTGAATTTTACTCTACAAAGCAGTTATCATGTTGACAATTTAGACATTCTTAAACTCTGGATAAATTAAATTATAAATCTTTAAAATTTATCATTGATATCACTTAATTAAATTCTTATATCATTGTTATCATCCTCATGCTTATATTGTGATGAAAGTCATCTTTGGCCCATAGTGCATAGATGGACTGTTGATAGGTATGATTATGACTAGGAATTATGTATCAGTATAATCATGACCTGTAATATTACAAATGATGTGATAAAAGTCCTCATTGGCCCGAGTGCATTGATGGATAGTTGTTTGGCATGATCATGACTATTGGTGATACTAACAAATATCATTGGCCCGTAGTGCATGGATAATTCATGGATGTGATACTAACGAATATCCTTGGCCCGTAGTGCATGGATAATTTAGGGATGTGGATTATTTATTGAGATGTGTTACAGAGATAAAATATTGATGATGAACTTTTAAATCATAGAAGATAGTAGATACCATGCTCTACTTGACTCTTCTAATAGATTGCTTGTTCCGCTGTAGTTAAACTTGTTGTCTATTGTATTCTATCAGTTTTTATACTGTTGAAGACTATGGATAATTTATTCTACATTATCTTAGTCATAATATTCTTTACTGGGCTAGTTGAGCTCATCCTTTTCTTTCATTGTTCTCTTTAGGAAATGAGAATATAGCTGGGACTAGTCGGGAAATGGAGTGATGGTCCAAGATGGTGGCTATAGTAGTCTTTACTATTTTATAAAATAGTGTGATAATAATTATAATGAGAACTCCATTTGAGTTTGGATATTGTCTACGAGACAATATTCGTGTTAAAACTCTCAGTTTACGTTTTATCGTATTTTACACGACAATTGATAATTGTATAAATTAAGTTTGTATTAGAGTTATGTACCATGTACTTGATTATGTACCATGTATTGCGCGCCAATAAGGAGAAGTCCTTATCAGAAAGTCCCCTCTTTTCTGGGAATGATCTGGTTGTTAATATTGTGAGTTATAATATTAATGATGAATAACTGTTGAAAGATTAAAAATGTGTTTAGTCAAGTGATTTGATATAAATAAAGAGGTTTGTCATGAAGTATTTATTATAAATTTAGCTTATTACATGAACCCCTATTTACTCATTTTTCAAGATTGTCAGTAGAAAGTTATCTCAGTTTTTGTTTTATATTGTTTAGTGTTTGCATAGTACTGCATAGTATTTGCATAGTATTGTATAGTACTGCATAGTGTTTGTATTGTGCTGCATAGTGAAAATTAGAAAATTATAATTCGTCCATGAACATTCACCAGTGATTCTTCCTTCTGTGCTTCTGTGATTTCTTAAATAGTTCCCTGTCATTCTCCTATAAAAAGGATGCTTAGTTTAGAATTGAAAATCACATGAATCACAGAATTCTTCTTTTATAATATTGAGTGTATTTCTTTTGAGTTTAAGAAAACTTTGAGTGTAGTAAATAGTATAAGTTTTTTAAAAAAATATCCCCGCTATACCAGTCAGAATTATTCTCCTTTTAAGGTAAGGAGTATTATTTATTTCATATTAGTAAGAGATTATTTTTCGTATTCGTATGGAATATTATTTTCGTTCAATATTCGTAAGGAATATTATCTTCGTTCAATATTCGTAAGGAATATTATCTTCGTTCAATATTCGTAAGGAATATTATATTCATTCAATAGTCGTAAGGAACATTATTTTTGTTCAATATTCGTAAGGGATATTATTTTGTTCAGTATTCGTAAGAAATAATATTTTCTTCCATACTCTGTAGTATATAAGTAATATTATTTCGTTTCATATTCCTAAATCTACACTTATTTTGATAAGTATTGTTTCTATACTCTTTGAAATTAGTAGAATATCCTTGAAATTTGCGCTTCATCTAGTATCGTTTCACTGAAATATTTTTCTGAACATTCTTGTTAAATTTTAATCTTTTCATGTTGGGGTACTATTCATACATACAGTACTATTCATATATACGTTACTATTCATACATACAGTACTATTCACGGGGTACTATTCATGAAGTACTATTCATGAAGTACTATTCACCCGGGGTACTATTCACGACAAAAATTAATTTCTTTTCTTTCCAAAATATTTTTGATACATGAATATTATTTTTGAATTTTACTCCACAAAGTAGTTATCATGTTGACAATTTGGACATTCTTAAACTCTGGATAAATTAAATTATAAATTTTTAATATTTATCCTTGATCTCACTTGATTCAATTCTTATATCATTGTCATCATCCTCATGCTTATATTGTGGTAAAAGTTATCTTTGGCCCGTAGTGCATAGATGGACTGTTTATTGATATGATTATGACCAGGAATTATGTATCGGTATAATCATGACTTGTAATGTTACAAATGATGTGGTAAATATCCTCATTGGCCCGTAGTGCATTGATGGACAGTTGTTTGGCATGATCATGACCACTGGTGATAATAACGAATATCATTGGCCCGTAGAGTATGGATAATTTGTGGATATAATAATAACGAATTATATCTTTGGCCCGTAGTGCATGGATAATTCGTGGATGTGATACTAACGAATATCCTTGGCCCGTAGTGCATAAATAATTCGGTGATGTGGATTATTTATTGAAATGTGTTACAGAGATAAAATATTGGTGATGAACTTTTAAATCATAGAAGATAGTAGACATCATGCTCTACTCAACTCTTCTAATGGATTGCTTGTTCCGCTGCAGTTAAACTTATTGTCTATTGTATTCTATCAGTTTTCATACTGTTGAAGGCTAAGGATAATTTATTCTGCATTATCTTAATCATAATATTATTTACTGGGCTAGTTGAGCTCACCCTTTTCTTTCATTGTTCTCTTCAGTAAATGAGAATATAGCTGGGACTAGTCGGGGAATGGAGTGATGGTCCAAGATGGTGGCTATAATAGTCCTTACTATTTTATAAAATAGTGTGATAATAATGGTAATGAGGACTCCATTTGAGTTTGGATATTGTCTACAAGGCAATATTTGTATTAAAACTCAGCTATTGTGTTGTCGTATTTTGCACGACAGTTGTATAAATTAAGTTTGTATTTGAATTCTTCACCATGTATTTGGCAACTCAGAATGGGTTGTGTATACCTGTTTTGGGGGAGTAACAGCTTTCATCACTGAACCTCCTCGATGCCTACTCGAACGGTAGTTTACAGAGCTTTCATCATCGAACCTTCTCGATGCCTACTCGAATGGTAGTTTACAAAGCTTTCATCATCCATCCTTTTCGATGCCTACTCAAACAGTAGTTTATAGACTTTTAATCACCGAACCTCCTCGATGCCTACTCGAACGGTAGTTTACAGAGCTTTCATCATCGAACCTTCTCGATGCCTACGTTGGGTTGAAGCCAATGGTTTAGAGTATACATCAGTGCTACCGAGACTGATTAGACAAAATGTTGTAGAGATGTTTTCAACATCCTTGCTGGGGAGATTTTTCCATGGCTGATACCACTGGACCTTTCTGAATCCAACGTTGGGGTTGTCACCAACGTTCTTTATCTTCATATACGATTTCTGATTTCACCTCCGCAGGGGATATTGGCCTCATTGGAGATTCCCGATGTTTATCCCGATGATAGTTTACATCAGTTTACATCATCGGATCCTTCCCGACGCTATGTTGGGGCTGTCACCAATGATTTGGATATCTATCCGGTTGAATGTAGTTGTTGTTGTCGGGGATAGAGATCACAATGATAACATACTCTCAATGCCTACTCGAACGATAGTTTATAATGTTGACCATTATAAAACTGATTTGATACCTACTCGAACGGTAGTTTTCAGGGTTTGACCATCACCGAACCTCCTCGATGCCTACTCAAATGGTAGTTTACAGCGGTCAATCATTACTGAACTGATTTTATTCAGCTGGAGATTTTATTTATAACAGATTCCTCATCGGTCCTTCCCGATGGAGATAGTTTTTAATAGTCGTCACCGATAGGCTTTCATGATGCTTTATTGAATGTAGTTTTCAACGGGCTCTATTGTTGACATTCCCGAGGCTTCATTGGGATTGACACAAATGACTTACTTCATTTTTCAGAAATTTGAATTTACATTTCCACATTTCAGGCCCCTTCCGCTCAATCATGTAGAACCTTTTTTCTTGATTTGACTTTTTAGCTTCCGGGATCCCTGCCAGACCTCAAATCGGAGTGAACCAGAGAAGGTGGGACCCACCCTGGACTTCTACAGGTAGACCTGCGGATTTTGAAGGTATACCTGCGAAAGGCCGCGGGTGGTTTTATACCCCCTGGGCCCTTCACAAGTCATTTTCAGTTTGAACTTTTCAAAGAAATTTGGACCTTCCATCTCAAATCTACTGATTTCAGACTAATTTTTTTGAAATCTGTCACTGTACAAATGTTCTGCACACTTCAAGTAACGTTTACATCCATTTCTTTCAGATTTTGACCGTTAGAACGCTATATTTCATGGTTAGTAAGTTTAAACACAATATAGCAAATATGTATGCATAGATGACTTGCTAAAATTGAATAACCCTAATAAATGTTTGTATTTAACTATGCTGAACATTTTGATGTGAAAAACATTGATTTTTGAGACAATCGTTTTACACCCTTTTTGGCTACTTTCTTTATCCTATTTGAGGACAAATGAACATGGATTTTAAAAATAAAGTACACATGGTAATTTGGATGCCATGGTGAGTTTAATTTTAATATTTTTCATACATATGAAATGCTCATGATTTTGGGTTGGTGTGCTACTGAATGGCCACCTAATCATGCCTATGTGCATGTGGATAGTCCATTTTACAAAGGAGATCTGGCAAAAAAAATTCAAGAGTCTGGGCATTTGATATGCATGCAATTTAAACTTTACTGGGGAAGCATATTAAACTAATGCATGTTATGCATGATGTGATTTCTAACTTTCTAGGATTTTAATGTCCTAAGGTCATGCACTTACTCAGTTAATTTGCAAGTAAATCATACATCACCCTTTTCTGAGGCGATTTGGAGATTTTTATTTCCAAATATGGATTCTGACTAGCCCAGCAGCTCTATTCCTCGTACAGTTTCTTTTGGGGTTAGGAGGGCAGCTTCGACTGTTCCTTTGTCCAGACCAACCCGACAGACGTGTCGGTTGGCCGAGTCTGTTATCCGTCACATTAAAGTTGAGAGGGCAGACACCATTAACGAGGAGGAGGACCCTGTTGCAGATATAACTCCTTCTTCTTCCACACCGCATCGGGATCTTCCCAGTATACATATGCCTATTCTCGACCTTTTGGGCGATTTGGGACGTCATCCATCAGTCCATCTTTATGCTAATGAAGTCATGGAAGTTTTTAATTTTTCTTTTTTTTCTCCTCCCATTTTTGACAATGGTCGGTCCTTGATTTGCAATGCAGGTTCCCAGGTTTACTCAGCCGAGGGGGTTTACTGTTCATTCTGTTTACCGGAACTTACATCCCAAGTACCAGGCCATTGTGCATTCATGGGGCCTCGAGGCTTTCTTTTCCATCACACCACGGCGTTTTCCATGGGGTTATATGAGAGCCTTATATGAGAGCCTCGAGGCTTTCTTTTCCATCAAACCACGGCGTTGTCCATGGAACTTGCACTTGGGTTGCCTCCCAAGAAGCGCTTGTTTATAATCGTTGGCCCGACTCTTTCACTACCGCTCAATCTGGCTTAATCACAAAAATAACCATAACATGCCGCATGTTTGTCAATCCCTTGATGTTCATGGCGGACATGGATGATTGGCCACCCCAAAACTTCACTTCATCCATCGGCACGAAGAATCGCTTAGAACTCGAATTATCCACTAATTCACCTTTCTCATCAAAATGAAAGCGTTCTTCTTGCGCTAGTGGGCCCTCTGGGGTTTTAACAACCTTGATCGTGGTTTCCAACTTTTCATCAGTCTTGACAATACACCCACTCATGATCCTCTCTTCTCCTACCTCAGAATCCACAGTTTGGCCAATTTCGACTTCTCCCTCAAAAACTTTATGAGACTCATCGCCTTTTCCTTGTGTATCCACCGTGCATTGTTCTTCACCCTCCTCATTATGATCAGTAACGGTAGGTAGATTGCTTTGCGGTGGATTCAAGAAAGCATTAACAAGTTGTCCCATTTGGCTCTTGAGGTTCTGCAATGAGGCATCTTAGCTCGACATTCGAACCTCATTTTCCTCAAGCCTTCTCTCTTCTTCTCGTTTTAAGTATATGGGAAGGCTCTCCCCCAACTAAGATGTAACCTCATATTGCGGCGGAGACTGGTATTCAAATTTTGTCCGATAGGAAAATTTTGGATCATAATTCTACTCTTGACTGTAGTTCCATAAGTTTTGTAATAACCAGGAATTTCAAGTCACTTTATATGTATATATACATTATTGATATTTAAAACTTTGTGTTATATAATGATTTAATATGTGATAACATGTGTGAACTGGTGCATGGCTAAATAAACATATATACTATAGCTATGGATATATATATATATATATATATATATATATATATATATATATATATATATATATATGTATATATAGATTTTATTAAAAATTAAAGCTTCATAACCTAATTATACATTAGGTGAGACAATTAAATAACCCAAGGGTTATGGTAATAAGGAAAAGTTAGTGTTTAATATGTATACTAACTTAAGTGGGTAATTTTATTATTTCAAGTGATTACTAGTTTTAAACCTAATTATAGTAATCCTAATTAGGTTACCAAGTTAAAGAGATATGTGTAAGTAATTAAATTCCATAAGATTAGAAATAGAAACCCTAAATAAACAATTAGGGTAATATATATTAAAATTGTTAAACTATGTTTATTACATAGCCCAAAACAAGTAAAGGAGAATCCCAAAAAAAATAAAATGCAAGCTCATACTTAGCCCACTTGATTAAGGGTATTATAGACCTTTGATTAATCAAATTTGTGTAATAAAATAAAAGTAAAATGGAGGGGATATTGGGCACGGGAAAACTGGCCACATTAAGCCTTTTAAGGTAAAAGATTATGCTAATCAAGTTCCTTAAGTAGAAGTTCTTACAATAAGGACAAGTGTGTCATTCTCCCATTGGTGGAAAATCTAATTAGCATCCTTAATGACATGATTAGGCATGATTAGGAAGAGATAAGGCTAACCCTTTTGTCCAAGGGACAAAAAAATATGGGGGATAATAGCTTAATCACCAACATCTTTTTTCATTTCATCTTCATTTTTCATTTCATTTCTCCGCCATCCTTCTTCTCCTATTTTCTCCCAAACTAGCAAAAATACAAAGAGAGAGAGAGAGATTCGGACCTAGAGGGAAGGAAGAGAAGGGAGTTGTTCATGCATCCCAAGTTCCTAACTTACTTTGGAAAGAAAAGGAGGACATCCCACAAGACTAGGTAAGAAAAATCAAACCCTAGTTTTATGTTTTGTATGTTTTATGTAATCTTATGATAGCTTCATTGAAGTGCACGTTCTAAAAGGCTAGAGTCTTATAAGAATGATAAATCTTGAGTATAATATGTTTAACTTCTTCATCTATGTGACGCCCCCAAAATAGGTATACATCACCCATCTTAAGTCGCCAAATACATGGTACTGAATACAAATACAAACTTAATTATACAACATGAGCTGAGAGTTTTAGCAAGAATATTGTCTTCTAGACAGTATCCAAACTCAAATTCATTCTTCATTATATTTATTATCACACTATTTCCTAGAATAGTGAATACAACTATGGCAACCATCTCGAACCATTACTCCATTCCCCGACTCGTCCCAGCTATATTCTCATTTCCTGAAGAGAACAATGAAAGCAAGGGGTGAACTCAACTAGCCCAGTAAGAAATATTATGACTAAGATAATGCGGAATAAATTATCGTTAGCCTTCAACAGTGTTAAACTGATAAAATATAATAGACATCAAGTTTAACTGCAACGGAACAAGCAATCCATTAGAAGAGTCAAGTAGAGAATGATATCTACTATTTTCTATGATTTAAAAAGTTTATCATCAATTTTATCTTTGAGACTCAGCTTAATAAATAATTCACATCATCGAATCATCCCTGCACTACGGGCCAAAGATATTCATTAGTATCACAACCACGAATTATTCATACACTACGGGCCAAGGATATTCGTGTTTTCACCAATGGTCATGATCATGCCAACAACTGTCCATCAATGCACTACGGGCCAATGAGAACTTTTACCACATCATTTGTAACATTACGATCATGATTATACCGAATAATCCCTGGTCATAATCATACCAATCAACAGTTCATCTATGCACGTAAGCCAAAGATGACTTTCATCACAATATCAGCATGAGGATGATGACAATGATATAAGAATTCAATTAAAAGAAAACCAAGGATAAATTTTTAAAGATTTTTAATTTAATTTATTCAGAATTCAAAAATTTCCAAATTGTCAACATGATACTGCTTTGTGGAGTAAAATTCAAGAATAATATTGTATAAAAAATAATTTGGACCGAAAAGAAATTAATTTTTGTCATGAATAGTATCTCGGGTGAATAGTACCCCGTGAATAGTACCCCGTGAATAGCACTCCAGCATGAAAAGGTTAAAAATTATCAAGAATGCTCAGAATAATATTTTCATGAAAAGATACTGGATGAAGCGCAAATATCAAGAATATTCTACTAATTTCATGGAGTATAGAAGCCCAAAACTTAACAAAATGAGTGTAGAATTCAAAATTTAAAACGAAATAATATTACTCACATACTACAGAGTATGGAAGAAAATATTATTTCTTACGAGTATTGAACAAAAATAATATCCTTTACCTTAAAAAGAAGAGTATTCCGACTAGTAGGGTGGGGATATTCTTGAAGAAAACTTATACTGTTTTCTATGCTCAAAGCTTCCCAAAACTCGAAAGAAATACGCTCAATATTATAGAAGAAGAATTCTCTGATTCTGGTGTGATTTTCAATTCAAACTAAACATCCTATTTATAGGAGAATGGAAGGATACTATTTAGAAAAGTTTTTCACGGACCAAATAGTAGGAAGAAAAAATTTTCACGGGCGCCGAATCTGATTTCACAAGTTTTTTTCACAAGTAAAATACTATGCAAATAACATATAATATATTCTATTTTCATAAAAAACAAAACTTATTATAATATATATAATAAATATATTTATATAATAATAATAATTCTAACTCCCTCCATTCTCGGCCATCTTTCCCCCCCCTTCCATTATCATCCCACATGTGGGCCCACCCCACATGTCACTATCATATATATATATATATATATATATATATATATATATATATATATACTAAATAATACACCCTCCCGTGACTTCTGAACAATTTCGCCCCCCCCCCCATTTTTCCTCACGTGGGTCCCACTCGTGTCCCCCACCTCTTATTTTATATATATATATATATATATATATATATATATATATATATATACTGAATAATTTTATGCCGATTATTTTAAAAATTGGGTAAATGGGGGTCCATCAAATAAGCAAAATTTGCAACAAATACTTTATAAAAATCCCCTCAATATTTTTAACAACATTTATTCAGCATTATTATAACTCGCAATATTAACAACCAGATCGTTCCCAAGGAATAGGGGCCTTTTTGATAAGGATTTCTCCCTATTGGCACGCAATTAGGTGACCAAACCTCTTTTCTCGACAGAACTTTTTAGACATTGTTAATTACGCATATAATAATTAGAATAACTTGTCATCTCAATTATTGATTTAATAATATATAAAATATTGACAATAATTGAATCAAATAACGTGAGATATTTTGCACCAATTACTGTAGCAATAATTGAGTATAATTAAGTGACTTCTCACGTAAGCATCAATAATCAATACTGTGTGTTACTATGCAACCACGTGTATTACTGTACTTTTAACGTCGGGTATTTCAACAGTTAACGGTAAAACTTTCGCCGTTATTTTTATAAAAAGATATTTCTGTCGTTTTCTAACTCTGGCAATAATTTCGCTGTGGGGTCCACCAATGATTGTACCGTCGTACGAATATTCCCTGTTAAAACGAATATTCCCCGACCAATCGAATATTTTATAACAACTTGCTTACTTTGAAAAATTTGTAAATATTACCCACAACTATAACATTATATCAAATTCACACCATACTATTCAAAAATATATTTCGAGAAAAATTAATCTTTATTTATGAAAATTGGGGTCTTACAATCTAAATGAGTTTGTGTTGGAAATTTGGGGAAAAGAAAGTTAAAGTAGTTTTTGAGAAAAATTTATTTAAAATGGGTGATCTATGCTTTTCATTTTGAAATCTACAAAGGATTTTTGTGATTTTATTTTTTGGTATGCTAGAACTATGAGTTGAGGGCAAAACCTCTTTGGAAGCATGTAGAAATGTTAAAAAATGAGCAAGATATAGATTTATTACCAAACACTCCAACTATAAAATCATGTGCATGAACAGCCACTTCTGGGCTATTTTCCTGGACCAAAACAGAACCAAATTTGTTATTTGATGAATGGAAATTGTAGTTCGGGAAGATACAAATCCAACTGGACCCAAATCGGAGTTGTAGATTTCGTTTTATTCAAGTTTTAGTGAGGGACCCCAAATCTGGAAAAATTAGAAAATAATAGAAAACCTACTGCCGGTTCAACTGTTCCCAAACCGACCAGAATTTTTCGACGACCAGTTTGGCCGGTTCCGGCGATGGTTTTTGGACCCAAATTTTTCTAAAATTATGAAGAATATTAAGATATTTAATTAATAATTTTCGTAACAGTTATGTAATTATTAAGTAATTAGTGGTTTAAACTCATTTAAAATAATTTAAAACTTACTATTTTATAATTTTTAATGTCATTAAATGATTATTAAACTAATTACATGTAATTTGAATGTAATTAACTATTTAATTATTATCTAAGTGGTATTAGGTGATAATTAAGTAGAGATAGTATTAATAAAGTAACTATTGATTATTTAATTAAGATTAAATAATAAATATAGTTAAACCATTGATTAATTAATATTAAATAATGATTAAAGAAGATTTAAGTAAGAATAATGTAATTACTTACTTTCATTGACATAAAATTTATAAATTAATTATTTATTATTTAGTTAATATTAAATAATAAATAAGAACAAATGATAATTAATTATTCTTAGATTAATAAGAAAGGATAATTAAAGGCTTATGAAGTGAATTAATTATTTATTATTCAAGGATAAATAAATAATTAATTAAATAATATTAAATAAGAACAAATGATAATTAATTATTCTTAGATTAATAAGAAAGAATAATTAAAGACTTATGAAGTGAATTAATTATTTATTATTCAAGGATAATTAATTAATTAATTAATATTAAATAAGAAAAAATGATAATTAATTATTCTTAGATTAATAAGAAAGAATAATTAAAGACTTATGAAGTGAATTAATTATTTATTATTCAAGGATAAATAATTAATTAATTAATATTACATAAGGACAAATGTTAATTAATTATTCATTTATGAATAGTAATGAATAATTAAAGACTAATGAAGAAATAAATCAATTATTTATTATTCAAGAATAAATGATTAATTAATTAATATTTAATTAATATTAAATAATAATTAAAGATAAATAATGTTAATAATTTAATTAACATTAAATAATAAGTAAATGTAATTAGCTATTATTTATTAAATAATAAGTAAAGGTAATTAATTTATTACTATTTAACTAATATTAAATGGTAATTAAATGAAGATAAAGTTAATAAATAAAGATAATTTAAATGACTCATTAATTAAACAATTATAATAAATTGTTTAAGGATATAATAAGTGTTTATTACTTAAGAAAACCATATAAATTTATTAAATCATTAACCTAAGATTTATTAAATATCTTATAGGATTAATGATGGTACATTATACTATGTGAACATTGTGATTGAATTATTTGTTAGATAATAGCATAGGTAAGCGTATAGACATACAATTATATGCAGTACTAATTAGTAGACCAACATTGTCAATGCTAGGTTGTTCAAAAGAGTTTTAATTAAAGCTAGTTAGCCGTAGCTCGTCGAACAGGCAAGTTCCCTAACTCAAACTCGGGTTATTATTTTTGAAGCATGTTAGTGAATAATTATTATTGATTATTCACATCTATACTGATTATTGAGATTCGTACTTTGTGCAATTGAATTTCTGTTTTATTATTATTGAACTGCGAATTAGACTAAAGTTTTTCATTCATGAACTGTTTATGAGATAGATCTATGTTAATTGTATCAGCTAGATCAAGCATGTCTAAATTATTAAATCAAATGTGTTTTAAAAGTTGTTCTTATTAAATTGAAATGGTAAGAACTCTTGGCTGAGAAAAGGACGAATTTGATTAATGCATGATATCAATGCTGGTTTATTAAGTATTTATACATAAATCACGGGGTATGAAAGGCTGATCCCCTTAATTACCAAAACTTATTAAAAGGTCCAGTTTAAATGCTGATAACCTTGGCAAATGTTCATCGTTATTTCAAACCACTCAGTACCTGTTATTCAATTATTCGAATATTCAAGTATTGAAACTTAATTCATGTTCTTTCATAATCGATTCTATTGTTGAACATTGAAAGCTAAATTCCTTTCTAATCATGATATACCTTTCTTGTATTTAAACTTGCTAAGCAAATTAGTTGCTTACCCTTGCTATATCATGACATTTATTTCAGTCAAGCTCGAAGGATCGAATACGAAAGACAAAGGCAAGGGCAAGGTCCAAGAATAGTTTAGAATGAATGTTAATTATTATATTATCTGATAGAATTATTTATGTAAACCTTTTGTAATATTAAAGGCGTGTTTAAGTTAAGTTAAAGAAGACCTTGGGATTATGTTATGAAACTTTATTATAATGAACAATGTTTGTTTATTATTCCGCAATAGTTTATGTAACGCCCGAGAATTTCGGATTTTTAATGAATTAAATTTTTGTTTGATTATGTGAATTAAATGAATTTAATTGATTTATTATGTGAGTAAGATATTCGAAGGTCGTTCTATGGCCTAGAATGTGTGAATGTGGTTAGTATTCTAGCTATGTGATAGGATTATTTGTTCTGAATTATCAAGACGAGAATGAAAGTTTTCCGATAATTTTCCCGTAAAAATACTATTCATCCGATTTCGTTCGGAACTTAGGTTTGGAATTCTGAGAATGATAGAATAAGAAGACGAGATGGAATATTTGATAATATTTCAGTTATGGTAAAAACAAAGTTTTCGCCTGCGGACTTAAAACCTAAAGGTTTGTGAAAGAGATTTCCGAAAGGGAAAGGAAAGACGTATAATCATTTCGGTTATTATATGTATGAGATACGAGTATTATACTAGTTGAATACGAGTAGGGTATGAAGAATAGTATGACATATAATACGAATATTGTATGAGTACTAGACGAAGAGAATACGAAAGTTATACGCGTAGAATACGAAAAGTTTTAATGGATTATGAGTTAAGGATTTTGTGTAAACCAATTAGACTTGGACTAATAGCAAGACGAATGAATTAAGTGAGCAAGCCCAAGTCAAAGCCCAATATTAAGGTAAGTCAAGCCCAATACAAGAAACCGAATCGCGGGTCGAACCGATGGGTCACGGGATGGGTAAAATCCATGGGGCAACCTATGAGATGATCCATAAAGGGGTGGGCCTACCACTTGATAGCCAAGTAAAGTGCAACACTTGATCACCAAGTACTTTACTTGGTGATAAAGTGATGAATAGTAAAGAGGGGGGTTTGGACTATTTTGCCCCCATGTTGAAATCCTATAAATATAAGGCTTAGGTTGACCATTTATTGTTTTGTAAACATCGTCCAACTATATCGAGAGAGAGAAAGAGCTAGAAACACCTAATCAATCTACCTTCAAGCAAACCATAAGACGTATTCTAAGAACGCGAAGAACGACAAAGGTAAATTCTCATAAACCGTAGTCTTCATCTTTTTCGATTTCTTTCTCGAAGAGAATCGTAGATTGGTGGAGCATGCTTAGTGAGGAGGAATAAGGATGTCTATTAATGATCAAATCATTGATAAGTCATGACCAAATAGAAATCATAAGATTTACGTAAATAAAAATCGTAGAAAGTCATGAACGTGAACTTAGTTATGAACGAATGATTTGAAAACCATTATAGCTAAGGTATGTGCATATTGATTGGTTAAGATGTGTATGATGAATCAATGGAGTGTTCCATTTGATTTGGCTTATAGAACACGAGTAACGAAGTTATGGCGAATTTTGCAAAAATAAATGTTAACCGTCGAAATAGTAGAAATCTCGGATTAAGGGTCAAAAGTTATCGTGTGACTTGAAAGTGTTGGCTTCCAATGTCAACACATGAGATAAGGTATTTAAGAGTCGTGGACGCAAGAATCGTCGAATTCTGACTTATAACGAAGAAAATGAGTATTGAACGGTCAAAAACGATAAACGAATGCTCAAAATGAACCAAAAGGTGAATTCTATGTTAATGGTTTCAAAAATGTGAAATTCTTATATAAACACATAGAGGGTGTAATTTGTGAGTTGTAGGCTTTCGAATGGGACAATTCGGATGTAAAACGAAGAAGTTATGAAGTCGGGAAGTTTGTAGAAAAAGTTAACTATCAAAACTAACTAAGGCACAGGGGTGGCGCCGCAGTGCCAAACCCAGCAGTAATGGCCGCACCGCAGCACCGATTCTGGGCTCTGGCTACTGTTAGTTGGTGCCGCAGTGCCAATAGTGTACTAGAGTCTGACGCCGCAGCGCCGGTAGTAGAAAAATGTTGACCAAGTAGGTTTTCGTTTCCTTTGAATGTTGGCCAAAGGTAAGATAATAAAGATACTTAATGTACGTAATAAGGATAACTTTAAATCACTTATGAAGTGATAACATTAGAATATTGGTATGGTTTAATAAGAATTAAACGAAGAACGCGTGAACGTAATAAGCGCACCATGAATGATGTCAACGTTGGTAGTTCACCAATGATGATCGAATGTCGGTTAATAACGTAAGAACGTTAATAAGCCGTAACGAAGTATAACAAGACGGATTGACTTTAATAAACAAAATAAATTCAAGTAAGACAAGAAGAGAAAGAAGTTGGTTAAAGCTATAAAGTTAGTTTGTTTGATAACTAATTACAGTGTACTATGTGAATATATCATGTAGATCCTGTAAGGACTGAGAATTGATTGAATTATATATTCAAAGACGCTTGAAGGCAAGTCTTTCCTGACGCTTGTCTAACCTCCATGTTAGCCAAGTTTTCTATGATGCATGTTTTGAAATGCATGAATGTTTTTAAAGAAAGAGTCGATGCCTGTTTTAACTCGGCTAGACTGATATTGAAGAATGAATTGATTTGTTTACAAGTCTTTCATTATGGAATTGTTAACGCTATCCTATGCCAAGTATTTGGTACGGATGAGAAGGTAAGTTTGTCTATGTACAAACAAAAGTATTTTCTTCAATTATTCGATGGACACGCGAGGTTGCCAAATGTTAAACGTAAATACGTTTAACGGAAGAGTGTTGATCAACATAGAGTACAATAGGTTGATCACCTAGAAGTACTCGTAAGTAAAGACGGATGGATGGCCTTAGTGCCGGATGTCCTTTCCAAGTATGAAAACGGAAAGAGTATGTTCATGGTCTATTTACCGGTTCAGAATTCCTAAGCTATTATATATGCTTTGGAATAGTTGTTATGAAATGAGAAGTACTAGCCAAATGTTTTATAGTGCTTCGTAGTTAATTTTTCAGTTATGGAAGTGAAGCATGTAAATAGCCAATGTGATTTTCATATGATTATATGTTAAGACTTTCTAAGCTAGAAATGCTCACTCTTGCTTAAACCATATGTTTGCAGCTAAAGCCAAATGAACTGAGAGTTCTAAGAGAGATAAAGGAAAGGCTATGATGGATAGTTAAACGTCCTGTAATTGAATAGTGTATTTGTATGTAATATACTTATGAAGAACGAAGAATGTATTTAGGTTATAAACCTGGGAAAGGATTTGTTATTATTGTAATACAAAGACAGTGAATACATTCATTTTGTTGTTATCTCAATGGAATGAATGTATGAATTGTAGTATCGTTGAGCACCATCTGTCGGGTTAGAAGATACCCGGATTTAGGGGCATCACAGTTTATAGAATGCTTATGATGATGATAGATCGTGAGCACTGAATATGAGGTTAGAAAACCTGGATTTGGGGGCGTCACAAGTTTGGATAACCTTGACAGTCTGGATGATAGTAAGTCGGTTCATCGTCAGTTCGTTCCTGACAGTAGGCATTTTGAGTGGACTGACACTCAAGATTGTCAGAAAACCTTAAGAGACTTTCAATCGCTCAAGTCTTTCGTCCGATTTTTATTGTGTCGTATTCATAAAAGGCCATTGATAACAATTTTCGTTCATTGCCTGAAAATACTTAAAAACAAAAACAAAGACCAAACAAATAAAAGATAAATATATACGTTCAAATTAAGACTAAATTGATTGAAATCAATATTGGACAATATAAGAATAATAATTCCACGGAAACAGTGCTAAAAACTTGTTGATCGCTTTCACGATCACTAAACACGCGCAAGTATACGCGGTCTAACAAGTAATATAGTGATAAGAAAGTTGTTGATCCCACGAGGAATTAACACTAATATGTACCAAGTATCGACTTTATATCGTTTCAGTCTTATTTAAACAGCAGAATAAAAGATAATTAATTAACTAATTAACTCTAATTATTAAAGCAAGTAAATGGCTAACGACTGGTATCTAAGGCGCTACAAGCTAAGATCATAACTTCCCCCACCCGCACACAAGCATTTCGTCAAACACTTGGTGTGTAATGCTTCAATGAACATCCTAACTCTCTCTTTGGTCTTAGTGGTCACGACGGATTGTCGACCGAGAACTTGTAAGTGTTCGTACTCCTCTTCTGAGGTATATACAAACTTATCCTCTCTAATCTACCCAAAAGGGAATAGAACGGAAAGGAACATTCTAACTAGAAAATTCGACACATTCCTATGTGAATTAACCAAAGACAAGGAATTCAAGTTCAAGTTCTCCAATTAGGTCACACGCAACACACATGTATATTCCTATCCTATACGCAAATTTTGTCGTCCAACTGTGTAGACAAACATAATCACATGTCAGAAACTCACGGTCTAATCTACAGTCCATTTCCCAATTTCTTATAGATTACCCAATTAATCACTAATTCCTTGGCAATTAAACAATAAGCATAAATATCTGAGCCAAACCATATGGTGCCAACCAAAGGGAAAAAGTAAATCAATTCAAATAAACAGTGGGTTCCATTATAATCTTAGAGCCAATATTCAGTTCATAGCTAATAAACTAAACATAAGTAACAACAATAACATCATTTATAAATACAGAATCAAAGGAAATAACTAGAGAATAATAAACATTGTTAAGGCGTCTTCAATCTCCAAGAAATCCCATTAATTCGCCTTTCGATCCGTATTTCTCTTGAGCTCCAAGAAATCCCAATCATAACCCTAATCTACCTAAGCTATATGTACAAAGATTATCAAAATAGAGAGAAAACTATGCTAAACTATCTAAAAGAGAGAGGAGTTCTCCCATATATAAGGAGGCTGCTTTATATATATATATATATATATATATATATATATATATATATATATATATATAATTATTCCAGTAGCTAGGTCGTTAGCCCTTCTTGTCTGCCTGGGAACCAGATATGGTGCTGCAGCGCCAGGCTTTGGCCTTGAACAGACGCTGCAGCACTGGGTCAAAAGTCTAGTCAATAAGTGGGAGCTGCAGCGCCAGTTTGTGAAGGAACTGGAGCGTTGTAGTGTTGTAGGTTGTCTGAGCTAGCATTGAAAGGGCGCTACAGCACTATAATTAAGCCTGGAAGAGGCGTTGCAACGCTAGTACTAGGAAAATGACACGTTTGCCCCTAAATGCTGGAAATGACCCGTAAACCTCTGCAAAAGATATATTAAGCAAAATAATAATAAAATACTATAAAAGCGATATAAAATACGATGAACAAGTAACTTATTAAGCATTAGAGGATCCGATTTGCGGGTATAAATCTCACTCATCAACTTCTATTGTACTATATGTTCGGTTGTTTCCTCTTTGATAATAGTAGACTAATGGTAATTGATCGTAGACTTGAGCTTTGCATTTGCTCTACGATTATTGTCTTGACTTCTGGTCTGCTATTTGCTCCTCTGTTTACTCTTCGATAGTAGACTAATGGTAATCGTAGACTTGATCTTTACATTTGCTTTATGATTATTGTCTTGTCTTCTACTCTGATATATGCTCCTCTGTTTGCTCATATGTCTGCTCTTTGAATAATTGTTTCATAATGTTTGGGCAGACTTGCAGATTCCTCTTTGTTCTTAAAACATTTTAGTAGCCTTACGATACCCAAGACAACTCTATGATTTAGTTGTCTTTTGAACCTTTCCTACGTCTTGACTATTGCCTCTCCACTCTTATTTTACTATGCATTAGGACATGTTCTTTGTGATCAGGCAGAGTACTTCATAACATTTTTGTTGACTTCTCTTTTATTCTCTGAATACCTTGGCATCTCTGCAATGTTGGAGACAGCTCTCCGATCCGTCTATCTCCTAATGCTTTACGTTACCAGTTGCTACTCTACAAAATCCTGGTTACTCTGCGAACTGACTTACTTTATGATCATGTAGAGAACTCTTGCAATTTAACGTCTGTAGATACATTCCAGATATTCCTTCTGATGAGGGCTATACTCAGCTACTCTTAGAGTATATCCTTTTGTGATCAGTTTCTTCTTGTTAGGTCTTCAACTCATATCCATGGCTTGTAGGCGAGTTCTACGATCTTTGCTTTGTGTGCTTTTAGTGAATGAGTTGACTCTGTTGATTGTGATCACACTGCGATCCAGTAGAGTAACTCTATGATCAGTTGATTCTGATGACTATACATTGAGAGCTTTGATAAGATCAACCTAACAGATTTGATCTTTCTATTCTACATCATTGTACATGTGTTTCATAAGGACTTTACAAAATTTATCACTACAAATATACATTAATCATTTGTTCATCATATAATTATAATTAAGATCAACCTAATAAATTTGATCTTTTCAATTCTAAGTCCTTGGACATTTGATTCGTAAGGATTTTACAAAGCTTCTCTTTCACAGTTATGTTTCAGTCAAACAGTTCATATATATGTGTTACATTCATTTGGATCAACTCAGTGAGATCAACCTAACATGTTTGACATTTCTCTAATCTAAGTTCTTGTACATAGATATCTTAGTTAATGACTATAGAAAACTTATGCATACAAATATACTTTAAGTATTTCATCATCAAATCTTATACATTTGGAATCTCATATGGATTCTAAGTAATCTCCCCCTCGATAAAACAACCTTCTAATCTACATGCAGATTCCTAACACAATATTTAAATTTTAATTTAATAATTGAATCAAATTATTTGTTAATGTATTATTTTATACCTATATATACATATTCTAATAATAATATAGTTTAATATTTGATAAGATGATTTTTGTACAAAAATAATTTTCTAAAATTATACTACATACTAATAATAAAATCGTACTTATACTTGAAATATTACTACACTTATATTTTAATAATAGTTGGAAATTGATTTGTGAAAGTAGTATAGTTAGAAATTTATTTCTCAAACTATATTATCCGAGTCGTAATATAATTTTAATTATACTTTAATTATTGTATATATATTTTAATAAAAATAACAGACTAATATTATATAAGATAATTCAGTGTTATAAAAGTTGACCTAGTCGGCCGACTAGGTCGGGGTCGGAGGCTCGCCGAGTCGACCAGACCCTAGTCAGTTGATTTAGTCGCTGGCCGACTTAGCTGGGATCAAGTCGGCGACTAGTCGGTAAAGTCGGGGCAAATCGGAGCATATCAGGGTAAAAAATAAAACATATTAAATCTTTGGGGCCATAGTGTAATTTATGGACTTTGTTTATAATTTTAAACCCTACCTCCTATGCCGACTGCTGCTGCTTCTTCTTACAAAAAAAATCGAACGACGACTGCTTCTTCTTCCTTCGACCGACGACGCCAACTCCTTCTCGCCTGACCGACGACGACGCTACTGCTGCTCGCCGACTCCTTCTTCTCGCCTGAAACAGTTTTGACGACTCCTTCTTCTCGCTTGCTCGCCTTCTTCGCGACTACGCCGACTCCTGCTCGCCTTCTTCGACAACGCCGACTGCTACTCAGGTCTTTTCCGGCTCATCTCTCTCTTAGTTTCTCTATAAGGCTTAACAGTTTACAAATAAGGCTTATAAGGCTTAAGTCTTAACAGTTTACATTTTACAAATAGTCAAATACAAATACTGATATTTTTTGTTTTGGTTTTAGTTAATTAATTCTTTAGTGGGCATTAAAGAAAAGGTTGGATAAATTAAGTTAGTTAATTTTTTAAGTTAATTGTAATATTTCATTTTAATTTTTAAATTTTTTCAACTTCAGTTATAAATTAAATTATTAAAATCTAATTGGGGTTTGGAGAAATGACTGATTTTATATTTTTATGCATAGGTATAATGTAACGCTCCCAAAATAGGTCAAATCCATCCAACCTATTCTGAGTCGCCAAATACATGGTACTGAAAACAACTACAACTTTATTACTATAATTGTCGTGCAAAATACAACAACACATATACTGTGAGTTTTGATACAAATATATACTAACTGTGACTCTCATCCCAACCTTGGATAGCACGTCACAATGACACCTTACATAAAGGTACAGTCAATAACTGTTTTAAAAATTAAAATCTTTGGGAAGTGCTCAAGGAAACCTTCGTAATGGGAGGCCATGCGTCTAGGTTATGATAGATATCATATGTCCACAGAATTATCCTTGGTTGACCCAATAGACCCCAAAGAAAAACGAGAAGATTGCTATCATGTTCTTTTCAATGGTGAGTCTTCTCTTGACATATAATTATCTCTATTGTCTCCAATTGAGAATTATATTTCAACCAAACTCCAAGATTATATAGGTAGTGCTCGAATATATTCTCAGCAAGTGGATGTGCACAACCCTGCCTTATGATAACACGAAGTCGCATGTCATTAGACATCTTGTATTATAGTGGCAAAACACCTTTTCAACGTTGGGTTCGCCTCACCCTATTGGATTCACCAAATATAACTACTAAATGATGTATAAAATACAACCTTCTAAAGTTCTCAATAAAATTATTTTCATACTGTTTAGGGAGAACCTCCACAACTAGAGACCACCGTTCTATTCCCCTGTTACCCCCGCTCGACCCAGCTACACTCTTATTACCTGAAAAGAATTATGAAGCAAAATGGTGAGCACAACTAGCCCAGTAAAGAATATCATGACTAAAGATAATTAAATTATCAATAGCCTTCATTAATAATAAATTAGAGATTTAGAACATATGGTAGATAATAAAACTTTTCAACTATAGTTGCAGCGGAACGAGCAATCCATTAGAAGAGTCAAATAGACCATAAAGTCTATTATCTTCTCTATGTTAAAAGTCCACCAACAATATTTTATCCCTGTAACATCAATCAACAGTTCCGGTCCACAATAATGTGAATAACTCATAATCATAATTGTAGTTCTAAATTCCTCTTCTCATTCAGGACGAAGATAATTTTCATCACCTGTCCTTACCTGAAACATCAAAGATCATGGTTATACCAAATCACAGTTCCTGTTCATAATCATACTAATAAGTTTATCTTTGCACTATGGCCAAAGATATTCATTAACAGTTCATATTTGCACTACAGGCCAAAAATATTCAACAACAGGTCATCTTTATACTACAGGCCAAAGATATTCAACAACATGTCATCTTTGCACTGTGGACCAAAGATATTCAACAACAGGTCATCTTTGCACTACGGGCCAAAGATATTACTATCTCAAAGAAATATATAATCATTTCAGAATTTATATAAACAATAATCATAACCATGTTGATCAATTCACCTTTTCACTTAAGTTAAAGATATTCAATAATAAATTCAATGATCATGATTATACCAGTCAATAATTCATTTTTGCACTACTGGCCAAAGAGAACCTATAGTCATGATCATACCAATAATTTACCCATTTTTACTCTCAAGTCAAAGAAAATTTCCTCACCAGGATTATAAAAATATTATATATAATAATAAAAATAATATAATCAAAACATGAGTTTAATTTCAAGAGTAAGATTCATAAATCAACGATAATTTGGTCAGAAAAAAGAAACTAATTTTATCGTGAATAGTAGCTCATGAATAGTAACTCGTGAATATTAACTCGTGAATAGTAACTCATGAATAACAATCCCGACACGAAAAGATAAAGTTTCACAATAAAATCTATATCAATATTTACAACACCTTAATTCAAATGTTATAAATCACTTAATAATCTCATAATCTAATATTATTAATATTACAATAATATTTTAATCATTTCTTAAACTTATAAACAATTTATTTTAATTGTTTACTTTTTACTAATTAATGCATTTAATCATCCTAAAATGCCAAACTCATAAGATTTCATCACCAATAACCAAAACCCTCATCAAAAATCTACATATACCTTATATAGGATTCTCAAGCCATAAAATCCTATTTTTCAATTTTCTTAATTCACATAACATATTTAATTCATTTACTCATAACTAGTCCATTTTTATGAAAAATACCAAATCAGTTCTAAAAAAAATCTGGAATTTAACAGAATATAGTCCCATATTGAACATATATTTTTCTCGAAATTTTTAAAATTTATTTACTATTTTTCATATGGCCAAAACTGCCGAATATTTAGACATTTATCATAAACTGTACTTTTGTCCAAAAATTTTGAAATTTACAGAGTATACTTCTGTTATATATATGTACTCCCAATAAAAATTTTACCAATTTTAGAGTTAACCACAAGGAGTTATAAGGGTTTACTTTTAAAATAGTCTTTTTTCATGAAATTCATAACTCCTAATCTATACATCCAAAAATCGTCATTTTTGGACACAATCTAGAAAATTCATCAAATTATCATTTCAAATTATTTCAAAATTTTTGAAGGTTCGAAAAAATTACGAAACTGAAAAACATAATAACCCTTACAATCCCTTACTATCCCTTACCTCAAAAGAGCAATACTTCTGATTGGAATAATGCTGAAGGGAACTTGCACCGTATAGCAACACTCAAGATATCTAAATACTCATAAAAATACGCAATGAAAACAGGGTCATACCGGTTGCGGCAGTCATCGAAGCAATGAAAACCAGCAGGGAGGAAAACATTCGGACAAAAGCGGTAACCACTCTGGTGGTAATCGTGGTCGTGATAATAGAAGGAGCGAGAAGGGAGGAGATTTCAAGAAGAGAAGGTACAACAACGATAACGTGAAGACGTCAGCACAAACATCAACTGTTTCTAGGGGAGGAGAACGACCACCGGTCGTATGTTACAAATGTGGGAAAGAGGGACATATCAGCCCAAAGTGCCCACAACAATCCAAGGTATGTTATAACTGTGGAAAGGAGGGTCATATAGCTCGAGAGTGTTCTGTAGCAAAATCAAGTTCAGCGGGGATGGTGACTCCAAAAGTTGTTCCGGATAAGTCGAAATCAGCGGTTCCTGGAAGAGCGTTTGTCGTGACTGACCAAAACGCGAGAAACCCGAACGAGGTGATCACGGGTAAGCTAATCTTGAACTCTTGCGAAGTTTATACCTTACTAGATACCGGTTCTACCCATTCTTTTATCTCTCCTGCTTGTGCTCAACGTTTAAACTTGACTCCGGAGAAATTGGACTTTGACTTATCTATTGAAACTCCATTGGGTGAAACCTTCATTACATCTACAGTTTATAAATCTTGCATGATCCAAGTTGGCACTATCACATTACCTGTTGATCTTATCTCTTTAAAGATACTTGCTTTTGATGTGATTTTAGGAATTGATTGGTTAACCACTCATCATGCTAAAATTGATTGTTTCCGTAAGGTTGTTAGTTTTCATATTCCTAACCAACCTGTCATACGAATTTAAACTACTAAACCACTAAAATCAGTCACTGTCGTATCAAGCCACAAAACTATTCGTTTATTGAAAAATGGATGTCAAGCTTTCTTAGCCCATGTTATGGATTTGAACAAAGACAAGTCAGATTTGAATAATATTTATGTTGTTAGAGAATTTCCCGATGTATTTCCTGAAGAACTTCCTGGTCTACCCCCAGAACGTGAAGTTGAATTCTTTATTGACCTTGAACCCGGTACAAAGCCCATTTCTAAAACCTCATATCGAATGGCTCCTATTGAACTTCAGGAGTTAAAAGTCCAATTACAGGAATTGTTAGACATCTGTTTCATTCGTCCTAGTACGTCTCCTTGGGGTGCTCCTGTTTTATTCGTAAAGAAGAAAAATGGGAGTATGCGACTTTGTATTGACTATCGAGAATTGAACCATGTCACCATCAAGAATAGGTATCCGCTACCTCGTATTGATGACCTGTTCGACCAATTGCAAGGAGCACAATTCTTTTCAAAGATCGATCTTCGTTCTGGATATCATCAGCTGAAGATTAAAACTAAGGATATTCCAAAGACTGCCTTCAGAACTCGGTACGGGCATTATGAATTCTTAGTCATGTCTTTTGGATTGACTAATGCTCCTGCTGCCTTCATGGATATGATGAACTGTGTGTTCAAAGAATATTTAGATCAGTTCGTTGTTGTCTTTATTGATGACATCCTCATCTATTCCAAAAGTCGTGAAGATCATGAGTGCCATTTGAAGCTGATATTGCAAAGGCTTCGTGAAAACAAGCTATATGCCAAACTGAAAAAATGCGAGTTCTGGCTTGAAGAAGTAGCATTCCTTGGGCACGTGGTGTCAAAACATGGAGTATCGGTCGACCCGGCGAAGATTGAAGCCATACAAAGTTGGGAGCAACCGAAGTCGGTAACCGAAGTACGTAGCTTTCTAGGCTTAGCTGGTTATTACCAGAGATTCGTGGAAGGATTTTCTAGAATCACTACTCCGTTAACTCAGCTGACTCGGAAGGATACAAAATTCGGTTGGAGCGAGGATTGTGAGAAGAGTTTTCAAGAACTCAAGAGGAGACTCATTTCGGCACCTGTTCTGACAATACTATCTGGTTCGGATGGATTTGTTATCTACAGCGATGCTTCAGGCAAAGGGTTAGGATGTGTTCTCATGCAACATGGGAAAGTCATAGCCTATGCCTCGCGACAACTCAAAGAATATGAGAGGAATTATCCTACTCATGATTTGGAGTTGGCAGCAGTCATTTTTGCGTTGAAGATTTGGAGACACTACCTGTATGGGGAGAAAGTGGAGATCTATACGGATCATAAAAGCCTCAAATATTTCTTCACCCAAAAGGAACTCAACATGTGGCAACGACGTTGGCTTGATCTATTGAAAGATTATGATCATACCATCCAATATCATCCTGGAAAAGCGAACGTAGTAGCTGACGCATTGAGTAGAAGATCATACGTGGGTACGAGTGCAATGTTGTTAACACAAAGGCCCATTTTGTATGATTTGCAAAGGATGGAGATAGAGATGAAGGCTCCAAGTACCCACATGATGATATCAAATATACGAGTAGAACCGACTTTAATTGATAAAGTTAAAGCCGCTCAAGCTACGGACATAGAGCTGATGCGTATGAAGAAGAAAGTGCAAGAAGGTGCTATTCCAGAAGCAAGAATCGATGAAGAAGGAATACTTCGAGTCAACTCCAGACTTTGTGTTCCTAACGATTTTGACTTGAAGCATAGAATAATGATGGAGGCACACAACACACCGTTTGCAATCCATCCTGGGAGTACCAAAATGTATCACGATCTTCGACATATATTTTGGTGGAGCAATATGAAAAGAGAGATCGCGGAGTTTATCTCGAGGTGTTTAACTTGTCAACGTGTAAAGGCGGAGCATCAAGTGCCAAAAGGTCCATTACAACCACTTGAGATCCCGAAATGGAAGTGGAAACACATTACCATGGATTTCGTTACAGGTCTTCCCAAGGTTTCTCAAGGCATAGATGCGATTTGGGTTATTGTTGATAGATTAACCAAGTCTGCCCATTTCTTGCCTATACGTGAGACTTATTCCCTTGAACGTCTTGCTAGTATGTACGTGAATGAGATTGTGAGATTGCATGGCATGCCAGTATCCATAGTTTCGGATCGTGACCCAAGATTCACTTCACGATTTTGGGTTAGCTTGCAGAAAGCTACGGGCACGGATTTACGATTTAGTTCAGCATACTATCCTCAAAAGGACGGGCAATCAGAGAGGACTATTCAAACCCTTGAAGATCTATTAAGACTCTGTGTTCTAGATTTTAAAGGAAGTTGGGATAAGTACTTGTCATTGGTGGAATTCTCCTACAACAACAGTTATCAGGCAAGTATAGGTATGGCTCCATTTGAAGCCTTATATGGACGAAAGTGTCGTTCTCCAGTATGCTGGGACGAGGTGGGTGAAGCAACATTGTTGGGACCAGAATTGGTACGCATAACTACAGAGAAGATCCAAACAATTCGATAACGTATACAAACGGCACAGGATCGACAAAAGAGTTATGCGGATCTTCATCGAAAGGATGTAGAATTCAATATTGGGGATCATGTATTGTTACGTGTTACACCATGAAAAGGAGTTACAAGATTTGGGAAGAGAGGAAAGCTCAATCCACGATTTGTCGGTCCATTTGAGATTCTTGACCGAATAGGAAATGTGGCCTATAGACTCGCATTACCTCCAAGCATGTCTCATGTTCATAATATTTTTCACATATCTATGCTTCGTAAATATGTTAAAGACCCGAACCACATTATTGAGTTAGAACCAGACGAGATAGCTGAAGATTTAACGTACGAGGAGGTACCTGTTAAGATCTTGGATAGGAAAGAGCATGTCCTACGCACAAAGGTTATACCACAAGTTAAGGTTTTGTAGAGAAACCATGCTATTGAAGAAATGACCTGGGAGTTAGAATCAGAAATGAAAGCGAGGTACCCTCACCTTTTCGAAATATCAGGTACGTACGTCAATTTCGAGGACGAAATTTCATAAGGAGGGGAGGTTGTAAGATCCCAACTTATTAATGAATAAAATCAAATTTTCTCTAAATATTATTGTGAATAATAAGGTGTTAATTTCATATAATACTTTGGTTATGGGTGAAATGTGCAAATTTTGCAAAATAAGCAAGTGGTTATAAAATATTCATTTTGTCAGGAAATATTCGTTTGGTCGTGGAATATTCTTGCTGTCGGGAAATATTCGTACGACGGCGCAGCCTTGTGTGGACCCCATAACGAAAGCGATTGGATGAAAAAAACGACATGTATAAGTTATTTATAAATAACGGCGTAGTTGTTACCGTTAATACTATTGGAATACCCGGTGGTTAAAATACAGTAGCACACGGTATTGCACCAATTATTGATTCTTACGTAAGAAGGCACTACTCAATAATTGTTAAAGTAGTTACTGTTTAATATTTTATTTTATTGATTCAATAATTGCTGCATTGATATTTTATATTATTGTTGTTTCAATAATTGTTGCTTCACAGTATTTTCCATTATCAGATCAATAATTCATATTATTTGAATAATATTATTAGATAACATTATTGGCAATGTCTAGAAAGTTCTGTCTAAGGAGAGGTTTGGTCATCTAATTGCGCGCTAGTAAAGAGAAATCCTTATTGGAAAGCCCCCTCTTTCCTGGGAACGGCCTGGTTGTCATAAATGTGATTCTGTAATATTATTTGTGAAATAATTAATTATTGATTCATATGATAAGGAAATATTTATTTTATGTGAATATAAATGTTGGATATATTTCGTGGTTAAAAATGAAGGAGTTAATGTTGAGGTATTTTATCAGTATTTTTGTCGGAATGGAGGTATTAAAAATCAATCAGGGTTTTTGAGATATATTGCGGGGGTTATAATTTTTAATCCGACCGTTGGATCGTTGTGATTTTTGGATATGTTATACCTATATAAGTTGAGTATATGTCCACAAATTTTGAACCGTTAAAAATGAAAGTATGATTTATTATGAATTTTACGAGATGACTGGTTCAGAAAATTATTAAATTTTCGAAATTTATCATTTTGGTGGAAAATTCTAGAATTGGTGGGCGCCACTTTTGGTTGGTGAGAAATGTGCTGAAATTTTAATTCAAATGTGGTGGGTGGGAATAGTAGCAGGTAAAGCCATCAGGTTGCAGGTCAAGTCTGCTTCGGCGTGTTAACATTTTCCTATAAATAGAGGGCTAAGTTAAAATTAAAAATCACACCAGAAACAAGTTTTCTCTCTTTCTCTCTCTAGATTATTGAGTGTATTTTGTGAGTATTTAGATACTTTTAGAGTTTCTATTCATCAGAGCAAGTTTCTTTCAGCCTTATACCGGTATTCCGACCAGAAGTACTGATATTTTGAGGTAAGGGATATTATTTTCTTCTTAAATGATATTATTTTCTTCAATATCATTATGCTGAAATATTGATATGAGTTTTTTTTATCAAATTTGGAACTTTTTGTGTCGGAATCACTATTCACGTATACGGCACTATTCACGTATACGGCACTATTCACGAATACAGCACTATTCACCGAAAAATAAAATTTTTCCTTTTTGTCCAAGATATCTATTATGGTTACTATCTTTGATTGTATCCATGTTTTGATCTTTATTTTTGAATTCTGCTTCACAATTGATTATTATGAAGTATTATTGATCTTGGATAAACTGTTATACGAATCCCTACTATTTGTCCTTCTGTCTCACTGGATTCGTTTTCTTTAAGATATTTTTCATCATCCTCAGTCCTAAATGATGATATTACTGAATATCTTTGGCCTGTATTGCAAAGATGTATGATTACCTGATGAATATCTTTGGCATGTAGTGCAAAGATGAACAGGTGTTGAGATGAACATGACCGACTGGTGATACAAATGAATATCTTTGGACTGTAGTGCAAAGATGAATATTTTGTTAAAGATGATTATTAATTGATGTTACAGGGATAAAATATTGATGATGGACTTTTAAATCTTAGAAGATAGTAGAATTCTTTCTCTACTTGACTCTTCTAATGGTTTGCTGTTTCCGCTGCAGTTGTTGATCTAAAACTTGTTGTCGATTATATTTTATCAGATTTTTCCCTGTTGAAGACTAACGATAATTTGTTGTATATTATCTTAGTCATAATATTCTTTACTGGGCTAGTTGAGCTCACCCTTTTCCTTTTTGTTCCATTTTTCTTCTCAGGAGGTGAGAACATAGCAGGATCTAGTCGGAGTATGGAGTGATGGTTCTAGAAAGATGTTTTAGCAGTCCTCACTATTTCTGTAAAATAGTGTTTGAATAATTGTAATGAGGACTTATTTGAGTGTGGATATTGTCTAGAAGACAATATTTGTATTTAAACTCACAGTATGTGTTGTCGTATTTTGTACGACAATTATATTATTGAAGTTGTAGTTTGCTTTTTGTACCATGTATTTGGTGACTCAGAATGGGTGTTGTATACCTATTTTGGGGGCGTCACATAAAATATCAACGTAGCAATTATTGAATCAATAAAATAAAATATTGAACTGCAATTACTATAACAATTATTGAGTAGTGTCTTCTTACGTAAGAATCAATAATTGGTACAATACCGTGTGCTACTATACAACACCGCGTATTACTGTATTTTAACCATCGGGTATTTCAAAAGTGTTAACGGTAACAACTACGCCATTATTTATAAAAACTCATACTTGTCGTTTTCTTCATCCAATCGCTTTCCGTTATGGGGCCCACACAAGGCTGCGCCGTCGTACGAATATTTCTCGACAGTAAGAATATTCCACGACCAAACGAATATTCCCCAACAGAAATGAGTATTTTATAACCACTTGCGTATTTTGAAAAATTTACATATATCACCTTTAACTTTAAACTTTTATCAAATTAACTATTTACTAAATAGAAAAATTGAATACTTTTATTTCATAAAATTCGAGGTCTTACATATAATATCACTATCAATGGCTCAATCACCATCTTTGTCTTCGGCAGCCTCTAATACTTCTGAGTGTTCAGTATTAAAAAGAGCTTCAGATGATATTGGATGGGAATATGGCTTCCTTGTAAATCCTAACAACAAGGATCATTGGAGATGAAAATTGTAAGTCGCAGATACGATGTCCATGTTTGAAGTGTAAGAATGTAAATTATATGGACAGAGACATGGTAAACTATCATTTACTTGTTTCTGGGTTCATGAGAAATTACGAAGAATGCTGGTGGATACATGGGCAGAGAAGAGATGGAGGCATCACACAAGTACACAATTCTGGCAGTAGTACTCATCGTATGAATGAAATGGTTCATGATATTGTAGGGCCAGATTTTGATTGGGAGCAAGGCAGAGAGCAACCTATGAATTCTAATGCCAAAGAGTTTTTTAAGTTGTTAGACGAGGGTAGCGAGCCATTGTGGCATGGTTGCACCAAACACACTATATTGTCTGCAGTGGCGACATTACTTAACATCAAAGCTGATCATAACATGAGCCATGAGTGTTTTGAGTCGCTCTTGAAGGCCATTAAGAGTATGTTGCCTGACGGTGAGAAATTACCTGGTAACTATTACTTTTGTAAGAAAATGGTGAAGAAGTTGGGTCTTGGATACCAAAAGATCGATGCATGTCCCAACGATTGCATATTGTTTTATAAGGAAAATGAACAGATGACAAGGTGCACGTTTTGCAGTCATGATCGGTTTAGGCCTAATAAAGAGGGTGTGACTACAAAAAAATCAAGTATACCGTTTAAGATTCTAAGGTATTTTTCAATAACACGTCGGCTAAAAAGATTGTACATGTCTTCAAGAACAGCTGAACATATAAGTTGGCATGCGAAATCTCCAGCTAAAGATGGAGAACTAAATCATCCCGCAGATGGGAAGGCTTGGAAAGATTTCAACTTAGCACATCCTGGATTTGCATTGGAACCTAGAAATGTGAGGCTTGGATTGTCCACCGATGGTTTCAATCCGTTTGGCCACTCAGCTGTTCCGTACTCATGTTGGCCTGTGATTGTTACTCCGTACAACTTGCCTCCTTGGATGTGTATGAAACAGCCATACTTGTTTCTTTCACTCGTGGTTCCTGGTCCTAAGAGTCCTGGAAAGAACTTAGATGTTTACTTGAGACCTCTTATAGACGAGTTGAAGGTATTGTGGGAGATGGAGTACAGACTTGGAATGTTGCAACGAAAACAAATTTCAACCTTAGGGCAGCGGTTATGTGAACTATAAGTGACTTCCCAGCTTATGGTATATTAGCTGGATGGAGTACACACGGGAAGTTGGCTTGTCCGTATTGTATGGAGCATACAAAGTCATTTAATCTATCAAAAGGTCGAAAGCCTTGTTGGTTTGACTGTCATCGTCGGTTCTTACCGGTAGATCACCCGTTTCGAAGAAATAGAGAACACTTCAGGAAAGGGAAAGTAGATAATGATATGCCTACACCGCGATTGTCGGGAACGGAGATGCGAGATCGTGTGATGAGATTGTTGGTTATCCCATTTGGTAAGGTTGATGCCACAAACATAATCAATGGGTTTGGTGAATCTCATAACTGGGTTCGGAGAAGCATCTTTTGGGAACTGCCTTATTGGTCTACAAATTTGATTCGTCATAATCTAGATGTGATGCATATTGAGAAGAATGTGTTTGATAATGCATTTAACACTGTGATGAATGTTACAGGGAAGACAAAAGATAACGATAAGGCACGTTTGGACATGAAAGATATTTGTAAGCGTCCTGGATTAGAACTTTATGAATCTCCTAATGGTAAGATTGTCAAACCGCATGCAAGGTACACATTGTCCAAAAAGCAAGTTGAAGATGTGTGCACATGGGTTAAGTCTCTGAAACTACCAGATGGATATGCGTCAAACATTGCAAGGTGTGTTACGGGTGGGAAATTGTAAGGGATGAAGAGTCATGACTGTCATGTGTTCATGGAGAGATTCATGCCTATAGCATTTCGGGAACTGCTTGATAAACCAATATGGGATGCTTTGACGGATCTTAGTCGTTTCTTCAAAGACTTGTGTTCAAAATCATTGAATGAGAAGGATATGTTTGTACTTGAGAAGAACATCATAGAGATCACGTGTAAACTGGAAAAAATATTTCCACCTGGATTTTTTGACTCCATGGAGCATTTGCAAATCCATCTTCCCTATGAAGCTCGTGTTGGGGGTCCATTCAATATAGATGGATGTACCCTTTCGAGAGGGTGATGGGAAACCTTAAGAGGAAGGTGAAGAATAAAGCTTATGTCGAGGGGTCGATATGCGAGGCATACAGTTTCGATGAGATATCTACGTTTGTCTCAGACTATTTTCCGGACGAAGTCTTGACAAAGGCCAATCGAGTATCGAGACATGATGATGGGGGAAATGTTGAACTAAATGGTCGTCTCTCTGTATTTGGTCTATCGGGTCGCGCTTATGGAAAAGGGAAGCGCATATTCCTCTCTGAGCAAGAATTACATGCTGCACATACTTACATTCTTCTCAATTGCGAGGAGATTGACGAATTTGTGAGGTACACATGTAAACTTGATAATTTATCTTTTAAGTTGAAAATTTATTCCAATATGTTAATGTTTATAACATGGTATAGATTGTACGATGACGAGTTAAAACTGAAGCATCCCAGCATAACTGATAAAGATATTCAAATCAATCGGGATAAAAAATTTGCACTTTGGCTAAAGGACAAAGTAAGTTCAATTTTTAAGCACGTAGTATATATGTATATATATATATATATATATATATATATATATATATATATATATACTCCATGTTAACTATGACTTCATTTAATAAGATGGAGTTTTTGTAGGCTTTAACTGAGGGATCAACGATTCCGGCTAATGTACAAGTCCTAGCTATGGGACCAGACAGGGACCAAGTCAGCCGCAATGGTTACAAAATAAATGGTTGTGAATTTCACACAAAGGCATATGGGCGCGGTAAAAGAACAACGAACTCTGGAGTGTGTGTCCAAGGAGATTGTTACAATGAGCTTGGTCGTGCCTTTTATGGGGAGTTGGAGGAAATCGTAGAGTTGTCGTACAAGGGCACGTACGGGGGTCATATTCACTTGTTCAAGTGCCGTTGGTTTGATTCAGAAAAAGGGATACGTGTTGACAGACATGGAATCATCGATATTGACCTCCATAGGTCTGCGTACTCCAACGAACCGTTTGTTTTACCAACTCAAATAGTACAAGTATACTACACTCCTAGTCCTGTTAAGAAAAGGGATAGACCGCCTACAGATTGGCAAGTTGTAATTCATACTCCCGCGCGTAGTCATGTAGAATTAGTTGATGGGGAGATTTACCAAGAGCAGATGCTTCAATGTCAAACTATAATAAATTTGGAAGACGACAATGAAGTAATCCAGTTAGATGGTGGAGATGAACCACATGAATTAGATCCTGAGTCAATACTTGTGTCAGATGACATTGATACTGAGGAGGAAGAGTTATTGACTGAATCTGACACTGAATCTGAAGCAGATGATGGTTATGAATCTGCAACACGTATACAAGATGATTCTGAATCAGACATTGACACTTGAAACACATGAGGGAATCAATTAAAGCAGATATTGTTGTAATTAAAGCATGTCATCAATTTATGATACATTACCATTGTTATTGTTCTTCTGATGTACTTTTGTAGAAGAGGTTCTACCTTGTTATTCTTATATTATTTTTGTTTAAAAAGTGAATGTATATTTGTTTGGAGTTGGGTGCAGTTCACTTCATATGAGATTTTTTAATGGACTGTCATTTTATATTCATATATATATATATATATATATACATGTTTAAATCACTGTCATGTTTATGTACTAAACTATTTAAATGCAATTTTTATTTATTGTCATTTTATATTCATATATATACATGTTTATATCACTGTCAAATTTATTGTCATATATACATGTAATCAAATATGACTCTGCAAAACATCTTGAAATTTGTAATATACAGATGGCTTCTGAAGCAGCGCAGAAAAAGCGCGGCTTGGGTAGGGGGCCTAATCATGTGCCCAAGGCCCCTACTAATCCGGATGATCGAATTCTTATTCAGATTCGCCCTCCTCCGAATAGCACGTACGTCCCGCATATATCAATTTTATATAAGCATTTAAGATTCCATTTATTGTATATTGGTAATGTTTTGATTAATATTATATTGGTTTGTGTCTTGGGTGCCTAGAAATGTCCATATATGCATGTCGTCGTGCATGTGGCTAGTCCATATTATAGGGGAGACTCTTGCGAATTTTTTTTAAGTATTATATAAGTATAAGTTTGAAAAATATTCATAAGTATTATAACTTAGATGTAAATTGCTTTAATATATGCTAATTGATGTTGTATATTATAGTGATTTTTCAGATAATAAAATCGTCAAGTGCATATCACAGCTGTGTTTACAGAATTGGCCTACAGCTGTGATTATATGGGCGAGCACACCTATCGCCCACAAGGATGCTGTTTGGGCAAAATTTCAGGTATGATTTTTTTAATTATGATAGATAATATTAATATAATATTAATATAATATTCAAAAGATAATTATTTAGTAATGTTATTATTGTTGTTTTATTTACAGAAAAGGTATAGATGGGAGGACGCGCATGCTTTGGTGATTCAGACATTATTCTGGCAGAAGTGCACGGTCCGCACCAAGGACAACTTGAATAAAGAACGACAAAAAGCCATTCACAATGCCGAGATCGACCATCCAGGCCAGGGAGAGGATTATATGCACGAGCATAGCCCCTGGTGGTGCACCCAGTCCATATGGGCTGAGATGTGTGCCCAATGGAGAGCTGAGAGCTGGGTGAAAAGGCGAAAGACTGCCGCCACCAACAGAGCCTCGGGTGTATCCGATGGCACAAAGGCTAAAAGAACATACAAGGGCGGCAGTATTTCACAGTTGCAGCATATCACTGCCAGGGTACGTATTTACAAGTTTTAATATGTTTTCAATCATGAATTGTAGAAAATATATCCCATTTTTACTTAGTAATATTGTGTTATTTTTGTATAGGAGTCTCAGTCTCAAGGTCAGCCTATCCATTAGCTGGATGTGTACGTGGCCACCCGTGATGGTCTGCCTGAGGCTATCCAGATAGCGATAATAAATTTTAACAACTTGATCTTTAATTAATGCTTACAGAATTAATTTATTTTTAACTATTTAATTGTTAACATGATGACAGGACACTTATAAGCGTTTATCGAATGAGCGCTATCCTGAAGGCACTCCACGTCCGTCTATCGATCAAGAGTTATGGGAGAGGGCGTCTGTTGTGAAGAAGAACTACATTAAAGGTCAAGGACAACGACGACGCCCATCCTTCAGTGGCTTAGGCTGCTCTTCTACCCAGTCTACACAGTCATCGAGCCATCCAGCTGTTCATACTCCGGCTGACTGTGTGAGAGCTATATGTCAAGATCGGGATCTTCTGAAGATACTGGGCGGACATCTGGGGGCTCTGAGTGCTGAGGAGTTAGCTGAAGCAGTAGCGGCAGCAGCAGCATCACAACACGGGGATGGCGACGAGGTATAAAATCAATTTGTTGTATATTGTCGTAATATACCAATATTAACACAATTAGTATATATTTCTAACATGTTTTTATTATTTTGTTAATTACAGGGTGATCAAGGAGGCGGTGATGCTTGACGTACCTGCTTTAGATTAGTTTTATAGTTATAGTATAAGTTTGTACTTGTATATTCATTCTTAGGATGTTTGTATGCTACTTAAACAAGTTTTGAAATGTTATTATATTTATTCAAAATCATATTGGTTTAGAATGGTTTATATACTAGCTTGGTGTATGTGTTGGTGGACGATGGATGTTTATATTGTTGTGTATGTTGTTGTTGGGTATGTGTGTTGGGATAAAACAGGTACAAAACATGTACAGATTTTTGGGATTTCTGCAAAACAGCAAGATTCTGTTTTTTTATTTTTCCATATCAGCGACCGCATGCGGTTGCTGGTAGGGTAATAGCGACGGATACTATTTGTGGACAACAGCGACCGGATGCGGTCGCTGATACCGGTCGCTGACACATGGAACACGTCAGCTTTGGCCCTGGACCATGCTGACTAAGCTTAGCGATTGGATTTATTATTCCGGTCGCGTATAGCGGTCGCAGATATATCGGTCGCTAATAGTGGTCGCTGATGTGCATCTCAGCGACCAGATTTTGTGCGACACCTTTTAGCGACAGCATGCGGTCGCTGATGGTTATCTGCGACTGTATGCGGTCGCTGATAAAGCTTTTTCTTGTAGTGTTATGTGTTAATTGTAAGACCGGGACTTATTTTTTTTCTTCTAAGGAAGATTCGGAGGTGTCGCACACGGCTAAATATATATTTGGCTATGTTGACAAGTGCATTGATGAAGTTGGGGCGCAAAATATAATCCAAGTAGTCACGGACAATGCCTCTAATAATATGGCAGCGGCGGCATTGTTGAAGGCCAAGAGACCACATATGTTTTGGACCTCATGTGCAACTCACACAATAAACCTCATGCTTGAAGGGATTGGAAAGCAACAAAAGTTCAAAGACACTATTGAAAGGGCAAAGAAGTTCACTATATTTATTTATGGTCATCATAGAACATTGGCATTGATGAGAAAACATACAAAAAAGAGAGACATAGTGAGGTCGGGTGTTACTAGATTTGCAACCGCCTTCTTGACAATGCAAAGTATGATGGAGAAGAAACAAGAGTTAAAGATGATGTGTACTACCAATGAATGGGGAGCTCTTCCATGGGCGAAGACCGCAAAGGGGAAAGCCCCATTTGCTATGGTGATGAGTACGGCGTTTTGGAATAGTGTAACTCTTTGCTTGAAAGTGTTTGCTCCATTAGTGATGGTTCTTCGTCTTGTTGATGGGGATTGGAAGCCCTCAATGGGCTTTGTGTATGGAGAGCTCAAGAAAATGAAAGAAGAAATCAAAGAGGCATACAAACAAAATGAGGGTAACTACCGGCCAATACTACAAGTCATTGACACAAAAAGCTTAGGTCGGCTTGATAGTCCATTGCATTTGACGGCTTACTTTTTGAATCCATTTTACCTCTTTAAGGATCCTACCATGAAAGATGATCCAATTATCATGGATGGTGTTTTTACTTGTGTTGAATCTTTCTTCCCCGATGATTTTGAAGTTCAAAATGAGGTTATCAATAAAGAGTTGTTGAAGTACAAGAACAAAGAGGGTGGATTTGGTAGACCATTGGCCGCAAAGGGATGTGAGGAGAACAATGACACTTATGATCTGGGTAACTTGGTAATTACTTTTCTAGTTTTCTTTTCTTAGTTAGTAACTTAGTTTTTTTTCCTCAATCAAGTAACTTATAGTTAGTACTTAGTACTAAATTACTCATTTAATTGTGCTTCTTTCATGATTAGTTGGATGGTGGTCTAACTATGACAATCATACACCCAACTTGAAAAAAATGGCCATTAGAATTCTCTCTTTGACTTCGAGTTCATCCGGGTGTGAGAGAAATTGGAGCACTTTTGAGGGAGTAAGTACATATTCCCTCTCTTTATTATATGTTGTAATTTTTTAATAAGGGTATTAGAATTATTAACTTGAGAATTTTCTTTAATGTATAGATACATACGAAGAAAAGGAATAGACTTGATGCAACAAGGTTGAACAACCTAGTGTATGTCCAATTCAATGCCAAACTTGTCAACAAGAAAAGAAGGGTAAAGGAGAAGGATGTCTTAATTACTAGTGAAGCAACAAATGCATAAAGATGGATTGTTGAAGGTGGTGACAATGAAGTTGAGCCGGGTTCAAGATTTACATGAGATATGGTTGCGCGAAGCTATGGGAGCGAATGAGGTCCTTCTACCTACAAGAAATGGTAGAAATATGCGAGAACTAGATGAAGACGAGTTTGTGTCAGGAAATGATGACAACGAAGAGGAAGATGAGAATTATGAGTTTGAGTCCGATGGAGAGCAAGTTTTGGAAGGATATGGAGAAGAGGAAGATGAGTGATTTACTATTGATTTTGTGCTACTTTTTTTCATTTGGTTAATATGTTTTCATGTTTTGAACTTAGAGTGTCGAACTATTTGGTTTTACTTATTTTTCATGTTTTTATTTGATGATTTGTGTTACTTATGTTATTCTACTTATTCAAAACTTATGAAGGAGGAAGAAGAATATATATATTTTTAAAAAGTTAAAAATCCGACTAGCCGATTAATCCTCTAGTCGCTAGTCGGTAGCCAACCAACATGGGATCGACTAGCGACTTTTAGAACACTAAGATAATCTTATTTTGATTGTTTCTTTATAAAATTATATTATACTAATTTTCTTTCCTTATAAAACTATGTTACTAATTGTAATTTTTAATTTAAATAGATTAATAATAGAAGCTGATTTAATGTAGGAAAAAATAAAAGGTTCAACAAAAAAAAAAGGTGAACCAAGAAAAAGGTCAAATTAAAAAAAGGAAGACGAATAAAATTCTATTTATTTAATTATAGTATAGATAAATAGATAGACAGATGGAACTGCTGGGCCGAGTTAAAATGCTCTTAAAGAGAAGCCCAAATAATTTCCCGCCCAATTTAGATCACTTTCATCTGAGATTCGATATGTTCTCACAAATCAGTCCAAATTTGCCCTAGGGTGAAGCGGGTTCTATCTTTTGAAAAGTCAACACCCAAACGGCAGGGAATTGATACGGTCTGCAATACTCAGCTGTTTGGTAAAGTGAAAATGGCCGGCGGTGGCGGGCGTCTAATAAGGGTGTTTAACGTGGCGGAGAAGCACTCGGTGGCAAGAGATGTGTCGGGAATATTGGCAAGGAACCATGGAGGGCTGAGAATGAGAGATGGGAGGTCGGTATACAACAAAATCTTCGAGTTCAATTACGAGATTCAGGGGCACCACTGTCAAATGATATTTACCTCCATCCATGGTCACCTCATGGAGCTTGAGTTCGACGACCGTTACCGGAAGTGGCATTCCTGTGATCCTGTGTATCTTTACCAGGCTCCTGTTCGGAAATATGTCCCTGAGGTTTCAATTTTGTCCTTCTCTGTGTATATTTATACTCCCTACGTTCTAGAATTAAAGAGGTATCTCGAACAATAATACTTTGGTGACTAAAGAATGATTACTAAAGATGGATATAAAATGATGTTTGGTGACTAAAGAATGATTACTAGAGATGGATTCAAAATTATGTGGTTAATTTTAAGTTTTAATAGGTTATTATTACTCGGCCCATCCAACTAATTACGCCTTGTCCCATCATTTTGTAAGTTATTTTTTGTAATTTTTTTTGTCCCCATGGCAATACCCCAATTCCAAAGCTACCACTTGTAATAATAACTTTACTTTTTTAAACATATCCCTAACATTTGTTAGAAATGTAATAACGGTGGCATGTTTTTTCTGTCCAGTATATAAGTAAAATATCATGTAATTTTATGCTACTTTATAGTATAGAACAAATGTATCTCTATTTTTAAAATGGAAGAACAGGAAATGTATCTCTATTTTTAGAATGGAGAGAGTATTATAGATTTTGACCTTTTGAAGTAAATTTGAGAAATCCTAAAATCCAAAATTATAAAATGTTCTCCCTTCGTTCCAAAATTAGATGTACATTTTTAAAACGATGATTTTTAAGAATAATTTAATTTTCCAATTGTAACCCTAACATTTGCTAGAAAATGTAGCAGTGGTGGCATAGTACTACTCAATTTATCTAGTTTAAGGTAATGACATGTTAGAAATTTCATGTGACTTATAGTCCAAAAGTAGAAATGTATCTAAATTTTGGTAGTGACTAAAAAAAAATTCTCCTATTTGGAACGGAGGGAGTAGTGATTCCCCCTATAAATAAGCTGACACCCTTGAAAATGTGATCATGTCATTTCTTTTTCTCAACTTATAGGTTTTTATTGACAAAGAGTTGATCAAGACCCATTTAATGATTTATTTATTTATTTATTTTTCTACATTTTCTGTACGAGTGGAAATTGTTTGGTCAATGTAAATGTTTTCCTTGGTAATAAATTTTGAGATTGTAAACTTTCATATTAAGTCACTTCCTTCGTATTATTCTTTCCCTGTTCATTCTTTTCATCCATATGTTCTAATTTCAGTATTGGCTGGATCTCTCTCTGTTGTGATACGTGGTAATTTAGGATAAATTAAATATCAAAAGGACATTGGAGGAAGAAGCTAGAAAGTGCCAGTGGCTTATTTTGTGGCTTGATTGCGATAGAGAAGGAGAAAACATTGCATTTGAGGTGGTACAAGTTTGCACAGAGGCAAATCGTAATCTTAACGTGTGGAGAGCTCATTTCTCTTCAATTATTGATAGGTTCCAGCTGCTACAACTCTGCACCTAATTTACTTGTGATAATCTTATTGTTTCCTTACATTCAACTTTTGGATGGTTAGGGAAATTCATGAATCCGTACAGCGTCTTGGTCGTCCTAATCAACTGTTTGCTGATGCAGTAGATGTTAGACAAGTGAGTACCATAAAGAACTTAGTTGGAAATTTATCCATCTTTCCATGACTACAATGAATATGGTTTTTAGTCATTTCTTCGGTCTGAACTGGTCTGAAAAAGCATATACTGCTTTTATGTAGCATGCTCATTTTATTTAGAAAAAAGGGGACAAAAAATATGCTGATCCCCTCGTATATAAGTTATTTACTCAAGGATTAATTGTTTGTGCCATTTGTTTTTTGTTTCTTTCCTTTTACCATGTGTGCTTGTGGTATTTAATTGCTAAAACAAAGGGTTTGTTTGGAGTCTTCTGCAGGAAATAGATCTTAGGATTGGAGCTTCCTTCACTAGGTTTCAGACTATGCTGTTGAGAGATGCCTTTGTACTAGATTTTGTTACGGATGCCAGAAATGTTGTTCTAAGTTATGGTCCTTGCCAGGTATCAATATATTCTAAGACATCAAGTTTTGATTATGTTGATCAACATGTCTAGCGGCTCTCATGTCTGATTTTCATTTTTGAAAGTATCAAATAGAGTGATTGATGTGTTAAAATTATGTACTACAAGTACATATCGTCTATTGTAGATTTGGCAAGTGCAGATCGAACCATAGAGACTAGATTAATTCTTTAATATATCCTTAATTAATATTTTAGGCAAATTAGAAACAAAAATAGAGAAGATTTATTAACTAAATTATGCAAACTATTAATTAATAACAAAAACTATTAATGAGAAAAAATACCTAGGAATCCGAATCCACCAAATATTAACATAATAAATAATTTCTTATTTTCTAAATTATTTTCCCTTCCCTTTAAAAATAATGATTCATTTAATTAATATGGGCAAGCATAAGTTATGAAAAATTCACAGATTAACTATAACTTATCAAAACCTCGCAATCAATATAAGAATCATATGCAATTTATGCGGAGGAAAATATGAAGGCGAAAATAATTAGGCATTAATTTTGGAATGGAAAGAAAATATTATTATGAAATACTTAGTTTCATCATAATTAGCTAGCCATGAAATTAAAAATAAAAACAAATAATATTAGTACTACTATTTGCATGAAATAAGAACAATAATTAAAAGAGAATTTCTATTATATCAATAAAAGAAAGATACAAATACTCCCTGACAGTAGTTCTACACATGATTGGAATAAGAGAAAAGACAAATTCTAAATATCTTACTCCCTCTACACCAGCGAAAAACTAAGGAAAAGAAAATAACAAGTGATGTCTTTTTCTTTAAAACAAGAGGCCTATTTATAGGGAGAATACATTTGTATCCTAATTTAGGTTCATTGAACTCGGACAGTTTTGTTCCCTTTTTTCTCTTATTTTCTTTTTGACTTCCATCTTTATATGGTAATCTTCCAAGAGTCCTCTTTCATATTAAAAAGTTAGATATAAATCATTTATTTGGTCCCCAAGAAAAATAAATGTTATTTCCTACAAAACAAAATAAAATGTATTAGTTAAATAAAATAAGCATATAAAATAATAAATATGAGAATATAAAAATGTATTAATTACATGTCAATCAAATACCCCCATACCTAGCTTTTGCTCGTCCTCGAGTAAAATAGAAAAAATAAAATAAAATAAAAATAAAACAAAAATTATACTACCCCATTTTCGTAGGAAACGCGATTGCACTTAGCATGTGCAATAAGCCTTTAAACCCCAAGGTTAACCCAAGTGGACGAGTTGTGTCTCGTGAGGGTTTGCAGTGAATATACCCACAAAATTTAAAAATATTTTTGAATTCAACAAATTATGAAATTGAAAGAAAATTTCTAAATAGCCATGGGCATTATACATAAGCAAGATTAAACTCAAAATCACACTTTCACTTTATCAAAAATACTCGATCTTTATTTTAGACACCATCCTTCAAAAAATTAATTCCATGTAATGCATGCATGTGCATATGATGTAACTCTTAGTAGGGATTTTTACCATGAAAATCAAGCAAGCTCATTTTTCTTTTTCTTATTTTTCTTCTTTTTATTTTCATTTTTTTTTCAATTTTGATTCTTGACTTGTGCAACGTCTTGTTTTCTTAGGCTTTTCAGAGTTACTCATGAAGCGAGCGTTGGACCATTGACTCCCAAACCACTTGGCTTTAGGGCACTAGGTGTAGAGATACCCCTAAGAGTTTACTAACTCAAGTAACAAAAGCCACAAAATTAGACTAGTCAAGCTGCTTTTATCCATCACATTTTTCAGCTTGAATATCGATGCTTCCTGAGGCATGGATACCCAGTTATTTCGTTCAATGGACATTGAAGTAGTTATTTTTTTTTTCAACTTTTTTCTTTTTCAATTTTTTTTCTTGAAATTACTCGAATCATGGTTTATACTCCACAACTAAGAATTAGTGCAAACGTGAAGTGCAAAAATGCTCGTGAAATCAATTTTAATCCAGATGGTGTTTTGAACTATAATTTCGTATCTTATAAAAAATTTAAGAGTTTTAAATCTTTCAATCTTACTCGTGAGTTTTGATCCATAAACACTTATTAGAATTAATTCAATCCATAAAGTCAAACAAAATTTTTATTTTTTTTGTGTTTTTTACTATTTTTTCCTAAAATGAAAAAAAAAATCTAATACAATAATACAAACAAATTCCCCCCATACCTAAATCATGCATTGTCCTCAATGTATGCAAATGAAGAAAAGAGAACAAAGATGTGAAAAAATTGTACCTTGTATGCGGAGTATTTGTTCTGCAAGAAAATGTGGTGAGAAAGAAAAAAAATGTACATATCTACAAATTTTATGCATCCTAAAAACTATGCGACTGTAAATTATCAGTGATACAAACAGACAACCTAGAGTGGATTTCGTATGATTTTTAGGAGGTTTGGGTAATCGAAAATAGTTAGAATTTGAAACATAAGAACAATTGTGAGCATACCCTACTTATTCTTTTAAAATTGAGTCAGGGAATGAAAACGAAAAATGATAGTTCCTTTTGAAAAATTCTAACTTCATAAAATCTATACAAACTTGCCATTCATATTCGTTACCAAGGGGCACAAACATTTTCATCATTTTGAATAACTGTTATACTAAGATGTTTAGGCACCACTGGATTAACACATGCATTATCTGAAATGGGAGATATGATCTCATTATCTAAACATGGAAGATTATCATTGTCCACAACCTTTGGTTCATTTGTTAAATCACATTTAGTGTTTTTGGAAGGCGCTTCGGATGGACCCAAGGTAGACTTAAAATGATCATAAGAGGTTTTAAGGTCAATTTGATTCTCTTGAAAATGCTCAAAATGTGTCAAACTTGATTCAACTATAGGTTCCAATCTAGAGTAAGATTTTTGGGCTGTGGAGTCCAACATCTCATTGGCCTCATTCAAGTATTCAGTTTCATCCCAATTATGACCAAAATGGTTTAGAGAAAAGTTAATAATTTCATCTTCCCCCGTAAGTTCATTTCTCGACATTTTGTGAATCATGTTCACTTCAATGGACTGGTCAAACAAATCACTATGTTGCTCTCCCACATTAAACACATTTAAGTCAATTGTCATGTTTCCAAATGTCAATTTCATTAGTCTATTTCTACAATTAATTAACGCATTAGTGGTCGCTAGAAATGGTCTACCTAAAATGACAGGAATTTGACCATTGGGATTGACAACAGGCTGGGTTTCAAGAACAACAAAGTCAACAGGGAATACAAAATTGTCAATCTTAATGAGTACATCCTCAACTATTCCCTTTGGCACTTTAATAGAACGATCAGCTAGTTGGAGTGTGGCACTTGTCTTTTTCAGCTCCCCTAAGCCCAATGTTTGGTACACAGAAAATGGTAAAAGGTTCACACTAGATCCTAAATCAAGTAAAACTTTTTTAATTAAGGTGTCACCTATGATGCATGAAATAGTAGGACAATCGGGGTCCTTATATTTCACAGGAACTTGGCATGACAAGATAGAACTAACATAGGCTGTTAGAAAAGCTTTCTTAGGAATATGAGTGGTTCTTTTGTGTGTGCACAAATCTTTTAGACATTTAACATATGAGGGAACTTGTTGAATGACATTTAAAAGGGGAATATTAATTTTCACTTGTTTGAACACTTGTAGAATCTTGTCCAACTGGGATGACTGCTTGTTTAAAATAAATCTTTGAGGAATGAGGCTTTTGGTTTGAAGACTTTTTCAATTGACTCATAAGGTGTGGTTTGATCATGTTTTGAAACATGCTTAGTGGATGGGCCTACTGACTCAGAGTTTGTGGGATTTTTAGGCTGGGTTGACTTTAAAGATGGATCATTAGATTCAACATTTAATTTTTTCTCTTCATTATCAATGCCAACATGATTGTTAAAATAATTTCCAGACCTTAAGGAGATTACAGAATTCACATGATTGACTTGGTTGTTTTCAAGTGAATTAACATGATTAGGTTTTTGAGTAGGGACTGAAAATTTTGGATTGATCTCGGGTTGACTAGGAAGCTTACCATTCTCTCTTTCACTAACTGTAGTGGCCAATTGACTCATTTGGATCTCTAGGTGAGATAAGGCTTGGTTAGTGCTTTGCTGAGATTTTATTAAAGTTTCCACACTTTTCTCTAAGGTGCTAAGTCTCCTCTCACTTTCATTAGAAAAACTTGGTGGATATTGAGGTGCTGAATTTGAATTTTGGTGCGGACCAGGATTTGGCTTTTGGTAAGGTTGAAAAGATTGTTTTAGAGACTGATTGACCTGATTTGAAGAGTTATTCGGGTATGGTCCTTGGTTCCATGCAAAATTAAGATGATTTCTCCAACTTGGATTATAAGTGGGTGCAAATGGGTCATTCCTAGGTTTAATCCTTCGTTGGCAATTTGACACAATCTCCATTTCTCAATTCCATGGTGTGAGCATGGGGATAACAAATTTTTAAATCTATCAAAATATTTCCAAAATGACTCTTTTTTAAGTTGGCAAAATTGATGAATTGCAGTCTTAATTTTAGCAGTTTTATGATTTGGAGAATATTTTTTTAGAAATGTAACAACAAATTCCTCCCAGGTTGATATGGAATTATTTGGTAGGCTATATAACCACTTTTTAGCATTATCTTTTAAAGCAGATGTTATAAATCTTAGCCTAATTGAGTCATTAGACAATTGTTGAATTTTCATTAAGGCACAAACTTCCTCAAATTCCTGAATAAATAAATATGAATCTTCTATCCCCGTGAACCTAAGTAACATATTTATAAAATATGACTTAAGTTCAAAATTGTTACCAGTTATCGATGGTAGACTAATACATGAAGGTTGGGCAGAGCGGGAAGTATAACATCGATCCCTTAAAGAAACAGTTTGTGCGCCCTCCATTTTTTTTAAAGTGGGATCTTTTAAAGTGAAATCCGAAAAATCAAGTTTTCTCACTAATCGGGATGTTTCGTCCCTAATCCACACTTTTTGCATACACTACTTAGCAAATAAGCAGATAAGCACAAAAAAAAAATACTTCTAAGGTCAACCTAAATAAAATCTAGACAATTCCTAACTGTTCCAAGTTACACCGCAAGGTCCACCAAATTTAAAATTAATCATACCACTAGCCAGGTAAGTGTAAGAAAGGTGGGAGTTTCTCCGTAGATACGGTGACTAATTGAATAACCACACAATCTTTAGGCGTTTACCTTTTGAACCACTTGCCTAGACACCAGTAGTTTGATTAATTTAAAATTCAGCTTCCTCTTAGAGTTTCTTGTCTTAATTGAGCTCGAGTCCTAGAGGCCAATGTCTACTTGATTTTATTAGGTCATGGTTATACAAAATGCAAATTGGATTGTTTGTGGGCCAAGGAAGGGTGATGAAATCCCTACCTTATCTTGTTACAGGTCGTGTCTTTAATGTTAGATTAAATATGAAAATGCACGAATAAAAAAAACTATAAACAAATAAAATGTCCTAAAACTATGTGAATTACAAAAAAAAGAGAAATTTTGACATACCTCAATTCTCCAGCAATCACCACAGTTTATATTTGACAAAAAATAAAAAAATAAAAAAAACCTAACAGGATGTGCTCTACGTTAGTGAATGCGGCAAATAAAAAATAGGCAAGTGATATTTCCACACGGTTTTCTTATATTTCCACACGGTAGGACCCACATCTAAACCATGGTTGAGTTACTGCTGAAACTTAACAACAATACCAAATTCATTTTCCCAAATTACCCTCACCAAATACATAGCATAGCATAAATTGATTACTCTAATATCATTGTTTCACAGACAACATTACTTGAAAAAAATCCACTCATATTACAGTCATTATAGTAAACGTGTTCACTTCAAAAACATATTAAACTAAACATAACATCTTTTCATAAACTTTAAATTCTTACACTGTTGAATTATCAAATTCACTTTCTTTAAAAGTCCAAATTGGCATCATGTAAACTTGCAATAGGTGCATCATTAGTCCAAAATTGGCACCAAAACTGTAGACATAGATAAACACAATAAGAAAATAAAAGCATTAAAAGTGTGTTTATTTTTAAGACATTCAAATAATATATAAACAAATTTCATTAGAAGCACTTTTCTTCTTTTTGAATGAGTTACAGTAAAGATATGTCAGATAGTCCATCACCTTGATTAACACTGAAAGATCAAAGCTACACAATATTATAGTAATACTACCGTATGTAAACTAATATTAGTATTACTTAATCAATCAAATTAATGAAGTTAGTAAAATTAAAACCTGAATTGAGTATGAAGTGAAGTGTTTGGGTTATCTTTGAATGGACAATATCTTTTGTTGTGGCTCTGATCTTCGCATATACTACACTTCCTTACCTTTTCTACAAACTCAAAAGCAGAAGGATCACGTCTTGTAGATGTAGTCTTCTTATTCTTTGACCCCGTAGGACGACCTTTGTGGGGTTGTATACGAGGCTCATGTAATAACGACTCTTGTCCATCCAAAATTTCATACATTTTCTTTTGAACAACTTCTTGTCTCTCAAGAGGCCACTCCACTTATCTTTCCTTCAACTTTTCAAGTAGTCCACATATCTCACTTTCTTCACTATTTTGAGTAAAATAATTATCCAAAAATGATCTTGTGTCAAGTCTCCATTGTGAATGTATATCATCTAAATGTAACACTTCATCTCTCAAACTTTTCATTTTATGTGCACAAGGCATTCCCATGACTGTCATAAAATGATTTTTACAAGTAAGAGATTCTTCATGAGACATGACTAACTTGTATTGCTTATGGAGCTCATTTAAAGCAAACACTGACACATTAGTAAGAAGCTCTTTAAACAAAGAAATATGAAGGTGATGATGGATTCTCATTTTTTCACTTTCTAATTGTGTCTTGATTTCTTGAAATTGATTCTCAATTGCAAGACATAGTTTGTTTTTTACGTCACTAAGATCCCCAGTTGAAATTTGTAAGTACCTTTTAAGAAGTGCATGCGCTCCTTCTGCCCTTGAGGTAACAGGAGTTCCAAAATGAGTGTTTTTCTGTCCATGCACAAATAAAGTGCTCTTTTAGATGCAACCAAGTATTTTTGATGTAATTGAGAACATTTGTCTTTTCTTTGTATTGATTTTCAAAGTGCTCCAATACTCTATTGTATTCATCTTCACTTTGAGAATTTATTACCACTCTCCAACTTTTCATAAATCCTTCCCAATCTTCACCTTCTTGAAACTGAGATTTACAATTTGTCAAGATGTTCTTCTCAATGTGCCATATGCATAGGATGTTGAATGTTGTTGGAAAAACCACTGTAATAGCTTTTATCAATGCCAACTGTCTATCTGTCACAATAATCAAAGGTTCACAATTAACACCAAGAATATCCCCAAATCTCTTCAAAGCCCAAATATAGTCTTCCACTTTCTCTTTTTGTAAGAAAGTGAAGCATGAGTAGAATGATGTATTGAAACTTGATACTCCAACAATGTCAAGTAACGACATTTTATACTTGTTAGTCTTCTAAGTACAATCCATTACAAAGACATGGGAGTACCTTTTAGTCAATGCTATTGATATAGGGTGAGCAAAAAATAAACGTGTCACATGTCCGGTAGAATCGGATTCCACATCATAAGTAAAACCATTTGCACCAAGTTCTTCAACCAAAGCTTGAATCATTGTACGACCACCTAAATTATCCGTACGCACTTTGGCTTTTGCATTGTACACTGTTCTAGAAACGGCCTTGAGATTCGGATTACATTGTTGTAGTGAAGAAAGAATTTGACGTGGAGCAATTCCACACTTGGTCATTTCTTTAACACGTTCAAACTCTTCTTTTGAAAAGCGACGACAAGAAGGATGACCCGACATATCTATTGTAGGATCATGGTTATGACATGCATTTATAATTTCAAGCACCCAAGGGTGCCCAACCCTTTTCCTTCCGCAAACTTTAAAAAGGCAATCTGTTAGACGGGATGATGTCTTTCTTTTATGACTTTCCATCGGAATTTTTAGTTTATCCCGATAAGTACCTCCTTTATCACAACCAATAATCACAAAACGATCTTTAACAGAATTTTTTATCGATGTTGCATAACCTTGCATTAAAGCATATGTTTGAACCAAACCAATTAAATCTTCACGAGTTTGAAATTCTATCTCTGGAAGTTGTAACGCTCCATCTAGATTATCAATATTATCTTTACACTTCATATTTGCACTTGGTAAGCAATCATCATTGGCTGAACCGTTTTCGGAATTTTCTAACGCTACATAATTCTCCATGTTTATAATGCAATAAAATCAACACCTTCAGATATCCAAAAGTTGATGTATAGCCAATCCTGTAAAAAAGGAAAGCAGAGAATGTCATAACAGGATATCCATTTATCTTGGGTACTGTTAACTCTTTAAATGGACAATATTACACTTCAACAATTATGTATCTGTGAAGACATTGCCCAATTAAGCATTTGCCATATTAAAACATGATGTGGCTACAGGCAAGTATTTGTCATATTAAGCCAAAGAAGCATTTAACAACCTTATGCAGAAAAGAGAGGTAGATGATTACATAAAGAAATTTAAGAAATTAAAAACCTATATGTTGACACAAAATAGAAATTATACAGAAGATTACTTTATTGAAAGCTTCATAAGTGGACTGATAGATGAAATTGCCAATGCCTTATATTGATGAAACCTACTACGGAGGCTATAAATCAAGCAAGGAGGCAAGAGTTGTATTTGAAGTCCTTAGAAAAAAGGAGTCAGTCAACCACTAAACCAGTTTCAAGAAATCACATTAAAACCAACTCTGTGGTCAGCAAGGAGTCCTACAAGAAGCCATACAAAATTGCTGCCAATCTATCTCAAACAGGAAAATTCAACCCAGACAAAATTCTTCAACAAATGCGTTCAACTCATACAAAATTCACGTGAACCTAGAGCAATGAATTATAAGACCTTATGCTAAAGGTCCAAATATCACCATCCTAGAATGGAAAATTTCAAGTGCATACAACTTCTATACTTAAATCTTAATGATGCCCAATACACATTAGAAACGGATAATACTAGAGTACCCAAAATACAAAAAAAAAACCCCAACCTTAGATCTACCAAAATTAACTAGAATAAAGACAGGTAAGTCAAAAGCAAACAAATTCAAGCATACCAAAACCCCAAGAAAATGGTGAGTGAGATACCTTGAGTGAGAATGGTGAGTTGCAGAGACAAGAAGAGAAGCCCTTGTTGTCGCCAAAATTTGCAGAAATCGAAATTGGGGCTTCTTTTTTTTCTAAACTAGGGCAATAATGAGGGAGGGAGGAGAGAGGGGAAAGTGCGTAGTGAGGCGGAGGAGATTGAGAGAGGAGGAAGATGGACTGTGGAGGCAGCAATAGGAGATTGACAGAGGAGGAGGTGAGGGTTAGTGGATAATTGAGGGTAATTTGGGAAAATGAATTTGGTATTGTTGTTAAGTTTCAGCAATTACTCAACCATGGTTTAGATGTAGGTCCTACCGTGTAGAAATATAAGAAAACCGTGTGGAAATATCACTTGCCTAAAAAATATTAATAATAATAAAAAAAACTAAACTATTGTTTTTTATTTTTAAAAAAAATATGGAGATACGAAGTACCGAAGAAAGTGCAGCAACAAAATCTTTATCTTTTCGCTCATTCAATCCGCTTCAATAATCCTGAAAGAAAAAAATAAAAAAAAAATTAGAATTAAAATTAATTCGAATAAATAAAAATTAAGGAATAAATAAAAATTAATTCTAGTCCCCGACAACGACGCCAAAAACTTGATGTGTTAAAATTATGTACTGCAAGTGCACAACGTCTATTGTAGATTTGGCAAGTGCAGGTCGAACCACAGAGACTAGATCAATTCTTTAATATATCCTTAATTAATATTTTAGGCAAATTAGAAACAAAAATGGTGGAGAAGATTTATTAACTAAACTATGCAAACTATTAATTAATAACGAAAACTATTAATGAGAAAAGATACCTAGGAATCAGAATCCACCAAATATAAACATAATAAATAATTTCTTATTTCCTATATTAATTCCCAAATTATTTTTCCTTCCCTTTAAAAATAATGATTCATATAATTAATATGGGCAAGCATAAGTTATGAAAAATTCATAGATTAACTATAACTTATCAAAACCTCGCAATCAATATAAGAATCATATGCAATTTATGCGGAGGAAAATATGAAGGCGAAAATAATTAAGCATTAATTTTGGAACGGAAAGAAAATATTATTATGAAATACTTAGTTTCATCATAATCCTAGGCATTAGAAATTTAGCTAGCCATGGAATTAAAAACAAAAACAAATAATATTAGTACTACTATTTGCATGAAATAAGAACAATAATTAAAAGAGAATTTCTATTATATTAATAAAAGAAAGATACAAATACTCCCTGATAGTAGTTCCACACATGATTGGAATAAGAGAAAAGACAAACTCTAAATATCTTACTCCCTCTACACCAGCGAAAAACTAAGGAAAAGAAAATAACAAGTGTTTTTTCTCTAAAACAAGAGGCCTATTTATAGGGAGAATACATTTGTGCCCTAATTTAGGTTCATTGAACTCGGACAGTTTTGTTCCCTTTTTTTTCTTCTTTTCTTCTTGACTTCCATCTCTATATGGTAATCCTCCAAGAGTTATTTTACATATTAAAAAGTTAGATATAAATCCTTTATTTGCTCCCCAAGAAAAATAAATGTTATTTCCTACAAAACAAAATAAAATGAATTAGTTAAATAAAATAAGCATATAAAATAATAAATATGGGAATATAAAAATGTATTAATTACATGTCTATCAGTGATCCAACAATTATTCATTGGTCATACTACTTAATTAATGCCATTGGCAGTTTCCTACGCTGGGCTTTGTTGTGGAACGGTATTGGGAGATACAAGCACACGAACCTGAAGAGTTCTGGACAATCAACTGTACTCACAGGGTGGATGAGCGCACTGCTACCTTCAATTGGATGTAAGTGCTATGGAATTTGACACCATTTAATAATTTTCTTTAAGATATGGCAATTGGTGATACACAGTACCTTTGTTGATTTGCAGGCGTGGGCATTTGTTTGATTACACTTGTGCAGTAATAATATACGAAATGTGTATTGTGGAACCCACTGCAACTGTGCGTCCCACAGAAGCCTCAACTTTCAAACTAAAACTGCTTTCTAGAAACAGTTGCAATTAAATTAAAACTTGATCTATCATTTTAACATTTTGTTAAATATTTAGGTCACAAAAGTGAGACAGCATGAGACGCTGAAAAGGCCTCCTAATCCTTTGAACACTATTGAGCTTGAGAAACGTGCTTCACGTTACTTCCGGATGAGTGCCAAACAAACCATGAAGGTTCGCTTATATATTTTCTTTTAGTGTTTGAAGTCTTTATTTTGGATATGTTTGAGTATTTTTAAGGCTTTATTAATTTATTAAGTGATGGCATGCGTGATTCTGATTAATTCTATGGCTTTCCTGAACAAGTTATGTTCATTCTAATTATACCTTGAGCCCTTTCGTTTGTATTAGTTCTTGATTTTTTGTGAAATATAAACCATTCCCAGAAGTACACTAGAAGTCGGTCTCGAGTTTGTAGTTTGTGTTTTGAACATGGAGTTGTGCTTGAGCTGCTTTTGCAGCTTTATTTGTGATAGCTAAGTTAACTTCTCCAGCTGCCTCTCTTGGTGTTAGTTCTCTAAGGTGGTGTTGTTGTTCAGTGATTGGAATTTGAGTCTTTTCTTGAGAAAACTTATTCACATTTAGATCCGGCAGGACTGCAAAATGTTGGGAAGGGGTATTTGGAAGGAATGTCCATCATGCATATTTGTAATGCCATTCCTTTCATGTTTTAGAGGATGGTCATTCTTGCATAAAAATGTTAAAACATTTTGAGAATTTTTTTTTCTGCTCAAGTGGAATAAATTTCATGAATCAAAACTTTTTAACAGGCTCAACTTTTTTAAACATGATATGAAGTTTCATATTTACCCTTAACTTTTGCGTCTGCTAGAATCAACCTCTTTCTCAATTTTTAAATCCAAGATTAAAGTGTTGCTTTTATCGGATTTTGTTGAAGTTGACATTGTTTTGGTACAGCCAAAAAGAAGAAAGGTTGACACCTGAAATCGGCTGGAGTATTTATTTATCATCTTCACTATTCCCATTGCTTTATTACTTTGCTTTAGGTTGGTATCTTATATGAACTGATGTCTTGTTTTTTCGTATTTTTATTTTTCTATCTTATCTTTTACCAACAGGTGGCGGAAGAGCTTTACCTAACCGGTTTCATCAGTTATCCTCGTACAGAGACTGATTCCTTTTCACCAGGGACTGATTTGCATGTGAGTAACTATATTTTTTATGACAGCTACAGTTATGCTATTGGTCATGATTGAAGTTATTGGCAGACATCACACGTAAATGATCTAATTTTAGCATTTCTTGAGAGTTCATGTGATATGATCATTTAAAGTAAATGAATATCTATAGAAATTGTACTCAACTAGTTTTGGTGATTCTACTAGTAAAAGAAAGAGTAGAAAAGGGAGAATCATGTGTGTAGGTAGTCATGTGACTGAGAATGATGATGAAATGAAAGAAAATTGAAAAGAATATTCAGGGGAGGTGAAAGAAAATTGAAAAGAATATTCAGGGGAGGTGATAGATATTTAGAGAACTCTTGAACCCTGAATTTTTGTTTTTCTTTTAGATAGAAAAAGAAGATTTACTAAAAGTAGAGAGAAGATACAAGGGGAGCAAGAAGGAATAAGACACAAAAAGGAAGTCTAGATCGTCAAACCTTATTTTGGTAGAGAACGTGCCATTGAGCCAACCCCTTGGGGTTTACATAAACCCTAATTCTAAGGTAATCTAATCTATTAAGGAAGCTCCTAATATTATCTACTAAGCTAATAATTATCTACTCTCTAATAATTACTTACTATCCTAATCATTAACTATTACAAATAAAAAAAATACTATAATCAATATCCAACTGAAATAACATAATTACAATTGATAATTCTTATATAATACAAAATAAGCAATCTCTTGCAATTTTCATTATTCTTTCTAACTTGTTCTGCATCATGGTGGTATACACCTAATATGATTGACTATGTTCTAAAAGGCGCTAGGTGAGAGCAGGGGGACCCCTTATTTTAAGTCAATTTTAATATTTTATCTTACATTTATCTAAACAAAACAATAATATAAAGCAAAACAATTTATAATAAAGATAATAAAGGCCTTTGCTTAAAGTTCAAACACACATCCATATTGTCAATGTCAAAATTCAAACACAAACATGCAATTGTTCAAAGTTCAAACACATCTTTAACGTATTAGTTTTATTGCTATTAAATAATAAAATTTAAAATTTCAAGAATTCAATTCAATATTAAAATTTATGATACTAAACATAAATTTAAGAATTATATTGAATTAAATTAAATATTACAAATGTATCATCATTTATATAATTTGAAGTTGGTACAAGTTCAAAAAATTACAACTATAATAAAATTATCTATTTTGACTTGATATTGTTCACTTCTTGTTGTGATTTGATATGCTACAACCTGCATTATGAATATGGTAAATAATAAAAAAAATAAATATATCAATATTTGGTTTGAGTAGTTATTAAAATAAATAAAAACCTTTCTGCTTAGACCCCGCCTAATTTCATGGAGGGATTTTTTTTCCGCCTTGAGCCTAAGTGCCGCGCAAGGGGGGGCCTAGCGCCTAGGCGGGTTTTTTTTAGAACACTGTGATTGATAAATGACGGCATTAACTGTGAGAATGATGCTGTATTCTGTTTATAGATTGGGTGGATAATGTTTTTTTGGGGGCAACTTGTAGGTTTTAATGTACAAAGAGGTGATGCATGATAAAATGCTTTAGAAATGCAAGTTACTTTAAATAGATTTACATTAATGTTGTAAGCTTCTCCAAATTTTGTATTATGTTCTCTAACAGCTTCTACCACTTAGAGTTGATTTATTTCATAGTACTACTACAATATTCTTGATTTAATCTTTTCAGATCATCTTGTTTTGAATGTATTCCAATAATGAAACATGAAGGTGAAACCATTATTTCATTTAAGCACCGATAATAGAAGAGAGAAAATATTTGTTATATGATATTATCTAACTTCATCATCATTCAAAATTGGACAATTTAGCTAACCATAGAAATGAACATGAGAACAAATAAAATGTCTACTACTTATTGTATGAGATTAAATAATTAAATAAAATTGAAAAGAACTTGCTTCCATAAATTAAAGAAGAACATTGCCAGGATCATTGAGGACCTAACCTAGGGTTTGTCAACTAGAATTAACAGAAATAGAGCTGAATTGAGGGAGAAAAGATTGGGCAGAAGTAGCAGAAAAAGAGAGGGAAGTTTACCTAGAGTCTCAGCTTGAGAGTTCTTGATCAGTTTTCTTGCGAATGATCAAAGTTATAGAAACAGAAAGTACAACTATTTATAGAGTGACTAACTGACTCTAGCTTCTCATGCACCTACTTTCTTTAACCTACACCACTTTATTACTAAGTCTGCCTACACAACTCATAGCACACGTACTAATATTAGAGGTACAACAGAAATATTGTCTATAACTGCCTAGGCCTGGCAAACATTTATAAAATAAAAATAAAATAAAATACGAACTTTGTGTACAATCCTTCGGCTAGTAGATAATGGAAAGCAAGAAGAAGTTTCTTTAATTCTACTCCTACTCTACTCCTACTCCTACTACTCCTCCTAAAGCTGATTCCTAAGTAACACATCAAAATCTCTCTTGCTCCTTTATATATATAGGTTAAGATTCCTTCCTCTTCAAGCTTGTTCCACCCCCTTCCTTTTTCAGATATCAACTTTATTTTGTAGGAATCTTCTATGATATTTCCTTCTATGAATTAGAGCATTAAATATTGTTTGATCATCAAGATTTTGTTTTTTTGTAATTGTTGACGCCTGAAAAATTGTTTCAAAAAAAAAATCTTGTTTTTCTTTAATTTTGTAAAATTGGTGATTTAGGCGAGATTTTTAGAAAACAGTTCTTTTCGACGTGATTTTGAAAGTTTGTTTTTAGATATGGGCCAATGTGATAGAGTCGCCAATTAATATAAGTTCTAATAAATGTATCAACTGATCCAGATTTTTAGGTTTTGAAAATAAATGGCCCAAAATGCTACTCCATTACATTGGTTCGTAACATAGATTCAAAGAGTTCGGGGGGTTTGCTTAAGCGATGAGAAGGTGTTATAAGTTCAAATGGATGTATCAACTCATCCAGATTTTTAGGTTTTTGAAAATAGATGGCCCAAATTGTTATTCCATTGCATTGGTCCGCAATCGAGATTCAAAGAGTTCCCAGACTTTCGTGAAATATAGTTATCGCTTTCCTAATCTTTTTTCAAATTTTGAAGTTGCCTTAGTGTGTGTCTTAAGTGATCCGTGCTTAGGTATGTTATGTCAGTCCATAGTGCATCTGTGCTTGGTATCATGCTCATGCATTGTGAGTGAGTCCATTTTTATCCTAGTGGGGTTCAATTTGGGCTAGAAAGGGAATTTTGATTTATTTTATGTATGTTTTTTGTGCAAAAGAGAGTTATGAGTTTGATTTCTAAACTCGTGTTCGTGTGTTTTAGAGTAGAGGGATTGGTTTTCTAAACTCATGAATGGGCATTTTCAAAAGATGTGAGTTTAGTTTTCTAAACTCGTGTGAGTGTTTGCAAAGATGTGAGTTTGGTTTCTAAACTCGTGGATGTTTTCAAAAGTGAGTTTGGTTTCTAAACTCTAGTGTGTGCGAGTTTGGTTTTTAAACTCTAATGTGAGTTTGATTTCTATACTCAAATGTGTGAGTTTAGTTTTTAAACTCAAATGTGTGTTTTGAAAGACGTGTTTCCAAAGTGATTTTATAATGTGAATTTGGGTAGTTTTAGCATAGGTATTTTAAAAGTGGTTTTAAAATGTGTTTTCAAAAATGGTTTTAAGATGTGCATTTATTTTTTGTGATGGGTGTTTTCCAAAATGATTTTTAAGAGGTGTTTTTAGGTTCTAGCTAAGAGTCCCTTTCAAGCATTTGTTTTTTTTACCCTTTGAATTTGCTTCTTCATTTTAGAAAGACTTTAGTTTTTGAAATTAATTTTTAGTTACCCAAATCAAGTAAATGGGCCAGGGTCCAACTTATGGTATGACAATCATCACATTGACCTGAAACTCCACTTTGAGGGTTAAAAAGCAACCCAAATGATTTTAAGGACCATAAATAATTTACAAAAACCAATAGCCATTGACAAGCCCAATTCAAAGGTCCATCATGGGAGGAAGATCCTAATTCCTGAAAATAAGAATTTAGAGGTCTTAGATTTTCTCCTAGGCTTGAAAGAGGGCCCATATTCTTCCAAATATGGATTTGGAGGCCTTGGGCCTCATAGGCTCACAACCAAGGAAATAACTCAAATCAAAGCATTTACATGAATTTCTAAGCATAATTCCATCATGGTTTAAGTCTAATTTCCCGAGTATTGAACCACAAACCTTAGATTCACCTTGGATATCCCAAGATTGCAACACAAAATTACCCGAGCAAATTTAACTCCCAAAATATAGCTATATGGTTTTACATGCTTCAAATCACAACCTAATTCTCACAAGTATAATAATTGAGATGGAGATAATATGGTAGATGAGCTAGAAATTGAGAATTTTACATTTTATTCTCGACGCAACAGAATAATGGTTAGTTTAACTTACCAACATAGATAAATTCTTGCACACAAGGGAAGATGAAGAATTCATCAAGAGAAAACACAATAGAATTGATAATAATTGTCAAAAGATTGTATCTCATAAAACCCTAAGATAAGATATTTATAATGCTAAACTACTTTTCTACGAATAATTGGAAAAAGAAAATAATTAAATCCTAAACTAAATAAAATTTGTAAAACCTAAAGCCCAAAACATAAATGGGTTAAATATAAATTAACCTATTTACTTTTCTTAAATAATAAATAAAAATACATCAAATAAACTAAAACTCTATAAATAATAAAATATATGAAAATCCTAATTTTCATTATTATTTTCCACTGCATCAGACTCCCCTTCTTGACAAACGAGTATCAGGCACCAAGAATGAATCTTCAATCTTCGCGATATAAAATCTGTATGACTTTCCTTTGCAAAGAATAATCCTAAAAATAAGTGAGAAAATACCAGTCTTTCGATTAACCTGCATAACAAAGATTTTTAGGGATAACAAAATCAATAATTTCAATGTCCTCAATCACCGAAACAATCTCGAGATAAATGCTTTTTTCCTCGTTCTACTTTAAGTTAACTTATAGTTAACAATTTTTTTTTCTTACAGTCAACTAACTATACTTTATTAACAAAAATTTCAAATTTCGTTTTGACTCCTAAATTTTTAATGGAACTTTGACGTGGCACTTACGTGGCTTAATTTTTCAATATAAATTGATGACTATGCCTAAACATGCTCACGTGTAATTAAAAAAAAAATTTAAATATTTTTTTCACAATTATTAATCATTTGAGGGTAAATATGTCAAGAACACACTAACACACCAAAAACATACATATGCCTATAATAAATTACCAATACACGTAATAATTAACTAAATAAAACATAATTCCCTTGAATTATAATCTAACTTAAACAATTGAAATTAATTAATTTGAAAAAAATTGAACCCACGGTTCATTTACATTTCCGAAAAAGAAAACTAATAAACTTGGATTCACAAAACTTCTCAACAAATCCAATTCAATAGCTTCCTAAATCCGATATAAACCACACACACCACAATTCATACATCAAAGAATAATTCAAAAACGGCAGATCCAATTAGTAACATGAGTTTACTAATCTGGTGTAGGAAGAAGATTGTTTGATAAATTATAAATCGACTGACACAAACGATTGGAAGGATGAAGTTGTCGATGACGATGACGATGACGATGACGATGACGATGACTAGCAACAGTGGTTAGGCGGATCAAGAACTTTGATGTTGGGAGGATGCAATTTGCCGGTTTGACCACAGTTATGGCGGCGACAGAGTTTCAGTGGCTTAGAGTGGAAGTGGGGTTTTGTGTTGTCATGCTAGCCATGGATGAAAAAAACGAAATTAATGGCTTGATCGTCCACCCAAATCTAAACCTCAACTCAGATTCGCCACCCAACAAAACCAGATCCAAACCCCAACCCAGATCCTCTACCCAAATCCAAACCTCAACTCAGATTCACCACCGCCACCGCCTCCTGACCTCCACCTCAACCACTGCCTTTGACGCCCCTCTTCGCGAAGAGTTTCTGGATGAAATCAAGCTAGAACACATGTAAATCTAGATGGGTCTAGATCTGAATTTGATAAAAATGAATATTTTTGTTTGCGATGGATAAATGGGAGAAATTTGAAAGGTCAACAACATGGGATACCGTATCATTTGCAACACATTTGGATGAGGGATTAAATTATGTAAATCTATTACGTGTTTTGATTTTGAATTTTAGTATTTCCCTTTTTGTTTTGATTAAATGATATATTCTGTTTTTTGGTTAAATGATGTAAACTTTTAATGTTTTTTTATATTTTGAATTTTACTATTTTTGTTTGATTAATTGACATGTTTTATTTAGAATAAATCTTTCATTTTCTTCATGAATTATTTCCTCCATTTCCACATAATGAAGGCCGCATGGGATGATACGTGCCACAAAAGAATTTTTTTACACCTCTGCAGCTGATGTGGTCATTTTTGTTTAAAGTCAAAACATTTAACAGATTTTCTAACGTTTTGTAAGAAAACTCAAGTTCGATGAGTTTGACTGTAAGAAAAAAAAGTTTAGTTAGTCGATTGTAAGTTGAATTTTAGAGTGATGAAAAAAGTATTTATCCCAAACAATCGCATGACCAATTTTGTGTGCTGTAAAATCCCTATCTGTAGTATCTTCATCCTTAGATTTTGTGACATTGTCTTTGCTCTCCTCAATTATGGTCAACTCTTTAGGAACTTGGGATTCTTCAACACCACTAGTAGTTTCAATCTCAGTTTGACTTTGCTCCAAAACAAAACTCCCATGAACATCTAAAATTGGCGTCTCATCAATCAAGCTCCAAAACAAAACTCTCGTGAACCTCTAAAATTGGCGTCTCATCAACTACCTCTACTTTGAATTCTTCGGTTTGAGTATCCAATAATTTCTGGGGTATCAATAGGTATCTCCGAATCACAATCTGCAACATTAGTCTTCGACTCTTGATCAACTTTTGGCACCTCAATGATTTTCTTAGACGAACAATCTTTCATTTGGCTAGACATTTTCGAGACTGTATTTGAAACCTTTTGCGTGACTTTACTAACTTCTTTCACTTGCTTCTGGATAATAATGTATGGCTGAACAAAGAACTCATCATAATATCTCAAGTATTTAGCAACCAATCTAAGTCATGTGGAAAAAATTCTTGAATTATCATAAATTTCATCCTTGACCAAGAATAAATTTTACTCATACTTCTACACAATCTTCCAAAGTATATATTAGACCACAATCTTAATGTATGGACCAAGTTTTTTGTGAAAACTTGACTTTGGGTTAAATGCGTTTTTCATTACTGTACTTTAGGTCAACTTACAAACAACTATTTTTTTTCTTACAGTCAACTTATTGAACTTTAATTTACTTACCTAAATCTCAAATTCTGTCTTGGGTGTTGTTAACGCTAAGTTTCGTCTGCGCGTTCAATCACAGAATCCACGCGCTGAAATCTGCACAATAACGGATCACACAGAAGATTGACGGCCGTGCCGCCGGGGGTGTGAGAATAAGTACAGGCCGTTCACAAGGTTTAACAATGAAGGCTAAGTATATAGTGCTCAAAAGTAGGTATTACCTATTAATTGTAACCTTGACCTTGTATTTATAGTACTCTCACATCCTTGGAATCCTTCTCCGAGTGGGATTAGAACTCTTAAATATGGTAGTTATCAATATTTGGGTCCAACACAATCTCCTTAAAAGGTGCAAGTAGAATCCCTTTCCAATACTACCTTTGGAGTTGCCTTACCAACATCTGATTAGGGTTGAGACCCCTTAACCACGTAAACCCTTATAACTCCCAACTCTGCACATGGGCTGTTCGACTGCACAGGCCCAACCCATCAAACATCATAAGCACCGGTCTGGGCCTCGGTCCAAAGGACGCGAAGACCCGACCCCGATCTCCATGATCACAACCGGATCCCTGTCTATTGGGCTTGGGTATCCGAATCCGAACGTTCTCGACCTCCTGTATGTCCTCGGCCATATCGGCCCAACCTCCTCAATTCCAGCCCAGGCTTACCGCCAACACGGTGGTCGATAAAACACTCCCGAACATTGCTCCAAAGTCTCTTGTTATAAGATATTTATGACAGGAGACTTGAAAGGACACGAATTTGAATAGTCACGCCCAGTACTGATGAGCTGTTTTGGGAACCCAAACGGTTTCTTTTCGATTCATGAGCCGGTACACGTTTTTCCAAGGCTGGGCTCCACCTGCCATAAATAGCCGCCCTTGGAGACCGTGCCAGACGTGCTATATATGTCCCTTAACACCCATCACTGTTACTTTTTCGAGCCTTTATCCATTTCAAATTCTCACCAAACTTTTCCGGCAAGGGCGATTTCCGGCAAGTATTCCATTTCCACAGATCCTTTGACTTTCATCATCCTGCTAGGTTTCGAGCTTCATCCTTGTCCGTTTTCTTCCTAAAAACTCACAGCTGTGCCTCATTCCCTTCCAAAACACACTAAATGGCAGACTCTAGCATTCCCACCCCGGCCGGCGAATCAAATCCTCCCTCCATCACCGCCGACGACTTGGTTCCTGTCGACTTACTGGTGGCTTCCACCGACAACCCTTCTTCCTCGATACTCCCTTTCCCAATCAATGCCGAGGCCAAAATCCGCAACGTCTAGCACTCCGAAACAGAGTTGGCCCATGTCAATACCCAATCCTCCATTACGCCTAGTCAAATCTCCGATATCCGAACCCTCTTCAACATCCCCCAAGAATACAAGCTTCGGGCTCCAAATCCCGATGAGAAAATGTTTTGGAGGCCCGAAGGCGAATGGGTGGCTGTTCCCCTGTATCTTCTGAAATACGTGGTTTGGTTCCCACTTCACGAATTTATCTCTTCCTTTGTTTCGCGGGAATTGGGTTTGCACAGCTCGTGCCAAACTCGTACATCCACCTTGTTGCCTTCGTTGCTTTATGCCAGGAGCTCGGGATCACGCCTGGCCTCGACTTCTTCTTCGCCCTCTTCACTGTCACTGCTTCGAAAGAACCTGGTTTGAAGCAACTGAACAAAAGACCTACCCGAACCGCTCCTGTTAAGACTCTTTCAAGTAACAAGGGTTGGCATGACAAGTGGTTCTTTGCCAGAGGAACCGACCTCCAGCTCCTTCCTCGATGGGCCCAGCCTACAGATTCCATACCCAAGGTGTCCAAGTTTCCGAAGGATCGGGCCAGCGCTTTCAAGGCCTTCTATCAGAAATGGAGTAAGACCGAATGGTCACTGCCGGTTTTGTCCGATGAAACTTGGTTGTATACGCACGGATGTAAGTAACTTTTTCCGAACTCCTTTGTACTTCCTCTAACTGCCGAACCCCTGGATATGTTCCCCTACCCTTCCAACTTGTTGTTTGTGCAGTGACAATTTTCAAGCCTGATGGTGCTGATAAAACTTTGACCCTTTTTCCTGTTGCGATTGAGCCCATCCGTCTGCCTATCATCGATGAGACGCCCGAGGAGGACGCCATTCTCCTGACCGAACTCTTCGTCGGTTCCTCTTCGGGCCCTGTTAACCTAGTTTCCGGGGTTGAGGCTCCCGCCAAGTCGGTACTACAGATGAATAAGGCCGATAAGATGGCTCTGCTCAAGAAGGCAAAGAAGCCTTCCGCCAAGGCCCCATTCAAGATCATCCCGTCAGCTCAGCCGAAGCCGACATCCCCACCACCTGCAATAATAACAGTGGTCGAGGATTCGGAAGACGCAGAGGATCGGCGTCTCGAACCTCGACTTAAGAAGCCTAGTCTATCCGAAGCCCCTGCCCCTGTTGACGCGGTCGCGGTCCCGATCCCTGAATCCACCCCTACCTCCAAAGCCAGTTCTTCCCAAGGGTCGCCAACTACCTGTTGGCCGAAGAGTCCTGCGAACATATTCCCCTTCCACCTGTCCGACCACTTCAAGCTTCCTGGTGACGACGAGCGGTTCAAGAGCTATTCGTCTGAAGAGTATCTGGTTACCTATATCAGAGCTCAAACTCAGGTACTCCCGATCAACTTTAAAGTTTTTCCCTTTATTGCTAGGTAGTGTTTTGAATATCTGATGTTTCTTTTGTGTTTAGGCCAACGCCATCCTTGCTCGGGCTATCCCTTCTCTTGCTCGATCTACTAAGAAAGAAAATCAACTGAAACATGATGTGTCGCTTCTCGAAGCCGAGTTGCGAGGTCATGATTCAGAATTGAAGAGGGAGAGGGACCTGCATGCCGATACCCGAAACAAGGTGGCAAAGGCTGATCGTCGGATTGCCGAACTCGAAGAGCAATATTCTTTACTTCAACAAGAGTTCGTCGGTCTCGACGGTCATGCCAAGAAGCTTGTGCAGGACAAGGAGCTTCTGGCCGAGGAGAACAAGGTCTTGGTGGGGAATCTTCACTTTATCGAAGACCAATTTAATACAATGCAAGACAACTTGAGAACGTTGATCTGGTCGAACAATGCATTGTTAGAGGAGTAGGTCGTCGTCAAGCAAGCGACCATCAAGGAATATGAAGAGTCGCCGGCCTTGACGGATAAGATTATGGCCCAGTTTGCGGAGGGGGTCGAAGCTTATCGAGAGAAGGCTCGGACGAAGCTGGTCGATGCTGGGTTGGATGTCTCAATCCTTGATTCTTCCGATGAGGAATCCGAGGTCGAAGCTGGTGATGATTTGCCTTAGTGTAGGATTTCCGTACTTGTAATTTTTTCCTTTTTTAGTTTTGTAATTCGCTCGATCCGTTAGGCTGATGGTATATCTATCCGAAGCCTGTCTGATCGGGAATTGTAAAACAGATTTGATATGAATGAAATAGTACAAATTTCTTAGTTGTTATCACGATTAGTTTCGCTTGTGACTTTTATCGAACAGTTAGGTCATTTCTGACTGTCTGGTCAATTTATGTCCGAAACTTACAGGATCGGATTTATAACTTTATCGATCAGTTAAGTCCTTTCGAACTGTCTGATCGTTTTACGCTCGAAGCTTATCTGATCGGATGTGTAGCTTTGTCCATCAGTTATACTTGTGACCTTTGCTGATCAGTTAGGTCCTTCCGGACTGTCTGATCAGTTTACGTCCGAAGCGTGTCTGATTGGTAGATCAGTGCAAATTTAAATGAAGTATTTCTCGAAGAGAAGTTTTTATTTCATTGATAGATTGCATAGATTACATAAATAAAGGGAAGAATAGACATGCATTTACTGGTAATATTTTCTAAGTCTTTTAGCATGCCATGTATTCTTTACCTCAGATCCATCCATAGCTCGAAGCCGGTAAGTCCCTGGCTTCGGCACCTCCACTACCTCGTAAGGCCCCTCCTAGTTAGGCATTAGCTTGCCTGTGTTCTGGGGGGTTGATGCCTCTGACTCCCGAAGCACCAAATCTCCTACCTCAAACCTTCTCGGTTTCACCTTCTGGTTGTAGTGTCGGGTTGTTCTCTGCTGGTAAATAGCCAACCTCAACATAGCAGAGTCCTGAGCTTCATCCAGTAGATCCAAATTTGTTATCAAGCCTTCGTCATTCTATAATTCCTTGTATTGACTGACTCGAAGAGTGGGGGATCCGATCTCGACTGGTATGAGTGCATCAGTTCCGTATGCCAGTCGGAATGGGGAGTCTCCAGTTGTTGTCCTCGGAGTTGTCCGATATGCCCACAAAACATTGAGTAGCTCTTCGGGCCACCGACCCTTTAACTCAACCTTCTTTTTATTCCGTTGAGTAGGGTTCGGTTGGTCACTTCTACTTGACCGTTCGATTGAGGGTGAGCAACTGAAGTCTTACGGTGTTGGATTCCCAACTCTTTCAGAAAACTTTCGAACTTTGACCCCACAAACTGTCTGCCGTTATCAGAGACCATTGCCCTAGGAATGCCGAAACGATAAACGACTCCTTCCTTTAGAAATTTCAAGCATTCTTGTTCGGTGATTTTCTGTAGTGGTTTGGCTTCGACCCATTTCGTCATGTAGTCAATAGCCACGATTACGAAGCTAACTTGCCCCTTGGCCTTCGGTAGAGGCCCTAGGATATCGATTCCCCAAATATCGAAGGGAATCGGGGACAAGACGGAATACAGCTCTTCGGGAGGTTGATGTGGGATGTTGCTATTCAGTTGACACTTGGGACATCTTCTGACGAATTCCTTGGCCTCGGTGTAGATAGTCGGCCAGTAATACCCTTGCCTCAAAATCTTGTGTGCCAATGACTTGGCTCCCATGTGATCTCCACAAATTCCTTCGTGTACCTCCCTAAGTGTATAGTCTGCTTCTGACGGTGTTAAGCACTTGAGCAATGGAGAACTGAAAGCCCTTCGATACAGATCTCCATCGATAAGTACAAAGTTTGAGCTTTGGTGCTTGATCTTCCTTGCTAGCATGCGATCCGAAGGCAACACCCCGTCGGCCAGGTAGGAGATGTATGGTGTAAGCCAATAGTCCAGCCTATCAATACATAGTACCTCTTCTTTCGGGACACTTGGCTGCTCCAATACTTCTAGATATACCGATCCGCTGAAGGTACTTTTCTGCTTGCTATGATCAAAGCGTAGGCAAATTTTTCCAGGTTCGGGTGTCGCATTTTTGCATCTCAAAGCACGTGACTGACGTAGTATACTGGGAACTGATTTCTCCCTTTATCCCGAACTAATGCCGCCCCTACCGCCATCGAACTCGCTGCCAGATACAGATACAAATGTTCCGAAGGGATCAGCTTCATCAACAGTGGTGCCGAAGATAAATATTGTTTGATCCCTTGGAACGCGTCTTCGTACTCCGAAGTCCATTGAAAGCTTTTCTCGTTCTTGGGCCCTTTCAAGGTGTCGAAAAATGGTAGGCATCTTTCTGCTGATTTGGAGACAAACCTTTGGAGGGCCGCAATCCGACCTGTCAGTCTCTGCACATCCTTATAGGACTTCGGGGATTTCATATCTAGGACCGCATGTATCTTCTCTGGGTTTGCTTCGATCCCCCTTTTGCTGACCAAATACCCCAGGAATTTCCCCGATCCTAATCCAAACGTGCACTTGGTCGGGTTCAACCTCAACTTGCGTCTTCTGATGGTTTCGAAGCAGTCCTCTAGGTCTTGAAGATAGTCACGGACTGACATGCTTTTAACAATCATGTCGTCTACGTAGACCTCCATACTTCTCCCTAGTTGTTTCGTGAACACGAAGTTCATAATTCGCTAATAAGTCGCCTCGGCATTCAGTAGCCCGAAGGTCATTTTCCTGTATGCGTATATCGCTCGATTCGTGATGAAACTGGTCTTCGAGATGTCTTCTTTACCCATAGAAATTTGATGGTATCCTGAGAATGCGTCCATGAAGCTCAGCATACCGTACCCTGAAGTGGCGTCTATCAACTGATCTATGTTGGGCAATGGGTAGAAGTCTTTCGGACGTGCCCTGTTCAGATCCGTGTAATCTATGCATAGCCTCCACCAAGACTACGTTGGCCAAGCACTCCGGGTAATCGATTTCGAAGATAAATTTGGCCTCCAAAAGTTTGGCAATCTTCTCATCAATGATTTTCTGTCTTTCTGGGGCGAAAACTCTTCGCTTCTGTGTGACTTGTTTTTTGCTTGGGTCCACATGTAATCTATGTAGGGCCACCGATTCGCTTACCCCTAGCATATCACTCGGCTCCCAAGCAAAGATGTCAGCGTAGACTTGTAGCAATTCTATCAATCCTGTCCTGAACGGTTCTGCTAACCCCGACCCGATCTTGATCATTTTCGCTGAACTCCCTGGCACCAGTTCTATGTCCTGGGTTTCTTCGGCCGGCAGAGCGAGCGGTTCTGTGCTACTTTCAGTGAATGGCTTTATTTCGATAGCCATCATCTGTTTCTGTTTATAGACCTCGACCCCTGAGGAAATCAAGCTGTTCCGATAACACCTTCGGGCCATGTCTAAGTCCCCTTTTACCTCCCCGATCCCGTTCGGTGTTGGGAACTTGATTTTAAAGTGGGGTATGGAAGTTACTGCTTGCAAGGCTGCTAAGGTCGGTCTTTCGAGGATTGCGTTGTAGGCCGAATCTACCTGGACTACGAAAAATTTGACCATTATGTCGACCTGATTGGGTGCTGTACCGAACTTAACAGGCAGCTCGATGGTACCGGACACATACACCGGGTCTCCGCTAAAACCGTACAAGGGTCCTTCACCTCCCAAATCCATCTTCTGCCCTTGCAGGTCCAGCTTCTGGTAGGCATGAGTATATAGGATGTGGACCGAGGACCCGTTATCTATCATCATCCTTTTCATATCCACTATCCCGACCTGAGCCGTTATCACCAGTGCGTCGTCGTGTGGCTCGATGAGGTCCGTAGGGTAATCCTCGTCCGAAAAAGAGATGGATGTTCCAGGATATGTCCGGTCCTTTCTAGTAGTTGACCCTGTAACCGATAACACTGTCTCGAGATATCCACTTCTCTTCCTTCCCGTTACCCGTCCGACAGAACCTTCCGAGATAACATCAATCACGCCTCGGGCTGGTGGGGTCTGGGTTGGCTGGGTGTCCTGATCTTGATCTCTGTTTTCCTCTTGAGGCGCCACCGCGTTACCTCGACCTGCTACATATTGTATCAACTGTCCGTTTTGAACATTCTTCTCTATCATATCCATCAAGTGGGTGCATGCCTCTGTCGAGTGCTCGGTACTTTGGTGATACTCGCAATACTTGTCCTGACCCCTCCTCCTCGGTTTGGTTTGCCTCGAGCAGGGCTCATAGAACGGTTTATTTTTTATCTCGTCCAGAATCTTCGCCCGATCCGTAGTGAGGGGGGTGTAAACTTTGCTGACATTACGATTAGGTAATGGAGGTCGGCTACTTCCTGATCCTCCTCCATTATAAGTTTTCTTACCCGAATTGTCCGACTTCCAATGGTTGTTATCTGAGCGTTGATAACTCGGTTTGTCCCGATCCTTTGATCTCTCGTAGGATTGAGAGTGTGGTTTGAAGTTTCCCCATGGCCTCCTCTATCGCGATGAACCCTTCGGACCTATGGAAGGCTTCGGTCAGATCTGCAGGTGGGCTGATTACCAAATCCTTCATCAGCTTCTTCGACCTCTCGATATCTTGGCCCGTTGTGAAGAATCCCAAAGCTTGTGGGGAGTTCAACTCGGCTACTGATCCCACAGCCTCTCGAAACCTTTTTACGTACTGACCCAGGGTTTCGTCCGACTTCTGTCTGACCTGCATAAGGGACGCTGTAATTTTACCCCGTCTTCTATTACTCTCGAACCGAGCATGTAACTTTTCCCTAAGGTCATTCCACGATCTGATCGATCCGGCCGCCAAGGTTCCCATCCATTCTCGGGCGCTCTTTTTCAGCGTTGTAGCGAACATATGGCATTTGACTGCATCCGAATGCCCATAGTAGGACATCAGACGGTCATACCCATCCGAATGATCGTAAAGGTCACCCAGTCCGTCATACGTATCCATCGGGGGCATCTTCCTTTTGGGATCAGCTGTGACTTGATTTATCTCTAGTGAGAATGGCGATCCAGGGCATCCCGAAGAGGTCCCCATCGGACTCTTAGCTGCTAATAGTTTCTCCAGTTCTGCGACTCTTCGGGCGAGGGGATCGGCCTCCCCTTTTCGAGGGGACGAACGATATCTGTCCCGCTCATATTCGGGAGACGCGATCCTCTTCTTTTGATCCGATCTTCCTAGGTGTCTGGATCTTCTGTCATCCGATCGACTCCTCCTTCGACTCTGTCTTTCTCGGGAACGACTCCGTGGTCGGCTCCTTTCTTTTCTAGCCTTATCCCGTCGGGGTGATCGGGATCGACTAGGACGTCTGCGTCTCATCAAGGAGACTTCTTACTCTCCGGCCACTTTAGCCATCTGGGCTTCGAGTTCTTCCTGTTGCAGCCGCAGTGCCAACATGACATCTTTGTTCTGCTCCATCTTCTTTTTCAGGATGACTTCCCGTTGGTCTCGGCTACCATCTCTTCTTTCTTGCCTCGCGAGGGCCCGAGAGTGATTTTCATTGGCCTGACTCGCTTGAGGGGGCGTGTGTTGACTATCATGGAAGAGTTTACGTCGGAGGGAAGGGGTTGGTATCTCTTCACCCTCCGGAATTTTAGACCCCAGTCGGTCCTTCACCGAACCCCTCACCTGTGTGGTCTGGTGTGACTGCTGGGTTTAACAATGAAGGCCAAGTATATAGTGCTCAAAAGTAGGTATTACCTGTTAATTGTAACATTGGCCTTGTATTTATAGTACTCTCATCTCCTTAGAATCCTCCTCCGAGTGGGATTAGGACTCCTAAATATGGTAGTTACCAATATTTGGGTACAACACAATCTCCTTAAAAGGTGCAAGTAGAATCCCTTTCCAATACTACCTTTGGAGTTGCCTTACCAACATCTGATTAGGGTTGAGACCCCTTAACCACGTAAACCCTTATCACTCCCAACTCTGCACATGGGCTGTTCGACTGCACAGGCCCAACCCATCAAACATCATAAGCACCGGTCTGGGCCTCAGTCCAAAGGACGTAAAGACCCGACCCCGATTTCCATGATCACAACCGGATCCCGGTTTATTGGGCTTGGGTATCCGAACCCGAACGCTCTCGACCTCCTGTATGTCCTCGGCCATATCGGCCCAACCTCCTCGATTCTAGCCCAGGCTTACCGCCAACATGGTGGTCGGTAAAACACTCCCGAACAGGTGTTAAATTTGTAACGGAACATTGGCATGACACTTGACGTGACAATTTTTATACAAAAGAAATACATGTATGACATTAGAATAAATTAGAAAGAGTAGAAAATAAAATAAAAATACTAGAATATTAATTAAACAGTCACAATTTTTGAAGAACATTAACCCGATTAACAACAACAAAACGATTATCCTAAACAAAAAAAACCCAAATAGATGAAACGTCAAATCCATTCTTAATCTCATCTTCACCTAGATCCTTCAATTGTTCAAACTCATCACAAGATCAAACTACTGACCAAACATCAACCATCAGTACCAGATACAAAAATTATGCTGATAATTCGCTAAAATTAGAAAAAAAGTGAAGAATAAGTAGTCCCAAATGTCGAGATCTGTAGCATTCTTCAAAGTTATAGATGTGAGCTCTCATGTGCAAAGGGCAACTATGGGAGATCGACACCATGGTGAAAATGCTATTCCTTCCCGGTGAGATATTGAGTTGTGCTTATGGGTTGTATGGTTGGGTTTAGGGATTTCAATTGCGATTGGTGTGGTGAGGAAGATGAAGTGTTTAAGGTTAGAATTTGTTTTAATTTGATTCGGTGTGTTTTTAGGTATGAAATATGCTAATGGGTTGATGATCTAGGTTGCAGTTATTGTGAAGAAGATGAACATTTATAGTAGGAGCTTCAATGGTTGGTTTTGATTTTGTTTTTGGTTGATAAGCACGGTTGATTTCATTTTTTTTGTTTTTTAATTTTTGGGTGCAAATTTCATTTTTGGTTTCACATACATTCTTAGAAGGAGATGAACTGTTTTTACATTTTAAGTGTGTTTATTTTTATTTGAATTATTTGAATATATATATATATATATATATATATATATGTATTTATAAAGTTAATAAGAATTTATTTTTATTTTTTTAAAATTTCAACATATTTTTTGTTATTATAATTTATTTAAGTATATTCATAATTTTGAGGAAGTTACTCCAAGAGTAATGTTTGTATTATTTTGTAAGTCTCTAAAACTTTTCTTTTGGGTTTCTCAATAATTTTACACACTTTTGGGTGTATATGTACACAGGTTTGTTTTGATTAATTTATAATGAACACTCAAATAAATTTTTCCTTGATTATTTCTCCATTTTGAAGAATCTAAAATGCTGCAAGAACAGATAGTTATCTGAATTAATTAGTATTTTTTTGAAAGGGTTAATTAGGTTGTAATAGTTCCCATTTGGTTTACAAATTTTGTTTTTATTCTTAAAATGTTTTTTTTGCACACAACATCACTCATATGCCATGTCATTGTTGAGGTGGATGTTTCTCTCTTAATTATATGGAACTCAATTTTTTGTCAAAAGTCAAACTAATCTAACGGATTTTGTAATAACAAAACATAAGTTCAGTTAATCGACTTTAAGAAAAAAAAGGTATAATTAGTCGTTTATAAGTTGACCTAGTACAACGATGAAAAAAGCATTTAACCAACTTGACTTTATCTTCTTCATGAATCCAGTGATGATAAAAGGATTTTTCAATGCAAAACAACCAATGAACAAAATCTTTCATGTCAAACTCAATTGGATGAAAATAACAAATATCATCCTAATTGGGTGCATTCATAAAATTCATACTAGGTTTCCTTGTATCCATCTGGTCCTTTTACCATGACCAATGGATACAATTATCCGGACTTTGATACCAATTGACGCATCAGAATAATGGTTAGTTTAACCTACTAACACAAAGGTAGATAAATCTTTGTGCACAAGGGAAGATAAAGAATTCTTCAAGAGAAAACACAATAGAATTGATAATAATTGTCCAAAGATTGTATCTCATAAAACCCTAAGATCAGATATTTATAATGCTAAACTACTTTCTTACGGCTAATTGGAAAAAGAAAATAATTAAATCCTAAACTAATAAAATTAGAAAAACTAAAGCCCAAAATATAAACGGGATAAATATAAATTAACCTATTGAATTTTCTTAAATAATAAATAAAAGTACATCAAATAAACTAAAACTCCATAAAATAATGAAAAATATGGAAATCCTAATTTTCATTGTTATTTTCCATTGCATCAATTCCATAATTAACAATAATTGATGAAGATTGAAGAGTATTAGAATTGAACCTTGAAAATTTGGAGAAGAGGAAGTGATTTTGGTGCTTGGATGGACCTCCTTGCCTCGTTGGATGATTGGGATTTGAATTGGGGTGAATTATTTTTGAGTTTGTTCTTATTTCCCCTCACTATATCTATTTTTTCATAAGTATTTTTGTGTTTTTCTCTCTCTCAAGGAAAGCTCTTTCTATCTCTCTATATGCATGAAATGGAGCAAGGGAATAAATATACTGAAAGTGGATATAGGGGGTGAGCCGTTTCCGTTTATAGGTACGCAGCTTGGGGGCAAAGTTCCCATCTTGCAAGCAGCTTTGGCTCTGATCCTATGCTGCGCACATGGGTCATTTTTGGGGTAAAATGCAAATGTGGCCACTGAACTTTGTGTTTTTGGGTATTGAACCCTTTTCTTTTGGTCAACGCAAATCGAGCCATTTTTCTTCAAAAATTTGGATATCGAGCCCCTTGGTGCCACATGTGCGTTGGCCTGCTTTTTCAAAATTAATTCCTAAATATATGTTACTCCAAAGAATTGAACCCACGACCTCCAATTTGAAATTTTATTCAAAAGACCACCCAAGCACCGCATGCTTAACTGTTAAATTATCTCAAAGAATAAGATTTGTACCAAATCAATCCATTGGTTATAATAATAATAATAATAAATAATAATAATAATAATAATAATAATAATAATAAACAATAAATATTATTATTTTTATTATTATTCTTATTATTTTTATTATTGTTATTATTATTATTACTATTATTATAATAATAATAATTATTATTATTTATTATTAGTATTAGTATTACTATTATTAATATTAATTTTATTATTATTTATTTTTATTATTATTAATAATATTGTTATTATTATTATTATTGTTATTATTATTACTATTATTATTTATTTATTATTGTTGTTATTATTAATATTATTATAATTATCCAAAGAATATTAGTATATACTAAATCAATTCATAACAACTAAATAAAACAAACAGACATAACGATAGAGAGGGAGGGGAATTATATTGATAAATATTTTATTTTGTTTATAAATTATATATTTACTATAATTTAGCTCAATATATTTATTTTTAGTAATGAGATTATTTTTTTATATATTTTTATATTAACAATAATAATATTAAATAACAATATTAATATTAATAATAATAATAATAAATAATAATAATAATAATAAATAATAATAATAATAATAAATAATAATAATAATAATAATAACAATAATAATAACAATAACAATAATAATAATACTAACAATAATAATTATAATAATAATAAAAATAAATAATAATAATAATATTAATAATAATAATAATATTAATAATAATAATAATAAATAATAATAAATAACAATAATAATAGTAAATAATAATAATAATAAATAATAATAATATTAATAATAATAATAACAATAATAAATAATAATAATAATAAAAAATAATTATTATTATAATTATAATAATAATAGTATTATTAATAATAATAATAATAATGATATTAATAATAATAACAATAATAATAAATAATAATAATAATAATAATAATAAATAATGATAATAATAATAATAATATATTAATAATAACAATAATAAATAAATAATAATAGTAATAATAATAAAAATAATAATTCTAATAATAATAATAATAAAAATAATAGTATTTATTGTTTATTATTATTTTTTATTATTATTATTATAACCAATAGATTGATTTAGTACAAATCTTATTTCTTGGGATAATTTAACAGCCAGACATGTGGTGCTTGGGTGGTGTTTTTGCCAAAATTTCAAATTGGAGGTCGTGGGTTCAATTCTTTGGAGTAACATATTTTTGGGAATTAATTTTGGAAAAGTACATCTCAGCGTTGTCACGTGTGCCACGTAGGCAGGTCAGCGCTCATGTGTCATCTAGGGGCTCGATATCCAAATTTTTGAAGAGAAAGGGGCTCGATTTGCGTTGACCAAAAGAAAGGGGCTCAATACCCAAAAACACCTAAATTTCAGTAGTCACATTTGCATTTTACCCGTCATTTTTGAGTCTTTTTTTCTCTCTCCTCCCTTGGGATGAATTCATAGCACAAGACTTAACTACTCAAGCTGCGTTATATACTCATCAGTCATCACCAATACATCGCAGGATTCATTATGACAGGAGTTTTTAATCTTGGAACTATATTTTATATTAGAGATTACAATCCAGGGAAAATTAACGCGATTGTGATCCTTACTAACCGCAGTCATATATATCTGTTAGAGTCAAATATTTTATAATTAAACAAATCCGCCCCCTTATTGTAACATTTTGACTGTTAATTCTTTATATTATCTTAAACGGCCTCTTGTATCAATATTTTATAGGCTTATTGGTATGAGTTACTTGGGTTGTGATCTGCACTCCAGGTTTTAAAGTAACATACATCTCTTTTGTTTCTTAAAAAACCTTATTGGTGAAAACTTGATTTATAGTATCTTAGTTTTAACTTCATCTTTTGAATGACTTGCCCAAAAATTGAATGCTTAAAGTTGCTTGGCATACATGTTAATATCACGTGTCATTTTAATGAACATTATCACATTAATACTGGATCTATTTAAGGCATCCTTAATTGTTCCAGTTTTCTGCAGACAATTGTGCAAGAGCAACAAGGGCATCCTGTCTGGGGCTCATATGCCCAGTGTCTTTCAGACCCTGGAGCAGGACTTTGGAAAAATCCTGGTAATGGTGGACATGATGATAACGCCCATCCACCCATTCACCCAACAAAATCTTCTGCTGGAGAATCTAGCTGGAGTCCGGACCATCATGTAAGTACTATTAATACTTTTGGGTTAGTCGGTTAGATGACCTAAATTCTGAGCTGATGTTTAAGAGAAAAATATAGGAATAAGATGAAGTTTTTTTTTTCTTTTTTTCATTAATTATTATTTATTAATGAATTGTAAATTTCTTCGTTGCAGAAATTGTATGAACTGGTTGTTCGCCATTTCCTGGCCTGTGTTTCTCAGCCAGCTGTGGGGGCTGAAACTACAGTTGATATTGACATTGCAGGTGAACTGTTTTCTGCCACTGGGAGAGTCATTGTCGCTGTGAGTTTCCTACAATTGTCCTTTTAATTTGTCCACTTGCAGTTAATATCTCACTTATCATTGAACACTTACTATTATATATTATCAATTAAATGGAATCATAAAATTTTAACCACCACAAGAAAATAATGTCTCATCCTAATCCACATGTTATGAGTGGATAAATGTGATTTTGTTTCAAATTGATGTTTCAGTAGCTGAAAGATGTCAACATTCTTTGTTGCGTGCTTTTGGATTTATGATTACTCTAGTGGCTGGTTATATTTGTGGAGAGGCGCTTGGTTGTATATTTGAAGCTGTGTTACTCGGTCTCACCAGCTTCTGATGGAGTACCCTTGTCGACACGATCCGACATGGGTACGAGATTTGTGTCGGGTGCGGCACTTTCAATCCGGATACGTAACAGCAATCAGTATGGCGATGGACAGAAGAAGAAGATGGATCGACAGATCGATAGAAGAAGAAGAAGAAGAAGAGGAAGAAGGATCGATAGAAGAAGAAGAAGAAGGTTCGACGAAGAAGATGAAGAAGAAGAAGAAGAATCGACTGAAAGAAAAAGAAGAAGAATTGTCACTTTTTTCTTTTCTTTGAATCATCGCTTTTTTCTTTTCTTCTCCAACGAACGAGCTTCTGAGTATTTGAACGAGCTTCCGAGTAACACAGATTTGAAGTAAAAGAAGAATATTTTAGAAACTAGGTAGATGATTTTACCAACCTGCTCCTGCTACGACATTTGAACATTTAGATGCCACTACTTGTCAAGAGGACTAGCTGACAGAGGTATCTATCCAGAAGTAGATCCCCTTAGATTCAACGCCAACTATGCTCCAACCTCAGATTGTTGGTGAGGAACATTATGTGTGGAAAGATTTTAGAAGTTGAGTATAAGTAATCTCTAGACTCCAGAGTACTGAGAAGATAAGGAAGCAGAGTCCTGGGGTATTGCCTTGAACCTTATACTTACAATTTATTATATTGAACCATTTTACTAATAAAAGTTCTCCAATTGATGTATTCAATGATCCTGTTGAAAATTGCTAATGGATGCTAACAAAAATGATGACATGGGACGTGAAAAAAAATAAGAATTTTGAATTTTTTTTTGCACAAATTTTACACTATTAAGACCAAAAAAAGAAATTAAAAAAAATGATTTGACATCAATGAACAATGAGAAGGCAAAAGAAAAAAGACGAAAAAATCTAAGTCTAGCACCACAAAGATTCCTCGCCTCCAATCACCACCCCTCCCTTCAATTCCTCCTCCCTACATCCGCTACACTCTCATCTTTCTCTGTCTCCCTTTACCTAAAGTGCACTTGCTGCATTGATTCCGTTACTCATATCCCGGATTCACCTACATGCCCTATGCTGTGCTCCTCCCATGTCTTCAATTTCCATCTGCAGTTGTTGAAACCCAATTTTGCCCTTAAATAGAATTGAGAACCATTAAATTTTACCAAAGACACCAAATTCTCTTCCTTATAAAGGATTTTATCAAATCCTTCAAGGGTTACAACAAAGGTGGAGAGAATGCGGAAATGAGATTTTCCGGTGTAGTAAGAGCAGTTATTGAGGTGGTTTAGAAGCATCAAAATAATATTAAGTTGCTAGGAGGTACTGCCTTCAATATGATTAAGTATCTTGGTTGGAGCTATTCTGCTATGATTTCTAGGTTTGTGTCTCTCTTTATATATATCTGTATATATATATATATATATATATATATATATATATATATAGTAGCGATTGGCTGATTTTTATATTGCCGACACGCAAAATCTAGCCACCTTCGGCTGCTTTCATTTTTCTCCTTCATGGTACAACAAAGACACACCTTCTAGTGACATGCGAAACTCCAGCACCGAGACCATAATAACTACTTGAACAATCTTAAATTGGATAGAAGAGAAGGTCAAAGATAGGTCACTTGGTTTAGGGGTTTTTATTCTAATTATTGCAAAAGCATGAGATTTGAGTTTTATGAACATGGTAGAGAGGAGGTGATGCGAATGAGGTTAAAGATTGCTCTGCTATATGATGATTTGGTTATATGAAAAAAGAAGAGGAAGAGTCTGTATGCTCTTGGAGAAAGGGGAGGAGAGGAGAATAAACTATTGAAACCTTCAATTCATATGACTTGTCAATTTTAGTGTTTTTTTTAATTATTAAATCTATTTTGCTCCATGTCAGGAATTTGTTAATTTCTCTTAGTAATTGCTAACAGAATCGTTTAGATTGCAAAAATCTTATTATATAATGGGTCAAGTGAAAGAAAGTAAAAATTTAGTGGTTCAGTGCAAAAGGGTGAACATTAATAAGTACAATGGGGTAAACCTTAGTTTTATTGGATATATTCTATGGTTACCCAATTGAGTTTTGACTTTTGGTTGTAGATGGAGAGTATCTATCGTCTCTGATTCATGAAACACAGTTTTGAATACGTGTTAGTGGAGAAGTAGATTCTTCCAAATTTTATATGTTAAAAATGTCTCATCTCCTAAGTTTTGTGCCAGTTTTCGTCAGTGATCTCAAAATGATGTATCATTGTTGTTTATCAACTGATATGCTTTTCATTTATCAGAAAAATTATTTGGAAGTTTATCGCTTTGAATCATGGGGAGGATCAATTATTCCAACATATTCCTTCGGGCAACAGGTTCGTTATTAATCATCCCTTTATGCCTTTTAATTCCTTTCAAATCAGAAATCGGTCTACTTCTTAGTCTATGGCTTACTGCTAGTCATGTCTTTCTTATGTGCTAAATTATCTAAAAATAAATACTCAATATGTTGTAGTAATCCAGTTGTTTGCTTTTGATCTCCAAGGCTACTTTAAGTTCATCATAAAGTGTCTTGATTTAAAAATTTCTAAAGTATCTCAAATTCTCTGCCAAACATATTCTAACAGACCAACTCCTTGATCACAGACACCTTCGCCATATTAAATTTGAGACACTTTGTTAGCACTTTGCCATCCATGTACTGAGTTAAGGGCAATGATCTCACCATCTGCCTGTTTGATGAGCGTACAGGGTCTGCAGTCTGCACGTCTTTGTCCATAACTAAACCTCAATATATAGCTTTAATAACCTTGTTGAATTAATCTCTATGTTGGTTTCAGACTTTCAGCTCAGAAAGAGCATTTCTCAGCTCAAGCACTTTCTTTAACCACTTGGCATATAAACCTGGACTTGTTCTAAATCTTAATGAAAAACAACGTATTCAGCATGTGTTATAATTATTTATTGCAAGTGAATAACGTCTATTACAGACTAAGCAAATACAGGTTGAACCACCAGAGATTAGATAAATTTTTAAATATATCCTTAATTTATAAGCAAAATGAGGAATAGATATAGTGGAGATGATTAACTAACTAAATAATACAAACTAGCAATCAATAATGAACACTAGTACTCTGAAAAACTACCTAGGAATCCGAATCCACTAAGTACTAACATAATAAACAATTTTTCATTTTCTAAATTTATTCCTAATTTTGTTTTCCCTTCCCTTTAAAAATAATAATTCTTATATTTAATGTAAGCATAAAATATGAAAAATACACAGATTAACAATAAAGTATCAAAACTTCTTAACTAATTAAAATAAGAATCATAAAAGAATTTTGTGTGAAGGTAAAAATGAAGGCGGAAACAATTAAACAACGAAACACTAATTTTAGAACAATGAAGAAACTATTAATTCTAAAATACCTAATTTCATTATCATCCTACGTATAATAATTTAGCTAGCCATACAATGGAAAATTAAAACAAATTACTATTTCTTAGCATTTATGTTTCCCTGTTTTTGTTTGTTAGCTTTATATGTTTCCCTGTTTATGTTGTTAGCTTTATACATTTGCCGATTTATTTTTCTAGAGTTGGGCATGTTTCATTTCTGTATATATATAGCAATCAATGCAAGAGAGAGAGTTAACTTGAATGATAGAAACAAATTCTCAAGTTCTACACAGTATCAAAGCGAAGTCCATAACAAACCTGTTTCTTTTTTCTGTTCCATTGCCGGTCACAAATTCTATTAGCAACATTCCAAAATTAGTTTGTTTTGAGGAATTAAGGCCATATTAGGGTCTTACATAGCCAGGCGACCACCACTAGAAAAGCAGCTTCGAGACCCATAGCCGTCATAGTTGTTATGGCGTCGCCTTGACGTTCCGGCGATGAAGAAGAGTCCAAGGTGTACGACAACTTAAGTCGGTGCTTCCAAGGCGGCCGCGTAGGCAGCTCGGCGTCAGAGCCGCCATGGAAGCACTGACCCAACTGATTTTTATCCATGGGCTAACCCATGACCCATCAAATAAAAAATAAGAGAAAACCCTTATCTGCAGAAAAACAAGAGAAGTCGACCGCGAGCCCTAATCTGCAGACCCATTGCGAACCTCCGAGGCTCTGACCAGCTCCATCCATCGCGAACCCTTATCTGTAGACCCATCGCAAATCTCCGAGGCTTCGACCAGCTCCATCCATCGCGAACACGAACTTTGCTCCGACTTCGCAGCCCATCGCAGCGAGAGGCGACGACCAACCCCGATTCTCCGACCGACCAGCTCCGAGCCTCCGACCAGCTTCGACGAGGCGACGACTCTCGCAGGTTCTTTCTCTGCTTCTCTTCTCCTCCTCTGTTTCTCGACTGCTGCTTCTTTTTTATAGACTGATTCTCTTCTCTTCTCTTCTGTTTGTTTTTTCGCCGAGTTCTATGTATGGCTGTATATAATTTTTTTACACTTGGCGTATGTATGGCTGTATGCAATATTGCAATTTTCAACTGATGACTAATATAATGTAATGATAACTAATAAAATTACAACTGATGACTACTGAACTAATATTAGGAGATAAATAATATGTTGTCATATATACACATGCAATTTTCCAAGTGTCATGTATCATATACATATGCCAAATGTCAATTTTCTACTGTAATCAATTTTCCATTGTAATATCATTAAGTCTCTGATGTATGTATTTTAGGAAAACTGATTTTAGGAATATATTGTGATTATACTTTAAAGTTTAAAATGTACAAAATTATATGTGAGGTGTTTATTGTTTACTCTTTTTTTTGTTCACAAGTAAAAATAAAAATATGTCAATGACTCAATCGTCTCTAATATATTATTTGTTTGATTGTATTTTGTAGAAACTAAAAAATAAAATGGCAAAAAGTTCGGGAACCAATGGTTATGATATAACCAAGGACCCGAAAAGAAAGGCCAAATCAAATGACTCGGGTTGGAAATATGGATATTGACCGGACATGAGTAATAAGGGTATAGTGCAATGTATCCTTTGTGGGAAGCAATGTCGTTCGAGAATTAAAAGGTTGAAGCAACATTTAGCAGGAAATTTTGGAGATGTTGCGAAGTGCCCCAAAACAACAAAAATTATGAGGGAGATGCAAGCGGCTTTGAATAGTAGAAAGAGGAACAAGCCACTTGAGCTAGATGATGATGATGTAGTAGAAGTGCAAGAAGTACAATCATCTGCTCGTCCAACCATAGCTTCCAATACTAATTCTAACACTATCCCAAGTTCTGGGACGACTTTTAAAAGGAAGAATGCTGTATTTAAATTTCAAAATCCACAACCAAAATCTAAGACGGTTGAAGCACTTCTAAGTAAGACTTCCGAAGAAGTTGTAGAGGAGAGACATAGCAAGCGTTTGAGTCAAATAAGTATTGAAAGTCGTTTGAGGACACCGGAGGAAAAGGAGAGTTCCTTTACTTGAGAAGACATAAGAAAACCGATGACTTAAAGAAGAAACATGAAGTTGCTTGGAAGGAATACGGCTGCTCACTCGTGTCGGATGGTTGGATAAATAAGAGGGGAAGACACTTGTTGAATTTTCTTGTTAATAGTCCGGAGGGGACTTATTTCATGGGTTCTGTTGTTGCCTCCAGTTAGTCTCAAGATGTCACAATGTTGGCAAATCTACTTGATAGCAAGATCGAGGAAATTGGCCCCGAGTATGTTGTTCAGGTGGTTACAGATAATGCCTCTAATTACAAGGCAACGAGGCATATACTAATGGAGAGGAGACCGACACTGTTTTGGACACCTTGTGCCACTCACTGCCTTGACCTTATGTTAGAGGACATAAGCAAGCAATTCAAGCCCACAATCACAAATGCAAGGAGAATTACAACATTCATTTATAGACATGGTCGTCTTCTTAGTGCGATGAGGGAGAAAACGAATGGGAGGGATCTTGTGAAACCCGCAGTCTAGATTTGCTACAGTTTTCCTCACCTTGCAGAGTTTGTACAAGAATAAAGATGCAGAGGCATTTGTTCATCAGTGAGGATTGGTCAAAATCAAAGTTACCGGCTACTGAAGCGGGGAAGAAAGTATGTGATACTGTTATTTCAACAATATTTTGGCATACTGTTGAGGATTGCATTAGGGTGTCACAGCCACTTCTTATAGTCTTGAGGATTGTTGATAGTGATGAGAAGCTTGCTATGCTGGAAGTTATTGCTGTGATGGAATGCGCGAAGAAATAAATCAAAGATGCATTTGATAACAAACAAGGACTGTATAAGGTGATTGAAATTGTTGAGCGGTGATGAGAAAATCAAATGGAGCAAAAATTATATGGGGGCTGCGTTGTTTCTCAATCATGGCAAGTACTTTGATATCAAAGAGGAACGTCGGTTGTTTGCTAATGCTTTACGAGATGACTTCAATGACGTTCTTGCAAAGATGGTGCCTGAGTTAGATTTGCTAGACAAGATAAGCAATCTAGCCGACAACTATGTTGCTTCTCGAGATACTTTTGCAAGAGAAATGGTGATTAGGCAACGGAAAATAAAGAATCCTCGTACGTATATTAAAATATATATAAATATATAAAAGCTAAATTATGATTATAATTTATATACATTCTTCCTTTCCTCCCTTTAAAAATATTTATATTTCTTTTAAATGTTTGCTAGTTGATTGGTGGAATGCTTTTGGAGCGCGGGCTATTGAGCTATCCTCGTTTGCAAAAAGAATTCTAGGCCTCTGTTGTTCTTCTTCCGGTTGTGAGCGCAATTGGAGTACATTTGAGTTTGTAAGTACTTTCTATTGTTAGTTCAAATTTCAAAAGTAATAAATCATTCACTATTATTAAAATTTTATCATTAATATTACTTTTTTTTATTCCATTTATTTTAGATTCATACGAAGAAGAGGAATAGATTGGAACACAAACGATTGAGTGACTTGGTGTATTTCCAATACAATCGAAAGATCGACTCAAGGTTCCAAAAGAGGCGTGAACTTGACAATAATTTTGATCCATTAGTCATTGATGACTTTGAAGGGGGTAATGAATGGATCGATAATGATGTCGATGTTGTTCATCCCAGGGGGATCTTACATGGAATGATGTGGATCGAGCAACCGGTGCATCCAACACGCTTGAGGGTCGTAATCTTTTAAGGAGTGCTCGTGCTAGAGATAATACTAGTAATAATCTCATGACGTACTCTCGACGTGGTGGTGGTTCAACTTCAAGGGAATCAAGGATGATGGATTCCGACTCCGATAATGAAGTTGATGAAGAAGAGAGAATTCCAAATGATGATGAAGATGTGGAGGATGATTTTAGAGAAAGACCACCACCTACGCCTTTGAATGAGAGTAGTTCTCGTAGAAGAGATGGAGATGACCTTTTCTATGATGACCTTTTCTATGATGATTTTGATTGAACGATGTTTCTAGACTAGTGTAGAGAGTCTAGACATTATTTTGGCTTGCTATGGTGGTTTTTTATTAGTTATTAGACTACATATTTGCGATGGTTGGTTGCAACTTTATTTTCTATGTGGTGTTTGTTGAATTTTTCATTTTTTTACTAATTTTTAATATGAAGTGTTTTGTTTTTGGATTATTATTGCTAAGTATTTACATAATTATGCCTTTAATGTTATTTCATAGTGTTAAGTTTTGAGTTTTAATTTATATGAAATTTTATTGCCGTATACTTGTTAAGTAAAATAAATAAAATATAAATTACACATTGTAAACAACTTGTCGCCTTATGGACGTCATGACGGTCGCCTTGCCCCTTAGGTGTCCAGGCAGTCGGCTACCGCCATGACTTGACGTGGCGCCGTAACAACTGTGATAGCCGTACGCGCCACCATACGCCACCCACTCGCCAGACTGCCAACCCCATGCGCCATCGTAGACCGGCGTGTGAGAATTTATCCGGCGACTTTTCCGGTGCGGTTCTCTTCCAGGCTGGTCGTTTCTTTCTCCTCCTGCCATCTACAATGGTCATATAATCTGAAACTCAGGTTTGCTTGGTATTGAGCTTACTGTTATATCGTTTTGGGCTATTGAGTTTACTGTTAGTCCTTCAAAGCCTATGTTAATTCCTCAAAGCTTATGTACTGTTGCAATCAGTTATTTTTAAACTCTTGCCTTTTTTGAGCCTTTAAATTATCCTTGTTGATATTTCCTTGGATAAATTGTTGTTGCTCCTAAAGAACAAATTAGCTGCACTAATTTTCTTTTTTTGGGAATTACACTGCCATTTGTTGAGCCTTTATATTATTCTTGTTGATATTTTCTTGGATATTCTTGTTGCTCCATCATGGCCGAATTTGGTTCCTTTAATAGTGATTGTTCTACTGAAATCAATAAAGGGAAGTTGATTAGAAATCATCTTCTCAATTCTGCTTTGGTTCTTAGTCCATTTAAGTTGGATGGAAACAATTATCTAGCTTGGTCACAAGCATGCTGTATGTCAATTGTAGCTAACCGGATGCAACACTTTATAATTGGTACAACAACCATGCCTATTCAAGCAGGCGTGACCCAAGACGAATGGAAATCTGATAACTCCATGGTAAAAACGTGGGTTTTTAACTCAATGGAACCCAGTATAAGGAGTAGTTACATTTTCTTAGACACAGAATGTCTAAGGCATATGACATCCGTAAACGAATTCGAGAGCTGGGTTAAGGGGAGAAACCAATATTTTGTTGAGATTAATGCACTTTGGCAGGAACTCGATCATTACTGGGTTTTTTCAGCCAAATGTCTAGAAGATACAGCTGCTTATCAAAAGTTTGTTAATGAGGATCGGGTTGTTGATTTGTTGGCTGGTTTAAACATTGAGGTTGATCAAGTTCTAGCACAGTTGATCGGTCAGACACCTTTCCCATCACTGTGAGAGACTCGTGCTAGAGTCCAACAAAAGGAAAGTAGACGTCGGGTGATGGTTTTAAACTTAAATCCTATTGACCGATCATCCCTGGTTGCTTCATATCCTAAGCCTGGCTTCCCCATTCAGTCTGCTATTGAAAAGGAGTCTTGCGAATGTGATTGTTGTCGGGGAAATGATCGATGCTTTAAACTTCATGCGCGTCCTAAAGGGCATGGAGGTCGGTCAAGTCGTGGTCGTGGATCCTAGGCTTACATGTCTTTTCCACCACTTCCTGTTGATGCACCCAGTACTTCAGAAACTATTTCACTTACTCCTGAGGAAATTTAGTTTTTCGAAAATTCTGTTCCAAATCTACTCGTTATGCCCAGTCAGGTATCCATTCTTGTGCCTTTTTTGTTTCATCAACTTGCACTAGTTGGATTATAGACAAAAGTGCCTCCGAACATATGATTGGGTCCTCACACCTCTTTACTTCATTCACGTTGCTCTGGAAAAGATAAGGTTCGAGTAGCTAACGGTTCCTTGTCTTCTATCTCCAGGCGTGGTTCTGTGTTTTGTACTTCTTGATTAATATTATCATATGTTCTTCATATTCTTTTGTTTACTGCAAATTTATTAATCATCCAACGTCTTTCTGAATCTCTACACTGTTTAGTAACCTTTATTTTCAAATCATTGTATTTTTAGTGTAGTTGATGCTCTTTATTACCTAGATGTTCTGTAACGACCGAGAAATTCGGATTAATTGTAAAATAATTTTATTTGATTAATTAATAAATAAAATTATATTATATGTTATTATTATATGTAAGCAAGATGAAGGTTGTTCTATAACCTAAAAGTATCGGAATGTCGTAGTATTTTGGCTACGTGAAGGAATTAAAGTGTTTGAATTTCCAAGACGAAAATAAAAACATTCCGAGAAATTTTACAAAAATCATTATTCACTGATTTCTGCTCGGGAATTATTTTTGAACTTCCGAGAAATACGTAATGATAGAATATTAAGGGAGAATGGAATATGTAATAATATTTCAGTTATGACAAACGCAGTTTTTCGCCTGCGTACTTAAATTGAGAATGTTAAGGAACGTAAGATTTAATAAATTATGATCGTATAATAGCAAGTATTATACGAGGCAATGAATATGAGTATGATATGAAGTATCATACGAGTATATGTGAATGATGGTATATCATATATGATGAATGAGTATACGAGTTAGCATACGAGAGGAATACGTAGATAGTACGTTATAAGTATTAAGTAAATGTATTGGACTTGTAGGATTTGGTAGGAATGGTACAAGCCCAAGTGTAGGAAATGTTAAGGCCCAATGAAATGAAAGTCAAGCCCAACATTAGTCCAAAGTACTTAAACCTAAAGTCCAAAGTAAGAACTGGATCCGTGGATCGAACCAATGGGTAAATGGGTAAGAAAAAAACCCATGGGGCAACCCATGTGGGCCCCATGGATCACATGGCAACCATCTTGGTGACCAAGTAAAGTAGTTTTACTTGGTGACCAAGGATGAATAGTAAGGAGGTGGAGAAAGGAGGTAGGATGGTCTTATGTCTATTATGCCCTCACTTTGCTTTTCCTATAAATATGAGAAGCTAGCTAGTTCATTTTACTTGTTAAATTTCCTCCAACATCTAATATTGAGTGAGAAAAGCTAGAACTTTGCTAAGAACAAGAAGGAAGAAGAAGAATTAACCAAGCTAGAACTTCAAAGGTAATGATTTCTAAACCATGATTCTCCCTCTCTTCAAATTGTTAGAGAAGTGAGAAGTGGTAGAGCATGTTTGATAAAGGGTAATACAGATAGTTATTAATGGATGAAACCTTAATAAACCATGTGAAAGTGAAATCATAAGTATAAAAGATATAAACCATTGAAAGACATTGAAAATTTGATTATGTTGTTGATGGGCAAGTTTAAAACCATCAATTGTAGGCTTGGATTATACATGTGACAATGGAATGAATCCATTTGGAACGGTGTAAAAATCTCAAGTAACGAAGTTATGACAAAATTTACGAGATTAGACGATAATCGTCGAAATCGTTAAATTCTCGGAATGGAAGTCAAAAGTTAGCATTGAACTCGAAAACGTTGGTTTTCGATGGAGATTAGTCTTAATTGGCATTTTAGAGTTGCGGACTCGAAAATGGTCAAATTTCGACTTAGAATGAAGAAACGAGCTATGAACGTTTACGAACGTTTATCGTTTTCGTAATAATGAACTAATCGGTGAATTCCGAGTTAAAAGATTGGAAGATGAATTATTTTCTAATGAAATCGTAGAGTATGTAATTTGTGAGCTAATGGCTTTTGAACGAGTCAATTCGGACTTGAAATGAATAAGTTATGGAGCCGGGAAGTTCACATAAGAAATCAAAACTGTCAACTGTCTGTGGCTCAGGGCCGACGCTGCATTGTCCTTGGCACCGCAGCGCCAGGCTCGGCCATCAGTTACTGACGAGTGGCGCCGCAGAGAAGGAAGAGTGGTGCCGTAGCGCCAAGGCTGGGGCTTGTGCACTGCAAACCCGCGCCGCAGCGCGAGTTGTGTATAGGAAGCTGACGCCGCAGTGCCAGCACTAGAGAAAAGACAGAGAAGTTTAGTAAAGTATGTAAAGAAAAGATAAGTAAAGTATAACATGAATTAAACTTGGAATGACTTCCTTAAGGATAAGTATGACCTTAATAGTACAACTAAATGTTGACAAATGATTAACGTAAACGTAAGAACAAGGTAATGCGATAACCGTAACCAATGTTAACAAATCTAATGAACGATTAGATTGAGAAGAAGGGTAAGATACGTTAGGAACCATACATGTTTGATTATGACCTAATGTGGTATGTTACATAATTATATATTGTAGAGACCTTAAAGAATCAAAGAGAATTTGTATTGATTGTAGAAGACGCTAAAGGCAAGTGTTCTCACCCTTGTCTATGTTCATTCTGGACAAGCTTTATGATTCATGTATCTTGCACATGAATTAATGTATGATGAGGTCAAAGCCAGTTCCTTCGGCTAGACTTAAAGTATTGATTGGGTTTCTTATAATCTATTGAAATGTTATCAAAGTTGCTATCTTTTGCCAAACTGTTTTGGTATTGATTTCAAAGAAAGGCTGAGTATTTTAAACAAATGTTTTGTCGTCAAACGACAGGCACGTGAGGTTGTCAAAACTTAAATGTAAATACGTTTACAGAAGAAGTGTTGTACAACATAGAGTACTATAGGGTGATCACCTAGACGTGCTCGTAAGTAATACCGGACTTACGGACTTTGTGCCGGGTTGTCCTTTTCAAAGAAAGAACGAAATGCTCAAGGTCTTGGACCAAAATTGATGTTTAATGAACATGGTTCATTGTAAAATGTTTTAAAGAAAAGAGAAGTGCTATTTTGAATTATCGATAGTACTTCATGACTATTGTTCAGTTATTGAAGATGTACAATTCCTATGATTCAAGCCTGTTGTTTAAATGAAATTATCATACTTGCTGAGCTAGTTATGCTTACTCTTGCTTGAACCATATGAATGCAGCTAAGACTGAACAACCCGAGGGATCGAATAAGGATAAAAGAAAGGCTAAGGCAGACTACTGAACTGTCTATGTAATAGTATAGGTTTAATGTTGTAATTATTTGATATTATGACAAGAAACATGTGTAATGGTTATAAAGATCCTGGGAAGGGAATATTGTTTTGGAATATATAGAAGACATTCACTCTTTTGAGTTATTTCAATTGAATATATGTGTGAATGGTATTACTGTGTAGCACCATCTGTCGGGTTGGAAGATACCCAGATTTGGGGGCGTCACAGGCTGGTATCAAAGCATTAGGTTATAAAACTCAAGGGGAAAAAAGAACCTTAAGTCATAACCTTAAGAAAAGTTAAAAAAGTAAAATATGAAGTTAACCCTAAAAATGCATTATATATGATGTGTTTTTATTATTATTCTACTGACGTGTACTAATCCAACTAAATTTTTTTGTTGTAGATGTCAGGAGAAAACGAAATGTATAGGGATATACATGTAGTAAGTGAGGAATCAGTGAACCAAATAGAGATCTTACCGAACCCTATAGCAGAAGAGCCGGAAGTGGTGGTAATCGAGTCTGGAGACTCTGAAAGCTTAGACCTTATGTCCATGTTCGATGGCATGTCGGAGGAGGAGGTAGAGGTGGCGTCTTGTAACACTGTAACACCTGAAGAGGAGGTGGCTCCTGGGGAGGCAATGGAAACGCTGTTCATGGCCTTATTGGATAGAAATATCCAGCTGGGAAAGGAGGTTAGGGAACTGAAGGAAGAGGTCTAGGAAATCTTGGAAGATAAGAAGAGCATGGAGTCCATGTGGGAGGAGGAGTACGATGAAAGAGTTTTAGCAAAGGACAAGGTCCATGAGCTGAAACGAGAGACCTTTGAGCTCAGGCAAGAGCTAAAGGTTAAGAAGCAAAAGATAGGGAGGATGTCCTATATTCATAGGAGTTCTCACGCGGATTTCCAGCAGCAGGTAGCCGGGTATCCGATAGAGGCAGGGTAGGCTCGGCATACTATCAGCCGAGATATTATTGCCAGTCTTGCCAATGCGGATTTTGAGAATGCCATAAGGCAGATGTAGACTAGTTAGTAACTAGGGTAGAGTTAAAGATGTACATATGATGGATTTAGTAGTGACGAAAAACCTTCTTTTGTATATCAAAGGGTATATAACTAACTAAAATAACATAATTAACTAAGCTGGATGAAAGACTGACTTGTATTATTTAAATGACTAATGCATGTGATGAAGCAAAGTTAAATACATATTATGTTAATATAATGAGAGAGGATGACTATTACTTATATAACGAAACAGACCACTTATCCGGGCCGAAAAGAAAACTATGCCACTACAGAATGAATTAAACAACAAGAAAACTTAAATATATTAATACTACAAGTACTTAGTCATGAAAAAAGGCAAACTAAAATCAATTTAATCTAATTCTCTCTCTCTAGCTATTCTATGATAGATCAAAGATGGAATACAGAAGCTAAAAAAAAATCCCTCTCTCCAAACTGGAAGTCTCTATTTATTAAGAAAAATAATTTGTGCCATAATCTAAATTCAATGAAATTGATCTCTTTTTCTTCTCTTATCATTTTCTTTCCTTTATGACTTCAACTTCTACATGGTAATCTTCTAGATTCCTTTTCCATCTTTAAGAACTAGAACATAATCTTTTACTTGCTCACCAAAATAAATTAAATAAATCCTACAAAACAAAATAAAATGTATTAGTTAAAGAAAATAAATATATAAATTAATAAATATGGGAATAATAAAATATATAAATAATGTGTATATCACAGCACATCTAGCTGCATTTAAAATCATGTATATAAAGTATTCAAGGGAGGAGAGCACGAATGAGTAAAGTTCATCTATCTTTCCTAATTCTACGGGAGCAAATAACTTGGTACTCAGTGTTGTACATAGGGAGGACATTTACAACCGAACTTGCAGATATTACCCAAACTCGTACCCGAAGACAGGCCCGAAGAGTTTATGGTTAGGTATTGGTAATGTACTACCCGCCCCGAACCTGCCCTATAGATATATAGTGATAATTTTTTAAATGATTATATTTATATACTAATATTTTAATGGTTAATACATAGTTATAAATAATTTAAATACTTGTATATATGTATATATATAAAATAAAGGAACGAGTTACCCGTTGGGTATGTAAAACTCGACCAGTATTACCTCAATCTGATAGAATCCGGGTACGGGTAGTGCAAATCCTGGACCCAATTCATTGCCATCCATAGTTATACAGCTAAATATTTTTTTTATTCTCTACTAAATCAACTTTTTAAGGAAATTGAACATATAATCTGAACTAGACTAAACGACTTAGCATTTGATGAGATTGGTCATTGGTGTGGAAAACTGGGCTGGTTGGAGCAGTTAATTTTGAAAGGAGGTTAATGGGGAATTTCAGGTGTGTACTTGAGGAAAGTCGCCAGTCCTAGGTTTTTAGATCTTTTCCAACAGTGACGATTGTGGTTGTGGGGTGGTTATTTATTTATTTTTTTCCTTTCAAGGGTTCTACAATAAAAGAAGGGGAAAAATACCTTTACCCCACTGTGGTTATAGTGTTTTAAGCAATTAGCCACTGTGCTTTTAAAATATTCAATTAGCCCACTGTACTTTTTAAAAATGTTCAATCAAGCAATTCCGTTCAATTTTGCTCACGGACGTTAAAAAATTGGGGGGGAAAAAGCACTTTTACCCCACTGTGCTTTTAAAATATTTAATTAGTCCACTGTACTTTTTAAAAATGTTCAATCAAGCAATTCCATCCAATTTTGCTCACGGACGTCAATTTTGCTCACGGACGTTAAAAAATTTGGCCAATTTTCCTACGTGGCTTTAAAAAATAAAATACAAATGATGTCCGTGAGCAAAATTGGCCCAATTTGTATTTTATTTTTTAAATTGGGATGAATAATATAAGAATTGAATGTAAAAATATTATTTAATACTAATATTTATGTCATGTACGTAATTTAAGAGAATATTGGATAAAATTTAATTAGAAAATACCAAAACTAAAAATCACGACATCACGACATATGTAACAAAGTACTAATAAATTATATAAAATAAAATTGTTCTCTAATAATCATATAGTAGATAATTTAAGAAAAAAATTAAGAAATTTAAATTTTATTATTATCATTTATCATAATAAAACAATGTTATTGATCATATTGGATATGTTAATAAAATTTAAATATTTAAATATTCTCTTAAATTACGTACATGACATAAATATTAGTATTAAATAATATTTTTACATTCAATTCTTATATTATTCATCCGCATTTAAAGATATATTAAATAATACAAATGACGTCCGTCAGCAAAATTGGCCCATTTAGTATTTTATTTTTTAAAGTCACGTAAGAAAATTGACCCAATTTTTTAACACCCGTGAGCAAAATTGGACGGAATTGCTTGATTGAACATTTTAAAAAAGTACAGTGGGCTAATTGAATATTTTAAAAACACATTGGGGTAAATGTGCTTTTTTCCCCCAATTTTTTAACGTCCGTGAGCAAAATTGGACGGAATTGCTTGATTGAACATTTTTAAAAAGTACAGTGGGCTAATTGAATATTTTAAAAGCACAATGGCTAATTGCTTAAAACACTACAACCATAGTGGGGTAAATGTGCTTTTTCCTATAAAAAAAGTTTAGAGAGGAGCTCAAATGCCTCTGCCTCATTTATATTTGGAACCCAAAAATGGAAGGAAATAGAACATTTTGGGTTTTAGGCAAATTAACATACTAGGGAATGATGTGTACACCAAAGGTGCTGTCCATCTTTCTTGGAAGAGTGATGACGTCAGTAGTGTCGGAGACACGATGAATTTGTACAGGGTAGGCAGATTCTTGGTGGCAGGTTGCTAATGATCGTAATTTGGCAAATCATATTAGATGTAAAGATATTGTTGGTGAGATTGTATTGAGACAGTAGGTGAGGAGTAGGGTTACTGGAAATTGCTACGCCATTCCGTTTAACAGGATGACTTTCTCCATTCGGAACAAAAATGCTTTCTTGTTTAGCATAGGGAATTGTGTGGCGAAATGCATTCAAATTTCCTATCTGCTAGAGTATATATCTTGTCCTACATTGAATACCTTATAAAAATATGTCTAGTATACAATGACTTGGGCCAACTCTTCTCTTTGTCGATTGGTTTTGAGTTAGATAGCTTAATATCTTTATATATTAGACTTTGGGCGTATTTTATAAATTTAACATGGAATCAGAGAGGGCTGTCTTTGAGCCTAATTAAACACTCTTCTTATCTTTCATTTACCCACTTGTACATTTTTTAAGGGTCAAAGTTACCCATTTAGTGGTGCCAAAATCTAGAATCCATGAGTTATGAGAATTTATTGTACCAAAAGTAGAAGCTTAAAGAGCTTGAATAATTTGTTGAATAATTTTGGGAAAGGGGCCAGATCCGGGGTCGCAATAGCAGAGGAAGATGGTGCATAGTGGGAGGATGGTATTGCTGCAACATATGCTCAAGGATTTCTTTGTTTTATAAAAAAATTGTTGTGATTGAGATTGTTGCGTTATTTTTGCCAGTCTCGAGAGCATCTATTGGAATGGCAACATCAAACATATTGATCTCATTCCAAATCAGCATCATCGAGGAATAAATTTCCTGAATTCTAAGTAGTTCTAGAGATGAGGAATTTGTCTGTTGCTTGAGTTAATACATTTGCGATTCGTTACTTTGCTGATAAACTCCTTGGAGATAAGTCCATTTAGCCTAAGCAATATCGAATGGGCTGAGTTTACAACAATAGAGTTGTCTACAGACTCCATGATTGATGTTTTGATTTTTTTCATTATTGATCAAATGATCACCCATTTGGAAGTGAATCCTTCAATTGGCTTGGGAGCTTTCCCATCGACATAGCTCCGAAGATCTTGGCTTTTGACAATTTTTTGAAATAAAATGCCATAGAAAAAATTTTTCCCATCAAGTTTCGCTGTCAAACGATGGTGGGAACTTTATGAGAAGAAATATATGAATGTAGATGGAGCTGCTGGAACAAACTGTTTGTGAAGAAGAAAAGGAATGTAGATGGAAGTACACATACAATGTTCAGACAGAACAGCAGGACACAAAGTGAATTAAACCCAAGAGTAAAGAAAATTACATTGATATTATGTAAAAGAGCAGAAAAGCATCAATCAATTCGGGTCGACCCAACTTGGACCCAACCCGACCCAGATCAAGATATAACCGAACACGCACCATTATCGATCAACATCGATCGACCATCACCATCACTATTGGAAGTCAATTCGTGATTCCAATCAGTGCAGAGAAACAGAACAGAGAAAGAAAGAAGGGGCAAAGAGGAAAAAAAATCGAAGAAGAAAAGCAGAGAAAGAAAGAAGGAACCAGAAGGAAATACAAGGGAAGAAGAAGACTTATTGTTGCGTTGCCGTCGCAGTCCTCGCTCCGCCGTCGCTTAAATCTCTCGTCGTTTCCATCCTCGTTGTCGCTGCTATGATTGTTCAGGAAAAAGGGAGATAACCCTAGCCTTTCCTAATTCGTGAACTGCTTTCCTAATTTGTAAAACCATAACTATATTTACCTTGTTGAATTACACTTTGGTCCTTCCCAGTTTCCTTTTCTTCCTTTAGTACTAGCCTAAATTTGTTAACTTATGTTATAACCCATACTTCTTACATAAAGAAACCCTAACTTTTAACCTTGACACCTTTCATCTTGTTTCACACTTTATAATCAGTAAGGTCCAAAAAAAAAAATACAAAAAAATTGCTCTTAAAATTTTTCGCAAAATAGAGGATAAGTACTTCAATTACTTGGATTTTCTTTACTCGTTGCGTAGTACTAAATTTTTTTCTAAACTCGTTTGGTTTATTCTCTTAAATTGCACATTATTCCTATTAGTGGGACATCATTTAGTCGTGATTGTTGATATTTTGCAAATTGCGATTGCATTTGCTGTAGGTTATAATTTAATTGCTACAAATAATTGTCAGTATTGCATTTGTATCATGATGATCCGTAGTGGAACCCAATATGGTCAAACAATTAAATGAACCTCAAATTAGACCTCTTATTCACTAAAATGGCTAATATGGAAAACTGTATGGCTAATTTGGAAATGCGTATGGATGATAGGTCTGAGGAACTTCAAATTAGACCTCTTACTCACTAAAATGGCTAATATGGGAAACTGTGTGGCTAATTTGGAAATGCGTATGGATGATAGGTCTGAGGAACTTGTCATGGTATTTGGGAGGGTTCGAGTCGTTGAGCGACGAACACAACATTTACCTGAGCCTATAGGAGAAAATGCGGGAAATGATGGCGTTTGCGTTAATGAAGATATACATGAGGGAGAACCTGAGCTGAATAGGCAAAGGGCACACCTTGATCCTAGAAATGTTGAGTACCAAAACCTTGAGCCTCGAAATATTGATTACCCCGAGAGACGAGACTGTAGACATCGCGACATCGGATATGGTGAACGTAGGGATGATGACTACCGTGAACCTAGAGATTATGGATACAGTGAACTTAGAGATTATGGGTACCGTGGACCTAGGAATGTCCACCCTTATGACCGAGGGTATGATGATGACACTAGAAAAATTAAGGTAGATGCACCCGAGTTTGACGGTAGGTCTGATCCTAATGTATTCCTTGATTGGTTGTCCAGTATGGATAAATTTTCGATTGGTATGAGATGTCTGATGGGCATAGATTTCATTTTTCCAAGATGAAATTAGTCAAACAAGTGAGTTTGTACTGGGCTAGTGTTGAGAGAGACATTGAGCGTTTGAGGGATCCACCTATAAGGCACTGAGCAGAAATGAAAGCAAGTCTCCATAAATATTACCTACCCACAGGTCACAAGGATAAGATGCTTGAACAGTTGACCAATCTGAAGCAAGGCAATTTGTCCATCTCTGATTATGTTAATAGGTATAGGGAGTTAATGGAGCGTTGTGAGCTAGTTGAGGAGACGAGGATGACCATCATTAGGTTTAAGGAAGGGCTAAGGATGATATTGAATTCCATTTTTTTCCAAGCCAACTCACTTGTCTAGATGATGCTTACCAGATTCCCTTAGATCAGGAATACAATGTGAAAAGATTCTATTTCTGTAGAGCGACCTCTTACCCAGGCCAATTTAGTGGACATAATTCCCCACAGGGCATTTCTTTTCCACACCTCAAGATACTTCTAGGGCTAATAACACTGCGAGTGGACCAAATTTGGACCCTAACTAGGGAAGGGTACTCCAGTACCCAAGCCTATATTCACTGGTAGGGATAGGTGTTTCTCATGCAAAGAGCTTGGGCATAAGTTCTTTGAGTGCCCTTACAAACATCAAGTGGGAGTGGTTCATGAAGAGCATAGTGAAGAAAATGAACCGAGGGAAGGTGAAGTGGATGATGAATATTACACGGAGGAATAAGAAGCGGATGCGCACCTTAAACAAGTTGATCACCTTTTGAATGTTATGAGGTGCATTTTCGCTAGTCCAAAAAAGGAGGAAGATTGGAAGAGAACCACCATATTTCAATATTTCAAACATATAGTAGAAGGGGTGGAATCTCTTCCAAGTTGATCATTGACGGGGGAAGTTGTTTAAATGTGGTTACCCAGACAGCTGTGGAACGGTTGAAGCTAAAGGCAGGACCACACCCCCAACCTTATAGTGTTGCTTGGGTCAATAAGACATTCCTGTGACACATAGATGTCTAGTGCCGATCTACCTTTAAAGGATATGAGGAAAAAGTTTGGTGTGATGTCCTTCCTATGGATGTTGCACACATTCTTTTAGGGCGACCTTGGCTATATGATTATGATGTGACCCATTATGGGAAATCGAATACTTATGTGTTCACACACAAGGGGCAGAAGATTACTTTAGCGCTAGTGAGACCACGAGTGTCCCCCAAGGGTCAACCAAAAGAAAATAATACGCCTATACAAGAATTCAAATATCTCCATATCCTTGGTCAGAAGGCCTTTGAGAAGAGTGAGAGAGAAGGTTGTGTACGTTGTTTTGGCTAGAGAGGTTAGGGACGTTCCTAAGAAGAGTAGTAATGTCGAATCTAGTGATGTTAGGCAGCTTCTCCATAAGTTTTCTGATGTGATGCCTAGTGAGTTACCTAGCGGATTACCACCTCTTGGGGATATCCATCATGCTATGAACCTTGTACTAGGGTCTTCTTTACCTAACCTACCCCATTATAGGATGAACCCTAAGGACCAAGAGGACATGAGACGCCAAGTAGAGATTATGTTTTGTGCGCGAGAGTCTTAGTCCTTGCGCGGTGCCAACTTTGTTTATCCCAAAGGCTGATGGAAGTTTAAGGATGTGTTGTGATAGTCGACCTATCAATAAGATCACCGTCAAGTATATGTTTCCTATACCTAGGCTTGATGACATGTTTGATATGATGAGCGGAGCTCGTGTGTACACCAAAATAGATCTACGGAGTGGATATCACCAAGTCCGCATCCGCGAGGGAGACGAATGGAAAACTGCCTTTAGACTAGTGATGTCCTTTATGAATAGTTAGTCCTACCCTTTGGTCTAATCAATGCACCTAGCACCTTTATTAGAGTCATGAATCAGGTGTTGCGGTCTTTTATTGACAAGTTTGTAGTGATCTATTTTGATGACGTCCTCATTTATAGTCACACTAGAGAGGAACACTTCACTTGCGCCAAGTTTTACCCGCTCTCCAGCGGGAGAAACTTTATATTAATATTAATCTGAAAAAGTGTTCCTTCTTGCAAGAATCCGTCAAATTTCTTGGGTTTGTTGTCTCCAAAGATGGGGTTTCTGTTGACCTTGAAAAGGTCAAGGCTATTAAAGAGTGGCCAGAACCTTTTAATATACATGAAGCTAGAAGCTTCCACAGACACTTTTTACAGGAGGTTCATTAGGAGATTTAGTACCATTATGGCTCCCGTCACTGATTGCTTAAAGAAAGTGAGAAACTAAATGAGGCCCGACAAAGGTATTCTACCTATGATAGAGAGTTTTATGTTGTAGTTCAGGCGCTTAGGTATTGAAGACATTATTTGTTGCCTAAGGAGTTTGAGCTATACTCCGATCATCATACACTTCAGTATATAAACTCCCAGAAGAAGTTGAGTCATCGACACGCCAAGTGGGTTGAGTTTCTTCAGGACTATTCTTTATTTCTAAAGCATTGTCGAAGGGTAGAGAACAAAACCGCTGATGAGTTGAGTAGGGTATCGATTCTCCTTAACATTTTCAGTGTGAAGGTTATTGGGTTTGAGCGTATTATCCATAAGTACCCTTCTTGTCGTGACTTTAGAGAGACATATTGTCCTACATAATTCTAATGTACCACCCTCAAGCGATTTTCGTATCCATGATGAGTATCTTTTTAAGGGCACCCGTTTGTGTATTCCTAGCACGTCTATGCATGACCATCTAGTTTGATAGTTACATGCGGGAGGGATCGCAGGTCATTTTGGTCACGATAAGACCATTGCGATTGTGGAGGATATGTTCTTTTGGCCTAGCCTTAAGAGGGATGTAGCTTGTATTGTTTCCGAGTGTCGCACGTGTCAAACTGCTAAGGGTAGGAAGCTAAACACGGGGTTATATATTCCTTTGCCGGTACCCCATGCTCCTTATGAGGATATTAGCATGGATTTTGTCTTGGGGTTATCGCGGACCTTTAGAGGTCAAGATTCCGTTTTTGTTGTAGTGGATCGTTTTTCTAAAATGAAACATTTTATTCCATGCACCAAAACTAATGATGCTTCACACATTGCATCAATTTTTTTTAGTGAGGTTGTGAGGCTACGTGGTTTGCCTTTATCTATAGTTTCTGATAGGGATGTTAAATTCATGAGTTATTTTTGGAAAACCCTATGGAAGAAACTAAATACCACACTTAAGTTTTCCACTGCCTATCACCCACAGACTGATGGTTAAACTAAGGTAGTTAATAGGAGTTTAGGTGATTTGGTGAGATGCCTTATAGGAGATCATGTGTCTAGTTGGGATAGAGTTTTATTTATGGCTGAGTTTACTTATAATAGTTCGGTTAATCGCTCTACTGGGGCGAGTCCTTTTCAGATTTACACTTATCAGGCTTGGAAACCTATTGACCTTGTTCATCTTCCCCCCTGCATATAGATCTAGTGAGTTTGCTGAGACTTTTGCACGACACATTCATGATTTGCATGCTGAGATAAGACAAAAAAATAATTTGAGCAATGAAAATTATAAGTGTGCTGCAGATGTTCATCGCAAGTACCAAGAGTTCAATGAGAATGACCAGGTGATGCTTCAACACCGTGTCAAGAGGTTACGTCCAGGCACGTGAAAAAAGGTGCATGCTAAGCGGATGGGATGTGTTAAAAAGGTTAGTGTTAATGCTTATGAGTTGGATCTTCCTAGTAATATGGGTATTAGTCATGTATTTAATGTGGCCAATCTTACTCCATATCATGAACCTTCTATTCCGTTGACTCCATCTCTTACTTCTTAATCTAATAACCCTTGTTGAGCCTGTACTTGTTCCTACTTTACCTGTTTCACCTACACCTCTTGTTTCCTCACAGTCTACAGCAGATGGTATCGATGATGTTTTGAATGAGTGGTTTTTGTCGATTAGGCGCGGAGGCTATTGCCAGTTTCCGGTTAAGTGGCGTGGCAAAACCTGACAGTGATTGCACGTGGATTGGTAGGGACGAGTTTCATCGCATTGATCTTGCATTGTTGGCGCGTTATGAAGATTTCATTTCGACAGAGCCGAATTTTTCCCAGCCAGGGAGAAATGACGGAGATCGATGTTTTAGTTGTCTTGTTTATTTTACTATTATGAACTTGTTTTAATTAGTTGGTATATTTTAGTAACTTGTTTTAATTTTTTTAGTTGGGATATTTTTGTCTTTTTGGTCTTCAAGTCCAATTTAAGGTTGTTTTGTTTAAATTACGATGTAATTCTCTTTGGGAGGCCATTCTGAATATTACAATTGTTATTGGCTTTTCTTATATTGTGGAGATATCTTTCTAGAGTTAATAGACGCTGAGTTAAAACTCTAAACCCTAGAATTTAAGCGTAGAGTTTAGATTTTTATTCATATATCAGTCAATAGCATATTTTAATTTATAAATTGTCCTACATCAAAGGCTCATAGGCTGCTTTGCAACTTCCCGAGGTAGCTTCAATCGCGGATTGTTGTTCCGGCGACTTAATCCTTTACAGTCGCCGGCGGAGTAAGTGCGTCTTCAACTCCTGTCACACAAAGTGTTGATTCCTCGTTCTCCAGAAAAGTGTTATTTCTTAACAGCAAGTCTGAAACTATGAAAATGAGTTGAAACAGCGATCAATAATTTAGAATGATAAGGGTAAATTTGTCCATAAATTAAAAAATAAAGCAAATTGCCCTGTGCCCATCCTTTCAGCCTGTTAATATCAATTGCCTATTGTTATTAGTGTTAGCTATTATTACCTAATTAGGTGAGTATTCTCACTTTTTTTGACCTGCCACGTGTTTGTCAACTTGTAATGTCATTTACACATGTTTGAGTAATTGATGTGTCCTGCATTTCTTATTGGTACTGACCTAAATAATTATCGTAGCCCACACTACAATGTTGACATTTCAATTGTTAGATCGTATTAAAGTGATAAAAGTTTTGTGATTTTCCACTTTGGTAGACATTCGGAAAATACAGACATATTAGATTCTTTAGTGAGGAAATATCTGTGTGTAGTAGAATGATGTTTTCAGTAGCTGTAGTAATTCTTCTAGAAGAAGAGTTGATCGTTTCTTGATTGTGGAGGATTTAGTAAAACATCAAATTTCAGAATCCTTTGGTAAAGTTCAAATGAGTTCACTTTTTGTGGATCCCTCAACTGCTAATCATAAAATCAAAACAGAAGAAAAGATTAATAAGTTATTTTTGGAAGTGTATTTTTACAGTTTATGACCATTTTATTTTTGTTTACTTGTAGTGATATCCAAAGGTAAAAGTACATAATCAATCTGGGTTTGTTTTTGTGATATTGCAGTTTATGCCAACAACTTTGACACTTGACTCTGGAGTTACTAGACCACCGCCCCTTTTAAGTGAAGCTGATCTTGTGGATTGTATGGACAAGGTGAGGAAGGTCAATGGTACTCGAAGCTCTATGTTATGAATTGTGGAATTTTGGTTGGTGTGCAGCCTTTTCTTTCCAATTTACAAGTTTTTCCGAAATTAGTTACAGTGGATTTCTGATTTTTTTTTGTCCCTGTCTGCTAAATTTTCATAGGCCGGGATTGGTACAGACGCAACTATGCATGATCACATCCAAAAATTGCTTGATCGGCATTATGCTACTAAAGACTTGAACACCACTCGTTTCACACCAACGAATCTAGTAATTCCTTTCACCTTTAAGTACTTGACAATTCCATTTTGCTTTTGGTTTTTTATCTTTTCAAAAAATAATATTTCCTGTAGTTTATTCTTGTATATTTTTGAGTGCACAAATATATATGTTCTTGTCTCACCGGCAGAGTAATATATCATTATTTGTTATATATATATGTATGTATTTATTTTTTTCGTTTCAGGGTGAAGCACTAGTCATGGGATATGATGACATGGGGTGAGTACTTTCTTCTACTTTTATAATAATGATAGAAGGTCAGGAGCTATAAGAGTTCTGCTTTATATTTTAAGTTCTGATAAACTTTATCATTGTTGTATTACCCAGCCTTATGGTTTTCATAGCCTTTTAACTAAATTTCTTGGATTAAGTTCATAAACTCACCAATTATTATCTTTGATGGGAGACATGTTTAAAAAGGTTTAGATATGGGGTAAATGAGTAGATAGAAGGGGAAAAGGGGAGAAGAATAACGCCCAAGGTTACAAAGAAACAAAACCTTTAACTCAAGTCCAGTTTATATAGAAAATAAAACCTTAATTCTAGGGTAACCTAAGTTTTAAGAACCAAACTCCAAACTATTATACTATAACTTAAAGATATAGACTAATTTGCCTACTATACCTAAAAGATACCATAATTTAGTTACAACTAAATTATCTATTAATAATAATAGAACTCAATAATGGCTTTTATCCCTAACTAGTTGGAGAAGGCTGATATTGAAATTCCATACGACACCACAAAATTAGAAGGAATAAGACGAAAAAGAAAAAGGGGATAAAATAAAGAGAAAAAAATAAAATAATAATAACAAAAAGCCTAAATATAAGTTACTATCTTGAACTATTGACATTTTCTCACTTTCGTGGTCGACCTTTTAATATTTACAATCAGGTGATCAAACTTTCAATTTTTTCCACTTACGTTCAATTGGACATGCCAAGTCATAAATTGATGATGTGGCCAACTGATTAGGCTAATCAATGCGTATTTGTAATTAAAAAAAAAACTTTCAAATAATTTTTTCGCATTTATTAAACATCAGTGGGTATAAAGTCATAATTTCATGACTTACCCCTTGATATTTAATAAATGTGAAAAATTATTCAAAATAACTCTTTGTAATTACACATAAGCACTGATTGGGCTAGTAAACGATCCATATCATTGATTTATAATGTGGCATGTCCAATTAAACATAAATAAAAAAAAAGTTAAAAAGTTTGGTCACTTGATTGGAAAAATTAAAGAACGATCATTGAAGTGGAAAACAAATCAATAGTTAAGACCTTGAGTAGTAATTTATATTTAAGCCTAACATCTCTTGTAATTTTCATTAACTATTTTTGGCATGTTTCACATCATTCTCTCCTCCAATTAGAAGAACTCTTCCATGAGTTTTAAAGTACAGTAGTATGATGAGGGGACACGATCAAAGTGCAATCATCCCATGTTTCGTCTCTATGAGCACAACCTTTGGCTGTAGAAAGAACAGCATAATGAAATCGAAGCCAATAGGCTATGTAAACGAAGTGCTTAGAAAGGATAAATCAACATATTCAACATCCAATAATTCATCGACCTCATTGGTGCGGCTTGTGAATTTCATTGAGTGATTGCCTTTTCTCAACCTCTTCAAAAATAATTTTAATATCAATCTTGTTCGTAAGTGGTTCTTTTTTGTTTTTGCTTCATGTTTCTAAAGATTAGCCTTAATATCTTCAAGCATTTCAATAAATAGCTTGTGGTTATCTTCAACTTACTCTGGCAATTTATACTCTTCGACTTGCTTGCCCAATTGGAAGTAATACCAGTACAAGTTTGATTTTGCACAAAATATGGAGTATTACCTTTAGATCTTTCCTCATAATGTGTCTTTCCTCATAACTTGTCTTCAAATCTTCAAGTCTTCATTCATCACATACTAAGTCTTTGCGCAATCTCCAACTAGAATCCGACGGAAGATACAAACCTTTAATTTGTCCGTGCTGAACATAAATTTTATGCTCAAGTTATATCTTTTCAAAGGAAGTATGGAATTTCAAAGATGAAAAAAGGCATGCGGTTATATTTCTCCCTTTTTTTTCACTTTTTTTAATAGACCTGAATCTAGGTCTTCTAGGGTTGTTTGTGGTATTTTTGGGCTGATGACTCTTAGTTTTGAGATGGATATGGGGTGATTGAATATTTGGAGGATGAATTTGGTTTTGGGTGATTATACAATGAACAACAATGTTTGAGTAGTGGCTTTTGATGTGGAAGGGTAGGGTTAGGGTAGCTCAGTTGGGTTAGAGTGTGTGACTGTTAATCACAAAGTCGAAGATTCAAGCGCTTGTTAACAATGAGATTGAGAATGCGATGAAAAGTTGAAAGGTGTAGGGTAAAATCAAATAATACTAGGTTTATTTTGATACCAATTCAATACAGCTCAAGTTTAGAATGGTTTAGGTATAGGGTAAATGAGTATAAAGACGGGGTAAAGGGGAGAAGAATAACACCCGACTGCCACAATTACTTAAAACCTTTAACTCAAATTCCATATATTAAACTCTTTGAAAACCAACCATGGATTAAGTCTGTTATATGAAAAATAAAACCCTAATAATAAGGTAACTTAAGTTATTAAGTAAACAAGCTTCTGACTATTATCTACTAGAAGTAAAAGATATAGTTGTATAACTGAAAGACATAATTTAACTACAACTAAATTATCCATAAATAATAGTATGAAAAACATATAATGATAATAGTCTATTGCAATTTTCATTAGTCTTCTTGTCCCGTTCCGCATCATATCGTCCTGACTTGATGACCATCCATTCTCTCCATAAGCCTCCCCAAGCAATATTCCCTTATAACCAGCCAGCCAAATTTCGAAATTCATACGTTCATTCATAAAAAAACATACGATATATCATTCCACTCACTTCCTCTTCCATGTGGAACATAAAACTTTGTATGATTTTTTGGTTTCCCCTATTTCCCGTTCAATTGCTTTGCTAGCCTTCGTTGAACTTTCCATTGAACAACCTTGCCAACCTTCATTGAGTTGAGAAATCTTTTGGTTTTCTCCAAAAGAGAATATCCCTTACCATTGTATGAATCATCCTTGGACTGCGATTTCATACCTATTTCCATAAGTCCTTCCACCATCCAAATCTTTCTACACCAAAGCATTGATACCAATTTGATAATGTTTTAATCCATTCAAAGACATGAAACTAGATTTAATTGTGTGTAAGGATCCCATAAGATACACAACGAGAAGAAAACAAGAAACCGATAATATAAGATGCTAATGAAGAACAAGACAAACTAAGCAATAGAAATATAACGTGGTTCAACCAAACTTTCCTAAACGCATGAAGAGAATCAATTTCATTTGTCATAAATAACTTATAATACAAATAAATGGTTATGCCTTTGCGTTTATATCCAAAACTAAATCCCAAAAGTCCTTTGTACACCCTCTGACTTTCAAGTCCCTAGGGTTTCCCAATGCTCTATACATCTTGTCTTGTTTTCTAATAGAGCTAGGCCTGACAGAAAATGGGTTGGGTTGGGTTGGGTTTTGGTTTTGGTTTTGGTTTTGGTTTTGGTTTACACAAATATAGTTATGGTTCCATTAAAAACCAAAACCATATAACTTGTACCCAAATTTGGTTATAGGTCTATATCAGCCCATTTTTTAACTTTTAAGCCAATGAATCATAACATTTATTATTTATTTAATTTATATCTTCCTTTAACTTCTCTCTCAGAAACTTTATACACTTTCTCTCTAAAACTCTTATACACTTCTCTCTACAACTTTTATTTGTTTTATAAAAGAAATTTTATTAATAGAAAAGAAATGATACAATAAAAAGGGAACAAGAAGTTCGCCCAAAATTAAAAAGAGCACTTAGAAAAGTGCAACCTTCTAATCTCTACACAAATCAGTCACTCGGATACCTCTAAAGGCCCCCATAGAAGAAGTCCATAGAGAAACAAGGAAAGTAATCCTATCATTCAACAACTTAAAAGAAGAGCAACTTCCTCTAAATAGTCTAGCATTACGCTCGTTCCAAATTTCCAAAAAATGGGGAAAAAGGCACACTTCTATAAAATATGCCACTAGCAACATAGGACACGCCCACTCTCCTAACACTCCAAAGAGCTCCACAAGCCCCAAGCAACTGGACAATGCAAAAATAAATGAGCATGTGTCTCGTTACTCTACCTGCACATAAAACAAATGTCCGGAGATAGAACTTTGTAAGGCCTGCGATTTTGATAGAGATCGTTAGTATTCAATCTTTGTAAAACCATAGACCACACAAAAGCCATGACTTTGGAAGGGACCTTAGCTTTTCAAATATACGAAGTCAAAGGAAATGGATTAGGAACAATAGACCGAGTCAAAAAAAGAGAAGTAGCTCTTACGAGAAAAAGTACTTAATGTATCTAAAGTCCAAATGCGCTTATTAGAGGAGGATAAATGAATTGAATCAAGAAAGATAAGCAAAGTTTCCATTTCAATAGTCTCCAAATCATTGAGATTTCCGAAGAAATGAAAATCACAAGAAAAGAAATTCCCTTCAAGCTTTTATGAAGTTAGAAATGGGAGCATCATGTAGTGAAGAAATACGATACAACCTTGGGAGACTTGCATGAGTAACATAAACCCCAGACCTAGTATCCCACCCATTCAAATGCATATTAAACTTTTTCCTAATAACTTTGTGCCATTTACCAACTGGGCCAACATTTTTAAGTACCAAATTACCTAGCCCCAAGCCCCGCTCCTACTTAGAAAGACACCGTTTTCCAACCAACCAAATCATCCTCTCATTATTAGCTCCGAACGAAAGAAAATCCCTCATTAACTTCTCTAAGGCGTCGGCTACACTAACTGGGATCCTAAATAAAGAAAGATAATAAAGGGGAATACTTGCTTGAATCAAAGTAATTCTGCCCTCTAAAGAAAAATATACACAACTTTCCACGTATCTAGACATTGAGTCACTCTCTCAAAAACAGGGTCTCAAAAGGAGACTAACCTAGGATTCCCATCATGAGGAACCCCGATATAAGTAAGCGGGAAGGTCTCAATAGTGCAACCAACCATGAATGAATAGGCTAAAAGCTCCTCCGTAGCCATAACCAGCCATAGATGAATAGGCTAAAAGCTCCTCCATAGCCAAATTAATCCCTGCTAAACTACACTTAGACAAATTAATCTGCATACAGAAACGACCTCAAAAACTTGAAAAATTGTAAACACTTTGTTAAATTCTTGGATCCCCTCCGAAAGAAAACGAATAGTATCATCAACGAATTGGAGATGAGAAACTCTCACCTCCTCGCGCCCCACTGCACAACTCGTATGAATGCCACTCTCGTCTCCCCGACTAGTCATCCTACTCAAAACATCAACAACTAATTTGGGCTCCCAATTCATAATCATAGAAAAATGTGAAGAGACGAAATCCCTTTCATCCAAGAATGTCACCTAACTTCAAACCCTTTCCTTACCAAAATCTTATCCAAAAAACCCTAGCTAACCTTATCATAAGCATTCTCAAAATCTAACTTAAGCACAAGACCCTCTCTCTCTCTCTCTCTCCTATGAACATCCTCCACAACCTCATTGGCAACTACTGCTGCATTAATAGTTTGCCTACCACCCACAAAGGCACTATGAGAATCCGAAATTGTGTGCCCAACAACACTACCCAATCTCTTAGAGAGAATTTTAGTAAGAATTTTATACACTAGCACAAGACTAATGGGTCTAAAATCCATCACCTTTATAGAATGATCCTTCTTTGGAACTAGGGTAATAAAGGTATAATTAATGTTTTTCCCGGTAACACTGGTCGCAAAGAACTTGTGAAAAACTCTAATGAGATCATCTTTCACCACATCCCAGTTTGTATGATAGTAAGCCATCGTAAATCCATCAGGACTAGGAGCCTTCTCTTTATCCATCTCAAAAATAGCCCTCTTAATTTCCTCCTCCGTAAATAGTCTTTCGGAACTCTTCTATATCATAATAGGACTGCAATCTAAAGCCTCTACCATAGGCCTCTCCTTAACCTCCTCCTCAAATAGTTCTCTATAAAAATCAGTAATTCCATCAACAAACAATCAAATCAATATTCCTCACCACCTCACCCGATTCAAGCTTAATCTCCCTTATGCAAGATTTCTTCCACTAGCAACCTTGTGAAACAATTTGGAATTATAATCTCCATCTTTCACCCAGTTTATCCTAGCTTTCTGCCTCCAACTAATTTCCTCGCGCAAAATCACCTCGAACTTGTTACGCAACTTAGCTCGTTTACCAATCAAATCATCAGAAAGAACATTACCCTTCTCAATTCTATCAATCTCCTCTACCTCTTTCAAAATAGCTTTCTTCTTGACTCTCACATCGCTAAACACTTCCTTATTCCACTCTTTTAATTTCCACTTGGCATACCCCAACTTTTTCATAAAAACAAAACCTCTCTAACCTACACACGCACTCACTCTACTATTGTTTAATCAATGCGACAAAGTTGGGATGAAAAATCCACATTCTCAAAACGAAAAGGAGTGAGGCCCCAATTGAAGCGACTAGATTCTAAACAGAAAAATGATCAGAAACTATTCGCAGAAGGACGTCTTACTAAACAAAAATCGATCAATACGAGTAGCCTTTGTACGCTCACCAAATACCGACCAATTGAATTGAGAATTAGAAAGAGCAATCTCTCTCAAATCGCACTCTAGTATAATTATCAAACCGCCTCATACTCTTTAGTAATTCTTGACCCACCAAACTTCTCAGAAGAAATGTTAATAACATTAAAATCCCCACCAATACACTAACGAGAAAAACAAAGACCATAAAGATCATAAAGCTCCTCCCAAAAAGCTCGTTTATCTCTAGGCTGATTAGGCCCATAGACAGAAGAAAACCGTCAAGGTCCATGGTCTCTAATCTCTAAATGAACAAATACCGAATAAGTGCCCAAAACAGACTCGAGACATGTCACACATTTAGTATCCCAAATGATAATTATACCTCCAAAAGCTCCACAAAACGGAAAAAAGACCCAATCTTTAAACCTAGAATCCCAAATATTACAGTAATCGTCTCCAATTTAGACTCTTGAAGCTACATCGGGGCAGCCTTAGCAAACAACTCCTTTATCAACCTACGCTTACGCCTACTCCTTAGACCTCTCACATTTCAACTAACAATCTTCATAATGAATATTTTGTAAGACTGCTTCTCCTTCCCGAAACCTCCCCATAATTAACTGACGACTGAAGTCGATGCAACTCTTTGCTCCACCTTTTTTTCTTTCTAGAACCACCTTCACTAGGCTTTGACTTGAGCATCACCCTAACATCATTCCCCGTTGGACTAACCAACCTAATCCCCATTATTTTCAACACCTCTTGTGGGTCTCTGTCATCATCACTTCCTTCTGAAGGATGTAAGACCAGGCAATCTCCCTTATCCCCTACTTCCCTTTGGCAATTTGGTATTGAAGAGACAAGCTTAGCATCCAATGGAATTGGCAAAATACCGTTCCCTTAATTTTTGTTCCATAATGCAAGACCTGAAAAATCATCTACCAATAAATTATTACCACCCTCGGATCGAAGAGAAAGATTATGAATATAATTAGGAACAAAAATATTAGGAACATCAGAAGGTACAATAGAAGGTACAAAAGAAGGCTCAAAAGTCCCTCCATCACTGGCAATAATGTTATTCTCTTAATACACAAGATTGCTACTTAGATTTTGAGAAGATGCAAACCCAACAAAATTATTTCTATCATCCGAACTTTGCCCTTGAACAACCAGTTCCCGCATATTCTCCTCCGCTTGAAGCTTTGAACCCTCAACCCTGGAATTATCAAACAAGTTAGCCCCACCAACTAAACTCTCACCACAATTATGTTGACATAGTAAACCAGGAACAAGAAGATCGTCGAGCTCATTGGAAGCAGGATCCAAATCCCAATCTGCATCATCATCTGCAACATTGCCAGACTCCATAGAACTGCCATTCGAGTCCAAGTTTGCCCCTTCACCAATAGTTTGAGATTTTGGATCGAAGGGAGCTACTAGATGATTAGACGCAACGTGACCATCACCTACTTACCCTGGAAAGTAATCAAGATTCATTAAAACTTCTAAAACTGATTGCTTAATTCCTTCCTTAAAAAGCTCAGAATTTCGTGGATGACAGAAGTAGTCAGACATTGCTGATTTTTATTCATCAATACTTCAGGACACATATCCTTCCCAGCCTGACTAGTAGATGCCCTTGTATCCTCTAGTAGAAGCCCTTGTATCCTCATCCCTAGACACCACTGCCTTCCCTTTTAACTTCAAATTATTATCATCCACTACAGAGACCATTCCAACCCCTATGTCCGTTGCTTCTTTCTTACCCAAAGGAGGCTGATTTTGAACAAGTTTAGGTCTGTAAATAAGTTTCCCCAAATTAGATGATTTTTTTTGTCCTGAATTAGAAAATCTCTCAACTGATTTGCAGGAAAATTGAGTCTTCCAAATACTGAACCCCTACTATTATCAGCTCCTTTGTTGAACTTCTTTAAAACATAGCACCCATTTTCTCTCTTCCCAACCTCTATTTGTTACTGAAAATGATCTCTACCATCCTCACTAGAAGCACCAAATCTTGCTCTTTTAAAGTTCTCATGCATAGAATGAACATCCTGTGACTACGAAGACATTATGATTCATCGGAGTTCGCCCAAAATCTGCCTGAGGACAACCCATCACCGGAAATATCTCCTCAGAAATACAAACTTCAGAACACCACTCTCCATCAGAAATAGAAATCGAGCGGGGAAGCGCTGCACCTTCTTGAACTAGAATACGCACTCTGTCCAATCCACTAAAGTTGGAAACGGCGTCCACATCCATAAAACCACCACATAAATCTCCAATATCTCTAAAAACAGAAAAACCCCAAAGATGAAGGGGCAACCCATAATTGATAGCCATCTTCCTTGCCCTTGATTCTGTAAATCAGAGCAACACACATTTCTGTCCCAAAAATCTAAATGGAGAAAAACCCCTTGCTTGCTTCTTTGTCCATACATCAAAACACGTCTTGCCTCTGACTCAGACGGCAAGCAAAACAAAACACGATTAGCTGGAAGTGCAAGAGAGGTAGCAACATTCCAAACTCGTTGAGCCTATGCCTTGATGCTAGCAAGAGAACCTGCATTGCCTAGAAAGAAGCCTACTAAACACGTGCGTAAGAAACGCAATCTTACATCCACCCCCTTCTAATCAACCGAGATAAAAATATCTGAATTCAGAACTTTAACCTCACTTCCACAATCCAAAGGGAACACCGGTATAGAAGCTGCCTGTGGATAGTTTAACGCCATGAAAACTTATAAAAACAACATAAAACATCCCAACAAGTCTTTAAAAGAATACATTCTCAACCACTGGAATGAGAAAAACCGAAAAAATGTGTTTGCGAAGAAAAAACATAGTGACCAGAGCTCCGGCGAGATTTTCCGGCGCTCGCGAGTGGCGACGTCCTTTTCTGGCGACAATCCTGCCACCAGATTCTCGTCCCTATGCTGAGTGACCCCATGTATTCAGATTGTCAAAGCAATAAGCAAATAAGAGTAGATCTTGCTTTCTATTTCCGGCGATAAAATGCGGAGAACAGTTCTATGCAATATTTCTGATAGTGTAAGATGTATAGATCATAGAATGCCGGTTTGGCTCTTCCTCAAGAAGATTTATCTGCAAGATAGGCTGTGATAACTTAAAGTAGTCAATAATGTAATAATTAGGGATGTAAAATCAAGATCTAATAAGCTGCCAGTGTTGTTTTCATTATATTTAGTTTGGTTTTATGTAGCAACGGTATTTTCCATTTTAAAAGTTATGGAGAGGTGACGTAATCGGCCCACCATTAATTTTAAGAGTTGTTTTATATTGACGTTATAAAGAGATTATCAAGATAAATTTACATGCCAAAACCCAAGCTTCTTACGATAAAAATTAATCTTATTCCTACCATTCGGCACTCTACAACTTTTATACACTCTAATATTTTTACACTCTTTTTTTATAATTTCTCTACTTTTTTCCCCTACTGTGACTCTTTCTAATTTTTTTTGACCAAAGCAACTCTCTAACACCAAAAAAGTGCAGAACAATAAAAGCAGAATCGTAACTTACCAAACAGGTCCATAAATTAACATTAATTAATCTCTATATTTATTATTAACTCCACAAGGGAACCTACATAGCTCCAGTATTACTTGATAGCAGCTCCAATTCATCACACATGGAGGAAAAATAGAGGAGGTCTACTTTAATTGAGAATGAGCAATTAATGGGCCATACAACCAGTGCTGAGAAGCCGATGATGATAAAAAAGGAAGAGAAGTAATGGTATATTACATATTATTGTATTATATAAAGAATCCAATTTCTATCAAGTAAATTTGTTAACCAACTTATATGGTTCTAGTTAAATTGGTTTGATCCGATACTTGTTTTATTTTATTAAATGACTTGTATTGCCAGGCCTAGATAGAGCCGTATGGACTCCATTTATATAATCTAAGATGGGAGTTCCAAAATCTGTTATAGAATAGGAAAACAAATATAACCTTAACGGATTAGGAAACACAAAATTTCATGCAAAAGGATTCAAGTCACATTATACAAGGTAAATACTCCACGACCCAAATTTTACCAAGATTAATTTAAGCATTAGAAACATCATTTACTATTATCAGATTCAACGCAACCAAAAGTATATGATGCCTGAAACCCCACTTTTGTATTTTTAGCATTTTACTAAAATGGTTTGATATTCTAGGGATGAAATAGAAAAGTATTGTACTTGTACTGGAACAAAGTAAATTGGTATGATGACTTTCCCTCCTCTTTTGTTTTATGGGTAACCATTATAACTTATAACTTCTTTTAGTCTTTGTAACCACTAGTTTGGATGGCACACACTACGTGTGGGTGTTAAAAGAGGGAAAATGGAATACGAAAAAAATAGGAGATGAGAGATAATGGGAGAGAAAAGGGAAAAAGTGAATAAAGAAAGTTTAAAGGGTAAAATAGGAAAGTAAAAAAAGCTTCACTTTTTTGTTTACACCAAAAAAACTGTCATTCCTTCCTCCCGCTTTATAATATAGATGGATAGATAGATATTGAGCCCTTAGGACTTTGCAGTGCAATAATTTGGTTGGTCATGAAGGAAAAGAATGCAAATTTAGATAAAAAAAATATTTTCTCCCGACTATGCGCGAACTAAAAACTTCTGGCCATTTAGCAATGTGCCAATGTGAAATAAGTAAACACATGACTTCCTATATTTATACTTCCTAGATTTAAAGAAGCGACAACTGACTAGTCTTTCACATCTTACATTGCTTCTATTAATTTGTATGAAAGGAGCTCTATAAAGTTTTTTGTAGTCATGAGGAAGCTGATTTGAATGAAAAGTCAACATAGGATAGGTCTCATATGCGCTAGGGACTTTCATTGAGTCAATGTTAGTCTGTCTTGAAGAACCTGCCTAGAGTTTTTATGTTAACACATCTTTTTCTGATTGGCACTAATCTGAATTATATCTTCATCTTTCCTTTTAGTTATGAACTGTGGAAACCGTATCTCCGTGCTATGATGGAGTATGACATGAAAGCAGTTAGCATAGGGACAAAGAACAAAGCTGAGGTTTTGGCTACTTGTTTACAGCAGATGAAAGCTTGTTTCTTAGATGTAAGTTAGTATCATACATTTTAAGAAAAAAGCATTCAGTCAATTTTTTCTTTGAAAAATCATGCCTTAAATTTGATTTCCTCTGCAAATTTGGCTTTCTCCATGTTTTGGTAATATCTTCTTAAGTATTTTTCTGCAAGTACTAGTAAATTAAATGTTGCATTTGCTGGATGTTGGATCTGTTTAAAGATAAATTGAGAGCGAATCGGCTTCGGTGGTTTGTGTTATACACTTATACTAAATGACATCCTAAGAAGAGGCCGACTTTGGCTTCCAATTCTTTGACAAACTTTATGCAAGTTGGAGCAAATAATCCCCTAGTGCTTGTATGAATATGAATAGTCCAGTCCCAATATAAGCAAATTAATAGAAGTACAACAGTCAAGTATTCACATGTATAAGAAAGATAAGAGTTAAAGAGAGCAACCACTTATTGCGGTTCTCTAAGGAAATTCTGTGTAATCTCTCTTAAGCTAACCCACTAAGTTTATATTTATATATATATTTTTTAATTTTATTTTTAAGGGGAGTCCCATTTTCTTGTTGTTTAGAGGATTGTAGGATAATGTCTATAAGGGTGCCCACATACTTGGTGCTAACACATACTTCGCCCTTACTCAACTAGTAGCCTATATATAAGGCTTTAGTACTATTTGTAATGATATAACAACAATATTCAATACATCTATTTTATCTTTAACATGGTATCAGAGTTAGGTTGATCTTGACAATTAAATTGAAAAGTCTTGCTTCCGTCGGCGGTGGCACATAACCGGTGGCAGGGGGGGGATCGTTTATTTTTATTGTTTAACACTTGATCTGTAGAAAAAAAAAATTAGGTGGTTAGTGTTTAGTTTTAGTTCTTTTGTTAGAGCTGGAGTTTGAGGTATGTCTTGCATTGCTAAAGTTGGTGCGGCAAAAAGAGGTATTACCCCATTGTGATTGTCAACTTTTAAGCATTACACCACTGAACTTTGAAAATATGCAGTTAACCAACTAAACTTTTTAAAATTTAAAAATTACGCATTCTGTCCAATTAATTGATGGACAGTTATTATCTACGTGTCCATGCAAATAAAATAAAAAAAGAAACATTACTTACTTGGATTTAAAAAAAAAATAATATGCTTGAAGAAATTAAAATAAAAATAAAACAAAAATATTATACTAGCCTGCGTATACATTCAAATAAAAAAAACCTAAGTATGGTTCTTCATCTTTCTTCCACAAATCATTCAACATGTAATATCATCCAAAGAAGGCCTTACTCCCATTTTTCTTCTTCCAAACTTCATATTATCCAAAGAAGCCCAAATTTTGACTGAAATAAAAATTATGATCATCTTTTTCTTTTTCTTTTTCTCATCTCTTTTCGTATATGTAGGAACAATATATATATATATATATATATATATATATATATATATATATTGATGGGTGTTCAATGGTAAGATGTAACTTCAATTAGGATACTAGTAGAAACCCTAATTTCACCGAAAATGGAGGAATCAAATATGGTGTTGCAGAATTGGGGGTTTCGAGCATATTTTAGGGTTTTTAGTTTCGAGCAGAAATATCATAATCCGTAGCAATTGCAAAGTTGAATTAGATGCAACAAAAGCACAGTTGATTTTTAAAATCAAAGGGATCAATAACCAAGCAAAAGCCTTAAATTTTTGAGGTAAATCAAGGTTCAATCGCTCTAATTTCGGTATGAATTCAAAATACTAACAGCTGCTTCGTATAGTAGCCGCTGCAACTAGTGGTTTATATGTAGATGCAATACCCATCAAAACCCCTAATTTTTCGCAGCTAATTGATCCCAATTTTAAGTTTTCTAAACCCTAACTCTTCATCTTTTTTTGCCGCTGCAAATGTAAGCTGAGATATAAAGACGATTACTTCCTTCCGTTCGATCCACGTCTGATGCAACTACAAGGCCACATCACTATTTTACGTGTCTTTAGCCTTCTTCTTACTTAATCCACGTCTGAGTATCCCAGCTTACATTTGATGTCCGTTCAACTCATTTGACAGAATGGTTTAATTAATAGTTTTTACAAAATTTAATTGGTTAATTGCATTTTTTTAAAGTTTAGTGGTGTACTACTTAAAATTGTCAGCAACCACAGTGGGGTAATACCTCTTTTTGTTAAGTTGGTGCTCTAGTACTCCGTTACCCAAATTTGGGGTTTCTTTTCAATGATGCAGGTTCCTTGTTGCATGTTTATTTTGATTGTCACAATTTTTTGTGCATGGAATTTCAGTTCCCAACATATGGAGAAACTATGGTCTTAGGGTCTGTTTCATACTAATTGAATTTTTATTTAAAAAGAGTGATATGTCTTGAGCAGTTAATTTTTGGATTGAAATAAGTAAATTGATTTTTGATTGGAGAGTAAGGATTTTTATGGGACAGAGATTTGAGGAAGGCGTGCGTCCTTCGATTTGTTGGGAGGCTTGAGAGTTCTCCGTTATTGAGGTAGGCAAGGAGTCCATCATTGTTGTTGGAGAGAAGTGTTCTCTGTTATTGCTTGCACATAATACCCTTGGAAAGTACACGTGTGAAGTTTTGTAGTGAGGGTGAGAAATCAACTTTGGACATAAACATCATTGTTTTCATCTTCTTTTTTTTTTCTATTTTTTTTATTCGTGCAAGTTGAAGAGGATCTCAATTTGAGGGTAAGTGTTGGAGATAACATAATTTCATTTTATGTTTGGTTTGAATCTTTTAATTTTTGGGTTATGTTAGCTGTAAGTCATAATATAAGACTTTTAGCTGGAGGGAGAGTGTTAAGAAGATTGTAGGATAATGTCTAGTCAACCAAGTATGTTTGGTGCCCACGCATACTTAATCCCTACTCAACTAGTAGCCTATATAGGCTTTAGTACTCTTTGTAATGATAGAAAACAATATTCAATAAATCTATTTTATCTTTAACATTTGTAATGCATGCTCTTTGCCTATAACAAAAAGTAGAAGTAGAAGCAGGGGGTGCGCTGAAATGTTTGGCGCTAATGAGTAAGCTACTCAGCTCATGACATTGATTATGGGTTGGCTGTGACAGAAAGCCATTTTGAATGACATAGATTCTTAGCATAAGAACCATTGAGAAATTCACTGTTGTATGAATGGAATCTTTTTATAGAATGTGATATAGATGAAGTAGTGTAGGACTGTTGGTTACACTTTAGGAGAACAATGAGCCATACGAAAAAAAAAAGCAAAAATAATAACCGTGACACCCCCAAATCCGGATATCTTCAAACCCAACATATGGTGCTCACAGTGCTAACCATACATCACATCTATCTATGAAAACAACATAATTGCAATTACTATATTATTATTACAATATAACTCAATCTAACCCTAGGTTCTATGACCTTTACCAATTCTCAAAACAAAATATCCTCTAAAATGTTACATCAATACAAATATTAACCTTAATACAAAACCTCTTCTAGTCATTAACCTTTCTCTTGTCTTTACCGCATCTTTCGGATTCCTCGGCTTTGCTTCTTAATACCCACAACATTCATCAATAAACCTAGGGTTTAGTTCATCAAAACTTGGAAACATGTTTGCAATGTTAATTAGGGTAGTATGCTATATATTTTGGATTTGACAGAGCATAGTTGTATAGAAAGACATCACACATTTAAATTCACTAGTTATGGGTAAAATGTTAATGCAGTCAGATTTCTATCTTTTTACATGAGAATAATTTAAAGACATTATATAAATTTAACTGTTTTAGGAGAATGGGAGAAAGACGATAGAAAAACTATGGACCTGATTACTCGAGTTGTTTATAATGGGCCCAAGGCACTCTATTTTTTAGTTTCTCTCTTCATATATATAAATATAGAGCTTTTCATAGTTTCATTGACAGGTAAAATTGTAATGCTCTGAACTTCTAAGAATCTTGTAACCCAACTTTATATGAATAATAAAGTTTGAATTATGCTTCAAAATTATATTATGTGATTTTTTATGTGTTTGATTTTGTGTTTTGGTTCAAGTATCCAACCTTAACACTTGTTAAAGCCTAGAATTGATTAAAGAGATCAACCTAAGGGTTAAAACCTAAATACTAAATCACTATTCACTAATACGAGAATAATACAAAATATTATAAGAGTAGAGTACGAGAATAATACAAAAATTATACATTAAAAATACGAAAAAGTCAAAGTTAATGATTACTACTAACTAACTAGTTGGAGTAGCCAAACTAGTGAAAGAAAACTTAGTTAAACTAACTAAGTAATAACTCAATCTAAGTGAAGGAAAATGGACCAATCATAGAGGAGGAGGATGTAAGCAATGATGTCATATAGGATGATGATGTAAGCAATGATGTCATAAAGGACGATGATGTAAACAATGATGTCATACAGGACGGTGATGTAAGCAATGATGTCATAGATTATTGTGTAAAGACTATTTTACCCCAACTCTTGCTAGCCTATAAATAGTAGGCTTTGCAAGCTTAAATACTTACCAATTCCCAAAAAATTACTATAGTGAGATAATTGAGAGAAGGAAAGTTATAAAGTCTTGCGTCTTTAAGAAACGTAAAGCTTGCATGTCAATAGGTAATCACAAATTTACATTGTTGTACTTTTAAATTATGTTCTTAAATAGAAGTCGTAGAATATCACTTGTTTAGGCTTTTGATTTTGTATTTTAAAGTTTTAAAGAACTAATGAAACTAGTTTTCATTAAGTAATTATGTGATGGTGGCCTAACTAATTTATGCTAGTAACATCAAGTTATAAGTAATTTTGCGGTCATGGTATTGTTAAGTATTTAATTCATACTAAAGATTAATTAGAGTATACTAAAATTGTACGGTCTTGATTATGACTAACCGTATGCCAGCCTAATGAACAATAAGAACTTACCATAGTATAAGAGGCGTTTTGAGGCAAGTCTTCTACCCAAATTTATATTACCAATTTTGTACGATATTTATGCACTTTGTTCACGTGTTATAAATTCTTGAATGAAGTTATTGCTACTAGTTTCGGCATAACTTAAGAAATGAACGTTTATTCGTGAAGTACTAAATTGCTATATTTTTTTATATGAGCTATTTAGTCAAACCAAATTGTTTTGGGGCGACCTCTGCATGTAAAGTAAATTGAGATGAAGAACCCTTATTCATTGGGGTAAATATGATGTGTCGGGTAACCGATTTAAACACTGTTCATGAGTAGTCCATTGTAGTGTATGTTATGCATAATATAGGATGTCGTTAGGTTGATCCCTTATAGATATCCACTGTATGGTTCGATGTCAAAAGACGGACAAACATTAGTTCTTGGTTTAATTACCACTCAGCTTTGACAATCGTGATATCTTTTGTGGAGCTATGATTCATTTAAACCCATATCGTTGTGAGTTCACTTATATGCTATGTGTTTAGTCTTGTTGAGCAACTTTTGCTCACTCTTGCGAATGAATCCTTATTTGCAACTTTTACTCACTTTTGCTGACTTTTGTATTACGAACAAGTAACTGAAAAATATGTAATCGAATATTATATTAATGATATTATCTTATTATCATCAAATTGTGTTATGTATTTACTTTGATAGAATTTAGAATTGTGAAACATTAAACACAGTATTAATGAAGAACTATACATCTGAATGAGAGTGTTAAGTAATATTGAGAGTTTTGTAAGAACTGAGGTTTTTGATTGTGCGCTGGTAAAGTGTCATCCTTACCGGAAGGCCCCATCCATTCCAAGAACAATCTTATTACTTGATACTGTGAATTTCAGATAGATAGGGAATATTAATATGAAAGAGATGTCCATTCTTTATAAGGCTATGTATCTAAGTGAGGGTTCTGACTAAGAAATGAGGGTTAGGTTATCTAATTGCACACTAATATTGATTATCTTTATTGGAAAGCCCCCTTCAAATCTGGGAACAATCTCTTTTGAATCTTGGATAAATAGAGCTTATAAATGATGGAATATCTAAAATCTTAAGGTTAATATAGTAGAAGTGATTGTCAAATCCGTTGTAGCTAGGGGTGTTCATCGGTAAATTACCGTACCGAACCGGTCCGAACCAGACCGGTTACCGATTCCACCCGAAATTGAGTACCGAAACCGGTACCGGTTGGATTGGTATGCCGGACCGGTTCCGGAACTAGTTCGGTACCAGTTTTTACCTACTTTTGTACTAGTTGTGGTATATTTTCTCTTTATTTTTACAATATAAGTCACATCCACAAACACAAATTTCAAAACCCCCAATTAACATAATTGAGCAACGTTATTAGTCAACTATATACATATATAATAGAGACATGAGAATATAGGAAATGCATTATAAAGTAATGTTGTCCATATGCTTCACGCATTAGGAGAATCAAAACTATGAGCAGCCACATCTCATTCACATATCAGCTAAACAACAAAAGATCTAACCATTCATACAACAAATTTGAGCATATATAACATAAAATAGATTTACAAAATACCACTACTAAAATTTAAAAAATAAAAATAAAAAGCAGGATTTTTTCACATAAAACCCAGCACAAGAACCCAGAAAATAAAATAAAATCAACAAAAACAAATTGGATATATCATATATATTATGATCAAAGATTGATAAACATACCAACCAAAGAACAGAAGATTAGATGATGGATCTACTGTAAAAACTTCCCAAAAAAATTACATATGAATCACCCTTTCTCCCTGTTTGTTCTCAGATTCTTGTTTTCAATCTAGAAAAAAAGAAAATTGTTGGATTAATTAAAGAGAGAAAGAAAGAAAGATAGAGGGATAAAAGAGAGAAGGGGGAGAGGAAGAGGGTTTGAGGGATGAGATGAGAATGAAATGGTGGGTGTGGGAAAGACAAAGAGGGGATTAAAGAGGGCAGTAATGTTTAATTTATGAAATAACCCAGAAGAAAATAAGTAGTGAAACAGAAATAGACTGAAGAGAAACGAGAGGATGGTCTGAAAGATGATAGTCTTTTAAAGCTGGATCGGAGATGGAGAGAAAGCTTCGAGATGGTCTGAGTTTGAGATAGTGAGATGGTGAAAGTCTGAAAGATATTAGTCAAGACAGACTCAAAACTCAAAAGAGTAATGATAACCGGTACAATCTGCTCGGTTTGGTATATACCGACCGAGCCAAACTCCTTAACGTTCCCGGAACCGAACAATTGGTATTTACCAGTTAAATTTACCTAAATCATACTGTTCATTATTATACCGAACCGACCGGTTCGAACCGGTCCGGTTTGTCAAAAAACCGAATTTTTTTGTCACCCCTAGCTGTCGCAAGTACAGGGAATTGGGGGCGTCCCCAAAATCCCTTTAAAGTTCTCCCTACCGGACTCCCTTTTTTCCTAGAAGTCCTTGATCAAATCAAACAAGTTTTTTTGGTTAACGGACCCACTGCCATTACCTTCTACTGTGCTCGGGGTAAACCCCATGGCCCCAAAGTTCCTTTTAGGAATTTTGAACTTAATTCTCTCATCTCTTGAACCTATTCATCCCATAACCCTCCAAAACTGCACCTGCCTCCTGTGTGATACAACTTTGCAAAATCTAGCAGTTGACGGAGAAGATAAATGAACAGTAGGTCGGGTACAACATCTCCTAGATATTTTCTTAATCATGATTCATGATAACTAAATTACTCTCAAGGAAGTAAACCGTAATTGTATAAATTATGCAATATGACTGGTGATGTTATGAAGCCTTGCCTAAAATATAAAACATTTTCCCACAAAAGTTTAGTGTGATTAAATGGATATTAGGCTTTGCACATTTTTCATATTGAGTTCTTATTTCCTATGCATATGGTCTTTACAATATTATGTAGCAAAGTAGATACTAGAAAATCAAATCAATTATGTGCCTCTCGTTGTTGTTAACTTTCAATCTAAAGCTAAATATCTCTGCAGGCTAGGTCAAACAAAGTAAAGCTCTTTGAAGCCATGGATGTTTTCTTTGATAGGTAATTATTATCTTTCTCAAATGCCACAGTTTACTATAGTTGCGCTATAGTAAATCTCTTACTATTTTCTCAGATCAAATAGAGCTGGTGGAGATGAGCAGCAAACAGTTGGAGGTATTGTTAGACGATGTGATCGTTGCCGGGAATCAGATATGGTACTTAGGCGGAAACCGGTATTGTCGATGTTGCAGAATTTCAATTTAGTAGATAACAATGAAAATTACATTATTATAATAGTTTGTACAGTTGGAGTTATATTAATGCTGGAATCTCTTCTCTAACTCCGAGTTAGACAATCTGAGATTCTTTTTTTTGTGCAACATTTGACATTTACTGAGTTTCTGCTGTATTGGGAAAAATTATGTGGAGTTGCTGCTACCAATACGTAATAAAAGTAATCTTATCAATTTTGATGATTAATTTCTCTTTCAAAATTCACCTCTTTCCATCAGCAACAATTTGTAACCATTGAAAGGCTAGTTTTGTTAGAAAGGATGTGCACATGGGCAAAATTTTTCAGGACTAGCTCTCCATCAAAGCAAACCATGTTCTGCTCGGTGTAGAGAACAGAAGAGAATGAACTAGCATCTCCACAAGTACTCCCAAGCCCCAAAGCTATACTGCCCACCTACTTGACATACCACTTAATTTCTTATGTGCCTACTGTTTCTCTTTTTCCTTTGAGCACTTATTTGTTTTTGTTCTATTACTTCCAAATAAGAGACATCACAAATGATACAATTGAAGCTCATTAACTAGAATTTATATTGTTTGAAAGTTGAATGTGTGGTGTATACACTGTAGCTATCTAGTTTGCATTCTTATAAATACTGTACTGCCTCTTTGCAGGATGGCAATTTCATGGTTGGGTGCTTGGGTTTTCCACAAGTAGGTGTTTAGTTCCTTTTATACTTTAAATTGCTTACATTGGGCCCACAGATTGCTTAGGGCTTTTAGTTATAATTTATTTTTTAAAACTAGATGGTTCATTAATAATTAATTCAAATAAACTACTTGGTCAACGTTTTAAGCAATAAAATTCATTGGTTCTATGTCATGATGAGTGATGGTGTTGCTTTATCATTATTGATTATGTCAATTGATATGTTCAAGCTTGCAATGAGACTGGAGAACCTCTATCTTAGCAAAACTTATTATGATTAGTAGTATTACAAATTATATCTTCTTGTGTGTAGAACACGTAATATGTATTGTTTTCGTAGTTGCTATTCTTTTTTTTGAATCGATATTGGGTTGGTGTTTAGTGTTTTTCCATTATTTTGTGTTATATTCTTGATATTTTCAAGAAAGCAACTTCATATCTTAGAACATCGATTGCTTCAACTGAAAAGTAACTTGAATCAAGTTTAAGGTGCTATGTAAAAGTTCTCAGTACTTAGTTTGGGGAACTTAGGTAGAGACATGCTGACCTGGCATATAATTGAGGATTGCAACCTTAGAGACCGCTTGAAGAACTCACGCTTAGAGACCGCTTGAAGGGCTCACACAATCTTGTATTGTAGCTGGTCTGTTAGATTTATTGAGCTATAAAGTTACTGCGATCTGGATCATTCTGAAAATGCACTACCAACCTGAATGGTCACGACATAACACTCAAGTTGTGTCGAGGTTTTTTTTGTGTAGGTTAAAGAAGAATAGAAGATGATTTTGAAGGTTAATTCTTCTTCTACATTTGGTGATTCTATGGTTTCCCTTTCGCTTATCTTGAATTGTGTCATTGTATTCCTTCCATGGATTCTTTTTCCCAAACCACTGTTCTGATACCATTTTAGGAACTTACAGAAGCAAATCTAATTTTGTGCAAGGATTATTGTAATGAAAGATAAACAAGAGTGAAGAAAAAGAGCAAGAACAAGAGAGATGCAATTTAACGTGGTCCGATAAATCTAAAGAGAGAATCAACTTCTCTAGACTTGAAGAAGTTATGGTACAATTCAATTAATACTGAAGGCTTTGCATTTGTCTACCCAAAAAAGCCAAATCGCAAGTCCCTTGTAAACTCTCCCTCATACCCTACTGAAGATGTGACACCCCCAAATTCAGGTACTCAAACTTCCCTCAGATTTGGTGTTCACTCAACAAAATAATTAACATCTAACTAACCATAATAATGATGACAATAAAATTGATATAGAAATTCTCCCAATATAGGGTTACAACATCTTATACGAATAAATCCTAGGTTATCTAACCTTAATACATCAAATGCGGAAACATCATAAACAAATAAGTCTTAAACATCATAAGTCTTAATATAATAGTTCTCAAATAATAATAACAAGTCTGTTATTAACCTTAAAGGAAATTATATATATATATTTATATGAACTTATCTTGCAGTAGTTAATTTGTCGATGCTAGTACTTGGTACTATGTCCTTAAGACAATTATGCCCTTCGTATGGTGCTTAGAGTTGATAGCACTCGTCTCCCAGGATACAATGACACTGTATACTTTTGCAGCACTACAAAAAGTATACTCTACGAATCAAAAGAAATGCTCTAACTCTCTCTCAAAACTAACTTAAAGAAACTGATGAAGAAACTATATACTAGAATGCTCTATTATACTAGAATGCTTGAGAAATGGATGAATGAAAAGGCTGACCCCTCCTATCTATTTATAGGAGGGGTTGGTGTCCCTTCGGATGGGCACTTAGCCCTTGAAAAGGCATGGGATGCCACTGAAAAGGCATATATGGTATCCTTTGGTCAAAATGACGTAGTTTTGATCGTATACAGAATAGACGCAACTATTCGGACCTATAAAACGACGTAGTTTTAGTATTAGTAGAACCAAAACTATGTAGTTTTAGGCTTAGTAGAAAAGGCGCGACAAAAACGACGTAATTTTGGGCCGCCCGTTTAGACTTATATTGATACCGCTTCTCAAAACGACATAGTTTTGATAATATAATAAGTATCGCTTCTCAAAACGACACAGTTTTGATAATAGAATTAAATAAATAAAATTTTAAATAAATTTTAATTAAAAAAGTTAAATAAATTTTGTCTAAAAAATTATTTACAGGACCCAGACCCACGACCCACAACCCACGTGCCTCGAGCCCGAGCCAGAGCTAGGCCGACCAGACGGCGGCGGCGGCGGCGGCGCGCGCGTGTAGGTTTGAACCTAGCCTTGGCTAGGTCCTCTCCCTTCCACAAAAGTGGGGTGCCCCTTGTGGCCCAAACCCAAGAGCACTTTCCTTGTATATAAACATATTAAACATTTAATTCCTAACCTATGTGAGACTTGGTTTTTCCCACATGTATTTATTATCTTTTATCATTTCCAAGTGTGATCTTTGAGAGTTAATATCTCATTCATTACTCCATGGATTTGAGCTTCCAAATATTTAATTTAATCTACTCATGGAGTAGAACATATTAATATATGGAATCATTAAAAATAATTAATGACACCCACATTAATTTAGGCTCAAATTCCAATAGTCTTCATCACGTGCTTGCTTTGCCTTTGTCCTTGTGGATGGCTCATCAACTCTTTTAATCTTAGCTGCAATGTTATTATGCAAGAGTGAGCAACAATTGCCCACAAGTTTAACAATAGAATAATAATAATAACATGCGAATAAACAATGGATACTGAACCAAAAGAAGTTTTGACTTTTGAATCAAGATTAGAACATGAATCAAAAGTGCATCTGAGGGTCACAAGACCATGAACTATGTCCCAGGTTATCAAGTATTTCTACTTTAAACCTTTAACAGTTGTAAGACTATATGGACCTAACTTCTCGTACTTAGGGGATCAGCCTTATGTACCATGTATGTGCACAACATCTTAACGCTATAGCGTAATATAATCCCCTGTAGCAGGGTTATTCATCTCAGCTTTGATATTAGAGTCCGCACCAAAGGAAGTTTGGTTTGGATTGGATTGGATTGACCTCAAGGGTAATTTAGAGTTCAATAATCATCAACTAAGGATTAGTTGAATCAATAAGGATTCACTATATATTCAAGGTTTCAATGCAATATTGAAATCAATACTCAAATCAAGGTTTGAATCTCAACTCTATACAATTGAATGAACATTGTATAACAAAAGTAATACTTCAAATGGGTTAGAACATTTCATTCGAAATCTTGGAATTGAATGATTAAGCTCTGGACGATTCGAAATAAGAATATGAAGCTTGCTCAACAATAATAAAGTTTAAGAACTTACTCAATGAAAGTTTAGGAATAGAAAACTTGCTCAATCATAACATTACATAGAATAAGATCTTGCTCAATGTAAATTAGGGTTTGGAAACTTGTTCAAAGAAAGTTTAGGGTTAGAAAACTTGCCTCGTGCGTAGATTACACGATTACTGTTCACGTTCCTCAATTTAATCCTACATACCATTTACATTCACAATACCTGTTAATTATAATATATCCGGCATCATAAGTACATCCTCTTTTGTCTAAACTCTGATTATAATTATATTTAATCACATCACAACATTAGTTTTCACTCATTATTAGACTTTACGAATGACGAGTTAATTGTGCGTTCGACATATCAATTAAACATGTAAGTACATCATTGACATGTGAAGAATCTGTTTTAACATTACATTGTATGCTCAATACATTTTCATGTTCATTATATTGAGTTTAAATCACATTTTCTAAGCTTGAACATTTAAATAAAATTTTCTGGACGATTCTGTTAACCGGTGCTGCAGTGCTCGGATCCGGCGCTGCGGCGCCCCAAATAAGCCTACAACCGACGTTGTAGCTCTGTCTCGGTGCTGCAGCACGCCATTTGTACTGGAGACCGGCACACAAGCCTGCTAAGCGGCGCTGTAGCGCTGCTTAGCAGTTTCTGTTTCTGCAGTTCCCGAAGAACACAGAACATGACCAATTTAGGCCAAAATCTCACACAAATAACGAATTCAGTTTCACCCATATGTTCTAAACTTTACATAAACATTCTATAACATTCTTAGCATACTTTTAATAACTTTAATCACATAAACAACAAGATTTGAACTCATAATTTTTATGTTCTTGCTATATTTCAAAGTTTCGTCAAATTTCATGAAATCACAAATTACAGATTCATTATAACACCAAATCAGTCCGTTTAAGTTTCGTTCTTTTCGTTTTTACATGTATAAACATAATAAATTATCAATTCACCGATTAATATGCGATTGAAGCATCATTTTTTGTACTTATGGATCATATTCAAATATTTATCTTTCTATAACTTCAAAACTCCAATTTGAACATGATTTCATGGATTAATTACTCTTTACATCGTTTATAAACATCATATAATTGTACATGCATATTAACGATTACAAACAACTTCTCAACAATTTGGCCATAAAAACTCAATTACAGATAACTAAAATAATATTTTCACTGTAAACTCAAAACTTAGGTTTTAAACATGATTTCATGAATTTGATTATTCTAAATCACATACAAGTCATGTAGAACATGTTATAAACATAAACATCATAGATTTAACAATTAACCATAAAAATTCAATTACAGAGAGTTAAAAATTTGGTTTTCATTAAAAACTTTGAAGAATGTAATTTAAAACTTGATATTAAGGAATTACCCTTGATTTCTCTGCTTGGATTACACAAAGATGATAAGAACTTCTTTAATTCTCCAAAATAATTCTTCTTCAATCTCACTGACCCTCAATTTCTCTCTCTGAATTTGTGGTTTCCAGACTTCAAAGAAAAAGAATAGAATGCGTATATAATATAACTGATGAGGATGTGGGGTAGTGGTTAAGCGCAGTTTGGTCTTAACTGCTCCCACATTCTCAAGGCCGTGTTTGGCTTGTTTTAAATTCCTTTTCTAATTTATTTTAATTAACTTATTTATTATATAGTTTATTTGTCACGCTTTAATTAATCAAATAATATTATTTAAGCTAAATTAAATAAAAGGCAATATTACCCATTAAATCACATCATCACATAATTAAAATTCTCATTTATTATTTATAACAAATCAAGAAATCTCTAATTAATTATTTAATTAATTAAAATAACATTAAAATTATTTAACAATTCATTTAATTTAATTATCCTAATCAAATTCACATTTTGAACTATAAAATTGTTCCTCATTAATTTAATTAATGTGACACACTTAATTAAATTAATCTATCACAATTTCATCAAATAATTATTTAACTCAATAAATAAATCAAAAAAATATTTATTTAGTTCAATAAATATTTAAAATTAATTACAAAAGTCTCGTTCGTCACAGAAGACCCTAACTCTCAACCCTAGGATCATCCTTTATCTCTTGTGTATTTCCCTAGGGACCATGGACCTTATTTGTAGAATCCATGATGGTAGATACTAAATCCATAATCAAATTGCAACATCTTTGTTGGGAGGTGGGAGGTGGGAGGTGGGAGGTGGGAGGGGGAATTTACTCATTTGGTGCAACAAGTTGGAAGTGGTTGTCAAATCTAGAGCTGAAGAAGAATACCAAGTATGGCTCTTTGTGATTGAGCTCTTATTGACGAAAATGGGAAAAACTTATGATTTTCTTATGAGGTTATTTTGTGATAACAAGGGCGTCATAAGAACCATTCTGGACCCTGTGCATCATTATAAGACAAATTTAGTCAAATACAAAAGCTTAGTAGTTGATGTATGCATATTTGTCATAGCGTCGCATAGGCAACGACTAGGAGGCCAGAGTCCTGGTGCTATAGGAGGACAAGACGGCGCATTGGACGTCGTGCTGCCAATGCTCAAATCTTGGTTACTGGCCTAAGTTAAGTGTTCAAGTCATTTTTTATCCATGACTTATCATAACTCATGAACTTGCTATGTGGTGTAATTTTATTACTTATTAGACTTGTAATGTGTGATGGGTGTTGACTTGGTTAATTCTTTGTTTTTTACAGTGTTTGTTGACTTGTTCTACTAATTTTTATTGTAAAATTTTTTATTTTTGAATTTTGATAGTGAAGTATTCATATAATTGTATTTTTAATTATATTCCGTATTGTTAGTTATTATGTTTTGAGTTTTAATGTATATACAATTTTGTTGTTCAATATACTTTTGAAGTAAAATAAATAATGTATAAATTGTACATTGTTAAGGACTTGTCGCCATACAAACACCATAGCGGGCACCTTATGGCCTAGGCGTCCTAGCGGTCAACTATCGCCGCGTCTCGCCGTGACAACTATGATCCTATGCTCCTATTTGTACTCTGTCAATCAACTTGCGAACATTTTGACGTATGAACTTGCTATGCGGTGTAATTTTATAACTTGTTAGACTTGTAATGTGATGGGTGTTGGCTTGGTTGATTTTTTATTTTTTGCATAGTGTTTGTTGACTTGTTCTACTGTTTTAATGTCAAGTGTTTTATTTTTGAACTTTGATTGTGAAGTATTCGTATAATTGTATTTTTAATTATATTCCCTATTGTTAGTTATTATGTTTTTAGTTTTAATGTATATAAAATTTTATTGTTCAATATATTTTTGAAGTAAAATAAATAATGTATAACTTGCACATTGTTAAGGACTTGTTCCCATACAGACACCATAGCGGGCACCTTATGGCCTAGGCGTTCTGACGGTCAACTATCGCCCTGTCTCGCCGTGACAACTATGACCCTATGCTCTTATTTATATTCTCTATCTCGATCAACTTACGAACATTTTGACGTATGAACTTGCTATGCGGTGTAATTTTATAACTTATTAGACTTGTAATGTGTGATGGATGTTGACTTGGTTGATTTTTTATTTTTTACATAGTGTTTGTTGACTTGTTCTACTATTTTAATGTCAAATGTTTTATTTTTTAATTTTGATTGTGAAGTATTCATATAATTGTGTTTTTAATTATATTCCCTATTGTTAGTATTATGTTTTTAGTTTTAATGTATATAAAATTTTATTGTTCAATATATTTTTGAAGTAAAATAAATAATGTATAACTTGCACATTGTTAAAGACTTGACGTCATAGCAGGCGCCGTATGGCCTAGGCGTCTTGGCGGTCAACTATTACTGCGTCTCGCCATGGTGCCGTGACAATTATGGCCCTTTGCTCCTATTTGTATTCTCTATGTTGATCAACTTACGAACATTTTGACGTAGAGACATCTTTGCTACAATGTGGACTTGCGGAGTGTTAAGTTATTTGGACATAGAGAACACAAATTGGAGCAAAGATGTACTCAAAGTAATATTCTCTATGTCAATACTTGGTACACGTATCACTCCTCCACCCACAAATCCCAAAAATCTTTTCCTATTGTAATGGCCCCCAGTACATTCATTCTCCAAAACATGGACTCTATCTCTCCATCTTCTTCTTTATTCATCCTAAGTTTCAAAAAACTATTGGAGCATCAGTTTTAAACACCATATCTATGTTGTATTTGTAAATATGTTATATTTTATTTTTCAATGAGTGACCACTTGTATTCATGAAGAAAACAAATCTGTCAAGTGTCAGGTTAACTTAATTTCTGAGGAAATCAAAGACTAGTCTAGTAGTATATTAACTAAAGGTGGCAACCTGTTGTTCCATGCTGTTTAGAATATTTATCCAAATGTAACAATCTGTTATTGATGATATATATCAATCTACTGTGCATAGGGTTACATTCGAGATAAGCTTTATGTACATCATAAGGAAGTCTAATTTCTTTTTGATGCTTTATATAATGATGTAAATAGAAATACAGTAAAACCTCTCTATAGAAATACTCTATATAAGAATAACCTCTATTATATTATAAAAAATTTTGGTCCCAACTTGGGCCAGTTTTAAATAGGAATAACCTCTAAATTATAATATGTTATATACTTTTTAAGTCCCGTATTAAAAAAATATACCTCTATATTGTAATAATTTCATATATAGTCTTTTGAAATTATTATTGTCACTTATATTTATATCAATGTTACATTCATATAAGTGACGATAGTAATTTTAAAAGACTACATTTACCTATAAAAGACTTTGCACTTATGTAGAGTTGGAAACATACACATTGAAATATAAACATTCTAGTTTGAAAGTCTAAAGAATTTATGTTTTCTTTCATTTTTTCCATTGAATATTCTGTAAATATTATGTGCACAACTTTATATAAATATTTTTCGAATAATAATTTTTAGAGAGTTCTTACTGTTATTTTTGTTAAAGCGGATACTTTTGGATGTTCGGAAAATATTTTGTACCAATACCTCTATTTAGTTATAACCTCTCAATTAGAATACAATTAACTTGGTCTCAAGGCTATTCTTATGTAGAGGTTTTACTGTAAAAGTTTTTATTCATACCCTCTTTTCTACATTGTCCTATGTCTCCCTCCATTTTTTCTTCCTTATTTTATGTGTCAATTTATATTGAATATATCCTAGGAAAATATTCTCATTTTTGCATCAAAATTTCTATGGCTTTATTTATTTTTAAATCAGCAATATTCCCTTGAACTTTTTTAGTGTAGGAATGTTATCTGGCTGCCAGGATCTCTTTCCGAAGCATCTGTTACCTCAACTGTTTGTATTACTTGTACTCCAGGTTATCTGTTCTTCTGATTTAATCATCATGCTTCCCTTCTATCTGTCATTATGATTTATCTGTTTTAAGTTCATTGTTTTTTATAGTAATCTAGTTACTCGTTTCAAATTTAGTATATGTACTAAACTGAAAATTTCATCACAGGACCTGTTTTTATGATCCAGTTTAAGTTTCGTCGGATGGAAATACCAATGAACTACAATGTGGAACATTTAGGTATCTTTTATTTTGGACAAATTTTAAGGTGTTTTCAGCTTTGTTTCTTGCGCCAACCTTTTTGGTTTACACCACAATACACACTTATTAAGAATTTTTTTTATCTCCGAATTACCCATCTTTACTATTCTATTATCATCATTTTTGTTTTAATTAATTTCTAACACTTTCTTGGAATAATAAAATAGAGGTGAGAGGGGGGAAAAAAGAATGTGCTTGTGGTTTCAATGTCAAAATTAATAGTGCTACTTTTTTCGTTGTATGTCATGTTGTTGTCAATGAATTTGTTTTATAAAGTTAAATGAGGGTAGAATTGAAAAAATAACGTCAAAAATAGTATTAAAATGGAAAGAGAGACAAATAGATTTGGACACAAGTAAACTTGGATGGAGGGAGTACTATTTAACTTTAGTGTAGCATTATTTTTTAATTTACTTTCAAGTTTGAAGTATTTACTGTTCAGTACATTTAGATCTACATAATGCAATCAATGATATAAAATTATTAGAATTACATAATATATTGAATAAAACATCTTCATGGATTATAATCTTCCTCTCCAACTTCGTGCACATAACATGTTAAATGATTTGAAGTAGATCTAAGTAGATTTTACAAGATCTAAACTTTAGAGGCAACAACACTTGTGGGGAAAATATATCTAAGAAAAGAACATGAATTTTCACAAAGGTGACCATAGTACTCATACATGCAAACTTTCACAAAGATTTTCCTAGTGTAGATGTTTTCTTTTATTACATACTGGGTTCTGTGTTTTTATTTTTGGGGAGACCAACACACTGAGTTCTTAAAGTTTGTACATTTTAGAAGCTTTACAGTTTCAGTGCAAAACTTGTTTACATCTTGTCAGGTTGCATTGGTGGCTGTGATGATATTCTAAGACAGCTTATCGAAACATGTGGCACTGGGTCCCGCAATCTTATAAGCGTATCTGGTGTGTGTTAGATTCTAACATATTCTTATTACTATTTGTTGAATATATAATTAACACGCATCTACAGAAACGCATATATAATTACCATTTTTGGTCTGTTTTTCTTGTTTCCTATGCACAATAGTTTTATTCTCATTATTTCATATAGGAAATTTATTTTCATTCTCTTTATTTTGGTTTTAAGTAATGCTTGAAGGACATTTATACTTGTTTTTTGAATGTATTTGACTCTATCCATTGCACTGCTATCCATCCAGTAGTTTAATTCAAAATTTTATTAATCAGCAAGGAGATATATTAGATAAACAACAGTTGATTAGCCTCTTACTTTAATGTAGTATTTCATATTATGTGCTTCGTTGCATATAATCTTTTTGGTTTCAAATTATCTCTTCATGCTCTCTGTTTCTTGAGTAGTAAATTGATGTTAGCTATTGTGAAATGGTATTCAAGTTGTCAATCACACTGAAACTTAGAATTTCTGAAAGTATTCAAGTAAAGACAGTATGATGGCTCAAAGGCTCAATAATTCGATTTAAATAGATTAACATGTATTTTTAGCAAAAGCTAAAAGAAATTCTATAAGAAAACTAGCACCTGGTCAGAACGTATGTGAGACAAAAAACATAGATAGTGTATTTCACGTGAAGCATACCAATAGTAACCGATGTACTATTTTGAAGCTAAAAAGTAAAGACAATGAAAATAAGTTTGGAAGGAAGGTGTGCATAATGTGCTTGCAAGAATTTATTGCATATGTCAGAAGTAGAGAACAATAACAGATGCATATTTTCCCAGCAAAGGGAAAGATATATACTGATTTTATCATTTTGAATATATTAAGACTGATGATTATGGTCTTATTAGAGGGGATGAGAAGATATGTTAATGTTGAAATATTTCATGAAAAATGGAACTGGTTAGATATGAACGAGCTCTAGCTCAAGTGGTATCTAACTTTCCCTTGAATGGGAATGGTCAGGGTTTCAAATCTTAGTGGAGGCATCATTTACAGCCTTTATGCCCTTATTATCTAGCCTTTGTCGAAGGGATTATCTTATAGCCTATATGGCCTTGTTTATTTATAGGGTTTGAGTTGTATCCCCCCCTCCTTACCTCTGTAATAGTACTAAAAAAACTTTAAAAGAAACATATGAAAGTTGTTAAATGAACTTCATATTTTTTGGCCAAGTGGCGAAAGATGTATTATCCATATTTTTTAACCATGTCGGTCATCTACTCTGAAACCAATTGTAAATGAGTGTACTAACTCCCATGGTTTTAGCATTGAACCACGATAACTCATTTAATGTTGACTGGAATATTTTTTTTCAAGATAAGGTTCATTATTAGGTAATTTCTGATCATGTTCTTAAATTGAACTGCGCTGCAGATGGAGGCATGATGAAATTGAATGTTTTTCTAATACTGAACAACAAAGTTCTTACTTTGAGGAAGCGTAGAACACACTAATGTTGAAACATTGATTCTCTTGTTTACGTCTCTTGTGATCCACTTTTGCAAAATATTTTACAGGAAGGGGCCGAGGTTCCAGTACATCTTCTTGCGGTGCCCAACGCAGTGTTCCTAGGCAGAGTGCTTGCACCCATTGCAGACAAAGTGGCCATTCTTCAAATAATTGCCCTTTAAAAGCTTCCCAATCTCGTATTACTCGGCCTCAAGGGACGAACCAACAGCAAGGTTTGTGCAACTGTAAATTTATTCTGGTCACCATGAATCCAGCATTGGTAGAAACCATTGTATGATAAAGTTAGCATGGTTGAATAACTCATGCAGGGGAAGTTTCAACAGGTATTCATCCATGTTTAGCCAAGAACTGAGCATAAAGATTTGTCAAAAGCAAATTTATGAACTGCTCATGTAACTGTTTTAGTGCCTGATTTCCTCACATGTTTTTAAACTGATCTTCCTTGTAAACATAATGAGCAAAAGAAACTTTTGAATTCTGGTTAAAAGAGCCCTTAATTACATTAGCTACTGTATCCTTTTTTTATGTTTTTGAGATTTTCTTACATTTTGATCAGGCTAAATGCTGAACTGTGTATCTGATCTCATATTGGTTGTGATTGTGCAGGAGAACCTTCAATTCCTTGTAATTCATGTGGCAGACCATGCACTTTACGAACTGCTAACACCGAGACTAACAGGGGGAAGAAGTTCTATTCATGTCAATTGCAAGGGTGCAACTTTTTTGTGTATGTCCACCTAAATTAACTATTTTAATAGATAAGGGGTAAAAAGGAAGAAAAATATTGACTTGTCCCTGCATTTTATATATGCACAAATATGAAGCTTCTTGATCTTGTTGCTTGCTCAGTGTTCCTTTTACTTCATATTTTCATAGAGTAAAATGCAAAAGTAACTACTGTAGTATATTTGGATATTGTACCCTTTTTGTTGGTCAATGTAAAACAAACTCTACTATATAAAAATTTGGATAACAAATCTTTATGTGACAGCTAAGCATTGATTATACTCTGTGGCAATGATGACATGTAAATAAGTCAAACTAAGACTAAAACGTTCAGTTCCGACAAGATTCAAACTCAAAACCTCAATCTCATAACTTTAACCAATTGTCTAACCAAGCTACATGATGTAGTTGTAAATAAAACAACATAAATTTTATTTATACAAGCTTCTCCTTTTAAACCAAAAATAAATAAAATATAAATAAGTTGGTAAGTAAGTTTTGTCTGGTATTGATTTATTAGGGGAGTTTTAAGTTTATTTTGATAATCATAAGATTTTTTCTAAAAATTAATTGCATTTATTGAATACTATAATGAACTGTATATTTTGATATTTTTGATCTTTCTTGACATACTACAACAAGGGACGCATCAACCAAATCTATATATAGCTAGAGCTCTCCCTATAAAAAAAAAAGAATTTCTCATATTTTTTGTCTTAATTCAACTGTTTCAAAATTTTGTATATTAAGTTGCAGTATTATAATGCAATTTTTAACTTATTTACTAGTTTAGTTTACACTTTTTATTCATCAAGTCGGAGAATACTATTTGACGCACCTTTATTAAAACATCTTAATTATTATAAAAATAAAGTGCTATTTTTGGCCAAATAAAGTTGAAAATGTTTACTTAAAATATCCAACATTAACCTTTTCTTTTTTAATTGCAATAAAAGTGTTAATTGGACGTACTCAATTTATAATGGAAAAGTTTGTATAAATAAAATTTATGTTATTTTATTTACAATAATATCATGTAGCTTAGTTGGACAGTTATTTATGAGGTTGAGGTTTTGAGTTCAAGATATCTTGATGGAAGCGTATTTTTTAGTCTTAGTTTGACTTACTTTACATATCACTGCCACTGCCACTGCCACGTAGGATAGTCAATACCCAACTGTCACATAAAGTTTATTATCCAAATTTTTCTATAGCAGATGATTTATTTTGCATTGACCAACAAAAAGGAGCACAATATCCAAATATATTAAGAGTACAATGGTCACTTTTGCATTTTACTCTATATTCATTTGTCAATCTTTTCCTGTTTCCTTGTTATCTATATTATTAAGGGAGAGGTCAAAATAAATTGTTCTCCCCACTTTTCAACCCCTACTTTTTTTCCATAATGTTTTAATTGCACACACAAATAGTGTGTGCTTGGAATACTAGTATATACTCCCTCCGTTTCAAAATTAGAGATACAATTTGACTTTTGATGTCAAACACGGCATATTAAACTTCAAAATTGGTATGACTCATAAAAGTTTAGAATGAAATAAATTTTATGATTAGTAGTTTTTGTTATTTACTATACAATTATAATAACTGCATCAATTAAAATAAAATAAATTCACATCAATTTGATGTTTAATATGCCGTCATTTGACCTCAAAAGTCAAATTGTATCTCTAATTTTGGAACGGGGAGTATAAATTAACATAACAAAGGAGGGGTAAATTAGATAGAATGAGTTTCCAAGAAGAGTGTGCATTTGTACTGGACTCACTTTCCTACTTCAAAGGGTGCAGTTTAACATATGCCCGAGTTTTGGCCTTAAGCTATTACTTGATACTGTTCTTTGTTGTAGATGCTATTAACACATTTTGAAGTGACGAGTATAATTCACTTTGGTACTTCTTGTAAGTTTTTTTTTAAGAGTACCCTGTGAAGTAATTTTGGAGTACATTTTAAAATACCGAGGCTTAAGTAAATTACCTATTCGATCTATTAGTGAATTTGATAATGTCAACATTCATACAAACCCAACTCATTTCATGAATATCGAAGGACTTTAATGACTAGCCATCGTTGTTATAACTGTGCTCCAATCCACATTGATAGACTGGTATTTGGATGTGCTACATGTTATTATTGATAAGTGGTTGGTATGATAAACAGAGATAATATGAAATGAAAAGCAGGGATTAAGGCTGCAACAAATCTAATTTGTCTACATATTTGTTTCTATTCTATATTGAACTTGTCTTAGTTGATGATCTAATTCTTTTGGCTGTACTCTAGATGGGAGGACAATCACAATGGAAGAAATGCCTCAACTTCAAATTATAGCAGCCGAGCATCTAATCTGAGCAGAAGGGGTGGCCGAGGCAGAGGTGGCAGAAGCGGAGCAAATGCAACCCAAGGAACATTTGTGTCGGCAACAGGTGAACCCATTTCTGATAGAAGATGTTTTATCTGTGAAGACCCATCACACTTTGCAAATGTTTGCCCGCGGCTAGGCATGTGAATCTGATACTTGGCCTGTTTCAAGATTACTTGGTGAAGTTTGTATATACTCATTTGATACGTTGGTATTGTTTATGAATAATTAGTGCACCGACTAAAAGTAAGTACATGTGCAGTTATCGTGTACCACTTCTCGACTGATTTTGTGGTGCAAGTTAAATCTTGTTGGATATATTGGTTAATTTTGTTGGGAATTAAATCAAACACAAATTAAACAACACTATTTTTAACGTTGTTTGGTTCTGAACGACCTAATTCACAAAATTAATTTCAAAATATTAATTTTTGTGACACAACTTTTTGTAAGGAATATAAATTGAAAAAACCCTCTCACACAATAACTAAATATTCAATTACACCCATTTGAACTTTTTAGTATGTTACTTAAAAAATGGGTAAAATTGAAATACCAAATTGAATCGAATTTTTTTAACTGAATTATTTCAGTTATTTGAATATTTGGGTTATTTTTGATATTCGATTGTGTACGGTTTAAAAATTAGTCTATTAGGATACCCGAATAATCAAAATTTGGAATTAAAAAAATAAATTTAAATATATGTAGAAACACAGGACCTTTCACACGAGGATGCTAGTCTTCAAAATTATCTCTAGACACCTACTTCGAATATGAGGAGTAAAGTTGTTCTCACTTCCCTTTACTCTTATAAAGCATGATTTTGGCATTTGTATTTCATTCAGCTGTTAGTATTATAAATATAAATTAAGAATATTTCGCAATTTTGGGTTCTTGTGCTTTACTACTAGTATGATATTGTGGTTCGTCGCATCAAGTAATGTACTTCCTCTTGCCCCCAAAATATAAAAACTTACTCGATTCTTTTAAATTTAAATATAATAAATCTTATAATTAGCAATTTTATTTGAATTGAAAATTTTTGTTTGATAAAAATAGCTTATAATTTCGGTTATATACCGAAATAACATAGGAGTATATTCGGGGTATTTTAAAATTTGGATATTTATTCGAATAGTATATTTGTACAAAATTCAATATTCGGTTAAAACTGAGTAGTCAATTCGGTTTGATTATAACTGAATATTCACCTTCATATATTACTACTTGGTTGTGTTACATCTCTTTAAACACATGACTCTATTTATAGAGTACACAACTCATTTTTTCCTAATTTAATTACGACACTCGTGTAATAAATATACGTATACAAATAGGAAACTTTCAAAATAATATTTTTACATCTAACATTTCCTCACTTGACTCGAATTACCAAACAATTCAATCTCATCTTCATCTTTGAACTTCACTAGATGATTGTTTTTTTTTGTTTTCTTTCCATGCATAGACTGTCCATCTAACACATTAATTTTCAATTGTTCTTATTTTGAAGAATTAAACACACACACATACATACATACATATATATATATATATATATATATATATATATATATATATATATATATATATATATATATATATATATATATCCACGTGATGATAATTCTCCCAATGAAATTATATTCTCGCCACAATCACGGACGTAACATACATTATCAAGAATATTCACATAACCATCATGAAGTTTGAAATGAACACTTCTAAGGCCTTCAATTTTCTCTCTTTCTTCACTCCATTGATATAACCAAAATCTCCATCTTCCTTTAGAGTTTCAAAACATGTTTCTTCTTGCATATATGGATAGAAGCTGCAAAATCCAATGCTCATCCATCTTCATAATAACCACTCTTAGTCATCAAAACATCAATTTCTTCACCATCACTAAACAAATTAACATCTTCAACTTTTTCTTTTTCTTTCAATTTTTCTTGATACTTCATTAACCTCTTCATGTCCTTCCTTAATGTTCTTCATTAGTATTGGATGCATGGATGAAACCATGAATTTTTTTTCTGGTGGCCAAGACATACTATTGGTTGAAATAAGATTTTTTTTTTGTATGATGTACATATGCATCTTTTATAGTACACATAAAAACGGAAGAGAAATTGTAAAATTTAATACTCGTATAATGGTAATCAAAAATTGAAAAGGACGATAAATTTATAAATTTACTTATATTTCAAATTAACTTAAATTATTAAAAATAATTCTTATATTTGGAATAGATATACATTCTTCTAATATTATATATATATATATATATATATATATATATATATATATATATATATATATATATATAGGGGCCTGAAGTAAAAACATCAAATTTCATGGGCTTAAAAAATCCAAAATCTCATGGTAACCCGCCCCCAGGCCCTATAATTCCTCCGCCCCTGATTGGACCCTTCTCTCCACAATAATAGCACTCTATATCACTATAATCTCGACCTCAATCTTGATCTTCCTTTACTATTACCACTTCATTGACTTCTCACTTGATTAAAACTCTCCACATCATTAACCACATCAACTTGAGACAATTGCGACACTAACTTGTTAGACGAATTTAGATGATCATGGAGATTCATCCCTTCATCCATCTTCAAAGAGTACATGTGATAACCCAGGATTTCGAATAATCCGAATTTTATGAATAATTTTTTTTTTATTATTTATTTAGTATTAATATTGATTATCAATGTTGGGCTGAGAATATGTGATATGAGTTTAGAGAATAAGTCAATTTGTGTTTTGACTGAGATATAAGAGTAGAGTTGTGCTTATCAGAGAATAGAAACCCTAACCCTAAGTTCGGATAGGGATTCGATAGAAATTACAGTTATAATAATTGTAACTGTAAGTACGTGTTCTTACGGTATAGAATTTTGATCAATGATTAATCGGGTAGGGTACAATATTAGTAAACCCTAATATGGGATTAGAAATCCTAATCTCAGGATTAAAAATCCTAACGCTCAGTTAGGAATCCTAATCGAAAGCCGACCTAATTTTAAATTTGATAATCCTAAATCCTAATTAGGAAACCCTAATCCTAATTAGCAAGTCTAAAATGATTAGTAATCTTTAATATAATTAGGAAACTCTGATTATATTTTTGAAATCAAAATTTTCTATTTTAAAACCCTAATTTAGAAAATCCTAGAAACTAGTATTGTAAAACCTAAGAGTTAGAACCTTAGGGTTAAACCCTAAGGGTTTGGGAAAAAGTCAAGAAAGCCATTAAAATTATAAGGACAATGACCAAAATGCCCTTTTTGGATTTTTTTTAAAGGTAACTTGCAAATCTTACCAAAATGTGAGTTGGTGACCAACTAATTTGACTTTGTGACTTAAAAACTCAAGCAAATCAGTCTAGGGTAGCAGCAATCTCAGCAACATGCAATGCATCATAAGATATAAGAGATAAAGAGAGAGAAAGTCCATAAACTTAGTCATTTAGCACTCAAGCTCTCAACAACTCTCTCTCTCTTCAAGACCTCTGAATTTCTTAAGTCAATCAGTCACTAGATCACCCCTTAGAACACCTATATCAGTTAAGGAGATCAAAGATCAAGGATTGGACTAGAAAGGTATAAACCAAAACCCTACTTTTGATTTTGTATGCAAAGAAAGATTTCGTATTTATGTGTTTAAATGTTTGCTAAAGGATGTTTTATGATGATCTATCATGGATCCATAGCATCAAAGTGGGTAAAAATGGTGTTTTCCAAAAACTGTCCAAGAATACAAAAAGGTGGCCTGACAACCGAATGTCAGTGGCCTTAGATTCTTTTCTGTTTTTGATTTTTGTTGTTTTAAAGTTGTAATCTGTAGCTTGTCATGTGGTCTTTGATCTGAAAGTGGAATCACAGCAATCCCATGTCCAGATCGTGAGTTATTAACGGTCAAAACCTGTTGACCGAGATTGACTAAGAGTTTTTGGGCAACCTAGAAACTCGTTTCCAGCGTCTGACAAGTTTTTCTAAGGACTCGATCTGTCAGGTGTTATGAGTTATGTTAATGTTGTTATAGCTATCTTGTAGTATGTTAGATGGACTCTAGATGTCATTAGACCCTTAAAAACATCAACAGATCGAACGCCGCAGGTGGTCAAAGTAGGCCATGACTTGAATTTTTGGAATTTCCAGAAACTGTTAGCATGAACTTTCTGACAATGTTTGACCGAACTACATCTGATTCATATGTTAGATTTGGACTGAGATAAGGATATGTTATTGTTCCTTGTCATGTATACTACCTGCTTGGACCAAGAACACACCAATACAATGACCAGAACATAGAATTAATCGAGCCCCAAAGTGGACCCTCGAAGCTGTCTGGGTGTCTGGGTAACCCAAAAAACCCAGATGAGGTCTGACAGTGACTTTATGGGCTTGGATCTTCATGGCGTTGTGTGATATGACTTAGATAGTTCTTGATTCTTGTAGAGTTACATAAACACTTCAAGATCAAGGTTCTAGCAAGCCCAGAAACATGATGAACAGAGAATTACAACCGGTCAAACCGAGACCCTTGAGAAATTGGCTGACAGTGTTCTTGAGCTCAAGAACACCTACATCGACAGAAAAGCGTCGCTATAGGCTATAGCGACGGATGTAATTAATTTTAATTTCTGATTTTTCGAAAATTAATTAAAAATAAAAAATAAATTCAAAAAATTACAAAAATGGTTTTAAAAATTATTTTAAATTATGAAAAATAACTTTTAATAATTTCAAATATTTTTCATTAATATTCATAATTATTTGAATATTAATGGTATTTAATTTATTTAATTAATGTATTAAATAAATTAGAGAAAATTAATTTTAATATTATAAAAATTACTTTTAATAAGAATAAAGTGTTTAAAAAATAATTTGAGTTATAAAATGTAACTTTTAATATTTTTGAGTAATTTTTATTAATAATTTAATATTAATGATAATAGATTTATTTAATTATTATATTAAAAAAATGAGTTAAAAATAGTTTTATTAATTTAAAAATCATTTAAAAATGAGAAAAGTGATTTAAAAATATTTTAAGTTATAATTAATGACTTTTAATATTTTGATAATAATTTCATTAATATTTAAATATTAATGGTGATGATTTAAAAATGATTTTAATTATTTTAAAAATTATTTAAGTAGAATATTGATGATTTAAAAATATTTTAAGTTATTAATAATAACTTTAATATTTTGACATGTATGCCATTAATATTTTAATATCATTAAATATTAAGGATGATGAGATTATTTGATATTTAAATCATTTAAAAATGATTGCGGTGTTTGAAAAATTATTATAAATTATAATAATTGTTAGAAAATTATTAAAAACTTTCGAAAAATATTATGAACAATATTTTACTTATCTAAAATAATATTGAAGCTTTGAGATCGAGTTTAGTTGACAATAAATGTGTAAATTATCAGATAGGGTGACCAGTACACCGAGATGAGACCAAAGTTCAATCAGACCGAACTAGTTAGACTTGATAATTGTTTATATAGGTATTAAACACTGATGTAGCTATGTGGTAATGTGCCTAGGAGAATGATTGACTGTAAATTACAATATTATGTGTTGTGAATTATTGTGCTAATTGTGAGACCGATATTGTGATTTTAGGTCTTTCAAACGCAGATAAGTATATTGTGTAGCAGTAATCAAAGCAGAAGACAAGTTTCCAAACTCAACCTTGAGTTATATCTGTTTAAATACTATGGTGGTTAATTATTGTTGATTAGACCATGTCCAATAATTTATAGTTGATTATTCGCAGTTAGTGCATGTTTATTAATTCCAATTGAATTAGTGATTCTGTTGTTGGATATTTACATCTGTAGAAGCTATTATTGATTGCAAATAGTTTAGTTAAATTCAGTCTATTGTTTAATCCTATTGAAACATGTCTTAGCTAATTGTTCTGGCTAGACGAATATTTGTTAGAACTTGATAGGTTCGAGAAGAGAAGAGAAGAGAATTCAATTATTATTGATAGATCAATGCCAGTTGTTTAGGCTAGATCAAAAAAGAAAATTTGATAGGTTTGAGAAGAGAAGAGAAGAGAAGTGATTAGATATTGAAATCTTTGTATTTCGTTGTTAAATCAAATTCTGATTCAAAGACTGAGAAGAACAACCTTCTATACAAAGGGAACATTTTAGGTCGTATATTCGGCCATTATGCACTTTTAAATATTATGCATAATATAGGGTATAATGAAGCTGGTCACTTTATATACTTGTAGATGGGTATGATTTAATTCTTATGGTTATCTGATACACTTGGGTATATCAAAGTAAATCTTTGATAGTAACTCGAGAAGAGTAGTTCAAGATCCTTTGTGATCACTCAGCATAAACTCTGGGAATTATTTCTAATATGTTATTTGGGTATATCAGAGTAAATCTTTGATATTTACTCGAGAAGAGAATTTCAAGATCTTGTAAGATCATTTATCATAAACTCTTGAGAATATTTCTAAATTGTTATTCAATAGAATATCGTTAAAACTTTGAAAGCATTGTATCCTTTCATTAAGATGTTGCTTAGGTTGTGAGAAGATTGGTTAAAGAAGAATAAATTGTTTAGCTATTTTAAAGTTCTTCGAACTTTGGTGTCATTCTATCCAAATAGATAGTCCGTCGTTCAGATTCTTATACATTCATTGTATATCTTAACTTGCGGGGTAATTTGCTGCTCACCCTTGCTAAATAAAATATTTCAGCTAGGGACAAAGTGGTTAGATGTGCTGTGAAGAACAAAGGCAAAGGTGTTATGTTGTAATCGCTATGGTTAACATTATTATTATGTTGTATTTGTCAACCCTTTTTGTATATCTAAAGGGTATGTTTGTAATATAAAGGTTAGATAATCTAGGACGAATGTATTAACTATATCAATTAATGTGTTGTACATTTTCTATTCATGTTTAAATGGGTAGTTAGATGTTATTATATTGTGGATCATGAGCACCAAACTCGGGAGTCAGGTAACTTGAATTTGGGGGCGTCACAGGTTGATATCGAAGCTGTAGGTTATAAACCTTAAGTGGGGTGGGGAAAACCCTAGGATTATAACCATAAGTGAGCTAGAGAATACTCATTTAGAGTACTAAGTGAGGGATTGCCGAAGCGCATCAATAGAAAGATATGTGGACACATAGTGTGAGAATCTCGTACTGGTGAAGTACTAATCAAGTTGTTTAAACTGATTATTGGATGTCTGGAGAAGATGAAATGAGTACAGAGATGCTAGCGGCTGTTGCACCAGTGCCAATAGCCGAGGTGCAAGCGCAAAGCAAGTTAGTGAAGAAGTGGAAAAAGAAGAACTCATGGTGAATCTGGGGAGTGATCATGATGATTATCCCGAGATGTATTTGAGTGGAGATGAGGAGGGAGAGTCCGAAGAAGCTAAGGTGGAGAAAGAGAATAAGACTAAAGTTGGAGAACAAGATCAAGTATCTGCAGAAGTTCAAGAACTGCGGAGTAAAGTATTTCTCTTGGAGGAGTTATGGAAGACGAAGCGAGCGTTACGCGAAATGACGGAAGAACGGAACGAGTTGAAGGCACATGTGGAAAGGATGAAGACTGAAGGTGGTGGATCGTCTGAAGGAACAATCAAGCAGAAGAAAGGCAAGAAAAAGAGAAAGAGGGACAATAACGGTGATAATTCTAAAAATTCAAACCCGAAGAAGAAGCAAGTCTGTAGCAAGTGTGGAAAGACTCATGCGGGAGAATGCATGATGTGAAAGAATGTGTGTTTCTACTGTAAGCAGGAAGGACATATTTCTTTACATTGTCCTAAGTCGAATATGAGAAAGTGTTTTTCATGTGGGAAAATGGGTCACGGATTCAGCAAGTGTCCCGGTAAGAAGAAGACTGGTGAAGGGAGTGGAAGGTAGACAACTTAAGTATAAGTGATAGTATGTTCGAATAGTGTGTGATATTAACGGTTGTAATATCGAGAACGATGTGTGAACATATATAAATATATATGTATGAATGAAATCTTTATTTTCAATATGAATATAAGATTAAGCTTAATTTGTGTGTTCTTAAAACTCATACTTATGGTAAGTTCATGACTCATAATTATATGAAATGTTTTGAACCCCCTCAGCGAATGGATGCCATAGGTCTGACTAGGATAAGTTCATACACTCATATAATTGTGGCAAGTTCTTGAACTCATAAGTGTGGTAAGTTTGACGAATTGGAATAGCTATGTGTGAATGGAGAAGTGTAACTTTTTGTGTAAAGTTGGAGAATTACAACTTTTTGGTGTAAAGTTGGAGAATTAGAACTTTTTGTGTAAAGTTATGTGGTTAATCCTAATATTATTAAAAAGGGATAGTTGTATATGTTGAGTACTAAATGTACTATGTGCTATTTGAATAAATATGCGATTATATGAGAACTTTGTGTTAAATTCTTATTGTGTGATTAATAAGAATTTGGGTAGAGAAAAAGAATTAATGTAAGATTTTTTTTATTTAAATAAGATAATGCCGCCTAGACGACAGAATCTAAATCAAAGAGAAGAGCATTCAGTGAATAATGAAGGAGGTCAAGCAGACCCGATGCAAAATTTTGCGAATATGATAGCCCAAGCTATGGGAAATAAAGCTCCAGCAGTAGGAGCTAGAGAACAACCAGCCGATAGATTGGCTAACTTTAAAGATTTTAAAGCGGTAGGACCGCTTGAACCCATTGAAGCCCAAATTTGGGTGAAGGAGATGTTGAAGGCATTCATTATTGCCAGAGTAGCGGAAGAGCAAAAGACACCTTTCGCAACATATTTGATGAAGGAAGAAGCCAATTACTGGTGGGATACTAATCAGACTAGAGCTGGTACAGCGGTGGTGACTTGTACCAGATTCAAGAAATTATTCTTTGAGAACTATTTTTCATCGAGTATGCAAGCTCAGATGGAGGTTATGTTTCTAGAAATGAAGCAGGAGAATATGTCGGTATCAGAATACGCTGCTAAATTCAATGAGTTAGCGAGATTTACACCTCATCAGGTGGATACGGAGCTACGAAAGGCAAGAAGGTTTGAGAATGGATTGAAGCCTGGTATATACAATAAAGTAGCTGTATTACAGATTAATACGTTCGCGACTTTGTTGGAGAAAGCAATTATTATCGAAGGAGGAAGCGAAGCAGCATCCCGATATAATCAAGAGAAGAAGAAGAAGACAAATGACGGAGGAAACAGTGGTGGTAGTATTCCAAACAAGAGAAAGTAGAGCGAGAATACCCAGTCGAGTAACAAGACAGAAGGAAATAAGAAACGGGGGGAGCCATGTGCTACCTGTGGAAAGAATCATTCAGGAGTATGTTTGAAGAAAAAGGAAGTGCCAACAAGGGACCCGATAGTGGAACCTTGGCAATTCGAGGACCTGCTCAGCTAGGAAGACCATCAGCCCGTACATTTAACATGATGGCGCAAGATGCAGTGGCTGCCCAGAAGGTGGCGATAGGTAACGATTTCACTTAATAATTAAATTACGTGAGAATTATTGAATAGATATTGCTGTGAATTGTTTTCTTTTATAGATTCAAATCACAAGTTAGAATTTTGAGACACAAATGAATATTGTGTTGATAAGAGTGGATTGATGATACAACTTTAAAAGATTGTAGGGAGTAAGGAAGCGGTGATTCCGAAGACGGAATCCTTATAAGGAGGGGAGAATGTGATAACCCGGGATTTCGAATAATCCGAATTTTACGAATATTTTTTTTATATTATTTATTTAGTATTGATATTGATTATCAATGTTGGGCTGAGAATATGTGATACGAGTTTAGAGAATAAGTCAGTTTGTGTTTTGACTGAGATATACGAGTAGAGTTGTGCTTATCAGAGAATAAAAACCCTAACCCTAAGTCCGGATAGGGATTCGATAGAAATTACAATTATAAAAATCGTAACTGTGAGTATGTGTTCGTACGGTATAGAATTTTGATCAGTGATTGATTGGGTAGGGTACAATATTAGTAAACCCTAATAAGGGATTTGAAACCCTAATCTCAAGATTAAAAATCCTAACGCTCAGTTAGGAACCCTAATCGAAAATCGGGAAACCCTAATTAGGAAACCCTAATACTAATTAGCAAGCCTAAAGTGATTAGTAACCTTTAATATAATTAGGAAACCCTAATTATATTTTTGAAATCTAAATTTTCTATTTTAAAACCCTATTTTAGAAAATCCTAGAAACTAGTGTTGTAAAACCTAAGTTAGAACCTTAGGGTTAAAACCTAAGGGTTAAAACCTTGGGGTACGTTAAACCCTAAGGGTTTGGGCAAAAGTCAAGAAAGCCATTAAAATTATAAGGATAAAGACCAAAATGCCCTTTTTTGATTTTTTTTAAGGTAACTTGCAAATCTTACCAAAATGTGAGTTGGTGACCAACTAATTTGACTTTATGACTTAAAAACTCAAACAAATCAGTCTAGGGTAGCAGTAATCTCAGCAACATGCAATGCATCATAAGATATAAGAGATAAAGAGAGAGAAAGTCCATAAAATTAGTAATTTAGCACTCAAGCTCTCAATAACTCTCTCTCTCTTAAAGACCTCCGAATTTCTTAAGTCAATCAGTCACTAGATCACCCCTTAGAACACCTATATCAGGTAAGGAGATCAAAGATCAAGGATTGGACTAGAAAGGTATAAACCAAAACCCTACTTTTGATCTTGTATGCAAAGAAAGATTTCGTATTTATGTGTTTAAATGTTTGCTAAAGGATGTTTTATGATGATCTATCATGGATCCATAGCATCAAAGTGGGTAAAAATGGTGTTTTCCAAAAACTGTCCAAGAACACAAAAAGGTGGCATGACAACCGAATGTCAGTGGCCTTAGATTCTTTTCTGTTTTTGATTTTTGTTGTTTTAAAGTTGTAATCTGTAGCTTGTCATGTGGTCTTTGATCTGAAAGTGGAATCACAGCAATCCCATGTCCAGATCGTGAGTTATTAACGGTCAAAACCTGTTGACCGAGATTGACTAAGAGTTTTTGGGCAACCTAGAAACTCGTTTCCAGCGTCTGACAAGTTTTTCTAAGGACTCGATCTGCCAGGTGTTATGAGTTATGTTGATGTTGTTGTAGCTATCTTGTAATATGTTAGATGGACTCTAAATCCATGTTATTAAACCCTTAAAAACATCAACAGATCGAACGCAGCAGGTGGTCAAAGTTGACCATTCAGCCATGACTTGAATTTCTGAAATTTCCAAAAACTGTTAGTATGAACTTTCTGACAATGTTTGACCGAATTACATCTAATTCATGTGCTAGATTTGGACTGAGATAAGGATATGTTATTGTTCCTTGTCATGTGTACTACCTGTTTGGACCAAGAACATACCAATATAATGACCAAAACATAGAATTAATCGAGCCCCAAAGTGGACCCTCGAAGCTGTCTGGGTTTCTAGGTAACCTAGAAAACCCAGATGAGGTCTGACAGTGACTTTGAGAGGTTGGATCTTCGTGGTGTTGTGTGATATGACTTAGATTGTTCTTGATTCTTGTAGAGTTACATAAACACTTCAAGATCAAGGTTCTAGCAAGCCCAGAAACACGATGAACAGAGAATCACAACCGATCAAACCGAGACCCTTGAGAAATGGGCTGACAGTGTTCTTGAGCTCAAGAACACCTACAGCGACAGAAAAGCGTCGCTATAGGCTATAACGATGGATGTAATGAATTTTAATTTCTGATTTTCTGGAAATTGATTAAAAATAGAAAATAAGTTCAAAAAATTACAAAAATGGTTTTAAAAATTATTTTAAATTATGAAAATTAATTTTTAATAATTTTAGATATTTTTTATTAATATTTATAATTATTTGAATATTAATGGTATTTAATTTATTTAATTAATGTATTAAATAAATTAAAAAAAAATGATTTTAATATTATAAAAATTATTTTTAATAAGAATAAAGTGTTTAAAAATATTTTGAGTCATAAAATGTAACTTTTAATATTTTTGAGTAATTTTCATTAATAATTTAATATTAATGATAATAGATTTATTTAATTATTATATTAAAGAAATGAGTTAAAAATGGTTTTATTGATTTAAAAATCATTTAAAAATGAGAAAAGTGATTTAAAAATATTTTAAGTTATAATTAATGACTTTTAATATTTTGATAATAATTTCATTAATATTTAAATATTAATGGTGATGATTTAAAAATAATTTTAAGTATTTAAAAAATCATTTAAGTAGAATGTTGATGATTTAAAAATATTTTAAGTTATTAATAATAACTTTAATATTTTGACAAATATGTCATTAATATTTTAATATCATTAAATATTAAGGATGGTGAGATTATTTGATATTTAAATCATTTAAAAATGATTGCGGTGTTTGAAAAATTATTATAAATTATAATAATTGTTAGAAAATTATTAAAAGCTTCCGAAAAATATTATGAACAATATTTTACTTATCTAAAATAATATTGAAGGTTTGAGACCGAGTTTAGTTGACAATAGATGTGTAAATTATTGGATAGGGTAACCAGTACATCGAGATGAGACCAAAGTCCAACCAGACCGAACTAGTTAGACTTGATAAGTGTTTATATAGGTATTAAACACTGATGTGGCTATATGGTAATGTGCCTAGGAGAATGATTGACTGTAAATTACAGTGTTATATGTTGTGACATATTTTGCTAATTGTGAGACCGATATTGTGATTTTAGGTCTTTCAAACGCAGATAAGTATATTGTGTAGTAGTAATCAAAGCAGAAGGTAAGTTTCCAAACTCAACCTTGAGTTATATCTATTTAAATACTATGGTGGTTAATTATTGTTGATTAGACCACGTCCAATAATTTATTATTGATTATTCGCAGTTAGTGCATGTTTATTAATTCAAATTGAATTAGTGATTCTGAGAATATACTTGTAGAATAACTGTTGTTGGATATTTACATCTGTAGAAGCTATTATTGATTGCAAATACAGTTAAATTTTGTCTATTGTTTAATTATATTAAAACATGTCTTAGCTAATTGTTTTGGCTAGACAAATATTTGTTAGAACTTAATAGGTTCGAGAAGAGAAGAGAAGAGAATTCAATTATTATTGATAGATCAATGCCAGTTGTTTCGGCTAGATCGAAAAAGAAAACTTGATAGGTTTGAGAAGAGAAGAGAAGTGATTAGATATTGAAATCTTTGTATTTCGTTGTTAAATCAAATTTTGATTCAAAGACTGAGAAGAACAACCTTTTATATAAAGGAAACATTTTAGGTCGTATATTCGGCCATTGCGCACTTTTAAATATTATGTATAATGTAAGACCCCAACTTATTATAAATAAAATCAAATTTTCTCTAATTATTATTTTGAATAATAGGGTGTTAATTTGATATAATGCTTTGGTTATGGGTGAAATGCGCAAATTTTGTAAAATAAGCAAGTGGTTATAAAATATTTATTTTGTCGGGGAATATTCGTTTGGTCGTAAAATATTCTTGCTGTCGGGGAATATTCGTACGACGGCGCAGTCATTTGTAGGCCCCATAAAGAAAAATGGTCAGATGAAGAAAATGACAAGTTTAAGTTTTTATAAATAACGACGTAGTAGTTACCGTTAACACTGTTGGAATACCTGGTGGTTAAAATACAGTAATACGCGTGGGTGCACAGTAGCACATGGTATTGCATAGTATTGTTGAATTATTGATCCTTACGTAAAAAGCTCAATAATTGTTACAGTAATTACTGTTCAATATTTTATTTTATTGGTTCAATAATTGCTGCGTTGATATTTTATGTTATTGTTGTTTCAATAATTGTCCCTGCACAGTATCTCCATTATCAGATCAATAATTCATATTATTTGATTAATATTATTAGATAGTATTATTGACAATGTCTAAAAAAGTTCTGTCTAAGGAGATGTTTGGTCACCTAATTGCGCGCTAGTAAGGAGAAATCCTTATCGAAAAGCCCCCTCTTTCTTGGGAATGACCTGGTTGTCATAATTGTGATTCTGTAATATTATTTGTGAATAATTAATTATTGATTTATATGATAAGAAAATATTTATTTTTATGTGGATATAAATGAAGGATTTAATTTTGAGGTGTTTTACCAGTATTTTATCGGAATGGATGTTTTAAAAATCAAAACAGTGTTCTTAAAACTCTATTGCGTGAGTTATAATTTTAATCCGACCGTTGGATCGTTGTGATTTTTGGATATGTTATACATATATAAGTTGAGTATATGTCCACAAATTTTGAACCGTTAAAAATTAACGTATAATTTATTTTAAATTTTATGAGGTATTGAAAATCATCCGTTTGTAGATTTCAGATATTTTTGGTTTGGAATTTGGAAAATTTAAAGCTACAAAGTTGTAGAGAATTCAATTTCGTGTGGAATGGACATGAGATTCGAATTTTTTTGATAAAAGGGCTATTTTATATGAATTATTGAAGTTACTGATTATTTAAAATATTTTAGAAATTTCTAGAATTGGTGGGCCCCACTTTTGGTTGGTGAGAAATGTGCTGAAATTTTATTTCAAAAGTGGTAGATTGGAATAGTAGTAGGTAAAGCCATCAGGTAGCAGGTTAAGTCTGCTTCGGCGTTCCAATATTTTCCTATAAATAGGGTGCTGAGTTAGAATTGAAAATCACACCAGAAATAAATTTTCTCTCTCTCTATATATATATTATTGAGCGTATTTTGTGCGTATTTAGATACTTTAAGAGTTGCTATTCAGTGCAAGTTTTCTTCAGCGTCATATCCGATATTCCGGTCAGAAATACTGTATTTTGAGGTAAGGGATGTTATTTTTTTGTAAATGATTTTATTTCTTTCATTAGCATTATGCCAAAATATTGGTCTGAATTTTTTATCAAATTTAGAACTTTTTCGTGTCGGGATTACTATTCATGTATACGACACTATTCACGTATACGACGCTATTCACGAATACAACACTATTCACCGAAAAATAAAATTTTCTCTTCTATGTCCCAGAGGTCTATTATGGTTACTATATTTGATTGTATCCAATGTTTTGATCGTCATTCTTGAATTTTTCTCCATTATGTTTTATTATGGAGTATTTTTAAACTTGAATTATCTAAAGTACGAATTTCTAAACTTTGCCCTTTTATCGTACTGGATTCGTTCTCTAAAATGTTTTTCATCATCCTCAGTTCTTAATGGTGATACTTGATGAATATCTTTAGCCTGTAGTGCAAAGATGAATGATTACCTGATGAATATCTTTGGCCCGTAGTGCAAAGATGAACAGGTGTTGAGATGAACATGACCAACTGGTGATACAAATGAATATCTTTGGCCTGTAGTACAAATATAAATATTTGATTCAAGATGTATATTGATTGATGTTACAGGGATAAAATATTGATGATGAACTTTTAAATTCATAGATGATAGTAGATTTCATTCTCTACTTAACTCTTCAAATGAATTATTATTTTCGCTGCAGTTGTTGATCTAAAACTTGTTGTCTATTATATTCTATCAGATTTTTCTCTATTAAAGACTAATGATAATTTGTTGTATATTATCTTAGTCATAATATTCTTTACTGGGCTAGTTGAGCTCACCCTTTTTCTTTTTGTTTCATTTTTCTTCTCAGGAGGTGAGAATATAGCAGGAATTAGCCGGGGTATGGAGTGATGGTTCTAAAAAGTTATTTTAGCAGTCCTCACTATTTTTGTAAAATAGTGTATCAATAATTGAAATGAGGACTCCTTTTGAGTTTTAATACTGTCTATTAGACAATATTTGTATTTAAACTCACAGTTTATGTGTTGTCGTATTTTGCACGACAATTATAGTAATGAAGTTGTATTTATTTCTGTACCATGTATTTGACGACTAAGAATGGGTAATGTATACCTATTTTGGGGGCATCACATATAATATAGGGTATAATGAAGCTAATCACTTTATATACTTGCAGAGTGGCATGATTTAATCTTTATGGTTATTTGATACACTTGGGTATATCAAAGTAAATCTTTGATAGTTACTAGAGAAGAGAAGTTCAAGATCCTTTGTGATCACTCAGCATAAACTCTAGGAATTATTTCCAATCTGTTATTTGGGTATATCAGAGTAAATCTTTGATAGTTACTCAAGAAGAGAATTTCAAGATCTTGTAAGATCATTTATCATAAACTCTTGAGAATATTTCTAAATTGTTATTCAATAGAATATCGTAGAAACTTTGAATGCATTGTATCCTTTCATTAAGATGTTGCTTAGGTTGTGAGAGGATTGGTTAAAGAAGAATAAATTATTCAGCTATTTTAAAGTTCCCCGAACTTTGGTTTCATTCTATCCAAATAGATAGTCCATCGTTCTGATTCTTATACATTCATTGTATATCTTAACTTGCGGGGCAATTTGTTGCTCACCCTTGCTAAATAAAACATTTCAGCTAAGGACGAAGTGGCTAGAGGTGTTGTGAAGAACAAAGGCAAAGGTGTTACGCTTTAATCGCTATGGTTAACATTATTATTATGTTGTATTTGTAAACCCTTTTTGTATATCTAAATGGTATGTTTGTAATATAAAGGTTAGATAACCTAGGATGAATGTATTAACTATATCAGTTAATGTGTTGTAAATTTTCTATTCATGTTTAAATGGGTAGTTAGATATTATTATATTGTGGATCGTGAGCACAAAACTCGGGAGTCAGGTAACTCGAATTTGGGGGCGTCACAGTACACACAAATTTTTAAGTAGGTTTCACTTTTCAGAGCGTCCATCTTCAAGCACAACATGTTTGTTAGCGACTTCGAAGTATAACTCTTCTCGAGCTTCTCTCACAATTTTTTGAGATCATTCTCTTTCAACATATCATACTTTATCTTAGGTGCTAACGCCGAACGTATTATGCTTACTACCTTCTTGCGAATTGTTTGCCAATTTACTTCTTTCACCTCGACTTATTTTTTCTCCTCCAACGCTTGATCAAGACCTTGCAACCCCAAAAGATATTGGATGCTACTTTGTTATAGTGTGAAATTTGTTTTCCTATGAAATATTGGGAACCCAAATTCATCGTCATTGATGAGTGGGATTTATACCCGCGAATCAGATCCTCTGTGGCTTAAGAGGTTGCCTGTTCTCCGTAGTTTATTTAGCTTATATATATATTTTGTTATTATTTTGCTTAATCTTTGTGTTGCGGGGCTTATTAAGTCATTTCCAGCTTTAAGGGGCAAAAAAGTCAAAATTAGCACACCGGCGCTGCAACGCCAATGCCAGTGTGACAAACGAGATTTTTATAATTTAATTTGAATATTTATTAAATTAAATAAATATTTTTGATGATTTAATTATTGCGTTAAATAATTAATTAATAAAATTATGGTAGATTAATTTAATTTTATGTGTTACATTGATTAAATTAATGTGGAGAATTTTTATATTCAAAATATGTAATTAATTGAGCTTATTTGATTAAATGAATTAATTAATAAGCATAATGTTATTTTAATTAATTTAATTATTAATTAGAGATTTTATAAATTGACATAATTAATAAATAAGAATTTTAATTATGAGACAATGTGAATTTATGTGATTTTATTCTATTTTATTTAATTCAATTAAATAAAATTAATTGATTAATTAGATGTGTGACCATTAACTATATAACAAGAATTAATTAAAATAAATGGAAATGGAAAATGAAGTTTAGCCAAACAAGGCCCTAAGGGGAGTTGCACCAGTTAACCCATTACGGATTAACTGACTCCACTAACTCACCCATTATACATTATACGTATTATACTTATATCTTATATCATACGCCATATCAATTCCTACTTTCATCAGAGAAATTCTATAGAGAAAATCGAGAGAATTGATTTGAGAGGAATTGGAGAATTCAAGTTTGTACCACCTTCAAAACAGAGAAAGCAAGGGTAAACCCTAATCTAAATTTTATATTTCACGTATTATATTTTCTCCCAACAGAGTTATCTGATAATGGGATTTCATGATTTATTGTTTATTACTTAATGTTAGATGTCTATTAACATACATAACTGAATTGTATGTGATTTATGTCTGTTTTAAATTAATTGATCCACGAAAGCATATATAAATTAGAATTTTGAAAAGTTATAGAGTTTTTCCATTACGTATTTTAAAAGTTCTCTGTGAATGGGAAATTTGACAATTTTTTGATTATATGTCTATATATGTATTATAAATTGTTCATAACATATTATATATCATATATACATGAATCACAGTGATTAAATTCATGTAATTATGTGTTAATTAGGTTTTGTGAAGTTACAGAGTATAAAAGTTGTATATATGGCCCATATGACCCTTACGTACAAATTAAATGCTTTAATCATATGTTTGTATCAAAATTGGCACTTGAATATGCTTATGTATGTTGAAACGAACAAAACAAAATTTAAACGGATGGAATCGGTGAATTAACGAATCTGTAATGTTAAAATTCATATTTTTCATCAAAACTTTACAAAATATGAAAAACAGTGAAATTAAATGTTATAAATTGTGTAATTACGTGAATTAAAGTGTTAAAATCGTGCTATAGGCTTTGTGTGATGTTTTTGTGAAGTCTATACTTCATGGGTAGCATTAAAATTCACCGTGTTAGTTTAATTTGAGATTTATTGGGATGTTCTGTGTGTTCTTCATGAGAACATATGGTTGAACTTGTGTGAGATTTTTTTGGCCTAAATTGGCCTTGTTATGTTCGCGAACTGCAGAAACTGAGTCTGGGTAACCCCGCCCCCAGCGGGTGTTACCAAACTAAATTACCCCGCCCCCGGCGGGCAAAAAAAAAAAAAATTAATTAAAAAATTTGTCAAATAAAATAAATATTTTAATTAAGATATTTACGGAATAAAATAAATATTCAATGAAAATTATTATTAAAATATTTATCAAATAAAATAAATATTTTAGTTGAAATATTTATGGAATAAAATAAATATTGGATAAAAATTATATTAAAATATTTATCAAATAAAATGAATATTTTAATTGAGATATTTATGGAATAAAATAAATATTTGATGGAAATTATTATGAAATAATTTATTCGAGTGTAATAATAGTAAGTGAATGAAAATATTCAAATTTAATTAAGTAATTAAATTAGAAGGGTAATGATTTGTTAAATAAAGTGGAGTTATATTAAATAATTAAGTAAAAATGTAACTAATGAATGTCGTGAATACATATGGTATGCGTGTAGGACTTGTGGTGAACGGAAGTAGTAATCGTTTAGACTATGCACGGGGCAAGTTCCTAAACCTTGTTTCTTTACATAAAGCAAGTTCCTTATTCTATCTTGTTTATTATTGTTCAAGTCAAGATTTCATATTAGATGTTATCATTCTTTAAAAGCATAATTCCTGTTATACAATACTTATTCGATTGTATACATCTTGAACTTTATTATTCAAATTGAATATCAATTATTGTTGAACATTGTAAGACTAACGAACCCTTATTGATTCGACTAATCCATAGTTGATGAATGTTCTAAATTTCAGAACCATTGTTGAGCTTATCCAAACCAAACTTCCTTTAGTGCGGACTTTAATGTCAAACTGAGATGAACAACCCTGTTATAGGGGATTAATTATTCTTTAGCATTAAGATATTGTGCACAGTATGGTACTAAGGGCTGATCTCCCTAAGTACGAGAAGAAGAGTCTATAGTCTTATGACTGTTAAAGGTTTCAAGTATAAACACTTGACAACCTAGGACGTAGTTCAAGGTCTTATGACCCTCAGACGTTCTTTTGATTCTTGTTATGCATTCTTGATTCAAAAGCCGAGCTTTCTTATTTCAGAAGTCTTTGATTCATTCGCATGTTATTATTTTATTGTTATATTATTATACTTGTGGGCAATCGTGCTCACTCTTGCATAATAATAACATTGCAGCTAAGAATGAAAGGTCCGATGAGCCTTCTACTAGCAAAGGCAAGGGCAAAGTTAACAAGTGATGAAGACTTGTTGTTTATTTGATGTATTTATGTTTTAGACTTATGTTAAAGTTGTGTAAGACTTATTATTTGTTTATGTTTCCATTTTTAAGATTAAGGTTAGTATGACCTGTGATTGATGTATTTACATTTAGATGTTGTAACTCCATAAGGAGAGTATTTATTTCTATCTATTTATGATTTTTCATTTATTATGGGTAGATAGATACATGAGGTTTGGACAGTGAACACCAAATCTCGTGATAATTTAAGTACCCGGATTTGGGGGTGTCACAGGTTGGTATCAAAGCTGTAGGTTATGAACCTTAGGTGGGGAAAAAACCCCCTTAAGTAATAGCCTTATAGGAGATTGAGAACATAGTGGTGAAAAACTCTTGTCGAGTTCTAAGAAATGAATTTTTTAATTCATTAAAGATAATAAAAGACTTTATGTGCTTATGTGATAAACTTATGTGCTCGCGAGTATCGATTAATAACTAAAACTTAAAACTTTGTTGTCAGGATATCGGATGTTGGAGGATCTAGTCAAGCTGGGGAGGAGGAACCCCAAGTACCTAGAGAGGAGGAGCCCCGAGACATTCATGTCGTCCGGGAGCAGTTGGTATAGAGAGAGCCATCTCCGTTGATCACTGTTGTTGGTCAGGAGCATGAGCCTGAGTCTGATCCAGAGGAGGACCCTGAGGAAGAAGGGGACGAAGATGAGTTCCCACCGAACTCTATCAGTGCCGAGATGTGTGATGAGCTATATGACCGTAACATAGAGTTACGAGATACTGTTCAGGAACTGAGGGAGCGAACGTTTATTCAACAGCTTACCATCGAGCAGAGGGATAGAGAGGTTGAGGCTCTTCACACACGTCTGGGAAATGTAGAGTGGGATTTGATTCACGAGAAGTGCCAAACCGAGCAGAAGTCAGAGAAAATAGAGGAGTTGAAGAATGAACTGAAAGAGAACTCAGCAAGGTTGGCCATAGCAGAGGAGGCCTGGGTAAGGGAATCACGACGTGCAGATCTTACAGAAGAGAACTATCGGGCGAACAAGGCTGAGCTTGAGGAGACGCACTCTACGCTTCAAAATGCAATTGATGAGGCCCATGATTGGGTTATGAGATACCCAATTCAGTTTGAAGGACTACCGTCGTACATGCTGGATCGCAAGACGATGTCCCGTATTATGGAAGAAGAGCGTAGCAAAGCTATTCAACGCCTTAGCATGCAGTGATATGAATAGTTTAATTATGTGAAAACCTATCTGGTAGTTAATAATGTAAATTCCGACGTGTTTATAAACAGATGAATATTTTGATGTTTTAAATCCTGTGGATTCTTTATCTCAGGATAGTTGATGTAAATAGCAGTGATGCTATCATATTTTGGTAAAACTTTTGATTAAATAAATATATCAGAGTTATTTGAGAAAATGTGTTAAGTGATAATATTAAAATGTTTGAGTTAAGCCTTAAATATTTAGAGAATTGAATAAAGATCTAATAAGCATATTTCTTAACAGAAAAATGCTGCCAAGAAGATGACCAAATCGTCGACCAGCCTAGGAAGGGTCAACAAATAACAACAATAACGACGCCAATGCTAAACCCGTTCAATAGTTGGTGAATTTACTGACAAGAGCGATTAACAATCAACCACAAGCTCCACCAAATACTATATTCAAGGACTTTAAGGCTGTGGGACCATCAGAGTTTAAAGGCTCCATGAACTCGATAAAGGCTCAAACTTGGGTTATGGAGATGGAAAAAGTTTTTGACGTCGCCAGAGTCAGATAAGACTAGAAAACCGCCAACGCGACGTTCATGCTGAAATCCGAAGCCAGTTATTGGTGGCAAGCAAATAATATTCGGGGATGTGAAGGTGTGATTACCTAGGAGATGTTCAAGGACATGTTTTTTGAGATATATTTTCTGACTAGCTCGTAGAACCAAATGGAGGTCCAGTTTCTGGAGTTGAAATAGGGGAACCAGAATATGCGGCGAAATTCAACGAGTTGGCTAGGTTTGCTACGTATCAAGTGCATACTGACAAGAGAAAGGCTAGGCGATTTGAGCAGGGACTAAAGCCCTGGTTGTATAGCAAAGTGTCAATATTTCAATTGAACACTTTTTCTGTGGTGCTGAAGAAGGCCATACTCGCCGAAGGTGGAAATGATGCGATAATCAAGTATAACCAAGATCATAAAAAGAAGAAGAGTGAAAGTGAAGGAAATAACAAAGCTAGTGGCAGTAACACGGGAGGAAGTAACAATCAGAAGAGGAGGTGGATTGACAACTCATCAACTGGAAATCCGCAAGGAGGTCATAAGAAGAGAATCAAAGCATGCCCGACCTGCAGGAAAGCTCACCTGGGGGTTTGTATGAAGGGAAAATGGGTGTGCTACAATTTTGGTCAGGAAGGCCACATAGCACCTAACTGTCCTAACCCAAAGAAGGGCGCCTGCTTCACTTGCGGCTTAAAGGACCATCTGGCAAGGGACTGTCCCAAGAAGGGATCTAGAGGGGCAGGATCAGAAGGGAACATGGGAAACAGCGGTGGAAGTGCTTTAACTAGCACGGGATCAACCGCAACCAACCGACCGACCGCCAGGACCTTCAACATGATAGCGCAGGATGCTGTGCAGTCTCGCGATGTGGTGTCAGGTATCATTCCGATCAATAAAGTTAATGCTTATGTACTATTTGATTCGGGTGCTACTTGTTCATTTATATCCGATTACTTTGATAAGAACTTAGAATTGCCTAAGGATGAGTTAGAATACCCCATGAACATAGAAATTGCGAATAGAGAAGTGATCCCTATTAAATACGTACACAAGAATTGTAGGGTGGATATTAAGGGTAACATTATGAATGTAGATCTTATCCCGATTAGACTTGGGGAATTTGATGTCATTTTGGGAATGGATTAGTTATTCAATTACGGGGCTGTAATTGATTGCCAGAAGAAACGTATTAACCTTATGACTCCGCCAAAGGTTATGTTTTATGGCAGGAAGTCGCCTAGACAAGCGAGTTGTCTAACGATGATGCAGGTTAGGAAGTTGTTAAGATAAGTCTGTGTAGGATATTTAGCCTACATAGTCGACAGTCGTAAAGAAAACCTAAAAGTGGAAGATATACAAGTCGTGAGGGACTTCATAGACGTATTTTCAGATGATCTGCCAGGACTTCCACTACATAGAGAGGTTGAGTTTGTGATCTATTTGGTGCCAGGAACGACCCCAATATCGAAGGCACCGTACTGGATGGCTCTGGTAGAGATGCAAGAATTGATGGTGCAACTATAAGAGCTATTGGACAAGAAGTACATCTAACCGAGCGTATCGCCATGGAGAGCACCGGTGTTATTTGTGAAGAAGAAGGACGGGACGATGCTGCTTTGCATCGACTACAGAGAACTGAATAAGGTCACCATTAAGAATAGATATCCATTATCGAGGATCGACGATCTATTTGATCAATTGAAAGGACCAAGATACTTTTCAAAGATAGACTTGAGGAGTGGTTATCATCAACTGAAAGTGAGGCCAGAGGATGCGCCGAAGACAGTATTTAGGACTCCATATGGTCACTATGAATTTCTGGTGATGTCATTTGGTCTAACGAATGCGCCTGCAACATTTATGGATCTCATGAATAGAGTATTCAAACCATTTTTGGATAAATTCGTAGTGGTCTTTATCGATGACATTTTGGTATATTCAAAAACCAAGGAAGAACACGCAGAGCATTTGAAAGTAACGTTAGAGGCATTGAGAAGAGAGAAGTTGTATGCCAAATTTTTGAAGTGTGAATTCTGGATTGAAAGGGTACAATTTCTTAGACATGTGATCGATAAGGACGGAATTTCGATAGACCCCTCTAAAGTCGAAGTTGTGATGAACTGGGATCAGCCGAAGACGCCGTCGAAAATAAGAAGTTTTCTTAGATTGGCAGGTTATTATAGAAGATTCATTCAGGACTTTTCCAAGATTGCAACCTCGCTGACGAATTTGACGAGAAAAGCTGTGAAATTCGTTTAGACGGAGAAGTGTGAGGAAAGCTTTCAAGAACTTAAGAAGAGATTAAGTACAACACCTATGTTATCTCTTCCGGATGACACATGAAATTTTGTGATTTATAGTGACGTGTCGCATAAAGGACTGGGCTGTGTGCTTATGCAAAATGGCAGGGTCATTGCATATGCGTCATGACAATTGAAGGACTATGAGAAGGGGTATCCAACCCACGACTTAGAATTAGCTGCAGTGGTATTTGCTTTAAAAATCTGGAGACACTTTCTCTATGGGGAGAAGTGTGAAATATATACAGACTACAAGAGTCTGAAATATATTTTTACACAGAAGGACTTGAATATGCACCAGAGAAGGTGGTTGGAGTTAATTAAGGACTATGATTAATTTTATATCATCCGGGTAAAGCAAATGTGGTTGCCGACGCCTTAAGTAGAAAGGATCGGGAAAAATTGATGATGTTGACCACTCAGGAGGAGCTAATTTCAGTGATGGAGAAGCTAGAATTGAAAGTGAAGTATCCTATGGAGATTGATGAGAAGCTGTTTCAAATGCAAGCTTGTACAACTTTACTGGATAAAGTTAAAGAGGCTCAATTTTAGGACGAAGAATGTGAGAAGGTGAAAAACAAAATATTTGAAGGAACCGAACCGAGGTTCAAAATAGACCGTGAGGGAATACTAAGATTTGAGAGCAGAGTTTGGGTACCGCCAGTACTAGAGATTAAGGAAGATATTTTGAGCGAGGCTCATATCTCATGGTATTCGATTCACCTTGGTAGTACCAAGATGTACCAAGATCTTCGACAACATTTTTGGTGGCTAAATTTGAAACGAGATATTGTAGAGTGTGTTGCCAAGTGTGTGACATGCCAGAAAGTGAAAGCAGAGTATCAGAGGCCGAGTAGGTTGCTACAACCTTTAGAAATCCCATAATGGAAATGAGAACATATTACGATGGATTTTGTGGTTGGCCTTCCGACAACTCAGAAAGGCTATGACGCAGTATGAGTTATCGTTGACCGACTGACAAAATCTATACACTTCCTTCTGATCAGAATCAAATTTAACTTAGACCAGTTGGCAAAATTATATGTAAAAGAGATTGTTTCGAGGCACAGAGTTCCAGTGTCAATTGTTTCCAATAGGGATCCGCGCTTTACATTGAACTTCTGAAAATGACTACAGGAATGCATGGGTACGCAGTTGAGAATGAGTACGACATATCACCCTCAAACAGACGGGCAGAGTGAAAGAACGATTCAGACATTAGAAGATATGTTAAGAGCTTGTATAATGAACTTTAAAGGAAATTGGGATGATCATCTACCGCTTATAGAATTTGTCGACAACAACAGTTACCATGCTAGTATTGTCATGCCGCCTTATGAAGTGTTGTACGGCAGAAAGTGCAGAACTCCGCTATAATGGGATGAAGTTAGTGAGAGACAATTACTAGGTCCAGAACTGGAACAACAGACAACAGAGATAGTCAAAGTGATCCGAACAAGACTGGTAGCAGCTCAAGATAGGCAAAAGAAATACGCCGATTCACATCGTAAAATTGTTGAGTTTGAATCGGGTAGTTATGTATTTTTGAAAGTCTCTCCCTGAAAAGGAAAGATCAGGTTCAGAAAGAAGGAGAAATTAATTCCAAGGTTCATTGGACCCTTTGAGGAACTGCGAAGGATTGGAGAAGTTGCGTATGAGCTAGCCTTACCTCCGGCGCTCAAAAATGTCCACAACGTCTTCCCTGTTTCAGTTTTACGACCCTACAAACCCGATTACAAGCATGTGACTGAATATGAACCCCTACATTTTGAGAAAGACTTATCCTATGAAGAAATTCCTGTTCAGATTGTTGACAGGAAATAGCAAGTTCTCAGAAATAAAGTAATACCTTTTGTTAAGGTAATTTGGAGGAACCACAATATTGAAGAAGCTACGTGGGAACTCGAAGAGCACACGATAAAGAATTACCCACATTTATTTGCTTAATTTATGTGTAAGAGATTCTGGGGACAGAATCTTTTTAAGGGGGGAGAATGTAATGGGACGAATTGATTGAGTCGTGGTTCTGGGGACAGAATCCTTTTAAGGGGGGAAAACTTGTGACAAACGAGTTTTTTATAATTTAATTTGAATATTTATTATATTAAATAAATATTTTTGATGATTTAGTTATTAGGTTAAATAATTAATTGATGAAATTGTGGTAGATTAATTTAATTATATGTGTTACATTGATTAAATTAATGTGGAGAATTTTTATATTCAAAGTATGTATTTAATTGAGCTTATTTGATGAAATGAATTAATTAATAAGAATAATATTATTCTAATTAATTTAATAATTAATTAGAGATTTAATAAATTGACATAATTAATAAATAAGAATTTTAATTATGTGACTATGTGAATTTATGTGATTTTATTCTATTTTATTTAATTCAATTAAATAAAATTAATTGATTAATCAGATGTGCGACCATTAACTATATAATAAGAGTTAATTAAAATAAATGGAAATGGAGAATAAAGTTTAGCCAAACAAGGCCCTATGGGGAGTTGCACCAGTTAACCCATTACGGATTAACTGACGCCACTAACTCACCCATTATATATTATACGTATTATACTTATATCTTATATCATACACCATATCAGTTCCTACTTTTATCAGAGAAATTCTATAGAGAAAATTGAGAGAATTGATTTGAGAGGAATTGGAGAATTCATGTTTTTATCACTTTCAAACAGAGAAAACAAGGGTAAACCCTAATCTAAGTTTTATATTTCACGTATTATATTTTCTCCCAACTGAGTTCTCTGATAATGGGATTTCATGATTTCTTATTTATTACTTAATGTTAGATGTCTATTAACATACATAACTCAATTATGTGTGATTTATGTATGTTTTAAATTAATTGATCCACGAAAGCATATATAAATTAGAATTTTGAAAAGTTATAGAATTTTTCCATTACGTATTTTAAAAGTTCTCTATGAATGGAAAATTTGACAATTTTTGATTATATGTCTATATATTTATTATAAATTGTTCATAACATATTATATATCATGTATACATGAATCACAGTGATTAAATTCATGTAATTATGTGTTAATTGGGTTTTGTGAAGTTACAGAGTATAAAAGTTGTATATATGGCCCATATGGCCCTTACGTACAAATTAAATGCTTTAATCATATGTTTGTATCAAAATTGACACTTGAATATGCTTATGTATGTTGAAACGAACAAAATAGAATTTAAACGGATGGATTCGGTGAATTAACGAATCTGTAATGTTAAAATTCATATTTTTCATCAAAACTTTACAAAATATGAAAAACAGTGAAATTAAAGTGTTAAAATCGTGCTATAGGCTTTGTGTGATGTTTTTGTGAAGTCTATACTTCATAGGTAGCATTAAAATTCATCGTGTTAGTTTAATTTGGGATTTATTGGGCTGTTCTATGTGTTCTTCACGAGAACATATGGTTGAACTTGTGTGAGATTTTTTTGGCCTTAATTGGTCTTGTTATGTTTGCGAACTGCAGAAACTGAGACTCGGTAACCCCGCCCCTGGCGGGTGTTACCAAACTAAATTACCCCGCCCCGGCGGGCCAAAAAATAATTAAAATATTTATCAAATAAAATAAATATTTTAATTGAGATATTTATGGAATAAAATAAATATTTGATGAAAATTATATTAAAATATTTATCAAATAAAATAAATATTTTAATTGAGATATTTATGGAATAAAATAAATATTCGATAAAAATTATATTAAAATATTTATCAAATAAAATGAATATTTTAATTGAGGTATTTATGGAATAAAATAAATATTCGATGAAAATTATTATGAAATAATTTATTTGAGTGTAATAATAGTAAGAGAATGAAAATATTCTAATTTAATTAAGTAATTAAATTAGAAGGGTAATGATTTGTTATATAAAGTGGAGTTATATTAAATAATTAAGTGAAAATGTAACTAATAAATGTCGTGAATACATATGGTATGTGTGTAGGACTTGTGGTGAACGGGAGTAGTAATCGTTTAGCCTACGCACGAGGCAAGTTCCCAAACCTTGTTTCTTTACATAAAGCAAGTTCCTTATTCTATCTTGTTTATTATTGTTCAAGTCAAGATTTCATATTAGATGTTATTATTCTTTAAAAGCATAATTCCTGTTATACAATACTTATTCGATTGTATACATCTTGAACTTTATTATTCAAATTGAATATCAATTATTGTTGAACCTTGTAAGACTAGCGAACCCTTACTGATTCGACTAGTCTATAGTTGATGAACGCTCCAAATTTCAGAACCATTGTTGAGCTTATCCAAACCAAACTTCCTTTGGTGCGGACTCTAATGTCAAGCTGAGATGAACAACCCTGTTATAGGGGATTAATTATGCTTTAGCGTTAATATAATATGCACAGTATGGTACTAAGGGCTGATCCCCCTAAGTACGAGAAGAAGAGTCCATAGTTTTATGACTGTTAAAGGTTTCAAGTATAAACAATTGACAACCTAGGACGAAGTTCAAGGTCTTATGACCCTCAGAAGTTCTTTGGATTCTTATTATGCATTCTTGATTCAAAAGCCGAGTTTTCTTATTTCAGAAGTCTTTGATTCATTCGCATGTTATTATTTTATTGTTATATTATTATACTTGTGGGCAATCGTGCTCACTTTTGCGTAATAATAACATTGTAGTTAAGAACGAAAGGTCCAACGAGCCTTCTACTAGCAAAGATAAGGGCAAAGTTAACAAGTGATGAAGACTTGTTGTTTATTTGATGTATTTATGTTTTAGACTTATGTTAAAGTTGTGTAAGACTTATTATTTGTTTATGTTTCTGCATTTAAGATTTAAGGTTAGTATGACCCGGGATTAATGTATTTACATTCAGATGTTGTAACTCCATAAGGAGAGGATTTATTTCTATCTATTTATGATTTTTCATTTGTTATGGGTAGTTAGATACATGAGGTTTGGACAGTGAACACCAAATCTCATGGAAATTTAAGTACACGAATTTGGGGGTGTCACAGCCAGGCTTTAATTTGGTGCTGTAGCACGCCCTCCAAGTTAATGATGATGTCATCTTGGCGCTGCAGCGCCCTAGTTCCTTTATAAACTGGTGCTGCAACGCCTAAGGAATTCAGGATCTATCCTCAGAGTGCTGCAACCACCATTAATATAGAGCATAGATTAGTTTAGAAGAGAAAGAAGCTGGTCCTCAAGGAAGAAAAGTTCATTGCATCCTTTATAGCTCAGACTCTACACGGAGAAGAGAAGACTTGGAGCTAAAAAACTTCACAAAAGGAGTTTTCTTTATCCAAATCTTTCATTCATTAGTGTATTATTGAGCATGTTGAACACTTTGAAAATGCGTATTATTACCATAGTTGTGAACTAATTCCATTTCTAGGATTGCAATGTAACCTATTGTTTAGCTTAATTAACTTTCTCTCATATTTATATTAATGAATTATTTTAGAATGGGTTGTTGTATTTCATGCTTATTGATTGATTGCTTGACAAAGAAATTGATATTAATATTAATGGATATTGAAAAATGGATATTAATATCTAACCCTTAAATACAAGAACACTTGTTTTGACCATGCCTATGGGAATGTGTGCATAATTTACATAATAGGATAGACATATCTCTATTTGCCTTGTGTAGCTCTTGAGATTAAGCTTAATGACCCTAGTCTAGTTATTTTTACCATAGAAATATTGTGATTCATCTAGCTAGGGATGTGCATTTGACTTTCGAAAGAGGCTTATGTGTAATTACTGTTCTCGGTTGACCATTCCTTTAATTTATTTGTAATGTGGAGAGTTAGGAGATTAGGCGACGCATTAGGAGAATTGTGATCCTAGCTTGACTTTCATGTACAACTCAATCTCTTATTTCTACTGTTTTTAATCATATAGTTTAACACACCATCTCCAATTACTTGTTTAGATAAGACTGTATTGAACCAATTTTAGTATTTTACTAGAACCTAACACTTTGTCCTCGTGGGTACGACACTCAACTTATCATATATTACTTGTTGACCACGTATACTTGCGCGTATTTATTGATCGTAAAAACAACCAACAAGTTTTTGGCACCGCTGCTAGGGACTTAGTATTATTTGTTTATCAATATGAACACTAAGTCAATACAATCTTAATTTGAACTGATATATATGTTTAATCTTCTTCTCAAGTAGTCTCAGCTGTGTATGCCACCTCGAAGGGGTCAGAATATAATACCTCTCGATCCCGAGGTAGACAAAACGTACAGACGTCTGCGAAGAGAAAAAGCTCAGGACATACCTACTCCTGTTATTATGGCTGAGGAGATTCAAAAATCTTTAAGGGAATATGCCATGCCCCATTTCGTAGATTTATAAGCGAGCATTCTCAGGCCCGCGATCCAAGCTAACAACTTCGAGATCAAGCTGGGTACCATTCAAATGATCCAAAATAATGTTCAGTTCGAGGGATTGCCAAATGATGACCCGAATGATCATTTGATCAATTTCATGGAGATCTGCGATACGTTTAAATGTAACGAAGTGTCTGACGATGCCATCAGACTCTGATTGTTCCCATTTACTCTGAGGGACAAGGCCAAGAGTTGGCTGCATTCACTTCTGCCAGGCTCCATCACCACATGGGCTGACTTGGCTCAAAAGTTCATGGCGAAGTTCTTTCCTCTCGCTAAAACAGCCAGGCTCAGGCATGACATTACATCCTTCATCCAATTTGAATCAGAGTTTTTGTACGACTCATGAGAGCGATTCAAGGATTTACTGCGAAGATGCCCCCATCGTGGATTACCAGAATGGCTTCCCATTCAGACATTTTATAATGGTTTATCTGGGTCTACTCGTTTGAGTATAGATGCCGCATTTGGTGGGGCCTTCATGTCAAAGCATCATGCAAAAGGATATGACTTGGTGGAAACAATGGCGACCCATAATTATCATTGGCCAAATGATAGGCAAGCCCCTAGGAGAGTAGCAGGGCTGTATGAGGTTGACTCAGTAACAGCATTAGCGGCTCAGGTTGCAGCACTAACCAAAAGACTCGACACTATGGGAGTGCAATCAATGCAAAATGTGCAAAGTGTCGCAGTGCCATGTGATCTATGTGCAGGAAGCCACCCAACTGATCAGTGCGCCATAAGCCCTGAATCAGTCCAATTTATTTTAAACTATGGGCGGCAGCAAAATGCAAATCTTCATACTCACTACCATCCGGGATTGAGAAATCATCCGAATTTCTCCTGGGGTAACACCAATAGCAACCAAGCACAACCATCTACCATCAGACCTAATTATTCAAACCCTCCTAGTTTCCAAGCTCAAAATCAGTACCACCAACAACCACAGAGTTCTTACCAACCCCCACCTCAACATTAAAGAAAACCCAGTTTGGAAGATCTCCTTTCACGATATATTACTCCAAATGCAACGAGGAGCAATAATCAAGAAGCCTCCATCCGGAACCTTGAAGTCCAAATGGGACAATTGGCCACTGTTTTGAATAGTCGTCCTCAAGGCACATTGCCGAGTGACACTGATGTCAAACCAAAACGGGATGACAAGGAGCAATGCAAAGCAGTTACACTCCAGAGTGGAAGAACTATAAATGAAAACGGTGGAGAGACTTCTACAATGCAAGAGGAAGTGATTGGAAAGGAACCTAATGTGGAGTCAATGGGAGATAAGTATGGGGGAGAAGAGATTGTACAGGATGAACAAACAGAACCAATCCCTATAGTAAACAAGTCTAGTCCTCCTATCCAATAGTTACCATTCCCGTAGCGCCTATAGAAAAAGAAGTTCGATAAACAATTTTCTATGTTTTTAGAAGTGTTTAAGAAGCTTCATATAAATATTCCGTTTGCAGAGGTGTTGGAGCAAATTCCTGGCTACGTCAAATTTATGAAAGATATTTTGTCTAAAAATAGGAAGATGGGTGATTACGAGACAGTTGCACTAACAAAGTAATGTAGTACCATCTTACAAAATAAGCTTCCGTCAAAACTGAAAGATCCTGGGAGTTTCACTATACCATGCACAATAGGGGATCAATTCATTGGTAAAGCCTTGTGTGATTTGGGGGCTAGTATAAATCTGATGCCTCTGTCAATCTATAAAAAGTTTGGATTGAATGAAGCCAAACCCACTAGTGTGACCCTGCAATTGGCAGACAGATCTCTTACTTACCCGAAGGGGATAGTTGAAGATATGCTTGTCAAGGTGGACAATTTCATTTTCCCAATAGATTTTATTGTCTTGGACTTCGAGGAAGATAGGGAGGTCCCGATTATACTAGGCAGACCATTCCTGGCAACTGGAAGGACACTAATAGATGTACAAAAGGGGGAGTTGACTATGAGAGTTCAGGGCCAGGAGGTAACATTCAATGTGTTCAGGTCCATGAAATATCCAAATGCCTCTGAAGATTGCTTCCAGATTAATGTGATTGACAAATCGGTGAGGGAAGTATTTTCAGAAACTTACATGTCTGACTCACTTGATGCTACACTGACAGGTGCTAGTATTATGAAAGAGCCTACTCATCTTGAATATGCTAAGTGGTTGGATGCACCTAAGAGATCGAAACCATTCCACCGACAGTTTGAATCTTTGAATGATCAAGAAGCATCCACTTTTAAGGCACAACCATCAATCATAGAACTGCCTGTCCTTGACCTCAAGCCCTTGCCAAACCATTTGAGGTATGCCTATTTAGGGGAGTCATCCACCTTGCCTGTTATTATTTCTGCATCTTTAGATGAGGGCCATGAAGAGAAGATACTTCAAGTGCTCAGACAATAAAAAATAGCCTTGGGGTGGTCGATTGCAGATATTAAAGGTATCAGTCCATCTTTCAGCATGCACAAAATCTTACTTGACGAGGGGTCTAAGCCTTCTATCGAGCATCAGCGGTGACTAAACCCCATTATGAAAGAGGTAGTCAGCAAAGAAATTATCAAGTTGCTAGATGTGGGTATTATTTACCTAATCTCTGACAGTTCGTGGGTGAGTCCTATCCAATGCGTACCAAAGAAGGGCGGCATGACAGTCGTATCGAATGAGATTATTCCCACCAGAACGGTTACTGGATGGAGGGTATTCATGGACTATAGGAAGTTAAACAAGTCCACACGTAAAGATCATTTCCCTCTACCCTTTATTGATTAGATGCTCGACAGACTCGCTAGGCACGAATTCTATTGTCTCCTTGACGGTTATCCTGGCTACAATCAAATTTCTATAGCTCTCAAAGATCAAGAGAAAACCACGTTTACATGCCCCTATGGGACCTTTGCCTTTAGGAAAATGTCTTTTGGGTTGTGTAATGCTCCTGCAATGTTCCAGCGTTGCATGATGTCTATCTTCTCAGATATGGTTGAAAAGACCCTCGAGGTCTTCATGGATGATTTTTCTGTCTTCGGGAGCTCCTTCAAAAATTGTCTAGAAAATCTTACTGTCGTTCTGAAAAGATGCATAGAGACAAATCTGGTGTTGAATTAGGAGAAGTGCCACTTCATGGTAAGAGAGGGTATTATTCTGGGGCACAGAGTATCTGCTTGCAGTATTGAAGTAGATAGGGCCAAAATCGATGTTATCAATAATCTACCACCGCCTACATCTGTTAAAGGGGTAAGAAGTTTTTTGGGGCATGCGTGATTCTACAGACGGTTTATCCAAGACTTTTCAAAAATAACCAAGCCGCTCTGTACCTTATTGGAAAAGTACATGCCTTTCCAGTTTGACAAAGCCTGCCTAGGAGCATTTAAATTGTTAAAGGAAAGACTTATCTCAGCTCCTATAGTAGTGGCTCCTGACTGGACCTTCCCATTTGAACTCATGTGTGATGCCAATGATTTTTCCATTGGAGCATTATTGGGCCAAAGGAGGGACAACGTGTTTCACATGATTTACTATGCCAGTAAGACATTGACTGATGCTCAGCTTAACTATACCATAACTAAGAAAAAGCTGTTGGTAGTGGTTTATGCCTTTGATAAGTTCCGTTCCTATCTCCTCAGAACCAAAGTTATCGTGTACACTGACCACTCAGCCATCAAATACCTTATCTCAAAGAAAGATGCAAAGCCTAGGCTGATTAGATGGGTCCTTCTCCTCTAAGAATTCGATTTGGAGATCCGCGATAAAAAAGGGACTGAAAACTAAGTTGTGGATCACTTATCGAGGTTGGAAAACCCAACTCATTTGAGAGATGTAGAAACAGACATAAATGAGTTAGAGCTTGTGACGCCCCCAAATTCGGGTATCTTCCAACCCGACATATGGTGCTACAGTTCACACATACATTCAATTAAAATTCCTCAAAAGAACGAATATGTATTATATATATTCCAAACAATATTCCCTTCTCAGGTTCTTTATAACCAATACATAAGTTCTTTGTCATAATATAAAATACATTTTAACATTAAACCTATACTATTACATAGACAGTTCAACGGTCTGCCTTAGCCTTTCCCTTATCTTTGCCGGATCCTTCGGTCCATTCGGTCTTAGCTGCATTCATATGGTTCAAGCAAGAGTGAGCATAACTAGCTCAGCAAGTATGACAATTTCATTTAAATAATATGCTTGAAACATAGGAATCGTATATCTTCAATAACTGAACAATAGTTATGAAGTACTATTGATAATTCAAAATAGCACTTCACTTTTCTTTAAAACGTTTCACAATGAATAATATTCAGTAAAACATCAATTCCGGTCCAAGACCATGCGCATTTCATACTTTCTTTGAAAAGGATAATCCAGTACCAAGTCCGTAAGTCCGACATTACTTATGAGCACATCTAGGAGATCAGCCTATAGTACTCTATGTTGATCAACACTACATTCTTTAAACGTATGTACGTTTAAGTTTTGGCAACCTCACATGCCTGTCGTTTGACGACAAAACATTTGTTTAGCATACTCAGTCTTCATTTGAAAACCACACCAAAATAGTTTGGTAGACATTGACAATACTTTGATAGATTATAAGCAATCCAAAACATCTTAAGTCTAGCCGAAAGAATTGGCTTTGACTTCATCATACACCAATTCATGCGTAAGAATATATGAATCACAAAGCTCGTCTAGATTAAATGTAGACAAGGGTTAGAACACTTGCCTTCAGCATCTGCTACTGTTATTATACTTTCCCTTTAAGTCTTTAATGTCTCTACAATATATGATCACATAACGTAACACATTAGATCCTATATAATCAAGTATGGTTACTACTATATATTACCCTTCTTCTCAATCTACTCATGACTTAGATTTGTTATTATTGGTTCTGGCTTATCAAATTACGTTGCTCTAACATTCAATTAATCTTTCGTCGACCTTCGGTTGTAATACTTAAGGTCTTTAACATCATTTAAGGATGTTACTTTAGGTTTAATAATGTTTCATTTCATCATTAACCAATTGCCTTACTTTTCTTTTATCTTCATAAACCTTCATTATTGTGCAAACCCTAAGGCTAGCACTGTGGCGCCAGTTTCCCTTCTCTATGCCACGCTGCGGCGCCACTCTTCAGTGGCTTTTACCCTGTCCTGGCACTGCTACGCCAACTCCAGTTCAAAAGGCCGCGCCGCGGCGCAAAACTTCAATAGGTTATGGGCATGGCTCGGCGCTGCAGCGCCACCTTTTAGCCTTGGGCTGGTGCCGCAGTGCTAGCTCTGTGCACCAGATACCAAAAATAGTTTTCTTACTTTGTGAACTTCCCAGACTCCAAATTTGATTATTTTAAGTCCGAATTGGCTCGTTCAAAAGCCATTAGCTCACAAATCACATACTCTACGTGTTCATGCAAGACTTTTACATTTTTGACTTTGTTAACTCAAAATTCACCTTTGAGTTAATTTTTTAACGAAAACGATAAACGTTCGTGAACGTTCAACGCTCGTTTCTTCGTTCTAAGTCGGAATTCAGCCATTTTTGAGTCCGCAACTCTATAACACTAAATAAGACTTGTTCCCATCGAAAACCAACATTTTCGAGCTTAATATCAAAATTCGACTTCTATTCCGAGAATTTCACGAATTCGACTATTATCATCTAATTGTGTGAATTCCGACATAACTTGTTAGAGCCCCAAATCTGGGTCCCAAATCATCGCGGATCTGGTTCAATCATTATATAACTATTGCGGAAGATATAAACATAATTTGTTTATACATTAAACTTTACACATAATTTCCAAGGTCGAGTAACCTTAACTTATACACAATTCATAACCTAATTAACATACAATGTCATTATCATACATAACTATTACAATTAAGCTGCACATAAAATCTCAAGCTGAACTTGGCTTTATCCTTTCCTGTATCCAAACATATTCGCCTTATCTGTAATGTTTATCATGATATAGCAAGGGTGAGCAATAAGTTTGCCCAGCAAGTTTAAGTTCAATAAATTAAGGATATATCATGATTGAAAGAATTGAACAAAAGCTGGCTACAGTTCTATAATATAATTGTGAACTAGCAAGAACAAATTTTACACAACTGAACGAACATTGAACATGAATATATATACATCTGGACCGAATGGTAATGAAGGTGATCAGCTTTACATACCTGATGAATATATGCAGTATGCACAGAGTGCGATTTAATAATTCTTAGACATGGCAATCAAAAATGATTAACCATAATTATATTTGAATAAACAACTCAAAGTTGAGTTAAGAAAAACTTGACTGTTCCGATGTTTACCGTTCCGCATTTTATTTAGCTTTGTCTGAAGAACTAATATTAAATAATATCGAAATACAAATTAGAATAATATCATCACAATATTTAAAATAACCTAAATACATAGCACATAACCCTATCAGTCTATAATACACATAAGTCCTAATATCAAGTCAAACTATTTCAGTTTGAGTTGAATTCGGCACAATTCTGACATCCCGACGGCCTAGTCGGATAAAAATCGAGTTTAATTTCAATTAAACTATGCCTAAACACTTAACGATTAACTTAGATAATTTCATTATCAGTCAAAATAATTTTCATAAGCTCGTAAAAATTTCCAGTTAATTATTACCATTTATCATGATTTTTCAATCATTAATATCGTATTTAAAAGAATTAAATACCACATAATTCCTTTATCATTAATATTTATTTAATACTAAATATTAATAAAAATCATAACATAATATTATAATATATTTATAATATATCAAAGTATTTTTAATACCTTAAAATCATATTTATATGATTTTTAAACCTTTAAATCCATTATCCGGTAATTGCCATTAATATTAAATATTAATGTTTTTCATAACAAAATATCAAAAGTTATATTTTATAACTTAAAATATTTTTATAACACTTAAATCATTTTTATATGATTTTAAATCATTAATTCTATTTTTCCATAATTTATTTAATATATTTATTAAATTAATTAATTATCATTAATATTAATTAATTAATGAAATTAATCACAAAATATCAAAAGTCATTAAAAATAACTTAAAATATTTTCTTATACCATAATATAATTTTTCATGATTTTTCAAGTATTAAAATCATTTTTAAATAATTTATTTAATATTATAATTAAATAAATTAAATAACCTTAATATGCCAAAAATATTAAATATTTATGAAATATATTCAAAATAATTAAAAACCTATTTTTAGGCTTTAAAATAATTTTTAGTAATTTATTTTGTATTTTTAATAATTAAAAAGCATTTTTTTCTATTTATTTAATAAAATAATTAATTTCAGAAATTAATTGTCGCTAAAGGGTCCTATAGCGATGAAACTGTCGCTATAGGTGTTCTTGAGCCTGCCCAGATCTTCAAAGTCAGTGCACACACTAGTTTGATCAGTGATAATTCATGGATTCTTAAGTTGCTAGGTTTGTAATTGAGTTAATGTTGTAGTACTGATGTAGTACTACAACTCTAAACAAGTTCCATGGCCAACACATACCAGAATAGCAAGATTTAAGCCTCCGAAATACTTATCAGAGCTGTTCTTCATTTCTGGGTTACCCAAAAATGAAGAACAGTTCATGGGTCATACTTTGAACCTATAAATCTTCAAGTTCCAGGTTTCGTTCGTAGAATCTAATGGTTCAATTCTATAGTCTTGATGTCAGGGTACAACAACATGTCATTATTTCAGTCTAACATCATCATAAATGAAAGATTAAAGCTGGTCAACATATGTCAGAAAACTCGCTCATGAAGAATCTGGTTTTCTAGAAAACGGATTTCGTGACTAAGCAGTCTACTTTGACCGTTCATTATATGAATCCTGTTTGTTGTTTAAGTGAAATAAAGTAACTAATCTGTAGTCTCTAGACCATATTACAATATAGATATACTAAGACCATCAAATCATCAAACACAACCCAGATCTGGGATCATGAATATGTTGTCAGAGCGATCTGGAAAAAATTTGGGTTACTCAGATTTGTTCTTCAAGCAGATTGGTCAACCTACTTTGACCATGATTATTTTCGATTCTGTTGTTAATCTAGGAGATCTAATAGCATATATTTATAGTTCATATACCAGTCTATAACATCAAACCAACAAAATGATCTAAAACTTAAAACACAATCAAGATCAAGGCCTGCAAGAACCCTGTCAGACAAAAATCTGGGTTTTGGGTTGCCCAGAAACTCACTTTTGTGATCGGTCAACGCTGTTTGACTGATCATATCTTACGATCTAGAAATGATTTTACACTGTTTCCAATTCCAGATCACAGTATACATGGCATAGAACAGATCCATAACATAAAACACTATAAACATCTAACACAGAATAATCTAAAGGCCCTGACATTAGGCTGTCAGGCCGCTTTTCCAACTTTTTCTAGATTTCTAAAAATTTCAATTTCAAGCACTTTAATGTTATGGATTTGGGATCAAACAACCCAGATCACTAAATGACATCTTCTAACATAACTTTAAACAACAAACAACATCTAACAACATGGATCACATGATTTTCAAAATTTAGGGTTTATACCTTTTCTAAGCTTTGATCTTAAAATCTGACTTTTGATTCCTGATATTGGCTTGCTAATACATGGTCCTGGCTTAGTTTGTCACTCCCTCTCACTCTAAGTCCCGAAATTGAAGGGAGAGAAGGGACTTGGAGCAAATGAGAAATAAAGTAAGTATTTCTTACTTTTTAATCTTAGATCTTTTTAATCCAAGGTCACAATTGATGCTAGGAGGCAAGGAAATCTGATATAGGTGAGATATAGTCACATGGGAGATTTTTAGTTGGTCAACAACTCAAGATTTTGGCAAGATTTGCAAGCTACCTATTAAAGAATTGCTAAAAGGGTAAAATAGTCTTTTTTGCAAACAATTTTAATGGCTAACTTTTCAATTGTCCAAACCCTTAGGGTTTAGACTTTAACCCTTAAGGTTTTAAAAATTAAATTTCTAGAATTTGTAATTTAGGTTTTCAAAATAGAAAATTAATATTTTTAAATTATAATTAGGATTCTATAATCATCTTAAAATTTCCAAATCATAAATTCAATCTTGCTAATTAGGATTAATATTTCCTAATTAAAATTGTTAATTTAGCAATTTGGGTCATAATTGTACATTAGGGTTTATAAATAGAAAAATAATCTTTCTAATTTAGAAATTAGGTTTCCTAATTAGATTAGGGTTTCCTAATTACTTATAACTTGAAAATTAGGATTAGTGTTTTCTAATTAACATTAAAATTATTAGGTTTTTCCTAATTATAAATTAGGGTTTCTAATCCAGAAATTAGGGTTTTCTACATCAATTAGGGTTATCCCTAATTAGGTTATCATTAATAATGTGACAACCCCAAAATAGGTCCATTCCATCCAACCTATTCTGAGTCGCCAAATACATGGCACAGAAAACAACTACAACTTTATTACAACAATTATCGTACAAAATACAACAACACATATGCTGTGAGTTTGGATACAAATATATACCAAATGTGACTCATGTTCCAACCGTGGACATCACCTCACAATGGCACCTTACATAAAGGTATAGTCAAAAACTGTTTTAGAAACTAGAATCTTTGGAAAGTGCTCAAGAAAACCTTCATACATGGGAGGCCATGCGTCTAGGTTATGATAGATATCATATAGCCACAGAAATATCCTTGGTTGATCCAATAGACCCCAAAGAAAAACGAGAAGATTACTATCATATTCTTCCCAATGGTGAGTCTTCTCTTGACATATCATTATCTCTACTGTCTCTAATTGAGAATTATACTTCAAACAAACACCAAGATTATATAGGTAGTGCTCGTATATATACTCATCTAGTGGATGAGCACATCCCTGTCTTATGATGACACGAGGTTGTATGTCGTTAGACATCTTGTATGATAGTGGCAAAACACCCTTCCAACGTTGGGTACACCTTACCCTACTGGATTCACCAAATAAAACTACTAAATAAACTTTTCTATACTGCTTCGAGAGAACATCCACAGCTAGAGACCACCGTTCTATTTTCCCGTTACCCTCGCTCGACCCAGCTACACTCTTATTACCTGAAAGGAATTGTGAAGCAAAAGGGTAAGCACAACTAGCTCAGTAAAGAATATCATGACTAAAGATAATTAAATTATCAATAACCTTCATCAATAATAAATCAGAGATTTAGAACATATGGTAAATGATAAAAATTTTCAACCATAGTTGTAGCGGAACGAGCAAACCATTAGAAGAGTCAAATAGACTATAAAGTCTATTATCTTCTCCACATTAAAAGTTCACCAATAATGTTTTATCCCTGTAACATTAATCAACAGTTCCTTTTCACAATTATATGAATAACTCATAATCATAATTGTAGTTCTAAATTTTTCTTCGCACCCAGGACGAAGAATATTTTCATCACCTGTCTTTACCTGAAAAATCAAAGATCATGGTTATACCAAATCACAGTTCCTGTTCATAATCATGCTAATAAATCCATCTTTGCACTACGACCAAAGATATTTATCAACAAACCATCTTTGCACTACATGCCAAAGATATTCAACAACAGGTCATCTTTGCATTACGAGCCAAAGATATTCATCAACAATTCATCTTTGCACTACAGGCCAAAGATATTCCTCAACAGTTCATATTTGCACTATAGGCTAAATATATTCATATCTCAAAGAGATATATAATCATTTCAGAATTTATATACACCATAATTATAACCATGTTAATCAATTCATCTTTACACTTAAGCTAAAGATATTCAATTATAAATTCAATGGTCATGATCATACCAGTTAACAATTCATCTTTGCACTACAGGCCAAAGACATTCCTCAGTCACGATCATACCAATAATTTACCCATCTTTACACTCAAGTGAAAGATAAATTCAACATCAGGGTTATAAAAATGTTATATATGATAATAAAAATAATATGATCAACAACTGTATTTATTTTCGAGAGCAACAATCATAAATCAACGATAATTTGGTCAGAAAAAGAAACCAATTTTTTGTCGTGAATAGTACCCGTGAATAGTAACTCGTGAATAGTAACTCATGAATAGTAACTCGTGAATAGTAACTCATGAATAGTAACTCATGAATAGTATTCCGTATTCGTACATAGTACCGTATACGTAAATAATGTCATATACGTAAATAGTACCATATACATGAATAGTGCCGTATACGTGAATAGTGCCGTATACATGAATAGTAACCCCGACTCAAAAAGTTCCAAATTTTATAAAAAGTTCATACCAACATTTCGGTATAATGATATTAAAGAAAATATCATTTTAAGAATAATATAGCACCCCTTACTATCCCTTACAATCCCTTACCTCAAAAGAGCAGTATTTCTGACCGGAATGTAAAGTCGAAGGAACCTTGCACTGAATAGCAACTCTCAAAGTATCTAAAAACTCACAAAATATGCTTCATAATATAGAGAGAGAAAGAGAGAAAACTTATGTTTCTGGTGTGATTTTTAATTCTAACTTAGCCCTCTATTTATAGGAAAATGTTAGCACGCCGAAGCAGACTTGACCTGTAACCTGATGGCTTTACCTGCTACTATTCTCACCCACCACATTTGAATAAAAATTTCAGCACATTTCTTCACCAACCAAGAGTGGGGCCCACCAAAATGACAAATTCCGCAACTTCTACAATTTCTGAACCACTCATCTCGTAAAATTCATAATAAATCATACGTTCATTTTTAACGGTTCAAAATTTGTGGACATATACTCAACTTATATATGTATAACATATCTAAAAATTACCACGATCCAACAGTCGGATTAAAAATTATAACCCCCGCAAAATATCTCAAAAATCCTAATTTGATTTTCAATACCTCCGTTCCGACAAAAATACAGATAAAATACCTCAACATTAACTCCTTCTTTTTTAACCACAAAAATATATCCCTCATTTATATCCATATAAAATAAATATTTCCTTATCATATGAATCAATAATTAATTATTCACAAATAATATTACAGAATCACATTTATGACAACCAGGCCGTTCCCAAGAAAGATGGGACTTTCCAATAAGAATTTTTCCTTACTGGTGCGCAATTAGGTGGCCAAACCTCTCCTTAGACAGAACTTTCTAGACATTGCCAATAATGTTATCTAATAATATTATTCAAATAATATGAATTATTTATCTGATAATGGGAAATAGTGTGCAGTGACAATTATTGAACAACAATAATATAAAATTTCAACGTAGCAATTATTGAATCAATAAAATAAAATATTGAACAGTAATTACTGTAACAATTATTGAGTAGTGCTTTCTTACGTAAGAATCAATAATTTCAAAAATACTATGCAATACCGTGTGCTACTGTGCAATAACGCGTATTACTGTATTTTAACCACCGGGTATTCCAACAGTGTTAACGGTAACAACTACGCCGTTATTTATAAAAACTCAAATTTGTCATTTTCTTCACCCGACAGTTATTCTGTTATGGGGCCCACAAATGGCTGCGCCGTCGTACGAATATTCCCCGATAGAAAGAATATTCCATGACCAAACGAATATTCCCCGACAAAAATGAATATTTTATAACCACTTATATATTTTGAAAAAAAATTCATATATCACCCTTAACTTTAACTTTTTATCAATTTAACCATTTACTAAATAGTAATTATAAGAAAAATTGAATACTTTTATTTCATAAAATTTGGGGTCTTACAATCTCCCCTCCTTATGAAATTTCGTCCCCAAAATTTACGTACCTGGTATTTCAAAGAGTTGAGAATATCTTCCTTTTATTTTAGATTCCATCTTCCCTGTCATCATAATTTTTCCATTGCTCATCTCCTGTATCTCAAATATCATTCTAGAATACAGCTTCAAAACAAGGGTTAATTGAAAAAAATTAACATATCACATAATATCCCGATATTATGACTGACCAACAAATAAGCTTAGGTAGGACACACTAGCGAAGGATTTACTCATCTCTCCCCTCCTAGTTATATCCCCCGATCTCCGCTAGAGACTATATCCCTAAGCTCTGATACCAACTGTGACAACCCCAAAATAGGTCCATTCCATCCAACCTATTCTGAGTCGCCAAATACATGGTACAGAAAATAACTACAACTTTATTACAACAATTGTTGTGCAAAATACAACAATACATATGCTGTGAGTTTGAATACAAATATATACCAAATGTGACTTATGTTCCAACCGTGGACATCACCTCACAATGACACCTTACATAAAGGTATAGTCAAAAACTGTTTTAGAAATTAGAATCTTTGGAAAGTGCTCAAGGAAACCTTCGTAGATGGGAGGCCATGCGTCTAGGTTATGATAGATATTATATGGCCACAGAATTATCTTTGGTTGACCCACTAGACCCCAAAGAAAAACGAGAAGATTACTATCATATTCTTCCCAATGGTGAGTCTTCTCTTGACATATCATTATCTCTACTGTCTCTAATTGAGAATTATACTTCAAACAAACATCAAGATTATATAGGTAGTGCTCGTATATATACTCAGTAAGTGGATGAGCACATCCCTGTCTTATGATGACACGAGGTTGTATGTTGTTAGACATCTTGTATGATAGTGGGAAAACACCCTTCTAACGTTAGGTACACCTTACCCTATTGGATTCACCAAATAAAACTACTAAATGAACTTTTCTATACTGCTTCGGGAGAACATCCACAACTAGAGACCACCGTTCTATTTCCCCGTTATTCTCGCTCGACCCAGCTACACTCTTATTACCTGAAAGGAATTGTGAAGCAAAAGGGTGAGCACAACTAGCTCAGTAAAGAATATCATGACTAAAGATAATTAAATTATCAATAACCTTCATCAATAATAAATTAGAGATTTAGAACATATGGTAAATGATAAAAATTTTCAACCATAGTTGCAGCGGAACGAGCAAACCATTAGAAGAGTCAAATAAACTATAAAGTCTATTATCTTCTCCACATTAAAAGTCCATTAATAATGTTTTATCCCTGTAACATTAATCAACAGTTCCTTTTCACAATTATATGAATAACTCATAATCATAATTGTAGTTCTAAATTTTTCTTCGCACCCAGGACGAAGAATATTTTTATCACCTGCCTTTACCTGAAAAATCAAAGATCATGGTTATACCAAATCACAGTTCCTGTTCATAATCATGCTAATAAATCCATTTTTGCACTACGACCAAAGATATTCATCAACAAACCATCTTTACACTACATGCCAAAGATATTCAACAACAGGTCATCTTTGCATTACGAGCCAAAGATATTCATCAACAATTCATCTTTGCACTACAGGCCAAAGATATTCCTCAACAGTTCATATTTGCACTACAGGCCAAATATATTCATATCTCAAAGAAATATATAATCATTTCAGAATTTATATACACCATAATTATAACCATGTTAATCAATTCATCTTTACACTTAAGCTAAAGATATTCAATTATAAATTCAATGGTCATGATCATACCAGTTAACAATTCATCTTTGCACTACAGGCCAAAGACATTCCTCAGTCACGATCATACCAATAATTTACCCATCTTTACACTCAAGTGAAAGATAAATTCAACATCAGGATTACAAAAATGTTATATATGATAATAAAAATAATATTATCAACAACTGTATTTATTTTCGAGAGCAACAATCATAAATCAACGATAATTTGGTCAGAAAAAGAAATCAATTTTTTGTCATGAATAGTACTCGTGAATAGTAACGCATGAATAGTAACTTGTGAATAGTAACTCATGAATAGTAACTCGTGAATAGTAACTCATGAATAGTATTCCGTATTCGTACATAATACCATATACGTAAATAATGTCATATACGTAAATAGTGCCATATACATGAATAGTGCCGTATACGTGAATAGTGCTGTATACATGAATAGTAATCCCGACTCAAAAAGTTCCAAATTTGATAAAAAGTTCATACCAACATTTCGATATAATGATATTAAAGAAAATATCATTTTAAGAATAATATAACACTCCTTACTATCCCTTACCTCAAAAGAGCAGTATTTCTGACCGGAATGTAAAGCCGAAGGAACCTTGCACTGAATATCAACTCTCAAAGTAATTAAAAACTCACAAAATATGTAAGACCCCAATTTTTATAAATAAAGATGAATTTTCTATAAATACCATTTTTGAATATTATGGAGTTAATTTGATATAATGTTATAGTTGTGGGTAATATTTATAAATTTTGCAAAGTACGCAAGTTGTTATATAATATTCGATTGGTCGGGGAATATTCGTTTTAACAGGGAATATTCGTACAACGACACAATCATTGGTGGACCCCACAATAGAATTATTGTCGGATTGAGAAAACGACAAAAATATTTTATTAAAAATAACGGCGGAAGTTTTACCATTGATACTGTTGAACTACTCGGTAGTAAAAGTACAGTAATACGTGTGGTTGCATAGTAGCACACGGTATTGATTATTAATGCTTATGTGAGAAGTCACTCAGTTTGATTCAATTATTGTCAGTTAATAATATGAATTATTTAGCGATAATGACGTTTTATTTTATTCGTATTATTAACGTAATAAAACAGAAACATCTTTTTATATAAAACAGAATACTTTATTAAAGTTATTCTATAAATAGAATATATTATTTTTTATTTAAAAGATTTTTATTTAAATATGGACCGTCAAATTAAAGTAATCAATCTGGACCGTTCATGGATTAGTTACTATACATTCTATTTTTCTATAAATAGCTGCTCATTCCTTCATTATTTCTTACGAATTCACTGAATTTTAGAGAGAGAAACTATAGAGAGAAACTATAGAGAGAGAAGAAGAGTATTCTGCTACTTAACTACTTCCTTATTTCAGCTATTCTTTAAAACGGTAAGGGGTGTTATTTTTTCTTATTTATGAAGAGAACTTTTGTTATTCCATTTCTTATTATTCTGTTTGAATAACCTGTATACGCGGTCTACCCTATACTTGCTGACATTCTTTTATTATTCTGTTGGAACATCCTGTCCGTGTGTTTTACACCGGACCTGGTTCCGTCTTTATTATTATTCTGTTGGAACATCCTGTCCGTGTGTTTTACACCGGACCTGGTTCCGTCTTTATTATTATTCTGTTGGAACATCCTGTCTGTGTGTTTTGCACCGGACCTGGTTCCGTCTTTGTTATTATTCTGTTGGAACATCCTATCTGTGTGTTTTACACCGGACCTGGTTCCGTCTTTATTATTATTCTGTTGGAACATCCTGTCTGTGTGTTTTACACCGGACCTGGTTCCTTCTTTATTATTATTCTGTTGGAATATCCTGTCTGTGCGTTTTACGCTGTACCTGGTTCTATTATTTATTATTCTGTGGGAATAACCTGTCTGTGCGGTCTATCGCATGCATGGTGATTTCTTTTGTTATTCCATTCTTTATTATACTCAGTTGGTTAAGTTTTGACTTCTATACTCCATGAAATTTGTGAAATATCCTTGATAATTGCGTTTCATCCAGTATCTTTTCATAAAAATATTCTTCTAATCATTCTTGAATTTTACTCCACAAAGCAGTATCATGTTGACAATTTGGACGTTGTTAATTCTTGGATAAATTAATTCTTGAACTTGTTTTATTGAATTCTTATATCATTGTCATCATTCTCATGTTTATAAAATGGTAAAAGTCATCTGTGGCCTGTAGTGCATAGATGAACTTGGTATGATTATGACCAGGGATTATTCGATATAATCATGACCGTAATGTTACAAATGATGTGGTAAAAGTCCTCATTGGCCCGTAGTGCGTTGATGGACAGTTGTTGGCATGATCATGACCATTAATGAATACACGAATATCCTTGGCCGTAGTGCAGGGGTGATTCGATGATGTGGATTATTTTATTAAGCCGAGTCCCAGCGATCACAGTGTTGAAAAACCTTTTAAATCATAAAAGATAGTAGAGTTTATTTTCTACTTGACTCTTTTAATGGATTGCTTGTTTCGCTACAGTTAAACTTGATGTCTATTATATTTTATCAGTTTAACGTAGCTGGGGCAAGTCGGGGAACGGAGTGATGGTCCGAATGATAGTATTAGTTAGTAGTGCTCACTATTCTATGTAATAGTGTGTTAATAAATGTAATGAGGACTCCTTTTAAGTATGAATACTCTCTAGAAGATAATATTTGTATTCAAACTCACAGTTTATGTTTTGTCGTATTGTACACGACAGTTGTATTAGTAAGTTATATTTGTATTCTGTACTATGTATCTGACGACCCAAGATGGGTGATGCATACCTAATTTTGGGGGCGTCACAGTTGGTATCAGAGCTTAGGGATATGATCCCTGGCTAAGATGTGAGAATAGAACTAGGAGGGGAGAGACGGGGATTTCCTTCGCTAGTATGACTTACCTAAGTTTATTTGCATGGTATTTAATTGGTCGGTCATAATATAAGGAAAATATATGATATATCAATTAACTTTTATTTTGTGGCAGTATCTGAAAATGGCATCTGAGAATGTTGAGAATAGCAATGGAGCACATGCGACTGTTGATTCACCACAAATCAATAATCAGGATAATGTGCATCAGGAAGGTGACAATCCTCATGCACAATCCTCATGAAAACAACAACACTGACCAGATGATGAATGATGGAATGTTCAAAAACTTTATGAGAGCGGCTCCTGTCCAAAATATAGGTGGAAACACTGAAAACTCTCGGACGGTCACCGCTAAACAGTTCAAGGAGCTGGGACCACTAGAGTTTAAGGGAGAGCCAAAACCACTTATAGCGGAAACATGGATAAAACAGATTACCAAGATATTTGATATCTTGGGATGCTCCGAGGAGCAAAAGGTTCCCTTTGCCGCCTTTATATTGCGAGGAGAAGCAGATTACTGGTGGAAATCGATTAAGCGTACTCAATCTACCGCACTGAAGATGTCTTGGGAGAAGTTCCAAGAGCTGTTCAATGACAGATACTTTCCCGAAAGTGTTCGTCACATGAAGGAGGTGGAGTTCATCAAATTGAAGCAGAATAATATGACCGTGTCGCAGTATGAGGCTAAATTTACTGAGTTGTCCCGGTTTGTGTCCCACTTGGTGGATAATGAAGAGCGAATGACGCGAATGTTTTTGCGAGGTTTGAAACCTGAGATACATCAACATCTTATTTCTCATAAACTGTGTTTGTATTCAGATGTTGTGAATAGGGCTCAGTTAGTGGAGCGCGATAACGAGTCAACGCAACCAAAAGAGAGCAGTCGGCAAAATGATAATACCAGTGAGAGCAGTCATCGAAGCGGTGACAACAAGCGTGGAGAGAATCAACAGGCCAGAAATGGTAACCACTTCGGTGGTAATCAGAGCCAAAATAATAAGAATGGTCATTTCAAGAAGAAGAGATTCAACAATGATGGAAAGACGTCAGCACCAGCACCCGTTGTTAAGGAAGGAGAACGACCACCTATCATATGTTTCAAATGCGGAGGGGAGGGGCACATCAGTCCAAACTGCGCGATGCCGTCTAAAGCATGTTATAATTGTGGAAGAGGAGGTCATTTATCTCGATTTTGTCGTTTACCAAAAATAAGTTCAGCCAAGATGGAGACACCAAAGGCCGTCCTAGAAAAGTCAAAACCGGTAGTGCAAGGGAGAGCGTTTGTTGTGACCTCCCAGAAAGCAAGGAACCCGAATGAGGTCATCACGGGTAAGCTTATCATAAACTGTAACGAAGTCTATACTTTATTTGATACCGGTTCTACCCATTCTTTTATTTCTCCTACTTGCGCTCATCGATTAAATTTGACTCCGGAGAAATTAGACTTTGATTTATCTGTTGAAACTCCATTGGGAGAAATCTTCATTACATCTACGGTTTATAAGTCTTTTTTGGTTCAAGTTGGTACCCACACATTACCTGTCGATCTGATTTCATTAAAAATACTTGCATTTGACGTGATTCTAGGGATTGATTGGTTAACTACTCATCATGTAAAAATTGATTGTTTTCGTAAGGTTGTTAACTTTCAAATTCCTAATCGACCTATTATGCGAATTCAAGCAACCAAACCATTAAAATCAATCGCTGTCATCTCAAGCCATAAAGCTATTCGTTTATTGAAAAACGGATGTCAAGCTTTCTTAGCTCATGTCACGGATCTAAACAAAAATACGTCAGTTTTGAATGATATTTCTATTGTTAATAAATTCCCTGACGTATTCCCTAAAGAACTTCCTGGCCTACCCCCAGAGCGTGAAATTGAATTTTGTATCGACCTTGAACCCGGTACAAAACCCATTTCCAAAGCCCCATATCGAATGGCTCCTATTGAACTTCATGAGTTAAAGATCCAACTGCAGGAATTGTTAGACATTGGCTTTATTCGTCCTAGTACTTCTCCTTGGGGTGCTCCTGTGCTATTCATGAAGAAGAAAGATGGAAGTATGCAACTTTGTATTGATTATCGGGAGTTGAATCATGTCACCATCAAAAACAGGTACCCATTGCCACGTATTGATGACCTGTTTGACCAGTTGCAAGGAGTACAATTCTTTTCAAAGATCGATCTTCGTCCTGGATATCATCAGCTGAAGGTTAGAACTGAGGATATTCTAAAGACGGCTTTCAGAACTCGGTACGGGCATTATGAATTCCTAGTCATGTCCTTTGGATTGACTAATGCTCCTGCTGCCTTCATGGATATGATGAACCGGGTATTCAAGGAATATTTGGATCACTTTTTGGTCGTCTTTATTGATGACATCCTTATTTATTCCAAAAGCCGTGAAGATCATGAGCAACACTTGAGACTGGTACTCCAAAAGCTTCGTGAATACAAGCTTTATGCCAAGTTGAAGAAATGCGAGTTCTGGTTGGAGGAGGTAGCATTTCTTGGGCACGTAGTATCAAGTCGTAGAATATCGGTTGACCCGGCAAAGATTGAACCTATTCAAAGCTGGGAGCAACCTAAATCAGTGACCGAAGTACGTAGCTTTCTTGGTTTAGCTGGTTATTATCGGAGATTCGTGGAAGGATTTTCTCGAATCGCTACTCCATTAACTCAGCTGACTCGGAAAGATACAAAGTTCGGTTGGAGCAAAGAATGTGAGCAAAGTTTTCAAGAACTCAAGAGGAGACTCATTTTAGCACCTGTTCTAACAATACCATCTGGCTCGGAAGGATTTGTCATCTACAGTGATGCTTCGAGCAAAGGGTTGGGATGCGTTCTCATACAACATGGAAAAGTCATAGCCTATGCATCAAGAAAACTCAAGGAATATGAGAGGAATTATCCTACTCATGATCTAGAGTTGGCAGCTGTTGTCTTTGCACTTAAAATTTGGAGGCATTACTTGTATGGGGAGAAGGTGGAGATCTTTACGGATCATAAAAGCCTCAAATATTTCTTCACTCAAAGGAACTCAACATGCGACAACGACATTGGCTTGAACTGTTGAAAGATTATGATCATACCATTCAATACCATCCTGGAAAAGCGAACGTGGTAGCTGACGCATTGAGTAGAAGATCATATGCAAGTACGAGTGCGATATTGTCAACACAAAGGCCCATTTTATGTGACTTGCAAAGGATGGAGATAGAGTTAAAGACTCCAGGGACCCATGTGATGATGGCGAATATACGAGTAGAACCAACTTTAATCGATAAAGTTAAAGCTGCTCAAGCTACAGACCTGGAGCTGATGCGTATGAGGAGGAAAGTGCAAGAAGGTGCTATGCCGGAAGCAAGAATCGATGAAGAAGGAATACTTCGAGTCAACTCCAGACTTTGCATTCCTAACAACCCTGATTTAAAGTATGAAATCATGATGGAGGCACACAACACACCGTTTGCAATCCATCTTGGAAGTACCAAAATGTATCATGATCTTCGTCATACATTTTGGTGGAGCAATATGAAGAGAGAGACAGAGTTATTTATCTCAAGGTGTCTAACTTGTCAACGAGTCAAAGCGGAGCATCAAGTACCAAAAGGTCCATTGCAACCACTTGAAATTCCAGAATGGAAGTGAGAGCACATTACCATGGATTTCATTACTAGTCTTCCTAGGGTTTCTCAAGGTATTGATACGATTTGGGTCATTGTGGATAGATTGACCAAGTCTGCCCATTTTTTACCGATACGAGAAACTTATACACTTGAACGTCTTGTTCGTATGTACATAAACGAGATTATAAGACTACATGGTATGCCAGTATCCATAGTTTCTGATCGAGACCCAAGATTCACTTCACGATTTTGGGTTAGTTTACAAAAAGCTATGTGCACAGATTTACGATTTAGTTCGGCATATCATCCTCAGACGGACGGACAATCAGAGAGGACTATTCAAACTCTAGAAGATTTATTAAGACTCTGTGTCCTTGACTTCAAGGGAAGTTGAGACAAGTTCTTACCATTGGTGGAGTTTTCCTATAACAACAGTTATCAAGCAAGTATTGGCATGGCTCCATTCGAAGCATTGTATGGAAGAAAATGTCGTTCTCCAGTATGCTGGGATGAGGTGGGTGAAGCAACGTTGTTGGGACCGGAGTTGGTACGTATGACTACAGAAAAGATTCAAATGATCCGACAACGTATAAAAACCTCACAAGATTGACAAAAGAGTTATGCTGATCGTCATCTAATGGATGTGGAATTTGATATAGGAGATCATGTGTTCTTACGTGTTGCTCCATGGAAAGGAGTTACGAGATTTGGAAAAAGAGGAAAGCTCAATCCTCGATTCATCGGTCCATTTTTAATCCTCGATCGAGTAGGAACTGTGGCTTATAAACTCGCTTTACCGCCAAGTATGTCTCGTGTTCATAACGTTTTTCACATATCCATGTTACGCAAATACGTGGAAGACCCGAACCATATTATTGAGTTAGAACCGGACGAAATAGCGGAGGATTTGACGTATGAAGAAGTTCCTGTTCAAATCTTGGATAAGAAGGAACATATTCTACGCTCCAAGGTTATACCTCAAGTCAAAGTTTTGTGGAGAAACCACGATGTTGAGGAAATGACTTGGGAGTTAGAATCTGAAATGAAATCAAGGTATCCTTACCTCTTCGACATACTAGGTACGTACCCTAATTTCGAGGGAAAAATTTCATAAGAAGGGGAGGTTGTAAGACCCCAACTTTTATAAATAAAGATGAATTTTCTATAAATATCATTTTTGAATATTATGGAGTTAAGTTGATATAATGTTATAGTTGTGGGTAATATTTATAAATTTTGCAAAGTACGCAAGTTGTTATATAATATTCGATTGGTCGGGGAATATTCGTTTTAACAGGGAATATTCGTACAACGGCACAATCATTGGTGAACCCCACAACAGAATTATTGTCGAATTGAGAAAACGACAAAAATATTTTATTAAAAATAACGGCGAAAGTTTTACCATTGATACTGTTGAACTACTCTGTAGTAAAAGTACAGTAATACGTGTGGTTGCATAGTAGCACACGGTATTGATTATTAATGCTTATGTGAGAAGTCACTCAGTTTGATTCAATTATTGTCAGTTAATAATATGAATTATTTAGCGATAATGACGTTTTATTTTATTCGTATTTTTAACGTAATAAAACAGAAACATCTTTTTATATAAAACAGAATACTTTATTAAAGTTATTCTATAAATAGAATATATTATATTTTATTTAAAAAATTTTTCTTTAAATATGGACCGTCAGATTAAAGTAATCAATCTAGACCGTTCATGGATTAGTTTCTATGCATTCTATTTTTCTATAAATAGCAGCTCATTCCTTCATTATTTCTTACAAATTCACTGAACTTTAGAGAGAGAAACTATAGAGAGAAACTATAGAGAGAGAGAAGAAGAGTATTCTGCTACTTAACTACTTCCTTATTTCAGCTATTCTTTAAAACGGTAAGGGGTGTTATTTTTTCTTATTCATGAAGAGAACTTTTGTTATTCCATTTCTTATTACTCTGTTGGAATAACCTGTATACGCGGTCTACCCTATACTTGGTGACATTCTTTTATTATTCTGTTGGAAAATCCTGTCCGTGTGTTTTACACCGGACCTGGTTCCGTCTTTATTATTATTCTGTTGGAACATCCTGTCCGTGTGTTTTACACCGGACCTGGTTCCGTCTTTATTATTATTCTGTTGGAACATCTTGTCTGTGTGTTTTGCACCGGACCTGGTTCTGTCTTTGTTATTAATCTGTTGGAACATCCTATCTGTGTGTTTTACACCGGACCTGGTTCCGTCTTTATTATTATTCTGTTGGAACATCCTGTCTGTGCGTTTTACACCGGACTTGGTTCTGTCTTTATTATTATTCTGTTGGAATATCCTGTCTGTACGTTTTACGCCGGACCTGGTTCCATTATTTATTATTCTGTGGGAATAACCTGTCTGTGCGGTCTATCGCATGCATGGTGATTTCTTTTGTTATTCCATTCTTTATTATACTCAGTTGGTTAAGTTTTGATTTCTATACTCTATGAAATTTGTGGAATATCCTTGATAATTGCATTTCATCCAGTATCTTTTCATGAAAATATTCTTCTAAGCATTCTTGAATTTTACTCCACAAAGCAGTATCATGTTGACAATTTGGACGTTGTTAATTCTTGGATAAATTAATTCTTGAACTTGTTTTATTGAATTCTTATATCATTGTCATCATCCTCATGTTTATAAAATGTTAAAAGTCATCTGTGGCCTGTAGTGCATAGATGGACTTGGTATGATTATGACCAGGGATTATTCGATATAATCATGACCGTAATGTTACAAATGATGTGGTAAAAGTCCTCATTGGCCCGTAGTGCGTTGATGGACAGTTGTTGGCATGATCATGACCATTAATGAATACACGAATATCCTTGGCCGTAGTGCAGGGGTGATTCGATGATTTGGATTATTTTATTAAGCTGAGTCCCAGCGATCACAGTGTTGAAAAACCTTTTAAATCATAAAAGATAGTAGAGTTTATTTTCTACTTGACTCTTTTAATGGATTGCTTGTTCCGCTGCAGTTAAACTTGATGTCTATTATATTTTATCAGTTTAACATTGTTGAAGGCTAATGATAATTTATTCTGCATTATCTTAGTCATAATATTTCTTACTGGGCTAGTTGAGCTCACCCTTTCTTTCACTGTTCTCTTCAGGAAATGAGAACGTAGCTGGGGCAAGTCGGGGAACGGAGTGATGGTCCGAATGATAGTATTAGTTAGTAGTCCTCACTATTCTATGTAATAGTGTGTTAATAAATGTAATGAGGACTCCTTTTAAGTATGAATACTCTCTAGAAGATAATATTTGTATTAGTAAGTTGTATTTGTATTCTGTACTATGTATCTGACGACCCAAGATGGGTGATGTATACCTAATTTTGGGGGCGTCACAAAATATGCTTCATAATATAGAGAGAGAAAGAGAGAAAACTTATGTTTCTGGTGTGATTTTCAGTTCTAACTTAGCCCTCTATTTATAGGAAAATGTTAGCACGCCGAAGCATACTTGACCTGCAACCTGATGGCTTTACCTGCTACTATTCCCACCCACCACATTTGAATAAAAATTTCAGCACATTTCTTCACCAACCAAGAGTGGGGCCCACCAATTCTAAAATTTTCCACCAAAACGACAAATTCCGCAACTTCTACAATTTCTGAACCAGTCATCTCGTAAAATTTATAATAAATCATATGTTCATTTTTAACGGTTCAAAATTTGTGGACATATACTCAACTTATATATGTATAACATATCCAAAAATTACCACGATCCAACGGTCGGATTAAAAATTATAACCCCCGCAAAATATCTCAAAAACCATAATTTGATTTTCAATACATCCGTTCCGACAAAAATACAGATAAAATACCTCAATATTAACTCCTTTTTTTTAACCACAAAAATATATCCCTCATTTATATCCACATAAAATAAATATTTCCTTATCATATGAATCAATAATTAATTATTCACAAATAATATTACAGAATCACATTTATGACAACCAGGCCGTTCCCAGGAAAGAGGGGGCTTTCCAATAAGAATTTCTCCTTACTGGCGCGCAATTAGGTGACCAAACCTCTCCTTAGACAGAACTTTCTAGACATTGCCAATAATGTTATCTAATAATATTATTCAAATAATATGAATTATTTATCTGATAATGGGAAATACTGTGCAGTGACAATTATTGAACAACAATAATATAAAATTTCAACGTAGCAATTATTAAATCAATAAAATAAAATATTGAACAGTAATTACTGTAATAATTATTGAGTAGTGCCTTCTTACGTAAGAATCAATAATTTCAAAAATACTATGCAATATCGTGTGCTACTGTGCAATAACGCGTATTATTGTATTTTAACCACCGGGTATTCCAACAGTGTTAACGGTAACAACTACGCCGTTATTTGTAAAAACTCAAATTTGTCGTTTTCTTCACCCGACAGTTATTCTGTTATGGGGCCCATAAATGGCTGCGCCGTCGTACGAATATTCCCCGACAGAAAGAATATTTCATGACCAAACAAATATTTCCCGACAAAAATGAATATTTTATAACCACTTATGTACTTTGAAAAAAAAATCATATATCACCCTTAACTTTAACTTTTTATCAATTTAACCATTTACTGAATAGTAATTATAAGAAAAATTGAATACTTTTATTTCATAAAATTCGGGGTCTTACAAATAACGTTTAAACCTTATACTAGGATTTGTATTCCCCAAATTAGGGTTTTCTACTTCCGAATTAGGGTTTCAAATTCTCGGAACTGAAATTAGGGATTCTAGAACCGAATTTAGGGTTTCTTATAAATCGTAAGAATTTTCTAACTGAACGTTGACGTTCTTAATATAATATTAGGGTTTGCCACTAAAATAGCTTATCTGGTCAACCCTTGACCCGTGACCATTTATTGTACACATATACAATCATATACACAGAACATATACACGTAAACCCTTAATCCTGACTAATTCACCACAAAATTTTTAAATTCATAAAATTCCTTCTCGGAAATCTCAAATCCATTCACTTATTTTCTGTCTAGGTTTATTATTTAACCTTAATTCAATATTTTAAGATTTTTATAAATATCCAAATTCTCGGGTTGTCACATTCACCTCTTCTTCTAAAAATTTCGTCCCCGAAATTTATCTTACACCTTACACCATGCACCATACACCATTTATACACAGCATCACATGCTACCCAATACATTCCTCACAAGAGTAAAAATTTTCAAATATTGCTGAGGAGTTATATAGACTATTGTCTGTCATTTTCGCAAAAGTTTTATGGAATTTCATCTGTAAACCATCATAACTTACGGACATATAGGGGAATTAGCCCACTATGCCTTGTACTGATCAAGTACTGCTGGTCGGAACCATTTTTCCTGTTCCTCTTATCCGCCTTGGGCGCACAAATATTTTCTTACCTCAGTCTTATCGGATTCCGCACCAAAACAATTCAGTTCGGGAAAATTTTCAAAGAACGATTAGAATTTTATAAACTTTGGTCTAGCTGAATCAAATAACATAGACTCATATCAATAATTCAATTCAATCGAAATATTTAGGTATAGCCAAACCCCGTTGGCAAATTAAAATTTTAAAATTAGTTTAAAAAAATGGCGTCATGATGCCGTACTATATTAACAGCCCGTTTGAGGATGCCGTCATCATGTGACTTTGTCATAACACATCATACCATTGTGGAACAACGATTTTAGATCAAATTAAACACTAAGTATTCCCATATTTACAACTCCATCAACTTTTTATCATTTCTGCACCAGGTTACATTGTACATAAGTGATAAATAAAAAATATATTTTGATATTTCAAATCATTTTCGTCTAGCTAAAACAAGTAGCATAGACTATTCTTTAAATCGTTCAAAAATTATTACAAATTAGTTTTATCATCTCAACAGGTAACGATGTGTTAGTGGCCCGAAGTCCACTCTTACACAATGGTCACCAGGAGTTGAGAATAAAAATTTATTTTCTAAAAAGGCACATAGTGCGTATTTAGCTTGATGCCAAAAATTTCGAAGTCAAGAGCATAGCTAGCAGATTTGGAAAAACCTATGTCTCCACTACTAATCCATTGCCTAATCAGTCTATCTATTCCTATTATCCTCAATACTCCATTCACACGTAGTTCTACCCAGTTCATCAAACCACACTCATGAGTTCAGAAACTTTCCACAATCATATGCGTTTAAAAACTTATCCTAGTCAGACCTTTGACGTCCATTCCCTGAGGGGTTCATAAACATTTCATATAATCATGAGTCACGAACGTACCACAAGTATGAGTTTTAAGAACTCGTACTTAACCTGATATTCTCTACCTATAACCTATCTATCTGTTATACACATGAGAAAAGAATCACCTTCTCAACATACATATAGCAAATAGCGCGACACAAACCTAATCTTAACTCCCTTCTCAATACAAATTTCATTTAATCCGTATTCATAATCCTTTCCTGAATCTGTACCAATTCATAGTACAACTGACACACAACATTCTTGCTGTAAACTTTTTAATTATTCACTTGATCCTTCTCACTGCTATCTCCTTATCAAATCACGGGGTGATCTCATCGTATATATATTACGATTCATTTTTATGTCTTGATCATTTTGGTTTACGATCTCCTATCCCTATACTTTTAGTCTTTTAGACTCTATCTATTCATCACTACTGTTCACCTTTATTATCAGAGTTAGGAAACTCCGTATCTTTATAACTTGTCGAGATTCGTCTTTGAATCTTACCGACCAACTAACTTTATTTGAGTTAGTGCTTATCCTAATCACTACGGTTATTAGTCTCAGGTAATCCTACCTAAGGTTTATAACCTACAACTTTGATACCAACTGTGAGAGCCCCAAATCCGGGTCCCAAATCACCGCAGATCTGGTTTAATCATTCTATAACTATTGCGAAAGATATAAACATAATTTGTTTATACATTAAACTTTACAAATAATTTCTAAGGTCAAGTAACCTTAACTTATACATAATTCATAACCTAATTGACATACAATGTCATTATCATACATAATTGTTACAATTAAGCTACACATAAAATCCCAAGCTGAACTTGGCTTTATCCTTTCCTGTATCCGAACGTATTCGCCTTATCTACAATATTTATCATGATATAGCAAGGGTGAGCAATAAGTTTGCCCAGCAAGTTTAAGTTCAATAAATTGAGGATATATCATGATTGAAAGAATTGAACAAAAGCTGGCTATAGTTCTACAATATAATTATAAACTAGCATGAACAAATTTTACACAGCTGAACGAACATTGAACATGAACATATATATATATATATCTGGACCGAATGGTAATGAAGGTGATCAGCCTTGCATACCTGATGAATACATGCAGTATGCACATAGTACGATTTAATAATTCTTAGACATGACAATCAAAAATGATTAACCACAATTATATTTGAATAAACAACTCAAAGTTGAGTTAAGAAAAACTTGCTTGTTCCGATGTTTACCGTTACGCATTTTATTTAGCTTTGTCCAAAGACCTAATATTAAATAATATCGATATACAAATTAGAATAATACCATCAAGTCAAACTATTTCAGTCTGAGTTGAATTCGACACAATTCTGACATCCCGACGGCTTAGTCGGATAAAAATCGAGTTTAATTTCAATTAAACTCTACCTAAACATTTAACGATTAACTTAGATAATTTCATTATCAGTCAAAATAATTTTCATAAGCTCGTAAAAATTTTCAGTTAATTATTACCATTTATCATGATTTTTCATTCATTAATATCGTATTTAAAAGAATTAAATACCACATAATTCCTTTATCATTAATATTTATTTAATACTAAATATTAATGAAAATCATAACATAATATTATAATATATTTATAATATACCAAAATATTTTTAATACCTTAAAAACATATTTATATGATTTTTAAACCTTTAAATCCATTATCCGATAATTACCATTAATATTAAATATTAATGTTTTTTATGACAAATTATCAAAAGTTATATTTTATAACTTAAAATATTTTTATAACACTTAAATTATTTTTATATAATTTTTAAATCATTAATTCTATTTTTTCATAATTTATTTAATATATTTATTAAATTAATTAATTATCATTAATATTAATTAATTAATAAAATTCATCACAAAATATCAAAAGTCATTAAAAATCACTTAAAATATTTTTTTATACCATAATATAATTTTTCATGATTTTTCAAGTATTAAAATCATTTTTAAATAATTTATTTAATATTATAATTAAATAAATTAAATACCCTTAATATGTCAAAAATATTAAATATTTATGAAATATATTAAAAATAATTAAAAACCTCTTTTTAGGCTTTAAAATAATTTTTAGTAATTTATTTTGTATTTTTAATAATTAAAAACCATTTTTTCTATTTATCTAATAAAATAATTAATTTCAGAAATTAACTGTCGCTAAAAGGCCCTATAGCGATGAAACTGTCGCTATAGGTGTTCTTGAGCCTGCCCAGATCTTCAAAGTCAGTGCACAAGGTTACTAGTTTGACCGGTGATAATTCATGGATCCTTAAGTTTTTGGGTTTGTAATTGAGTTAATGTTGCAGTACTGATGTAGTACTACAACTCTAAACAAGTTCCATGGCCAACACATACCAGAATAATAAGATTTAAGCCTCTGAAATACTTGTCAGAGCTGTTCTTCATTTCTGGGTTACCAAGAAATGAAGAACAGTTCATGGGTTATACTTTGAGCCTATAAATCTTCAAGTTTTAGGTTTCGTTTGTAGAATCTAATGGTTTAATTCTATAGTCTTGATGTCAGGGTACAACATGTCATTATTTCAGTCTAACATCATCACAAATGAAAGATTAAGGCTGGTCAACGTATGTCAGAAAACTCGATCATGAAGAATCTGGGTTTCTAGAAAACAAATTTCGTGACTGAGCAGTCTACTTTGACCGTTCATTAAATGAATCCTGTTTGTTGTTTAAGTGAAATAAAGGAACGAATCTGTAGTCCCTAGACCATATTACAATATAGATATACTAAGACCATCAAATCATCAAACGCAAGTCAGATCTGGGCTCATGAATATGTTGTCAGAGCGATCTGGGAAAAAAATCTAGGTTACCCAGATTTGTTCTTCAAGCAGATTGGTCAACCTACTTTGACCATGATTATTTTCGATTTTGTTGTTAATCTAGGCGATCTAATAGCATACATTTGTAGTTCATATACCAGTCTATAACATCAAACCAACAAAATGATCTAAAACTTAAAACACAAGCAAGATCAAGGCCTGCAAAAACCCTATCAGACAAAAATCTGGGTTCTGGGTTGCCCAAAAACTCACTTTCGTGATCGGTCAACGCTGTTTGACTGATCATATCTTACGATCTAGACATGATTTTACACTATTTCCAGTTCCAGATCACAGTATACATGGCATAGAACAGATCCATGACATAAAACACTATAAAACATCTAACACAGAAGAATCTAGAGGCCCTGACATTAGGCTGTCAGGCCTCTTTTCCAACTTTTTCCAGATTTCTAAAAATTTCAATTTCGAGCACTTTGATGTTACGGATCTGGGATCTAACAACCCAAATCACTAAATGACATCTTCTAACATAACTTTAAACAACAAACAACATCTAACAACATGGATCACACGATTTTCAAAATTTAGGGTTTATACCTTTTCTAAGCTTTGATCTTAAAATCTGACTTTTAATTCCTGGTCTTGGCTTACTAATACATGATCCTGGCTTAGTTTGTCACTCCCTCTCACTCTAAGTCCTGAAATTGAAGAGAGAGAATCTTAGATCTTTTTAATCCAAGGTCACAATTGATGCTAGGCGGCAAGGAAATCTGATATTGGTGAGATATAGTCACATGGGAGATTTTTAGTTGGTCACTAACTCAAGATATTGGCAAGATTTGCAAGCTACCTATTAAAGAATTGCTAAAAGGAAAAAATAGTCTTTTTTGCAAACAATTTTAATTGCTAACTTGTCAATTGTCCAAACCTTTAGGGTTTAGGGTTTAACCCTTAGGGTTTAGGGTTTATCTTTAAAGTTTTAAAAATCAAATTTCTAGAATTTTTAATTTAGGTTTTCAAAATAGAAAATTAATATTTCTAAATTATAATTAGGATTCTATAATTATCTTAAAATTTCCCAATCATAAATTCAATATTGCTAATTAGGATTAATATTTCCTAATTAAAATTGCTAATTTAGCAATTTGGGTCATAATTGTACATTAGGGTTTATAAATAGAAAAAATAATCTTTCTAATTTAGAAATTAGGTTTCCTAATTAGATTAAGGTTTCCTAATTACTTATAACTTGAAAATTAGGATTAATGTTTCCTAATTAACATTAAAATTATTAAATTAACAATTAGGTTTTTCCTAATTACAAATTAGGGTTTCTAATCCAGAAATTAGGATTTTCTACATCAATTAGGGTTATCCCTAATTAGGTTATCATTAATAATGTTTAAACCTTATACTAGCATTTGCATTCCCCAAATTAGGGTTTTCTACTTCCAAATTAGGGTTTCGGATTCGCGAAACTGAAATTAGGGGTTCTAGAACCGATTTTAGGGTTTCTTATAAATCGTAAGAATTTTCTAACTGAACGTTGACGTTCTTAATATAATATTAGGGTTTGCCACTGATATAGCTTATCTGGTCAACCCTTGACCCTTAACCACATACTGTACATATATACAACCATATACAAAGAACATATACACGTAAACCCTTAATCCTGAATAATTCACCACAAAAATTTTAAATTCACAAAATTCCTTCTCGAAAATCTCAAATCTATTCACTTATTTTTTGTCTAGGTTTATTATTTAACCTTAATTCAATATTTTAAGATTTTTTATAAATATCCAAATTCTCGGGTTGTCACATAACTTCGTTACTTATGATTTGTTCATCGTTTCAAATGGATTCTTTTCATCATACTAACATCATAGCATACATATTTCATTAACTTATTTACATGATAAGTTATTACTTGTTCTTCATGAGTTTATAACTTATAAAAGTATAAACTACTTATGATTTTATTTCACATGACTTATCATGGTTTTAATCTTCTAACCATCATCATTACTTCTTCTTATCATACAACCTTCATTAATGTAAACATATTACAAGTTCTTACAAGTTCTTCCTTAGTTCATAACTTATATATGAACAAATTGCTTATTCATGGTTTATTAAGGTTTAAGTCATTTGATTAACCATTCTCTTTACTTCCTAACATTCATACTTCACTAATCCACACTTCTCCATCAAACTAGTATTGAAGAGTTGGAAGATTAATGATATAGATGTCTTACCCTTGATGATCAAGCTTTTCTTCTTCTTTTCTACTAATGAAAGTCTAGCTTATTCTTACTTATTCTCTCTAACAATTAAGTTGAAAGTTGTTGGATGAAATGAACAAGCAACAAATGAAATCCAAGCTCTCTATTTATAGGATTTCTAAGGTTAGGGTAATTTAGTCAATAGCCAAATCCCACCTCCTTAATCACCTCCTTACTATTCATTACTTAGCTATTAAGTTAACTTGGCCATCACATTATTTTCTTGGTCACCAAGATCACCCATGTGATCATGGCCCCACATGGGTTGCCCTATGGATCTCCTTTACCCATTGGATCTTAATTTGGGCTTTAATTTAATTAGCTTAGCTTATTCTTTTTGGGCTTGCATTAATCCACTTTGGACTTTACATTAACAAACACTTGGGCTTTAACAATAGTTTACATTGGTTTAATCACAATCCCAATTAAACTATACACTTCCTACAAGTCCAATTGTATATCGCTTAAAGCCTTAATATGTATTCTCTACGCATTAATCTCGTATACTTATTAAAGATATACTTCATACCATATTCATACATACTCGTTTAATACTTTGTATCATACTCGTATTCATTACCTCGTACAATACCTACGTATTACACGATCATCACCTTAGCTCCTTAACGCTTTATTTTCCCTAACGTTCTCAAATTAAGTTTGCATGCAAAAAATTACGTTTTTCATACTTGAATTATTATTACATAATCCATCTCACATCGATATTTTATCGTTACGTATTTCTCGGAAGTTCAAAAATAATTTCCGAGCAGAAATCAGTGAATAGTCTTTTTCAAAAAAATTTTCAGAAAACTTTTATTTTCGTCTTGGAAATTTAAACACTTTAATTCTTTCACGTAGTAGAAATACTACGACATTCCGACGTTTCTAGGCTATAGAACAACATTCATCTTACTAACACATAATAATAATAAATAATATAATTTTATTCATTATTTAATTAAATAAAATTATTTTACAATAAATCTGAATTTTTCGGTCGTTACATCCTTCCCCCTTATAAAGATCCTGTCATCAGAATCTCGTCTTACATTACACAAATAACTGAGGGTAATTCTTCCTTATTTTTTCTTCCAATTCCCACGTTGCTTCTTTGGCATCGTGGTTCTTCCATAACACCTTTACTGAAGGTAAAACTTTGTTCCACAGAACTAGCTCTTTTCCATCGATAATTTGAATCGGCATCTCTTCGTACGTTAAGTCCTTCTCGATATGAATAGGCTCATACTCGATTACGTGCTTATAATTCGGCTTATAAGGACGTAACATAGATACGTGAAACATGTTATGTATTTGTTCTAGGTCCGGAGGTAACGCTACCACGTAAGCTACCTCTCCTACCCGTTTTAATACTTCAAAAGGTCCTATAAACCTTGGACTTAACTTTCCATTCTTTCCAAAGCGTATCTTTCCTTTCCATGGAGATACCTTTAGAAATACATACGAGCCTACCTCAAACTCCCTATTCACTCGATGTGAGTCTGCATACTTCTTATGTCTGTCTTGAGCTGCTACGAGACGCATCCGTATCAACTTCACTACTTCTGCTATTTGCTGCACCATTTCAGGTCTTAGCATTCGGCGTTCTCCCACTTCATCCCAACACAAAGGTGTTCTGCACTTCCTTCCATACAAAGCTTCATAAGGCATCATGCCTATGCTTGTATGATAATTGTTGTTATACGCAAACTCTACTAATGGTAGATGATCATCCCAACTACCTTTGAAATCCATGACGCAAGATCTTAACATATCTTCTAATGTTTGATTTGTCCTCTCGCTCTGCCCATCAGTTTGTGGATGATAAGCCGTACTCAACTTCAACTGTGTTCCCAGCTATTCTTACAGACTTCTCCAAAAGTTCGATGTGAATCGTGAATCACGATCTGACACAATCGAGACTGGTACTCCATGTCTGGAAATAATTTCCTTGACATAAAGTTTAGCTAACTGGTCTAAGTTATACTTGACCCTAATTGGTAAAAAGTGAGCCGACTTCGTCAACTGGTCCACTATCACCCAAATCGCGTCGTACCCTTTCGTTGTAATCGGAAGTCCCACCACAAAATCCATCGTGATATGCTCCCACTTCCATTCCGGAATCTCCAATGACTGTAACAAGCCACTTGGTCATTGATGTTCGACCTTAACTTTTTGACAAGTCAAGTACCTACTCACATACTCGGCTATCTCTCTCTTCATGTTAGGCCACCAAAAACTCTGTCGAAGGTCTTGATATATCTTACTGCTACCAAGATGAATTGAGTACCTCGAACTATGGGCCTCTTGTAACACTTGCCCTTTAATTTCGTCTCATTAAGAACCCAAATTCTTCCTTCAAATCTTAATAATCCCTCATTATCAAGACTATATTCAATATCTTTTTCATTGGTTAACCGCTTCTTCATTTGGTCACACTCCTCAGTTCGGAGTTGCACCTCCTTGACTCTGTCTACAATGGTAGATTGAATCTCTGTTGTAAACAATCTCTGACCTCCCTCACTCGATAACTTCACTCCATCCTAACCATCTCTGTTATTAACTCAGTTTGAGCAGTTAACATAAACAGCTTTTCCCGACCCTTCCTACTCAATGCATCGGCCACTACATTGGCCTTCCCCGGATGATACAGGATTTTACAGTCGTAATCCTTTATAAACTCCAGCCATCTCCTTTGTCTCATATTTAACTCCTTCTATGTGAAGATATATTTTAGACTCTTATGGTCCGTGTATATCTCATATTTTTCTCCATAGAGATAATGTCGCCATATCTTCAAGGCAAACACTACCGCGGCCAGTTCCAGATCATAAGTAGGGTAAACTTTCTCATAATCCTTCAACTGTCGTGATGCATACGCAATGACCTTGCCATGCTGCATGAGCACACAACCAAGTCCTCTATGCGAAGCATCGCTATAAACTACGAAATTTCCTATGTCATCGGGTAATGACAAAATAGGCACTTCACTTAACCTTTTCTTTAGTTCTTGAAAACTGTCTTTGCACTTCTCCATCCATACGTACTTCAGTATCTTCCTTGCCAAGTTAGTTAACGATGTAGCTATCTTTAAAAAATCTTGGATGAATCTTCGATAGTATCCTGCTAACCCTAGGAAACTCCGCACCTCAGTCGGCATTTTTGGGTGTTCCCAACTAATCACTGCTTCCACCTTCACTGGATCTACTGAAATCCCATCATGGTCAATGACATGACCTAAAAACTGCACCCTTTCTAGCCAAAATTCACACTTAGTGAATTTCGTATACAACTTCTCCTTCCTTAGTGTTTCCAACACTATTCTTAAGTGTTCATCGTGATCTTCTGATGTCTTAGAATAGACTAGAATATCATCGATAAACACTACGAAGAACTTGTCCAAATATGGTTTGAACACTTTGGTCATCATATCCATAAATGCAGCTGGTGCATTAGTCAACCCAAATGACAGCACCAGAAACTCGTAATAACCATAACGAGTCCTGAATGTTGTCTTTGGTACATCCTCCTTCCTAACCTTCAACTGATGATACCCCGTCCACAAATCTATTTTAAAAAAATACTTTACCCCTTTCAACTGATCAAAAAGATCATCGATCCTGGGCAATGGGTATTTATTCTTTATCGTTAACTTGTTCAACTCTCGATAGTCGATACAAAGTCTTAACGATCTGTCCTTCTTCTTTACAAATAGTGCCGGTGCTCCCCACGGCGAAACACTCGGTTGAATGTACTTTCTGTCTAACAGTTATTATAACTGAACCATCAACTCCTTCATCTCCACAGGCGCCATACGGTACGGTGCCCTTGAGACTGGTGCCGCTCCTGGCACAATGTCTATTACTAATTCAATCTCCCTATCTGACGGAAGACCCGGTACTTCGCTTGGAAATACATCCACGAATTCTTTAACTATAGGTATTTGTTCCATGGTTACTCCCACTCTCTGGGTATCAACAACATGGCACAGATAACCTACACATCCCTTCCTCAATAGTGTTCTAGTTTGTGTCATCGTAAGATAACACAAATGTCCTAGCGATTTGTTACCGTAAAATACTACAGGACGTTGTCTCAACGTCCTAATATTTAAACATTTCTTCTGACAATCTATGATTTCCCCATCCACTTTACCTTTATTCTTCTTGTCCTTGCGGTACTGGCTTAGGGCCTCGCTCCCACCTTCGATAATTATCACCTTTTCTAGTATGGTACCAAACGAAGTACTTTGGAACACATATATGCGGTTATAGAGCCAGGATTTCAAGTCCCACTTAAACCTTCTAGCTTTCCTAACCTCGGTGTCCACTTGGTGTGGAGCAAATATCGCCAGTTCGTTGAACTTGGCAGCGTATTGGGGAACCGTCATTTCCCCTTGTTTTAAATCAAGAAACCGCACTTCCATCCTTCCCTGCATATTCGTGGGAAAGTAGTTCTCGAAGAAAATCTCCTTGAACCCTACCCACGTTAGATTCTCAGTACTAGCCCTAGCTTGGTTAGCCTTCCACCAAAAGTTGGCCTCTCCTTTCATCATATAGGTTGCAAAAGCAACCTTCTGACCCTCGTCGACATTTGCAATAACAAATGCCTTCTCGATTTCTTTCACCCACGTTTGGGCTTCTATTGAGTCCGTAGTTCCTTTGAACTCCGACGGACCAACACTCTTGAAATCCTTAAAAGTAGTAGCTCGTACTACTCCCAGATTTACGGGTATATTAGCCCTATTTCTATTAAACGCGACCGTTAACAAGTTAACGAACTCTTGCATTGGGTTAACGAGACCTCCCTCTGGTTGATTTGCATTAGTATCTTGATTACATTGTCTCCTTCTTGGCGGCATTTTGCTATTAAGATAAATAACACATTTCATTATTATTCGCTTCTCATTGGTTAGTTATTATTCATGATTAAACAATAACTTCAACATTCATTACTCAATATGTTCCATAAAAAGGCTTATATTGATTCATTCCTTGTAGTATAATACTACATCGTTTACATTACATAACCTAAGCTGATTACATTACCATCCCACAATTGCTTTCCAAAAATTGGGATTTACAAAAGACTACCCTTTAATATACAAAAGAGGGTTTTACGTCACTACTAATTACACAATATTTATATATCTAAATCTACTCTAGCTAATACTAGATTACATCTGCCGCACATCATTATCAAAATCCACCTTGGAAAGACCGGCAATAATATCTCGGCTGATAGTATGCCGAGTCTGCCATTCTTCTATCGGATACCCAGCTACTTGATGCTAAAAATCCGCATGAGAACTCCTATGTATATAGGACATCCTTCCAATCTTTTGCTTCTTAGTCTTTAGCTCCTGCCTGAGCTCAAAGACCTCCTGTTTCAGCTTGTGGACCTTGTCCTTTGCCAAAACTCTTTCATAGCGCTCCTCCTCCCACATAGTCTCCATATCTGTCTTATCCCCCAAGATAGCATGGAGCTCTTCCTTCAGCTCCTTAACCTCCCTACAATACTGGATATTTCTATCCAATACTGTCATAAATAGTGACATCATCGACTCCCCTGGAGCCATCTCTACTTCAATTTCTACTGGGTTAAAGGACACTACTTCCACCTCTTTTTTTGACATGCCATCAAACATAGACATAAGGTCTAGGTTCTCCGAGTCTCCAGACTCAATAACTACTACTTCAGGCTCTACTGCTATCAGGTTCGGTATAATCTCTATCTGATTCACCGATTCTTCACTGACTACATGTATATCCCTATACATTTCGTTTTTTCCTGACATCTACAACAAAACAAATAGTTCGATTAGTACACGTCAGTAGAATAATAAAAACACATAACATATATAATGCATTTTTTATAGGGTTAATTTCCATCTTTTACTTCTTTAACTCTTCTTAAGGTTATGACTTAAGGTTCTAATTCACCCCTTAAGCTTTATAACCTACTGCTTTGATATCAACCTTTGACGCCCCCAAATCCGGGTATCTTCCAACTCGACATATGGTGCTACACGGTGCTACAGTTCACACACATTCAATTAAAATTCCTCAAAAGAACGAATATTTCTTATATATATTCCAAACAATATTCCCTTCCCAAGTTCTTTATAACCAATACATAAGTTCTTTGTCATAATATCAAATATATTACAACATTAAACCTATACTATTACATAGACAGTTCAACGGTCTGCCTTAGCCTTTCCCTTATCTTTATAGGATCCTTCAGTCCGTTCGGTCTTAGCTGCATTCATATGGTTCAAGCAAGAGTGAGCATAACTAGCTCAGCAAGTATGACAATTTCATTTAAACAATATTCTTAAAATATATGAATCGTATATTTTCAATAACTGAACAATAGTTATGAAGTACTATTAATAATTCAAAATAACACTTCACTTTTCTTTAAAACGTTTCACAATGAATAATATTCAGTAAAACATCAATTTCGGTCCAAGACCACGAGCATTTCATACTTTCTTTGAAAAGGACAATCCGGCACCAAGTCCATAAGTCCGTCATTACTTACGAGCACATCTAGGTGATCAGCCTATAGTACTCTATGTTAATCAATACTACAATCTTTAAACGTATGTACGTTTAAGTTTTGGCAACCTCACGTGCCTGTCGTTTGACGACAAAACATTTGTTTAGCATACTCAGTCTTCATTTGAAAACCACACCAAAATAGTTTGGTAAACATTGATAATACTTTGATAGATTATAAGAAATCCAAAATATCTTAAGTCTCGCCGAAAGAATTGGCTTTGACTTCATCATACACCAATTCATGCATAAGAATACATGAATCACAAAGATCGTCTAGATTGAAAGTAGACAAGGGTTAGAACACTTGCCTTCAGTGTCTGCTACGGCTATTACACTTTCCCTTTAAGTCTTTAAGGTCTCTATAATATATGATCACATAACATAACACATTAGATCATATATAATCAAGTATGGTTACTACTATATATTACCCTTCTTCTCAATCTACTCATGACTTAAATTTGTTATTATTGGTTTCAGCTTATCACATTACGTTGCTCTAACATTCAATTAATCTTTCGTCGACCTTCGGTTGTAATACTTAAGGTCTTTAACATCATTTAAGGATGTTATTTTAGGTTTAATAATGTTTCATTTCATTATTAACCAATTGCCTTTCTTTTCTTTTATCTTCATAAACCTTCATTACTGTGCAAATCCTAAGGCTGGCGTTGCGGCGCCAGCTTCCTTTCTCTATGCCGCGCTGCGGCACCACTCTTCAGTGGCTTTTACCCGGTCCCGGTGCTGCGGTGCCAACTCCAGTTCAAAAGGCCGCGCTGCGGAACGAAACTTCAGTAGGTTATGGGCACGACTCGGTGCTACAGTGCCACCTTTTAGCCTTGGGCTGGCGCCGCGGCGCCAGCTCTGTGCATCAGATACCAAAAACAGTTTTCTTACTTTGCGAACTTCCCAGACTCCAAATTTGATTATTTTAAGTCTGAATTGGCTCGTTCAAAAGCTATTAGCTCACATATCACATACTCTACGTGTTCATGCAAGAATTTTACATTTTTGACTTTGTTAACTTAAAATTCACCTTTGAGTTCATTTTTTTAACGAAAACGATAAACGTTCGTGAACGTTCAACGCTCGTTTCTTCGTTCTAAGTCGGAATTCGGCCATTTTTGAGTCCGCAACTCTATAACGCCAAATAAGACTTGTTCCCATCAAAAACCAACGTTTCCAAGCTCAATATCAAAATTCGACTTCTATTATGAGAATTTCACGAATTCGAGGATTATCGTCTAATCGTGTGAATTCCGGTATAACTTCGTTACTTATGATTTGTTCATCGTTTCAAATGGATTTTTTTCATCATACTAACATCTTAACATACATATTTCATTAACTTATTTACATGATAAGTTATTACTTGTTCTTCATGAGTTTATAACTTATAAAAGTATAAACTACTTATGATTTTATTTCACATGACTTATCATGGTTTTAATCTTCTAACCATCATCCTTGCTTCTTCTTATCATACAACCTTCATTAATGTAAACATATTATAAGTTCTTACAAGTTCTTCCTTAGTACATAACTTATATATGAACAAATTGCTTATTCATGACTTATTAAGGTTTAAGTCCTTTGATTAACCATTCTCTTTACTTCCTAGCATACATACTTCACTAATCCACACTTCTCTATCAAACTAGTATTGAAGAGTTGGAAGAATAATGATATAGAAGTCTTACCCTTAATGATCAAGCTTTTCTTCTTCTTTTCTACTAATGAAAGTCTAGCTTATTCTTACTTATTCTCTCTAGCAATTAAATTGAAAGTTGTTGGATGAAATGAACAAGCAACAAATGAAATCAAAGCTCTCTATTTATAGGATTGCTAAGGTTAGGGTAATTTAGTCAATAGCCAAATCCCATCTCCTTAATCACCTCCATACTATTCATTACTTAGCTATTAAGTTAACTTGTCCATCACATTATTTTCTTGGTCACCAAGATCACCCATGTGATCATGGCCCCACATGGGTTGCCCCATGGATCTCCTTTACCCATTGGATCTTAATTTGGGCTTTAATTCAATTAGCTTAGCTTATTCTTTTTGGGGTTGCATTAATCCACTTTGGACTTTACATTAACAAACACTAGGGCTTTAACAATAGTTTACGTTGGCTTAATCACAATCCCAATTAAACTATAAACTTCCTACACAATCCTACAAGTCCAATTGTATATGGCTTAAAGCCATAATTCGTATTCTCTACGCATTAATCTCGTTTTCTAACTCGTATACTTATTCAACATATACGTCATACCATCTTCATACATACTCGTATAATACTTCGTATCATACTCGTATTCATTACCTCGTACAATACCTACGTATTACACGATAATTACCTTAGCTCCTTAACGCTTTATTTTCCCTAACGTTCTCAAATTAAGTCCACATGCTAAAAATTACGTTTTCCATACTTGAATTATTATTACATAATCCATCTCACCTCGATATTCTATTGTTACGTATTTCTCGGAAGTTCAAAAATAATTCCCGAGCAAAAATTAGTGAATAGTGTTTTTTAAAAAATTTCTTAGAAAACTTTTATTTTCGTCTTGAAAATTCAAACACTTTAATTCTTTCACGTAGTCGAAATACTAAGACATTCCAACGTTTCTAGGTTATAGAACGACATTCATCTTATTAACACATAATAATAACAAATAATATAATTTTATTCATTATTTAATTAAATAAAATTATTTTATAATAAATCCAAATTTCTCGGTCGTTACAGAGCAAAATTGCTTATTATACATGTTTTGATAGTTTTTTTGTTGTGGAAAGTTATAACTTATCTTAGACTTGGTTTGTGCAGGAGATAGCCAGAAAAACCTTTTATGCAGGGCCAGTGTTGCAGCGCTGGTATTAGTACTGAGTCTCGCGCTGCAGCACCAAGGCTTCCTCAATACACTGAACACTCACGCTGCAGCGACAATAGTTACACTGCAAGCTACGCTGCAGCGCCAAAGCATGCTATGCCATAAAGTAAAGTCGCACTGCAGCGCCAGGAAATGTACTGAGTCTCGCGCTGCAGCGCCAAGGGTAGCTCAATATACTGGACAGTCGCACTGTAGGGCCAGGTTTTGAACTGCAGACCGTGCTGCAGCGCCAAGTACAAATCTAGCATTTTGATATCGCGTTGCAGTGCCAAAAGACAAAGGAAGGCTAGCGCTGCAGCACCAATAGAGATTTTTTGAACTTAAAAAGGGCTTTTCATTTCATTCTCAGCACAACACATCAGTTACTTCTTTCATTCTCCCTGACCTCTCGGAATTCCTCCCCTCCCATCTCAAAAGCAAAATCGCTCGAGTCTTTCCAAGTGTAGAAATTTACTTACCTAGCCACTTTCCTTGCAATCCGGCTTCAACTAACATCAAGTACTAAGGATTCACACCAAGTGTTCTTCGTATTTCACACCGAGGTAACTGAAAACTAGGGTTTTCAATTTCTATTCTGAATTTAGGGCTAATTTCTTTTACTGTTGGGACTTGGTTGCTTCAGGTTGTTACTGTTCTTATTCCGAGTCACTTGAAAGCAAAATTGTGGTCAGTAGAATCTAGGCTAGTCAGATATAACCCTAGTTTCTAATAGCGCACGCCAACTGTTCGGTGAATTACACCAAAGAATAATTGACTCAGTTCTGGTATTGTTTGGGGGTGCTTGCTAAGGGCAACCATTTGTTCAGTTAGTGTTGTTTTGGATTGTCCTCCCTTTTGTGCTAGAAACTGCAAGTGTTAACATGGCATCCAAACGACCCCGCACTATCACTGGCCCCCCTTCGCCGACACCAAGGGCACCTGCACCAAGATGGGACACTGCAAAATTCATCAGTGAGGAGGAGCAGAAGCGATACACCAAAACATTTGCCAAGCGAAACTTGGTGCTTGAGAGGGGTCTTAGGCCAGATGACAAGAATGATGGAGAACTGATGAAGATGATAATGGAGATGAAGTGGGTCCACTTTATAAAGCAGCCTGACTATGCTATTATTTCTATGGTCAGAGAATTTTATGTCAATGCAAGTGCAGATGGCCCTGCGGTGGTTCCTATTCGGGATAAACTGATCCCCTATAATAGCCAGTCCATCAACAACGTGTTCAGGACACCGAATTATGATGGCCACAACTACTTGGAGCTCGGGCTGCGAAGCTATAATGCGAATGAGATCATTGCAAGGCTTTGCAAGCCTGACACTACTTGGAAGACAAATGAATTCCATGGCGAGAAGACCAGTTTCCCCCAGCAATCTTTGAGTCGCTATGGCAAGGCGTGGTACGCCTTTATCTGCTCCAACATCATGCCAACTCACCATCTCAGTGACGTCACTAGAGAGCGGGCCATCCTACTATTTGCCATCGTCATGGGACTAAAAGTAGACATAGGGGCACTCATCCAGGATTCCATCAAGAAGGCTATCCAAAGCAACACTATATCAGGACTCCCTCACCCGTTACTAATTACTCACCTATGCAAACGGGCAGGCGTGCAGTGGCAAAACGACGACATCACTCAGTCGCCCATGGCAGTCATAGATCATCATGTCATATCCCGATTTGGAGTGTGGGAAGGAGTGCAATCTCACTCTCGGGGCGAGGGTTACCTACCGGCTCTATAGCCGTCACCCTCATCTTAGGCCGGACAGTCCACACAGGCACCCAAGCCCTCATCTAGGTCTGTTCCACCTGCGGCCCTCGCTGAGATTTTGGCTAGCCTAAACTTCCTACATAGGAAGGTGGACACTGTTGCTTAGTGGCAGAGCCAGTTAATGCACTACCATACTGAGTTTGCCAATATAATTTCCAACATCTATGTAGCACAGGGTGGGAACGATGAGAAGTCTATGCCATTCCAATTTTTGGAGCCTCCTACTTTCACTCCATATCCACCACCATCCCCGCCTAGAGATAAGAGCCATGAAGACGATGCCGAGGGTGATGGCGCTGAATGAACTCTGCAGCATATCAGGCCATTCAAGTCTGGAGGAGTTTCTATTTTATTTTATTTATATGAATTATTATGTATGAATTGCGTTGGGCATCTTTTGGGCTTGAATAGCCTTAAAACTTTTTATGTTTGGTTTGGTTATGTTTAGTTTAGACTGATTATGTTGGTTTTATTTTTATTATAGGTGATGCATGAACAGTTTCGTTTATTGTTATGGATATTTTTATAATTAGCATCATGTATGTTTTGTTTATAGCCAGATTTTGGGATTTGCACAGATTGGTATACTTGATGCCATGTGTTATGGCTTTATCCTATTTTGAGCTGGTATTAGTGCAAGGGTACTTTAACTCTTATCTTTTCTTGCTATGGTTTTTAACCCTATCTCCCGATCTTTAACTATTCATATGCTGGGTATGGGTTTTATAGATTATAATTTTTGATTGTGGCTAATGACAAGCGCTAAGTGATTATTTCTATCTCTTAGAGTTGTGTCAAGCATGTGTGAGCTAGGGGTGTGTTCAATCGATAAGTCGAGACTGCTATTGATCCGTCTTTCTTATCAAGCACTGACCAACTATTTTAACTAGTTATATTTCAGATATAGCTTGCTTGTTTATTGTTTTGAGAATATGTTCACTCTGTTAAAACTTTCTTGATTACAAGGTAATAAAAGACATAGACACTTATACAGTTTTCGATCTTGGATTCATGCATTTTGAAAATAAATAAATAAATAAATAAATAAATCTTGCGGTGGGTCGAGATGGAGCATAAAACGCACTCGCCCATAAATGCAGACTTAAGTGAGATGGAGCGTAAAACGCACTCGCCCATAAAAGCGGGCTTAGGGTGAAATGGAGAATAAAATGCAGTCACTTAAGAATCCTCAAATTTCGTAAAGTCTAATTTGGCTTGAATTGATTACGTGGCCTTTGTTGCTCGAGTTATTAGATTCATAGGGGTGTTCTACACCTAGTACCCTAAAGTCATCTGGCTTGGGAGTCATTGATCAAAAGCTCATTAATGGGTAGCTCTGAATAGCCTAAGGTAATTAAGCACTGTCCGAGTCAGATTTTATTATCTTCATGCCAGAGTCTTTTGATCCTTTCTTGTAACTGCGTCTTGTTCATAATGCTTGTTGAATGCTTAAGTTACTAAGTTTTCATATTGGTTTCTACAATCGATTATGTGAGTTTATTTTGAGTTATGATTAGTCAGGATGGTTGATATTCACACATACATATAGAATGGATCGAGTACAGTCTTATGCTTGAAAATTGATATTAAACCCTTATTTATATCTGTGTTTGTCCTTTTCTATGAGAGTGGCTATAATTGTGCTTAGAAGCCATGATGCTAGTATATATTCTTAGATTTCATTCGTGTCTTACATTACTGTGGATGTGAATGTTCAGATAGTTTGATTGAGGACAAGCAAAGGCTTAAGTTTGGGGGTATTTGATGAGTGGGATTTATACCCGCGAATCAGATCCTCTGTGGCTTAAGAGGCTTCCTGTCCTCCATAGTTTATTTAGCTTATATATATATATATATTGTTATTATTTTGCTTAATCTTTGTGTTGCAGGGCTTATTAGGTCATTTCTAGCTTTAAGGGGCAAAAAGGTCAAAATTAGCACACCGACGCTGTAGCGCCAATGCCAGGCTTTAATCTGGCGCTATAGCGTGCCTTCTAGGTCAATGATGACGTTATCTTGGAGTTGCAGCATCCCAGTTCCTTTATAAACTGGCACTGCAGCGCGAGCTCCGGTCTTTTTGTGCTGACTTAGCGCTGCAGCGCTGTTCCAAGCCTTAATCTTGGCGCTGCAATGCCACCTCCGGTGCCCAGGTAGAGATTAGGTCTTAATGACCTAAAAAGCTAAGGAATTTAAGATCTATCATCAGAGAGCTTAATACAGAGCATAGATTAGGAGTTTTTAAGTTTTATTAGTTTAGAAGAGAAAGAAGCTGGTCCTCAAGGAAGAAAAGTCTAGTGCATCCTTTATAGCTCAGACTCTACATGGAGAAGAGAAGACTTGGAGCCAGAAAACTTCACAGAAGGAGTTTTCTTTATCCAAATCTTTCATTCATTAGTGTATTATTGAGCATGTTGAACACTTTGAAAATGTGTATTAGTACTATAGTTACGAACTAATTCCATTTCTAGGATTGCAATGTAACTTATTATTTAGCTTGATTAACTTTCTCTCCTATTTATATTATCAAATCGTTTTAGAATGGGTTGTTGTATTTCTTGCTTATTAATTGATTGCTTGACAAAGAAATTGATATTGATATTAATGGATATTGAAACATGGATATTAATATCTAACCCTTAAATACAAGAACACTTGTTGTGACCATGCCTATGAGAATGTGTGCATAATTTGCATAATAGGATAAACATATCTCTATTTGCCTTGTATAGCCCTTGAGATTAAGCTTAATGACCCTAGTCTAGTTATTTTCACCATAAAAATATTGTGATTCATCTAGCTAGGGATGTGCATTTCACTTTCGAAAGAGGCTTATGTGTAATTACTATTCTCGGTTGACCATTCCTTTTATTTGTTTGTAATGTGGAGAATTAGGAGATTAGGTGACGCATTAGGGAAATTGTGATCCTAGCTTGACTTTCTTTTACAACTCAATCTCTTATTTCTACTATTTTTAATCATATAGTTGTAGGGATTTCGGCACAAAAAAGGCACAACAGAATATAAAAATTTGCAAAACAGGATCCATGCGAAACAGAAATTAGTTCAATGGTTATATATTATACCGATTATAGACAATTCTGAAACAGCTTCGAATCTCCAACGCAATCAAATGAAACTGCGTCTCTACAGTATCCACACGAACGTCCTGCGAATCGTTACACGATCTGCAGTAAAAGGAGACGCGATACTAGCCACCAAGGATATGGATTTTTAAAATTTTTCTCTCTAGTCGCTCTCTAAGAGTGGCTAGGGTTTTTAGGTTAATGATGATCCCCTAAAATGGCTGATATATCATATATATAGCAGTAAAAAAGAATTAATCAAAAACCTAATCTAAAATAAAATCTGAATTTTATATATATTAGATCTTAATTAAGTCTTACTTAATATATATATATATATATATATATATATATATATATATATATATATATATATATATATACACACACACACACACACACACAAATTATCGTATTAATTTAAATTCGTGATTTAAATACTATCAATCATATTGACATATTTAAATCCTTACAATTTAAACTAATTCCCTTTTAATTATGTTCTATGTGTGTGACCCTATATGTTATTATTACGTTGACAATAATTTTAAAATCATATTATACAACTATAAACATTGAGCGACATCTAGTAATGTATCACTGCTACCCAAGTAATAATAAGATCGATGATTCGATGCAACCTTTTCATGACCAATGTTTCAATGTAATTTAATCATTTTAACCTTGACATCCTAGATTAAACTCGAGTCATGGAATGTGTCATACTCTTCATAATTTAAACTGAGTTTTCTTGATCAATGAGTATACTATTGTCGACATCGGGATTTTATTTATCCTTTATCTATTCTTATTTTTGGTGTTCTCATGTTAGGTGAGATTTGTTTTAAAAAAATAAGTTGTGAAAAGGTCTGACATTTATATGTCGACGATTGGACTGTAAAAGTCGCCAGTTGGTTTTTTAAATGGTTGTACCAACACAACCGAGAAAAGGTTTGAACATTAACCCAGTGATGTGACACTGCTTAACGGGTCTGTGAAATCGAGATTCATTAGGGTCCGAAGACTTGCTTATGCAGAGGGAAGGTGTTAGGCACCCCCCGACATCCGTGTTGCCACGGTGACCGCCACTTTTCAATTAAACTGTTATATGAATGTGTGTGTGTATGTGGGTTAATGTGCAGTTATTTGGAAGTAGTGCTATGCCTCGTTCGCACCTATATACAAAGGGTTTGAGTTTCTGTATAAAATTATGTTTTAACAAGATATAAAGTGATGTTTTGTTAAAATAGGTTTTTCAAACCCTGTGCTCAATAGTAATTGAGGCCTTTAATACTTCTATTTTATTAAATATTCGGCTTGATTGCTTTTATTTTCGAGATGCGAAGCATCTTTGAGAAAATAATATACTTAGCATTACCAGACTCCTTGTGGGCATGAAAGCCATCTAAGGAAGTTCGAACACCGCGAATAATTTTTAAGCGATGTACAGCTGAAAATGTCCATCACGGAAACTGAATCTAGATTCAGTAGACTGAATCTGTGATCACATGATTTCTAAGCTCACATGATGTAGCAATTTATATGAAAGCTGTAAGCAATTATATATATAAAAGCTGTAAATATATATATACATACATGATCAACCACCATGAAGCACCTCCACAGGGGATCGGAAATGTAAATATATAAAAGCGATATATATATATATATATATATATATATATATATATATATATATATATATATATATATAGACATGATCAACCACCACGAAGCACCTCCATGGGGGATCAGAAATGTAAATAAAGCAATAAATACGGTTAACCGCCACGAAGTAAACTCCAGGCAGGACTAAATGTAAATAAAGAAGTAAAAGGCCATGAAGTAAACTCCAGGCCTAACAGAAATGTAAATATATATATATATATATATATATATATATATATATATATACACACACACACTTGTATATATGAACTATTGTCGAACTCTGTTTGATGAGCCTAAATTTTACATATATATATATATATATATATATATATATATATATACAAACAGGAATAAAAGCCACGGACCGAAGTCCGAGCATACACACGCAACACGACTCTCAACGTGCAGAACGATGTGTGCACAGTAGTGGAGAAAGGCTTTAAAACGTGTAAGAATGCGTATAGTGGGCTGCCAAAGAATATTTCAATAGCTTTAAAGGGATGAACACTCGGCTCTCGCCAATAAAAATATAGCAAAATATAAGCTCACAAGTGTTTAAAATGAGAAAGCACTCAGTTTATAGTGTGTACAGAGCAAATTGGGCATGGCTTCCCTCGTCTTTTCTCTCTTGAAAATGGCTGCCCCAAGCCCTCTATTTTTAAAGGGGGGAGCCGTAGGTGTACCTGCGCAAGCCGCAAATGCACCTGCACCTGCGCGGGGTGCCCCTGGTTCTGCGGGTCCCGCTGTCTCGAAGTACGTGCACGCGTTTAATGTGATGTCCGCTCAAACTTTTAGAACTTTAATCCGGGCATCCGATCGAGGTTTATAAGACCTTTTATGGCATGCTGTTGTCGAGAGCTACACAATGACATGGGATTAGAGGTTGTATGAAGTCAGGAAGATGGGACCATGCCCTTGGTCTTCAAGCTTCAAATTCTATCCAGTGTGCTGTCTTTTGCAGTAGTTGCTCGGGATTGGAGCTCTTTGGTTCTTATAGGACATTGTTGTGTAGAATATATGTATGAATGTTGAGACGACGCAATGTGGGGTTGGGATGGCAAAATGGCGGTTCTGCCCTTCACCGGGGTTATCTCCGGCTTGAGCTGATTTAGCAGTCGTTGCTCAGGGTTATCTCTGAGATTAGATTGCTGCAGGTGCTGACCATCCTCAGGGTTGTCTCTGAGGTGTGCCTGACTTCCCGGGGTTATCTCAGGTCTTGGGAAATGAGTGCTTTGGGGCCATTGCCGAGTGTTGATGCTGATTGCATGGATTTAAAACAAGCATTTTTGGGGTTATCTCCAGAACTACAAATGCATACCTCGGGGTTGTCTCTGAGGTTGACATTATCTCTCCCAATGTTATTTTTGGGACTGAGACTGAGTATCTCGGGGTTATCTCAAAAATGACACAGTCTTCTCCGGTGTGATTTTCGGTATTTGAACTGCATTCCTCGGGGTTATCTCCGAGGTTGAAACTGAAACTTCCGGTGTTGTTTTCGGGGTTGAGGTTGAAACTTCTGATGGTATTTCCGGGATTGAGCTGGATGTCTCGGGGTTTATCTCTAAGATGGTAATACTGAATATCCCAGGGTTTTCTCTGGGATTGAACTGAGCTGTCTTCTAGGGTTATCTCTGAAAGACGATTCTACCCTCCTGCAATGTTAGTAACAGGTATGTAAAATTTTTTTAGTGTCTACAGATGCCCCTCTTTATCATATTCATGCAATACAATGGCATGGATAGGATAAAGAATACTAGACACTTGAAATGTAACAAGATAATCATGATTCAATGTACAGTAGCATGATGCAAATGTATATGGTTTGTTAGATTGTTCTCTAACATGGCGGGATGATTGTCGGCTCCCCTTAACTTCTATCGGGAGTAGGGTTATTCATGACTACTTTGATAAGCTATTTGGACGTATAATCCACAGTTATCATGAACTTCTAGGATGTTGACGTTGGGATTATCACCAAAGCCCTTAATCCTTGGTACAAACTTTCATTGAAGATGTATCTCTCACGTATAAGAGGCTCTGTGGGGATGCATTTTGTCTGTTCAGGATGTGTATAACATATTCCATCATCAGTCTTCCCTGATGAGGATGCTCTGTCGGAGTTACTGCCAGCAGTCTGTGTTGTCAGGATTGCCTAACCCTCATTAAAATGTACATCAACGGATGAAATCCCTGTTGGGGATAATGCCAAGGCTGCTTGACTTTTGTTGACGTGTGCATCAACGGATGAAATCGTCGGATGGCTTTCGATGCTTTGATGGGTTTACTTGCCATTGCTTAAAGTAACGTCAAGGTTGCTTAACCTTCATTGACATGTACATCAATGTATAAAAATGCGTGATGCCCCCGCCGGGGACTCTATACTTCGGCAGATGAAAATGCGTGACAACCCCGTCGGGGATCCATGGACATATACATCAATGGATGAAAATGTGTGATGCCCCCGCTGGGGATCTATACTTCAACAGATAAAAACACGTGATACCCCCGTCGGGGATCTGTGCTTAAACAGATGAAATGCGTGATACCCCCACCGGGGATTTGTACTTCAACAAATGAAAATGTGTGATACCCCCACTGAGGATCTGTACTTCAACAGATGAAAATGCGTGATACCCCCTCCAGGGATCTGTGCTTCAATAGATGAAAATGCGTGATACCCCCGCCGGGGATCTGTACTTTGGAGTTGTGACCCCAAACTGACGGCATCGGACCTTTGTGAGGTATTGCCGAGTCTGATTAGCAACCGCTGAGATCATCGGTATAGTGTACCCTATGTTTGGGCGAATACCAATGAATGATATGAAAAGCCACAATTTGGCCCAGGAAAACCAGAGTTTCAGGCTATTCTGCTTAATCGCGTAGCGATTTTATTCCTGATTTGGCCTTTTCAGCTTGTGAGAACTCCTTTGCAACTCAAACTAGACCGAGTCAAAGGGGTGGGTCCCGCCTAGGGGAGCCGTAGGTACACCTGTAGCAGCCGCATGTGGACCTGCGGCCAGCCGTGGATGGCTATTAAAGCTGCAGGTTGCTTTCTCAAGTCATTTTACGTTGCGCCGCATAGGAAATTCGAGAGCCCTTCTTTAAATCTGCTGCATTCGGGTGTCTTTATGCAAATGCTGTCACCGTACAAGTTTTCTACACTATCCTGGTAACGTACGCATGTCTTCTTTTCCTGTTTTTATCCGTTGGAAAATGGCTTTTTATATGAAATGCGTCTAAACACATAGTAGTGAATATGCATGCTCATATGTTTTGATATAAAATATTCAACATAGTAAATGTTAGTATTAAACCATGCTGAACATAATGATGTGAAACAGTCAAATTGACAGCTTTTTCTGCTCTTTCTTATCCTATTTGGGGACAAATGAGCCAAGGTGGTAGTGCAAAGTAATCCTGGTATTTAGGCTACCCTTATGGATTGATGACTTTGACATTTTAATGCATATATTATGTATATGATTGTGGGCAGGTGTACTACTGAATGGCCACCTAGTCATGCCTATGTGCATGTGGATAGTCCTATTTACAAAGAAAACTATGGTAAAATTTTTCCAAAATATAGGCATTGAGTAGTCATGCATTTTTAACTCTACTGTAGACGTATGTTAAAATAATGCATGCATGCATGTAGTCATAAAATGCATTTTGAAAAGCTTCAAGTTAGAGAATACCACACCCTTTTTGAGGTAATTTGGAGACTTGTTGTCCAGATATATGGATCCAGATCAGTCGAGTAGTTCTCGTAGGACCACTTTAGGTGTGCGGAGGAGGGCTTCTGAAGTGCCTCGACCCCGTTCAGTTAGACAGTCTTGTCGTCTAGCGGAGGCGATGATTCGTCCTATCCGGGTTGATGTACCAAATGTTAAAGACGAGGAGGAGGATGTACCGATAGCGGCTCCAGCTCCTGCTACTCATATTCCCTATAGGGATTTCCCAGGCATTCAGGTGGCTATTCTAGATCTTCTGGGTGATTTGAATCACCACCCCTCAGTTTACTAGCGTGCAAATGAGGTAAAAGTTGAATTTGATCTTCCTTTTTCCTATTAAGGAGGAGCAATGATTTTAATATTGATTTGTATGTGATGTAGGTTCCCGGCTTTACACAGCCTCGAGGGAACTGATTTAGCATACACTCCCTGTACCAGGCTCTGCATCCAGATTACCGAGGTATTGTGCATGATTGGGGCTTTGGGGCGTTCTTTTCCATTCTTCCCCGTCGTTGTCCCTGGGGTTACCTTAGGGCATTGTTTGAGTGCTGGTTTCACCAGACTCAGTCTCTCCACTTGTTGGATTATGAGGAGATGATGACGCTGATGGATTGATGATTTATCACTGGTATAGAGTTTGGAGGGGCGCTAGTGCCATGTACGGCGGGTATTACCCCGACTGCCATCAGATCCTTGTTGGGAGTTTTGGCTAAGGCGCTCAAGGGTAGGACCGTCCGTATGGGTCCTTTGAGTGTAGATGCTATGAGTAGGCTGTTGAGTGAGCCCATGTCCGCTAATGTGAGAGTTAGGGATCGCATTTTTCGACGATTGTTCCTGGTTATCATCAGGGGTTGTTTTATAGCAGATAACTCTTCTACGGTGTCATTCGCTTTGATCAGTACCACGCAGGAGGTGGACCGTATTGGAGAGTGTGATTGGGTCTCCTACACCTTTACCTATTTCCTTAGAGGGATGCGCATGCATTCACATAGTTTGACCGAGGCTTAGCTAGGATTTTACCCATTTCTGCAGGTTTAAGAGTATTTTTCTTTTGATTTCCTATGTACATGTTTAAGAGTATTCACTGACAGTAAGTGTTTTGCCTTTGTGTTGGAAATTTTGGGCCTATGAGAGGCTTCCATGTTTGCGTCCTGTGAGCGTGTTAGGTTTAGATACCTATCCACGAGGACGGCGATGGCATCACTCCATTTTGGTGGAGGTTCCTGTAGCGGAGGGTTTCACCCATTATCGCTTATAGTTGGAGTTGTTGACAGCTGATGTCATCACTTGGGTTCCCTACTATGGGTAACCTTTGAGCATTGGGTTTGAGGATGGATTTTTGACTGGGGTCGAGCACGTGATATCCACCCGTAGGATTCCTCTCTTCACAGATGGAGGATGGGAGCTCTATTTAGGAGAGCGTGCTATTAGGAGCACCACAAGAGAGATTCGTGTACCGATCTTGCCTCCTACCAGGCGTTATTGGCATGTGTTGCAGTCACCCGCCGATGACATCCCATTGATGGGTATGGACGGATATACTTTATCAGAGGGTTCACATACTCAGGATACGTTTCATCACTGGTGGTCCCCTCGTACCATTGGAGCCTAGACCCGCGCCACTCAATTTATGGGGGATATGGTTCCTGGATCTGTGATCATGACAGATTGGCTAACCTGTGTCTGAGATCCAACCCATGTGACACAGATTGATCGTTTGACCCGACAGTTAGACCGGGCATATTTTTTCATCCGACACTTAGGTAGAGATCCTTCAGAGGTAGATACTTTTGATCCTTCCAACTCAGGTGCTGGTCCCTCAGGTGATCCATATGGCTTTGTCACTGCAGATCCTCCCTTGTATAGGCCTGACATCCCTGCTGATAGAGATCTAGTGACTCAGGAGGAGTTACATCAGGTGGACAGGATTGATGATGTAGATATTGACACCATTGTCTTCTTTTGATGTATATTCTTGTTATCTCTTTTGATAAGCCTCTGTTAGATATTGGGTGGCTGTGCCCCATTCTCGCTATATCTTTTGATAGGCCTCTATTAGTAGTAGGGCGTCTGTGCCCCATTTCTCTGTATTTTTAGCTGTACAAAGATGATGTATATAGATGATGATGTACTTAGGAATGTATGTACTATTTTCCATTCCCTACGGTATACTGCCATCTATTATTTGTCATGCATGTATCATGTTATGCATATGTATGTATGTCCAGAGATATTTAGCATTGACCCCTGGATGGTCTTATGATACGGCCTACACAAATGTCTTCTTCGATAGTCAGCCACATAGATCATACCCCACCAGTATTGGTGGCATCCCATCTGAGGTCGTGGTATGATAGTATGTCACCTATAGATAGGGTGACGGTAGATAAGCTATTACAGCATTCTATGACCCTCTTGATGTTTTAGATTCCCACATGCTTTATAGAGAGTATGCTGGAGCATTGGATACCGAAGAGACAGGTTTTCTGATTTGGTACCAAGGAGTTGACTCCTACACTGGAAGAGTACGAGCGGTTGACAGCTTTACCCTTAGACAGACCTTGCGCTCACATGGCTGTCGGAGATATGCGCCAGTAGTTCATGACCCTCACCGGGTTGCGGCGTAGAGTAGTAGAGGATGAGATTATATCCGGCCATGTATTGCCCCAGCGTTTCTTGATAGACAGATTTGGCTCATTGGATAGCTATGCGCAACATTCTGAGGATTTTACCACACCAGAGGATCAGTGGCACTTGGCCAGAGTGGATGTACTCGTGATGTGCATAGTGGCGTATGTATACATGCCACGGTATATGGATGAGATGGACATAGGTGTCATCATGGCAGTGAGAGCTCTCAGGGAGGGTCATACCATCATCCCGATGATCGTGGCTGAGACATTGAGGTCGACCACGTTCTACAGTATCTACCCTATAGGGGTATTTACAGGCAGCTTGGTCATGCTATACGTGTGGTTTATGTCACACTTGAGACCGATTGGTACTTTTTGCCGACACGGGTACTGTTTCACCCATGATATAGCTATGTCTTACTCCTTTCAACCATCGGAGTGTACAGATGCTATGTCTTGGTCGGTATTCTTGGTAGGGATCAGAGATCCATTTGTCATTCTGCCGTGTTCAGGGCTCAGCTCACCCTACAGTTTTATTACTCACGCTCCGAGCATGGATTATCTCCCCCTGGCTGGTTTGAGGGGCATGACTACCTACCACCCACTGGCTGTGATGTCATAGTTTGACCAATATTAGGACTTCTATCCTTTTGAGGGAGCGTTAGGTCAGCGTTTAGCTTCTCGCCATCTATCAGCAGAGGATAGATCCCGGGTGTATGCTTGTTGGGATCAGCATGAGAGTGCTGAGTTTTTTGTTAGCCATCCGGGCTGTTCGTCAGAGTATTCTACATGGATGGAGACAGAGACCTCATCGGCTGTGGTAGTATCCATAGTGCTAGGTATTGATTCAGATGGTGGAGAGCCCATGGAGGACATTGATTCCCACACCGAGTAGGAGCCATTCACTGGGTTACCAGTAGCTCTTGAAGATTCTCCCAGTACTAGCATTTTCGTGATCCAACATTCAACACAGTACTTCGAGTAGAGTCTTCATCTGATGACCTTTGAGAGGGATCAGGCTAGAGCCATGATGTTGACAGCTCTTGATGGGAGAGATGCCGCTCTATTAGAGAGAGACGAGGCATTAACACATAGAGATGCCGCTATTGAGGAGCGGGATGATGCCAGATCAACCAGAGATGCCGTGATAGTTGAGCGGGATGGCGCTGTATCTGCCAGGGATGTAGCCGTTACAGATAGTACCACAGTGAGGTCCCTTACTACTGGCATGATTACAAAGATGAGTGCATATATTGATGAGCATAGCGTCACCATGCAGATAGCTATAGATCTATTAGCTCGCATGGATACCTTTGTGTAGGAGACCACAACACTACCTCCTTCTTTTGAGAGAGATGCCATGTTGGGCTTGATAGCTCGCATATACTCTGATTTGTATATGGGCTTGTATTTTCCTGCACAGACTAGCTTAGCTATTTTGTCATGTACAGTTCATATTGTATATATCAAACAACATTATATATAGTGTGAAAATATATTTGTGATCACTTCCCTTTTAGTTATGCCTTGTTGCTTGCTTGATATTTTTCTGTTTCTTCAGGGCTTATGATCTCGATGTATTCTGAATTCCTCTTTGATGGGTGGACATTGAGATTTCTCTAGATTTTTCAGAATGGATCGTTGATTTGTATGTATTCCCTATCATATTTGGTGTCTTGGGACTAGTTTCTGAATGTAGATGTGGAGAGGAATGTGGCTTTCCTCTTTGAGGTTGACCGCACCATAGATGGTCGCCAGTACTCCTATTTAAGAGGAGCCCAGTTAGTTCCATCTCTTATGGATTGGTGTTTCTCTTTGAGGAATGAACCGTAGCTTAGATGGTCGCCAACTCTCCCATTTACATGGGGAGGTCAAGTAGTTCCATCCCTTTGGTCTGAAGCCGATGAAGTGTGATGGATTGAATGATGATCCCAGTACCGTTGACAAGTGTTTGTGTTTTGGTAGGGGGTAAGATCGAACCATGAGTGACTGCCTATGTACTCCTATTGAAGAGGAGATCAGGTCTGCGTAGTTCAAACCTGGTGTAAGAGGTTCAACGCTGTATGTGGAAAAAAGGGTGTAGGAATGTTTTTGTTGTTTTTGTTTTATTGTAATGAAAATGGTGTAGAAATGTTTTTGTTATTTTTGTTTTATTGTGACCGGACCATATAAAATATGGATGCCTACGTACTCCCGTGTATCAAGGAGATCAGGTCGGCGTAGATCACCCCATGTTCAGGACAGTTAGCAGCCAATCAAAAGTTTGATCCCATGTTCAGGACAAACTACGGGTGAGAAAGTTTAATCCCATTTACAGGATAAACTACGGGTATGAAAAGTTTTATCCCTAGTGGGGTAAAACTGCGGGTGTGAAAGGTTCAATCCCTGGTGGGATAACTGAAGTTGAGTAAGGGTTCAAAACCAAGTAGAGAGAAAAGGATCTGGCGATCCGAAACCAGGTTGCTGGTTAGAAAAGTGTGTTTGTCCCTAGTGGGGGAGATGAGTGTGAAAAGAAGTTGAAAGTAGTGAAGGGTTAAAGAACCTGAAATGACTGGGGATCTGATGATCCAAAACTAGGATGTTTGCTTGATGGTAACCTCAGACATAGTACCGTTTCACGGTGTCTGTGTTGATAAGGTATGGAAATTCATCGCCATCCATTTTTTGTAATCTGAGAGCACCTCCTATCAATACCTCCATGACAATAAACGGGCCTTCCCAGTTCGGTGAGAATTTTCCCTTAGATTGATCTTGGTTGTCAATGATCTTCTTCAAAACCAGTTGTATTGTTTAAACTGCCGTAGCCGGACTTTTCTGTTGGAGGACCTAGCGATCCTTTGTTGATATAACTGACTATGGAAGATAGCAGCGGTTCGCCTTTCGCCTATTAGAGACAATTGGTGATACCTATCTTGTACCCTTTAGTCTTCATCCAGCTGAGCGTCTATCAACACTCTGAGGGATTTTATTTCCACTTCTATGGGGAACACTGCTTCCATCCCATAGGTTAATGCGTAGGGGGTTACCCCAGTGGAAGTGCGCATTAATGTTCTGTAGCCTAACAGAGTCAGAGGAAACAAGTCAGACCATCCTTTGTGGTTGGCAAACATCTTTTGCATGATCTTCTTGATGTTTTTGTTAGCCACTTCAACAACATCATTTAGCTTTGGACGGTAGATGACGGAGTTGAGATGTTTGATGTGGAATTTACTGCACAACTCCTCCATCATTCTGTTGTTGAGGTTCTTAGCATTATCTGATACAATTACCTCTAGTTGTCCATATCGACAAATGACATTATTTCTGATGAAAGAAATGATGACTTCTTTGGTCACCCTAGGGAAGGAGGTTGCTTCTACCCATTTGGTGAAGTAGTCGATCATGGTGAAGATAAACCGATGCCTATTACTGGCTTTGGTCTCGATGGGCCCGATCACGTCCATTCCCCATATTGAGAAGGGCCAAGGTTAACTCATATTGTGGAGCTCCCTTGGAGGGGCGTGGATAGCATTCCCATGAATTTGGCACTGATAACATCTCCTAACGTGATCTTCACAGTCAGCCGTGAGAGAGAGCCAGTAATGTCCTGTTCTTAGGATCTTCTTTACAAGTAGAGGGCCGCTCATATGTGGGCCACATACTCCACCATGGATCTCATCCATGAGCCTCTGAGCTTGGTCCTTGTCCAGACATCTGAGGAGACCTAATCCTGCATCTCTTTTGTAGAGTGCATCTCCGCTTAGGTAGAATTTCAGAGCCAGTCGATGGATCCGCCTTCTTTCAATCGGGCTCGCCTTAGCGAGTGTAGATCCATCTTGCAAGTGCTCCTTGATATGCTGATACCAAGGGTGTTGGATGGGAGGTAGCTCATCCGATACTTCTCCGATGTAATTCCCATAGGCTGGAGCCTTTTGTTGGGTAAATGTGAGGGTTGGCGTGTCTTCCTTGTCATATACATTGATCAAGGAGGCCAAGGTTGCTAGCGCATCCGTAAATTCATTCCTATTCCGAGGAATTTGGAGGAAGGATATTTCTTCAAACTCCGAAGCCATCTGTAGAACCTGCCAATGGTAAGGCAACAAGTGTAGACCTTTGGTGTGATAGATTCATGTGGTTTGTCTAATTACCAACTCAGAATCTCCAAAGACAGTTAATCGTCTGATGCCCATTGATCGAGCAAGTTTTAACCCCATTATACAACCTTCATACTCATCTGTGTTGTTGGTGTTGGCAAACTATAATTTGAAGGTGACGGGATGCTGCTCCCCCGTAACGGATACTAGAATTGCTCCAGCCCCAGAACTTTCCATATTTATAGCTCCATCAAAATACATCTTCTATGATTGGCATGCATCGTACTGATGGTGTTGCTGAATTGCCATTACCCCTTCATCGGGGAAGTATGTTTCCAAGGGTTTGAAATCCCCTGAAGGTGCGGCGGCCAGTTGATCCGCAATTCCTTGACATTCAATGGACTTTTATATCACGTAGACGATGTCAAATTGCTGTAGGATCAACTGCCATCTAGACAGCCTACAATTCAACATGGGTTTACTGAACACGTACTTGAGAGGATCCACGCATAATATGAGATGGGTTGTTTGACCATGGAGGTAATGTTGTAACCTCATGGAAGCCCATGCTAAAGCACAACAAGTCTTCTCAATCAGAGTGTACTTGTGTTTACTACTACTGAATCTTTTGCTGAGGTAGTAGATAGCTCGCTCTTGGCCTCTATCGTCTTTCTGTCCCAACATGCAGCCCATGGCATTGTCACTTATGGACAGGCACATGAATAGGGGAACATCATCCCTGGGTGGTACCAAAATAGGAGCTTTGACTAGCTGCTCTTTGATTGTAAGGAAGGCCTTCTAGCACTCATCATTCCATTTTATAGAGGAGTTTTTCCTTAACAACTTGAAAATAGGCTCACAGGTTGCTGTGAGTTGGGAAATGAACTTGCTGATGAAGTTGATTCTTCCCAAAAATTCCCGTATCTCTTTCTCTGTCTGAGGAATGGGGATTTTAGTGATGGCCTAGATTTTGGTGGGATCCAGCTCAATCCCCTTGTGGCTGACTAGGAATCCTAGCAACTTGCCTGATTTAATGCCAAAGGAGCACTTGGCTGGAATCAACTTTAAGTTATACTTACATAACCCGTTGAAGAGCTTTCTGAGATGGTCTAGGTGGTCTTCCTCCCTTTGGAACTTGACAATGATGTCATCCACATAGATCTCTATCTCCTTATGCATTAGATCGTGGAAAAGAGCCATCATGACTCACTGGTAGGTAGCTCCGGCATTGATAAGGCTGAATAACAATCGTCTATAACAAAAGGTTCCCCAAGGCATGATGAATGCAATTTTCTCATGATCCTCTTCAGCAACCATGATTTGATGGTACCCCGCGAAATAATCAACAAAGGAGTACATGCCGTATTGAGCAGTATTGTCAATGAAAATATGGATAAATGGCACGTGAAAGCTATCTTTAAGGCAAGCTTTATTCAGATTCCAATAATCCACGCAAACTCGTATCTTTCCTCCTAGTTTAGGCACGGGGACTATGTTAGATAGCTATTCAGGATATGTAGACCCCATGATGATGCCTGCTTGAAATTGTTTCACAATTTCTTCTTTAACCTTTAAACTCCACTCAGGTTTTAACCTCCTGAGCTTCTGCCTGATTGGCTTGAATCCCTCTTTGATGGGGAGCCGATGAATGACAATGTCAGTGGACAAACCCACCATATCTTCATGAGACCATGCAAACACATCCTAGAATTGGGTTAATAGTGTAACCATGTCATTCCTTTGGTTTGGAGTGAGGTCTGTACCAATCTGGATTAGTTTAGAGCTTTCTAAGGTTCCAAGATTGAATGAAATGGTTTGATCAAGGTTGGGTTTAGGTTTGTCCTCGACCCATTCTTTGATCTCCTGAGGTAGCTCAATGTCCTATTGTATTTCCATCATGTCTAAGTCCAACTTTTCATCAAAGTTATAATTCTTGTGGAGAAAAGGCACCTTATCAGCAAGTATAGGCACATCTAAATTCAGAGTCCTGAAACAAAATATGCTTTCACTTAATATATGAAATTGTTCAATCATACAAAGTGTTAGCATGTACTGACAAAACAACTGCTAATACTGTACAGAAAAGTAAGCAGTTATTATTATCTACAAGGCAGAAGGAGTTTTTGCCCGTTTAACCCTTGTCGACCAATGAAAGGAGTGATGCTCCAATTGTCAAGGGAGAAGTCCTGATGGACTGCAATGATGGAGGGACTGTCATCGTCCTCCTTTTCTAGAATGATGACCATTACTTCTGGACAATCATCGTCTGGGATGTATCTATTTGTGTGCTCATCATGGACAATGATGCGTATGTTTGACATCATCTTGACGATGTCCTATTTACGTCTCTGTTCCTCTTCTTCCACTTTGGGATCTAGAACTAGGAATTCTTTTCCCTTTACCGCTATCGGCTAAGGAAATAACATGGCCATTACATGGGCAGGCACCTTTACCGGAGACCGTACAGTCTTAGGAACTGTAGGTGGAGATAATCATCGTGCGGCTAAAGTCGAAGGAATCTGTTTGTGCTTATGAGAATTCCTGCAACTGGAACTAGCAGTATAGCCTAGTCTGGCTGTCCCTGTTTGACTGAGAACTTGGATGGGGCGCTTAATGCCCTGTTGATCTTTGCCCAATCCTTGTCCAGGTTGATAACCCAATGACATCATTTCTTGACTTGCCGACATTACTTCGGCAGAAATTTGGGGTATTAGAGGTGGCACCCCAATAGGATGGTAGTGAGTGTTGCTCACCTCCAGGGTATGAAAACTGACCGGCTCAACTTTTGAATTGAAACTGATGAGTGGTATGTCACCTTGTTCAGGATATTCCGGCTCAGCGTCGATGGTGACTAGGTTATTATTGATAATGTATTTAAGTTATTGGTGAAGAGTGGAGAGGATGACCCCGGCCATATGAACCCACGGTCTTCCCAAAAGTAGGTTGTATCCTGTGTCTATTTTGAGAACGTGAAAAGACAAGCAGAATGTATGTGGACCAATCTCCACTGGCAGTTCAATCTCTCTGACAGAGTTTCGTCGGGATCCATCAAAAGCTTTTATAACCGTATGGCTGCTTCAGATTCGATTAAGATTGATGTTCATCTTCACCAAAGTGGCATAAGGACATATATTCAATGATGACCCTCCGTCTATTAAAACTCCTCCCACCATGTATCCGAAAGATAAAACCGCTATGTGCAACGGCTTGCAATGACCGGTCCCTTCGGGAGGTATATCATCGTCAATGAAAGATATCACATTGTTGTTAAAAATGTGATCCACCAGATGCTGGAATTTCTCAACATCTATTGACTTAGGTAGTTGGTCTTCTTCCAAAACCATGAGCTATACCTTCCTGTGATCTTCAGAAGAGAAAACTAAGCCCATTATGGAAACTTGATGTGGAGCTTCTCATAAGCTTAAAACCACCTAGGCTTCATTATTTCCCATAGTACGGAGAAATTCTTCCACTTTTTCCATGGAAATCTTCCCCTTTGACTTGATGGTAGGCTTCATCACTCGTTGGGGGAGATATAGTGGATTATCCTTTAACACTGTAGCAGTTATGTGAGATGTGGATCCTTCAATCCCTCCATAATTCCATGGAACTTTCTGTAGGCTGGCAACAGGATATTGTGGTCTGAATGGCAAGATAATTGGCTCTGGCGCAGCCACTTTCAAAGGATTGTCAACTCCTTTGAGTCGAATTGGTTGGATTATATGTGAGGGAGTAGCTGAATCTGTCTCAGAAGATATGACTGCTGCGACTTCCTTCCACTTTGTAGGAAATACGTCCTCACTTTCTAGTATCACATCATCATCGTCTGCCATCTGTAGGACACTGCTGTCAATTAAATTCTGAATAAGATGGCGGAGTGCCCATCATTCTTCTGTGCTGTGACCGTGAGATTGGGAGTGATATTGGCACACCCCATTGAAATCAAATCGTCTTGAACGTGGGCTGATTGGAGCTAGCAGATTTGTGATTCTTCCTTCATTTATCAGCTTCTGCAGTATTTCTTTCATCGATTGGCCTAGGTATGTAAATTCCCTTTCGTTGGTAAGATCCCAACGGGCTTTGGCATTTTCTCTTGTTGCAATCTTATCCTCTAGTGTTTCATTTTCTGGAGTGTGCGGTGGAGTGTTTGTAAAAAGAGGGAGGAGATTAGTATGCTCCTGACTAAATAATTAGCGGGTGGCTTGATGCTGATGGACCACCAGTTCTACCAATTGGTTAAGTTGCTCACGCAGAGCATTCATTTTTTGTTCCATTGTATACTGGAACTTTGTAAAATCTCATTTGTCAGCACCATCCTTGCTGGTCTGGAAAGATCCACCATTAAAATTGGAACTCTGTCCACTGCTCTAATTAATTATATTGACCACTTCTTCTTTGTGTTGAGGAAGAGGGTTTTCTTGCACATTGGGTTGATCGGGCTTAGTGACCACAATCTCACCGCTATCAATCAAATCCCGGATCATATGTTTCAAGGCCAAACAATCTGGAGTATTATGTCCCGGTGCCAGGCATGATAAGCACACTTCCGAGTAGCATTAAAACCCCTCCCATTCGGGTTGGCTGGTAAAAGAAGATGTGTAATTTTCTTCTGAGTGGTCAGAAAATTGAGATTGTTCTTGAGTGAGTCCCCTAGGGGTGTGAACACTCGAGTGCGTCTGACTTCTCCACCTTTAGGTAATGAAGGGTTTGAAGACTGTGCTTGAAAGGGAGTGTAATTTCTCCTTTGGATAGGCATATTCTGACTGCCTTTCTGACCTTGTAGTATCAAGGAAACATCCTCCTCTTTCTTTTTATGGACCTTCTAGTAGATTCTGTAAAGGCTGTGGTCAGTCGATTAAGTTATTTGAAGATGCTGAAAGGCAAGTTTCTTAACGCTTGTCTGACTTTCAAGTTAGCCAAGTTTTATGTAATTCATTGTACTGAATTGCATGACTGATTTTAAAGAAAGGGTCGATGCCAGATTTAATTCGGCTAGACTACTCATAAGATATAGATTGATTGATATTCATATCTTTCTATATACAAATGTTAACGCTATCCTATGCCAATAAATTGGTACGGACGTGAAGGTAAGGTTTGTCTATGAACAAACAAAAGTATTTTTCTTCGATATTTCGATGGGCACGCGAGTTTGCCAAAATGTTAAACGTAAATACGTTTAACGAATGAATGTTGATCAACATAGAGTACTATAGGCTGATCACCTAGAAGTGCTCGTAAGTAATGCGGAAGTACATCCTTAGTGCTGTGATATCCTTTTCAAGTATGAAAACTGAAAGCTACTGTTCATGGTCTATCGACCGGTTCAGAATTCCAAATCTACTCTATACATTGGGAATTGATGATATGAAATGTTAAAGTATTATTGTTTCATAATACTTCATAACTATTTGTTCAGTTATGTAGGAATTGTTATATAATTCACGAATGTGGTATTACTATTATCCTTTGATAAACTTGCTGAGCTGTCATGCTCACTTCTTGCGTGAATTATATAATTGCAATTAAGGATAAACGTTCTGAGAAAGCTAAGAGAGATAAGGGCAAGGCTAAGATGGATACTTAACCATCGTGTAATAGACTAGTATGTTTATATGTAATATACATTATGAACAACGAATGATGTAATCGGTTTATGAACCTGGGAAGGATTATACTTTGATTGTAATAAGAAGATAGTAATTACATTCATTTTGTTGTGTTTCAATGGAATGGTTGTATGAATGTTAGTAGAGTGGAGCACCATATGTCGGGTTGGAAGATACCCGAATTTGGGGGCGTCACAGGCCAAATATGGTAAATTATGTCATAACCCTTATATCATGTTATTGAACCCTAATTGTTAAACTCAGTTATGAGTTTGAGACTGAGCAGTAATTGTGTTATATGAATTTTACTGCGTATTATAGAATTTCTGTAATTAGGAGAAACCCTAATTATTATTAAAAACCCTAATTTGCTAAAATTAGAAACCCTAATTACTGTTTAGTAAATTATAATGATAATTAGGAAACCCTAATTGTTAATTTCGGAACCCTAATGACGTTAAGGAACCCTAATTATTTAAACCCTAATTTTCTATTAAAAATCCTAATTTCTATTAAAACCCTAATTTAATTAGTGTGTTTAAAATTAAAATTTTATTACACTTTAATTTTAATTTTTCAAACCCTAGTAATTATTTGGGAAACTTTAAGATTTAAAATCTAGTAATTAAACCCTAGATTCAAGTACCTTGGACAAGAATACCCTTGAGATTAAAATAAAATTATTAAAGTACCCTTTTGTCTTATTTGTGAATTATTATAAGCAAATCTTGCAAAATCTGCAGCCACCCTACCCTAGACCTACCTATGAGCCTACAATCTATAACACATCACATGATCAGCCATCCCATACATTGAATACATGATTTGCTAGATTTAAGAGAGAGAAAGTGCTCATTTTTGGCCTAATTTGTTCATAAATACATAGCCATACTCTCTCAAGACCAAACCCACAAAATTGTAGTTTTAGATCAGTCTCAAATAAATCCCCACGAACACTAACATCAAATCAGAAGCATAGAAATCAGAATTTGATCATAAAGAGGTAAACCCTAATTTAGAAATTTGACTTTTGATCTTGTGTTAGATGTTATGATTTATTTTTAAAACATATTATTTGTAGTCCATATAGTTGATCTGGGTTGGTATTTGTTAGATCCATATCATCAAAGTGCTCAAAATTAAGTTTTTCAAAAATATGGAAATTATAAAAATAAGGGTCTGACAGTGAATGTCAGTCCCTATAGATCTCAATCGGTTATGTGTTTTTTGTGTTTTGAAATTTTGTACTTGTAGTCTGTTAGGAGATATTTAATTTGCAACTTGAATCATGGTCATATCTGTTGTAGATTAAAAGTTATTTAAGGTCAAAGTGGGTTGACCGGCATTGACCGGCTGTTCTTGAAGCCCAGAATCAGCCCAGAAACCTTTGACAGTGTTTTTGCAGGGCTTGGATCTTTCTATGTTTAAGTTGTTTTGCTATGTTGTTGTTTTTTTAGTTGTAGAATGACATGAAGACTGCATGTTAAAGCTTTTATATCACCTAGACACTTAACAGAATCGATCTGAATGATGGTCAAACGTAGCTTGCCGAAACTGCTCAAGAACATTTCTGGGAAACCCAAAAATGTTCAATAACAGTTCCGGGAGGGTACTTTGACCGGCCTATAGATCTTGATTGTTTTGATGATATGATGATCTGACGTTGTGTTATTGTTCCCTGACATGTATTCTATACGTATAAATCGTTACATCACATGAAGCAAGGCTAGAACCTAATGTAAATTGAGCACGAAACAAGGGACTCGAATTTATGGGTTTTTGGGAAAACACAGAAACGCCTGACAGGAAGTTTGAATGGCTAGATTTTCATGATGTTGTATGTTATGACCTGGATTTTGATTGTTAATTGTAGTGTTACATAAATACTACATGAACAATATGTTACATGACCTAGAAACATTTCGAGATAAGAATTAGACTCGGTCAAACATGGCACCTCGACCACTGACTTGTCAATGTTCTTGAGGCCAAGAACACCTAACATGACAGATAAGTGTCGCTATAGCCTATAGCGACGATTATTAATAATTTTATTTTACTAAATTCTGGAAGATGATTAAAAATAGAAAAAAATAGTTTTAAATTATTAAAATTACAAATTAATTTACTAAAAATTATATTAAAGTCAAAAAATTAGTTTTTAATTATTTTAAATATATTTCATATATATTTAATATTTTTAAAATATAAAAAGGTATTTAATTTATTTAAGTATAATATTAAAGAAATTATTTAAAAATGATTTTAATACATGAAAAATCATTTAAAAATATATTATGGTATAAGAAAAATATTTGAAGTTATTTTAATGACTTTTAATATTTTGTGATAAATTTCATTAATAAATTAATATTAATGATAATTAGTTATTTAATAAATATATTAAATAATTTAGTTTAAAATAATTTTATTATTATAAAAATCATTTTAAATGAAAATAAAATGTTTAAAGGTATTTTAAGTTATAAAATATAACTTTTAATATTTAAAGGATAATTTTATTAATAATTTAATATTAATAATATTAATTTAACATTAATGATATTAAATTTATTTAATAATTATATTAAATAAATAGTTTTAAAATAGTTTTAATAATTTAAAAATCATTTAAAAAGGATATAAATGAATTAAAAATATTTTAAGTTATAATTAATGACTTTTAACATTTAGATAAATAGTACATTAATACTTAAATATTAATGTAAATTATTTAAAATTGATTTTAAATATTTTAGAAAATCATTTAAGGGTAATATTAATACTTTAAGAATATTTTGAGTTATTATATATAACTTTAATATTTAGGCAATGGTTTTATTAATAATTTAATATTAATTAAATATTAATGATAATAGAATTAGTTAATATTTAAATCATTTTATAATGATTCCGGTGTTTGAAAAATTAGAATAAATTATAATAATTGTTTAAAAATTATTGTAAGTCATTTAAAAATGATATTACTGTTATTTAAACAGTTTAAATAGATATTGAACTTCGATATAGAGTCTTAGACTCGATAGTTACCCGATAAAACTGTCGGTACACCGACATGTTTCAGAAATTGATCTGTACTTAGATATTTTGACTTTATTAATGATTGTTTATGCTTTAATGACTGTGGGATATGTGTGACAAGGTGATTAGGTTATGTGCTGACTGCAATAGGCAGTATTATTTGTTGTGATATGTTATTCTAATCAGTAAAATAATCTTATTACTGATAGGTGATTACATAAAAGATAAAACTAAGTTGCGAATTGTAAGCAGCGTACCAGAAAAGTATCTTACCTTTGCATTTTCTTTATGCAATGGACATGAGTAAGAATATTTCGAAATTATATTATTACTGTACAGGTTATTAACCCTGTTGTTATATATATTATATACGCTCATTGATTATCAACATGTTAGCATATGGTAATTTAGATATATATTATGTTCGTTAATTTCAATAAATGGTTATACAAGTGTCTTCACTTGGATAATCATTGTATTTAATCACATGTTGATACACCTTTGCTAATTACCCGTATATATATATATATATATATATATATATATATATATATATATATATATATGTTGAATTATAGATTATTGTTGAACAAGATTAAACTTTTGGTTTGGAAGCCGACAAGTATGAACATCCCGTAAACGGGAAAACTTTTTATGCACCCAAGGTTGACAGAGTGAACGATACTATCGTTCTGCCATGTAGTATTGATTAATACATGGTACAACGGGCTGATCACCCCCGTGTCCGTAAGTTATGACGGTTTGCGGATGAAGTTCTGCTAAACCTATTCGAAATTGAAAACAATGTTCATAATATGTCACCTTAACCATATATATAGTCAATACGTAGTTTCAAAAATTTGATAGAGTGTTGTTATGTTATTATCGGTTCAGATTACTTCACAACTATTGACTTGTTGTAGAAGGGTAGTATAAAGGAAACATTTAACCCTTTCAGCTAATATTTATAATTGTTATTACCTGCTGGGCACTCAAATGCTCACTCTTGCTTAAATTAAATGTTTTCAGTTAAGTATGATCAACCCGAAGACTCAAGCAAGAACAAGGGGAAAGAAAAGTTGTTCGAATGAGATTTATAATATGTTGTGTAATAGTTATAGTTTATTAAGACAATGATACTTATTATCTATGATGTAATGAATGCTTAAAGATCTCATACCTGGGATTTAAACTTTGATGTATATGTAAATTAAGTTTGATATTTATATTATTGTTATTATTATTAGTATTATTTCGCTCATAGAAATGGTATCGTGAATCACCGAGTTCGGGTTTCAAGTACCCGAATTTGGGGGCGTCACAGGTTGGTATCAAAGCTTTAGGGTTAGAAACCTTAGGTGAAATCGACCTTAGGCTATAACCTTAGGACAGAGGGAAACGTTGAAAATATAAATAACTCATATAGAGTTTAAAAGAGAGATGAATTGAATACATTCATCGTTAAACAAAATAAAAGATAACTTTTATAAAACTATTGTTTGTTATGTGTATATACTATATTCTAATCAGGATAAATTATGTGTGTAGATGTCTGGTTGAAAAGGCTTGTTATATGCTTATAGCATGAAGGATGATCAAATTCATACACCCGAGCTAATATCAAAGCCAATAGCTGAAATAAAGGCTCACAATGAAACCAACTCGGATGAGGTGGTGGTATTGGAAAACGTAGTACCAAATCCAGAGATGGTGGAGCTGACAGATAGTGATTCGAACACTAAAGTTGAAGTTGATCAAGCATCAACGGAGGTGCAGGATCTGAGGAACAAGGTTTTTTCGCTGGAAAAGCTGCTAAATAGTCTGTTGCGAAAAGCCTTACTAGAAATAATGGAAGAACAATATAAGCTTAAAATCCAAATTAATCAGATGGGAGCCACAAGTAACATATCATGTGCAGCTCCAAGCAATAAGGGAAAAAGAAAGATAGAAGACCACGACACAGGAAAATCTGATAACAGGAATGGGAAAAGAATATGTTACATTTGCGGCTATGAGGGACATACCACTCTGTATTGTCCTGAATATAAACCGGGTACATGTTTTACTTGTGGGATAGAAGGTCATCAGGCGAAAAGTTATCCAAGAAAAAGGAGTAGTAAATAGGTAGTATACGTTTGTTTAATGTAATAGATATGATAAGTATGTCTGTGTAATGTAATGTTCCCAACTTTTGTATAAGTCAAGGCTATAGATCCTGACTTTTATGGTCACAAAGGGATAGTTAATGTTTAAAGCAGTATGTGCTATGTTATGTAAAATATTCGCTAAATAAATATGAATCTATGTTTGAGTAATGAACCAAGTTTAATATATATAACTTCTATAATAAGGTTTAAAATGTGAGTTAAATTTATTATTTTATTTAATCAGATAATGTCGCCAAGACGTCGAGCTCAAAATCAAAGGATAGAACAATCTGTTAACAATGCTGAGGGACAACAGCAAGACCCGATGCAAAACTTTGCGAACATGGTAGCTCAGGCTATGCAACAGGGAATACCAGCCGCAGGGAACCAGCCAGACAATCGCTTGGCAAAATTTAAAGACTTCAAGGCAGTAGAACCACCAGAATTCAGGGGATCAGCTAACCCTATAGAAGCCCAGACATGGATTAACGAGATAGAAAAGGCGTTCGTAATTGCTAGGATAGATGAGGTGCAAAAGACCTTTTTTGCCACTTATATGTTGAAGGAAGAGGCTAACTTATGGTGGGAGGCAAATCAAGCGAGGGCATGAGAAGGAGTAGTTACTTGGGGTAGGTTTAAGACTTTGTTTTTCGAAAACTATCTCTCAGCTAGCATGCAGGAGAACATGACTGTTGCGGAGTATGCCGCAAAGTTTAATGAGTTGGCTAGGTTCGCTCCGCATCAAGTTGATACGGAGGCTAAGAAGGCAAGAAGGTTTGAGCTGGGCTTAAAACCCTGGCTCTACAACAAGGTGGCGGTGTTGCAGATCAATACTTTTGCAGCACTTATGGAAAAGGCTATCATTGCTGAGGAGGGGAGTGAGGCCATGAGCCTTTACAATAAGGAAAAGAGGAACAAAAGGAAGGCTGTAGGAGTTGTGAAGGTGGAAACTAATAGTGGGAATAGGGGTGAGAAAAGAAAGGGAAATTATTTTGGGAATGTTCAGGTGAAACAGGAAGGTGTAAAGAAGCAGGTAGTTCAGTTTGGGAAATGTGGGAAAAATCACTCTGGTGAGTGTCTAAAGGGTAAATTTGTATGTTACAAGTGCAGACAGGAGGGTCATATCTCTCCCAACTGCCCCAACCCAAGGATGAACAATGGGTGTTTTCTATGTGGATCGACTGAGCATATGGTGAAGGATTGTCCAAAGAGAAAAATGGAGGCAGGGAGTGTAACCACGGGAAAAGGAAGCGGGACTATGGCAATCACAGGACCGACTTCAACCAATAAACCAACCGTGAGAGTCTTCAACATGACGGTTCAGGATACAGTGGCAGCTGAGAATGGAACTCTAGGTATTATGCGAATAACTTTAATTTTCATATACATATGATTTTCCTATATATATCAAATTATGTTATAAAGAAATTTTGAGGGAAGAATTTGAGTTCTTCTGGAAATCAAAGTTTCTGTTTAATTAGATAGACAAGCTTTATGTTGAATAGTTAAAGATCAGTTGATCAAATATGATCGAGATCTACTTGCAATGATTGTGTATGTTATGTACCCCTATATGTATGAGTTTTAAAACGGTGATTCCGGGGACGGAATCCTTATAAGGGAGGGTGAATGTAATAACCCGATATTTTCAATATAAAATAAATAAGAAATTTTGCATATAATTTTTTTTTTATTTTAATGATGAGAATAAGTGTCTAGTATTGTGTATGATAAATACAAATTATATTCTTATAGTAATTAAATTTTTGTAGCAAAAATATTTTATTAATTATTTTTCCATAAAACATGATTTTATATTATTTAAATAATATATGAAATGATTATTAGAATTATAATAATAAATATTTTATTATATGAATTTGTTCAGAATATATAAGTTAATTATTTTAGCTTAATTATTGATGTTGCATATGAAGGATAAATCAGATATGGAATCCAATCCCTAAATTTGGATTTTTATCAAAAGATGAGAATAATAATATAATATTAATTATATTTTGATTTTTCAGTACTATAAATATGTACTGTATATCTGTAGACTGATAATGGTGGGCCAAATATGGTAAATTATGTCATAACCCTTATATTGTGTTATTAAACCCTAATTGTTAAACTCAATTATGAGTTTGAGACAGAGCAGTAACTGTGTTATATGAATTTTACTGTATATTATAGAATTTCTGTAATTAGGAGAAACCCTAATAATTATTAAAAACCCTAATTTGCTAAAATTAGAAATTCTAATTACTATTTTAGTAAATTATAATGATAATTAGGAAACCCTGATTTGTTAATTTGGAAACCCTAATGATGTTAAGGAACCCTAATTATTTAAACCCTAATTTTCAATTAAAAATCCTAATTTCTATTAAAAACCCTAATTTAATTAGTGTGTTTAAAATTAAAATTTTATTACACTTTAATTTTAATTTTTCAAACCCTTGTAATTATTTGGGAAACTTTAAGATTTAAAATCTAGTGATTAAATCCTAGATTCAAGTACCTTGATCAAGAATACCCTTGAGATTAAAATAAAATTACTAAAGTACCCTTTTGTCTTATTTGTGAATTATTGTAAGCAAATCTTGCAAAATCTGCAGCCACCCTACCCTAGACCTACCTATGAGCCTACAATCTATAACACATCACATGATCAGCCATCCCATACATTGAATACATGATTTGCTAGATTTAAGAGAGAGAAAGTGCTCATTTTTGGCCTAATTTGTTCACAAATACATAGACATACTCTCTCAAGACCAAACCCACGAATTTATAGTTTTAGATCAGTCCCAAATATATCCCCACGAACACTAACATCAAATCAAAAGCATAGAAATCAGAATTTGATCATAAAGAGGTAAACCCTAATTTAGAAATTTGACTTTTGATCTTGTGTTAGATGTTATGATTTATTATTAAAACATGTTATTTGTAGTCCATATAGTTGATCTGGGTTGGTATTTGTTAAATCCATAACATCAAAGTGCTCAAAATTAAGTTTTTCAAAAATTTGGAAATTATAAAAATAATGGTCTGACAGTGAATGTCATTCCCCATAGATCTCAATCGGTTATGTGTTTTTGTGTTTTGAAAGTTTGCACTTGTATTCTGTTAACAGATATTTAATTTGCAACTTGAATCATGGTCATATCTGTTGTAGATTAAAAGTTATTTAAGGTCAAAGTGGGTTGACCGGCATTGACCGGCTATTCTTGAAGCCCAGAATCAGCCCAGAAACCTCTGACAGTGTTTTTGCAGGGCTTGGATCTTGCTATGTTTAAGTTGTTTTGCTATGTTGTTGTTTTTTTAGTTGTAGAATGACATGAAGACTACATGTTAAAGCTTTTATATCACCTAGACACTTAACAGAATTGATCTGAATGATGGTCAAACGTAGCTAGCCGAAACTGCTTAAGAACATTTATGGGAAACCAATAAATGTTCAAGAACAGTTCCGGGAGGGTACTTTGACCGGCCTATAGATCTTGATTGTTTTGATGATATGATGATCTGACGTTGTGTTATTGTTCCCTGACATGTATTCTATATGTATAAATCGTTATATCACATGAAGCAAGGCTGGAACCTAATGTAAATTGAGCACGAAACAAGGGACTCGAATTTCTGGGTTTTTGGGAAAACCCAGAAACGCCCGACATGAAGTTTGAATGGCTAGATTTTCATGATGTTGTACGTTATGACCTGGATTTTGATTGTTAATTGTAGTGTTACATAAATACTACATGAACGATATGTTACATGACCCAGAAACATTTCGAGATATGAATTAGACTCGGTCAAATAGAGCACCTCGACCACTGACTTGTCAGTGTTCTTGAGGCCAAGAACACCTAACATGATAGATAAGTGTCGCTATAGCCTATAGCGACGGTTATTAATAATTTTATTTGACTAAATTCTGGAAATTGATAAAAATATAAAAAAATAGTTTTAAATTATTAAAATTACAAATTAATTTACTAAAAATTATATTAAAGTCAAAAAATTTGTTTTTAATTATTTTAAATATATTTCATATATATTTAATATTTTTAAAATATAAAAAGGTATTTAATTTATTTAAGTATAATATTAAAGAAATTATTTAAAAATAATTTTAATACATGAAAAATCATTTAAAAATATATTATGGTATAAGAAAAATATTTGAAGTTATTTTAATGACTTTTAATATTTTGTGATAAATTTCATTAATAAATTAATATTAATGATAATTAGTAATTTAATAAATATATTAAATAATTTTGTTTAAAAATGATTTTATTATTATAAAAATCATTTTAAATGAAAATAAAATGTTTAAAGGTATTTTAAGTTATAAAATATAACTTTTAATATTTAAAGGATAATTTCATTAATAATTTAATATTAATGATATTAATTTAAAATTAATGATATTAAATTTATTTAATAATTATATTAAATAAATAGTTTTAAAATTATTTTAATTATTTAAAAATCATTTAAAAAGGATATAAATGAATTAAAAATATTTTAAGTTATAATTAATGACTTTTAATATGTGGATAAATAGTACATTAATAATTAAATATTAATGTAAATTATTTAAAAATAATTTTAAATGTTTTCAAAAATCATTTAAGGGTAATATTAATACTTTAGGAATATTTTGAGTTATTATATATAACTTTAATATTTAGGCAATGGTTTCATTAATAGTTTAATATTAATTAAATATTAATGATAATAGAATTAGTTAATATTTAAATCATTTTATAATGATTCCGGTGTTTGAAAAATTAGAATAAATTATAATAATTGTTTAAAAATTATTGTAAGTCATTTAAAAATGATATTACTGTTATTTAAACAGTTTAAATAGATATTGAACTTCGATATAGAGTCTTAGACTCGATAATTACTCGATAAAACTGTTGGTACACCGACATGTTTCAGAAATTGATCTGAACTTAGATATTTTGACTGTATTAATGATTGTTTGTGCTTCAATGACTATGGGATATGTGTGACAATGTGATTAGGTTATGTGCTGACTGTAATATGCAGTATTATTTGTTGTGATATGTTATTCTAATCAGTAAAATGATCTTATTACTGATAGGTGATTACATAAAAGATAAAACTAAGTTCTGAATTGTAAGCAGCGTACCAGGCAAGTATCTTACCTTTGCATTTTCTTTATGCAATAGACATGAGTAAGAATGTTTCAGAATTATATTATTACTGTACGGGTTATTTACCCTGTTGTTATATATATTATATACGCTCATTGATTATCAACATGTTAGTATATGGTAATTTAGATATATATTATGTTCGTTAATTTCTATAAATGGTTATACAAGTGTCCCCACTTGGATAATCATTGTATTTAATCACATGTTGATACACCTTTGCTAATTACCCGTATATATATATATATATATATATATATATATATATATATATATATATATATATATATATATATTGAATTATAGATTATTGTTTAACAAGATAAAACTTTTGGTTTGGAACCCGACAAGTATGAACATCCCGTAAACGGGAAAACTTTTTATGCACCCAAGGTTGACAGAGTGAACGATACTATCGTTCTGGCATGTAGTATTGATCAATACAGGGTACAACGGGCTGATCACCCCCATGTCCGTAAGTTATGACGGTTTGCGGATGAAGTTCTGCTAAACCTATTCGAAAATTGAAAACAATGTTCATAATATGTCACCTTAACCTTATATATAGTCAATACGTAGTTTCAAAAATTTGATAGAGTGTTGTTATGTTATTATCGGTTCAGATTACTTCACAACTATTGACTTGTTATAGAAGGGTAGTATAAAGGAAACATTTAACCCTTTTAGCTAATATTTATATTTGTTATTACCTGCTGGGCACTCAAATGCTCACTCTTGCTTAAATTAAATATTTTCAGTGAAGTATGATCAACCCGAAGACTCAGGCAAGAACAAGGGGAAAAAAAAGTTGTTCGAATGAGATTTATAATATGTTGTGTAATAGTTATAGTTTATTAAGACAATGATACTTATTATCTATGATGTAATGAATGTTTAAAGGTCTCGTACCTGGGATTTAAACTTTAATGCATATGTAAATTAAGTTTGATATTTATATTATTGTTATTATTATTAGTATTATTCCGCTCATAGAAATGGTATCGTGAAGTACCGAGTTCAGGTTTCAAGTACCCGGTTTGGGGAAGTCACATCAAATCTTGGCTCAACCCTCCATCCATGACAAAAGTCGTTGTCCTAATTGATCAATCAAATTGATTATTATGTTAAGGACTTTTATCTGTACTGTAGTGTTATCGGTGATTCTAAATCGAAAGAGTTCCTTAGATATCTGATATCTATCAGTCCTACTTTCCTCACCATCAACTACTTGATGTGCAGGAATATATTAGGATAATCCATAGTTTCATGCTGACGCTGAAGCTCGTTACTCATGGATGCGAGCATGATGCATTGAGCCAACTGTGCATCATCTTGCCACTTTCTAAAAGTTGTAATCTCTTCCTTAAAGGCATTATCTGCAACCATTGCTGGGATAGGCTTATTAAGGGCATAAGATAGCTTTTCAGCCATGAGAACTATTCTCAAATTCTTTAACCAGTTCGAGTAATTCGGTCCGGTTAATTTAGTATCTAATATGCTATGCAGTGATAGTAATTTAGACATTGTAACATTCTGTAGATGAATTTGTAATTAACAATATTTTAGCATACATTCTTTTATTAATTACCAATATAATTTAGGTCTTGTTTTAAATTGGTATCTCCCACTATTTTCTTCAAACTATATTACCCTCAATTTATATAGTTCGGTGATATCTAATTAAAGACATGCTAGTGAGAATAAGGATCCCATTTCAAATGTATATAGCCTTGTGTGTGCACAACAAACTATATATAAATAAATAGGTAGATAACTTTTGTCAATTACATCAACTATGCAACTTCTTATATTTTGCTTCTTAGATCATAATGGTTAAGTGTATGCACATTCGAACTAATATGATCTAAGTTAAGTCATACCTAGCACTCCATATATTCAGAAGAAAAACACTGTCCTTGTGTGTGCACAACAAAACAACATTATTCAGTCTATTTATAAGCATTAAATGTGATAAAACAACATCTTAAATATTTAATACTTGCCTTGTGTGTGCACAACAAACTCATATTAAATATTTAATACTCTATTGTTTTACCATGCTAGAAGGTGACTGTGGCGCTCCCAAAATAAGTATACATCACCAATTTTGAGTCGCCAAAATACATGGTACAAAAATACAAATAAAAACTTAATTATACAACAGTCGTGTAAAATACGACTAAACATATGCTGTGAGTTTTAATACAAATATTGTCAGATAGACAATATACAAACTCAATGGGGTCCTCATTACATTGATTATCACACTATTACATAGAATAGTGAGAACTATTAATGCTATCATCTGGTCCATCACTCTGTTCCTCGACTCGTCCCAACTATATTCTCATTTCTTGAAGAGAACAGTGAAAGAAAGGGTGAGCTCAACTAGCCCAGTAAGAAATATTATGACTAAGATAATGCAGAATAAATTATCCTTAGCCTTAAACAGTGTTAAACTGATACAATATAACAAACATCAAGTTTAACTGCAGCAGAACAAGCAACCCATTAGAAGAGTCAAGTAGAGAATAAAATCTACTATCTTCTATGATTTAAAAGGTTTTTTCATGACTTTTATCGTTGGAACTCAGCTTAATAAATAATCCACATCATCGAATTACCCCTACACTACGGCCAAGGATATTCTTAAGTATCACGACCACAATTATCCATGCACCACGAGCCAAGAATATTTGTCTATTCATTAATGGTCATGATCATGCCAACCACTATCCATCAATGCACTACGGGCCAATGAGGACTTTTACAGAATATAAACATGAGGATGATGACAATGATATAAGAATTAAATAAAACAAGTTCAAGAATTAATTTATCCAGGAACCAACAACGTCCAAATTGTCAACATGATACTGCTTTGTAGAGTAAAATTCAAGAATGCTCAGAAAAATATTTTAATGAAAAGATACTGGATGAAGCACGAATATCAAAGATATTCCACTAATTTTATGGAGTATAAAAGCCAAAACTTTAACCAACTGAGTATAATAAAGAATGAAATAACAAAAGAATTCACCAAGCATGCGATAGACCGCACAGACTGGTTATTCCAACAGAAAAATAAATAGTGGAACTAGGTCATGCGTAAATGCACCGACATGATATTTCGACAGAATAATAAATTATAGAACCAAGTCCGGCGTAAACGCACAGACTGGATATTCTGACAGAATAATAAATAATGGAACCAGGTCCAGCGTAAAGCACAGACATGATATTCTGACAGAATAATAAATAATGGAACCAGGACCGGTGTAAAGCACAGACTTGATGTTCCAACAGAATAATAAAAATGTAATAATAGAAGAATTTCACCAAGTATAGGGTAGCCCGCGTATACATGTTATTCCAACAGAATAATAAAGAATAGAATAACAGAAGTTCTCTTTATGAATAAGAAAGAAAGAATACCCTTTAGGAGTACAACAAATAATATCTTTTACCGTAAAAGAAACTGGATATAAAAGTAGGGAAATAGCAGAATACTTTTATATAGCTTCTCTATAATTTCTCTCTCTAGAGTTTCAGTGAATTCATAAGAAATAATGAATGAATGAGTTTCTATTTATAGAAGAATGGAAGGGCACTGTGTAAGGAAAATATCATAGACGCAATAATTCACGGATGAAATTTTTATAACCTACGGATACACAAGTCAAGCCTTCCTCCAATAAGATCAAAGCAACCAAATGTAATATATATATATATATATATATATATATATATATATATATATATATATATATACCTTGATTTCATTTCAGATTCTAACTCCCAGGTCATTTCCTCAACATCATGGTTTGTCCACAAAACTTTAACTTGAGGTATAACCTTGGAGCGTAGAATATATTCCTTCTTATCTAAGATTTGAACAGGAACCTCTTCATACGTCAAATCTTTCGCTATTTCGTCCGGTTATAACTCAACAATGTGATTCGGGTCTTTCATATATTTACGTAACATAGATGTGTGAAAAATATTATGAACTCGAGACATACTTAGCGGTAAAGCGAGTCTATAAGCCACAGTTCCTACCCGATCGAGGATTAAAAATGGGCCAATGAATCGAGGATTGAGCTTTTCTCTCTTTCCAAATCGTGTAACTCCTTTCCATGGAGCAACACGTAATAACACATGATCTCCCATATCGAATTCCACGACATTTCGATGAAGATCAGCATAACTCTTTTGTCGATCTTGTGAGGTTTATATATATTGCCGGATCGTTTGAATCTTTTCCGTAGTCTTACGTACCAACTCCGGTCCCAACAACATTGCTTCACTCACCTCATCCCAGCATACTGGAGAACGACACTTTCTTCCATACAACGCCTCGAATGGAGCCATGCCAATACTTGCTTGATAACTATTGTTGTAGGAAAACTCCACTAATGTTAAGAACTTATCCCAACTTTCCTTGAAGTCAAGGACACAGAGTCTTAATAAATCTTCAAGAGTTTGAATAGTCCTCTCTGATTGTCCGTCCGTCTGGGGATGATATTCTGAACTAAATCGTAAATCCATGCCCATAGCTTTTTGCAAACTAACCCAAAATCGTGAAGTGAATGTTGTGTCTCGATCAGAAACTATGGATACTGGCATACCATACAGTCTTACAATCTCGTTAATGTACATACTAGCAAGACGTTCAAGTGTATAAGTTTCTCGTATTGGTAAGAAATGAGCAGACTTGGTTAATCTATCAATAATGACCCAAATTCCATCAATGCCTTGAGAAATCTTGGGAAGACCAGTAACGAAATCCATGGTAATGTGCTCCCACTTCCATTCTGGAATTTCAAGTGGTTGCAATAGACCTTTTGGTACTTGATGCTCTGTCTTGACTCGTTGACAAGTTAGACACCTTGAGATAAACAACACTATCTCTCTCTTCATATTGCTCCACCAAATGTATGACAATGGTGTGTTGTGCGCCTCCATCATGATTTTATACTTTAACTCAGGATCATTAGGAACACAAAGTCTGGAGTTGACTCAAAGTATTCCTTCATCATCGATTCTTACTTCTAGAATAACGCCCTCTTGAACCTTCGTTATTCATCTGCTCTGAGTATGTAGCTTTAGCGACTTTAACTTTATCGATTAAAGTCGATTCTACTCGTATATTCGTTATCTTCACGTGGGTTAATATATTCGCACTTGTAAACGCATACAATCTTCTACTCAACGTGTCAGCTATCACGTTCGGTTTTCCACGATGATATTGAATGGTATGATCGTAATCTTTAACAGCTCGAGCCAACGTCTTTGGCGCATGATACGTTCGTTTTAAGCAAAGAAATATTTGAGGGTTTAGGAATGAGTTTTGTACTGGGGTCAATACAAAATTCAATTTCACGCTCTAGGGGTAGGCTAGGAAGTTTTCAGGAATACATCAGGAAATTTATTAATGATAGAAATATCATTCAAAACTGTGACTCTTATCCAAGACTTGGATAACACGTCACATTGACACCTATCAACTTGCCATCGTCATTCACAACGTCTCCTACGAAAAGTCTGGCTTCGGTGCATTCCACACAAGGAAGTCAACAACGAAAGGATCGGGGCTCTTTACTTATGGCTTGATATGACAATGATTGACTTTAGTGGTTTGGTTACTTTTAATTCGCATAACAGGTTGGTTAGGAGTATGAAAGCTAACAACCTTACAAAAAGCATGATGAGTAGTTAACCAATCGATTCCTAAAATCACATCAAAGTCAAGTATTTTCAAAGAGATAAGATCGACAGGTAACGTGAAAGTGTCGATTTGAATCAAACAAGATTTATAAATAGTGGAGGTAACGAAGGTTCCTTCTAACAGAGTTTCAACAGATAAATCAAAGTCTAATTTCTTAAGAGTCAAGTTTAAACGTTGAACACAACTAGGTGAAATACAAGAGTGGGTGGAACCGGTATCGAATAAGGTACAAACTTCGCAAGGGTTTATGATTAGCTTACCCGCGATAACTTCACTTGGGTTCCTCACTTGTTGGGAAGTCATGACAACCGCTCTCCCTTGAACTACCCGGCTTTGACTCGTCTGGGACAGTATTTGGTGTCATCACTACCGTTGGAATTAACTTTTCTATAGGACATATTCCACCCTCAACTGCTTCATCGTACTCCTGATTCATGATCTGAATCATCAATCTTCGATCCATATCGAATTGAGATTGACCACTCTGTACAGGGTAACTCAAAACTTAATGTTGGGTTCTTCCAATTGCTATCCAAAAAGAGAAATGAATATCATCTATTTTAGCCTTTTTGGATCGGACGTCTCTTTCTACAATATCAACATGTCGTGCGGCTTTTACCCACGCATCCTTCATTCTCACTCGTTCAGTTATTTCTTCTTTCAGCTGATCCTTGATATTTGAATTCTCAGATTCCAACCTTAATATCTTACACTCTGCCAAAGCGTGATTTTGTTCGAGCATCACATATCGGGTAACACAATTTTGAATTGTTGCATCCCTTTGTTCCACGATCGCTTGCCGTTCTTCAACCTGTTCTTCTAACTCATGAACACGATTTTGTAATTTTAAGTTTTGATCATAAACTTCTTCTAACCAATTCTCCTCAGGTTCCTCTTCTTCCTCTTCTTCCTCACTTTCAGCTGCTACCTCTGCAACTAGCTCGGGTGCAACTATTAGTTCTTCACTTACCACGTAGATATCTCTAATTTCTTCTTCGCCTGATATTACATTATCCTGGTTGGTGATTAGAGATGTCTCCACGGTCGCATTCCCTCCATTGTTGACATTTTCAGCTGCCATTTTCAAATACTACCACAAAACAAGGGTTAATTAACATGTTATCAATATACTCTGACCAACCAATTACATAACAAATAAACTTAGGTAGGTCATAATAGCGAAGGAATTTCCCGTCTCTCCCCTCCTAGTTCTAGTCTCACATCTTAGCCAGGGATCATATCCGAAAGCTTTGATACCAACTGTGACACCCCCAAAATAGGTATACATCACCTATTCTGAGTCGCCAAAATATATGGTACAAAAATACAAATAAAAACTTAATTATACAACAGTCGTGTAAAATACGACTAAACATATGCTGTGAGTTTTAATACAAATATTGTCAGATAGACAATATACAAACTCGATGGGGTCCTTATTACATTGATTATCACACTATTACATAGAATAATGAGAACTATTAATGCTATCATCTGGTCCATCACTCCGTTCCTCGACTCGTCCCAACTATATTCTCATTTCTTGAAGAGAACAGTGAAAGAAAGGGTGAGCTCAACTAGCCCAGTAAGAAATATTATGACTAAGATAATACAGAATAAATTATCATTAGTCTTAAACAGTGTTAAACCGATACAATATAACACACATCAAGTTTAACTGCAGCGGAACAAGTAACCCATTAGAAGAGTCAAGTAGAGAATAAAATCTACTATCTTCAATGATTTAAAAGGTTTTTTCATGACTTTTATTGCTGGGACTCAATTTAATAAATAATCCACATCATCGAATCACCCCTGCACTACGGCCAAGGATATTCTTAAGTATCACGACCACAATTATCCATGCACCACGGGCCAAGAATATTTGTATATTCATTAATGGTCATGATCATGCCAACCACTGTCCATCAATGCACTACGGGCCAATGAGGACTTTTTTAGAATATAAACATGAGGATAATGACAATGATATAAGAATTAAATAAAACAAGTTCAAGAATTAATTTATTCAGGAATCAACAACGTCCAAATTGTCAACATGATATTGCTTTGTAGAGTAAAATTCAAGAATGCTCAGAAGAATATTTTCATGAAAAGATACTGGATGAAGCGCAAATATCAAAGATATTCCACTAATTTTATGGAGTATAAAAGCCAAAACTTTAACCAACTGAGTATAATAAAGAATGGAATAACAAAAAAATTCACCAAGCATGCGATAGACCGCATAGACAGGTTACTCCAACAGAAAAATAAATTGTGGAACCAGGTCATGCGTAAATGCACCGACAGGATATTCCGACAGAATAATAAATAATGGAACCAGGTCCGGCGTAAACGCACAGATTGAATATTCTGACAAAATAATAAATAATAGAACCAGGTCCAGCGTAAAGCACATGCATGATATTCTGACAGAATAATAAATAATAGAACCAGGTCCGGCGTAAAGCACAGACAGGATGTTCCAACAGAATAATAAAAATGTATTAACAGAAGAATTTCACCATGTATAAGGTAGCCCGCGTATACAGGTTATTCCAACAGAATAATAAAGAATGGAATAACAGAAGTTCTCTTTATGAATAAGAAAGAAAGAATACCCTTTAGGAGTACAACAAATAATATCCCTTACCGTAAAAGAAACTGGATATAAGAGTAGGGAAGTAGCAGAATACTTTTCTATAGCTTCTCTATAATTTCTCTCTCTAGAGTTTCAGTGAATTCGTAAGAAATAATGAATGAATGAGCTTCTATTTATAGAAGAATGGAAGGGCACTGTGTAAGGAAAATATCATAGACGCAATAATTCACGGATGAAATTTTTATAACCTACGGATACACAAGTCAAGCCTTCTTCCAATAAGATCAAAGCAACCAAATGTAATATATATATAATAGACAACACATGTTATAATGCAATAAAGCAACAAAGAAAACCACTACCACCCGACAACCTTAGGTTTGTTTCTCCACCCTCATCATTTCACATGCAAAAATTATATATATACATATATTACCCACACCACATATAATATATATATAATACACTCCACCTTTTCCACCATCCTCCACTAATATTACAAACACCCACATCACTATCACACACACACACCTTACACCTATCACTATCATATTATCACTTTTTCACCATTTTCCACTCACACACACATCACACACCTATCACTATCACCTATCCTTTTCTCCCACCATATACTCATTACACACACACACATACATACATATATATATATATATATATATCTTCCATACGTATACTCTTTCTCCCTCCATTTCCAAAATTATTTTTTCAACACAAATGGGCCCCACATGTGGGCTCCACTTTTATTATAAAAATTTTCTACCGATTATTTTAAAAAATGGGTAAATGGGAGTCTATAAAATAAGCAAAACTGAGTAACTTCTCACATAAGCATCAATAATCAATACCGTGTGCTATTATGCAACCACGCGTATTGCTGTACTTTTACTACCGAGTAGTTTAACAGTATTAATGGTAAAACTTCCGCCGTTATTTCGATAAAATATTTTTATCGTTTTCTCAGTTCGACAATAATTCTATTGTGGGGTCCACCAATAATTGTGTCGTCGTACGAATATTTCCTGTTTAAACGAATATTCCTCGACCAATCGAATATTATATAACAACTTGCGTACTTTGCAAAATTTATAAATATTTCTCACAACTATAACATTATATCAAATTTACTCCATAATATTCAAAAATGATATTTATAAAAAAAATCATCTTTATTTATAAAAGTTAGGATCTTACAGCGACGTTCGATATTCTAAATATCTTTGAACGTTACAACTTAATACATTTTGAGGGGTTTGTTATTAATTTGTCTCATCTTGTTTAGCGCGCATGCACACACATATATATAAAATACACATCATATTAATTAATATGAAAAACATGTTTGCATAATATATAATATATATAATATAAACATGCACATATAAAATAATCTATTCTACCTGGATTGATTATGAACTTTTATTCTAGTTTGGTTCACTAGAGCCACCAAGTGAACCAAAAGGTCAAACCTTAGGAGTACAAGAATTAAATATAAATATAATTATTACATTTAAATCTCAGGCTCCATTACAAACGAGTCTTCAAACGCTCCTTAATCCTTGATCTCTAATTCTTCAAAATTAATTCTAACTATTCATATTACAAAACTATTTAAAATAAATAGAAACCTTGATCAGCAGTCAAGGGGAAGTATATAGGAGGATTATAGAATTTATATTAAGAAAAAATTAGAGAAGACGAGGTACGCAGACCCCATTTAATAAAGCCCATACATTCATGCATCCAACTAAAATAAAATCCAATCACATTGGTCAATAGTCAATAGTCCATAATCAATCTCATTTATTATCATACACATATACATATGCATCAAAAAATAACATTCATCTCATGAATAATAAACATTCAATATATATATTGATATCATTTAATGGACAAATTTAATTAGCATAAAATTTAATTTTGAATCAAAATAAACTCTTTTATTTTAATCCAAATTTAAATCAAAATAAACCTCTTTTATTTTAATTTATCCAATTTTGAATAAAATAAACTATTTTATTTTAATCAAAATTTTTAATCAAAATAAACTCATTTATTTTAATTAATTATGGAATCCAATTCTAAGTAAAAAAAAAACTATTTATTAAAAGAAACACAGATTCTTTTTCTTACTCACAAATAAACTCCTTTATTTTGAATAATATGAAATCTTATTCCATATCTAAATAAACTTCTTTATTCAAGGAAGCATAGATTCACTTTCTTATTCACAAATAAACTCCTTTATTTTAGGAAACATGAAATCTAATTTCAATTCCAATTAGTTATCATAAAATCTAATTCTAACTCTAATTAGTTAGCATGAAATCTAATTTTAAGATTAAAATAAACATTTTATTTTAAAATTAAAATAAATTTTTTTATTTTAAGATTAAAATAAACTTTTAAAAATATAAAATAATTCAGAATAATATATATATATATATATATATATATATATATATATATATATATATATATAGGATTCACGTGAATCACATATTAGAACGGTTTTTTACATATATACAGGAATCTTGAATAACAGTTTTTACGTGAATCACGAAATTTCAAAACAGGTATATAGAAATATATAACGGGTTTTCCTTTTTTTTTTATTAAATAAGTTTTATACAACAAAATTATGCCCAATTAAATTATTCTAAACACATATCAACATACATATCAAATTAAAATAATTAATAATTAGCATAAAGGTTTGGCTCTGATGCCACTGTTAGGTTTGTAATATTCATGAACGCAATCAAATTGCACAAAATAAGCGGAAGCATGGAAAATTAGAGTTTTAAAATTTTACAAACCATATACCCGGATCACCCTTTATGCATAATTATTAATTAAATGAAAATATGAAGAACAAAAATCATACCCTTGAAGATTCGAGCTTCCTCGGGTACAAGTTCACCTCCAATCTTTTTCGAGTTCAACTTGAATCTACCGGGTTTGATTCCTTCCTTTGATCAACGTTAGCCACCCAAATATTTGGCCTCTCGAGGTGATCCACCAAGGAAAAAGAAAGATTCAAGAAGATGAGTATTTGGCAAAACCCTAGTTTTTCTATCTCTCATAGAAAGGGTGTACTCTCCTAACTATTGAAATTACGTATTCACGTGTTTGTGAAAGTGTCAACCCACCATACCCAAAATAAGACTCCTCTTATTTATAGATGTGGGCAACCCTCCTTAACAATTAAGGAATTGAGTTTTATTTTAATTAATTAAATTTTTTTAATTAATTAGGCTCCCAATCTTATTAGGAATAATTAATTAAACTCTTTTAATTAATTAGTCTCCCAATCTTATTAGGATATTTGAGAGTACTTTATTAATTAATTTCCAAACTCCTTTAGAAATTAAATAATAATAATAGTAATAATAATAATAAGAGTCCTCTTATTAATTTATATTTAATATTTCTAAAATAATAAATAATAAATATTAAGCTATTTAATTTATTCTATCACCATAGATTAAATTAAATATACTTAACTTATTATTACGATTATGCCATTAACTTCTTAAATAATTATTCTTCCTTTTATGGTGTGACCCTTTAGGTTCTCCATATTAAACCGTTTGTGAATAAATCAAGTAGAACAATTCTAATCTTATTTAGATAAATAGATTAAAATATTAATTTTTTTAAATAAATAATATTTATTCTACAATAGGGATAAGCCTCCCTAGCGATTAACTACTTTTCAGATAATATAGATTTCAACATTAATCATAAAAGAACCTTTGAGTAAATAGTTACCGTACAATTATATCCTTCCACTATACAATGTCCCAATTAAATATAAGACATGGAATTACTGTCAAGTCTTATTTTATTTAATTATATGTATTTCGACTCTTAAATGCACAACTCCAAATAATACAAATTAGAAACTCCTTTCTAATTTCATTCTGCCTTGGCCAAGGACTGCTGGGTTGTCATTTATCGAATCACATAGGACATTTCTCTTCTTTTACTGGAAGCGGTAGATTCTTTATTGATCATACATTATCTCTATGTACAACTTATTATACCCAAGCATACCCTTTGATATACCCTAAGGGTCGTAAGGAATAAGTCAAAATGTAACTCATCATACACAAGATACTATGATGATCTCAAATCCAAGGATCACTTGTACTACTATCACTATAGGAATTTCTATTGACAGACAAGTAAAACTCTATTAGGTTTTCTTTAGCGAGCCACAGTGTCTCTACACAAATGATAATGAGATCAATCATTCTCATCCAATGAGCAAGCAACGTATATACCAATCTATCCAGATTCACTAACCCCCAATTTAGTAATCCAACGATTGGGAATAATTTTAGTTTTAAGCTTTCTGAGAATTTAGATCTCATTAGAATGATCATCATCATTATTCTAAAAACATTGCCTAAAATTATGGGTTTATTGTAAGACCCCGAATTTTATGAAATAAAAGTATTCAATTTTTCTTATGATTACTATTCAATAAATGGTTAAATTAATAAAAGTTTAAAGTTATGGGTGAAATATGAAAAATTTTCAAAATAAGCAAGTGGTTATAAAATAATCATTGTTGTCGGGGAATATTCGTTTGGTCGTGGAATATTCGTACGACGGCGCAGCTATTTGTGGGTCCCATAACTGAAAACGGTCGGATTAAGATAACGACAAAAAATTGAGTTTTTACAAATAACGGCGTAGTTGTTGGAATACCCGATGGGTAAAGTAAAGTAATACGCGTTGTTGCACAGTAGCACACGGTATTGCACATCATTTTTTAATTATTGATTCTTACGTAAGAAGGCACTACTCAAAAATTGTTACAGTAATTACTTTGTTGATTCAATAATTGTTGTGTTGATATTTTATATTACTGTTGTTTTAATAATTGTCACTACACAGTATTTTCTATTATCGGAACAATAATTCATATTATCTGAATAATATTATTAGATAACATTATTGGCAATGTCTAGAAAGTTTTGTCTAAGGAGAGGATTGGTCATCTAATTGCGCGCCAGTAAGGAGATATCCTTATTGGAAAGCCCCCTCTTTCCTGGGAACGGCCTGGTTGCCAGTACTGTGATTCTGTAATATTATTTGTGTATAATTAATTATTGATTTATATGATGAGAAAAATATTTATTTTATGTGGATATAGATGAAGAAATTTTTTAAAATGGAAATTGTTCAAAATTGATATTTTATCTTTTCTGATAAAATAATATTTTATTATATTATTATAATATAATAATGGTGATATTTTTTTTACAATGAATGTGGGATATATGAATAGATGAGGTGGAAGAGAGAAGATAAAATTTGAATTATTTAATAATTGTATATATTTTAATATATATATATATATGATTATATATATATATATGTGTGTGTGTGTGTGTGTGTGTGTGTGTGTGTGTGTGTATGTGTGTATGTGTATGTGGAAGAAGTGGTGGGGGAAAGAGAAGAAAAGTGGGGGAAGAGAGAGAGTTAGTGGAGAATTATGGGAAAGGAAGAAAGAGAAAGGGAAGAGAAAGAAAATTTAAAAAAATCATCCGTATGTGGATTTCGGTCATTTTTCGTTTGGAATTTGGAAAAACTTTCTTCTACAAAGTTGTAGAGAATTAAATTTCCTATGAAATGGACATAAGATTCGTATTTTTCTGATAAATGGGCTATTTATTATGAATTATTGAAGTTTTTGAATATTGTTTAAACTTAAATTAAATTTGGTGGAGGGTTTCTAGAATGGAGTGGGATCCACTGTCCTTTTTACTTGTGGTAAATTTGATTTTTTTGGGTTTGGCAAAGTTTGTGTGCGTAAATTATAAATATTAATATTTTATTAAATTTTCTGCTTTGGTGTTCTAAGCAATTTCCTATAAATAGGTGCTTAGGTTAGAATTGAAAATCACACCAGAAACTGAAATTTTCTCTCTATTTCTCTCTCTATATTATCGAGTGTATTCTTGTGAGTATTTTGATATCTTGAGTGTTGCTATACGGTGCAAGTTCGTTCAGCGTTATTCCAGTCAGGAGTACTGCTCTTTTGAGGTAAGGGATAGTAAGGGATAGTAAGGGATTGTAAGGGATAGTAAGGGATAGTAAGGGATGTTATTTCTTCTTAAATGATATTATTTTCTTCAATATCATTATGCCGAAGTATTGATCTGAATTTTAATCAAATTTAGAACTTTTCATGTCGGGGTTACTATTCATGAGTTACTATTCATGAGTTACCATTCATGAGTTACTATTCACGAGTTATTATTCATGAGTTACTATTCACGAGTTACTATTTACTAGTTACTATTCATGAGTTACTATTCATGAGTTACTATTCACGAGTTACTATTCATGACAAAATTGGTTTCTTTTTCTAACCAAATTATAGTTGATTTATGAATATTACTCTTGAGATTAAAACTATATGTTGATCATATTTTTTTATCATATATAACATTTTTATAACCCTAATGATGATATTTCTCTTTGACTTGAGTGTAAAGATGGGTAGATTATTGGTATGATCATGACTAGGGTTCTCTTTGTCCAGTAGTGAAAAGTTGAATTGTGACTGGTATGATCATGACCATTGAATTTATAATTGAATATCTTTAGCTTAAGTGCAAAGGTGAAATGATCAACATGGTTATAATTATTGGTTATATAAATTCTGAAATGATTATATATTTCTTTGAGATAATAATATATTTGGCCTGTAGTGCAAATATGAACTATTGAGGAATATCTTTGGCCTGTAGTGCAAAGATGAGTTGTTGATGAATATCTTTGGTCCGTAGTGCAAAGATGACTTGTTGTTGAATATTTTTGGCATGTAGTGTAAAGATGAACTGTTGATGAATATCTTTGGCCCGTGATGCAAAGATGAATTTATTAGTATGATTATGAACAGGAACTGTGATTTGGTATAACCATGATCTTTGATGTTTCAGGTAAAGACAGGTGATGAAAATTATCTTCGTCTTGGATGCGAAATTTAGAATCACAATTATGATTATGAATTATTCATATGATTGTAGAAAGGAACTATTGATTGATGTTACAGGGATAAAACATTGTTGGTGGACTTTTAACGTGGAGAAGATAATAGACTTTATAGTCTATTTGACTCTTCTAATGGATTGCTCGTTCCGCTGCAACTATGGTTGAAAAGTTTTATCATCTACCATATGTTCTAAATCTCTGATTTATTACTGTTGAAGACTATTGATAATTTATCTTTAGTCATGATATTCTTTACTGAGCTAGTTGTGCTCACCCTTCTGTTTCATAATTCCTTTCAGGTAATAAGAGTGTAGCTGGGTCGAGCGGGGGTAACAGGGGAATAGAACGGTAGTCATCATTTAGTAGTTATAATTGGTGAATCAACTAGGGTGAGGCGAACCCAACGTTAAAAGGATGTTTTGCCACTATCATACAAGATGTCTATTGGGTCAACCAAGGATAATTCTGTGGCCATATGATATATATCATAACCTAGAAGCATGACCTCCCATGTACGAAGGTTTTCTTGAGCACTTCCCAAAGGTTTTAATTTTTAAAACAGTTTTTGACTATACCTTTGTGTAAGGTGTCATAGTGAGGTGCTGTCCACGGTTGCTATGCTGTGATAGTAATTTAGAAATTATAAAATTCTGTAGATGAATTTGTAATTAACAATATTTTAGCATACATTCTTTTATTAATTACCAAAATAATTTATGTCTTGTTTTAAATTGGTATCTCCCACTATTTTCTTCAAACTATATTACCCTCAATTTTTATAGTTCGGCGATATCTAATTAAAGACATGCTAGTGAGAATAAGGATCCCATTTCAAATGTATATAGCCTTGTGTGCGCACAACAAACTATATATAAATAAATAGGTAGACAACTTTTGTTAATTACATCAACTATGCAACTCCTTATATTTTGTCTCTTAGATCATAATGGTCAAGTTTGTGCACATCCGAACTAAAATGATCTAAGTTAAGTCATACCTAACACTCCATATATTCAAAAGAAAAACACTGTCCTAGTGTGTGCACAACAAACCAGCCTTGTTCAGTCTATTTATAAGCATTAAATGTGATAAAACAACATCTTAGATATTTAATACTTGCCTTGTGTGTGCACAACAAACTCATATTAAATATTTAATACTCTATTATTTTACCATGCTAGAAGGCGACGTTCGATATTCCAAATATCTTTGAACATTACAACTTAATACAATTTGAGGAGTTTGTTATTAATTTGTCTCATCTTGTTTAGCGCATGCACATATATATAAAAAATAAGCGTCATATTAATTAACATGCGAAGTATGTTTGCATAATATATAATATATATAGTATAAGCATGCACATATAGAAACTATATTCTACTTGGATTGATTATTGACTTTTATTCTAGTTTGGTTCATTAGAGCCACCAAGTGAACTAAAAGGTCAAACCCTAGGGGTGCAAGAATTAAATTTAAATATAACTATTACATTTAAATCCTGGGCTCCATTACAAACGGGTTTTCAAGCACTCCTTAATCCTTGATCTCTAATTCTTCAAAATTAATTCTAACTATTTCTATTACAAAACTATTTAAAATAAATAGAAACCTTGATCAGCAGTCAAGGAGAAGTACATAGGAGGATGATAGAATTCACATTAAGACAAAATTAGAGAAGACGAGGTACGCAGACCCTATTTAATAAAACCCATATATTCATGCATCCAACTAAAATAAAATCTAATCACATTGGTCAATAGTCTATAATTAATCCCATTTATTATCATACACATATACATATGCATCAATAAATAACATTTATCTCATGAATAATAAACATTCTGTTGACATCGGGATTTTAATTTGACCCTTTTCGTTACTTGTTCTTTGGTGTTCTCAATTTATGTGAGATTTATTTGAAAAAAAAAGTGAAAAAGGTCCGACATGTGTAATGTCGACGATTGGACTATAAGAGTCACCAGTTGATTTTTTAACCGGTTGTACCAACACAACCGAGAAAAGGTTTGCACATTGACCCAGTGATATGACACTACTAAACGGGTCGATGAAACCGAGATTCAATTAGGGTCCGGGGACTTGCTTATACAGAGGGAAGGTGTTAGGCACCCCCCGACATCCGTGTTGCCACGGTGACCGCCACATTTTAAGAAACTATTATCTGAATGTGTGTGTGTGTGTGTGGGGGTCAATGTGCTGTTATTTGGAAGTAGTGCTATGCCTTGTTTGTACCTATATACAAAGGGCTTGAATTTGTGTAAAAATTTAGTTTTAAACAAGATATAGCAGTGATGTTTTGTAAAAGAGGTTTTTCAAACCCTGTTCTCAATAGTAATTGAGGCATTTGATACTTCCATTTTATTCCGTATTCGGCTGGATTAATTTTATTTTACAGATGCGAGGCATCTGTATGAAAATAATGTACAAAAGGTGTTGAACTCCTCGTGGGTATGAAAACCATCTGAGGTAATTCAGACATTGCATATAAATTTACAAGCTGTATACAGCTGAAAAGGTCCGTCACGAGAACCAAATCTAGATTCAATAGACTGAATCTGTGATCACATGATTTTTAGGCTCACATGATGCCGTAATTGATATAAACGCAGTAAGCATGTATATATATAAAAGCCATAAATATATATATATAGACATGAAAACCAACCACGAAGCACCTCCATGAGGGATCAGAAATGTAAATAAAACTATAAAAGCTATCAATCGCCACAGAGGAAACTCCAGGCGGGACGAAATGTACAGAAAGCAGTAAAAACGGTCAACCACAACTAAGTAAACTCTAGGTGGGACGAAATGTAAATATATATATATATATATATATATATATATATATATATATATATATATATATATATATATATATATAAGTGATAAACGCACCAGATATAAAATCCAGGCTCATCGGAGAAAGTCCGACAACAGTTAATATATGTAAGTATATATATATTAAAGCAATAAACGCACCAAATAAAAAATCCAGTCTCATCGAACAAAGTCCGATAACAGTTAATATATATATATATATATATATATATATATATATATACAAAAGCAAGTAAATGCTCCAGACCGAAGTCTAGGCTCAATCGAGGCATAACTCGATAATGTTAGTCCATATATATATATATATATATAATATATATATATATATATATATATATATAAATGTATATACAAACTGAAATAAAACCACGGACCGAAGTCCGGGCAAATAAATGTAACACGACTATCAACTTAAAGAAAGGTATGTGCAAAGATGGAGAGAAAGACTTTAAAGTGTGTAAGAAGGATTACAGTGGGCTGCCAAAGAAGACTTTTATATTTTTAAAGTAGATAAACACTGGCTTTTATAGGTACAAAAATAGCTATATGTGAGCTCACAGGTGTTTAAAATGAAAAAGCACTCAGTATATTGCAAGTACGGAGCAAATTGGACAGGGCTTCCTCGCTCTTTCTTTTTTTAAAATGACCACCCCAAGCCCTCTATTTATAGAGGGTGGAGCCGCAGGTGTACCAGCGGCTGGAGCCGCATGTGTACCAGCTGCTGGAGCCGCAGGTGTACCAGAGGCTACCCGGGTTGCCCCGGGTTTTGCGGGTCCTGTTGTCTCGTAGTACGTGCACGCGGGCAACGTGATATCCACTCGAACTTTCAGAATTACAATCTGGGCATCCGACTAAGGTATATAGGACCTATTTCGAACCGCCGTTGTTGAGAGTTACACAATAACATGAGATTAGAGGTTGTAAGAAGTCATGAAGATGGGACGATGCCCTCTAGTCTTCAGCTTCAAATTCTATCCGTTATCCTGCGCAATAGTCACTCAGGATTGGTTCTTCTAAGCTTTTGTGGGACATTGTTGTGTAGAAATATATGTCTGAAATGTTGAGACGACGTGATGTTGCGTCATGGTGGCGAGATGATGACTTAACCCCTCACCGGGGTTATCTCCGGTTTGGGCTGATAAAGTAGATATTGCTTAGGATTATCTCTGAGATTGGACTGCTGTAAATGTTGAAGGTCCTCAGTGTCATCTTTGAGGTGTGTCTGTCCTCCCGGTGTTATATCCGGGTTGGTACTGAGTATCTCGTTGTGAAGCTGCTTGCATTTGAAACAAGCATTTCCGGAGTTATCACCGGAACTGTATTCCTTGGGGTTATCGCCACGGTTGGTAGCTATTTCCATGGTTGGGACTGAGACTGGATACCTCGGGGTTATCTCTGAGATTAATCGGTCTTCTTCGATGTGTGTTTCGGTATTGGATCTGCATGCGTCGGGGTTATCTCCGAGGTTGGATTTGTTACTCCCGGTGTGTACTCTGGGGTTGATGCTGAACTTCTGGTAGTATCCAGACTGTATATGAACTGTCTTCCAGGGTTCCCTCTTGAAAGACGAATCTGTCCTCCTGCAATATTAGTGGCAGGTGTACAAAATTTTTTGAGTGTCTACAGATGCTCCTCTTTATCATAATCATGCAATGCGATGCATGAGTAGGATAAAGAATCCTAGACACTTGAAATGCAACAAGATAAACATGACGCAATATGGACCAATATGATGCAAGTGTATGATTGTCGGCTCCCTATTGCTTCTGCCGGGGATTGGCAATGATGACTAGATTGGATGTGCATGATCCAAATCTTTGAGGATTTTGACGTTAGGGCTATCACCAAAGTCCTTAATCCTTGATAGAGACTTGATTCCGAAGAATTGCCTCTTATGTGTAGAAGATCTGTGGGGATAAAGCTTTGTCTATTTGAGGATGTGTATAACATATTCGGTCATCAATCCTCCTTGATGACGTTGACCTTTCTTGGTTTGTATCGCCAGAGAATGTCACTGTTCTGTTGGTTTTACTGCCAATAACAAATGTTTTCAGGGCTACCCTACCTTCGTTGACATGTGAGCCAACGGTTGACCACGCGTTGTAACCCCCATCGGGGATACATCTGATCCTCTGTTGACGTGTATATCAACGGATGAACTCCCTGCCGGGGATAAATGCCAAGGCTGCTTGAACTTTGTTGATGCGTGTATCAACTGATGCAATCATTGGATGATTTCTGATGCGACGTTGGGTTTACTTGCCAATGGCTGAATTGATATCAAGGTTGCTTGACCTTCATTGATATGTGTATTAACGACAACATGCGTAGTAACCCCCACTGGGGACTGACATTGTAACCCCCGTTGGGGACTGACGTTGGTCTTTAGGTTAATGACCAGGAGCTGGCGGCATTGGACCTGTGCAAGGTATTGCCGAATGTATTTTGTAACAACAGAGATCATTGGCATAGTATACCTCGTGCTAGGGCGAATACCAATGTACAGACTCAAGGTTCTATTTGAGAAGACCAGGATTGTAGGCTATTCTGCTCAATCGCGTAGCGTTCTTATTCCTGATTTGACATTTTTAGTATGTGAAAACTCCTTTGCAACACGAACTGGACAGAGCCGGAGGGATGGGGCCCACATAAGGGTGTCGCAAGTACACCTGCTTCAGCCGCAGATGGACCTACGACCAACCGTGGATACTAATATCCTGCAGGTTAGTCTCACAAGTCACTTTCAACTTGTATTACGAAGAAAAATCCGAGAGCCTCCTTCAGATCTGCTGAGTTCGGATGTCTTTCTGCAAATTTTGTCACCGTACAAGTGTTCTACACTGTCCTGATAACGTATGCATGTACTTTTTTCCAATTTTTATCCGTTGGAAAATGACTTATCATATGAAATGCATCTAAACACATAGTAGTGATTATGTATGCACAAAAATGACTTGATAAAAAATATTCAACATAGTAAATATTAGTGTTAACCATGCTAAATATAATGATGTGAAAAAATTTGACTTTTGAGACAGTCAAATTGGCACCTTTTCTGTTATTTTTATCCTATTTGAGGACATTTGAGCATAAGGTAAGAAGGCAAAGTACTCCTAGCATTGAGGTTAACCTTATGTGTTGAAGATTTTAATTTTTAATGCATATAGTATGTATATGACTGTGGGCAGGTGGGCTATTGAATGGCTACCTAGTCATGCCTATGTGCATATGGATAGTCCTATTTACAAAGGAGACTATGGCAAAATTTTCCAAAATGTAGGCATTGGGTTGTCATGCATTTTAACTCTATTGTATGTTAAAGTAAATGCATGCATGCATGTAGTCATAAGATGCATTTAGAAAAGCTCCAGGTTAGAAAATACCACACCCTTTCTAAGGTGATTTGGAGACTTATTGTCCAGATATTATGGATCCGGATCAGCCGAGTAGTTTCTGTAGGACCACTTTTGGTGTACGGAGGAGGGCTTCTGAAGTGCCTCAACCCCGTTCCGTTAGACAGCCTTATCGATTGGTGGAGGCCGTGATACGTCTAGTCCGAGTTGATGTACCGGACGTCGAGGATGAGGGGGATGTTCTGGTTGTGGACCCTGCTCCTGCTGCACATGTTCCACGTAGGGACCTCCCGAGTATTCAGGTGGCAAACACAGAGCTTCTGGATGACTTGAGTCGACATCCCTCGATGTATTTGCATGCTAACGAGGTATGATGTGAGAACTTGATCTTCCTTCTTTCCTATTTGATGAGGATTAAAGGGTCTTGATGTTGATCTGCATTGTATGCAGGTTCCCAACTTTACACAACCTCGAGGGAATTATTTCAGCATACACTCCATGTATCAGGCTCTTCATCTCGACTATAGAGCAATAGTGCATGACTGGAGATTTGGGGCATTCTTCTCCATCCTTAGCCAGCATTGTCCCTGGGGTTACCTTAGGGCATTGTCTGAGCGATGGTTTCACCAAACTCAGTCACTCTAATTGCTGGACTGTGAGGTGATGATGACGCCAATGGATTGACGATTTATCACAGGTATGGAGTTTGGAGGGGTGGCAGTGCCTTGTATGGCGAATATTATCCCTAGTACCGTCAGATCCTTATTAGAATTTCCAGCGGAAGCACTCAAGGGCAGGACTGTCCGTGCAGGTCCTTTAAGCGTAGATGCTATAAGTGGGCTATTGAGCTAGCTCATGCCAGATGATGTTAGAGTCAGGGATCGCATTCTTCGACGAGTGTTCCTGATGATCATTAAGGGCTGCTTCATAGCAGATAACTCTTCCACGGCGTCGTTCGCTTTGATCAGCACCACACGTCATGTGGATCATATTGGAGAGTATGATTGGGGTTCCTACACCTTCGCTTATTTCCTCAGGGCATGCGTATGCGCTCACAGGGTTTAACAGAGGCTTGGCTAGGATTTTACCCATTTCTACTGGTGAGTATTTCTCTTGTCATTTCCCATTTATAGGTTAAGAGTGTTAACTGACAGCAGATGTTTTGCCATTATGTTGACAGTTTTGGGCCTATGAGAGGCTCCCATGCTTGCGTCCGGTGAGTGTGTTAGGATTGGATACCTACCCACGAGGATGATGATGGCCTCAGTCTATATTGGCAGAGGTCCCTGTAGCTGTGGGCTTCACTCACTGTCGCTTGCAGCTGGAGTTGTTGACAGCTAACATTATCACATGGATTCCCTATTTTGGGGAACATTTGGCCATCGATTTTAAGGATGGATACCCGACTGGAGTCGAGTACGTGATTTCCACCAGGAGAGTTCCTCTCTTCACCGACGGAGGCTGGGAGCTCTATTTAGGAGAGCGTGCTATTAGGAGCACCACATGGGAGATCTGTATGCTGATCTTGCCTCCTGCCAAGCGTTATTGGCCTGTGTCACAGTCACCCGTCATTGATATCCCATTGTTGGGTGCTGACGGTTTTGCATTATCAGAGGGTCCCTGTACTCAGGATGTATTCCAGCGTTGGTGGTTCCCTCAGACTATTGGAGCCCAGACCCGTGCCACTCAGTTCATGGGGGATATGGTTCCAGGATCCGTGATGATGATGGATTGGCTAGCCTATGTCTGAGATCTGACTCATGTGACACAGATTGACAGTTTGACCCTACAGTTAGACCAGACACATATTTTTATCCGGCATTTGGGCATAGATCTGATAGAGGCAGATTCGTTTGATCCTTCCAGCTGAGGCGCTGGCCCCTCAGATGACCTATTTGGTTTTTTCGGCACAAATCCTCCTTTGTATAGGCTTAATATCCCTGTTGATAGAGATCCAGTGACTCAGGAGGAGTTACATCAGGTGGACAAGATTGATGATGTGGATATCGACACCATTATCTTCTTCTGATGTGTATTCTCGTTATATCTTTTGATAGGCCTCTGTTAGCTATTGGGTGGCTGTGCCCCATTCTCATTATATCTTTTGATAGGCCTCTGTTAGTAGTAGGGCGTCTGTGCCCCATTTCTCTGTATTTGTAGCTGTACATAGATGATGTATTGGATGATGATATACTTAGGAATGTATGTACAATTTTTCCATTCCCTATATCATATTGCCATCTATTATCTGTAATGCATGTATCATGTTATGCATATATATGTATGTCCAGAGATATTCAGCATTGACCGCTGGATGGTCTTATGACACGGCCTGTGCAGATGTCTTCTTCGATAGTTAGTCGTATTGATCATACCCCACCATTATTGGTGGTATATGGTATGTGATCTTGGTATGATAGCATGTCACCATCAGACAGGGTGACCGTAGATCATTTATTGCATCATACTATGACCTTGTTGATGTTTCAGGTTCCCACAGGATTCGTGGATGGCATGTTAGAGCACTGGGTATCGGAGAGGTATGTTTTTCTATTTGGGACCCAGGAGTTGACTCCCACTCAGGACGAGTATGCACGGTTGACGATGCTGCCACTGAACAGACCTTGCGTGCATATGGCTTTGGGGGATATGAGTCGATGGTTCATGACCCTCACTGGATTGAGGCATAGAGTAGTGCAGGATGAGTTGACATATGGCCACGTTATATCCCAGTGTTTTCTGTTTGACAGATTTGGCTCTGAGGATAGTTATAGACAATATTCTGGGGATTTCACCACACCGGAGGCTCATTGACGTCTGGCCAAGGTTGATGTACTGCTATTGTGCATACCGTCATATGTCTACATGCCACTGTATATGGACAAGTTGGACATAGGAGTTATCATGGCGGTAAGAGCTCTCAGGGAGGGTCGAACCATCATACCTATGATTATAGCCGAGATATTGAGGTCAGCTACATACTGCTGCACTTATCCGACAGGAGTATTTACGGGCAGTTTGGTCATGCAATACGTGTGGTTCATGTCACACTTGAGACCGATTGGCACTTTCAGACGACATGGGTATTGCTTCACCCATGATATAGCCATGTCATATTCATTTCAGCCTGCGGAATGTACTGATGCTACATCTTGGTCCGCTTTCTTAGGTGGGATCGAAGACTCGTTTATTATATTGCCATGCTCAGGGCTCAACTCACCTTACAGCTTCATTACTTATGCTCTGGGCATGGATTACATCCCTCTGGCTGGTTTGAGGGGTATGACTACTTACCATCCACTAGTCGTGATGTCGCAGTTTGATCAGTTTTAGGATTTTCATCCTTTCGAGGGGGCGCTGGGCCAGCGTTTAGCTTCTCGCTATCTTTCAGTAGAGGACCGATCCCGTGTGTATACATATTGGGATCAGCGCGAGATAGCCACTTTCTCTATTTGTCATCCAGGTTATTTTGCAGAGTATTCTACAGGGATGGAGACAGAGACTGCACCGGCTGCGGTGGTATCCACGTTACCGAGTATTGACTCAAATGGTGGAGAGCCCATAGAGGATATTGATTCTCACACCGAGGAAGAGTTAGGTGCCGGGTTGTCAGCATCTCTTTTAGATTCTCCCAGTACCAAACTGTCGTGATTCAGCATTCAGCACTGTACTTTGAGCAGCGTCTTCATCTGATGACCTTTGAGAGAGATCAAGCTCGATCTTTGATGTTGACTACCCTTGATGGGAGAGATGCAGCTCTGTTAGAGAGAGACGAGGCATTGGCTCGTAGAGATACCACTGTTGTTGAGTGGGATGAGGCCAGATCAGTCAGAGATGCAGTGATAGTTGAGCGGGATAGTGCCATATCTGTCCAGGATGTAGCCATCACAGATAGTACTGCAGTGAGGTCCCTTACCACTAGCATGATCACAGAGATGAGCACGCACATTGATGAGCATATGGTCACCATGTAGATGGCTCCAAATCTGTTGGGTCGTGTGGATATCCTCGTACAGGAAACCATAGCTTTGCCTTCTTCGGAGAGGAATGCCATGTTGGGCTTGTTAGCTCGGATATACACCAGTTTGTAGATGGGCTTGTATTTTTCTGCACATACTAGCTTAGCTATTTTGTCATGTACAGTTTACATTGTATATTAAACATCATTATATATAGTAGGGAAATATATTTTTGATCACTTCCCTTTTAGATATGCTCTGATATTTGCTTGATAGTTTACCTGTTTCTTCAGGGCTTATGATATTGATGTATTCTAAATTCCTCCTTGATGGATGGACATTGAGTTATCTCTGGATAGTTCAGAATGGATCATGGATTTTTGTGTATCCCTACCATCTTTTCGGTGTTTTGTGACTAGTTTCTGTATCGAAATGTGGAGAGGAGTGTGGCTTTCCTCTCTGAGATTGACCTCACCACAGATGGTTGCCAGTACCCCTATTTAGGAGGAGCATAGTTAATTGGTGTTGCTCTTTGAGGTACAACTGCAGCTTAGATAGTCGTCGAATCTCCTTTTTATGAGGAGAGGTTGGGTAATTTCATCCCTTTGGTTTGAAGCCAATGAAATGTGGTAGATTAAAGTTTGATCCTAGTACCGTTGACAAAGGTTTGTGTTTTGGTAGGGTGTTAGACCGAACCATGAATGGTTTCCTATGTACTCCTATTGAAGAGGAGATCAGGTCTGCGTAGTTCGAACCTGGTGTAAGAGGTTCAACGCTGTTTGTGAAAGGCAGATGGGTGTAGAAGCTTTATTGATGAAGAAGGTCGTAGAAGTGTTTTTGTGATTTTTGTTTCTTTAGAAAAGGGTAGAAATGTTTTTGTTGTTTTTTGTTAATTGCGACTGGGCCATATAGGATATGGTTGCCTACGTACTCCCATGTATCAAGGAGATTAGGTCGACGTAGTTCATCCCTCAGGGTGAGTTGAAAAGCGTAATCCCATGTGCAGGTCAGAATACGAGGAAGAGAAAGTTTAATCCTAGGTTAAGGATAAACTGTAAGTGTGAAAAGTTTGATCCCATGTACGGGTAGCTAAACTGCAAACGCGAGAGGTTCAATCCATGGTGGGATAAGCTAAGTTGTATGAGGGCAGAGAAGCCAGGCTGCTGACTTGAAAGGTATGTTTCCCTGAGGGACAAAGTGTGGTAAAGAGTTGTATGTGGTAAAGGGTTAAAGAACCGGAATGACTGATGATCTGATGATCCAACACCAGGATGTTTGCTTGATGGTAACTTCAGACATAGTACCGTTTCACGGTGTCCAAGTTGATAAGCTGTGGAAATTCATCGCCGTCCATTTCTTGTAATCTAAGAGCACCTCCTGTCAATACTTCCTTGACAACAAACGGGCCTTCCCAGTTAGGAGCGAATTTTCCCTTGGATTGATCTTGGTTGTCAATGATCTTCTTCAAAACCAAGTCATGTTGTTTAAACTGCCGTAGCTGGACTTTTCTATTGTAGGATCTGGCGATCCTTTGTTGATATAACTGACCAGGGAAGATAGCCGCGGTTCGCCTTTCGTCTATTAGAGACAATTGGTGATACCTGTCTTGTACCCATTGGTCTTCATGCAGCTGAGTGTCTATCAACACTCTGAGGGATTCCATTTCTACTTCTATGGGGAGTACTGCTTCCATCACATAGGTTAATGCGTAGGGGGTTGCCCCAGTCGAAGTGCGCATTGATGTTCTGTAGGCTAACAGAGTAAGAGGCAATAAGTCAGGCCATCCTTTGTGGTTGGCGGACATCTTTTGTATGATCTTCTTGATGTTTTTGTTAGCCGCTTCAATAGCACCATTCATCTTTGGACAGTAGATGATGGAGTTAAGATGTTGGATGTGGAATTTATTGCATAATTCCTCCATCATTTTGTTATTGAGGTTCTTAGCATTGTCTGACACAATCACCTCTGGTTGTCCATATCGACAAATGACATTATTTCTGATGAAGGCAATGATGACTTCTTTGGTAACCCTGGGGAAGGAGGCTGCTTCTATCCACTTGGTAAAGTAGTCAATCATGGTGAAGATGAATCGATGTCCATTACTGGCTTTAGGCTTAATGGGTCCAATCACGTCCATTCCCCATATTGAGAAGGGCCAAGGCAAACTTTTATTGTGGAGTTCCCTTGGAGGGGGGCGGATAGCATTCCCATGAATCTGGCATTGACAACATCTCCTAACGTGATCATCGTAGTCAGCTTTGAGAGATAGCCAATAATGTCCTGTCCTGAGGATCTTTTTAACAAGGAGGGGGCCACTCATGTGTGGGCCACAGACTCCACCATGGATCTCACCATGAGTCTCTGAGCTTGATCCTTATCCAGGCATCTGAGGAGACCTAGTCCTGCATCTCTCTTGTAGAGTGCATCTCTGCTCAGGTAGAATTTCATAGCAAGTCAATGGATCCGCCTCTTCTTAGTAGGGCTCGCCTCAGCGGGTGTAGATCCGTCTCGTAGGTACTCCTTGATATGCTAATACCAAGGATATTGGATGGGAGGTAGCTCATCTGATACTTCTCCAACGTAGTTCCCCTAAGCTGGTGCTTTATGCATGGCAATTGTGACGCTTGGCAAATGTCCCTTGTTAGAGATGTGTATCAAAGAGGCCAAAGTTGTTAATGCATCCGCAAAATCATTCCGACTACGAGGAATATGTAGAAAGGAGATTTCTTCGAACTCCAAAGCCATCTTCAAAACCTGCCGATGGTAAGGCAGCAAATGTAGCTCTTTGGTTTGATAGATTCCCGTGGATTGTCAGACCACTAACTCCGAATCTCCAAAGATAGTTAACCGCCTGATGCCCATTGAACGGGCAAGTTTTAGCCCCACGAGATAGCCTTCATACTCAGCTGTATTGTTGGTGCTGACAAACTGCAATTTGACGGCGACGAGATACTGCTCCCCCGTACCGGATACTAGAATTGCTCTAGCTCCAGAACCTTCCGTATTAACAGCTCCATCAAAATACATCTTCCATGCTTGGAGTGTATTATACTGATGGTGTTGCTGAACTGTCATGACCCCTTCATCGGGGAAGTATGTCTCCAAGGGGTTGAAATCCCCTGTAGGTGAAGTGGCTAGTTGATCCGCAATCCCTTGACCTTTAATAGACTTCTGAGTCACGTAAACAATGTCAAATTATTGTATGATCAACTGCCATTTGGATAGTCAACAATTTAACATGGGTTTGCTGAACACGTATTTGAGAGAATCCACGCGGGATATGAGATGGATTGTGTGACCATGGAGGTAATGTTGTAACCTCGTGGAAGCCCATGCTAAAGCACAACAAGTCCTCTCAATCAGAGTGTACTTGTGTTCACTGCTGCTGAATCTTTTGTTGAGGTAATAGATAGCTCGTTCTTGGCCTCTATCATCTTTTTGTCCCAGCATGCAACCCATAGCATTGTCACTTATGGACAGGTACATGAACAGAGGAGCATCATCTCTGGGTGGTACCAAAATGGGAGCTTTGACTAGCTGCTCTTTGATTGTAAGGAAGGCTTTCTGGCACTCGTCGTTCCATTTCATGGAGGAGTTCTTCCTTAACAACTTGAAGATAGGCTCACGGGTTGCTGTGAGTTGAGAAATGAACCTGCTAATGAAGTTGATTCTTCCCAAAAATCCCCGTATTTCCTTTTCTGTCTGAGGAATGGGCATTTCCAAAATGGCCTGGATTTTGGTAGGATCCAGCTCAATCCCTTTATGGCTGACTAGAAATCCTAGCAACTTGCCTGATTTAACGCCAAAGACGCACTTAGCTGGATTCAACTTTAAGTTTTACTTGTGCAACCTGTTGAATAGCTTTTTGAGATGGTCTAAGTGGTTATCCTCCTTCTGGGATTTGACAATGATATCATCCACGTAGACCTCTATCTCTTTGTGCATTAAGTCGTGGAAGAGAGCCATCATAGCTCGTTGATAGGTAGCTCCGGCATTGATGAGGCCAAATGACAACCGTCTATAGCAAAAGGTTCCCCAAGGAGTGATGAAAGTAGTTTTCTCACGATCTTCCCCAGGAACCATGATCTGATGGTACCCCGCAAAGCAGTTAGCAAAGGAGTACATGTTGTATTGAGTAGTATTGTCAATGAGAATGTGGATGAATGGCACATGAAAGCTATCTTTAAGGCAAGCTTTGTTCAAATCCCTGTAATCCACGCAAACTCGCACCTTTCCTCCAGGTTTAGGCACGGGCATGAAGTTAGATATCCACTCAGGATATGTAGACACCATGATGATGCCAGCTTAAAATTGTTTCACAATTTCTTCTTTCACCTTTAAACTCCACTCAAGTTTCAATCGCCTAAGCTTCTGCTTGACTGGCTTGAATCCCTCTTGAATGGAAAGGCGATGAAGAACAATGTCAGTGGACAAACCCACCATGTCTTCATGAGACCATGCAAACACATCCTGAAATTGGGTTAATAGCGTTACCATGTCATTCCGTTGGTTTGGGGTAAGGTCTGAACCAATCTGGATTAACTTAGGGCTCTCTAAGGTTCCAAGATTGAAGGAAGTGGTTTGATCAAGGTTAGGTTTAGGTTTGTCTTTGACCCATTCTTCAATTTCTGGAGGTACCTCCATGTCCTCATGTATTTCCATCAAGGCTGAATTCATCTCTACATCAAAGGTACAATCCTTGTGGAGAAGAGGCACCGTATCAGCAAGTACATGCACATCTAAATTTAGGGTCCTGAAACAAAATATGCTTTCACTTAGTATATATAAAACGTTTTGATCATACACAGTGTTAGCATGTACTGACAAAATAAACTGCTAATACTGTACAGAAAAGTAAGCAGCTATGATCTCTACGGGGCAGAAAGTGTTTTTGCCTGCTTTACCCTTGTCGACCAATGCAAGGAATGCTGCTCCAATTGGTAAGGTTAAAGTCCGGGTGGACTGCATTGATAGAGGAGTTGTCATCATCCTCCTCTTCCCGAATGATGGCCAATACGTCTGGGCAATCATTGTCTGGGGTGTATCTGTTTGTATGCTCATCATGGACGATGATGCGTATGCCCGACATTATCCGGATAACGTTTTGCTTAATTCTTTGTTTCTCTTCTTCCACTGCGGGATCGAGAACAAAGATTTCTTTTGCTTTGAACGACATTGGCTTGGGAAATAGCATAGCCATCACGTTAGTTGGCACCTTTACAAGAGGTTGTGCGGACTCAGAGTTTGAAGGCGAAGATAAATGCCACGTGGTTGAAGCTGAAGGAATCTGAGGATGCTTATGAGGATTCCTCTGACTAGAACTGACAGAATAGCCTAGCTTAGCTGTCCCAGTTTGCCTGTCTACTTGAATGGGGTATTTAATACCTTGGTGATCTTTACCCAACCCTTGTCCTGGCTGATGACCCAAGGACATCATTTCCTGAGTAGCCGACATTACTTCGACAGAGATCTTGGGTACGTGCAATGTCATTCCAATAGCATGGTATTGAGTATTGCTCACTTCCAAGGCATGAAAACCGACCGGCTCAACATCTACATTAGCGTTGATGAATGGCATGTCCCCATGTTGAGGACACAATGGTTCAGCGATGATCGTTACTAGGCTATTGTTGATAATGCATTTCAGTTGCTGATGAAGGGTGGAGGGGACTGCCCCAGCCATATGAATCCACAGTCTTCCCAAGAGTAGGTTGTATCACGAATCTATCTTGCGCACGTGGAAAGATACGCAGAATGTATGGGGACCAATTTCGATTGGCAGCTCAATTACTCCGACCGAATTCCGGCGGGCTCCGTCAAAAGCTTTGATGACCATATGGCTACCCTAGATTCGGTTTAGATTAACATTCAGCTTCAATAATGTGGCGTATGGACAGATATTTAGAGATGAGCCTCCATCTATCAATACTCCATCCAGCCAGCATATATCCGGAGGATAAGACCACAATATGTAACAGCTTGCAATGACCGGTCCCTTCGGGCGGTATATCATCATCAGTGAAGGATATCACATTGTTGTTGAAAATGTGATCAACCAAGTGTTGAAACTTTTCTGTATCCACTGATTCTGGTAGATAGGCTTCTTCTAAAACCTTCAATAAGATCTTCCGGTGATCCTCGGAAGTTAGTACTAAGTCCAAAATTGAAATTTGGTGTGGATCTTCTCTCAAGCTTAGAACCACCTTGGCTTCGTGATGACCCATAGTGCGGAGGAATTTTTTAATCTTCTCCATGTGTATTTTTCCCTTTGATTTGATGGTATATTTCATCACCCGTTGGGGAAGATATAGTGGATTTCCCTTTGACACTATAACAGTTGTATGTGAGGTGGATCCTTCACCTTCTCCATAATTCCACGGAACTGTGTGCAAGCTAACAATAGGATATTGTGCTCTGCATGGTAAGTTGATTGGCTTGGGAGTGGCCAGTTTCAAAGGATTGTTGTTTCCTCTGAGTTGAATGGGTGGTATAGTGAGTGGCTTGATATTGTCATCAGCCTCTGCAGAGATAACTGCTATAAATCCCTTCCACTTAGTAGGACAGATATTCTCACTCCCACGTAGCACAGTATCATTGTCTGCTAGTTGCAGGACACCGCTGTCAATGAGATTCTAGATAAAGTGGCGGAGTGCCCAGCATTCTTCTGTGCTGTGACCGCGAGAATGGGAGTGATATTGACATACTCCATCAGAATTGTACCATCCTGAATGGGGGTTGATTGGAGGTAGAAGGGAATTGATCCTTCCTTCATTGATTAGCATCTGAAGGATTTGTTTCATGGGTTGGCCCAGATGTGTGAATTCCCTTCTGTTGGCAAAATCGCGACGAGCTTTGGCATTCGCTCTCTTTGCCACTTTGTCCTCCAAAGTTTCACTTTTTGAAGGTGACGAAGGAATATTCCTGACAAGAGGAAGGAGACTAACATGCTCGTGGCTTACTAATTGGCGTGTAACTTGATGCTGGTAGGTCACCAGTTCTGCCAATTGATCGATCTGTTTGTATAGAGCTTTCATCTTACGTTCCATTGTGAATTTGAACTTGGTATAATCCCATTTGTCAATACGTCTTTGGTGGTTTGAGATAACTCGCCACTGAAATTGGAACTCTGTCCATTGCTCCAATTTATCATGTTGACCTCTTCCTCTTTGTGTTGAGGAAGAGGGTTGTCTTGAACGTGAAGTTGATCTGGTTTGGTAACCACGATTTCCCCGTTGTCTATCAGGTCTTGGATTTTGTGTTTCAAGGCCCAACAATCTTGAGTATCATGTCCAGGTGCCCCGACATGATATGCATATTTCTTAGCAGCATTGAAACCCCATCCATTAGGGCTTGCTGGTGAAAGAAGATGCGTGATTTTCTTCTGTGTTGTCAGAAGAGTGAGAATATTTTTGAGAGAGTCCCCTAAGGGTGTGAACACTCAAGGGCGTTTGACTTCTCCACCTTTTGGCAATGGAGGATTTGAAGACTGAGCTTGAAAGGGAGTGTAACTTCTCCTTTGAACAGGCATGTTCTGATTGCCTTTTTTACCCTACAGTATCAGGGAAACATATTCCTCTTTCTTTTTATGGACCCTCCGGGGGTTGTTTCCATAATTTCCAGACTGGATGTGCTCAACAACAGCTTTAAGGGCAGCTAGGTCTTGAATCTTTCCTGACTTCAATCCCATCTTAGCCATCTCCCCGTGTTTGATCATTTCAAAAAATGGTTTACCGATGCCGGCTAACACTCTTTTATAGAAAAGAGCTTCTTGTATGTCTATGAAGGTCATGACCATTTCTGATTTTGTCATGGAAGGAATAACTTGGGTAGCCAGGCGTCTCCACCTTTGAGCATACTCTCTGAAAGATTCATTAGATTGTTTCTTGACCTTGGTAATCTGATACTGATCAGGAGCCATTTGAGACTGAAAGCTGTATTGAGCGAGGAAGGCGTGTGCTAGCTCTTCCCAGCTATAGATCTTGGAGTTGTCTAATCTGGTATACCATGAACGGGCTTCTCCAGTCAGACTTTTCTGGAACAGCTGCATTCTGAGCTTCTCGTCCTCTGCATAAGATTCAAGTTCTCCAATGAATACCTTCAAATGGGTATAAGGATCTCCTAACCCGTCATATTTTTTGAAGTCAGGAGTTTTAAACTTTTCTGGATAATGAACACCAGGGAATATACAAAGGTCAGCATATGAAACACTCCCGTGTGCTCCAATTCCTTTGATAGTGCGAAGGGTCTCTTCCATCTGAAGAACTTTCTTTTTGATGTCACCGGTGTCTGGATCTCTTGTGAAATGGGTGTCATCATGAATTTTGTTGGTCGTATTCAACTGCAGTTCAGGTATTGTAATGACCTGGGCTCCCCCTTGTGTAGAGGATTCAGTATGTACGGGTATTTTTGGACCCTACGTAGATTGTTGTAGTTCTTTAAGCAAACCATCCAAATCTATAATTTGTTTGCTTAATCCGTCGAATTCCTTGCGAGAAACTGGATTAAGGTCAGTCTGGTCGGATGACGACATAATTGGCTGTAGGCCCGTGGCCTGTTTGGATTTTGACCGGGTAGTAGGTCCGATGGATTCCCTACGAAAGACTTGCATAGTTTAGTCTTTAGGGAATGTAAATTAACATGCTATGTGATGTGTTCGTTTTAGGAATTTTATCTTGCAAAAACGGATGTTAGCTGTTTGTAATAGCATGTCAATTTTAAACATGTGTGTATACACTTTTCTTCATATCTCTCATTACATGAATATGGCATGAATATTGTAAGTAATGCAAAAGCATGAAGAGACTTTCCTCCGTGTTGGGTTTATCAGAGGCTGACCTATCTTAGGTTACTCTCGCGGCTTTTTGGCATGAAGGTTCCCAAATCATCACAATTTACTCGACGGGAATTAAATCCGGTCTTTCAACTGGAACGAATTTGGGTGGTGCCTTTCCTGAGCCTCGTGGAATTAGTCTTCCTACGAGTCAAGTAATCAAATACCGACGGGATAGCCTCCTGATGGAGGGACCACACAACATGCATTCATATACATCGCGTCTCACCGTATGAAAATGATGACATGTGCTAAGCACTAATATCACAAGCAGATATGGTGCGAAGCACTAAGTGCAATAAGGAAATACATTCGTACACATTTATCATAAATGTAAATGCAACATCCACACATAAGCAGATAATAGTTTTGAAAAGATTGTAGTAGCGGCTTAAGTCCTCTTACTGGAGTCCCCAGCAGAGTCGTCATCTGTCGACGACGGGATTTTTATTTGTCCCTTTTCGTTACTTGTTCTTTGGTGTTCTCTTTTTATGTGAGATTTGTTTGAAAAAACAAGTGAAAAAGGTCCGACATGTGTAATGTCGACGATTGGACTATAAGAGTCGCCAATTGGTTTTTTAACTGGTTGTACCAACACAACTGAGAAAAGGTTTGCACATTGACCCAGTGATATGACGCTGCTAAACGGGCCGGTGAAACTGAGATTCAATTAGGGTCCGGGGACTTGCTTATGCGGAGGGAAGGTGTTAGGCACCCCCCGACATCCGTGTTGCCACGGTGATCGCCACTTTTTAAGAAACTATTATCTGAATGTGTGTGTCTGTGTGTGGGTCAATGTGATGTTATTTGGAAGTAGTGTTATGCCTCATTTGCACCTATATACAAAGGGCTTGAATTTGTGTAAAAATTCAGTTTTAAACAAGATATAGCAGTGATATTTTTTAAAAGAGGTTTTTCAAACCCTGTGCTCAATAATAATTGAGGCCTTTGATACTTTCATTTAATTCCGTATTCGGCTGGATTAATTTTATTTTATCGATGCGAGGCATCTGTATGAAAATAATGTACAAAAGGTGTTGAACTCCTCGTGGGTATGAAAACCATCTGAGGTAATTCAGACATCGTATATAAATTTACAAGCTGCATACAGTTGAAAAGGTCCATCACGTGAACCGAATCTAGATTTAGTGGACTGAATCTGTGATCACATGATTCCTAGGCTCACATGATACCGCAATTGATATAAACGCAGTAAGCAGGTATATATATTAAAATCGTAAATATATATATATACAGATATGATCACCAACCACGAAGCACCTCCATGGGGGATCAGAAATGTAAATAAAGCTGTAAAAGCTATCAACCGCCACTGAGGAAACTTCAGGCGGGACGAAATGTACAGAAAGCAGTAAAAACGACTAACCACCATGAAGTAAACTCTAGGTGGGAAGAAATGTAAATATATATATATATATATATATATAAGCGATAAACGCACTGGATATAAAATCCAGGCTCATCGGACAAAGTCCGACAACAGTTAATATATATAAGTATATATATATATATATATATATATATATATATATATATATATATATATATATATATATATATATTAAAGCAATAAACGCACCGGATATAAAATCTAGGCTCATCGAACAAAGTCCGACAACAGTTAATATATATATATATATATATATATATAATATATATGTATATACAAATTGAAATAAAACCATGGACCGAAGTCTGGGCAAACAAACGTAACATGACTCTCAACTTAAAGAAAGGTGTGTGCAAAGATGGAGAGAAAGGCTTTAAAGTGTGTAAGAAGGCTTATAGTGGGCTGCCAAAGAAGACTTCTATATCTTTAAAGTAGATAAACACTGGCTTTTGTAAGTACAAAAATAGCTATATGTGAGCTCACAGGTGTTTAAAATGGGAAAGCACTCAATATATTGCAAGTACGGAGCAAATTGGACAGGGCTTCCTCGCTCTTTCTTTTTTTAAAATGGCCACCCCAAGCCCTCTATTTATAGAGGGTGGAGCCACAGGTGTACCTGCGGCTGGAGCCGCAGGTGTACCAAAGGCTACCTGGGTTGCCCCAGTTTTTGTGGGTCGCGTCGTCTCGTAGTACGTGCACGCGGGCAAGGTGATGTCCACTCGAACTTTCAGAATTGTAATTCGGACATCTGACTGAGGTATATAGGACCTATTTCGGACCGCCATTGTCAAGAGTTACGCAATGACGTGGGATTAGAGGTTGTACGAAGTCATGAAGATGAGACGATGCCCACCGGTATTCAACTTCAAATTCTATCCGTTATCCTACGCAATAGTCACTCGGGATTGGTTCTTCTGAGCTTTTGTGGGACATTACTGTGCATAAATGTATGTCTGAAATGTTGAGACGACGTGATGTGCCGTCATGGTGGCGAGATGACGACTTAGCCCCTCACCGGGGTTATCTCCGGTTTGGGCTGATAAAGCAGACATTACTCAAGGTTATCTCTGAGATTGGACTGCTGCAATGGTTGAAAGTCCTCAGTGTCATCTCTGAGGTGTGCCTGTCCTCCCGGTGTTATATCCGGGTTGGTACTGAGTATCTCGTTGTGAGCGCCGAGATTGAAGTTGCTTGCATTTGAAACAAGCATTTCCTGGGTTATCACCGGAACTGCATTCCTTGTGGTTATCGCCAAGGTTGGTTGCTATTCCCATGGTTGGGACTGAGACTGGATACCTCAGTGTTATCTCCGAGATTAATCGGCCTTCTCCGGTGTGTGTTCTGGTATTGGATCTGCATGCCTCGGGGTTATCTCCGAGGTTGGATTTGTTACTCCCAGTGTGTACTTCGGGGTTGATGCTGAACTTCCGGTAGTATCCGGACTGTATATGAACTATCTTCCAAGATTCCCTCTTAAAAGACGAATCTGTCCTCCTATAATGTTAGTGACAGGTGTACAAAAAATTTCGAGTGTCTACACATTCAATATATATATATATATATATATATATATATATATATATATATATATATATTGATATTATTTAATGGGCAAATTTAGTTAGCATAAAATCTAATTTTGAATAAAAATAAACTCTTTTATTTTAATCCAAATTTAAATCAAAATAAACCTCTTTTATTTTAATTTATCCAATTTTTAATCAAAATAAACTCATTTATTTTAATTAATTATGGAATCCAATTCCAAGGAAAAAAAAAACTATTTATTAAAGGAAACACGGATTCTCTTTCCTATCCACAAATAAACTCTTTTATTTTGAATAATATGAAATCTTATTCCATATCTAAATAAACTTATTTATTTAAGCAAACATAGATTCACTTTCCTATTCACAAATAAACTCCTTTATTTTAAGAAACATGGAATCCAATTTCAACTCCAATTAGTTATCATGTAATTTAATTCTAACTCTAATTAGTTAGCATGAAAATTTAATTTTAAGATTAAAATAAATCTTTTATTTTAAGATTAAAATAAACCTTTTATTTTAAAATTCAAATAAACTTTTTTTTATTTTAAGATTTAAATAAACTTTTATTTTAACTATAAAATAATTCAGAATAATATATATATATATATATATATATATATATATATATATATATATATATATATATATATATATATATATATATATAGTCCCCTTCAGTTGAGGGATCCCTCAAATAGTGTTATTTGAGGGATAGTTCGCTCAACCGTTGGATCTGTTTTAATAACTTTATGTGGCTGAAATTTTACATCTTTTTAAACCTATTTTTCTAAATAATCCAACACATCCAATGCAATGGTTATCCAATACAACACAAAAGATGTAAAATCTCAGTCACATAAAGTTATTAAAATAGATCCAACGGTTGAGCGTACTATCCCTCAAATAACATTATTTGAGGGATCCCTCAACTGAAAGGGACTTATATATATATATATATATATATATATATATATATATATATATATATATATATATATATATATATATATATATATATACCTTATTAAGAATCCTGTAACTTGAAGACTTAATAGGATTCACTTAAATTGCATATTAGAACGGTTTTTTCAATATATATAGGAATCCTGGATAACATTTTTTACGTGAATCACGAAATTTCAAAACAGGTATACGGAAATATATAACGGTTTTTCCTTTTTTTTATTAAATAAATTTTATACAACAAAATTATGTCCAATTAAATTATTCTAAACACATATCAACATACATATCAAATTAAAACAATTAATAATTCGCATAAAGGTTTGGCTCTGATACCACTGTTAGGTTTGTAATATTCATGAACGCAATCAAATTGCACAAAATAAGCGGAAGCATGGAAAATCAGAGTTTTAAAATTTTATAAACCATATACCCGGATCACCCTTTATGCACAATTATTTATTAAACGAAAATATGAAGAACAAGAATCATACCCTTGAAGATTCGAGCTTTCTCAGGTACAAGTTCACCTCCAATCTTTTTCGTGTTCAACTTGAATCCACCGGGTTTGATTCCTTCCTTTGATCAACGTTAGCCACCCAAATATTTGTCCTCTAGAGGTGATCCATCAAGGAAAAAGAAAGATTCAAGAAGATGGATATTTGACAAATCCCTAGTTTTTCTATCTCTCATAGAAAGGGTGCACTCTCCCAACTATTGGAATTACGTATTCACGTGTTCGTAAAAGTGTCAACCTACCACACCCAAAATAAGACTCCTATTATTTATAGATGTGGGCAACCCTTCTTAACAATTAAGGATTTGAGTTTTATTTTAATTAATTAAATTCCTTTAATTAATTAAGCTACCAATCCTATTAGGAATAATTAATTAAACTCTTTTAATTAATTAGCCTCCTAATCTTATTAGGATATTTGAGAGTACTTTATTAATTAATTTCCAAACTCCTTTAGAAATTAGATAATAAGAATAGTAATAATAATAATAAGACTCCTCTTATTAATTTATATTTAATATTTTTAAAATATTAAATAATAAATATTAAGCTATTTAATTTATTCTATCACTATAGATTAAATTAAATATACTTAACTTCTTATTACGATTATGCCATTAACTTCTTAAATAATTTTTCTTCCTTTTATAGTGTGACCCTTTAGGTTCTCCATATTAAACAGTTTGTGAATAAATCAATTAGAACAATTCTAATCTTATTTAAATAAATAAATTAAAATATTAATTTATTTAAATAAATAATATTTATTCTATAATAGGGATAAGGTTGTGTTTGATAAATCTGGGAATTAAGATCTGAATGATTATGATGTCTTAATAAATTAGATCATCTGAATGGTTATGAGGTCTGAATCTAAAAAATTGTTTGATAACAAAAAAGTAAGTTGTCTCTTAAATGACACTATTTTACCATTTTAAAGGGTAAAATTTTATTTAATAATTTTAAATATTCAATTTAATAAAAATGAGTGGATAATATTGTTGAATATATTTATATAAAAAAAATTATCAAAAAAATTTCATTAAGAGGTACCTCTTAATTATTAAGATTTCATTTTCTGTCTTACCGATTAAGAGGCATTCAGAGGTAACAAAAAACAAAACAAACAGCAGCATCCCTCTTAGCGAATAAGAGGTAATCCATTAAGAGGCAATCAGATGTAAACAAACAGCACCTAAGCCTCCCTAGCGATTAACGACTTTTCAGATAATATAGATTTCAACATTAATCATAAAAGAATATTTGAGTAAATAGTTACTGTACAATTCAATCCTTCCACCATACAATGTTCCAATTAAATATAAGACATGGAATTACTGTCAAGTTTTATTTTATTTAATTATATGTATTTCGACTCTTAAATGTACAACTCCAAATAATATAATTTAGAAACTCCTTTCTAATTTCATTCTGCCTTGGCCAAGGACTACTGAGTTGTCATTTATCGAATCACATAGGACATTTCTCTTCTTTTATTAGAAGCGGTAGATTCTTTATTGATCATACATTATCTCTATATACAACTTATTATACCCAAGCATGCCCTTTAATATACCCTAAGGGTCTTAAGGAATAAGTCAAAGTATAACTCATCATACACAAGATACTATGATGATCTCAAGTCCAATGATCACTTGTACTACTATCACTACAAGAATTCTTATTAACAGGCAAGTAAAACTCTATTAGGTTTTCCTTAGCGAGTCACGTTTAGTGAACTTATTCTCTAATAAGTACCTACATACTTGTTTTAGTGTCTCCACACAAATGATTATGAGATCAATTATTCTCATCCAATGAGCAAGCAACGTATGTACCAATCTATCCGGATTCACTAACTCCCAATTTAGTAATTCAACGATTGGGAACAATTTTAGTTTTAAGCTTTCTAAGAATTTAGATCTCATTAGAATGATCATCATCATTATTCTAAAAACATTGCTTAAAAGTATGGGTTTATCACATATTATAAAGCAGCTTTATGTAGATAATTAAAAGCCTTTAATAAATTAAAACTTTTTATTAATAAATAAATAAGATTGTTACAAAGTATATGCTTTATCATCAAACATGATTGGCTTGTGTGCATACTACTTTCATAGGGTTGGTCGAGTTTAGTCACCACGATCTCACCATTGTCAATCAAATCCTGGATCTTGTGCTTCAAGGCCCAAAAATCCTGAGTATCATGGCTAGGAGCTCCCGCATGATAAGCGCATGGATAATTTTCTTCTAAGTTGTCAGAAGATTGAGAATATTCTCGAGCGAGTCCCCTAAGGGTTTTAACACTCGAGTGCGTCTGACTTCTCCACCTTTTGGCAATGGAGGGTTTGAAGACTGAGCTAGAAAAGGGGAGTAGTTTTTCCTCTGAATAGGCAGGTTTTGACTGTCTTTTTGCCCTTGTAGAATCAAGGAAACATCCTCCTTTTTCTTCTTATGGACCCTTCGAGGGTTGTTTCCATAACTTCTAGACTGGATGTGCTCAGCTACAGCTTTGAGTGCGACAAGGTCTTGAATCTTTCCTGACTTCAATCCTATCTCGGCCATTTCTCCATGTTTGATCATCTCGGAGAATGGTTTGCCAATGCCAGCTAAAACTCTCTCATAGAAGGGAGCCTCTTGAATGTCTATAAAGGTCATCACCATTTCAGACTCAGTCATAGAGGGAATAACTTGAGCAGCTAGGCGCCTCCACCTTTGAGCATACTCTCTGAAAGACTCGCCAGCTTGTTTCTTGATCTTGGTAATTTGGTATCGGTCAGGAGCCATTTGAGTTTGGAAACTGTACTGATTGAGGAACGCATGAGCTAGCTCCTCCTAGCTATGAATTTTTGAATTGTCCAATCTGGTATACCATGATCTAGCTTCACCAATCAGACTCTTTTGAAACAGCTGCATTCTAAGCTTGTCATCCTCGGCATAAGATCCGAGTTTCCCAACGAAGACTTTCAAATATGTGTAAGGATCTCCCAACCCGTCATACTTTTCAAAGTCATGTGTTTTGAATTTCTCTAGATAATGTACCCCAGGGAATATACAAAGGTATGCATATGAAACACTCCCATGTGTTCCAATTCCTTTGATAGATCGAATGGTCTCTTCCATTTATAGGACCTTTTTCCTGATATCACCAGTGTCTGGATCTTCTTTGAGATAGGTGGTTTCATGAGTTTTATTGGTTTTGTCCAACTGAGTTTCGGGTACAAGAATTTCTTTGTCTGATCCCTGAGTTCATCCATGTGTAGAGGATTTTGTATGTACGGGCATTCGTGGACCCTGAGTGGACTTGTGTAGTTCTTTAAGCAGAACAACCAACTTTGTAATTTGGTTGCTTAGTCCTTCGAACTCTTTGCGAGAAATAGGAGTATGACTAGACTGGCCAGATGAAGCCATGCTTGGCTGTAGGCTCGTTGCCTTTTTCAATTTTGAACAGGTAACAGGACCAATTATATCCCTACAAAAAGACTTATGTAGTTTAGTCTTAGTGAATGTAGAAATATTACATGATGTGTCCATTTAGGAGTATTGTCCTGCAAAACGGATGTCAGTTGACAAGATATTATATCAAGTTTTGATATAAAGGGAATGCATGTACACATTTTTCTCATATTTTCCATTACATTGAGATTGACATTGAAATGAAATTACAAGTAATTGAATTTACAAGTAATTAAAATGTGATAGTATGAAGAGACTTTCCTCCATGTTTGGTTAATCAGAGGCTAACCTATCTTAGGCTACTCTCGTAGCTTTTTGGCATGAAGGTTTTCAAATCATCACAATTTACTCGATGGAAAATTAATCCGATCTTTCAACTAGAGCGAATTTGGGTGGTGCCTTTCCTGAGCCTCATTGGAATTAGTCTTCCTACGAGTCCAGTAATCAAGCACCGATAGGATAGCCTCCTGGTGGAGGAACCACACAACAGACATTCACATACAACGTGTCTCACCGTATGGAAATGATGATATGTGCGAAGCACTAATATCACAAGCAGATATGGTGCGAAGCACTAAATGCAATAAGTAAATGCATTCGTACACATTCATTAAAATGTAAATGCAATATTCACACACAAACATATGACAGTTTTGAAAAGTTTGTAATAGCGGCTTAAGCCTTTTACTGGATGTTCCTAGCAGAGTCGCCACCTGTCGACGTCGAGATTTTTATTTGTCCCTTTTCTGTTCTTATCTTTTGGTGCTCTCATGTTAGGTGAGATTTGTTTGAAAAAATAAGTTGTGAAAAGGTCCGACATGTATATGTCGACGATTGGACTGTAAGAGTCGCCCGTTAGTATTTTTAAATGGTTGCCCCAACTCAACCGAGAAAAGGTTTGCACATTGACCTAGTGATGTGACACTATTTAACAAGTCTGTGAAACTGAGATTCCTTAGGGTCGAGGAGCTTGATTATGCGGAGGGAATGCATTAGGCACCCCCCAACATCCGTGTTACCACGATGACCGCCACTATTCAATTTTAACCATTATCTGAATGTGTGTGTGTGTAGATCAATGTGCAATTATCTGGAAGTAGTGTTATGCCTCGATTGCACCTATGTACAAAGGGTTTGAATTTTGCATAAAAGTTCAGTTTTAACAAGATATAGCAGTGATGTTTTGTAAAAGAGGTTTTTCAAAGCCTTATGCTCAATAGTAATTGAGGCCTTTGATACTTCCGTTTTATTATGTTTTCGGCTTGATTACTTTTATTTTCGAGATGCGAAGCATCTACGAGAAAATAAGATAAAAAGCAGTGCCGAATTTCTTATGGGCATGAGAACCATCTAAGGAAATTCAAACACCGTGAATAATTTACAAGTCGTGTACAGCTGAAAATGTCCATCACGGGAACCGAATCTATATTCAGTAAACTGAATCTGTGATCACATGATTCCTAGGCTCACATGATGTAGCAGTTTGTATGAAAGTTGTAAACAATTATATATATAAAAGCGATAAATATATATATATATATATATATATATATATATATATATATATATATAAATGAATGTAAATAAATAAATATATATATATATATATATATATATAAATATATATATATATATATATATATATATATATATATATGAATGTAAATAAATATATATATATATATATATATATATATATATATATATATATATATATATATATATATATATATCCTCGAACTCAAATTAACGATATATATCCAGTGCGTTTATCACTTATATATAGGAGTCATTCGATAAGGGGCTTTGGAAATGGATTTTTTACCGGGTTCAAGGTCGATACAAAATTTAATTTCACGCTCTGGGGGTAGACCAGGAAGTTCTTCGGGGAATACGTCAGGAAATTTATTAACAACAGAAATATCATTCAAAACTAACGTATTTTTGTTTAGATCCGTGACATGAGCTAAGAAAGCTTGACATCCGTTTTTCAATAAACAAATAGCTTTATGGCTTGAAATGACATTGATTGATTTTAATGGTTTAGTTACTTGAATTCACATAATAGGTTGGTTAGGAATATGAAAACTAACAACCTTACGAAAATAATCAATTTTTGCATGATGAGTAGTTAACCAATCAATCCCTAGAATCACGTCAAATGCAAGTATTTTCAATGAAATAAGATCGACAGGTAATGTGAGGGTACCAATTTGAACCAAACAAGACTTATAAATAGTGGATATAATGAAGGTTTCTCCCAACGGAGTTTCCACAGATAAGTCAAAGTCTAATTTCTCCGGAGTCAAATTTAATCATTGAGCGCAAGTAGGAGAAATAAAAGAATGGGTAGAACCAGTATCAAATAAGGTATAAACTTCGTTAGAGTTTATGATAAGCTTACCCGTGATGACCTCGTTCGGGTTCTTTGCTTTCTGGGAGGTCACAATAAACGCTCTCCCTTGCACTACCTGCTTTGACTTTTCTAGGACGGCCTTGGGTGCCTCCATCCTAGCTGAACTTGTCTTCAGTAAATGACAAAATCGAGCTAAGTAACCTTCTCTTCCATAATTATAACGTGCTTTGGATGGCATCGCGCAGTTTGGACTGATGTGTCCCTCCCCTCCGCATTTGAAGCATATAATAGGTGGTCATTCTCCTTCCTTAACAACGGGTGCTGGTGCGGACGTCTTTCCATCATTGTTGAATCTCATCTTCTTGAAATGTTCATTCTTATTATTTTGGCCCTGATTACCACCGAAGTGGTTACCATTTCTGGCCTGTTGATTCCCTCCACGCTTGTTGTCACCTCTTCGATTACTACTCCTACTGGTATTATTATTTTGTCGGCTGCCCTATTTTGGTTACGTTATCTCGTTATCGCGCTCCACTAACTGAGCCCTATTCACAACATCTGAATACAAACACAGTTTATAAGAAATAAGATGTTGACGTATCTTCGGCTTCAAACCTCTTAAAAACATCCGCGTCATTCTCTCTCATTATCCACTAAGTGGGACGCAAAACGAGACAACTTGACAAACTTAGCTTCGTACTGCGACACGGTCATATTATTCTGTTCTAACTTGATGAACTCTACCTCCTTCATATGACGAATACTTTCGGGAAAGTACTTGTCATTGAACAGTTCTTGGAACTTCTCCCAAGACATCTTCAGTGCGGCAGGTTGAGTACGCTTTACCGATTCCCACCAGTAATCAGCCTCTCCTCGTAACATAAAGGTGGCAAAGGAAACCTTTTGCTCCTCGGAGCATCCCAAGACATCAAATATCTTGGTAATCTGCTTTATCCACGTTTCCGCCTTAAGTAGTTTTGGCTCTCCAATAAACTCCGGTGGTCCCAGCTCCTTGAACTGTTTAGCGGTGACCGTCCGAGAGTTGCCAGTGTTTCCACCTACATTTTGGGCAGGAACCGCTCTTGCTTGATGTTGCATGAATTGCACAAAGCCTCTGAATAATCCATCATTCATCATTTGGTCAGTGTTGTTGTTCACCTGAGGATTGTCGTCTTCCTGATGCACATTATCCTGGTTATTGATATGTGGAGACTCAACGGTCTCCTGTGCTCCATTGCTATTCTCAACATTCTCGGAAGTCATTTTCAGATACTGCCACAAAATAAGGGTTAGTTGACATGTAACATATTATCTCTATACTCTGACCAACCAATTAAATACCAAATAAAATTAGGTAGGTCATACTAGTGAAGGAATTTCCCGTCTCTCCCCTCCTAGTTCTAGTCTCACATCATAGTCAGGGATCATATCCCTAGGCTTTGATACCAACTGTGACGCCCCCAAAATAGGTATACATCACCTATTCTGAGTCGCCAAATACATGGTACAGAATACAAATACAATCTTTAATATACACAAGAGAGCTGTGAGTTTCAATACAAATACTATCTTCTAGACAATATCCACTCTCAGAATAAGTCTTCATTATATTTATTATCACACTATTTAACAGAATAGTGAGGACTACTAATACTATCATCTAATCCATCACTCCGTTCCCCGACTCGTCCCAGCTATATTCTCATTTCCTGAAGAGAACAGTGAAAGAAAGGGTGAGCTCAACTAGCCTAGTAAGAAATATTATGACTAAGATAATGCAAAATAAATTATCATTAGTCTTCAATAATGTTAAACTGATAAAATACAATAGAAATCAAGTTTAACTGCAGCGTATCAAGCAATCCATTAAAAGAGTCAAGTAGAGAATAAAATCTACTATCTTTTATGATTTAAAAGATTTTTCATGACTTTTATCGCTGGGACTCAACTTAATAAATAATCCACATCATCCCTGCACTACGGCCAAGGATATTCATTAGTATCACATCACAATTATCCATGCATCACAGCCAAGGATATTCGTGTATTCATCAATGGTCATGATCATGCCAACAACTGTCCATCAATGCACTATCGACCAATGAGGACTTTTATCACATCATTTGTAACATTACAGTCATGATTACACCTAATAATCCCTAGTCATAATCATACTAAGTCCATCTATGCACTACATGCCATATATGACTTTCAACAAAATATAAACATGAGGATGATGACAATGATATAAGAATTCAATAAAACAAGTTCAAGAATTAATTAATCCAGGAACCAATAACGTCCAAATTGTCAACATGATACTACTTTGTGCAGTAAAATTCAAGAATGCTCAGAAGAATATTTTCATGAAAATATACTGGATGAAACGCAAATATCAAGGATATTCCACTAATTTCATGGAGTATAAAAGCCAAAACTTTAACCAACTGAGTATAATAAAGAATGGAATAACAAAAGAAATCACCAGGCATGCGATAGACCGCACAGACAGGTTATTCCAACAGAATAATAAATAACGGAACCAGGTCATACGTAAACGCACCGACAAGATATTCTGACATAATACTAAATAATGGAACCAGGTCCGGCGTAAACGCACAGACAGGATATTCCAACAGAATAATAACTAATGAAATCAGGTCCGGAATAAACGCACAGATAGGATATTCCGACAGAATAATAAAGAATGGAATAATAGAAGAATTTCACCAAGTATAGTGTAGCCCGCGTATACAGGTTATTCTAACAGAATAATAAATAATGGAATAACAGAAGTTCTCTTCATGAATACAAAAGAAATAATACCCCTTGCCATAAAAGAAACTGAATATAGGAAAAGAAATGTAGCATACTTCTCTTCTTCTTTCTCTCTATAATTTTCTCTCAAGAGTTTCAGTGTATTCGTAAGAAATAATGAAGGAATGAGCTTCTATTTATAGAAGAATGGAAGGATACTGTTTAATTCATTGGCTGAAATAATACGCTAGATTTTTCAAAACCAAAATTTTATATAATATATATATATATATATATATATATATATATATATATATATATATATATATATATATATATATAACACATGCTATATTAGAAAAATTCTACCACCCATGCATCATTTGTCAAGGTGTTGGCCAATTAAAAGAGAGGAAAACAAAACTATCATATGTCAAGTTGAAAAAATGGCCTCATTGATAGCATAAGAAATTATTTAGCTAATAAGGTGAAGGCTTTGAAAGAAAATACTACTACCTGCCAACATCACCTACCAGAACCACCACCACCCACATGTTAACATCTAAATATATACTAATATCACCATTAATTCCACCCCCACCATACGCCACTAACATAAAGATAATATATAAATATATATAATCACATGCTTGCAGTACATATATATACGAAAAATTGATATTACTTTCTCCTGACGATTTTGAAAAATGAGAAAGTGGGGGGCCCAAATAATATGCCAAACTTTACAACAAATACTGTGGTAATAATTAAACAAAACTGAGTGACTTCTTATGTAAGCATCCATAATCAATACCGTGTGCTACTATGCAACCACGCGTATTACTGTACTTTTAACACCGGGTGTTTCAACAGTTAACGGTAAAAAATTTTGCCGTTATTTTCATAAAGTATTTTTTTGTCATTTTCTCAATCCGACAATAATTCTGTTGTGGGGTCCACCAATGATTGTGCCGTTGTACGAATATTCTCTGCTTAAACGAATATTCTCCGACCAATCGAATATTATATAACAACTTGCGTACTTTGCAAAATTTATAAATATTACCCACAACTATAACATTATATCAAATTTACTCCATAATATTTAAAAATGATATTTATAGAAAATTCATCTTTACCAAAAAAATTTGGGGTCTTACAACCTCCCCTTTTTATGAAATTTTTCCCTCGAAATTAGGGTACGTACCTGGTATGTCGAAGAGGTAAGGATACCTTGATTTTATTTCAGATTCTGACTCTCAGGTCATTTCCTCAATATCGTGATTCCTCCATAAAACTTTGACTTGAGGTATAACCTTGGAGCGTAGAATATGTTCCTTCATATCCAAGATTTGAACAAGAACCTCTTCACACGTCAAATCTTCCGTTATTTCGTCCGGTTCTAACTCAATAATGTGGTTCAGGTCTTCCACATATTTACGTAACATAGATATGTGAAAAACGTTATGAACACGAGACATACTTGAAGGTAAAGTGAGTCTATAGGCCACAGTTCCTACTCAATCAAGGATTAAAAATTGGCCGATGAATCGAGGATTGAGGTTTTCTCTCTTTCCAAATCTCATAACTCCTTTCCACAGAGCAACTCGTAATAACACATGATCTCCTATATCAAATTCCACGTCCTTTCGATGAAGATCAGCATAACTCTTTTGTCGATCTTGTGAGGTTTTTATACGTTGTCGGATTATTTGAATCTTTTCTGTAGTCATACGTACCAACTCCGGTCCCAACAACGTTGCTTCACCAACCTCATCCCAGCATACTGGAGAACGACACTTTCTTCCATACAACGCCTCGAATGGAGCCATGCCAATGCTTGCTTGATAACTGTTGTTGTAGGAAAACTCCACCAACGGTAAGAACTTGTCCCAACTTCCCTTGAAGTCAAGGACACAGAGTCTTAATAAATCTACAAGAGTTTGAATAGTCCTCTCTGATTGTTCGTCCGTCTGAGGGTGATATGCTGAACTAAATCGTAAATTCGTGCCCATAGCTTTTTGCAAACTAACCCAAAATCATGAAGTGAATCTCGGGTCTCAATCAGAAACTATGGATACTGGCATACCATGCAGTCTTACAATCTCATTTATATACATACGAGCAAGACGTTCAAGTGTATAAGTTTCTCGTATAGGTAAGAAGTGAGCAGACTTGGTCAATCTATCTATAATGACCCAAATTGCATCTATACCTTGAGAAACCTTGGGAAGACCAGTAACAAAATCCATGGTAATGTGCTCCCACTTCTATTCTGGAATTTCAAGTGGTTACAATGGACCTTTTGGTACTTGATGCTCCGCTTTAACTCGTTGACAAGTTAGACACCTTGAGATAAACAACGTTATCTCTCTCTTCATATTGCTCCACCAAAATGTATGACGAAGATCATGATACATTTTGGTACTCCCAGGATGGATTGCAAATGGTGTGTTGTGCGCCTCCATCATGATTTTATACTTTAAATCAGGGTCGTTAGGAACAAAAAGTCTGGAGTTGACTCGAAGTATTCCTTCTTCATCGATTCTTGATTCCGGCATAGCACCTTTTTGTACTTTCTTCCTCATATGCATCAGCTCAAGGTCTATAGCTTGAGCAGGTTTAACTTTATCAATTAAAGTCGGTTCTACTCGTATATTCGCCATTATCACATAGGTCCCCGGAGTCTTTAACTCTATCTCCATCTTTTGCAAGTCACATAATATGGGCCTTTGCGTTGACAATATCACACTCGTACCCGTATATGATCTTCTACTCAATGCGTTAACTACCACATTCGCTTTTGTAGGATGGTATTGAATGGTATGATCATAATCTTTCAATAGTTTAAGCTAACGTCGTTGCCGCATGTTGAGTTCCTTTTGAGTGAAGAAATATTTGAGGCTTTTATGATCCGTAAAGATCTCCACTTTCTCCCCATACAAGTAATACCTCCAAATTTTAAGTGCGAAAATAACAACTGCCAACTCTAGATCATGAGTAGAATAATTCCTCTCATATTCTTTGAGTTATCGAGAAGCATAGGCTATGACTTTCCCATGTTGCATGAGAACACATCCTAACCCTTTGCCCAAAGCATCACTGAAGATGACAAATCCGTCCGAGCCAGATGGTATTGTCAGAACAAGTGCTGAAATGAGTCTCCTCTTGAGTTCTTGAAAACTCTTCTCACATTCCTCGCTCCAATCGAACTTTGTATCTTTCTGAGTCAGCTGAGTTAATGGAGTAGCGATTCAAGAAAATCCTTCCACGAATCTCCAATAATAACCAGCTAAACCGAGAAAGCTACGTACTTCGGTCACTGATTTAGGTTGCTCCCAGCTTTGAATAACTTCAATCTTTGCTGGGTCAACAGATATTTCATGACTTGATACCACGTGCCCAAGGAATGCTACTTCCTCAAGCCAGAACTCGCATTTCTTCAACTTGGCATAAAGCTTGTACTCACGAAGCTTTTGCAGTATCAACCTCAAGTGTTGCTCATGATCTTCACGGCTTTTGGAATAAATAAGGATGTCATCAATAAAGATGACCATAAAGTGATCCAAATATTTCTTGAATACTCGGTTCATCATATCCATGAAGGCAGCATGAGCATTAGTCAATCCAAAGGACATGACTAGGAATTCATAATGCCCGTACCGAGTTCTGAAAGTCGTCTTTGGAATGTCATCGGTTCTAATCTTCAATTGGTGATATCCGGAACGAAGATCAATCTTTGAAAAGAATTTAGCTCCTTGCAACTGGTCAAACAGGTCATCAATACGCGGCAATAGGTACCTATTTTTTATGGTGACATGATTCAACTCCCGATAATCAATACAAAGTCGCATACTCCCATCTTTCTTCTTTACGAATAGAACATGAGCACCCCAAGGAGAAGTACTAGGACGAATAAAGCCAATGTCTAACAATTCCTGCAGTTGGGTCTTTAACTCTTGAAGTTCAATAGTAGCCATTCGATAAGGGGCTTTAGAAATGGGTTTTGTACCGGGTTCAAGGTCGATACAAAATTTAATTTCACGCTCTGGGGGTAGACCAGGAAATTCTTCGAGGAATACGTCAGAAAATTTATTAACAACAGAAATATCATTCAAAACTAACGTATTTTTGTTTAGATCCGTGACATGAGCTAAGAAAGCTTGACATCCGTTTTTCAATAAACAAATAGCTTTATGGCTTGAAATGACATTAATTGATTTTAATAGTTTAGTTACTTGAATTCACATAATAGGTTGGTTAGGAATATGAAAACTAACAACCTTACGAAAACAATCAATTTTTGCATGATGAGTAGTTAACCAATCAATCCCTAGAATCACGTCAAATGCAAGTATTTTCAATGAAATAAGATCGACAGGTAATGTGAGGGTACCAATTTGAACCAAACAAGACTTATAAATAGTGGATGTAATGAAGATTTCTCCCAACGGAGTTTCCACAGATAAGTCAAAGTCTAATTTCTCCGGAGTCAAATTTAATCATTGAGCGCAAGTAGGAGAAATAAAAGAATGGGTAGAACCAGTATCAAATAAGGTATAAACTTCGTTAGAGTTTATGATAAGCTTACCCGTGATGACCTCGTTCGGGTTCTTTGCTTTCTGGGAGGTCACAATAAACGCTCTCCCTTGCACTACCTGCTTTGACTTTTCTAGGACGGCCTTGGGTGCCTCCATCCTAGCTGAACTTGTCTTCAGTAAATGACAAAATCGAGCTAAGTAACCTTCTCTTCCATAATTATAACGTGCTTTGGATGGCATCGCGCAGTTTGGACTGATGTGTCCCCCCCCTCCGCATTTGAAGCATATAATAGGTGGTCATTCTCCTTCCTTAACAACGGGTGCTGGTGCGGACGTCTTTCCATCATTGTTGAATCTCATCTTCTTGAAATGTTCATTCTTATTATTTTGGCCCTGATTACCACCGAAGTGGTTACCATTTCTGGCCTGTTGATTCCCTCCACGCTTGTTGTCACCTCTTCGATTACTACTCCTACTGGTATTATTATTTTGTCGGCTGCCCTCTTTTGGTTACGTTATCTCGTTATCGCGCTCCACTAATTGAGCCCTATTCACAACATCTGAATACAAACACAGTTTATAAGAAATAAGATGTTGACGTATCTTCGGCTTCAAACCTCTTAAAAATATCCGCGTCATTCTCTCTTCATTATCTACTAAGTGGGACGCAAAATGAGACAACTTGACAAACTTAGCTTCGTACTGCGACACGGTCATATTATTCTGTTCTAACTTGATGAACTCTACCTCCTTCATATGACGAATAGCTTTATGGCTTGAAATGACATTGATTGATTTTAATGGTTTAGTTGCTTGAATTCCAATAATTGGTTGGTTAGGAATATGAAAACTAACAACCTTACGAAAACAATCAATTTTTGCATGATGAGTAGTTAACCAATCAATCCCTAGAATCACGTCAAATGCAAGTATTTTTAATGAAATAAGATCGACAGGTAATGTGAAGGTACCAATTTAAACCAAACAAGACTTATAAATAGTGGATGTAATGAAGGTTTCTCCCAACGGAGTTTCCACAGATAAGTCAAAGTCTAATTTCTCCGGAGTCAAATTTAATCTTTGAGTGCAAGTAGGAGAAATAAAAGAATGGGTAGAACTGGTATCAAATAAGGTATAAACTTCGCTAGAGTTTATGATAAGCTTACCCGTGATGACCTCGTTCGGGTTCTTTGCTTTCTGGGAGGTCATAACGAACGCTCTCCCTTGCATTACCGGCTTTGACTTTTTCGGGACGGCCTTTGCGGCCTCCATCCTAGCTGAACTTGTCTTCGATAAATGATAAAATCGAGCTAAGTGACCTTCTATTCCACAATTATAACATGTTTTGGACGACATCGCACAGTTTGGACTGATGTGTCCCTCCCTTCCGCATTTGAAGCATATGATAGGTGGTCGTTCTCCTTCCTTAACAACGGGTGCTGGTGCTGACGTCTTTCCATCATTGTTGAATCTCATCTTCTTGAAATGTCCATTCTTATTGTTTTGGCCCTGATTACCACCGAAGTGGTTACCATTTCTGGCATGTTGATTCCCTCCACGCTTGTTGTCACCACTTCGATGACTACTCTCACTGGTATTATCATTTTGTCGGCTGCTCTCTTTTGGATACGTTGTCTCGTTATCGCACTCCACTAACTGAGCCCTATTCACAACATCTGAATATAAACATAGTTTATGAGAAATAAGATGTTGACGTATTGTAAGACCCTAACTTATTAATAAATGAAATTAAATTTCCTCTATTTATTATTTTGAAATAGAAAGGGTTGATTTGATTAATGTGATTAGTTATGGGTAAAATACGCAAATATTTCAAATAAGCAAGTGATTATAAAATATTCATTTTTGGTCGGTGAATATTCGTTTGGTCGTGGAATATTCTTGCTGTCAGGGAATATTCGTACGACGGCGCAGCCTTGTGTGGGCCCCATAACGGAAAGCGATTGGATGAAAAAAACGACAAGTATAAGTTGTTTATAATTAACGGCGTAGTTGTTACCGTTAATACTGTTAAAATACATGGTGGTTAAAATACAGTAGCACACGGTATTGCACCAATTATTGATTCTTACGAAGGAAGGCACTACTCAATAATTGTTACAGTAGTTACTGTTCAATATTTTATTTTATTGATTCAATAATTGCTGCATTGATATCTTATATTATTGTTGTTTCAATAATTGTCACTGCACAGTATTCCCCATTATCAGATTAATAATTCATATTATTTGAATAATATTATTAGATAACATTATTGACAATGTCTAGAAAGTTCTGTCTAAGGAGAGGATTGGTCATCTAAGTGCGCGCCAGTAAGGAGAAATTCTTATTGGAAAGCCCCTTTCTTTCCTGGGAACGGCCTGGTTGTCATAAATGTGATTCTGTAATATTATTTGTGAATAATTAATTATTGATTCATATGATAAGGAAATATTTATATATTTTTGTGGTTAAAAATGAAGGAGTTAATGTTGAGGTTTTTATCAGTATTTTTATCGGAATGGAGGTATTAAAAATCAGGGTTTTTGAGATATTTTACGGGGGTTATAATTTTTAATCCGACCGTTGGATCGTGGTAATTTTTGGATATGTTATACATATATAAGTTGAGTATATGTCCACAAATTTTGAACGGTTAAAAATGAACGTATGATTTATTATGAATTTTACGAGATGACTGGTTCAGAAATTATTGAATTTTCGGAGTTTATCATTTTAGTGGAAAATTCTAGAATTGGTGGGCCCCACTTTTGGTTGGTGAGAAATGTGCTGAAATTTTAACTCAAATGTGGTGGGTGGAAATAGTAGCAGGTAATGCCATCAGGTTGCAGGTCAAGTCTGCTTCGGCGTGCTAACATTTTCCTATAAATAGAGGGCTAAGTTAGAATTGAAAATCACACCAGAAACAAGTTTTCTTTCTTTCTCTCTCTACATTATTGAGTGTATTTTGTGAGTATTTAGATACTTTGAGAGTTTCTATTCATCAGAGCAAGTTTCGTTCAGCTTTATACCGGTATGCCGACCAGAAGTACTGATATTTTGAGGTAAGGGATATTATTTTCTTCTTAAATGATATTATTTTCTTCAATATCATTATGCTGAAATATTGATATGAGTTTTTTTATCAAATTTGGAACTTTTTGTGTCGGAGATACTATTCACGTATACGGCACTATTCACGTATACGACATTATTCACGAATACGGCACTATTCACCGAAAAATAAAATTTTCTCTTTTTGTCCAAGATATCTATTATGGTTACTATCTTTGATTGTATCCATGTTTTGATCTTTATTTTTGAATTCTGCTTCACAATTGATTATTATGAAGTATTATTGATCTTGGATAAACTGTTATACGAATCCCTACTATTTGTCCTTCTGTCTCACTGGATTCGTTTTTTTTAAAGATATTTTTCATCATCCTCAGTCCTAAATGATGATATTACTGAATATCTTTGGCCTGTATTGCAAAGATGTATGATTACCTGATGAATATCTTTGGCCTGTACTGCAAAGATGAACAGGTGTTGAGATGAACATGACCGACTGGTGATACAAATGAATATCTTTGGCCTGTAGTGCAAAGATGAATATTTGGTTAAAGATGATTATTAATTGATGTTACAGGGATAAAATATTGATGATGGACTTTTAAATCTTAGAAGATAGTAGAATTCATTCTCTACTTGACACTTCTAATGGTTTGCTGTTTCCGCTGCAGTTGTTGATCTAAAACTTGTTGTCGATTATATTCTGTCAGATTTTTCCTTGTTGAATACTAATGATAATTTATTGTATCTTATCTTAGTCATAATATTCTTTACTGGGCTAGTTGAGCTCACCATTTTCCTTTTTGTTCTATTTTTCTTCTCAGGAGGTGAGAACATAGCAGGATCTAGTCGGGGTATGGAGTGATGGTTTTAGAAAGATATTTTAGCAGTCCTCACTATTTCTGTAAAATAGTGTTTGAATAATTGTAATGAGGACTTATTTGAGTGTGGATATTGTCTACAAGACAATATTTGTATTTAAACTCATAGTATGTGTTGTCGTATTTTGCACGACAATTGTATTATTGAAGTTATAGTTTTCTTTTTGTACCAAGTATTTGGCGACTCAGAATGGGTGTTGTATACCTATTTTGGGGGCGTCACACGTATCTCCGGCTTCAAACCTCTTAAAAAAATCCGCGTCATTCTCTCTTCATTATCCACTAAGTGAGACGCAAACCGAGATAACTTGGCAAACTTAGCTTCGTACTGCGACACGGTCATATTATTCTGCTCTAACTTGATGAACTCTACCTCCTTCAGATGACGAATACTTTCGTAAAAGTACTTGTCATTGAACAGTTCTTGAAACTTCTCCCAAGACATCTTCAGTGCGGCAGGTTGAGTACGCTTTACCGATTCCCACCAGTAATCAGCCTCTCCTCGCAATATAAAGGTGGCAAAGCGAACCTTTTGCTCCTCGGAGCATCCCAAGACATCAAATATCTTGGTGATCTGCTTTATCCACGTTTCCGCCTTAAGTGGTTTTGGCTCTCCAATAAACTCCGGTGGTCCCAGCTCCTTGAACTGTTTAGCGGTGACCGTCCGAGAGTTACCAGTGTTTCCACCTACATTTTGGACAGGAGCCGCTCTTGCCTGATGTTGCATGAATTGCATAAAGAGTCTAACAATCCATCATTCATCATTTGGTCAGTGTTGTTGTTCACCTGAGGATTGTCGCCTTCTTGATGCACATTATCCTGATTATTGATATGTGGAGACTCAACGGTCTCCTGTGCTCCATTGCTAATCTCAACATTCTTAGATGTCATTTTCAGATACTGCCACAAAACAAGGGTTAGTTGACATGTAACATATTATCTCTATACTCTGACCAACCAATTAAATACCAAATAAAATTAGGTAGGTCATACTAGTGAAGGAATTTCCCGTCTCTCCCCTCCTAGTTCTAGTCTCACATCTTAGCCAAGGATTATATCCCTAGGCTTTGATACCGACTGTGACGCCCCCAAAATAGGTATACATCACCTATTCTGAGTCGCCAAATATATGGTACAGAATACAAATACAATCTTTTATATACCACAAGAGAGCTATGAGTTTCAATACAAATACTGTCTTCTAGACAATATCCACTCTCAGAATAAGTCCTCATTACATTTATTGTCACACTATTTAACAGAATAGTGAGGACTACTAATACTATCATCTGATCCATCACTCCGTTTCCCGACTCGTCCCAGCTATATTCTCATTTCCTGAATAGAACAGTGAAAGAAAGGGTGAGCTCAACTAGCCCAGTAAAAAATATTATGACTAAGATAATGCAAAATAAATTATCATTAGTCTTCAACAATGTTAAACTGATAAAATACAATAGACATCAAGTTTAACTGCAGCGGATCAAGCAATCCATTAAAAGAGTCAAGTAGAGAATAAAATCTATTATCTTTTATGATTTAAAAGGGTTTTCATGACTTTTATCGCTGGGACTCAACTTAATAAATAATCCACATCATCCCTGCATTACGGCCAAGGATATTCATTAGTATCACAACCACAAATTATCCATGCATCACAGCCAAGGATATTCGTGTATTCATCAATGGTCATGATCATGCCAATAACTGTCCATCAATGCACTACCGGCCAATAAGGACTTTTACCACATCATTTATAACATTGCGGTCATGATTACACCGAATAATCCCTGGTCATAATCATACCAATGCCATCTATGCACTACAGGCCACAGATGACTTTTAACAAAATATAAACATGAGGATGATGACAATGATATAAGAATTCAATAAAATAAGTTCAAGAATTAATTAATCTAGGAACCAATAACGTCCAAATTGTCAACATGATACTACTTTGTGCAGTAAAATTCAAGAATGCTCAGAAGAATATTTCCATGAAAATATACTGGATGAAGCGCAAATATCAAGGATATTCCACTAATTTCATGGAGTATAAAAGCCAAAACTTTAACCAACTGAGTATAATAAAGAATAGAATAACAAAAGAAATCACCACGCATGCGATAGACCGCACAGACAGGTTATTCCAATAGAATAATAAATAACGGAACCAGATCATGCGTAAACGCACCGACAGGATATTCTGACAGAATACTAAATAATTGAACCAGGTCCAGCGTAAACGCACAGACATGATATTCTGACAGAATAATAAATAATAGAATCAGGTCCGGCGTAAACGCACAGACAGGATATTCTGACAGAATAATAAATAATGGAATAACAGAAGAATTTCATCAAGTATAGGGTAGCCCGCGTATACAGGTTATTCCAACATATTAATAAATAATGGAATAACAGAATTCTCTTCATGAATACAAAAGAAATATTATCGTTTACCGTAAAAGAAACTGAATATAGGAAAAGAAAGATAGCAGACTTCTCTTCTTCTTTCTCTTTATAATTTTCTCTCTCTAGAGTTTCAGTGAATTCGTAAGAAATAATAAAGGAATGAGCTTTTATTTATAGAAGAATGGAAGGATACTGTTTAATTCTTTGGCAGAAATCATACGCTAGATTTTTCAAAACCAAATTTTTATAATATATATATATATATATATATATATATATGTAATATAACACATGTTATATTAGAAAAATTCTACCACCCATGCATCATTTGTCAAGGTGTTGTCCAATTAAAAGAGAGGAAAACAAAACTATCATATGTCAAATTGAAAAAATGGCCTCATTGATAGCATAAGAAATTATTTAGCCAATAAGGTGAAGGCTTTGAAAGAAAATACTACTACCTGCCAACATCACCTACCAGAACCACCACCACCCGTATGTTAACATCTAAATATATACTAATATCACCATTAATTCCACTCCCACCATACGCCACTAACATAAAGATAATATATAAATATATATAATCACATGCCTGCAGTACATATATATACGAAAAATTGATATTACTTTCTCCCGATGATTTTGAAAAATGAGAAAGTGGGGGGTCCAAATAATACGCTAAACTTTACAACAAATACTGTGGTAATAATTAAACAAAACTGAGCGACTTCTTACGTAAGCATCTATAATCAATACCGTGTGCTACTATATAACCACGCGTATTACTGTACTTTTAACACCGGGTGTTTCAACAGTTAACGGTAAAAACTTTCGTCGTTATTTTCATAAAATATTTTTTTGTCATTTTCTCAATTCGACAATAATTTCGTTGTGGGGTCCACCAATGATTGTGTCGTTGTATGAATATTCACTGCTTAAACAAATATTCCCCGACCAATCGAATATTATATAACAACTTGCGTACTTTACAAAATTTATAAATATTACCCACAACTATAACATTATGTCAAATTTACTACATAATATTTAAAAATGATATTTATAGAAAATTCATTTTTACTAAAAAAAATTGGGGTCTTACAATTATTCATAGTATTTGCATAGTGCCTACATAGTGTTTGCATAGTAAAATATTTTTATATAAAATAGAATATTTTTATAAAGTTATTCGTTTTATTAGATTATAAATATAATATATTTTATTTTATTTAAAAGATTTTGTTTTATTAGAATATTTTATTAATACTGCATAGTAAATCAATATGGACCATCCGTTTAAAATTAAATCAATCTGGACCGTTCATAAATTAGTTACTATTCAGTCCATTCTCCTATAAATAGAAGCTCATTCCTTCATTATTTCTTATGAATTCACCGAAACTCTAGAGAGAGAAAGAAGAAATGTATTCTGCTACTTCACTACTCTTATATCAAGTTTCTTCTAAGGTAAGGGGTATTATTTCTTTCATATTCATGAAGAGAACTTATGTTATTCCATTCCTTATTATTATGTTGGAATAACCTGTATATGCGAAGTACTGCATACATGGTGAAATTCTTCTGTTATTCCATTCTTTATTATTATGTTGGAATAACCTGTCTATACGAAGTACTGCATACACGGTGAAATTCTTCTATTATTCTATTCTTTATTATTCTGTTGGAATATCCTATCTGTGCATATTACGCATGACCTGGTTCCATTATTTATTATTCTATTGGAATAACCTGTCTGTGCAGTCTATCGCATGCATGGTGAATTCTTCTATTATTCTATTCTTTATTATTCTATTGGAATAACATGTCTATGTGGATTACCGCATGCATGGTGAATGATCCTTCGTATTCATATGAATAGTATTTTTATTCAAAAGGGGTTACTGCCAGGGGTAGTTTCGTAATTTTTTTGACCCTAAAAAATTTTTAAAAAATTTAAAATGATAATTTGATGAGTTTTCTAGATTGTGTCCAAAAATGGCAATTTTTGGATTATAGATTAGGAGGTATGAATTTTATAGGAAAATACTATTTTAAAAGTAAACCCTTATAACTCCTTGTGGTTAATTCCAAAATTGGCGAAATTTTTATTGGGGGTACATGTATATAACAAGAGTATATCCTGTAAATTTCAGAATTTTCGGTCAAAAGTATAATTTATGATAAATGTCTAAATATTTGGCAGTTTTAGCCATATGAAAAATAGTAAATGAATTTTAAAAATTCTGAGAAAAATATATGTTCAATATGGGACTATATTGTGCTAAATCCCAGAAAAAAAATATTTTTGGGATTGATTTGGTATTTTTCATGAAAATGAACTAGTTATGAGTAAATGAATTAAATATGTAATATGAAGTAATAAAGTTGGAAAATAGGATTTTATGGCTTGAGAATCCTATATAGGGTATATGCAGATTTTTTATGAGGGATTTGATCATTGATGATGAAATATTATTAGTATGGTATTTTTGAATGATTAAATTCATTATTTGATAAAGTGTAAACAATTGAAATAAGTTGTTTATAAGTTTAAGAAATGATTAAAATATTGTTATAATATTAATGATATTAGATTATGAGATTATTAAGTGACTAATAACATTTGGTTATTATTGAACGCTGGATAAATTGTATTATAAATGTTTAATATTTATCCTTTATCTCATTTGATTGATTCTTTATATCATTGTCATTATCCTCATGCTTATATTATGATGAAAGTCATCTGTGGCCTGTAGTGTATAGATGGACTTGGTATGATTATGACCAGGGATTATTCGGTATAATCATGACCGTAATGTTATAAATGATGTGGTTAAAGTCCTCATTGGCCCGTAGTGCATTGATGAATAGTTTTTGGTATGATTATGGCTATGGATTCTCTTCGTCCAAGAGTGCAAAGAAGAATTATTTTATGGCATGATCAGGACCGTTAATAAAAACACGATTATCTTTGGCCCGTAGTGCATAGATAATTTGTGGTCGTGATATTAACGAATATCCTTAGCCTGTAGTGCAGGGATGATTCTATGATGTGGATTAATTACTGAGCTGAGTCTCAGCAATGAAATATTAATTTATGGATGTGATATTAACGAATATCCTTGGACGTAGTGCAGGGGTGATTCGATGATGTGAATTATTTATTAAGCTGAGTCTCAGCGATAAAATATTGATAATAAACTTTTAATTCGTAAAAGATAGTAGATATCATACTCTACTTGACTCTTCTACAATACAGTTGTATGTCTTTGGCCTGTAGTGCAAAGATAAAGTGTTAATGAATATCTTTGGCCGTAGTACAAATATGAATTTATTAGTATGATTATGAGCAGAAATTGTGATTTTGTATAACCATGATTTTTGATGTTTCAGGTGAAGATAGGTGATGAAAATTATCTTCGTCCTGAATGCGAAGAGGAATTTAGAATCACAATTATGATTATGAGTTATTCATATGATTGTGGACATGAATTGTTGATTGATGTTACAGGGATAAAATATTATTGGTGAAATTTTAACATAGAGAAGATAATAGACATTATGGTCTATTTAACTCTTCTAATGGATTGCTCGTTCCGCTGCAACTATGGTTGGAAATTTTTATCATCTATCATAGGTTCTAAATCTCTGATTTATTACTGATGAAAGCTATTGATGATGTAAATTATCTTTAGTGATGATATTCTTTACTGAACTAGTTGTGCTCACCCTTTTTGCTTCACAATTCCTTTCAGGTAATAAGAGTATAGCTGGGTCGAGCGGGGATAACAGGGGAATAGAACGGTGGTCTATAGCTGTTGAGGTTCTCCCTAAATAGTATGAAAATAATTTTATTGTGAACTTTAGATAAGTGTGTCATATGGTATACGTCACTTGATATTTAATTTTGTTGAACCGAATAGGGTGAGGTGAACCCAACTTTGGAAGGGTGTTTTGCCACGATCATACAAGATGTCTAATGACATACAATCTCGTGTTATCATAAGACAGGGTTGTGCACATCCACTTGCTGAGTATTTCTACTAGCACTACCTATATAATCTTAGAGTTTATTTGAAATATAATTTTCACTTGGAGACAGTGGAGATAGTTATATGTCAAGAGAAGTCTCACCATTGGAAAGAAGATGATAGTAATTTTTTTATTTTTTTGGGGTCTATTGGGTCAACCAAGGATAATTCTGAGGACATATGATATCTATCATAACCTAGATACATGGCCTCCCATGTACGAAGGTTTTCTTGAGCACTTCCCAAAGATTTTTAATTTCTAAAACAGTTATTGACTGTACTTTTATGTAAAGGACCTTTGTAAGGTGTTGTGGTCGAGACACCATGAGAGTTACATAGATTTTGTATTGAAACTCATAGTTTAACTGTGGTCATATTCTCTACGACAGTTCAACAGTTTTATAACTGAAGTTTGTATTTGATTTTTATAGTGTGTTATCTGGCGACTCAGAATGGGTCGTGTGGACCTATTTTGGGGGCGTCACATTTGGTATCAGAGCTTAGGGATATGGTCACTGGCGAAGATAAGAGTCTAGAACTAGGAGGGGAGAGACGAGCTATATACTTCGCTACTATGTGACTTACCTAAGCTGAAATTGTTTACTTGATAAGTTGACAAATTATGATATGTCAATTATCCTTTGTTTTTGGAGGTATATTCTAGAATGATATCTGAAACATAGGAGATGAGCAATGAAAAAAATTATGATACAGAGGATATAACCGGGAAGGTACAATCCGAAATGAAAGCAAGGTATTCGTACGTAAATTTTGAGGGCAAAATTTCATAAGGAGGGGAGATTATGAGACCCCGAATTTTATGAAATAAAAGTATTCAATTTTTTTATTTTGATAAATAGTTAAATTGATAAAAGTTTAAAGTTAAGGGTAATATGTGAAAATTTTTCAAAGTAAGCAAGTTGATATAAAATATTTGTTGTGTCGGGGAATAGTCGATTAGTCAGGGAATATTCTTTTTGTCGGAGAATATCCGTACGACGGTACAATCACTGGTGGACCCCACAACAGAATTATTATCGGATTGAGAAAACGACAAAAATATTTTTATGAAAATAACGGCGAAAGTTTTACCGTTAAAACTGTTAAACTACTCGGTAGTAAAAGTACAGTAATACGCGTGGTTGCATAGTAGCACACGGTATTAATTATTGATGCTTACGTAAGAAGTCACTCATTTTTGTTCAATTATTACTACAGTAATTGTTTCATAGTATCTCACGTTACTTGATTCAATTATTGTCGATATTTTATATATTATTAAATAAATAATTGAGATATCAAAGTTATTAATATTATTATTTGTAATATTAACGATGTCTAGAAGTTCTACCAGGAGAGATTTGGTCACCTAATTGCTCGTCAATAGGGAGAAATCCTTATTAGAAAGTCTCATCTTTCCTGGGAACGACCTAGTCGATAAATATTGTGAATTATAATAAAAGTGATAAGTTTTATTTTATTATTATTATAAATGTAATAAAACAGAAAACTTTTTATATAAAACGGAATACTTTTATAAAGTTATTTATTTTATTAGACTATAAATAAAATATATGATATTCTATTATGCATAGTATTTGCATAGTGTCTGCATAGTATTTGCATAGTAAAATCTTTTTATATAAAATAGAATACTTTTATAAAGTTATTTGTTTTATTAGACTATAAATAGAATATATAATATTCTATTATACATAGTGTTTGCATAGTTCCTGTATAGTGTTTGCATAGTAAAATATTTTTATATAAAACAGAATACTTTTATAAAGTTATTCATTTTATTAGATTATAAATAGAATATATTATATTTTATTTAAAAAATTTTGTTTTATTAGAATATTTTATTAATACTGCATAGTAAATCAATATGGATCGTCCGTTTAAAAGTAAATCAATCGGGACCGTTTATGAATTAGTTACTATTCAGTCCATTCTCCTATAAATAGAAGCTCATTCCTTCATTATTTCTTACGAATTCACTGAAACTCTAGAGAGAGAAACTATAGAGAGAAAGAAGAAAAGTATTCTGCTACTTCACTACTCCTATATCCAGTTTCTTCTAAGGTAAAGGATATTATTTCTTTCGTATTCATGAAGAGAACTTATGTTATTCTATTCCTTATTATTATGTTGGAATAGCCTGTATATGCGAAGTACCGCATACATGGTAAAATTCTTCTGTTATTCCATTCTTTATTATTATGTTGGAATAACCTGTCTATGCGAAGTACTGCATATATGGTGAAATTCTTCTATTATTCCATTCTTTATTATTCTATCGGAATATCATGTCTGTGCGTTTACACATGACCTGGTTCTATTCTTTATTATTCTGTCGGAATATCCTGTCTGTGCGTATTACGCATGACCTGGTTCTATTATTTGTTATTCTGTTGGAAAAACATGTCTGTGCTATCTATCGCATGCATGGTGAATTCTTATGTTATTCCATTCTTTATTATTCTGTTGGAATAACCTGTCTATGTGGATTACCGCATGCATGGTGAATGATCCTTCATATTCATATGAATAGTATTTTTATTCAAAAGGGGTTTTTGCCAGGGGCAGTTTCGTAATTTTTTTGACCCTAAAAAATTCTGAAAAAAATTAAAAAGATAATTTGATGAGTTTTTTAGATTGTGTCCAAAAATGACGATTTTTGGATGTATAGATTAGGAGTTATGAATTTTATAGGAAAATACTATTTTAAAAGTAAACCATTATAACTCCTTGTGGTTAACTCCAAAATTGGTGAAATTTTTATTGGGAGTACATGTATATAACAGGAGTATATCCTGTAAATTTCGGAATTTTTGGACAAAAATATAATTTATGATAAATGTCTAAATATTCGGCAGTTTTAGCCATATGAAAAATAGTAAATGAATTTTATAAATTCTAAGAAAAATATATGTTCAATATGGGACTATATTCTGCTAAATCCCTGAAAAAAAATATTTTGGGACTGATTTGGTATTTTTTATGAAAATAAACTAGTTAAGAGTAAATGAATTAAATATGTTATGTGAAGTAATAAAATTAGAAAACATGATTTTATGGCTTGGGAATCCTATATAGGGTATATGCAGATTTTTGATGAGGGATTTGATCATTGATGATGAAATCTTATGAGTATGGCATTTTTGAATGATTAAATGCATTATTTGATAAAGTGTAAACAATTGAAATAAGTTGTTTATAAGTTTAAGAAATGATTAAAATATTATTATAATATTAATGATATTAGATTATGAGATTATTAATTAATTAATAACATTTGGTTATTATTGAACGCTGGATAAATTGTATTATAAATGTTTAATATTTATCATTTATCTCATTTGATTGATTCTTTATATCATTGTCATTATCCTCATGCTTATATTATGATGAAAGTCATCTGTGACCTGTAGTGTATAGATGGACTTGGTATGATTATGACCAGGGATTATTCTATATAATCATGACCGTAATGTTATAAATGATGTGGTAAAAGTCCTCATTGGCCCGTAGTGCATTGATGGACAGTTTTTGGTATGATTATGGCTATGGATTCTCTTCGTCCAAGAGTGCAAAGATGAATTGTTTTATGGCATGATCAGGACCGTTAATAAAAACACGATTATCTTTGGCCCGTAGTGCATAGATAATTCGTGGTCGTGATATTAACGAATATCCTTAGCCTGTAGTGCAGGGATGATTCTATGATGTGGATTAATTATTGAGCTGAGCCTCAGCAATGAAATATTAATTCATGGATATGATATTAACGAATATCCTTGGTCGTAGTGCAAGGGTGATTCGATGATGTGAATTATTTATTAAGCTGAGTCTCAGCGATAAAATATTGATAATAAACTTTTAATTTGTAAAAGATAGTAGATATCATACTCTACTTGACTCTTCTACAATACAGTTGTATGTCTTTGGCCTGTAGTGCAAAGATGAAGTGTTAATGAATATCTTTGGCGGTAGTGCAAATATGAATTTATTAGTATGATTATGAGCAGAAATTGTGATTTGGTATAACCATGATTTTTGATGTTTCAGGTGAAGATAGGTGATGAAAATTATCTTCGTGCTGAATGCGAAGAGGAATTTAGAATCACAATTATGATTATGAGTTATTCATATGATTGTGGACATGAATTGTTGATTGATATTACAGGGATAAAATATTATTGGTGGACTTTTAACATAGAGAAGATAATAGACATTATGGTCTATTTGACATTTCTAATGGATTGCTCGTTCCGCTGCAACTATGGTTGAAAATTTTTATCATCTATCATAGGTTCTAAATCTCTGATTTATTACTGATGAAAGATATTGATGATGTAAATTATCTTTAGTGATGATATTATTTACTGGACTAGTTGTGCTCACCCTTTTTGCTTCATAATTCCTTTCAGGTAATAAGAGTGTGGCTAGGTCGAGCGGGGATAACAGGGGAATAGAATGGTGGTCTATAGCTGTTGAGGTTCTCCCTAAATAGTATGAAAATAATTTTATTGAGAACTTTAGATAAGTGTGTCGTATGGTATACGTCATTTGATATTTAATTTTGGTGAACCGAATAGGGTGAGGTGAACCCAACTTTAGAAGGGTGTTTTGCCACTATCATACAAGATGTCTAATGACATACAACCTCGTGTTATCATAAGACAGGGTTGTGCACATCCACTTGCTGAGTATATCTACGAGCACTACCTATATGATCTTGGAGTTTATTTGAAATATAATTTTCACTTGGAGACAGTGGAGATAGTTATATGTCAAGAGAAGACTCACCATTAGAAAGAAGATGATAGTAATCTTCTCGTTTTTCTTTGGGGTCTATTGGGTCAACCAAGGATAATTCTGTGAATATATGATATCTATCATAACCTAGACGCATGGCCTCCCATGTACGAAGGTTTCCTTGAGCATTTCCCAAAGATTTTAATTTCTAAAACAGTTATTGACTGTACTTTTATATATGTAAAGTATCTTTATAAGGTGTTGTGGTCGAGACACCATGAGAGTTACATAGATTTTGTATTGAAACTCACAGTTTAACTGTGGTCGTATTCTGTACGACAATTCAACAGTTGTATAAATGAAGTTTGTATTTGATTTTTATAGTGTGATATTTGGCGACTCAGAATGGGTCGTGTGGACCTATTTTGGGGGCGTCACACACACACTCACACACATACACACACCGGATGTAAATTCAGGCTCAATCAAATAGAGTTTGATGATAACAATATATATATAAGTATTTATATATATATATATATATATATATATATATATATATATATATATATATATATAAGCAGTAAATGCTACGGATGTAAATCCAGGCTCAATCAAACAGAGTTTGATGACATGAGATATATATAAGTATTTATATATATAAATAAAAGCAATAAACGCTCCGAATATTATATTCAGTCTCAATCGAGAAAACTCAATAATATATATATATATATATATATATATATATATATATATATATATATATAAGCAATAAAACACGGACCGACGGTCCGTGCATACACACACGCGCGACTCTCAACGTGAATAAAAGTGTGTGCAAGAAGTGAGGAAAAGGCTTTAGAAAATGTAAGAAGGCTTACAGTGGACTGTCAAAGAAGATTTCAATAACTTTAAATTGATGAACACTCCATTCCCGCTGGTAAAAGTAGCCAAATATAAGCTCACAAGTGTTTGAAATGAGAAAGCACTCAATTTATAGTGTGTACAGAGTAAATTGGACAAGGCATCCTCGCCTTTTTTCTCTTGAAAATGGCTACCCAAAGCCTTCTATTTATAGAGGGGGAGCCACAGGTGTACCTGCGGCTGCCCGGGGTGTCCCGGGCTCTGAGGGCCTCGCCGTCTCAAAGTACGTGCACTCGTGCAATGTGTTGTCCGATCGAACCTTCAAAATTTCAATCTAGGCATCCGATCGAGGTGTATAATGTAAGACCCCAACTTTTATAAATAAAGATGAATTTTTTATAAATATCATTTTTGAATATTATGGAGTTAATTTGATATAATGTTATAGTTGTGGGTAATATTTATAAATTTTGTAAAGTAATCAAGTTGTTTTAAAATATTCGTTTTGTCGGGGAATATTCTTTTTGTCGGGGAATATTCGTACGACGGCACAATCATTGGTGGACCCCACAACAGAAGTATAGTCGTAGTTAGAAAACGACAAAATTATCTTTCTATAAAAATAACGGCTGAGGTGTTACCGTTAAAACCGTTAAAACTGTTGAACTACCCGGTAGTAAAAGTACAGTAATACGCGTGGTTGCATAGTAGCACACGGTATTGCTTATTGATGCTTACGTGAGAAGTCACTCAGCTATACTCAATTATTGCTACAGTAATTACTGGATCATATCTCTTAAATTATTGTCATAGTATCATCTATATAATATGTTATATTATTAAATCAATAATTGAGACACTGTGGTAAGTTTGGTTATTTTTTATGGGGGGCCCATATGTCATCATCTAAGAGTCTCTTCGTCAATAGTAATTACCGTCGTCAATAGTATTTACCTTGGTCAATAGTAATTACTTTCGTCAATAGTAGTTGTCCCTTCAATATTACCAAGAGTCATTTGACCCTTCGTGAAGACCAAGAGTCATTTGACCCTTCGTTAAGACCAAGAGCCACCTTCAGTTTTTCTATAAATAGAGGCCTAGGGCTTCATTATTTTTCACGAATTCATTCAAGTTATAGAGAGAGAAAGTATAGAGAGAATAATAGAGAGAGAATAAAAGTATTCTGCTACTTCACTTTTCCAATATCCAGTTCTTTTAAGGTAAGGGGTGTTATTCTTTCTTATTCATGAAGAGAACTGTTGTTATTCCATTTCTTATTATTCTGTTGGAATAACCTGTATACGTGGTCTACCCTATACTTGGTGACATTCTTCTATTATTCTATTGGAACATCCTGTCTGTGTGTTTTACACCGGACCTGGTTCCGTCTTGTTATTATTCTGTTGGAACATCCTGTCTGTGTGTTTTACACCGGACCTGGTTCCATTATTTATTATTCTGTCGGAATATCCTGTCTGTGCGTTTACGCCGGACCTGGTTCCATTATTTATTATTCTGTTGGAATAACATGTCTGTGCGGTCTATCGCATGCATGGTGATTTCTTTTGTTATTCCATTCTTCATTATACTCAGTTGGTTAAGTTTTGACTTCTATACTCCATGAAATTTGTGGAATATCCTTGACATTTGCGCTTCATCTAGTATCTATTCATGAAAATATTCTCCTGATCATTCTTGAATTTTACTCCACAAAGTAGTATCATGTTGACAATTTGGACGTTGTTAATTCTTGGATAAATTAATTCTTGAACTTGTTTTATTGAATTCTTATATCATTGTCATCATCCTCATGTTTATATTCTGTTGAAAGTCATCTGTGGCCTGTAGTGCATAGATGGACTTGGTATGATTATGACCAGGGATTATTCGGTGTAATCATAACCGTAATGTTACAAATGATGTGGTAAAAGTCCTCATTGGCCCGTAGTGCATTGATGGACAGTTGTTGGCATGATCATGACCATTAATGAATATACGAATATCCTTGGCCGTAGTGCAGGGGTGATTCGATGATGTGGATTATTTTATTAAACTGAGTCCCAGCGATCACAGTGTTGGAAAATCTTTTAAATCATAAAAGATAGTAGAGTTTATTTTCTACTTGACTCTCTTAATGGATTGCTTGTTCCGCTACACTTAGACTTGATGTCTATTATATTTTATCAGTTTAACATTATTGAAGGCTAATGATAATTTATTCTGCATTATCTTAGTCATAATATTTCTTACTGGGCTAGTTGAGCTCACCCTTTCTTTCACTGTTCTCTTCAGGAAATGAGAACATAGCTGGGGCAAGTTGGGGAACGGAGTGATGGTCCGAATGATAGTATTAGTTAGTAGTCCTCACTATTCTATGTAATTGTGTGTTAATAAATGTAATGAGGACTCCTTTTGAGTATGAATACTCTCTAGAAGATAATATTTGTATTCAAACTCACAGCTTATGTTTTGTCATATTGTACACGACAGTTGTATTAGTAAGTTGTATTTGTATTCTGTACTATGTATCTGACAACCCAAGATGGGTGATGTATACCTAATTTTGGGGGCGTCACAGTTGGTATCAGAGCTTAGGGATATGATCCCTGGCTAAGATGTGAGAATAAAACTAGGAGGGGAGAGACGGGGAATTCCTTCGCTAGTATGACCTACCTAAGTTTATTTGCATGGTATTTAATTGGTCGGTCATAATATAAGGATAAAATATGACATATCAATTAATTTTTATTTTGTGGCAGTATCTGAAAATGGCATCTGAGAATGTTGAGAATAGCAATAGAGCACAGGCGACTGTTGATTCACCACATATCAATAATCAGGATAATGTGCATCAGGAAGGTGACAATCCTCATGCAAACAACAACACTGACCAAATGATGAATGATCAAATGTTCAGAGGCTTTATGCAATTCATGCAACAACAGGTGAAAGCGGCTCCTGTCCACAACGTAGGTGGAAATACTGGAAACTCTCTGGCGGTCACCGCTAAACAGTTTAAGGAGCTGGGACCACCGGAGTTTAAGGGAGAACCCAAACCACTTGTAGCTGAAACATGGATAAAGCAGATCACCAAGATATTTGATGTCTTGGGTTGCTCCGAGGAGCAAAAGGTTCCCTTTGCCGCCTTTATGTTGCGAGGAGAGGCAGATTACTGGTGGGAATCGATAAAGCATACTCAACCTGCCGCACTGAAGATATCCTGGGAGAAGTTCCAAGAGCTGTTTAACGACAAATACTTTTCCGAGAGTATTCGTCACATGAAGGAGGTGGAGTTCATCAAATTGGAGCAGAATAATATGACCGTGTCACAGTACGAGGAAAAATTTATGGAGTTATCCCGGTTTGCGTCCCACCTGGTGGATAATGAAGAAAGAATGACGCGGATGCTTTTAAGAGGTTTGAAGCCGGAGATACGTCAACATCTTGTTTCTCATAAATTGTGTTTGTATTCAGATGTTGTAAATAGGACTCAGTTGGTGGAGCGCGATAACGAGACAACGCAACCAAAAGAGAGCAGAAGGCAAAATGATAATACCAGTGAGAGCAGTCATCGAAGCGGTGACAACAAGCGTGGAGGGAATCAATAGGCCAGAAATGGTAACCACTTCGGTGGTAATCAGAGCCAAAACAATAAGAATGGACATTTCAAGAAGAGGAGATTCAACAATGATAGAAAGACGTCAGTACCAGCACCTGTCGTTAAGGAAGGAGAACGACCACCTATCATATGTTTCAAATGCGGAGGGGAGGGGCACATCAGTCCAAACTACGCGATGCCGTCCAAAGCATGTTATAATTGTAGAAGAGAAGGTTATTTAGCCCGATTTTGTCGTTTACCGAAGACAAATTTAGCTAGGATGGAGGCACCAAAGGCCGTCCCAGAAAAGTCAAAACCGATTGTGCAAGGGAGAGCGTTTGTTGTGAACTCCCAGAAAGCAAAGAACCCGAAAGAGGTCATCACGGGTAAGCTTATCATAAACTCTAACGAAGTCTATACTTTATTTGATACCAGTTCTACCCATTCTTTTATTTCTCCTACTTGCGCTCATCGATTAAATTTGATTCCGGGGAAATTAGACTTTGACTTAGCTGTTGAAACTCCATTGGGAGAAACCTTCATTACATCCACGGTTTATAAGTCTTGTTTGGTTCAAGTTAGTACCCACACATTATCTGTCGATCTGATTTCATTAAAAATACTTGCATTTGACGTGATTCTAGGGATTGATTGGTTAACTACTCATCATGTAAAAATTGATTGTTTTCGTAAGGTTGTTAGCTTTCATATTCCTAATCGACCTATTATGCGAATTCAAGCAACCAAACCATTAAAATCAATCGATGTCATCTCAAGCCATAAAGCTATTCGTTTATTGAAAAACGGATGTCAAGCTTTCTTAGCTCATGTCACAGATCTAAACAAAAATACGTCAGCTTTGAATGACATTTCTGTTGTTAATAAATTTCCTGACGTATTTCCCGAAGAACTTCCTGGCTTACCCCCAGAGCGTGAAATTGAATTTTATATCGACCTTGAACCCAGTACAAAACTCATTTCCAAAGCCCCATATCGAATCTCCTATTGAACTTCAGGAGTTAAAGACCCAACTGCAGGAATTGTTAGACATTGGTTTTATTCGTCCTAGTACTTCTCCTTGGGGTGCTCCTGTTCTGTTCGTGAAGAAGAAAGATGGGAGTATACGACTTTGTATTGATTATCGGGAGTTGAATCATGTCACCATCAAAAATAGGTACCCATTGCCACGTATTGATGACCTGTTTGACCAGTTGTAAGGAGCACAATTCTTTTCAAAGATCGATCTTCGTTCTGGATATCATCAGCTGAAGGTTAGAACTCAGGATATTCCAAAGACTGCCTTCTGAACTCGGTATGGGCATTATGAATTCTTAGTTATGTCTTTTGGATTGACTAATGCTCCTGCTGCCTTCATGGATATAATGAACAGGGTATTCAAGGAATATTTGGATCACTTTGTAGTCGTCTTTATCGATGACATCCTTATTTATTCCAAAAGCCGTGAAGATCATGAGCAACACTTGAGGATGGTACTCCAAAAGCTTCGTGAATACAAACTTTATACCAAGTTGAAGAAATGCGAGTTCTGGTTGGAAGAGGTAGCATTCCTTGGGCACGTAGTATCAAGTCGTGGAATATCTGTTGACCCGGTAAAGATTGAAGCAATTCAAAGCTGGGAGCAACCTAAATCAGTAACCGAAGTACGTAGCTTTCTCGGTCTAGCTGGTTATTATCGGAGATTCGTGGAAGGATTTTCTCGAATCGCTACTCCATTAACTCAGCTGACTCGGAAAGATACAAAGTTCAGTTGGAGCGAAGAATGTGAGCAGAGTTTTCAAGAACTCAAGAGGAGACTCATTTCAGCACCTATTCTAATAATACCATCTGGCTCGGAGGGATTTGTCATCTACAGTGATGCTTCGAGCAAAGGGTTGGGATGCGTTCTCATGCAACATGGAAAAGTCATAGCCTATGCATCAAGATAACTCAAGGAATATGAGAGGAATTATCCTACTCATGATCTAGAGTTGGCAGCTGTTGTCTTTGCACTTAAAATTTGGAGGCATTACTTGTATGGGGAGAAGGTGGAGATCTTTACGGATCATAAAAGCCTCAAATATTTCTTCACTCAAAAGGAACTCAACATGCGACAACGACGTTGGCTTGAACTATTGAAAGATTATGATCATACCATTCAATACCATCCTGGAAAAGCAAACATGGTAGCTGACGCATTGAGTAGAAGATCATATGCGGGTACAAGTGCAATATTAACAACGCAAAGGCCCATTTTGTGTGACTTGCAAAGGATGGAGATAGAGTTAAAGACTGCAGGGACCCATGTGATGATGTCGAATATACGAGTAGAACCAACTTTAATCAACAAGGTTAAAGCTGCTCAAGCTACAGACCTTGAGCTGATGCGTATGAGGAAGAAAGTGCAAGAAGGTGCTATGCCGGAAGCAAGAATCGATGAAGAAGGAATACTTCGAGTCAACTCCAGACTTTGTGTTCCTAACAACCCTGATTTAAAGTATGAAATCATGATGGAGGCGCACAACACACCGTTTGCAATCCATCGTGGAAGTACCAAAATGTATCATGATCTTCGTCATACATTTTAGTGGAGCAATATGAAGAGAGAGATAGCGTGTTTATCTCAAGGTGTCTAACTTGTCAACGAGTCAAAGCGGAGCATCAAGTACCAAAAGGTCCATTGCAACCACTTGAAATTCTAGAATGGAAGTGGGAGCACATTACCATGGATTTCGTTACCGGTCTTCCTAAGGTTTCTCAAGGTATAGATGCGATTTGGGTCATTGTTGATAGATTGACCAAGTCTGCTCATTTCTTACTGATACGAGAAACTTATACACTTGAACGTCTTGCTCGTATGTACATAAACGAGATTGTAAGACTGTATGGTATGCCAGTATCCATAGTTTCTGATCGAGACCCAAGATTCACTTCACGATTTTGGGTTAGTTTACAAAAAGCTATGGGCACAGATTTACGATTTAGTTCGGCATATCATCCTCAGACGGACGGACAATCAGAGAGGACTATTTAAACTCTAGAAGATTTATTAAGACTCTGTGTCTTTGACTTCAAGGGAAGTTGGGACAAGTTCTTACCATTGGTGGAGTTTTCCTACAACAACAGTTATCAAGCAAGTATTGGCATGGCTCCATTCGAAGCATTGTATGGAAGAAAATGTCGTTCTCCAGCATGCTGGGATGAGGTGGGTGAAGCAACGTTGTTGGGACCGGAGTTGGTACGTATAACTTCAGAAAAGATTCAAACGATCCGATAACGTATAAAAATCTCATAAGATCGACAAAAGAGTTATGCTGATCTTCATCGAAAGGACGTGGAATTTGATGTAGGAGATCATGTGTTCTTACGTGTTGCTCCATGGAAAGGAGTTATGAGATTTGAAAAAAGAGGAAAGCTCAATCCTCGATTCATCGGTCCATTTTTAATCCTCGATCGAGTAGGAACTGTGGCTTATAGACTCGCTTTACCGCCATGTATGTCTCGTGTTCATAACGTTTTTCACATATCCATATTACGCAAATATGTGGAAGATCCGAACCACATTATTGAGTTAGAACCGGACGAAATAGCGGAGGATTTAATGTATGAAGAAGTTCCTGTTCAAATCTTGGATAAGAAGGAACATATTCTACGCTCCAAGGTTATACCTCAAGTCAAAGTTTTGTGGAGAAACCACGATGTTGAGGAAATGACCTGGGAGTTAGAATCTGAAATGAAATCAAGGTATCCTTACCTCTTCGACATACCAGGTATGCACCCTAATTTCGAGGGCGAAATTTCATAAGAAGGGGAGGTTGTAAGACCCCAACTTTTATAAATAAAGATGAATTTTCTATAAATATCATTTTTGAATATTATGGAGTTAATTTGATATAATGTTATAGTTGTGGGTAATATTTATAAATTTTGCAAAGTAAGCAAGTTGTTTTAAAATGTTCGTTTGGTCGGGGAATATTCTTTTTGTCGGGGAATATTCGTACGACGACACAATCATTGGTGGACCCCACAACAGAAGTATAGTCGTAGTTAGAAAACGACAAAATTATCTTTCTATAAAAATAACGGCTGAGGTGTTACCGTTAAAACCGTTAAAACTGTTGAACTACCCGGTAGTAAAAGTACAGTAATACGTGTGGTTGCATAGTAGCACACGGTATTGATTATTGATGCTTACGTGAGAAGTCACTCAACTATACTCAATTATTGCTACAGTAATTGCTGCATCATATCTCTTAAATTATTGTCATAGTATCATCTGTATAATATGTTATATTATTAAATCAATAATTGAGACGTTGTGGTAAGTTTGGTTATTTTTTATGGGGGGCCCATATGTCATCATCTAAGAGTCTCTTCGTCAATAGTAATTACCGTCGTCAATAGTATTTACCTTGGTCAATAGTAATTACTTTCGTCAATAGTTGTTCTCCCTTCAATATTACCAAGAGTCATTTGACCCTTCGTTAAGACCAAGAGTCATTTGACCCTTCGTTAAGACCAAGAGCCACCTTCAGTTTTTCTATAAATAGAGGCCTAGGGCTTCATTATTTTTCACGAATTCATTCAAGTTATAGAGAGAGAAAGTATAGAGAGAATAAAAGTATTCTGCTACTTCACTTTTCCAATATCCAGTTCTTTTAAGGTAAGGGGTGTTATTCTTTCTTATTCATGAAGAGAACTGTTGTTATTCCATTTCTTATTATTCTGTTGGAATAACCTGTATACGTGGTCTACCCTATACTTGGTGACATTCTTCTATTATTCTGTTGGAACAACCTGTCTGTGTGTTTTACACCGGACCTGGTTCCGTTTTTATTATTATTCTGTTGGAACATCCTGTCTGTGTGTTTTACACCGGACCTGGTTCCGTCTTGATATTATTCTGTTGGAACATCCTGTCTGTGTGTTTTACACCGGACCTGGTTCCATTATTTATTATTCTGTCGGAATATCCTGTCTGTGCGTTTACGCCGGACCTGGTTCCATTATTTATTATTCTGTTGTAATAACATGTCTGTGCGGTCTATCGCATGCATGGTGATTTCTTTTGTTATTCCATTCTTCATTATACTCAGTTGGTTAAGTTTTGACTTCTATACTCCATGAAATTTGTGGAATATCCTTGACATTTGCGCTTCATCTAGTATCTATTAATGAAAATATTCTCCTGATCATTCTTGAATTTTACTCCACAAAGTAGTATCATGTTGACAATTTGGATGTTGTTAATTCTTGGATAAATTAATTCTTGAACTTGTTTTATTGAATTCTTATATCATTGTCATCATCCTCATGTTTATATTCTGTTGAAAGTCATCTGTGGCCTGTAGTGCATAGATGGACTTGGTATGATTATGACCAGGGATTATTCGGTGTAATCATGACCGTAATGTTACAAATGATGTGGTAAAAGTCCTCATTGGCCCGTAGTGCATTGATGGACAGTTGTTGGCATGATCATGATCATTAATGAATATACGAATATCCTTGGCCGTAGTGCAGGGGTGATTCGATGATGTGGATTATTTTATTAAACTGAGTCCCAACGATCACAGTGTTGGAAAATCTTTTAAATCATAAAAGATAGTAGAGTTTATTTTCTACTTGACTCTCTTAATGGATTGCTTGTTCCGCTACAGTTAAACTTGATGTCTATTATATTTTATCAGTTTAACATTGTTGAAGGCTAATGATAATTTATTCTGCATTATCTTAGTCATAATATTTCTTACTGGGCTAGTTGAGCTCACCCTTTCTTTCACTGTTCTCTTCAGGAAATGAGAACGTAGCTGGGGCAAGTCGGGGAACGGAGTGATGGTCGGAATGATAGTATTAGTTAGTAGTCCTCACTATTTTATGTAATGGTGTGTTAATAAATGTAATGAGGACTCCTTTTGAGTATGAATACTCTCTAGAAGATAATATTTGTATTCAAACTCACAGTTTATGTTTTGTCGTATTGTACACGACAGTTGTATTAGTAAGTTGTATTTGTATTCTGTACTATGTATCTGACAACCCAAGATGGGTGATGTATACCTAATTTTGGGGGCGTCACATATAAGACCTTTTACAGAATGTTGTTGTCGAGAGATACAAAAGAACATGGGATAAGAGGTTGCACGAAGTCAGGAAGATAGGTCCATGCTTTAGACTTCAAATTCTATCTGGTATACTGTCTTGTGTATTAGTCACTCGGGATTGGAGCTCTGGTTCTTGTAGGACACTTCTGTGTATTATGTATATTGAAATGTTGAGACGACGTGAATGTGGGATCGAGGTGGTAAAATGACGATTTTGCCTCTCACTGGGGTTATCTCTAGTTCTGGGCTGATTTAGCAGTCGTTTCTCAGGGTTATCTCTGAGATTGGGCTGCTGCAAGTGTTGAATGTCCTTAGGGTTGTCTCTGAGGTGTGCCTGTATTCTCGGAGTTATCTCTGGGGTTGGAAATGAGTGCCTCGGGGCTATCACTGAGTGTTGAAGCTGATCGCAGGTGTTTGGGAACAAGCATTTCTGGGGTTATCTCCGGAACTGCAACTGCATGCCTCGGGGTTGTCTCCGAGGTTTGAACTATATCTTTCGGGGTTATCTCTGGGATTGGAACTGAAGATCTTGGGGTTGTCTCCGAGATGGAACTAAGGATTCCGGGGTTGTCTCCGGAATTAGAACTGCATTCCTCGGGGTTATCTCCGAGGTTGAAACTGAAACTCCCGGGGTTGTCTCTGGGACTGGACTGAATATCTAGGGGTTGTCTTCGAGATGAAAAATTGAGTATTCCGAGGTTGTCTCCGGGACGACATTGAGTATCGCGGGGTTGTCTCCGGGACGACACTGCTTTAACTTCAAAGGTTATCTCTAGAAGACGATTTTGCCCTCCTGTAAGGTTAGTAACAGGAATGCAAAATTTTTGAGTGTCTACAATTATTTTTATTTATTTATTAATTATTTCTATTTTTTATTAATTTATTTATTAAAAAATATTTTATTTTTGTCGCTAATGCCCTATAGTGACAGAAAGTGTCGCTATAGGTGTTCTTGAGTTTCTGGGAATCAGTTGGTCATGGCCTAGAGACCACTTTAACCTTACTCTAATTCTCTATTGTTGATGATTCTGGGTTTGGAAGTGTATGGGTGTTATAGTACTTATGCAGTAGTACAACATCATACCAATTTCATGCTTTAACCTACATATAACAAGACGTTATAGAGGCTCAAAGTCACTATCAGAGTTGTTCTTGAGTTTATAGGTAACCCAGAACAGTGGTCATAGCCGATCGGTCAACGGTTTTGTGGCTTCTAGATCTTTCAATCCGTGTGATAGATTTGTGTTTTGTTTGTTGTAATAGGTAGCCTATATATCAAGGTACATATATGTAACACTGATTTGTATAGAGTATGATTCTAAGGTCTAAATCTATGTTGGTAAAAGTACAACCAAAGGCTGTTCTTGATGTTCTTCAGTTTTTTGGGCTTTCTGGGTAACCCAGAAAGCGTAGTCATGCTCGGTCAACGACTTTTGACTATTAATTCCAGTAATTCTATGAATTTGTTAAGTGTTTGAGTGTCATAAATATGTAGTATGTATATCAGGGTATCAATTCATTATATATGGACATCATAACAATAATCAAAAAGCGATTAAAAGGTTGGTCAAAGCAGCCGGTTCAACCTGTTCTTGAGTTTTCTGGATAACCCAGAAAAAAGAACTTCGTGATCGGTCAACCACTTTTGACCACCTCTATCTTACAATATATAGTTCAAATGAACCTGTTTTCTTTTCCAGATTAAAGACCTCATGTAATACTACAACTAACATATAATTAACAGACCTAACTATTAACATACACGGATCTACAGGCTCTGACATTCGACTGTCAGACCTATTTTTTAAGAATTTCTAGTTTGCTTAAAACACTATTTTAATGCATCTAGATGTTATGAAAACATGTTCTATCAACTTAGCATACTTTCTAACATGTTATTACATATATCTAAACATCTAAACAACAAATTAAACATAGCATCAAAGATCTAGGTTAAAGTTAGGTTTTGCACCTTTTCTTACTTGATTTTGATTTCTGGCTACTGAATCTATTGTTGCTATCAGTAAGGCTTGTTTAGCTAGGTTATAAGAGTGTATAGGCTTGTAAAATTTGTGAGTTTGCACTGAACTAAGGCTGCCTTTTATAGAATTTCCAAACTAGGGTTTTTGGTCATTTAATCACTTCCTTGGCTCCCAAAATATCTGATCTATGACTCTGATGTTTCTTGGGAGTTTGAAAGCATATCATGTGATGTGTTGGAACTTTTATTGATGACTCTTAACCTACTTGTGAGCTAGTTGATCAAATTAGTAGCTTAATTATGCCCTAATCCTCTTTAATCTTGATTAGGGTTTTGTTTTTTATGATTAGGGTTGCTTAATGATGTTTATTAGTACCTAATTAAAGTTTAGCAATAATGATTAGGTGTTAGGATAACCTAAATAGGGTTTAGTCTAGCTAATTAGGGTTAGGGTTTATAAATTAGGGTTAGGGTTTGTAATCTAGGTGTAGACACTCAAAATTTTGTATTCCTGTTACTAACTTTGCAGGAGGGCAGAATTGTCTTCCAGAGATAACCGTGGAGGTCAAGACAGCTCAATCCCAGAGATAACCCCGGGATACTTAGCTCCAACCTTGGAGACAACCCTGGGAGTTTCAGTTTCAACCTTGGAGACAACCCCGAGGAATGCAATTCCAGTTCCGAAGATAACACCGGAGAAGTCAGTTTCCATCTCGGAGACAACCCCGAGATATTCAATTCCAGTCCTAGATATAACCCCGAGAGATACATTTCAAACCTCATACACAACCCCGAGGAATGCAGTTGGAATTCCAAAGATAACCCCAGAAGAGCTCGTTTCAATCCCCATCAATCAGCTTTAACCTCGGTGATAGCCCCTAGGCACTCAGTCCCAAACCCGGAGATAACCCCGGGAGGTTAGGCACACCTCAGAGATAATCTTGAGGATATTTAGCACTTACAGCAACCCAATCTCAAAGATAACCCTGAGCAACGACTGCTAGATCAGCCCAGAGCTAGAGAAACCCCCGGTGAGGGACAAAATCATCATTTTTCCACCTCGATCTCACATTCACGCTGTCTCAACAACATTTCAACCTACATGCTACACAGAAGTGTCCTACAAGAACCATAGCTCCAATCCCGAGTGACTAATATACAAGATAGTACACTAGATAGAATTTGAAGACCTGGGCATGGACCCATCTTCCTGACTTCGTACAACCTCTTATCCCATGTTATTGTGTAGCTCTCGACAACAACATTCTGAAAAGGTATTACACGCCTCCATTGGATGCCCATATTAAAAGTTATGAAGGTTCGAGCGAACAACGCATTGCACGAGTGAACGTACTTCGAGACGGTTGGGCCTAAGGAGCCCGGGGCACCCCAGGCAGTCGCAGGTACATCTGTGGCTACCGTAGGTACACCTGCGGCTCCCCTCTCTATAAATAGAGGACTTGGGGTGGCCATTTGTAACAGAAAAAAGGCAAGGAAGCCCTGTCTATTTTGCTCTGTACACACTATAAACTGAGTTCTTTCTCATTTCAAACACTTGTGAGCTTATGTTTTGCTACATTTTACCGGTGGAAACCGAGTGTTCATTCATTTAAAGCTTATATTGTATCAAAAATAATTTGGACAAAAAAAAATTAATTTTTGTCATGAATAGTACCACGGGTGAATAGTACCTGAGTGAATAGCACCCCGTAAATAGTACTTCAGGAATAGTAACCCGTGAATAGTACTTTATGAATAGTACCCGTGAATAGTACTTTATGAATAGTACCCGTGAGTAGTACTTCGTGAATAGTACCTTATGAATAGTACCCATGAATAGTACTCCGGCATGAAAAGCTTAAAATTTAACAAGAATGTTCAGAAAAATATCCTTGTGAAATGATACTAGATGAAGTGCAAATTTCAAGGATATTATACTAAATTCATAGAGTATAGAAGTAATATTTTAACAGAATGAGTGTAGAATTAGGAATAAAAAACGAAATAATATTACTTACATACTATAGAGTATGGAAGAAAATATTATTTCATACGAATACTGAAAAAAAAAATATCCCTTACGAATAAGAAATAAACAACTTCCCTTACATTAGTAGAAGACTTGATATTAGAATAGTGAAGTAGCAAAATACTCTTCTTCTTCCTCTCTATAGTTGCTCTCTCTATAGTTGCTATTGTGAGTCTTAGTGAATTGGTGAGAATGAAAGAAGAATGAGCTTCTATTTATAGAAAAATATAGTTTCGATAATTGTATGTTTAGGGGCTCAAATTATTACAGTATAATACCTTCATCATTACCTCTATTTTTAATTTAGTCCTTCAAGTATTATCAATCTTGTACCACCTCCCCTAATAGTACATGCATGTGAATCAATAGTTCCATACATGTGAACCAACAATAATTTGCATGTGAACCAATAGCAATTAATTGCTCATTTATCCGATTAATTACCCGTTTGGTCAATAATAACAAAACCAACCAATCACAAAATTACCTCCTTTGAGGGTATTTGGATCACAGAAGAATTAAAGAAAACTAAATGAACCAACATCTTTAATCAACACGACCTTATTCATCATTAATATTATAACTCACAATATTTAGCAACCAGATCATTCCCAGGAAAGATGGAGCTTTCTGATAAGAATTTCTCCCTATTGGCGCGCAATTAGGTAACCAAACCACTTTCCTCGACAGAACTTTCTAGACTTCGTCAATAATGCAAATAATAATAAGAATAACTTTGTCGTCTCAATTATTGATTTAATAATATAAAATATTGTGCAAATGATATTGTGACAATAATTGAATCAATAATATGAGATACTATGCAACAATTACTTTAGCAATAATTGAATAAAACTGAGTGACTTCTCACGTAAGCATCAATAATTAATACCGTGTGCTACTATGCAACCACACGTATTACTATACTTTTATCACCGGGTATTCTAACAGTTAACGGTAAAATTTTCGCCTTTAATTTTATAAAAAGATATTTCTGTCATTTTCTAACTCCGACAATACTTTCGTTGTGGGGTCCACCAATGATTGTGTCGTCATACAGATATTCTCCGACAAAAAGAATATTTTATGACAACTTGCTTACTTTGCCAAAAAAATTCACATATCACCCTTAACTTTAACCCTTTATCAATTTAAACATTTACTAAATAAAATAATAATTATAAGAAAATTGAATACTTTCATTTCATAAAATTCGGGGTCTTACGCACTGTAAGGCTTCTCACATTTCTTAAAGTCTTTCTCCACTTTTGTTCACACACAATTATTCACGTAGAGAGTCGTGTTGTGTGCGAATGCCCGGATCGTCAGTCCGTGGCTTTTATTGCTTATATATATATATATATATATATATATATATATATATATATATATATATATATATATATATATATATAATTACTTATATATGTATATTATTATCGAGTTATCTCGATTGAGCCTGAATATAATATTCGGAGCGTTTATTACTTTTATATAGACAAATACTTATATATATTATTATCATTAAACTATGTTTGATTGGGCCTAAATTTATATCCGGAGCGTTTACCGCTTTTATATACATATATATATATATATATATATATATATATATATATATATATATATATATATATATATATATATTACTGTTTATAGATTTTATACAAACTGCTACATCATGTGAGCCTATGAATCATGTGATCGCGGATCCAGTCTTCTGAATCTAGATTCGGGTCTCGTGATGGACATTTTCAGCTGTGACCAGCTTATAAATTATTCACGGTGTTTGAATTTTCTTAGACGGCTCTGATGCCCACAAGGAGTTCGGCACTACTTTTTATCTTATTTTCTCGAAGATGCTTCGCGTCTCAAAAATAAATGTAATTCAGCTGAACACATAATAAAATGGAAGTATCGAAGACCTCAATTACTATTGAGCATAAGGGTTTGAAAAACCTCTTTTACAAAACATCACTGCTATATCTTGTTAAAACTAAACTTTTATACAAAATTCAAACCCTTTGTATATAGGTGCAAACGAGACATAACACTACTTCCAGATAACTGAACATAGACCTACATACACGCACACACATTCAAATAAATGTTTAAAATGAAAAGTAGTGATCACCGTGTTACCACGGATGTCGGGGGGTGCCTAACACCTTCCCCTCGCATAATCAAGCCCCGGACCTTAACGAATCTCGATTTCACAGACCAGTTACGCAGTGTCACATCACTTGGTCTATGTGCAAACCTTTTCTCGGTTGAGTTAGTGCAACCATTTAAAATACCAAGTGGCGACTCTTATAGTCAAATCGTCGACATATACATGTCGAACCTTTTCACAACTTATTTTTTCAAACAAATCTCACATAACATGAGAACACCAAAAGACAAGAACAGATAAGGGATAAATAAAAATCCCGACGTCGACAGGTGGCGACTCTACTGGGGACATCCAGTAAGAGGGCTTAAGTCACTGTCAAAGCTTTTCAAAATATTTATCTGCTTATGTGTGGATGTTGCATTTACATTTGAATGAATGTGTACGAATGCATTTACTTATTGCACTTAGTGCTTTGCACCATATCTGCGTGTGATATTAGTTCTTCGCACATGTCATCATTTCCATACGGTGAGACATGTTGTATGTGAATGTATGCTGTGTGGTTCTTCCACCAGGAGGCTATCCTGTCAGTGTTTGATTACTAGACTCGTAAGAAGACTAATTCCAACGAGGCTCAGGAAAGGCACCACCCAGATTCGCTCCAGTTGAAAACCGGATTAGCTTCCGTCGAGTAAATTGCGATGATCTGGGAACCTTCATGCCAAAAAGTCGCGAGAGTAGCCTAAGATAGGTTAGCCTTTGATAAACCAAACGCGAAGGGAAGTCTCTTCGTACTTTTCCATTTCAATTACTTGTAAATTCAATTACTTATAATTTTATTTCCATGTTAATATCAATGTAATGAAAAAAATATGAAGTAATATGTGTACATGCATTCCCTTTTATTTGACATGCTATCTTGTCATATAAATTGCTGACATCCATTTCGCAGGATAATACTCCTAAAACGTACACATCACATAGCATGTAACATTTCTACATTCCCTAAGACTAAACTACATAAGTATTTTTGTAGGGAAGCAATTGGTCCTGTTACCCGTTCAAAATCCAAAAAGGCAACAAGCCTACATCCAAGCATGGCTACATCTGGCCAGTCTAATCCTACTCCTGTCTCTCGCATGGAGTTGGAAGGATTAAGTAATCAAATTACAAAGTTAGTTGTTCTGCTTAAAGAACTACACAAGTCCTCCCAGGGTCCATAAATACACATATATACAGAATCCTCTGCACATGGAGGAACCCAAGGTCCGGATAAAGAAATTCTCGCACCTGAGTTGGACAAAACCCCTGACAACACCCATCTCAAAGAAGATCCAGACACCGGTGATATCATGAAGAAAATCCTACAAATGGAAGAGACCATTCGATCTATCAAAGGGATTGGAGCACACGTGAGTGTTTTATACTCAGACCTTTGCATCTTCCCTGGGGTTTATTATCCAAAAAAATTCAAGACTCCTGATTTTAAAAAGTATGATGGATTGGGAGATCCTTACACACATTTGAAAGTATTCATTGGAGAGCTCGGATCTTATGCCGAGGATAAAACACTCAGAATGCAGCTGTTTCAGAAGAGTCTGACTGGAGAAGTCAGATCATGGTATACCAGATTAGACAACTCCAAGATTCATAGTTGGGAGGAGCTAGCTCATGCTTTCCTTAGTTAGTACAGTTTCCAAACTCAGATGGCTCCTGACCGGTACAAAATTACCAAGGTCAAGAAACAAGCTAATGAGTCTTTCAAAGAGTATGCCCAAAGATGGAGGCGTCTGGCTGCTCAAGTTATTCCCTCTATGACCGAGTCTGAAATGGTGATGACCTTCATATTTATTCAAGAAGCTCCCTTCTACGAGAGAGTTTTAGATAGCATTGACAAACCTTTTTCTGAAATGATCAAACACGGAGAAATGGTCGAGATGGGATTGAAGTCAAGAAAGATTCCAGACCTTGCCACTCTAAAAGCTGTAGCTGAGCACATCCAGTCTGGAAGTTATGGAAACAACCCCCGAAGGGTCCATAAGAAGAAAAAGGTGGATGTTTCCTTGATACTACAAGGGCAAAAAGGCAGTCAGAGCGTGCAAATTCAGAGGAGAAACTACTCCCCTTTTCCAGCTCAGTCTTCAAACCCCCCATTGCCAAAGAGTGGAGAAGTCAGACGCACTCGAGTGTTCACACCCTTAAGGGACTCACTCGAGAACATTCTCAATCTTCTGACAACTCAGAAGAAAATTACCCATCTTCTTCCACCAGCTAACCCATGTGGGAAGGGTTTCAATGCTAACAGGAAATGTGCTTATCATGCTGGAGCTCCAGGCCATGATACTCAAGATTGTTGGGCCCTGAAGCATAAAATCCAGGACTTAATTGACAACGGTGAGATTATGGTGACTAAACCCAATCAGCCTCACACTCAAGACAACCCTATTCCTTAACACAAGGAAGAAGAGGTTAATTAACATGATTAATTGGAGCAGTGGATAGAGCTCCAACTATATGAGTGGTTCATCCCAATCCAGCAAGGATAGTTCTGATAAATGGGATTTTGCACAGTTCCAGTTTATGATGGAACGAAAAATGAAGTCTCTTTGCGAGAAAGTCAACCAATTGGCAGAACTGGTGGTCCACCAACACCATGGTACACGTTATATATTTAGCCAAGAGCATGCTAGCCTCTTGCCTCTTATTCCAAGTACTCCACCATGTACTCCAGAAAGTGAAACACTAGAGGATAAAATTGTTAAAAGAGCAAATGCCAAAGCCCGTTGAGATTTAGCCAACAAAAGGGAATTCACCTATTTAGGCCAACTGATGGAAGAGATATTGCAGATGCTGATCAATGAAGGAAGAATTACAGCTCTTCTACCTCCAATCAGCCCACAATCAAGACGATTTAATTTTAATAGAGTATGTCAATACCACTCCCACTCTCGCAGTCACAACACTGAAGAATGTTGGGCACTTCGCCATCTTATTTAGAACCTAATTGACAGCGGTGTCCTATAAATGACAGACAATGACGTTGTATTAATGGAGAATGGGGACACATTTCCTACAAATTGGAAGGAAGTCATAGCAATTATATCTTCTGAGGCAGATCCAGCTACCCCATTACATACAATTTAACTAAAAGGTGTTAAAAATCCTTTAAAAGTTATTGCGCCAAAGCCAATCATCTTGCCATTCAGACCACAATATCATGTTGTCAGCCTATCGAAAGTGCCATGGAATTATGGAGAGGCTGAAGGATCTATATCCAACACGACTGCTGCAGTGTTGAAAGAAAATTCGGTGTATCTTCCCTAACGGATGATGAAACCTACCATCAGGTCAAAGGGGAAAGTTCCCATGGAGAAGATTGAAGAATTTCTCCGTACTATGGGACACAATGAAGCCAAGGTGGTTTTAAGCTTGAAAGAAGCTCCACAACTGGTTTCCATAATAGACTTGGTATTCTCCTCAGAAGATCATAGGAAGGTCTTACTGAGAGTTTTAGAAGAAGCCCACTTGCCAAAATTAGTGGATGTTGAAAAGTTCCATCACCTGGTTGATCACATTTTTAACAACAATGTGATATCCTTCACTGATGATGACATACCTCCAGAAGGGATGGGTCATTGCAAACAGTTGCACATAGCGGTTATGTCCTCCGGATACGTGGTAGCAGGAGTTCTGATAGATGGAGGATCATCCTTGAATATCGGCCCTTATACCACCTTGGAGAAGATGAACATCAATCTCAACAGTATCTGAAGAAGCCATACAATTATGAAAGCTTTTGATGGATTCCGATGAAATGTTGTCGGAGAGATTGAACTACCTGTGGAGATTGGTCTACACACATTTTATGTATCCTTTCATGTGCTCAAAATAGCTATAGGATACAACCTACTCTTGGGAAGACCGTGGATTCATATGGTTGGAGCCATCCTGTCCACCCTTCATCAGTAGCTCAAATACATAATTAATAATAGCCTAGTTGTAAGACTCCAACTTTTATAAATAAAGATGAATTTTCTATAAATATCATTTTTGAATATTATGGAGTTAATTTGATATAATGTTATAGTTGTGGGTAATATTTATAAATTTTACAAAGTACGCAAGTTGTTATGTAATATTTGATTGGTCGGGGAATATTCGTTTTAACAGCGAATATTCGTACAACGACACAATCATTAGTGGACCCCACAACAAAATTATTATCGGATTGAGAAAACGCCAAAAATATTTTATTAAAAATAACGGCGGAAGATTTACCATTGATATTGTTGAACTACTCGGTAGTAAAAGTACAGTAATACGTGTGGTTGCATAGTAGCACACGGTATTGATTATTAATGCTTATGTGAGAAGTCACTCAGTTTGATTCAATTATTATCAGTTAATAATATGAATTATTTAGCGATAATGAAGTTTTGTTTTATTCGTATTATTAACGTAATAAAACAGAAACATCTTTTTATATAAAACAGAATACTTTATTAAAGTTATTCTATAAATAGAATATATTATATTTTATTTAAAAGAATTTTATTTAAATATGGACCGTCAGATTAAAGTAAATTAATCTGGATCGTTCATGAATTAGTTACTATGCAGTCCATTCTTCTATAAATAGCAGCTCATTCCTTCATTATTTCTTACGAATTCACTGAACTCTAGAGAGAGAAATTATAGAGAGAAACTATAGAGAGAGAGAAGAAAAGTATTCTGCTACTTAACTACTTCCTTATTTCAGGTCTTCCTTAAAACGGTAAGGGGTATTATTTCTTTTGTATTCATGAAGAGAACTTCTATTATTCCATTATTTTTTATTCTGTTAGAATAACCTGTATACGCGGTCCACCCTATACTTGGTGACATTCTTCTATTATTCTGTTGGAACATCCTGTCTGTGTGTTTTACACCGGACCTAGTTCCGTCTTTATTATTATTCTATTGGAACATCCTGTCTGTGTGTTTTACATCGGACCTAGTTCCGTCTTTATTATTATTCTGTGGGAACATCTTGTCTGTGTGTTTACGCCGGACCTGGTTCCATTATTTATTATTCTGTTGGAATAACCTGTCGGTGCGGTCTATCGCATGCCGGGTGATTTCTTTTGTTATTCTATTCTTTATTATACTCATTTGGTTAAGTTTTAACTTCGATACTCTATAAAATTAGTGGAATATCCTTGATAATTGCGGTTCATCCAGTATCTTTTTATGAAAATATTCTTCTAAGCATTCTTGAATTTTACTCCACAAAGCAGTATCATGTTGACAATTTGGACGTTGTTAATTCTTGGATAAATTAATTCTTGAACTTGTTTTATTGAATTCTTATATCATTGTCATCATCCTCATGTTTATAAAATGTTGAAAGTCATCTGTGTCCTGTAGTGCATAGATGGACTTGGTTTGATTATGACCAAGGATTATTCGGTATAATCATGATTGTAATGTTACAAATGATGTGGTAAAAGTCCTCATTGGACCGTAGTGCATTGATGGACAGTTGTTCGCATGATCATGACCATTAATGAGTACACAAATATTCTTGGCCGTAGTGCATGGACAATTGTGGTCGTGATACTAAAGAATATCCTTGGCCGTAGTGCAGGGGTGATTCGATGATGTGGATTATTTTATTAAGCTGAGTCCCAGCAATAACAGTGTTGAAAAACCTTTTAAATCATAGAAGATAGTAGATTTTATTCTCTACTTGACTCTTTTAATGGATTGCTTGTTCCGCTGCAGTTAAACTTGATGTTCGTTATATTTTATCAGTTTAACACTGTTGAAGGCTAATGATAATTTATTCTGCATTATCTTAGTCATAATATTTCTTACTGGGCTAGTTGAGCTCACCCTTTCTTTCATTGTTCTCTTCAGGAAATGAGAATATAGCTGGGACTAGTCGGGGAACAGAGTGATGGACCAGATGATAGTATTAGTAGTATTCACTATTCTATTAAATAGTGTGACAATAATTGTAATGAGGACTCCTTTTGAGTTTGTATAGTCTCTCGTAGACAATAATTGTATTCAAACTCACAGTTATGTTTTGTCGTATTGTACACGATAGTTGTATTAGTAAGTTGTATTTGTATTCTGTACCATGTATCTGATGACCCAAGATAGGTGATGTATACCTAATTTTGGGGGCGTCACAGTTGGTATCAGAGCTTAGGGATATGATCCCTAGCTAAGATGTGAGAATAGAACTAGGAGGGGAGAGACGGGAAATTTCTTCGCTAGTATGACCTACCTAAGTTTATTTGCATGGTATTTAATTGGTCGGTCAGAATATAAGGATAATATATGACATATCAATTAACTTTTGTTTTGTGGCAGTATCTGAAAATGGCATCAGAGAATGTTGAGAATAGCAATGGAGCACAGGCGACTGTTGATTCACCACATATCAATAATCAGGATAATGTGCATCAGGAAGGTGACAATTCTCATGCAAACAACAATATTGACCAGATGATGAATGATAGAATATTCAGAAGCTTTATGAAGTTCATGCAACAGCAGGCGAGAGCGGCTCCTGTCTAAAATGTAGGTGGAAACACTAAAAACTCTCGGACGGTCAATGCTAAATAGTTCAAGGAGCTGGGACCACCGGAGTTTAAGGGAGAGCCAAAATCACTTATAGCAGAAATATGGATAAAGCAGATCACCAAGATATTTGATGTCTTGGGATGCTCTGAGGAGCAAAAGGTTCTCTTTGCCGCCTTTATGTTGCGAGGAGAGGCATATTACTGGTGGGGATCGATTAAGCGTACTCAACCTGCCGTACTGAAGATGTCTTGGGAGAAGTTCCAAGAGCTGTTCAATGACAAATACTTTCCCCAAAGTGTTCGTCACATGAAGGAGGTGGATTTCATCAAATTGGAGCAGAATAATATGATCGTGTCGCAGTATGAGGCTAAATTTGCTGAGTTGTCCCGGTTTGTGTCCCACTTGGTGGATAATGAAGAGCGAATGACGCGAATGTTTTTGCGAGGTTTAAAACCTGAGATACGTCAACATCTTATTTCTCATAAACTGTGTTTGTATTCAGATGTTATGAATATGACTCAGTTAGTGGAGCCCGATAACGAGTCAACGCAACCAAAAGAGAGCAGTTGGCAAAATGATAATACCAGTGAGAGCAGTCATCAAAGCGGTGACAACAAGCGTGGAGGGAATCAACAGGCCAAAAATGGTAACCACTTCGGTGGTAATCAGGGCCAAAATAATAAGAATGGTCATTTCAAGAAGAGAACATTCAACAATGATGGAAAGACGTCAGCTCCAGCACCCGTTGTTAAGGATGGAGAACGACCACCTATCATATGTTTCAAATGCGGAGGGGAAGGGCACATCAGTCCAAACTGTGCGATGCCGTCTAAAGCATGTTATAATTGTGGAAGAGAAGGTCATTTAGCTCGATTTTGTCGTTTACCAAAAACAAGTTCAGCCAGAATGGAGACACCAAAGGCCGTCCCAGAAAAGTCAAAACCGATAGTGCAAGGGAGAGCGTTTGTTGTGACCTCCCAGAAAGCAAGGAACCCGAATGAGGTCATCACGGGTAAGCTTATCATAAACTCTAACGAAGTCTATACTTTATTTGATACTGGTTCTACCCATTCTTTTATTTCTCCTACTTGCGCTCAACAATTAAATTTGACTCTGGAGAAATTAGACTTTGACTTATCTGTTGAAACTCTATTGGGAGAAACCTTCATTACATCCACGGTTTATAAGTCTTGTTTGGTTCAAGTTGGTACCCACACATTACCTGTCGATCTTATTTCATTAAAAATACTTGCATTTGACGTGATTCTAGGGATTGATTGGTTAACTACTCATCACGCAAAAATTGATTGTTTTCGTAAGGTTGTTAGCTTTTATATTCCTAATCGACCTATTATGCAAATTCAAGCAACCAAACCATTAAAATCAATCGCTGTCATCTCAAGCCATAAAGTTATTCGTTTATTGAAAAACGGATGCCAAGCTTTCTTAGCTCATGTCACGGATCTAAACAAAAATACGTCAGTTTTGAATGATATTTCTATTATTAATAAATTCCCTGACGTATTCCCTGAAGAACTTCCTGGCCTACCCCCAGAGCGTGAAATTGAATTTTGTATCGACCTTGAACCCGGTACAAAACCCATTTCCAAAGCCCCATATCGAATGGCTCCTATTGAACTTCAGGAGTTAAAGATCCAACTGCAGGAATTGTAAAACATTTGCTTTATTCGTCCTAGTACTTCTCCTTGGGGTGCTCCTGTGCTATTCGTGAAGAAGAAAGATGGAAGTATGCGACTTTGTATTGATTATCGGGAGTTGAATCATGTCACCATCAAAAACTGGTACCCATTGCCACGTATTGATGACCTGTTTGACCAGTTAAAAGGAGCACAATTCTTTGCAAAGATCGATCTTCGTTCTGGATATCATCAACTGAAGGTTAGAACTGAGGATATTCCAAAGACGGTTTTCAGAACTCGGTACGGGCATTATGAATTCCTAGTCATGTCCTTTGGATTGACTAATGCTCCTGCTGCCTTCATGGATATGATGAACTGGGTATTCAAGGAATATTTGGATCACTTTGTGGTCATCTTTATTGATGACATCCTTATTTATTCCAAAAGCTATGAAGATCATGAGCAACACTTGAGGCTGGTACTCCAAAAGCTTCGTGAATACAAGCTTTACAGCAAGTTGAAGAAGTGCGAGTTCTGGCTAGAGGAGGTAGCATTCCTTGGGCACGTAGTATCAAGTCGTGGAATATCTGTTGACCCGGCAAAGATTGAAGCTATTCAAAGCTGGGAGCAACCTAAATCAGTGATCGAAGTACGTAGCTTTCTTGGTTTAGCTGGTTATTATCGGAGATTCGTGGAAGGATTTTCTCGAATCGCTAGTCCATTAACTCAGCTGACTCGGAAAGATACAAAGTTCGGTTGGAGCAAAGAATGTGAGAAGAGTTTTCAAGAACTCAAGAGGAGACTCACTTCAGCACCTATTCTAACAATACCATCTGGCTCGGAGGGATTTGTCATCTACAGTGATGCTTCGAGCAAAGGGTTGGGATACGCTCTCATGCAACATGGAAAAGTCATAGCCTATGCATCAAGACAACTCAAGGAATATGAGAGGAATTATCCTACTCATGATCTAGAGTTGGCAGCTGTTGTCTTTGCACTTAAAATTTGGAAGCATTACTTGTATGGGGAGAAGGTGTAGATCTTTACGGATCATAAAAGCCTCAAATATTTCTTCACTCAAAAGGAACTCAACACGCGACAACGACGTTGGCTTGAACTGTTGAAAGATTATGATCATACCATTCAATACCATCCTAGAAAAGCGAACGTGGTAGCTGACGCATTGAGTAGAAGATCATATGCAAGTACGAGTGCGATATTGTCAACACAAAGGCCCATTTTGTGTGACTTGCAAAGGATAGAGATTGAGTTAAAGACTCCAGGGACCCATGTGATGATGGCGAATATACGAGTAGAACCAACTTTAATCAATAAAGTTAAAGCTGCTAAAGCTACAGACCTGGAGCTGATGCGTATGAGGAAGAAAGTGCAAGAAGGTGCTATGCCGGAAGCAAAAATCGATGAAGAAGGAATACTTCGAGTCAACTCCAGACTTTGTGTTCCTAACAACCCTGATTTAAAGTATGAAATCATGATGGAGGCGCACAACACACCGTTTGCAATCCATCCTGGAAGTACCAAAATGTATCATGATCTTTGTCATACATTTTGGTGGAGCAATATGAAGAGAGAGATAGCGCTGTTTATCTCAAAATGTCTAACTTGTCAACGAGTCAAAGCGGAGCATCAAGTACCAAAAGGTCCATTGCAACCACTTCAAATTCCAGAATGGAAGTGGGAGCACATTACCATAGATTTCGTTACTGGTCTTCCTAAGGTTTCTCAAGGTATAGATGCGATTTGGGTCATTATTGATAGATTGACCAAGTCTGCTCATTTCTTACCGATACAAGAAACTTATACACTTGAACGTCTTGCTCGTATGTACATAAACGAGATTGTAGGACTGCATGATATGCCAGTATCCATAGTTTCTGATCGAGACCCAAGATTCACTTCACGATTTTGGGTTAGTTTACAAAAAGCTATGGACACGGATTTACAATTTAGTTCGGCATATCATCCTCAGACAGACGGACAATCAGAAAGAACTATTCAAACTCTTGAAGATCTATTAAGACTCTGTGTCCTTGATTTCAAGGGAAGTTGGGACAAGTTCTTACCATTGGTGGAGTTTTCCTACAACAACAGTTATCAAGCAAGTATTGGCATGACTCCATTCGAAGCATTGTATGGAAGAAAATGTCGTTCTCCAGTATGCTGGGATGAGGTGGGTGAAGCAACGTTGTTGGGACCGGAGTTGGTACGTATGACTACACAAAAGATTCAAACGATCCGATAATGTAGTAAAACCTCACAAGATCGACAAAAGAGTTATGCTGATCTTCACTGAAAGGACGTGGAATTTGATATAGGAGATCATGTGTTCTTACGTGTTGCTCCATGGAAAGGAGTTACGAGATTTAGAAAGAGAGGAAAGCTCAATCCTCGAATCATCTGTCCATTTTTAATCCTTGATCGAGTAGGAACTGTGGCTTATAGACTCGCTTTACCGCCAAGTATGTTCGTGTTCATAACGTTTTTCACATATCCATGTTACGTAAATATGTGGAAAACCCGAAACACATTATTGAGTTAGAACCAGACGAAATAGCAGAAGATTTGACGTATAAAGAAGTTCCTATTCAAATCTTAGATAAGAAGGAACATATTCTATGCTCCAAGGTTGTACCTCAAGTCAAAGTTTTGTGGAGAAACCACGATGTTGAGGAAATGACTTGGGAGTTAGAATCTGAAATGAAATCAAAGTATCCTTACCTCTTCGACATACCAGGTACAAACCCTAATTTTGAGGGCAAAATTTCATAAGAAGGGGAGGTTGTAAGACCCCAACTTTTGTAAATAAAGATGAATTTTCTATAAATATTATTTTTAAATATTATGGAGTTAATTTGATATAATGTTATAGTTGTGGGTAATATTTATAAATTTTGCAAAGTACGCAAGTTGTTATATAATATTCGATTGGTTGGGGAATATTCATTTTAACAACGAATATTCGTACAACGGCACAATTATTGGTGGACCCCACAACGGAATTATTGTCGGATTGAGAAAACGACAAAAATATTTTATTAAAAATAACGGCGGAAGTTTTACCATTGATACTGTTGAACTACTCGGTAGTAAAAGTACAGTAATACGTGTGGTTGTATAGTAGCACACGGTATTGATTATTAATGCTTATGTGAGAAGTCACTCAGTTTGATTCAATTATTGTCAGTTAATAATATGAATTATTTAGCGATAATGAAGTTTTGTTTTATTCGTATTATTAACGTAATAAAACAGAAACATCTTTTTATATAAAACAGAATACTTTATTAAAGTTATTCTATAAATAGAATATATTATATTTTATTTAAAAAATTTTTTTTTAAATATGGACCGTCAGATTAAAGTAAATTAATCTGGACCGTTCATGGATTAGTTACTATGCAGTCCATTCTTCTATAAATTGCAGCTCATTCCTTCATTATTTCTTACGAATTCACTAAACTTTAGAGAGAGAAACTATAGAGAGAAACTATAAAGAGAGAGAAGAAAAGTATTCTGCTACTTAACTACTTCCTTATTCAGGTATTCTTTAAAACGGTAAGGGGTATTATTTCTTTTGTATTCATGAAGAGAACTTCTGTTATTCCATTATTTATTATTCTGTTGGAATAACCTGTATACGCGGTCTACCCTATACTTGGTGACATTCTTCTATTATTCTGTAGGAACATCCTGTCTGTGTGTTTTACACCGGACCTAGTTCCGTCTTTATTATTATTCTGTTGGAACATCCTGTCTGTGTGTTTTACATCGGACCTAGTTCCGTCTTTATTATTATTCTATGGGAACATCTTGTCTGTGTGTTTACGCCGGACCTGGTTCCATTATTTATTATTCTGTTGGAATAACCTGTCGGTGCGGTATATCGCATGCCGGGTGATTTCTTTTGTTATTCCATTCTTTATTATACTCAGTTGGTTAAGTTTTAGCTTCGATACTCCATGAAATTTGTGGAATATCCTTGATAATTGCGGTTCATCCAGTATCTTTTCATGAAAATATTCTTCTAAGCATTCTTGAATTTTACTCCACAAAGCAGTATCATGTTGACAATTTGGACGTTGTTAATTCTTGGATAAATTAATTCTTGAACTTGTTTTATTGAATTCTTATATCATTGTCATCATCCTCATGTTTATAAAATGTTGAAAGTCATCTGTGGTCTGTAGTGTATAGATGGACTTGGTATGATTATGACCATGGATTATTCGGTATAATCATGATTGTAATGTTACAAATGATGTGGTAAAAGTCCTCATTGGCCCGTAGTGCATTGATGGACAGTTGTTGGCATGATCATGACCATTAATGAGTACACAAATATTCTTGGCCGTAGTGCATGGACTATTGTGGTCGTGATACTAAAGAATATCCTTGACCGTAGTGTAGGGGTGATTCGATGATGTGGATTATTTTATTAAGCTGAGTCCCAGCAATAACAGTGTTGAAAAACCTTTTAAATCGTAGAAGATAGTAGATTTTATTCTCTACTTGACTCTTTTAATGGATTGCTTGTTCCGCTGCAGTTAAACTTGATGTTCGTTATATTTTATCAGTTTAACACTGTTGAAGGCTAATGATAATTTATTCTGCATTATCTTAGTCATAATATTTCTTACTGGGCTAGTTGAGCTCACCCTTTCTTTCACTGTTCTCTTCAGGAAATGAGAATATAGCTGGGATGAGTCGGGAAACAGAGTGATGGACCAGATGATAGTATTAGTAGTCCTCACAATTCTATTAAATAGTGTGACAATTATTGTAATGAGGACTCCTTTTGAGTTTGTATAGTCTCTAGTAGACAATAATTGTATTCAAACTCACAGTTATGTTTTGTCGTATTGTACATGACAGTTGTATTAGTAAGTTGTATTTGTATTCTGTGCCATGTATCTGATGACCCAAGATGGGTGATGTATACCTAATTTTGGGGGCGTCACACTAGTTACTGTTAATGCTAAGCCAGAATGTCCTTAACAAGGTGACACACCACTCATCAATTTCAATTCAGAAGTTGAGCCTGTCAACTTCCATGCCCTGGAGGTGAGCAACACTCACTACCATCCCATTGGGGCGCCACCTCTGATACCCAGAGTTTCTGCCTAGGTAATGTCGGCAAGTCAAGAGATGATTTCTTTGGGTTTTCAACCTAGACAAGGGTTGGGTAAAGATCATCAGGGCATTAAGCGCCCAATTCAAGTTCCCAGTCAAACAGGAACAGTCGGACTAGGCTACTCTTCTAGCTCCACTCACAGGAATCCTCACAAACACAAATAGCTTCCTTCATCTTTAGCCATACGACGCTTGCCTCAACCTACAGGGACTAAGACTATAGGGCCTTCATTAAAGGTTCCTGCTCATGTGATGACTATGTTATTTCCTAAGCTGATACCGGTCAAAGGAAAAGAGGTCTTGATACCAGATCTGGAGGCGGAGAAAAAGGATCGGAGGTGTAAGCAAGACATTGCAAGTCGCTTATCAAACGTACGTATCATAGTCCATACTGAGGGTATGAATAGAGACATCCCAGACGATGATTGTCCAGATATCATGGTCATCATTCGGGAGAAGGAGGACGACAACAGCCCCTTCATCACAGCCATCCACTAGGATTTCACCCTTGGCAATTGGAGCAGCGCTCCTTGCATTTGTCGACGAGGGTGAAAAGGGCAGAAACTCCCTCTGCCATGTAGATAGCAATAATTGCTTACTTTTTCTGTACAGTATTAGCAGTTACTTTTGTTATTACATGTTAACACTTTATATGATTGAACAGTTTCATATATTAAGTGAAAGCATTTTGTTTCAAGAATCTAAAGTTAGATGTGCCTAAACTTACTGATGAGGTGCCTATTCTCCATGAGGACAATAATTTTGATGTAAAGTTGGACTCAGACTTGATGGAAATACAGAAGGACTATGAGATACCTCAGGAGATCAAAGAATGGGTCAAAAACAAACCCAAGCCAAATCTTTATCAAACCACCTCTTTTAACCTCGGAACCTCAGAAAACCCCAAACAAATCCAGATTGGTACGGACCTCACTCCAAACCAAAGGAATGACATGGTTACTCTATTGACCAAACTCCAGGATGTGTTTGCATGGTCTCACAAAGACATGGTCGGTTTATCCATTGACATTGTCCTTCATCGTCTCCCCATCAAAGAGGGATTCAAGCCAATCAGGCAGAAGCTCAGACGATTAAAACCTGAGTGGAGTTTAAAAGTTAAAGAAGAAATTGTGAAACAATTTCAAGCCGACATCATCATGGTGTCAACATACCCTGAATGGTTATCCAACATAGTCCCCATGCCTAAACCTGGAGGAAAGGTGCGAGTTTACGTGGATTACAGGGATCTGAACAAAGCTTGCCTCAAAGATAACTTTCCCCTGTCATTCATCCACATACTCATTGACAATACAACTCAGTACGACATGTACTCCTTTGCTTATTGCTTTGTGGGGTACCATCAAATCATAGTTGTTGAAGAGGATCGTGAGAAAACTGCATTCATCACTCCTTGGGGAACCTTTTACTACAGACGGTTGTCATTCGGCCTCATCAATGCCGGAGCTACCTATCAGTGAGACATGATGGCTCTTTTCCATGATCTAATGCACAAAGAGATAGAGATCTACGTGGATGACATCATTGTCAAATCCAGAAGGGAGGAAGACCACTTAGACCATCTCAAAAAGTTCTTCAATAGGTTACGTAAGTACAACTTGAAGTTAAATTAAGCCAAGTGCGCCTTTGGCTTTAAATTAGGCAAGTTGCTAGGATCCTAGTCAGCCACAAAGGGATTGAGCTGGATCTCCCAAAAATCCAGGTCATCACGGAAATGCCCATTCCTCAGACAGAGAAGGAAATACGGGGATTTTTGGGAAGAATCAACTTCATCAGCAGATTCATCTCCTAACTCATAGTAACCTGTGAGCCTATCTTCAAGTTGTTAAGGAAGAACTCCTCCATCAAATGGAATGATGAATGTCGGAAGGCCTTCCTTACAATCAAGGAGTAGCTAGTCAATGCTCCTATTTTGGTACCTCCCAGGGAAGATGTTCCCCTGTTTATGTACCTGTCCATCAATCGCAATGCCATGGGCTGCATGCTAGGACAGAAAGACGATAGAGGCCAAGAGCGAGGTATCTACTACCTCAGCAAAAGATCCAGTAGCAGTGAACACAAGTACACTCTGATTGAGAAAACATGTTGTACTTTAGCATGGGCTTCCATGAGGTTACAACATTACCTCCATGGCCACACAACCCATCTCATATCCCACGTGGATCCTCTCAAGTACGTGTTTAGTAAACCCATGTTAAATTGCCTACTATCCTGATGGCAGTTGATCCTATAACAATTTGACATCGTCTACGTGACGCAAAAGTCTATCAAAGGCCAAGGACTTGCGAATCAACTGGCCGCCGCACCATTAGGGGATTTCAAACCCCTGAAAACATATTTTCCCGATGAAGGGGTAATGACAGTTCAGCAACACCATCAGGACGATACACATCAATCATGAAAGATGTATTTCGATGGAGCATCTCGTCGCCATCAAATTATAGTTCGCCAACACCAACAACACAGCTGAGTATGAAAGTTGTATCATGGGGCTAAAACTTGCTCAATCAATGGGCATCAGACGATTAAATGTCTTTGGAGATTCCGAATTGGTAATCAGACAAACCACTGGAATCTATCACACCAAAGGGCTACATTTGATGCCTTACCATCGACAGGTTCTATAGATGGCTTCGGAGTTTGAAGAAATATCCTTCCTCCACATTCCTCATAATAGGAATGACTTTGCGGATGCGCTAGCAACCTTGGCCTCTTTGATCAACATACCTGACAAGGAAAACATGCCAACCATCACATTTTCCCGACAAAAGGCACCAGCCTACGGGAATTACATTAGAGAAGTATCGGATGAGCTACCTGTGACGACCCAAGAATTTAGAAAATTATTTAAGTCTTAAAATATTGAATAAAGGTTACATAATGAACCTAGACAGAAAATAAGTGTATGGAATTGACATTTTCGAAAAGAAATTTTTGGATTTACATATCTTTTGGTGAATTATTCAAGATTAAGGATATACGTAAATATGTTCTGTGTATATGGTTGTATATGTGTACAGTATGTGGTTATGGGTCAAGGGTGACCAGATAAACTATATCTGTGGCAAACCCTACTATTATATTAAGAACGTCCACGTTCAGTTAGAAAACCCTAATGACTAATAAGAAACCCTAAAAACTGGTTCTGAAACCTTAATTTTAGTTTCGGGAATCCGAAACCCTGATTCGAAAGTAGAAACCCTAAATTGGGAACTTAATGGCGTAAGTGTAAATAATTATGAGATTAATTAGGGTTAATCTTAACAAATTGGTTAGAAAATCCTAAATTCAAAATTTGAAACCCTAATTTCTAGTTTAGGAACCCTAATTTGTAATTAGGGAAAGACCGATTGTTAGTTTAATAATTTTAATGTTAATTAAGAAATATTAATCCTAATTTTCAAGTTATTAGCAACCCTAATCTAATTACGAAATCTAATTTCTAATTTAGAAAAATTATATTTTCTATTAGAAACCTTAAGTAATGGGTTATAAACCCTAATGACTATTTTGACCCTAATTGCTAAATTAGCAATTTTAATTAGGAAATACTAATCCTAATTAGTAAGATTTAAATTATGATTAGGAAATTTTAATATAATTAGAAAATTCTAATTATAATTTAAAAATATTAATTTTTTTTTGAAAACCTAATTTGGAAATTCTATAATTTAATTTCTAAAACCCTAAGGGTTCAAACCCTAAACCTTAAACCCTAAAGGTTTGCATCAAATGACAATTATAGAAATAAAATTGTATAGAAATAACTAAAATGCCCTTTTCTTAAACTTTAGCAAAAGATTTTACAAATCTTGTGAGTCATCACCTTAATGTTTATCCCATGTGCTTTATATCTATTTTATATTCGATAGGTATGCCAACTAGCAACTAGATATATTGAATCAAACGAATCAAAGATATAAAGTAAAGAAAACTTACTTTACTCTTCAAAATAGCCAAGTCCCTTCTCTCTCTCTCTCTCTATATATTTTTGGATCTTAGAGTGAGAAAGTGTGAGAAACAAAGCCAAGATCATGTAATAACATACCAAGAACAGAGCTTGATGATCAAATTCTAGATCAAAGCTAAGAAGGTATAAAAAAAACTCTAACTTAGAAATCCTTAGATCTGATGTTTGATTTTGTAATTTGTTGTTTAGAGTCATGTTATAGGGTGTCATTTGATGATCTGGGTTGCTAAAACTTAGATACATATCATTTTGATGCTCGAAATTGAAGATTTCTTAAATCTGGAAAAGTTAGAAATTTTCGTCTGACAAGCAAATGTCAAGCTTCATAGATCGGTGTCTGGTAATGGTTTTAGTGTGTTAAATGTTTTTACTGGTAGTATGTTATGTAATCTTTGTTCTGCAACTTGAATCAAGGTTGAAACATGTCTAGATTTCCTTTTATAAGCAGTCAAACTGCGTTGACCAGTCACGAAAATGTGTTTCTGGGTCTCGTCTGACAGTGATTTTCAAGTCCATTAATCTTGCTTCTGGTAATGTATTTGGTCCGGTTGTTTTTTTATGGTTGAAGTATGACATGAAGACTACATGCTTAAGCCTTTATTTCACTCAAGTCATTAATATAATCGTTTTTAATCTTGGTCAAACTAGCTTGACCGATCTGCCTTGATGAAGATTATGGAAAAACCAGAATCTTCAAGAACAAGTCCCTGACATGTAGTTTGACTAGATCAAATCTTCATTTCCTGTTGTTGTTAGTAAGATCTGATGACATGTTGTTATACCCTGCCATGTGGTCTTCAAAATCAAACCTTTAGATTACACTGAATAAGCATGTAATCCAACTTATGAAGCTTCAAAGAAGGCAGTACGAAATGTTCTTCATTTCTAGAAAACCCAGAAATGAAGAACAGCTCTGACTTGATTTTGTAAGGCCTTTATCTCATAGATCTGTTGTTGTTTGGGCATGGAATTGAATCTAGATTGTAGTGTTGCATGAATACTACAATTCTAACAAAATTACAAACTCAGAAGCTTGATAACCTAGAATCTAGAACCGGTCAAACTACCCACTTTGTGCACTGACATGGTTTTCTGGGCAAGCTCAAGAACATGCTCAAGAACACCTATAGCGATGGTTCTGTTGCTATAGGGCCCTTTAGTGACACTTAATTTCGAAAATTGAATTATTTTATTAAATAATTAGAGAAAAATGGTTTTAATTATTAAAAATACATAATAAATTATGAAAAATTATTTTAAAGCTTGAAAAATAGTTTTTAATTATTTTGAGTATATTTCAAAAATATTTAATATTTTTGGAATATAAAAGGTATTTATTTATTTAATTATAATATTAAATAAATTATTTAAAAATGGTTTTAACTCATAAAAAATTATGAAAAATTATATTATGGTATAAGAAAATATTTTAAATTATTTTTAATAACTTTTGATATTTTGTGATGAAATTCATTAATAAATTATTATTATTGGTAATTAGTTTATTTAATAAATATATTAAATAAATTATGGAAAAATAGAATTAATGATTAAAAAATTATATAAAAATGATTTAAGCGTTATAAAAATATTTTAAGTTATAAAATATAACTTTTGATATTTTGTCATGAAAATATTAAATAATAGCAATTATTGGATAATAGATTTAATTATTTAAAAATCATATAAAGGTGATTTTAAAGTATTAAAAATACTTTGTGATATTATAAATATATTATAATATTATGACATGTATTTCATTAATATTTGATAATAAATAAATATTAATGATAAAGGAATTATGTGGTATTTAATTCATTTAAATACGAGGTTAATGATTGAAAAATCATGATAAATAGTAATAATTACATGAAAAATTATTACGATCTGAAATAGTTGTTAAGCTTTTAGGCATAGTTTAATTGAACTTAAACTCAAAATTTTGTCCGACTAGACCATCGGGATGTCAGATTTGTGTCGGGTTCAACTCAGACTGCAATAGTTTGACTTGATACCAAGTCTTATGTGTGTTGTAGACTAATAGGGTTATGTGTTATGTGTTTAGGTTATTTTAATTACTATGATGGTATTATTCTAATTTGTATATCGATATTATTTATATATTAGGTTTTCGACCAGACAAAGCTTATTATAATGCATAACGATAATCAACGAACCAGGCAAGTTTTACTTAACTCTACTAAGAGTTGTTTCATTCAGATATGCTTATGGTTAATCATTGCTGATTGCCACTGTAGAATTGTACTCTGTACATATTGCATGTATAAGTCAGGTATGAAAGGCTGATCACCTTCATTATCAGTTGGTCCAGATATATTTGTTCATGTTTAATACTTGTTCAGTCAAAATTTTGTTCGTGCTAATTCACAACTATATTGATGAATTATAGCCAGCTTATTATTCAGACTCTTTCAATCATGATATATCTTAATAAATTTAAACTTGCTGGGCAACTTTCATGCTCACCCTTGCTATATCATGATAAATATTACAGATAAGGCAAATGCATTTGGGTATAGGAAAAAGGGTTAAAGCCAAGTTCAGCTTGGGATAAAATGTGCAGCTAATTTGTAATAGAATAGTTTGATAAATATGGTATATGTCTGATAGTTTATGAATTGTGTATAAGTTAAGGTTACTCGATTTTGGGGAAATAATGTGTACGTTTATTGTATAAATAATTTATGTTTATATCTTTCGCAAATAGTGATAGAATGATTGTACCGGATCCACGGTGATTTGGGACCCGGATTTGGGGCTTTAATAGTTGGTATCAAAGTTGTTGGTTATAAACTTAGGGTAGTGATACCTTAGACTAATAATCGCAATGAGTAGGATAAGATCTAACTCACATAGAGTTAGTTGATCGGTAAGATTCAAAGACGAATCTCGGCGAGTTGTTAAGACACAGAGTTCCCTAACTCTGGTAATAAAGTTGAACAGTAGTGATGAATAGATAGAGTCTAAAAGACTGAAAGTACAGGGATATGAGATCGTAAAACAAAACGATTAAGATATAGAAATAAATCATAATATATACGATGAGATCACCCCGTGATCTGATAAGGTGATAGCAGGAGAAGAAGCAATCTGATGATTGAAAAGTTACATCAAAGATTGTTGTGTTGCAGTTGTACTATGAAATGGTACAGATTCAGGAAAGAATTATGAATACGGGTTAAATAAAATTTATATTGAGAAGGGAGTAGGTTTAGGTGGGGATTCAATTGAGGACCCATGTTAGTAGCTGAGTTGTATGATTCCTTGTTATGGGCAGAGAATTGTACTTGGTGTAAAAACCACTTAGTTTCTGGCACTGATAATCATTGAAATGTCTGTGTCGCGCTATTTGCTATATGCATGTTAAGAGGGTGATTCATTTCTCATGTGTATAACAGATAGATAGGTTATAGGTAGAGAATATAAGGTTAAGTACGAGTTCTTAAAACTCATACTTATGGTATGTTCGTGACTCATAATTATATGAAATGTTTATGAATCCCTCAGCGAATGGACGCCAAAGGTCTGTCTAGGACAAGTTCTTAAACTCATATGATTGTGGCAAGTTCCTGAACTCATAAGTGTGGTAAGTTTGACGAACTGGGTATAGTTTTGTGTGAATGGAGTATTAAGGATAATAGGAATAGATAGACTATTTAAGCAAATGATTATTAGTGGAGACATAGGTTTTCCAAAATTCCTAGCTATGCTAGACTTCGAAATTTTGACATCAAGCTAAATACGCACTATATAGTTTTTAAAAATAATATAGACTCGTAATCATTTTTGAAAAGGTTTAAAGCATAGTCTATGTTACTTGTTTCAGCTAGACGAAGATGATTTGAAATATCAAAATTTATTTTACTTATCACTTATGTACCATGTAACCTGGTGCAGAGATGATAAAAAGTTGATAAAGTTATAAATACATGAATACTTAGTGTGAATTCAATCTAAAAATCATTGTTCCACTATTGCATGATGTGTTATGACAAAGTCATATAATGACGGCATCCTCAAACGGACTATTAATACAGTACGACATCATGACGTCATTCTCAAAAATATTTTCAAAAATTTTAATTTGCTAACGGGGTTTGGCTACACCTAAATAATTCGATTAAATTGAATTATTGATACGAGTCTACGCTATTCGATTCAACTAGACTAAAGTTTATGAAAACTCTGAGCGTTCTTTAAAAATTTTCCCGAACTAAATTATTTTGGTGCGAAATCCAATAAGACTGAGGTAGAATTTTGTACCTATGACAGTGACGAGAAACATATTCAACCAGCAGTACTTATTAAGTACAGCGCATACCGGGCTAATTACCCATTATGTCCGTAAGTTATGACGGTTTGCGGATGAATTTCCATAAAACCTTTGCAAAAATGATAGACAATAGTCTGTAAAACCCCTCAGCACAATTTCAAAATTTTTACTCTGGTGAGGAATGTATTGGGTAGTATGCGATGCTGTGTATGAATGGTGTATGGTGTAAGGTAAATTTCGGGGATGAAATTTTTAGAAGAATGGGTGAATGTGACGACCCAAGAATTTAGAAAATTATTTAAGACTTAAAATGATGAATAAAGGTTTAATAATGAACCTAGACAGAAAATAAGTATATGTAATTGACATTTCCAAAAAGAAATTTTTGGATTTACAAATCTTTTGATGAATTATTCAGGATTAAGGATATACGTAAATATATTCTGTGTATATGGTTGTATTTGTGTACAGTATGTGGTTAAGGGTCAAGGGTGACCTGATAAACTATATCTGTAGCAAACCCTACTATTATATTAAGAACGTTCACGTTCAGTTAGAAAACTCTAATGACTAATAAGAAACCCTAAAAACCGGTTCTAAAACCTTAATTTCAGTTCCAAAAATCTTAAACCCTGATTCGGAAGTAGAAACCCTAAATTGGGAACTTAATAGCGTAAGTGTAAATAATTATGAGATTAATTAGGGTTAATCTTAACAAATTGGTTAGAAAACCCTAAATTCAAAATTTAAAATCCTAATTTCTAGTTTAGGAACCCTAATTTGTAATTAGGGAAAGACCGATTGTTAGTTTAATAATTTTAATGTTAATTAGGAAATATTAATCCTAATTTTCAAGTTATTAGCAACCCTAATCTAATTTCTAATTTAGAAAAATTATTTTTTCTATTAGAAACCTTAAGTAGTGGGTTATAAACCCTAATGACCATTTTGACTCTAATTGCTAAATTAGTAATTTTAATTAGGAAATACTAATCCTAATTAGGAAGATTTAAATTATGATTATGAAATTTTAATATAATTAGAAAATTCTAATTATAATTTAAAAATATTATTTTTTATTTTTGAAAACCTAATTTGAAAATTCTGAAATTTAATTTCTAAAACCCTAAGGGTTCAAACCCTAAACCCTAAGGGTTTGCATCAAATGACAATTATAGAAATTAAATTGTATGGAAATAACTAAAATGCCCTTTTCTTAAACATTAGCAAAAGATTTTGCAAATCATGTGAGTCATCACCCTAATGTTTATCCCATGTGCTCTATATCTATTTTATATTAGATAGGTATGCCAACTAGCAACTAGATACATTGAATCAAAGATATAAAGTAAAGAAAACTTACTTTACTCTTCAAAATAGCTAAGTCCCTTCTCTCTCTATATTTTCGGATCTTAGAGTGAGAAAGTGTGAGAAACAAAGCCGAGATCATGTAATAACACACCAAGAACAGAGCTTGATGATCAGAATCTAGATCAAAGCTAAGAAGGTATAAAAAAAAATCCTAACTTAGAAATCCTTAGATTTGATGTTTGATTTTGTAATTTGTTGTTTAGAGTCATGTTGTAGGGTGTCATTTGATGATCTGGGTTGCTAGAACTTAAATTCATATCATTTTGAAGCTCGAAATTGAAGATTTCTGAAATCTGGAAAAGTTAGAAATTTTCGTCTGACAAGCAAATGTCAGGCTTCATAGATCGGTGTCTGGTAATGGTTTTAGTGTGTTAAATGTTTTTACTGGTAGTATGTTATGTAATCTTTGTTCTGCAACTTGAATCAAGGTTGAAACATGTCTAGATTTCCTTTTATAAGCAGTCAAATTGCGTTGACCAGTCACGGAAATGGGTTTCTGGGCAACCCAGAAACCCAGATCTCGTCTGACAGTGATTTTCAAGTCCATTAATCTTGCTTCTGGTAATGTATTTGGTCCGACTGTTGTTTTATGGTTGAAGTATGACATGAAGACTACATGCTTAAGCCTTTATTTCACTCAAGTCCCTAACAGAATCGTTTTTAATCTTGGTCAAACTAGCTTGACCGATCTGCCTTGATGAAGATTCTGGAAAACCCAGAATCTTCAAGAACAAGTCTCTGACATGTAGTTTGACTGGATCAAATCTTCATTTCGTGTTGTTGTTAGTCAGATATGATGACATGTTGTTATACCCTGCCATGTGGTCTTCAAGATCAAACCTTTAGATTACACTGAATAAGCATGTAATCCAACTTATGAAGCTTCAAAGAAGGCAGTACGAATTGTTCTTCATTTTTGGAAAACCCAGAAATGAAGAACAGCTCTGACATGATTTTGTAAGGCCTTTATCTCATAGATCTGTTGTTGTTTGGGCATGGAATTGAATCTAGATTGTAGTGTTGCATGAATACTACAATTCTAACTAAATTATAAACTCAGAAGCTTGATAACCTAGAATCTAGAACCGGTCAAACTACCCACTTTGTGCACTGACATGGTTTTTTGGGCAAGCTCAAGAACATGCTCAAGAACACCCATAGCGACGGTTCTGTCGCTATAGGGCCCTTTAGTGACACGTAATTTCGGAAATTGAATTATTTTATTAAATAATTAGATAAAAATTATTTTTAATTATTAAAAATACATAATAAATTATGAAAAATTATTTTAAAGCCTGAAAAATAGTTTGTAATTATTTTGAGTATATTTCAAAAATATTTAATATTTTTGGAATATAAAAGGTATTTATTTATTTAATTATAATATTAAATAATTTTTTTAAAAATGATTTTAATTCATGAAAAATTATGAAAAATTATATTATGGTATAAGAAAATATTTTAAGTATTTTTAACAACTTTTGATATTTTGTGATGAAATTTATTAATAAATTATTATTATTGTTAATTAGTTTATTTAATAAATATATTAAATAAATTATGAAAAAATAGAATTAATGATTTAAAAATCATATAAAAATGATTTAAGCGTTATAAAAATATTTTAAGTTATAAAATATAACTTTTGATATTTTGTCATGAAAATATTAAATAATAGCGATTATTGAATAATGGATTTAATTATTTAAAAATCATATAAAGGTGATTTTAAAGTATTAAAAATACTTTGTGATATTATAAATATATTATAATATTATGACATGTATTTCATTAATATTCGATAATAAATAAATATTAATGATAAAGGAATTATGTGGTATTTAATTCATTTAAATACGAGTTAATGATTAAAAATCATGATAAATAGTAATAATTACACGAAAAATTATTACGAGCTTAGAAAAATTATTTTGACTGATATTAAAATTATCTGAAATAGTTGTTAAGCGTTTAGGCAGAGTTTAATTGAACTTAAACTCGAAATTTTATCCGACTAAACCGTCGAGATGTCAGATTTGTGTCGGGTTCAACTCAGACTGTAATAGTTTGACTTAATACCAAGTCTTATGTGTGTTGTAGACTAATAGGGTTATGTGTTATGTGTTTAGGTTATTTTAATTACTGTGATGATATTATTCTAATTTGTATATCGATATTATTTATATATTAGGTCTTCGACCAGACAAAGCATATTATAATGCATAACGATAATCAACGAACCAGGCAAGTTTTACTTAACTCTACTAAGAGTTGTTTCATTCAGATATGCTTATGATTAATCATTGCTGATTCCCACTGTAGAATTGTACTCTGTACATATTGCATGTATAAGTCAGGTATGAAAGGCTGATCACCTTCATTATCAGTTGGTCCAGATATATTTGTTCATGTTTAATACTTGTTCAGTCAAAATTTTGTTCGTGCTAATTCACAACTATATTGATGAATTATAGCCAGTTTATTATTCAGACTCTTTCAATCATGATATATCTTAATAAATTTAAACTTGCTGGGCAACTTTCATGCTCACCCTTACTATATCATGATAAATATTGCAGATAAGGCGAATGCATTTGGATATAGGAAAAAGGGTTAAAGCCAAGTTCAGCTTGGGATAAAATGTGCAGCTAATTTGTAATAAAATAGTTTGATAAATATGTTATATGTCTGATAGTTTATGAATTGTGTATAAGTTAAGGTTACTCGATTTCAGAGAAATAATGTGTACGTTTATTGTATAAACAATTTATGTTTATATCTTCCGCAAATACTGATAGATTGATTGTACCGGATCCACGGTGATTTGGGACCCAGATTTGGGGCTTTCACAGTTGGTATCAAAGTTGTTGGTTATAAACTTAGGGTAGTGATACCTTAGACTAATAACCGCAGTGAGTAGGATAAGATCTAACTCACATAGAGTTAGTTGATCGGTATGATTCAAAGACGAATCTCGACGAGTTGTTAAGACACAGAGTTCACTAACTCTGATAATAAAGTTGAACAGTAGTGATGAATAGAACGAGTCTAAAAGACTGAAAGTACATGGATAGGAGATCGTAAAACAAAACGATTAAGATATAGAAATAAATCGTAATATATACGATGAGATCACCCCATGATCTGATAAGGTGATAGCAGGGAGAAGAATCAATCTGATGATTGAAAAGTTACAGCAAAGATTGTTGTGCTGCAGTTGTACTATGAAATGGTACAGATTCAGGAAAGTATTATGAATACGGATTAAATGAAATTCATATTTAGAAGGGAGTAGGTTTAGGTGGGGATTCAATTGAGGACTCATGTTAGTAGCTGAGTTGTATGATTCCTTGTTATGGGCGGAGAATTGTACTTGTAGTAAAAACCACTTAGTTTCTGGCACTGATAATCGTTGAAATATTTGTGTCACGCTATTTCCTATATGCATGTAAAGAGGGTGATTCCTTTCTCATGTGTATAACAGATAGATAGGTTATAGGTAATATAAGGTTAAGTACGAGTTCTTAAAACTCATACTTATGGTATGTTCGTGACTCATAATTATATGAAATGTTTATGAACCCCTCAGCGAATGGATGCCAAAGGTCTGTCTAGGACAAGTTCTTAAACTCATATGATTGTGGCAAGTTCCTGAACTCATAAGTGCGGTAAGTTTGACGAACTGGGTATAGTTTTGTGTGAATGGTGTATTAAGGATAATAGGAATAGATAGACTATTTAAGCAAATAATTATTAGTGGAGACATAGGTTTTCCAAAATTTCTAGCTATGCTAGACTTCGAAATTTTGACATCAAGCTAAATACGCACTATATGCTTTTAAAAAAAAATATAGACTCATAATCATTTTTGAAACAGTTTAAAGTATAGTCTATGGTACTTGTTTCAGCTAGACAAAGATGATTTGATATATCAAAATTTATTTTACATATCACTTATGTACCATGTAACCTGGTGCAGAGATGATAAAAAGTTGATAAAATTATAAATACAAGAATACTTAGTGTGAATTCGATCTAAAAATCATTGTTCCACTATTGTATGATGTGTTATGACAAAGTCATATAATGACGGCATCGTCAAACGGACTGTTAATACAGTACGACATCATGACGTCATTCTCAAAAATATTTTTAAAAATTTTAATTTGCTAACGGGGTTTGGCTACACCTAAATAATTTGATTGAATTGAATTATTGATACGAGTCTACGCTATTCGATTCAACTAGACTAAAGTTTATGAAAACTCTAAGCGTTCTTTGAAAATTTTCCCGAACCAAATTATTTTGGTGCGAAATTCAATAAGACTGATTCAACCAGCAGTACTTATTAAGTACAAGGCATACCGGGCTAATTACCCATTATGTCCATAAGTTATGACGGTTTATAGATGAATTTCTGTAAAACCTTTGCGAAAATGATAGACAATAGTCTGTAAAACCCCTCAGCACAATTTCAAAATTTTTATTCTGGTGAGGAATGTATTGGGTAGCATGCGATGCTGTGTATGAATGGTGTATGATGTAAGGTAAATTTCGGGGACGAAATTTTTAGAAGAAGGGGTGAATGTGACGACCCAAGAATTTAGAAAATTATTTAAGACTTAAAATATTAAATAAAGGTTAAATAATAAACCTAGACAGAAAATAAGTGTATGGAATTGACATTTCCGAAAAGAAATTTTTTGATTTACAAATCTTTTGGTGAATTATTCAGGATTAAGGATATACGTAAATATATTATATGTATATGGTTGTATATGTGTACAGTATGTGGTTAAGGGTCAAGGGTGACCAGATAAACTATATCTGTGGCAAACCCTACTATTATATTCAGAACGTCCACGTTCAGTTAGAAAACCCTAATGACTAATAAGAAACCCTAAAAATTGGTTCTGAAACCTTAATTTCAGTTCCGAGAATCCGAAATCCTGATTCGGAAGTAGAAATCCTAAATTGGGAACTTAATGGCGTAAGTGTAAATAATTATGAGATTAATTAGGGTTAATCTTAACAAATTGGTTAGAAAACCCTAAATTCAAAATTTGAAATCCTAATTTCTAGTTTAGGAACCCTAATTTGTAATTAGGGAAAGACCGATTGTTAGTTTAATAATTTTAATGTTAATTAGGAAATATTAATCCTAGTTTTCAAGTTATTAGTAATTATCAACCCTAATCTAATTACGAAATCTAATTTCTAATTTAGAAAAATTAGTTTTTCTATTAGAAACCTTAAGTAGTGGGTTATAAACCCTAATGACCATTTTGACCCTAATTGCTAAATTAACAATTTTAATTAGAAAATACTAATCATAATTAGAAAGATTTAAATTATGATTAGTAAATTTTAATATAATTAGATATTTCTAATTATAATTTAAAAATATTAATTTTTATTTTTGAAAACCTAATTTGGAAATTCAATGACAATTATAGAAATAAAATTGTATGAAAATGACTAAAATGCCCTTTTCTTAAACTTAAGCAAAAGATTTTGCAAATCTTGTGAGTCATCACCCTAATGTTTATCCCATTTGCTCTATATCTATTTTATATTAGATAGTTATGCCAACTAGCAACTAAATACATTGAGTCAAATGGATCAAAGATATAAAGTAAAGAAAACTTACTTTACTCTTCAAAATAGCCAAGTCCCTTCTCTATCTATATTTTCGGATCTTAGAGTGAGAAAGTGTGAGAAACAAAGCCAAGATCATGTAATAACACACCAAGAACAGAGCTTGATGATCAGCTTCTAGATCAAAGCCAAAAAGGTATAAAAAAAACCCTAACTTAGAAATCCTTAGATTTGATGTTTGATTTTGTAATTTGTTGTTTAGAGTCATGTTGTAGGGTGTCATTTGATGATCTGGGTTGCTAGAACTTAAATTCATATCATTTTGAAGCTCGAAATTGAAGATTTCTGAAATCTGGAAAAGTTAGAAATTTTCGTCTGACAAGCAAATGTCAGGCTTCATAGATCGGTGTCTGGTAATGGTTTTAGTGTGTTAAATGTTTTTACTGGTAGTATGTTATGTAATCTTTGTTCTGCAACTTGAATCAAGGTTGAAACATGTCTAGATTTCCTTTTATAAGCAGTCAAATTGCGTTGACCAGTCACGGAAATGGGTTTCTGGGCAACCCAGAAACCCAGATCTCGTCTGACAGTGATTTTCAAGTCCATTAATCTTGCTTCTGGTAATGTATTTGGTCCGGTTGTTTTTTTATGGTTGAAGTATGACATGAAGACTACATGCTTAAGCCTTTATTTCACTCAAGTCATTAATATAATCGTTTTTAATCTTGGTCAAACTAGCTTGACCGATCTGCCTTGATGAAGATTATGGAAAAACCAGAATCTTCAAGAACAAGTCCCTGACATGTAGTTTGACTGGATCAAATCTTCATTTCCTGTTGTTGTTAGTAAGATCTGATGACATGTTGTTATACCCTGCCATGTGGTCTTCAAAATCAAACCTTTAGATTACACTGAATAAGCATGTAATCCAACTTATGAAGCTTCAAAGAAGGCAGTACGAAATGTTCTTCATTTCTAGAAAACCCAGAAATGAAGAACAGCTCTGACTTGATTTTGTAAGGCCTTTATCTCATAGATCTGTTGTTGTTTGGGCATGGAATTGAATCTAGATTGTAGTGTTGCATGAATACTACAATTCTAACAAAATTACAAACTCAGAAGCTTGATAACCTAGAATCTAGAACCGGTCAAACTACCCACTTTGTGCACTGACATGGTTTTTTGGGCAAGCTCAAGAACATGCTCAAGAACACCCATAGCGACGGTTCTGTCGCTATAGGGCCCTTTAGTGACACGTAATTTCGGAAATTGAATTATTTTATTAAATAATTAGATAAAAATTATTTTTAATTATTAAAAATACATAATAAATTATGAAAAATTATTTTAAAGCCTGAAAAATAGTTTGTAATTATTTTTAGTATATTTCAAAAATATTTAATATTTTTGGAATATAAAAGGTATTTATTTATTTAATTATAATATTAAATAAATTATTTAAAAATAGTTTTAATTCATGAAAAATTATGAAAAATTATATTATGGTATAAGAAAATATTTTAAGTTATTTTTAATAACTTTTGATATTTTGTGATGAAATTTATTAATAAATTATTATTATTGTTAATTAGTTTATTTAATAAATATATTAAATAAATTATGAAAAAATAGAATTAATGATTTAAAAATCATATAAAAATGATTTAAGCGTTATAAAAATATTTTAAGTTATAAAATATAACTTTTGATATTTTGTCATGCAAATATTAAATAATACCAATTATCAGATAATGGATTTAATTATTTAAAAATCATATAATTGTGATTTTAAAGTATTAAAAATATTTTGTGATATTATAAATATATTATAATATTATGACATGTATTTCATTAATATTTGATAATAAATAAATATTAATGATAAAATAATTATGTGGTATTTAATTTATTTAAATACGAGGTTAATGATTGAAAAATCATGATAAATAGTAATAATTACATGAAAAATTATTACGAGCTTAGAAAAATTATATTGACTGATATTAAAATTATCTGAGATAGTTGTTAAGCGTTTAGGCAGAGTTTAATTGAACTTAAACTCAAAATTTTGTCCGACTAGACCGTCGGGATGTCAGATTTGTGTCGGGTTCAACTCAGACTGTAATAGTTTGACTTGATACCAAGTCTTATGTGTGTTGTAGACTAATAGGGTTATGTGTTATGTGTTTAGGTTATTTTAATTACTATGATGGTATTATTCTAATTTGTATATCGATATTATTTATATATTTGGTCTTCGACCAGACAAAGCTTATTATAATGCATAACGATAATCAACGAACCAGGCAAGTTTTACTTAACTCTACTAGAGTTGTTTCATTCAGATATACTTATAGTTAATCATTACTGATTGTCACTGTAGAATTGTACTCTGTACATATTGCATGCATAATTCAGGTATGAAAGGCTGATCACCTTCATTACCAGTTGGTCCAGATACATTTGTTCATGTTTAATACTTGTTCAGTCAAAATTTTGTTCGTGCTAATTCACAACTATATTGATGAATTATAGTCAGCTTATTATTCAGACTCTTTCAATCATGATATATCTTAATAAATTTAAACTTGCTGGGCAACTTTCATGCTCACCCTTGCTATATCATGATAAATATTGCAGATAAGGCGAATGCATTTGGATACAGGAAGAAGGATTAAAGCCAAGTTCAGCTTGGGATAAAATATGCAGCTAATTTGTAATAGAATAGTTTGATAAATATGTTATATGTCTGATAGTTTATGAATTGTATATAAGTTAAGATTACTCAATTTTGGGAAAATAATGTGCACGTTTATTGTATAAACAATTTATGTTTATATCTTTCGCAAATAATGATAGAATGATTGTACCGGATCCGCAATGATTTGGGACCCGGATTCGGGGCTTTCACACTACCTCCCATCCAACACCCTTGGTATCAACATATCAAGGAATATATGTAAGATGGATCTACATCTGCTGAGCTGAGTCCAGCTAAAAGAAAGTGGATCCATCAAATAGCTATGAAATTCTACCTGAGTGGAGATGCACTCTACAAAAGAGATGCAGGATTAGGTCTCCTCTGATGTCTGGACAAATATCAAGCTCAGAGGCTCATGGATGAAATCCATGGTGGATTATATGGCCCACACATGAGCAGCCCTCTACTTGTTAGGAAGATCCTAAGAACATGGCATTATTGGCTCTCTCTCAAGGTTGATTGTGATGATCACATCAAGAGATGTTGCCAATTCCAAATTCATGGGAATTCTATCCACGCTCCTCCAAGGGAGCTCCATAATATGAGTTCACCCTGGCCCTTCTCAATGTGGGGAATGGACGTGATCGGGCCCATTAAGCCCAAAGCCAGTAATGGTCATCGATTCATCTTCACCATGAACGACTACTTCACTAAGTGGGTAGAAGTAGCCTCCTTCCCCAGGGTTACCAAAGAAGTTATCAATGCTTTCATTAGAAATAATGTCATTTGTCGATATGGACAACCAGAGGTAATTGTATCAGACAATGCTAAGAACCTCAACAACAAAATGATGGAGGAGTTATGCAGGAAATTCCACATCAAACATCTCAACTCTGTCATCTACCGTCCAAAGATGAATGGTATTGTTGAAGCGGCTAACAAGAATATCAAGAAGATCATGCAAAAGATGTCCGCCAATCACAAAGGATGGCTTGACTTATTCCACTTGGTAACCCCCTACTCATTAACCTATGGGATGGAAGTAATACTCCCTATAGAAGTGGAAATGGAATCCCTCAGAGTGTTGATAGACGCTCAGCTGGATGAAGATCAATGGTTATAAGATAGGTATCACCAATTGTCTCTAATAGATGAAAGGCGAGCCGCTGCTATCTTTCATGGTCGGTTATATCAACAAAGGATCGCCAGATCCTACAATCAAAAAGTCTAGCTACGGCAGTTTAAACAACATGACTTGGTTTTGAAGAAGATCATTAACAAGCAAGATCAGTCCAAAGGAAAATTCACCCCAAATTGGGAGGGTCCATTTGTTGTCAAGGAGGTATTGACAGGAGGCTCTCTCAGATTATAGGAAATGGATGGCGATGAATTTCCGCAACTCATTAACTTGGACACCAAAGATGGTATGGAATACATATAGATCAACAATCTATTCTGAAAGATCCTGAGATATCTAAATATCCGTCCATCAAGGAGGAGTTCAAAATACATCAAGATCACAAGCCCTGAAGAAATAGGTAAATATCAAGCAAGTATAAGGCACAACTAAAAGGAAAGTGAAACAACATATATTTTTCTGCCATATATAATACTGTTTGATATATACAAAATGTGTACTGTATATGACAAAAATGGCTAAGCTAGTCTGTGCAAGAAAATACAAGCCCATCTATAAATCAGTGTATATACGGGCTATCAAGTCCAATATGACATCCCTCTCAGAAGAAGGAGATAACGCTGTGATCTCCTCCCCAAGGGTCTCTACACGAGTCAACATATCTACAGTCAACTACATGGTGACACTATGCTCATCAATATACGTGTTCATCTCTGTAATGATGCCAGTAGTAAGGAACCACACTACAGTACTATCGGTAACAACGATATCTCGGGTAGATATAGCGCTATCCCGCTCAACTATCACTACATCTCTAGATGATCTGGCCGCATCCCGCTCAGCAATAGCGGTGTCTCTATGAGCTAAAGCATCATCTCTCTCTAACAGAGTGGCATCTCTCCCAGCAAGAGTTATCAACATCAAGGCCCTAGCTTGATCTCTCTCAAAGGTCATCAGATAAAGACTTTGCTCTAAATACTCTGCTGAATGCTGGATCACAGTAGCAGTCATACTGGGAGAATCTACAAGAGCTTCTAGCAACCCAGTGAATAACTCCTCCTCGGTGGGAAAAATAATGTCCTCCATGGGCTCCCCACTGACAAACTCAATCCCCGGCATAGCGGATGCGACCCCGACTGATGTAATCTTTGCCTCCATCCGTGCAAAATACTCTATAGAACGGCCTGGATGGCTCACGCTGATGCCAACAGGCATACACCCTGGATCTATCCTCTGCTGACAAATGCCGAGAAGACAAACGCTGACCTAATGCCCCCTCAAAAGGATGAACATCCTGGAACTGGTCAAATTATGACATCACAGCCAGTGGGTGATATGTGGTCATGCCCCTCAAACCAGCCAGAGAGAGATAATCCATGCCAGGTGTATGAGTAATGAAGCTGTAGGGAGAGCTGAGCCCTGTACACGGCAAACTATCAAATGGATCCTCGATCCCTACAAAGAACACCGACCAGGATGTAGCGTCTATACACTCCACTGGCTAAAAGGAGTAAGACATGGCTATCTCATGGGAAAAGCAGTACCCATGTCGTCGGAAGGTGCCAATCGGTCTCAGGTGTGACATAAACCACACATACAGCAAGACCGCGATGTCTGTAAATACCCCTACAGAATAGGTGTGGCAATATATGGCCGACCTCAGTGTTTCTGCCACAATCATCGATATAATGGTATGACCCTCCCTGAGAGCTCTCACTACCCTAATAACACCGATGTCAAGATGATCCATCTACAGTGGCATGCACAAATAAGCTACTACGTATATCATAAGTACGTCTACTCTGGGAACACGCCACTGATCCTCCAACGTGGTGAAATCCCCGGAGTGCTATGCATAGCTGTCCAATGAGCCAAATATGTCTATCATAAAATGTTGGGACACTACATGACCGGATGTAATCTCATCATGTGCTACTCTATGCCTCAACCCGGTGAGGGTCATGAACTGCCGACATATATCTCCGACAGCTATCTGAGCGCAAGGCCTGTCCAATGGCAAAGCTGTCAATCGCTCATACTCCTCTAAGGTGGGAGCCAACTCCTAGGTCTCAAACTGAAAAATCTGTCTCTTCGGTACCCAGCGCTCTAGCATACCATCTACAAAGCCCAACGAAACCTAAAACATTAAGAGGGTCATGAAATGCTGCAACAGCTGATCTACGATCACCCTGTCTAAAGGGGATACACTATCATACCAAGATCTCAAGCATGAGGCCACCAATACTGGTGGGGTGTGATCAATACGGCTAACTGTCAAGGAAGACATCTGTGTGGGCCGTATCATAAGACCATCCGGGGGTCAATGCTGAATATCTCTGAACATACATATGCATGACATAATATATACATGACAAATAATAGATGGCAATATGATGTAGGGAATGGAAAAAAGTACATACATTCCTAAGTACATCATCATCTACATACATCGTCTCTGTACAACAGAAAAATATAGGGAAATGGGGCACAAACGCCCTACAACTAATAGAGGCCTATCAAAAGATATAACGAGAATAGGGCACAGACACCTAGTATCTAACAGAGGTCTGTCAAAAGATATAGCGAGTATATACATCAGAAGAAGTAATGGTGTTGATGTCTACATCATTAATCCTATCTATCTGATGTAACTCCTCCTGAGTCACTGGATCTCCGCCAAGAGGGATGTCAGGCCTATACAAGGGAGGATCTGTACTGGAAAAGCCATATGGGTCATCTGAAGGGCCAGCCCTCGAGCTGGAAGGATCAAAAGTATCTGCCTCTACAGAATCTCTGCCCAAATGTCGAATGAAAAAATGTGCCCGGTCCAACTGCCGAGTTAAACTGTCAATTTGTATCAAATGAGTCAGATCTCGGACACAGGCCATCCAATCCGTCATCATCATGGATCCAGGAACCATATCCCCCATGAATTGAGTGGCACGAGTCTGGATTCCGATGGTACGAGGGGAAAACCAGCAGTATAATGCCTCCTGAGTAAATGGACCCTGTGACAAAGTAAAAGCCGTCAACGCCCATTAATGGGATATCACTGACAGGCGACTGCGACACGGGCTAATAACGCCTGGCAGGAGGTAAGATCAGTACACGAATCTCTCATGTGGTTCTCCTAATAGCACGCTCTTCTAAATAGAGCTCCCATCCTCCATCAGTGAAGAGAGGAATCCGGCGAGTGGATATCACATACTCGACACCAGTCGGGTATGCATTGTAAGACTTCAACTTTTATGAATAAAGATGAATTTTTTTCTACAATTATCATTTTTGAATATTATGGAGTGAGTTTGATATAATGTTATAGTTGTAGGTTATATTTATAAATTTTACAAAGTATGCAAGTTGTCGTAAAATATTTGATTGATCGGAGAATATACGTTTTAACAGGAAATATTCGTACAACGGCACAATCATTGGTGGACCCCATAACAGAATTATTGTCGGAGTTAAAAAATGATAGAATTATCTTTTTATGAAAATAACAGCGAAAGTTTTATCGTTAACTGTTAAAATATCCGATGGTAAAAGTACAGTAATACGTGTGGTTGCATAGTAGCACATGGTATTGATTATTGATGCTTACGTGAGAAGTCACTCAGTTTTATTCAATTATTGCTACAGTAATTGTTGCATAGTATCTCATGCTATTTGATTCAATTATTGTTAATATTTTATATATTATTAAATTAATAATTGAGGCGACAAAGTTATTTATATTATTATTTACAATATTGACGATGTCTAGACAGTTCTGTCGAGGAGAGGTTTGGTACCTAATTACGCGCCAATAGGGAGAAATCCTTATCGAAAAGCCCTCTCTTTCCTGGGAACGATCCGGTTGTTAAATATTACGAATTATAATAATGATGATAAATGTTGTTAAAAATATTAAGGGGTTATTTTATGAAGTATTTGTTATAAGTTTGGCTTATTATTTGGACCCCCACTTATCCATTTTTTAAAATAAACGGTAGAAAGTTATTCGGTATATTTGTATATAATAAAGGTGGGTCCACGTGTGGAAGAAATGATTTTGGAAATTGGGGGGGGGGGAAGAGTATACATAAAGGGGAGGGAATATATATATATATATATATATATATATATATATATATATATATAAGTATGTGATGTGTGTGTGAGAGTGGAAAGTGGTGGGTGAAAGTGATAGGTGTAAGGGGTGTGTGTGTGTGTGTGATAGTGAAATGTGTAAGATGTGTGTGTGTGTGTGTGTGATAGTGAAAGGTGTAAGGTGTGTGTGTGTGTAATGGGTGGTGGTGGGTGATAATGAAAATGATGGGTGGGTGTATTGAATTCAAAATTGTCATCCATGAATTGCATAAGACGTCCGTGATTTTATTTCCACTGTTGGTCTGTGAATTATATTCTAAATAGTATCCTTCCATTCTCCAATAAATAGGGTGTTTAGTTAGAATTCAAAATCAGACCATAATTAGAGAATTCTTCTTATATAATATTGAGCGTATTTCTTTAGAGTTTAAGGAAGTTTTGAGCGTAGAAAACAGTATAAGTTTTCTTCAAGAATATCCCCGCCCTATCAGTCAGAATACTCTTCTTTTTAAGGTAAGGATTTTATTTTTATTCAATACTCGTAACAAATAATATTTTCTTCCATACTCTGTAGTATGTGAGTAATATTATTTTGTTTCAGATTCTGAATTTTATACTCATTTTGTTAAGTTTTGGCTTCTATACTCCATGAAATTAGTAGAATATCCTTGAAATTTGCGCTTCATACAATATCTTTTCATAGAAATATTATTCTGATCATTCTTGATAAGTTTTAATTTTTTCATGCCGGAGTACTATCCACGAGGTACTATTCCTGAAGTACTATTCACAGGGTACTATTCATAATAAAATTTGATTTCTTTTCGGTCTAAATCATTTTTGATACAATATTATTCTTAAATTTTACTCCACAAAGAAGTATCATGTTGCCAATTTGGACATTATTGAATTCTTATATGTTTGTCATCATCCTCATGCTTATATTATGATGATAGTCATGTGGCCGTAGTGCATAGATGGACTTGGTATGATTATGATTAGGGATTATTCGGGGTAATCATGACCGTAATGTTACAAATGATGTGGTAAAAGTCCTCATTGGCCCGTAGTGCATTGATGGACAGTTGTTGGCATGATCATGACCATTAGTGAAAACACGAATATCCTTGGCCTGTAGTGCATGAATAATTCGTGGTCGTGATACTTGTAACAATCCGAAAATTTAAATTGTAATTTTAAATATTTATGGAATTATATAAATATTTAATTAATGTATTTATTGTAGAATAAATATTTGTTTAATTTGATTTGATTTGATTATTTATTTGTTGAATAAATAATTAACGAGTTAAGGAAATTGATCATCATGAGATAATATTTTAATATTTAGTTGATTAAATTTAATTATAATTATAAAGAAAATTATAATTATGTTGTATTGATTTATGTGTTAAAGTAATTTACTAAATTATTATTAGAATTACTTAAATTGATTATTTAAAATTTAATTAAATAAAAGTGTGACAAATAACCTTACTATAAAGGAGTTATTAAAATAAATTAAAGGAGTGTAATTCAGGTTTGCCAAACAAGGCTTAATGAATGTTAAGTCTTTAATTTAAATCTATTTTACCAAACAAGGTGTAAGATTTGTAAGATTTAATGAGTTAATTTTTAGTTAGTTAGCCAAATAAGCTTTATGGCTTTTGAGTTTTAAAAAAAAACTGATGTCAGTTAATAGATATATTTATACTATACAATTATTATATATTATATCATATACGTTATATTTGTTAGTAAGAAGAAGGCTAGAGAATTTGAGAGGGAAGTTAGAGAAAAGAAGATTGAGAATCGAAGAAAAGTCATACGCGAAATTCTCTAAATGTGAATTTTGGCTAGAACGTGTACACTTTCTTGAGCATGTGATTGACAAAGATGGGATTTCAGTGGATCCATCAAAAGTTGAAGCTGCAATCAATTGGGAACAACTAAGAACACCTTCGGAGGTAAGGAGTTTCTTGGGACTGGCCGGTTATTATAGACGATTTAATCAAGATTTTTTCAAGATAGCCACTCCGTTAACAAATTTGACAAGGAAAGCTGTAAAATTTGTTTGGACGAAGAAGTGTGAAGAAAGTTTTCAAGATTTGAAGAAGTTAAGTGTGGCACCTGTGTTGTCATTACCAGATAATACAGGAAATTTTGTGGTGTATAGTGATGCCTCACACAAAGGATTAGGATGCGCCCTTATGCAGAACGACAAAGTTATTGCATATGCATCAAGGCAACTGAAGGATTATGAGAAAGGGTATCCGACTCATGATTTAGAGTTGGCTGCAGTCATATTTGCTGTGAAGATATGGAGACACTATCTCTACGGAGTGAAATGTGAGATATATATAGACCATAAGAGTTTGAAGTATATTTTCACTCAGAAGGACATGAACATGCGACAACGAAGATGGATGGAATTGATAAAAGATTACGATTGTGAGATCTTTTATCATCCAGGCAAAGCAAATGTGGTTGCAGATGCCTTGAGTAGGAAGGGTCCTGAGAAGTTGATGTTGTTAACCAACCGGAGGAGCTCATTTCAGCAATGACAAGACTAGAGTTGGAAATCAAATTTCCAAAAGAAACCGATGAAAGATTGTTCCAAATGGAAGCCAGTTCAACTTTGGTTGACAAGGTGAAGAATTCTCAACTATAAGATGAAGAATGTGGAAAGATCAAAGAGAAAATGGTTGAGAGTGGTGAAGTGAAATACAAGATCGATACTGAAGGGTTACTAAGATTCGAGGGAAGAATTTGGGTTCCAGCAGTACCGGAGATTAAAGAAGAAATCTTGACCGAAGCTCATAACTCAAGATATTCGATACACCCGGGAAGTACGAAGATGTAACAAGATTTACGACCACGCTTTTGGTGGCCAAACATGAAAAGAGATGTTGTAGAATGTGTTGCGAAATGCTTGACATGTCAAAGAGTCAAGGCCGAGCATCAACGACCAAGCGGATTACTTCAACCGTTGGAAATACCGAAATGGAAGTGGGAACACATTACAATAGATTTTGTGGTGGATCTTCTAACTACTCAGAAAGGATGTGATGCGATTTGGGTGATAGTGGACAGACTGACAAAATCAACACACTTTTTGCCAATTAAGATTAGGTTCAATCTTGATCAGCTGGCAAAGTTATACGTTAAAGAGATCGTTTCGAGGCATGGAGTGCCAGTGTCAATTGTGTCAGATAGAGATCCGCAGTTCACGTTAAACTTCTGGAAGAGACTACAACAATGCATGGGAACACAGTTAAGAATGACTACGGCTTATCATTCATAAATAGATGGCCAAAGCAAAAGAACGATCCAGATATTGGAAGATATGCTGAGGGCATGCATCATGGATTTCAAAAGGAGCTAGGAAGAATATTTACCATTTGTGGAATTTACCTACAACAACAGTTACCATGCAAGTATAGGCATAATCATATATATTCATACTAATTCACTGTAATATGGTTTTCTTCACAAATTACATACATAACATAAATTCACTTAAACTTTTTAAAAGTGAAGTTTTAGCAAAAATAGTGAAAATTTATGGTTGTAATTTGGATGTTTATATTGTTTAGATGGCTTGAAACGCGTTAGAAAATATTAGATTTTGTTTCTGTAAACCTATTACATCTTGGGTAGGTTGGTATAGTTGTTAGAAAGGAGTTTGGAGGCCTAATTTGGCTTTTCGTAGTGTTCTAGAGCTAAAATCACAAAATTACAGCAGGGACACCCGCCCCGGCTGGCTCGCAAGTGTAAAAACCCCCGCCCCAGCGGGGGGGGGGGGTGTATTCTGCCAAGCTGAAATTTTGAAAAATAAACCTGACCGGACATAGTTTACTAAAATGAGCATAACATTTTCATACGAACTCCGATTGATGCGATTCAAGATGATTCGAAACGAGGACGAATAGGCCTATAACATTTATTCTTTAAGTGTTTCAATTTAAAATCGTTATGAAGGGTCAAAATAGCTATCCTTAGGACTATTATGTATTGGAGGTAATCGGAGGGCGTCGGGATGCGCGGATGCAAGTACAATCCTTTGTGTATTAGTATAACCTAATGATAACATGTTGGGCATGTAATAGGATGTTATATCAAGTTATTAATGTGTATGTGGTGTAATGACATGATCACTTAAGTAGTTGTAATAAAGCTAAATAGTGATGTTCATGAAAAGATGTGATGTTGCTAGTGAGCTATATGAAGCTAATATTAGTGTAACTAATGTGTATTGTCAATATATATGGTATGTGTAGGACTTGTGGTGAACGTGAGTAGTGATTGTTTAACCTACACATGAGACAAGTTCTCTAACTCTACTTTTATAATTGTGCAAGTATGTATTCAATCTTTGAGCAAGTTTTTCTAACTCCAAGCTTTCTTTGTGCAAGTTTCTTAACCCTAATTATATCGTGCAAGCTCCTAAACCTTATCTCTCGATATTAAGCCAACCTTTAACTTGTTATTTAGCATGCAAATTTCTACATTCTAACACACTAATATTTAACAAGTTTTATCATTCAACTTACTATTTGTTATGCATGCTTAAGATTCAACTCTAAATAAGGTTTTAACCTTAGCTTAACAGTATTCAAGCAAGGTATATTATATTATTCAATACTTATGCTCTTAGATTATTCCTAAAGCATGACCTTAGTACACAATGTTGATTCACCTATGAATTATTCTATAGCATAATGTTATTACAGTTTTATTCAACTAATCCTTAGTTGATGTTCGTAAACTATAAATTACCTTGAAACTTATCCAAACCAAACTTACTTTGGTGCGGACTCATATTCTAAATGCTGAGATGAACAAACCTATTATAGGGGATAACTTAGGCATAACGTTAAAATATTTGTGCACAATACATTGTACGAAGGGCTGATCCCCCTAAGTAAGAGGAGTCCTTATAGTCTTACGACTGTTAAAGATTAAGTTGAAAGATTACTTATAACTATGGACATAGTTCGTGGTTTTTTGACCCTCAATTATATATTTCAAGTTATGTTCCTGATTATTATTGATGAAGTATTTTATTCATTTCTATTGAGCCTATTCATTTGGCAATTGATATGACGTTTATTCATTATTATTCAAGTGAGCATTGTTTGCTCACTATTGCATATATAAACTCATTGCAGCTAAAGTTGAGAAGGTCGATGAACCTACAACTAGCAAAGGAATGGGAAAATTATAAAAGTGATGAAGACTTGTAATTTAATAACTTTTATGGTAATAGACTTTATATTTAATGATGTAATGTAATTATTTTATTTCCGCACTTGATTGATGTTAAGGTTAGACAACTTAGGATATTTTGGATTTGATATTTTGGATTTAATGATGTAACCCTTTTATAGGGAGGAATTATGGTTTAAATGTTATTTTATTTAGGTAGATAGTATGAATGTATGGAAAGTGAACACCAAGTCATAGGGGAGTGAAGTACCCAGATTTGGGGGTGTCACAATACTAATGAATATCCTTGGCCCGTAGGACAGGGATGATGTGGATTATTTATTAAGCTGAGTCTCAGCGATAAAATTGATGATAAACTTTTTAAATCATAGAAGATAGTAGATATCATGCTCTACTTGACTCTTCCAATGGATTGTTTGTTCCACTGCAGTTAAACTTGATGTTTATTATATTTTATTAGTTTAACACTGTTGAAGGCTAATGATAAATTATTATACATTATCTTAGTCATAATATTTCTTACTGGGCTATTTGAACTCACCCTTTGCTTTCATTGTTCTCTTCAAGAAATAAGAATATAGTTGGGACTAGTCGGGGAACAGAGTGACAGTTCAGATGGTTGCATTAGTAGTCCTCACTATTCAGTGAAATAGTGTGATAATAAATGTAATGAGAACTCTATTTGAGTTTGAATACTGTCTAGAAGACAATATTCGTATTAAAACTCTCAGCTTATGTTTGGTCGTATTTTACACGACAGATGTATAATTAAGTTGTATTTGAATTTTGTACCATGTATTTGGCGAATCAGAATGGGTGATGTATACCTATTTTAGGGGCGTCATAGTTGGTATCAAAGCTTAGGGATATGATCCATGGCTGATATATGAGACTAGAACTAGGAGGGGAGAGACGGGTAATTCATTTGCTAGTATGACCTGCCTAAGTTTATTTGTTATTTAATTGGTCAGTCAGAATATAGGAATAATATGTCGCATGTCAATTAATCCTTGTTTTGTGGCAGTGTTTGAAAATGACATCCGAGAATGTTGAAATAAGCAGTGGAGCACATGAGACAGTTGAGTCACCAACTATTAATACCCAAGATAATGTTAATCAGGAAGGCAATAATCCTTAGGAAAACAACAACACTGACCAAATGATGAACGATGGGATGCTTAGAGGCTTTATGCAATTCATGCAACATTAGGCGAGAGCGACTCCTGTTCAAAATACAGGTGGAAACACTGGCAACTCTAGGATGGTCACCGCTAAGCAGTTCAAGGAGTTGGGACCACCAGAGTTTTTGGGAGAGTAAAAACCACTTAAGGCAGAGACGTGGATAAAGCAGATCACCAAGATATTTGATGTATTGGGATGCTCCGAGGAGCAAAAGGTTCCCTTTGCCACCTTCATGTTGCGAGAAGAGGCAGATTACTGGTGGAAATCTGTAAAGCGTACTCAACCTCCCGCACTGAAGATGTCTTGGGAGAAGTTCCAAGAACTGTTCAACGACAAATACTTTCCCAAAAGAATTCGTCACATGAAGGAGGTAGAGTTCATCAAGCTAGAGTAAAACAATATGACCGTGTCGCAGTATGAAGCTAAGTTTGCCGACTTGTCCTAGTTTGCGTCCCACTTGGTTGATAATGAGGGGAGAATGACGTGGATATTTCTAAGAGGTTTAAAACCTGAGATACATCAATACCTAATTTCTCACAAACTGTGTTTATATTCAGATATTGTAAATAGGGATCAATTATTGGAACGTGCTAATGAGTCAACCCAACTAAGAGATAGCAACTGGTAAAGCGATACTACCAGTGGAAGTAGTCATCGAAGCAGTGATAATAAACGTGGAGGAAGTCAACATGCCAGAAATGGTAACCACTTCGGTGGTAATCATGGCCAAGATAATAAAAGTGAAAATTTCAAGAAGAGGAGATTCAATAATGATGGAAAGACGTCAGCACCAGCACCCGTTGTTAAAGAAGGAGAACGATCAACGATCGTATGCTACAAATGTGAAGGGGAGGGACACATCAGTCCAAACTTTACGCTGCAATCCAAAACATGTTATAATTGCGAAAGAGAAGGTCACCTAGCTCGATTATGTCATGTAGTAAAGCTGAGTCCAACTGGGATGGTCGCACCAATGGCCGTCCCAAAAAAGTCAAAACTAGTAGTTCAAGGGAGAGCGTTTGTCGTGACCTCCTAGAAAGCAAGGAACCCAAAAGAGGTCATCACGGGTAAGTTAATCATAAACTCTAGCGAAAACTATACCTTATTTGATACCGGTTCTACCTATTCTTTTATTTCTCCTACTTGCACTCAACATTTAAATTTAACTCCGGAGAAATTAGACTTTGACTTACTTATTGAAACTCCGTTGGGAGAAACCTTCATTACCTCCACTGTTTATAAGTCTTGTTTGAATCAAATTGGGACCCGCACATTACCTGTCGACCTTATCTCTTTAAAAATACTTGCATTTGACGTGATTCTAGAGATTGATTGGTTAACTATTCATCATGCTAAAATTGATTATTTTCGTAAGGTTGTTAGCTTTCATATTCCTAACCAACCTATTATGCGAATTCAATCGACCAAACCACTAAAGTCAATCACTGTCATATCAAGCCATAAAGTTATTCGTTTATTGAAAAACGGATGTCAAGCTTTCTTAGCCCATGTTATGGATTTAAACAAAAATACGTCAGATTTGAATGATATTTCTATTGTTAATAAATTTCCTGACGTATTCCCTGAGGAACTTCCTGGCCTACCCCCGGAGCGTGAAATTAAATTTTGTATCGACCTTGAACCGATACAAAACCCATTTCCAAAGCCCCATATCGAATGGCTCCTGTTGAACTTCAGGAGTTAAAGACCCAACTGCATAAATTGTTAGACATCGATTTCATTCGTCTTAGTATGTCTCCTTGGGGTGCTTCTATTCTATTCTTGAAGAAGAAAGATGGAAGTATGCAACTTTGTATTAATTATCGGGAGTTGAATCATGTCACCGTCAAAAATAAGTACCCATTGCCACGCATTAATGACCTGTTTGACCAATTGCAAGGCACCAAATTCTTTTCAAAGATTGATCTTCATTCCGGATATCACCAGTTAAAGATTAAACTGATGACATTCCAAAGACTACTTTCAGAACTCGGTACGGGCATTATAAATTCCTAGTCATGTCTTTTGGATTGACTAATGCTCCTGCTGCCTTCATGAATATGATGAATCGAGTATTCAAGGAATATCTGGATCATTTTGTGGTCGTCTTTATTGATGACATCCTCATTTACTCCAAAAATCGTGAAGATCATGAGCAACAATTGAGGCTGATACTCCAAAAGCTTCGTGAGAACAAGTTATATGCCAAGTTGAAGAAATGTAAGTTCAGGCTTGAGGAAGTAGCATTCCTTGGGCACGTGATATCAAATCATAGAATATCTATTGACCCGATAAAGATTAAATTAATTCAAAGCTGGGAACAACCTAAGTCAGTGACCGAAGTACGTAGCTTTCTCGGCTTAGCTGGTTATTATCGAAAATTCGTAGAAGGGTTTTCTTGAATCTCTACTCCATTAACTCAGCTGACTCGAAAAGATATAAAATTCGGTTGGAGCGAGAAATGTGAGAAGAGTTTTCAAGAACTCAAGAGGAGACTCATTTCAGCACCTGTTCTGACAATACCATCTGGTTCGGAGGGATTTGTCATGCAGAGGGTTAGGATGTGTTCTCATGAAACATAGAAAAGTCATAGCCTATGCCTCATGACAACTCAAAGAATATGAGAGGAATTATCCTACTCATGATCTAGAGTTAGCAGCAGTCACTTTTGCGCTTAAGATTTGGAGGCATTACCTGTATGGGGAGAAGGTGGAGATCTATATGGATAATAAAAGCCTCAAATATTTCTTCACCCAAAAGGAACTCAACATGCGGCAATGACATTGGCTCGAGCTGTTGAAAGATTATGATCATACCATTCAATACCATCCTGGAAAAACGAATGTGGTAGCTGACGTATTGAGTAGAAGATCATATGCGGGTACGAGTGCAATTTTGTCAACGTAAAGGCCTATTTTGTATGACTTACAAATGATGGGGATAGAGTTAAAGACTCCAGGGACCCACGTGATGATGTCAAATATACGAGTAAAACCGACTTTAATCGATAATGTTAAAGTTGCTCAAGCTACGAACCCGGAGCTAATGCGTATGAAGAAGAAAGTGCAAGAAGGTGCTATTCCGGAAGCAAGAATCGATGAAGAAGGAATACTTCGAGTCAACTCCAGACTTTGTGTTCCTAACGACCTTGATTTAAAGTATAAGATTATGATGGAGGCGCACAACACACCGTTTGCAATCCATCCTGGGAGTACCAAAATGTATCGTGACCTTCGACATACATTTTGGTGGAGCAATATGAAGAGAGAGATAGCGGAGTTTATCTCAAGGTGTTTAACTTGTCAACTAGTCAAGGCGGAGCATTAAGTGCCAAAGGTCCATTGCACCCACTTGAAATTCTAGAATGGAAGTGGGAGCACATTACCATGGATTTTGTTACTGGTCTTCCCAAGGTTTCTCAAGGCATAGATGTGATTTGGGTCATTGTTGATAGATTGACCAAGTCTGCTCATTTCTTACATATACGAGAAACTTATACACTTGAACGTTTTGCTCGTATATATATAAATGAGATTGTAAGACTGCATGGTATGGTTGTATCCATAGTTTCTGATTGAGATCTAATATTCACTTCACGATTTTTGGTTAGTTTGTAAAAATCTATAGGCACAGATTTACGATTTAGTTAGGCATATCATTCTCAAAGGGACGAACAATCAGAGAGGACTATTCAAACCCTTGAAGATCTATTAAGACTCTGTATCCTTAACTTTAAAGGAAGTTGGGACAAGTTTATACCATTGGTGGGATTTTTCTACAACAACTGTTATCAAGCAAGCATCGACATGGCTCCATTTGAGGCGCTGTGTTGAAGAAAGTATCGTTCTCCAGTATGCTGGGATGAGGTGGGTGAAGCAACGTTTTTGGGACTAAAATTGGTACGTATGACTACGGAGAAGATTCAAATGATCTGGCAACGTATAAAGACCTCACAAGATCGAATAAGATTGATCATTCGGTTATAACCAAACCGAATTGGTTATTCGGTTATAATCAAAAACCAAAATATTCCTATTTTCAATATCCGAACAAATAACCGAATTTTGGTAATAACCGAATACCGAATTACCGAATTGTAAATTCGGTATTTCGAGTAATAACCGAACACTGCAGTTAATGTTGGACAAAAATAACATGCAGTGAGATTGAAACAAAATTGACTCTGATTCCAAAATTAAAACAAAATTTACCAGAATTATGAAGCAAAAATAGCATGCAGTGAGTTTAAAACAAAATTGACCAAGAATTATGATTCCACAAAATGCATAAATCGACTCTAATGTTATCCATACCAAAATTGAAGAGTCCATGCAGTGAGATTGAAATAAATTTTCTATCTTATTGCAGTTAATGTTGGAAACAGATCTGATTTTCTAGATCGGATGATGGCGGAGCCGGGAGCCACGACCACCGGACCGACGAGTTGTTTACTCGACGGTAATGATGTCATCGACGATCGGTGCCGATTCTTTCACGAAGTTAACGTGCGTCGGGTGTATCGCATAGCATAAGCTTTGTGGTCTTCTTTGGAGTTGTAGAGGTTGTGGACTGTGGAGCATGTGAGTGAAGGTGAGGGAAGAGAAATGGGTGCGGAGGAGCGGACCGGCGGTGAGGTCAGAGGTGGACCACTTGGCCGAGTGAAATCAGTCCGTTGAGTCCGTCGAACATGGCGAAGACTTTTCCTGTAGATCGGTACCGAGTTTAATTTTGAAGATGACTGTGTTCAATTTGGAGATTTGAGACTTAGAGTCTGGGGCAGTGGATCTAGCCGATTACTTTACTAAAAGCAGCTTTATGATATAAAGTAGAGTAGTAGACCATAAGTAGAGGCAGCAACTTTATTTAGTAAAAAATAAAAAGATAAGTAGTCCATAAGATTTGTTCGGTTATATTATTGTTTCAATTTTGTAAAACTTTATTCGGTTAAACCGAATAACTCAAAAATGATATCCGTATAAACTAACCGAAAATCGTAAATAATTTCGGGTATAACTGAAATGTTAAAAATAGCCGAATTATCAGAAAATTTTGGTTAAATTATTTATATTCGATTTGGTAATTCAGTTATACCCATTTTTTGCTCAGTCCTAAGATCGACCAAAGAGTTATGATGATCTTCATCAAAAGGACGTGAAGTTCAAAGTTAGAGATCACGTATTGTTACGTGTTGCTCCATGGAAAGGAGTTACAATATTTGGAAAGAGAGGAAAGCTCAATCTTCGATTCATTGGGACATTCGAAATCCTTGACCGAGTAGAAATTGTGGCCTATAGACTCGCTTTACCTCTAAGTATATCTCGTATTCATAACATTTTTCACATATCTATGTTACGTAAATATGTGAAAGACCCGAACCACATTATTGAGTTAGAAACGGACGAAATAGCGGAAGATTTAACGTATGAAGAGGTACATGTTAAAATCTTGGATAAGAAGGAACATATTCTATGCTCCAAGGTTATACCTCAAGTCAAAGTTTTGTGGAGAAACAACGATGTTGAGAAAATGACCTGGGAGTTAGAATCTGAAATGAAATCAAGGTATCCTCACCTCTTCGTCATACCAGGTATGTACCCTAATTTTGAGGGTAAAATTTCATAAGAAGGGGAGGTTGTAAGACCCCAACTTTTATGAATAAAGATGAATTTTTTTTCTATAATTATCATTTTTGAATATTATGGAGTGAGTTTGATATAATGTTATAGTTGTGGGTTATATTTATAAATTTTGCAAAGTATACAAGTTGTCATAAAATATTCGATTGGTCGGGGAATATTCGTTTTAACAAGGAATATTCGTACGACGGCACAATCATTGGTGGACCCCACAATGAAATTATTATTGGAGTTAAAAAATGACAGAATTATCTTTTTATGAAAATAATGGCGAAAGTTTTACCGTTAACTGTTGAAATACCCAGTGGTAAAAGTACAGTAATATGCGTGGTTGCATAGTAGCACACGATATTGATTATTGATGCTTACGTGAGAAGTCACTCAGTTTTATTTAATTATTGCTACAGTAATTGCTGCATAGTATCTCACGTTATTTGATTCAATTATTGTCAATATTTTATATATTATTAAATCAATAATTGAGATGACAAAGTTATTCATATTATTATTTACAATATTGACGATGTTTAGAAAGTTTTGTCGAGGAGAGGTTTGGTCACCTAATTGTGCGCCAATAGGGAGAAATCCTTATCGAAAAGCCCCCTCTTTCCTGGGAACGATCTAGTTGTTAAATATTGCGAATTATAATAATGATGATAAATGTTAAAAATATTGGGGGGTTATTTTATGAAGTATTTGTTGTAAGTTTAGCTTATTATTTGGACCCCCACTTACCTATTTTTCAAAATTATCGGTAGAAAGTTATTCGGTATATTTTTATATAATAAAGGTGGGGCCACGTGTGGGGCCCACTTGTGGAAGAAATAATTTTGGAAATGGGGGGGGGGAGTGTATACGTAATGGGGAGGGAATATATATATGATGTGTGTGTATATATGTGTGTGTGTGTGAGTGAGTGGAAAGTGGTGGGTGAAAGTGATAGGTGTAAGGTGTGTGTGTGTGTGATAGTAAAATGTGTCATATGTATGTGTTTGTGTGTGTGTGTGTGTGATAGGGAAAGGTGTAAGGTCTGTGTGTGTAATGGGTGGTGGTGGGTTATAATGAAAATGACGGGTGGGTGTATTGAATTCAAAATTGTCATCCGTAAATTGCATAAGACGTCCGTGATTTTATTTCCACTGTTGGTCCGTGAATTATATTCTAAATACTATCCTTCCATTCTCCTGTAAATAGGATGCTTAGTTAGAATTGAAAATCACACCAGAATCAGAGAATTCTTCTTCTACAATATTGAGCGTATTTCTTTAGAGTTTAAGGAAGTTTTGAGCGTAGAAAACAGTATAAGTTTTCTTCAAGAATATCCCCGCCCTACCAGTCGGAATACTCTTCTTTTTAAGGTAAGGGATATTATTTTTATTCAATACTCGTAAGAAATAATATTTTCTTCCATACTATGTAGTATGTGAATAATATTATTTCGTTTCAGATTCCGAATTCTATACTCATTTTGTTAAGTTTTGGCTTCTATACTCCATGAAATTAGTAGAATATCCTTGAAATTTGCACTTCATCCAGTAACTTTTTATGGAAATATTATTCTGAGCATTCTTGATAAGTTTTAATTTTTTCATGTCGGAGTACTATTCACAGGGTACTATTCACTCGGTGTAGACACTCAAAATTTTCTGTACACCTGTTACTGACATTGCAGGAGGTCAGATTCGTCTTTTAGAGATAACCCTAGAAGACAGCTCACATCCAGTCCGGATACTACCGGAAGCTTAGTTTCAACCCCGGAACACACACCGGGAGTAACAGTTCCAACCTCGACGATAACCCCGAGGCCTGCAGTTCCAATAACGAAAATTCCATCGGAGTAGACTGATTTAACCCGGAGATAACCCTGAGATATTTTGTCTCAGTCCCAACACTGGGAGTAATAGAATCCAACCTTGGAGATAACCCCAAGGAAAGCAGTTGCAGTTCTGGAGATAGCCATAGAAATGCTTGTTTCAAATGCATACAATCAGCTTCAACCTCGGCGCTTACACCGAGGCACTCAGTACAAGGCCTGGTAATAACACCAGGAAGACAGGCACACCTCAGAGATGACACTGAGGACCTTCAACACTTGCAGCAGTCCAATCTCAGAGATAACCCTAAGCAACGTCTGCTTTATCAGCCCAAACTGGAGATAACCTATGTGAGGGGCAAAGTCATCATCTTGCCACCTTGATGCCACATCACGCCGTCTCAACATTTCATACATACATTTCTACACAGCAAAGTCCCACAAGAACCAAGGAAGTTTAATCCCGAGTGACTATTACGCAATGTAATGGATAGAATTTGAAGATTGAAGACCGGAGGGCATCGTCCCATTTTCCTAACTTCGTACAACCTCTAATCCCATGTCATTGTGTAACTCTCGACAACGGCGATCCAAAATAGGTCTTACATACCTCAGTCGGATGCCCGGATTGTAATTTTGAAAGTTCGAGCGAACATCACGTTGTACGCATGTACGTACTTCGAGACAGCAGGACCCGCGAAGCCCGGGGCACCCCGGGCAGCCTCAGGTACACCTGCGGCTCCCCCCTCTATAAATAGAGGGCTTGGGGTGGCCATTTTAAGGAAAAAAGAGGCGAGGAAGCCCTGTCCAATTTGCTCTGTATAAACCCTAAACTGAGTGCTTTCTCATTTTAAACACTTGTAAGCTCATATATAGCTACTTTTTACCGGCGGATGCCGAATATTCATCCATTTCAAGTTATTGAAGTCTTCTTTGGTTCTTATACATTTTCAAGAATTTCTCTTCATCTTTGCATACATTATTCTTCACGTTGAGAGTCGTGTTGCGTGTGTAGGCCCGGACTTCGGTCTGTGGTTTCATTTCAGTTTATATATATATATATATATATATGGACTAACATTATCGAGTTATGCCTCGATTGAGCCTAGACTTATGTCTGGAGCGTTTAATTGCTTTCGTATATATATACTTATATATATGAACTGTTTGTCGAACTCTGTTCGATGAGCCTAGACTTATGTCTGGTGCGTTTAAATGCTTTCATATATATATATATATATATATATATATATATATATATATATATATATATACTTATATATATGAACTGTGCGTCGAACTTTGTTCGATGAGCCTGGATGTTATATCTGATGCGTTTACTGCTTTAATATATATATATACTTATATATATTAACTGTTGTTGGACTTTTTCCGATGAGCCTGGATTTTATATCCAGTGCGTTTATCGCTCTTATATATATATATATATATATATATATATATATATATATATATATATATATATATATATACATTTCGTCCCACCTGGAGTTTACTTCGTGGTGGTGGACCGTTTTTATGGCTTTCTGTACATTTCATCCCGCCTAGAGTTTCCTGCGTGGCTGTTGATCGCTTTTACAGCTTTATTTATATTTTCGATCCCCCGTGGAGGTGCTTCGTAGTGGTCGATCATGTCTGTATATATATATATATATTTTACAACTTTTATATATATATACCTGCTTACTGCGTTTATATCAATTGCGGCATCATGTGAGCCTAGGAATCATGTGATCACAGATTCAGTCCCCTGAATCTAGATTCGGTTCCCGTGATGGACCTTTTCAGCTGTAAGCAGCTTGTAAATTTATTCTCGGTGTTCGGATTTCCTCCGATGGTTTCCATACCCATGAGGAGTTCGGCACTGCTTTGTACATTATTTTCTCGAAGATGCTTCGTATCTCGAAAATAAAAGCAATCAAGCCGACCATTTAATAAAATGGAAGTATCAAAGGCCTCAATTACTATTGAGCACAGGGTTTGAAAAACCTCTTTTAAAACATCACTGCTATATCTTGTTAAAACTAAATTTTAATACAAAATTCAAACCCTATGTATATAGGTGCAAACGAGACATAACACTACTTTCAAATAACAGCACATTGACCCCCACACACACACACACACATTCATATAACAGTTTCTTGAAAAGTGGCGGTTACCGTGGAAACACGGATGTCGGGGGGTGTCTAACACCTTCCCTCTGCATAAGCAAGTCCCCGGACCCTAATGAATCTCGGTTTTACAGACCCATTTAGCAGTGTCCCATCACTAGGTCAATGTGCAAACCTTTTCTCGGTTGTGTTGGTATAATCAGTTAAAAAACCAACTGACGACTCTTAGCAGTCCATCGTCGACATTACACATGTCGGACCTTTTTCACTTATTTTTTCAAACAAATCTCACCTAAAATGAGAACACAAAATAATAGGTAACGAAAAGGGACAAATAAAAATTTCGACGTCGACAGGTGGCGACTCTGCTGGGGACACCAGTAAGAGGACTTAAGCCGCTATTACAAGCTTTTCAAAACTATTATATGCTTTTGTGTGGATGTTATATTTACATTTATGATGAATGTGTACGAATGCATATCTTTACTGCAAATAATGCTTTACACTATATCTGCCTATGATATTAGTGCTTCGCACATGTCATCATTTTCATAAACGGTGAGACACGTTGTAAGTGAATGTATGTTGTGTTGTCCCTCCACTAGAAGGCTATCCTATCGATGTTTGATTACTGGACTCATAGGAAGACTAATTCCAACGAGGCTTAGGAAAGGCACCACCCAAATTCGCTCAAGTTGAAAGACCGGATTAATTTCCCGTTGAGTAAATTGCGATGATTTGGGAACCTTCATGCCAAAAATCCGCGAGAGAAACCTAAGATAGGTTAACCTCTGATAAACCAAATGCAGAGGAAAGTCTCTTCATGCTTTCTCATTTCAAATTACTCGTAAAGTCAAATTACTTGTAATTTACATTCCATATTCATCTCCATGTAATGAGAAATATGAAGAAATATGTGCATATACATGTTTAAATTAACATGCTATCCTGTATTACAAACAACTAACATCCATTTTGCAGGACAAAATTCCTAAAACGGACACATCATATAGCTTGTTAACATTTACACCCTCCCTAAAACTAAACTATGCCAGTTTTATCGCAGGGAAGCATTCGGACCTATTACCCGGTCAAAGTCCAAAAAGGCCGCAGGCCTACGGCCAATCATGTCTTCATCTAACCAGTCTAATCCAGTTTCTAGCAAAGAATTTGACGGATTAAGTAAATAAATTACAGATTTGGTTGTTCTGCTTAAAGAACTACATCAATCTACTCAAGGTCCAAAGATACCCATACATGCTGAATCCTCCACACAAGGGGGAACTCAAGGTTCTGACAAAGCCATTACAGTACCTGAATTGCAGTTGGATACAACCAACAAAATTCATGTTGTCGCCCATCTCACAAGAGATCCAGACACCGGTGACATCAGAAAGAAAGTTCTTTAAATGGAAGAGACCCTTCGCGCTATCAAAGGAATTGGAGCACACGGGAGTGTTTCATATACCGACCTTTGTATATTCCCTGGTGTTCATTATCCAGAAAAGTTCAAAACTCCTGACTTCAAAAAGTATGATGGGTTAGGAGATCCTTATACACATTTGAAGGTGTTCATTGGAGAACTTGGATCTTATACAAAGGACGAGAAACTCAGAATGCAACTGTTCCAAAAGAGTCTGACTGGAGAAGCCCGTTCATGGTATACCAGATTAGACAATTCAAAAATCCATAGCTGGGAAGAGCTAGCTCATGCCTTCCTCACACAATACAGTTTCTAGTCTCAAATGGATCCTGGCCGATACCAGATTACCAAGGTCAAGAAACAGTCCAATGAGTCTTTTAGAGAATATGTTCAAAGGTGGAGGCGCCTTGCTGCTCAAGTAACTCCTTCTATGATAGAGTCAGAGATGGTGATGACCATTTTCTGAAATGATCAAACATGGAGAAATGGCTGAGATGGGATTGAAGTTAGGAAAGATTCAAGACCTAGCTACCCTTAAACCTGTTGCTGAGCACATCTAATCCGAAAATTATGGAAACAACTCCCGGAGGGTCCATAAAAAGAAAGAGGAGGATGTTTCCCTGATACTACAGGGTCAAAAAGGCAATCAGAACATGCCTATCCAGAGGAGAAATTATACTCTCTTTTCAGCACAGTCTTTAAACCCTCCAATACCAAAAGGTGGAGAAGTCAAACGCCCTCGAGTGTTCACACCCTTAGAAGACTCACTCGAGAATATTCTCACTCTTCTGACCACGCAGAAGAAAATCACGCATCTTCTTCCACCAGCCAGCCCTAATGGACGGGATTTTAATGCTGCTCGAAAATGTGCTTATCATGCCGGGGCACCTGGACATGATACTCAAGATTGTTGGACCTTGAAACACAAGATCCAAGATTTAATAGACAACAGTGAGATTATGGTCACCAAACCAGATCAACCTCTTGTGCAAGACAACCCTCTTCCTCCACACAATGAGGAAGAGGTCAACATGATTAATTGGAGTACTGGACAAAGTTCCAATTTCAACTGCGAAGCATCCTAGATCATCAAAGACGGTGTTGACAAATGGGATTATGCAAAGTTCCAGTTTATAATGGAACGAAAGATGAAAGTTCTATGAAAGAAAATTGAGCAATTGGTAGAACTAGTGATCTATCATCATCAAGTTACATGCCAATTAGTTAGCCAGGAGCATGCTAGTCTCCTCCCCTTAGTTATGAATACTCCATCGTTACCTTCAAAATATGAAACATCAGAGGACAAAGTGACGAAGAGAGCGACTGCCAAAGCCCATCGGGGTTTTACTAATAGAAGGAAATTTACATACCTGGGCCAACCTATGGAGGAGATACTTTAAATGCTAATCAGTGAAGGAAGAATAACTTCCCTCCTACCTCCAATCAATCCCCGTTCAGGATGGTTTAACCGTGATGGAGTATGTCAGTATCACTCCCATTCTCGCGGTCACAGCACGAAAGAATGTTGGGCACTCCGCCACCTTATTCAGAACTTAATCGATAGCAGTGTCCTGTAACTGGCAGACAATGATACTGTGCTATTTGAGAGTGAAAATACTTGTCCCACTAAATGGAAGGGACTGGTAGCAGTCGTATCCTCTGAGGCCGATGAGATTGTTAATCCACTCACAATTCAGCTCAAAGGAATTAACAATCCTTTGAAAGTGGCTGCTCCAGAGCCCCTCATTTTGCCATTCAGACTACAATATCCTATTGTCAGCTTACAAAAAGTTCCCTGGAATTATGGAGAAGCTGAAGGATCCACATGTCATACAACTGCTACAGTATCGAAGGAGAATCCACTGTATCTTCCCCAATGGGTGATGAAGTCTGTTGTTAAATCAAAGGAGAAAATTCCCGCAGAGAAGATTGAAAAATTCCTCCGTGCTATGGGTCATAATGAAGCCAATGTGGTTTTAAGCTTAAAAGAAGCTCCACATCAAATTTCAATATTAGACTTGGTCTTAACTTCTGAAGATCACAGGAAGATTCTACTAAAGGTTTTGGAAGAAGCCTACTTACCGAAATCAGTGAATGTGGAAAAATTTCAACATCTGGTGGATCACATTTTCAACAATAATGTGATCTCTTTCACTGATGATGACATACTGCCCGAAGGGACCGGTCATTGCAAGTCGTTACACATTACGATTTTGTCCTCCGGATACATGTTAGCTGGAGTCTTGATAGATGGAGGTTCATCTCTGAATATATATCCTTATGCTACATTGCTGAAAATGAATGTTAATCTCCAGTGAATCTGAAGTAGCCATACGATCATCAAAACTTTTGATAGATCTCGCCAGAATTCAGTCAGAGATATTGAGCTGCCAATTGAGATTGGTCCTCATACATTTTGTGTGTCTTTTCACATGCTCAAAATTGATACAAGATACAACCTACGGCTAGGAAGACCGTGGATTCATATTGCTGGGGCAGTCCCCTCCACTCTTCATCAGCAACTTAAATATATTATCAACAATAGCCTAATTACAGTTAACGCTGAACTGGAATGCCCTCAAACGGGTGACATACCGTTCATCAGTTTCAATTCTGATGTTGAGCCGGTCAGTTTCCACACTTTGGAAGTAAGCAACCCTCAATATCACTCCATTGGGACACCATTTCCCATACCCAAGATTTCTGCCAAAGTGATGGCAGCTACTCAAGAAATGATGTCATTAGGACACCAGCCGGGACAAGGGCTGGGAAAAAGTCATCAGGGTATTAAGTACCCGATTCAAGTGTCCAGTCAAACTTGGACAGCCGGACTAGGCTATTCTACCAGTACCAGGTACAGGAATCCACATAAGCATAGGCCGATTCCTTCCACTTCAGTCGCATGGCTATTATTTCCACGAGAATTTATGTACTTTGATATCATCAAATGTCACCTTTAATAGGGTGGACTATAAAGGTGATTATTGGGTTCATTATGAATCGTGTGAGTAATATGAGTGATATAGATGGAATTTAACCATCCTATATTTTATAGGTGATATCCATAGGCCTCTTGATTGAGTAGGACTATGAAATGCATGGCCATGCTCAAATAGTGATTTGTTTCATATAGTCTACTCATTGATCAAGAAAACTCAGATTAAATTATGAAGAGTATGACACATTCCATGACTCGAGTTTAATCTAGGATATTAAGGTTAAAAGGATTAAATTACATTGAAACATTGGTCACGAAAAGGTTGCATCGAATCATCGATCTTATTATTACTTGGGTAGCAGTGATGCATTACTAGATGCCGCTCACTGTTTATAATTTTATAATATGATTTTAAAATTATTGCCAACGTAATAATAACCTATAGGGTCACACACAAAGAACGTAATTAAAAGGAAATTAATTTAAATTGTAAATATTTAAAGATGTCAATGTGATTGATAGAATTTTAAATTACGAATTTAAATTAATAGGATAATTTATATATAGGTATATTAATTAAGTAAGACTTAATTAAGATATATATATAAATTCGGATTTTAATAATATTAGGTTTTGATTAATTCCTCCTGACTGCTATATATATGATGTATATCAGACTTTAGGTTTTACGTCAAAACAAAACCCTAGCCGCTCTTAGAGAGAGACTAGAGAAAACAGTTCTGAAAATTCTCATCCTTAGTGGCTAGTACCGCGATTCCTTCTTCTGCAGATCGTAGGACGATTCGCGGAGCGTTCGTGTGGATACCGTAGAGACGCAGTCGGTTTGTATTGCGTTGGAGATTCGAGGCGCAGTCGATTTCAGATTCTCATTTTCATATTCGGTATAATCTCTAAACCTCTTAATTAATTGATTTTTCGCATGGATCCTGTTTTAGGGTTTCGAAAATTGCTTTAAAATTTTAATTTTCGCTGTGCGTTTCTGTGCCGAAACCCAACAGTGGTATCAGAGCTACTTGCGAAACGATTAATTCAGATTACGTGTTTTAATTGTATTCGATATATATGATATATGATGATGTATGTTTACCGATATGAAATTGAATATATGATATTCTGTTGTATGTGTATTCTGGTAATATATATGATGATACTGTTAATCGAATCTTTAATCGATGGAATAACAATATAACTGTTCTAATCGGATTAGAAACATGAAGAATCGTTTTAATATGATTAATCGAAACTGGAAATATATGATAAATTCTGGGTGTACTGTTATTCGTTTTAATATGATTAAATCGAAACTGGTATTATATGATTTGTTATTATGGGTGTTTTGGTAGATTAAAATGTATGATTCTGAAACTGTTTCAGAGATTTTATGGAAAAATTCTGCAATACAGATTGTAGTTCGAAATTTTTTTTCCAGGGGCGCTGCCCCCGACCCCGCTCGCTGACCGGTCAGCGAGACCACCCGCCGGCTGATCGATCAGCCGGACCACCGCCAGGGGGGAGACCCCCCTTGGACCCCCCCGTCGTAGCGCACGATGGTCGTGTCCCCTATATGTTATATATTGTTTTCTTTAATAATATATAAATTGTTATGTGCTTATTGTGATATGCATGGTGCACATTTATGGCCTTTTGACCCATAGGTTAGTGGTTTTTGGTTTTGAAATACGGATTGCATGTCGTGCCTTTCTATAAATTCTGATGTAATATTCTCTTCTCATCTAAATCCCCTCGAATGTAACTCAAGGTTTCTTTATGTCATGTAATAATCTGTAATTGATGAAAATGTCAAGATGGAGAGGAGGCACATGCTTGAGGAAGATCCAAGGAGGCTATTTATTTTAAGATCTTTTACCACCTTAGATTGACCTTCAATCTTTCATTAGCTTGAAAAGATTGACAGTGGATTGGGCCATAACTGTGACACATTTAATTTTGCACTTTATTTATGCTTGTATGCGATATGATATGATAAATAATGTGCATGCTTAATAAGATTAAAATTGGTGAGATCTAAATTAATTAATAAAATCCCTCATTAAATTATTAAGTCTCAATTAGATGCCTTCCAATGAATAACACTCATCAAGACCTTGATCAATAGATGTAGGTTTGCCAAAGCAAAGTACCCTATTTATCTAGGTAAGATGCGATAGGATAATTGTGATATCCAAACTGTTAAAATCATTGGGGCCGACTTAACTAAGTTATCTCAATAGGATTGTGGAATTAGAGGCATAGAGTTTGGTAGGTACCATTAGATGGACTAAAAACAATTGTTGTTTACCAAACTATCCAGGAGTTATATATGATATAATTGACAAAGGGTTGTCTACCTAAATAATTATGTTTTAAGAGATTAGCCAAAGCTAACTTAAGTCATAATGAAATATGGATCTTGGCACACTAGAAAGATTTAATAGAAAATGCTTTCCGAATTAATGGTGAGGGCTATTAATTTGAATAAAATAGTGAGAGGTATATTTTGAATGTACTATTATCAATTACATAATATCAACTCTGCAATTTGACTTATTATTTTGGCACTTATAAATTGTAGATATCAATGGCAAACATCAACAACAACACAAGCAGTCTTTCACTACGATCAGTTCTTGAGAAGGACAAGCTAAGTGGGATTAATTTCCTTGACTGGCACAGAAACTTGAGGATTGTCCTCAAACAAGAGCGTAAGCTATATGTCCTTGATGGGCCCATTCCTGCAGCACCGGCTGTCACTGCACCACGTGCGGAGCATAATGCTTACAAGAAACATCAAGATGATGCTCTGGACGTGAGTTGTCTCATGCTAGCAACCATGAACGCTGAGCTTCAGAAGCAACATGAGTTAATGGATGCTTATGAGATGATCGAGCATCTCAAGAAATTGTTCGAAGGGCATGCTCGACAGGAGAGGTATGATACAAGCAAAGCGTTGTATCACTGCAAGATGGGTGAACGTGATCCAGTTGGTCCACATGTGCTGAAAATGATTGGGTATATTGAGTACCTTGATAGGTTGGGTTTTCCAATCACTCCGGAAGCCCAAACTGATCTTGTTTTACAATCTTTGAACATCAGCTACTCTCAATTTGTTATGAACTATCTTATGAATGAAATTGAGAAACCCCTTACTGAGTTGTTGAGCATGTTAAGAACTGCCGAGAACAACATGAAAAAGGCAGGACCCGCTCCCATAATGATGGTGCAAAAGGGGAATGCTAAGGGAAATTGGAAAAGCAAAAAGAAGATAGGATCTAAGTCTGTTGCCAAACCCAATTCCAAAACCAAACAGGCTTTAAAACCTAAAGGTGGGGTGGCTAAAGAAGGTGAATGTCACTTCTGTGGAAAACCTGGACACTGGAAAAGGAACTGTCATGCTTATTTGGAAGAAGTGAAGAAAAGGAAAGGAAGTACGACTTCTGATTCAGGTATATATGTTATAGAAGTCAATTTGTCTACTTCTACATCATGGGTATTGGATACTGGATGTGGTTCTCACATTTGTATTAATGTGTAGGGACTCCGAAGGAGTAGGACTTTGGCGAAAGGAGAGGTTGACCTACGAGTTGGGAATGGAGCAAAAGTTGCTGCACTGGCCGTAGGAACTTATCATTTATCTTTGCCCACTGGGCTAGTTTTAGAATTAGAAGATTGTTATTTTGTGCCTGCTATAAACAAAAACATTATTTCTGTTTCTTGTTTGGACAAGAAAGGTTTTTCATTTATAATTAAGAACAATGGTTGTTCGTTTTACTTAAATGATATTTGCTATGGTGTTGCACAATTGTTTAACGGTCTTTATATTCTTGATTTAGAAATGCCTATCTATAACATAAACACAAAATAATTTAAATCAAATGATTCAAATCTGACATATCTCTGGCACTGTCGTTTGGGCCATATAAATGAGAAACGCATATCAAAACTCCATAAAGATGGATTTTTGGATTCATTTGATTTTGAATCATATGAAAAATGCGAATCTTGTTTATTAGGCAAGATGACTAAAGCCTCTTTCACTGGACACAGTGAACGGGCTAGCGATATATTGGGACTTATGCATAGTGATGTATGTGGACCCATGAGTTCGTTAGCAAGAGGTAGGTTTTATTACTTCATTACATTTACTGACGACTTCAGTAGATATGGATATGTGTATCTAATGAGACACAAATCCGAATCCTTTGAAAAGTTTAAGGAATTCAAGAATGAAGTTCAAAACCAATTTGGCAAAAGCATAAAAGCCCTTCGATCCGATTGAGGAGGTGAGTACTTAAGCCAAGACTTTGATGACCTTCTAAAGGAGTGTGGTATTATATCACAGCTCACTCCACCTGGAACACCACAATGGAATGGTGTGTCTGAGAGGAGGAATCGAACCTTGTTGGACATGGTACGATCAATGATGAGTCATGCAGATCTTCCAATAAGCTTCTGGGGTCATGCCCTAGAGACAGCTGCATTCACACTTAACCGTGTTCCTACAAAGACGGTTCAGAAGACACCATATGAGATGTGGACTGGGAAACGTCCTAGTATGTCGTTCATGAAGATTTGGGGATGCGAGGCGTTTGTAAAACGTCTAGATTTTGATAAGTTCGGACCCAAATCTGACAAATGTAATTTTGTGGGATACCCAAAAGAAACAAAAGGGTATTATTTCTACAAACCTTCTGAGAATAAAGTGTTTGTTGCTTGAACTGGTATTTTTCTAGAAAGAGAATTTGTCTCTAAAGGAAACAGTGGGAGGAAAGTAGAACTCGAAGAAATTCGAGAACCACAAAATATCATTGAACCTGAGTTGGAACGTGAGCAGGAACCACAAGAAATTGTGGAAAGTGAACCTGCTCAAATTACACAAGGAATTCGTAGATCTGGTAGGACACGCCAAGAGCCCGAGAGATATTATGGATATCTTGTGACTCAAAACGGTGATGTGATGCTCATAGATCAGGATGAGCCTACTTCCTACCAAGAAGCTATGAATGGACTAGATTCTGAGAGATGGCTTGAAGCCATGAGATCTGAAATGGATTTCATGTATACTAACCAAGTATGGACTTTGGTTGATCCACCCGAAGGGGTAAAACCAATCGGGTGCAAGTGGGTTTTCAAGAAGAAAACCGACATGGATGGTAATGTACAAACCTATAAAGGCCGACTGGTAGCAAAATGTTTCAAACAAATTCAAGGTGTTGACTATGATGAAACTTTTTCTCCAGTGGCAATGGTTAAATCCATCAGGATCTTACTTGCTATTGCAGCTTTTTATGATTACGAAATCTGGCAGATGGATGTCAAAACTGCTTTCCTTAACGAAAATCTACTTGAGGATGTGTATATGACACAACCTGAGGGTTTTGTCACTCCAAAGGATGCTGGAAAGGTATGTAAGTTGCAGCGATCCATTTATGGATTGAAGCAAGCCTCTCGGAGTTGGAATCTTCGATTTGATGAAGCAGTCAAAGAATTTGGCTTTATTAAAAATGAAGATGAACCTTGTGTATATAAGAAGGTTAGTGGGAGTTACATTGTATTCCTAGTATTATATGTTGATGACATATTAATTATTGGGAATGACATTCCTTCCTTACAGGCTGTAAAAACATGGTTAGGAAAATGTTTCTCCATGAAAGATTTGGGCGATGCTGCCTATATCTTAGGTATCAAGATCTATAGAGATAGATCGAGAAAAATGCTCGGCCTAAGTCAAAGTACATATATTGATAAAGTGTTGAAACGGTTCAGCATGCAGGAGGCGAAAAGAGGAAATTTACCCGTGACTCATGGTATAAAGATCTCTAAGGCCCAATGTCCTAAATCACAAGATGATGAGGAGCGTATGAGAAAGATCCCATATGCTACGGCAATTGGATCTATCATGTATGCAATGATATGTACTCGTCCGGATGTCTCGTATGCTTTGAGCATGACGAGCAGATACCAGTCGAATCCAGGTGAAGGTCACTGGACAGCAGTCAAGAATATCCTCAAGTACCTGAAAAGGACTAAGGATTCATTCTTGGTATATGGATGTGAAGACGAACTGGCAGTAAAGGGTTACACAGATGCTAGCTTCCAAACTGACAATGATGACTATAAGTCTCAGTCAGGTTTTGTGTTTTGCCTTAATGGTGGTGCTGTTAGCTGGAAAAGTTCGAAGCAAGAGACAGTAGCTGATTCTACAACAGAGGCTGAGTATATTGCTGCTTCTAGTGCAGCCAAGGAGGCTGTATGGATTAAAAAGTTCATCACTGAACTTGGTGTTGTTCCAACCATTGTTGATCTGGTTGCTCTATACTATGATAATAATGGAGCCATTGCACAGGCTAAGGAACCCAGATCTCACCAACGATCCAAGCATATACTTAGGCGGTACCATCTCATCCGTGAAATCATTGACAGAGGAGAAGTACATATAGGAAGAGTGCCAACAGATGATAATGTTGCAGATCCACTGACCAAGGCTTTGTCGCAGCAGAAGCACGACGGTCACATTAGTTCCATGGGTATTAGATACATGAGTGATTGGCTCTAGTGCAAGTGGGAGACTGTTAGAGTTTATGCCCTAGAGGCCAATTATTTGATGTAATTGCTTAACATTTGATATTATTGTTGATTGAATAAATAAATGATTTTATTATGGTTTTAATTACTGCGTAATATAATTGTTAACATAATAAAATTCCTTAGAATAGTGATACAAATTATATAGTTTCAAGTATGTGACTTGAACATGAGATTATATAATTACAATTAGTATCATTGTTCTTAAATATCCCTAGTCAAGTATCATTGTTGATGGGACAACGATGATGCATTGAGACTAGTATGTGGATTGACTGATGACCAAATCTCATTGGTCATAAATATATGAGATATTATGTCAATGCATAGGTACATGTTAGAGAACAATGTACTGGACAGACCCACCATGAGAATTCTATATGGAGCATTATGCGAAGTGTCATTAGCAATTCTCATAGTGACAATGATGTAATGGTCCTCCGACCTGAAACCGCTATATTACTACACGAGAATTTATGTACTTTGATATCATCAAATGTCACCTTTAATAGGGTGGACTATAAAGGTGATTATTGGGTTCATTATGAATCGTGTGAGTAATATGAGTGATCTAGATGGAATTTAACCATCCTATATTTTATAGGTGATATCCATAGGCCTCTTGATTGAGTAGGACTATGAAATGCATGGCCATGCTCAAATAGTGATTTGTTTCATATAGTCTACTCATTGATCAAGAAAACTCAGATTAAATTATGAAGAGTATGACACATTCCATGACTCGAGTTTAATCTAGGATATTAAGGTTAAAAGGATTAAATTACATTGAAACATTGGTCACGAAAAGGTTGCATCGAATCATCGATCTTATTATTACTTGGGTAGCAGTGATGCATTACTAGATGCCGCTCACTGTTTATAATTTTATAATATGATTTTAAAATTATTGCCAACGTAATAATAACCTATAGGGTCACACACAAAGAACGTAATTAAAAGGAAATTAATTTAAATTGTAAATATTTAAAGATGTCAATGTGATTGATAGAATTTTAAATTACGAATTTAAATTAATAGGATAATTTATATATAGGTATATTAATTAAGTAAGACTTAATTAAGATATATATAAATTCGGATTTTAATAATATTAGGTTTTGATTAATTCCTCCTGACTGCTATATATATGATGTATATCAGACTTTAGGTTTTACGTCAAAACAAAACCCTAGCCGCTCTTAGAGAGAGACTAGAGAAAACAGTTCTGAAAATCCTCATCCTTAGTGGCTAGTACCGCGATTCCTTCTTCTGCAGATCGTAGGACGATTAGCGGAGCGTTCGTGTGGATACCGTAGAGACGCAGTCGGTTTGTATTGCGTTGGAGATTCGAGGCGCAGTCGATTTCAGATTCTCGTTTTCATATTCGGTATAATCTCTAAACCTCTTAATTAATTGATTTTTCGCATGGATCCTGTTTTAGGGTTTCGGAAATTACTTTAAAATTTTAATTTCCGCTGTGCGTTTCTGTGCCGAAACCCAACAGATGACATCATCGTCAAATCCCGAAAGGAGGAGGACCATTTAGACCATCTTAAAAAGCTTTTCAACAGGTTGCGTAAGTACAACTTGAAGTTGAATCTAGCCAAGTGCGCCTTTGGCGTTAAATCAGGCAAGTTGTTAGGATTTCTAGTCAGTCACAAAGGAATCGAACTAGATCCCACCAAAATATTGGCCATTATGGAAATGCCCATTTCTTAGACAGAGAAAGAAATACGGGGATTTTAGGGAAGAGTCAACTTCATTAGTAGGTTCATTTCTCAACTCACAACAACCTGTGAGCCTATCTTCAAGCTGTTAAGGAAGAACTCCTCCATAAAATGGAATGATGAGTGCCAGAAGGCCTTCCTTACCATCAAAGAGCAGCTAGTCAAAGCTCCTATTTTGGTACCTCCCAGGGATGATGTTCCCCTGTTCATGTACCTATCCATAAGTGACAATGTCATGGGTTACATGCTAGGTCAGAAAGACGATAGTGGCCGAGAACGAGCTATCTATTACCTCAGCAAAAGATTCAGCAGCAGTGAACACATGTACACTCTGATCGAGAAGACTTGTTGTGCTCTAGCATGGGCTACCATGAGGTTATAACATTACCTCTATGGACACACAACCCATCTCATATTCCGTGTGGATCCTCTCAAGTATGTGTTCAGTAAACCCATACTAAATTGTCGGATGTCCAGATGGTAGTTTATTTTGCAACAATTTGACATTGTTTACGTGACGCAAAAGTCCATTAAAGGTCAAGGAATTGCGGATCAACTGGCCGCCTCTCCTTCAGGGGACTTCAAACCCTTGGAAACATACTTCCCCGATAAAGGGGTAGTGACAATTCAGCAACACCATCAGTGCAATGCACGTTAAATATGGAACATGTATTTTGATGGTGCTGTTAATATGGAAGGTTCTGGAGCTAGAGAAGTTCTGGTATTCGATACGGGGGAGCAATATCCTGTCGCCGTCAAATTATAGTTTATCAGCACCAACAACATTGCTGAGTATGAAGGATGTATCATGGGGCTAAAACTTGCCCGTTCAATGGGTATCAGATGGTTAACTATCTTTAGAGATTCAGAGTTGGTAGTCAAACAATCCATGGGAATCTATCAAACCATAGAGCTATGTTTGCTGCCTTACCATCAGCAAGTTTTACAGATGGCTTGGGAGTTTGAAGAGATCTTCTTTCTACACATTCCTCGTAATAGGAATGACTTCTCAAACGTATTAGCAACTTTGGCCTCCTTGATTCATATACCTGACAAGGAACACATGACAAGCGTTACATTTTCCCTGTAAAAGGCACCAGCCTATGAGAACTATGTTGGAGAAGTATTGGATGAGCTACCTCCCATCCAACAACCTTGGTATTAGCATATCAAGAAAAACTTGCGAGATGGATCTACACCCGCTGAGGTGAGCCTGACTGAGCAAAGGCGGATTCATCGACTTGCTATGAAATTTTACCTGAGCGGAGATGCACTCTATAAGAGAGATGCTGGACTAGGTCTCCTCAGATGCCTGGAAAAGGATCAAGCTAAGAGACTCATGGATGAGGTCAATGGTGGAGTATGTGGCGCACACATTAGTGGCCCCCTCCTTGTTAAGAAGATCCTCAGGACAGGACACTACTGGCTATCTCTCAAGGCTGATTGCAATGACCACGTCAAGAGATGTTATCAATGCCAAATTCATGGGAATGCTATCCACACCCCTCCACGGGAGCTCCACAATATGAGCTCACCTTGGCCCTTCTCAATGTGGGGTATGGACGTGATCGGGCCCATCGAGCCCAAAGCCAGTAATAGACATCGCTTCATCTTCACCATGATCGCCTACTTTACCAAGTGGGTAGAAGCAGCCTCCTTCCCCAGGGTTACCAAAGAAGTCATCATTGCTTTCCATAGAAATAATGTCATTTGTTAATATGGATAACCCGAGGTAATTGTATCAGACAATGCTAAGAACCTCAACAACAAAATGATGGAGGAACTATGCAGTAAATTCCACACCAACACCTTAACTCCGTCATCTACCGTCCAAAGATGAATGGTGCTGTTGAAGCGGCTAACAAAAACTTCAAGAAGATTATGCAAATGATGTCCGCCAACCACAAAGGATGGCTTGACTTATTGCCTCTTACTTTGTTAGCCTACAGAACATCAATGCGCACTTCAAGTGGGGTAACCCCCTATGCATTAACCTATGGGATGGAAACAGTACTCCCCATAGAAGTAGAAATGGAATCCCTTAGAGTGTTAATGGACGCTCAGTTGGATGAAGATCAATGGGTACAAGACATGTATCACCAATTGTCTCTAATAGATGAAAGGCAAACCGCGGCTATCTTCCATTGTCAGTTATATCAACAAAGGATAGCCCGATCCTACAACAGAAAAGTCCGACTACGGCAGTTTAAAAAACATGACTTGGTTTTGAAGAAGATCCTCGACAACAAAGATCATTCCAAGGGAAAATTCTCTCCTAACTGGGAAGGCCCATTTATTGTCAAGGAGGTATTGACAGGAAGTGCTCTCAGATTGCAGAAAATGGATGGCGATGAATTTCCAAAGCTTATCAACTCGGACACCGTAAAACGGTACTATGTCTGAAGTTGATATCAAGCAAACATTCTGGTATTGGATCATCAGATCACCAGTCATTCTGGTTCTTTAACCCTTAACCACATACAACTCTTTTCCACACTTTGCCCTCAAGGAAACATACTCTTTAAGCCATCAGCCTTGCTTCACTATGCTCTTACAACTTTGGTCATTCCACTAGGGATTGAACCTCTCGCGTTTACAGTTTGTCCCCCCAAACATGGGATTAAACTTTTCATACCTGCAGTTTATCCCCAACCTAGGATCAAACTTTTTCTTCCCCGCAGTATATCCTGTACATGGGATTAAACTTTCTTCCCCACAGTTTGACCTGTACATGAGATTAATCTTTCTTCCCTGTAGTTTACCCTGCACATGGGATCATGCTTTTCAGCTCGTCCTAATGGGCGAACTACATCGACCTGATCTCCTTGATACACGGGAGTACGTAGGTAACCATATTCTATACGGCCCGATCGCATTAAACAAAAACGAAAACAACAAAAACATTTCTACCCTTTTCTACAAAAATAAAAACCACAAAAATACTTCTATAACCTTCTTCATCAATAAAGCTTCTACACCCATCTGCCTTTCATAAACAGTGTTGAACCTCTTACACCAGGTTCGAACTATGCAGACCTGATCTCCTCTTCAATAGGAGTACATAGGCAGCCATTCATGGTTCGGTCTAAACCCCTACAAAAACACAAATATCTGTCAATGGTATTGGGATCAAACTTCAATCCATCACATTTCATTGGCTTCAAATCAAAGGGATGGAATTACCTGAACTCCTCCCAAATAGGAGATTCGGCGACCATCTAAGTTGCGGTTGTTCCTTGAAGAGCAACACCAATCCATAAGAGATGGAATTAACTAGGCTCCACCTAAATAGGAGTACTGGCGACCATCTGTGGTGCGGTCGAATTCAGAGAGGAAAGCCACACTCCTCTCTACATTTCTATACAGAAACCAGTCCCAAGACACCAAAGATGGTAGGGATACACACAAATCCATGATCTATTCTGAACTATCCAGAGACAACTCAATGTCCATCCAACAATTAGGAATTCAGAATACATCAAGAGCACAAACCCTAAAGAAGAAGACAAATATCAAGCAAGTATCAGAGCATATCTATGACGCCCCCAAAATAGGTATACATCACCCATTCTGAGTCGCCAAATACATGATACAGAAAAATAACTACAACTTTATTAATACAATTATCGTGCAAAATACGACAACACATACTGTGAGTTTAAATACAAATATTGTCTTCTAGATAATATCCAAACTCAGATAAAGTTCTCATTACAATTATTGATGCACTATTTTACAAAATAGTGAGGACTACTAAAACAACTATCTTGAATCACCACTCCATACCCCGGCTAGTCCCTGCTAAATTCTCACTTCCTGAGAAGAGAAATGGAACAAAAAGGAAAAGGGTGAGCTCAACTAGCCTAGTAAAGAATATTATGACTAAGATAATATACAACAAATTATCCTTAGTCTTTAATAGGAAAAAATCTGATAGATTATAATAGACAACAAGTTTTAGATCAACAACTGCAGTGGAAATAACAATTCATTAGAAAAGTTAAGTAGAGAATGAAATCTACTATCATCTATGAATTTAAAAGTCCATCATCAATATTTTATCTCTGTAACATCAATCAATATACATCTTGAATCAAATATTCATCTTTGCACTGCGGGCCAAAGATATTCATTTGTATCACCAGTTGGTCATGTTCATCTCAACACCTGTTCATCTTTGCACTACGGGCCAAAGATATTCATCAGTTAATCATATATCTTTGTACTACAGGCCAAAGATATTCATCAAGTATCACCATTAAGGACTGAGGATGATGAAAAATATTTTAGAGAACGAATCCAGTAAGATAAAAGGATAAAGTTTAGAGATTCGTACTTTAGATAACTCGAGTTTAAAAATACTATATAATAAACCATAATGGAGTAAAATTCAAGAATAACGATCAAAACATGGATACAATCAAAGATATTAACCATAATAGACATCTGGGACGAAAAAGAGAAAATTTTATTTTTCGGTGAATAATACCGTATTCGTGAATAGTGTCATATACGTAAATAGTATCGTATACATGAATAGTAATCCTGACACAAAAAGGTAGAAATTCTACAATAAAACTCATATCAATAATTCGACATAATGATATTGAAAGAATAATATCATTACGAAAAAAAATAACATCCCTTACCTCAAAAGAACAGTATTTCTGGCTGGAATGTCGAAAACTTACACTGAATAGCAACTCTTAAAGTATCTAAATACTCACAAAAAAATTGCTCGATAATATATAGAGAGAGAGAGAGAGATAGAAAACTTGTTTCTGGCGTGATTTTTAATTCTAACCTAAGCACATATTTATAGGATAATATTAGCACGCCGAAGCAGACTTGACCTGCTACCTGATGGTTTTACCTGCTACTATTGCCACCCACCACATTTAAAATAAAATTTGAGCACATTTCTCACCAATCAAAAGTGGGGCCCACCAATTCTAAAAATTTTCAAAATATTTTATCATTTAAACAATAATTAAAAACTTCAATAATTCATAATAAATAGCCCTTTTATCAGAAAAATATGAATTTTATGTCCATTTCATAGGAAATTAAATTCTCTACAACTTTGTAGCTTTAAGTTTTTCCAAATTCCAAATGAAAAATGTCCGAAATTCACATACGAGTGATTTTTAATACCTCCATTCTAACAAAATACTGATAAAATACCTCAGCATTAATTCCTTCATTTATAATCACATAAAATAAATATTTCTCTATCCATCATTTATATTCACATAAAATAAATATTTTCTTATCATATAAATCAATTACTAATTATTCACAAATAATATTACAAAATCACAATTATGACAACCAAGCCATTTCCCAGGAAAGAGGGGGCTTTCCGATAAGGATTTTTCCTTACTGGAGCGCAATTAGGTGACCAAATCTCTCCTTGACAAAACTTTATAGACATTTCCAATAATACTATCTAATAATATTATTCAAATAATATGAATTATTGATCTGATAATGGAAAATACTGTGCAATGATAATTATTGAAACAACAATATATAAAATATCAACGCAGCAATTATTGACTCAATAAAATAAAATATTAAACAGTAATTACTGTAACAATTATTGAGTAGTGCCTTCTTACGTAAGAATCAATAATTCAAAAAAAAATATTGTGTAATACCGTGTGCTACTGTGCAACCACGCGTATTACTGTATTTTAACCACCGGGTATTTCAACAGTGTTAACGATAACAACTACGCCGTTATTTATAAAAACTCAAATTTGTCGTTTTCTTCATCCGACAGTTATTCTGTTATGGGGCCCACAAGTGGCTGCGACGTCGTACGAATATTCCCTGACAGCAAGAATATTCCACGACCAAATGAATATTCCCCCGACAATAATGAATATTTTGTAACCACTTGCTTATTTTGAAAAAATTCTATATTTCACCCTTAACTTTAACTTTTTATCAATTTAACCATTTACTGAAAAGTAATTATAAGAAAAATTGAATACTTTTATTTCATAAAATTCGGGATCTTACAGAAGTGATCAAAAATATATTTCCCTGCTATATATAATATTGTTTGATATACACAATGTAAATTGTACATGACAAAATGGCTAAGCTAGTCTATGCAGGAAAGTGCAAGGCCGTTTACAAATCGGTGTATATGGGAGCTAACAAGCCCAACATGGCATCCCTCTCCGAAGAAGGAGGCAAAGTTGTGGTTTCCTGTACGAGGATATCCACACGACCCAACAGATCTGCATCCATCTACATGGTGACCATATGTTCATCGATATAAATGCTCATCTCTACAAGCATGCCAGTGGTAAGGGACCTCACTGTAGTACTATCTGTGACGGCTACATCCCGGGCAGATATGGCGCTATCCCGCTCAACTATCACTGTATCTCTGGCTAATCTGGCCTCATCTCGCTCAACAACAATGGCTTGTCTACGAGCTAATGCCTCGTCCCTTTCTAACAAGGCTGCGTCTCTCCCATCAAGAGCTGTCAACATCAGGGATCTAGTGTAAGACCCCAACTTATTAATAAATGAAATTAAATTTCCTCTATTTATTATTTTGAAATAGAGAGGGTTGATTTGATTAATGTGGTTAGTTATGGGTAATATGCGTAAATATTTTAAATAAGCAAGTGGTTATAAAATATTTATTTTTGGTCGGTGAATATTCGTGTGGTCGTGGAATATTCTTTCTGTCGGAGAATATTCGTATGACGGCGTAGCTATTTGTGGGCCCCATAACAGAAAACGATTGGATGAAGATAACGACAAAAATTGAGTTTTTATAAATAACGGCGTAGTTGCTACCGTTAACACTGTTGGAATACCCGGTGGTTAAAATACAGTAATACGCGTGGTTGCACAGTAGCACACGGTATTGGACAGTATTTTTTTCAATTATTGATTCTTACGTGAGAAGGCACTACTCAATAATTGTTACAGTAGTTACTGTTCAATATTTTATTTTATTGATTCAATAATTACTGCGTTGATATTTTATATTATTGTTGTTTCAATAATTATTGTTGCACAGTATTTTTCATTATCAGATCAATAATTCATATTATTTAAATAATATTATTAGATAGCATTATTGATAATGTCTAAAAAGTTCTGTCTAAGGAGAGGTTTGGTTATCTAATTGCGCGCTAGTAAGGAGAAATCCTTATTGGAAAGCCCCCTCTTTCCTGGGAATGGCCTGGTTGTCATAAATGTGATTTTGTAATATTATTTGAGAATAATTAATTATTGATTCATATGATAAGAAAATATTTATTTTATGTGGATATAAATGTTGGATATATTTATTGTGGTTAAAAATGAAGGAGTTAATGTTGAGGTGTTTTATCAGTATTTTTGTCGGAATGGAGGTATTAAAAATCAGTATTTTTGAGATATTTTGCGGGGGTTATAATTTTTAATCCGACCGTTAGATCGTGGCAATTTTTTGATATGTTATTCATATATAAGTTGAGTATATGTCCACAAATTTTGAACCGTTAAAAATGAACGTATGATTTGTTATGAATTTTACGAGATGACTGGTTCAGAAATTATTGAAGTTTCAGAATTTATCATTTTGGTGGAAAATTCTAGAATTGGTGGGCCCCACTCTTGGTTGGTGAGAAATGTGCTGAAATTTCTATTCAAATGTGATGGGTGAGAATAGTAGCAGGTAAAGCCATCAGGTTGCAGGTTAAGTCTGCTTCGGCGTGCTAACTTTTTCCTATAAATAGAGGGCTAAGTTAGAATTGAAAATCACACCAGAATTCATAAGTTTTATCTCTTTCTCTCTCTAGATTATTGAGTGTATTTTGTGAGTATTTAGATACTTTGAAAGTTGCTATTCAGCACAAGTTTCATTCAGCCTCATATCCGATATTCAGTCAGAAGTACGGTTATTTTGAGGTAAGGGATAGTAAGGGATATTATTTTCTTAAATGATATTATTTTCTTCAATATCATTATGCTGAAATATTGCTATGAGTTTTTATCAAATTTGAAACTTTTTGTGTCGGGGTTACTATTCACGTATACGGCACTATTCACGTATACGACACTATTCACGAATACGGTACTATTTATCGAAAAATGAAATTTTCTTCTTTTTTGTCCAAGTTGTCTATTATGGTTACTATCTTTGATTGTATCCATGTTTTGATCTTTATTTTTGAATTCTGCTTTAAAATTGGTTATTATGGAGTGTTATTGAACTTGGATAAACTGTAATACGAATCCCTAATATTTGTTCTTTTATCTCACTGTATTCATTTTTTCTTTAAAATATTTTTCATCATTCTCAGTCCTAAATGATGATACTACTGAATATTTTTGGCCTGTAGTGCAAAGATGTATGATTACCTGATGAATATCTTTGGCCGGTAGTGCAAAGATGAACAGGTGTTGAGATGAACATGACTGACTGGTGATACAAATGAATATCTTTGGCCTGTAGTGCAAAGATGAATATTTGGTTAAAGATGATTATTAATTGATGTTACAGGGATAAAATATTGATGATGGACTTTTAAATCTTAGAAGATAGTAGAAATCATTCTCTACTTGACTCTTCTAATGGTTTGCTGTTTCCGCTGCAGTTGTTGATCTAAAACTTGTTGTCGATTATATTCTATCAGATTTTTCCCTGTTGAATACTAATGATAATTTGTTGTATATTATCTTAGTCATAATATTCTTTACTGGGCTAGTTGAGCTCACCCTTTTCCTTTTTGTTCCATTTTTCTTCTCAGGAGGTGAGAACATAGCAGGATCTAGTCGGGGTATGGAGTGATGGTTCTAGAAAGATATTTTAGCAGTCCTCACTATTTCTGTAAAATAGTGTTTGAATAATTGTAATAAGGACTTATTTGAGTGTAGATATTGTCTAGAAGACAATATTTGTATTTAAACTCACAGTATGTGTTGTCGTATTTTGCACGACAATTGTATTATTAAAGTTGTAGTTTGCTTTTTGTACCATGTATTTGGCGACTCAGAATGGGTGTTGTATACCTATTTTGGGGGCGTCACAGTTGGTATCAGAGCTTAGGGATATGATCCCTGGCTAAGATGTGAGACAAGAACTAGGAGGGGAGAGATGAGGAATTCCTTCGCTAGTATGACCTGAATAAGTTTATTTGATAATTATTTGGTCGGTCAGATATAGGGATAATATGTGACATGTCAATTAACCCTTGTTTTGTGGCAGTATTTGAGAATGGTAGCAGAGAACATTTACAATGGAGTGAATGAGACTGTGGAGACACCTTTGATCACCACCCAGGGGAACGTACAATAGGAAGGCAATATTCCTCCTATAAACAACGTTAGCGAGCAAACGATGAATGATGGAATGGTTAGGAGCTTTTTGCAGTTCATGCAAAATCAGACGAGGGAGACTCGTGTGCAGAATATAGGTGAAAATGATAACAACGCACGGTTTGTCACAGCCAAGCAGTTCAAAGAATTGGGACCACCAGAATTTAAGGGAAAGCCAGATCCGATCATGGCAGAAACGTGGGTCAAGCAAATTATCAAGATATTCGATGTCTTGGGATGCACGGAGGAACAGAAGGTTCCATTCGCCACTTTTATGTTCTGCGGTGAGGCAGACTACTGGTGGGAGTCTATGAAGCGTACCCAGCCTGACGCACTCAACATGTCATGGGAAACATTTCAGAAACTGTTTAATGACAAGTACTTTCCTGAAAGTATTCGTCATATGAAGGAGGTAGAGTTTATTAGACTGGAACAAAACAACATGACGGTGTCCCAGTACGAGGCGAAGTTTGCAGAGTTATACAGGTTTGCACCTCATTTGGTCGAGAATGAGGAACGAATGACTAGGATGTTTCTGAGAGGTTTAAAACCCGAGATTTGGCAATATCTTATCTCTCATAAATTTTCTTTATATTCAGATGTTGTAAATAGGGCTCAATTATTAGAGCGAGATAATGAGTATGTTCAATCGAGGGACCACAACCAGGGTCATACTGGTGACAGCAGTCATCGGAGCGATGAGAACCAGCGAGGAGGGAAAAATACAGACAAAAGTGGTAACCACTCGGGTGGTCATCGTGGCCATGATAATAGGAGAGGTGAGTCACGTAGAAATTTCAAGAAGAGAAGATTTAACGATGACAGGAAGACGTCGACAGCAGCACTAGCACCAGGAACAAATTCTAGGGGAGGAGAACGACCGCCAGTTAGATGTTACAGATACGGAGAGGAGGGACATATCAGCCCAAACTGCCCACAACAATCCAAGGTATGTTATAACTGTGGAAAGAAGGGTCATATAGCTCGAGAGTGTTCTGTAGCAAAACCAAGTTCAGCGGGGATGGTGACTCCAAATGCTGTCCCGGATAAGTCAAAATCAGCGGTTCCTAGAAGAGCGTTCGTCGTGACTGCCCAAAACGCGAGGAACCCGAACGAAGGTATAACGGGTTAGTTAATTATAAATTCTTACGAAGTTTATACCTTACTAGATACCGGTTCTACCCATTCTTTTATCTCTCCTGCTTGTGCTCAATGTTTAAACTTGACTCTGGAGAAATTGGACTTTGACTTATCTGTTGAAACTCCATTGGGTGAAACCTTCATTACATCTACAGTTTATAAATCTTGCTTAATCCAAGTTGGCACAATCACATTACATGTTGACCTTATCTCTTTAAAGATACTTGCTTTTGATGTGATTTTAGGAATTGATTGGTTAACTACTCATCATGCCAAAATTGATTGTTTTCGTAAGGTTGTTAGTTTTCATATTCCTAACCAACCTATCATGCGAATTCAAGCAACCAAACCACTAAAATCAATCGCTGTCATACCAAGCCATAAAGTCATTCGTTTATTGAAAAACGGATGTCAAGCTTTCATAGCCCATGTTGTGGACTTGAACAACAATACGTCAGATTTGAATGATATTTCTGTTGTTAGTGAATTTCCTGACGTATTTCCTGAAGAATTTCCTGGCCTAACCCAGAGCGTGATATTGAATTTTTGTATTGATCTTTAACCCGATACAAAACCCATTTCTAAAATCTCATATTGAATAGCTCCTATTGAACTTCAGGAGTTAAAAACCCAATTATAGAAGTTGGTACCCGAGCCTCTATCTGGTGACTTCCTTTGTGGAATGTACCAAAGCCAGACTCTCCGTAAGGGACTCTATATTTGTGTGGTGGTAAAACAATAGGTGCCATTGTGACGTGCTATCCAAGATTGAGATATGAATCACAATTGAGAGCAACCGAAGTCGGTGACCAAAGTACGTAGCTTTCTTGGCTTAGCTGGTTACTATCGGAGATTCGTGGAAGGATTTTCTCGAATCGCTACTCCGTTAACTTAGCTGACTCAGAAAGATACAAAATTCGTATGGAGCGAGGAATGCGAGAAGATTTTCCAATAGCTCAAGAGGCGACTCATTCGGAACCTGTTCTGACCATACCATCCTGGAAAAGCGAATGTGGTAGCTGACGCGTTGAGTAGAAGATTGTACGCGAGTACAAGTGCGATATTGTTGAACACAAAGACCTATTTTGTATAATTTATAAATGATAGAGATAGAGTTAATGACTCTAGGGACCCACGTGATGATATACGAGTAAAATCGACTTTAATCGATAACGTTAAAGCCGCTCAAGCTACAGACCTGGAGCTGATGAATATAAAGAAGAAGGTGCAAGAATGTGTTATTCTAGAAGTAAGAGTCGATGAAGAGAAGAAAGCTCAAGCCTTCGATTTATTTGAAATCCTCGATTGAGTAGAAATTGTGGCCTATAGACTCGCCTTAACGCTAAGTATATCACGTGTTCATAACGTTTTTCACGTAAATATGTGGAAGACCCGAATCATATTATTGCGTTGGAACCAGACGAGATAGCCGAAGATTTAACGTATCAGGAGGTACCTGTTAAGATATTGGATAGGAAAGAACATGTCCTATGCACGAAGGTTATACCATAAGTTAAGGTTTTGTAGAGAAACCATGCTATTTAAGAAATGACTTGGGAGTTAGAATCAGAAATAAAAGCGAAGTATCCTCACCTTTTTGAAACACCAGGTACGTACGTCAATTTCGAGGACGAAATTTTATAAGGAGGGGAAGTTGTAAGACCCCAACTTATTAATAAATGAAATTAAATTTCCTCTATTTATTATTTTGAAATAGAAAGGGTTGATTTGATTAATGTGACTAGTTATGGGTAAAATGCGCAAATATTTCAAATAAGCAAGTGGTTATAAAATATTAATTTTTGGTCGGTGAATATTTGTGTGGTCGTGGAATATTCTTTCTGTCGGAGAATATTCGTACGACGGCGCAGCTATTTGTGGGCCCCATAACGGAAAACGATTGGATGAAGATAACGACAAAAAATGAGGTTTTATAAATAACGGCGTAGTTGTTACCGTTAACACTGTTGGAATATCCGGTGGTTAAAATACAGTAATACGCGTGGTTGCACAGTAGCACACGGTATTGCACAGTATTTTTTTCAATTATTAATTCTTACGTGAGAAGGCACTACTCAATAATTGTTACAGTAGTTACTGTTCAATATTTTATTTTATTGATTCAATAATTACTGCGTTGATATTTTATATTATTGTTGTTTCAATAATTGTTGTTGCACAGTATTTTTCATTATCAGATCAATAATTCATATTATTTAAATAATATTATTAGATAGCATTATTGGTAATGTCTAGAAAGTTCTGTCTAAGGAGAGGTTTGGTCATCTAATTGCGCGCTAGTAAGGAGAAATCCTTATTGGAAAGCCCTCTCTTTCCTGGAAACGGCCTGGTTGTCATAAATGTGATTCTGTAATATTATTTGAGAATAATTAATTATTGATTCATATGATAAGAAAATATTTATTTTATGTGGATATAAATGTTGGATATATTTATTGTGGTTAAAAATGAAGGAGTTAATGTTGAGGTGTTTTATCAGTATTTTTGTCAGAATGGAGGTATTAAAAATCAGGGTTTTTGAGATATTTTGTGGGGGTTATAATTTTTAATCCAACCATTGGATCGTGGTAATTTTTGGATATGTTATTCATATATAAGTTGAGTATATGTCCACAAATTTTGAACCGTTAAAAATGAACGTATGATTTGTTATGAATTTTACGAGATGACTGGTTCAGAAATTATTTAAGTTTCAGAATTTATCATTTTGGTGAAAAATTCTAGAATTGGTGGGCCCCACTCTTGGTTGGTGAGAAATGTGCTGAAATTTCTATTCAAATGTGGTGGGTGGGAATAGTAGCAGGTAAAGTCATCAGGTTGCAGGTTAAGTCTGCTTGCTAACTCTTTCCTATAAATAGAGGGCTAAGTTAGAATTGAAAATCACACTAGAATTCATAAGTTTTCTCTCTTTCTCTCTCTAGATTATTGAGTGTATTTTGTGAGTATTTAGATACTTTGAAAGTTGCTATTCAGCACAAGTTTCATTCAGCCTCATATCCGATATTCAGTCAGAAGTACGGTTATTTTGAGGTAAGGGATAGTAAGGGATATTATTTTCTTCTTAAATGATATTATTTTCTTCAATATCATTATGCTGAAATATTACTATGAGTTTTTATCAAATTTGGAACTTTTTGTGTCGGGGTTACTATTCACGTATACGACAATATTCACGAATACGGCACTATTCACCGAAAAATGAAAATTTCTTCTTTTTTGTCCAAGTTGTCTATTATGGTTACTATCTTTAATTGTATCCATGTTTTGATCTTTATTTTTGAATTCTGCTTTAAAATTGGTTATTATGGAGTATTATTGAAGATGGATAAACTGTAATACGAATCCCTAATATTTGTTCTTTTATCTCACTGTATTCATTTTTTCTTTAAAATATTTTTCATCATCCTCAGTCCTAAATGATGATACTACTGAATATCTTTGGCCTGTAGTGCAAAGATGTATGATTATCTGATGAATATCTTTGGCCTGTAGTGCAAAGATGAACATGTGTTGAGATGAACATAACTGATTGGTGATACAAATGAATATCTTTGGCCTATAGTGCAAAGATGAATATTTGGTTAAAGATGATTATTAATTGATGTTACAGGGATAACATATTGATGATGGACTTTTAAATCTTAGAAGATAGTAGAATTCATTCTCTAATTGACTCTTCTAATGGTTTGCTGTTTCCGCTGCAGTTGTTGATCTAAAACTTGTTGTCGATTATATTCTATCAGATTTTTCCTTGTTGAATACTAATGTTAATTTGTTGTATATTATCTTAGTCATAATATTCTTTACTGGGCTAGTTGAGCTCACCCTTTTCCTTTTTGTTCCATTTTTCTTCTCAGGAGGTGAGAACATAACAGGATCTAGTCGGGGTATGGAGTGATGGTTCTAGAAAGATGTTTTAGCAGTCCTCACTATTTCTATAAAATAGTGTTTGAATAATTGTAATGAGGACTTATTTGAGTGTGGATATTGTCTAGAAGACAATATTTATATTTAAACTCACAGTATATGTTGTCGTATTTTGCACGACAATTGTATTATTAAAGTTGTAGTTTGCTTTATGCACCATGTATTTGGCGACTCAGAATGGGTGTTGTATACCTATTTTGGGGGCGTCACATCTAGCCTGATCTCTCTCAAAGGTCATTACATGAAGACTCCACTCAAAGTACTGTGTTGAATGATGAATCACGACAGTGCTAGTACTGGGAGAATCTAAAGGAAATACTGGTAACCTAGTAGATGGCTCCTCCTCAGTGTGAGAATCAATGTCCTCCATGGGCTCTCCAACCATTTGAGTCAATACTCGGCAATATGGATACCACCTCAGCCGATGTAATCTCTGCCTCCGTCCATGCAGAATACTCTGCAGAACAACCTGGATGACTATTGGAGAAAACAGCTATCTCGCGATGATCCCAACATACATACACACGGAATCGGTCCTCTGCCGAAAGATAGCGAGAAGCTAAACGTTGGCCCAGTGGCCCCTCAAAAGGATGAAAATCTTGAAACTGGTCAAACTGTGACATCACAGCCAGTGGATGGTAAGTTGCCATGCCCCTCAAACCAGCCAGAGGGATGTAACCCATGCCTGGAGCATGAGTAATAAAGCTGTAAGGCGAGCTGAGCCCTGAGCACGGCAATATACTAAACGGGTCTACAATATCAACTAAGAATGCGGACCAAGACATAACATTCGTACACTTCGCAGGCTGAAATGAATAGGACATGGCTATATCATGGGTGAAACAATACCCATGCCGTCTAAAAGTGCCAATCGGTCTCAAGTGTGACATGAACCACACGTATAGCATGACCGAACTTCCCTTAAATACTCCTATCGGATAAGTGTAGTAGTATGTAGCTGACCTTAATGGCTCGGCTATAATCATCGGTATGATGCTACGAACCTCCCTGAGAGCTCTCACAGCCATGATAACTCCTATGTCCAACTCATCCATATACCGTGGCATGTAGACATATGACAGTACGCACAATAGCAGTACATCAACCCTAGCCAGATGCCAATGATCCTCCGGTGTGGTGAAGTCCCCGGAATGTTGTACATAACTATCCTCAGAGCCAAATCTGTCAAACAGAAAACGCTGGGATATAATGTTGCCAGATGTCAGCTCATCTTGTACAACCCTACGCCTCAATCCAGTGAGGGTCATGAACCGTTGACTCATGTCCCCTAAAGCCATATGTACGCAAGGTCTATCTAGTGGCAGCATCGTCAACCGTGCATACTCCTCCAGAGTGGGAGTCAACTCATGGATACCAAATCGGAAACCTGTCTCTTCGGTATCCAGTGCTCTAACATGCTCTCTACGAATCCTGCGGGAACCTAAAACATCAAAAGGGTCATGGTATGCTGCAACAGCTGATCTACGGTCACCCTATCTGAGGGTGACATACTATCATACCAGTATCTCAGACGGGATGCCACCAATAATGGCGGGGTGTTATCTATGCGGCTGACTGTCGAAGAAGACATCTGTGTGGGCCGTATCATAATACCATCCAGGGGTCAATGCTGAATATATCTGGACATACATACATATGCATAACATGATATATGCATAACAGATAATAGATGGCAATATGATATAGGGAATGGAAAAACTGTACATACATTCTTAAGTATATCATCATCTAATACATCATCTCTGTACAACTAAAAATACATGAAAATGGGGCACAGACGCCCTACTACTAACACAGACCTATCAAAAAATATAGCGAGAATGGGGCACAGCTAGCACAGCCACCCAATAGCTAACAGAGGCCTATCAAAAGAGATAGCGAGAATACACATCAAAAGAAGACAATGGTGTCAATATCTATATCATCAATCCTGTCCACCTAATGTAACTCTTCCTGAGTCACTGGATCTCTATCAACAGGGATGTTAGGCCTATACAAAGGAGGATTTGCACCGGTAAAGCCAAATAGGTCATCTGAGGGGCCAGCTCCTATGTTGGAAGGATCAAACGAATCTGCCTCTACCGGATCTCTGCCCAAATGTTGGATAAAGAAATGTGCCCGATCCAGTCGCTAGGTCAAGCTGTCAATCTGTGTCACATGAGTCGGATCTCAGACACAGGCTAGCTAATCCGTCATAATCACGGATCCTGGAACCATATCCCCCATGAACTGAGTGGCGCGGGTCTGGCTCCAATAGTACGAGGGATCCACCAATCCTGGAATACATCCTGAGTTCAAGGACCCTCTGACAATGCAAAATCGTCAACACCCAACAATGGGATATCAATGACGAGTGACTATGACACATGCCAATAATGTCTGGAAGGAGGCAAGATCGGTATGCGAGTCTCCCAAGTGGTGCTCGTAATAGCACGCTTTCCTAAATGGAGCTCCCATCCTCCATCTGTGAAGATAGGAACCCTACGGGTGGAAATCACGTACTCGACACCAGTCGGGTACCCATCCTCAAATCCAGTGGCCAAATGCTCCTCCGAATATGGAATCCATGTGATGACATCTGCTGTAAGCAACTCCAATAGTAGGCGACAATGAGTGAAACCCTCAGCTATGGGGACCTCTGCCAGTATGGAATGATGCTATAGTCGTCCTCGTGGGTAGGTATCCAACCCTAACACACTCACTGGACGTAAACATTGAAGCCTCTCATAGGCCCAAAATTGCCAACACAAAGGCAAATCTGCTGTTAGTTAACACTCTTAACCTGTACATGGTAAATGACAAGAGAAATACTTACCAGCAGAAATGGGTAAAATCCTAACCAAGCCTCGGTCCAACCCTGCGAGCGCATACGCATGCCCCTGAGGAAATAGGCAAAGGTATAAGAACCCCAATCATACTCTCCTATACGGTCCACATGTCGAGTGGCGCTAATCAAAGCGAACGACACTGTAGAAGAGTTATCTGCTATAAAGCAGCCCCTAATGATCATTAGGAACAATCGCCGTAGAATACGATCCCTGACTCTAACATCAACTGGTATGGGCTTACTCAACAGTCCACTCATAGCATCCACGCTCAAAGGACCCGCACGAACAGTCCTTCTCTTGAGCGCCTCTACCGAAACTCCTAACAAGAATCTGACGATAGTCAGGGTAATATCAGCCATGTAAGGCACTGGCGCCCCTCCAAACTCCATACATGTGATAAACCGTCAATCCATCGGCGTCATCATCACCTCACAGATAGAGAGACTGAGTTTGGTGAAACCAACACTCAGACAATGCCCTAAGGTAACCCCAGGGACAGCGGCGGGGAAGGATGGAAAAGAATGCTCCAAATCCCCAGTCATGCACAATCGCTCTATAGTCAGGATGAAGTGCCTGGTACATGGAGTGAATGCTGAACTAGTTCCTTCGAGGTTGTGTAAAGCTGGGAACCTGCAAGATGTAGATCGACATCAGAATCTTTACTCCTCATCAATAGGACTAAAGGAAGATTAAGATCTAAGCTTTATACCTCGTTGGCGTGCAAATACATCGAGGGATGTCTGCTCAAATCACCCAGAAGCTCTGGGTTTGCCACCTGAATACTCGGGAGGTCCCTACATGGAGCATGTGCAGCAGGAGCGGGGTCCACAATCGAAACATCCTCCTCCTCGTCCTCGACGTCCGGTACATCAACCCGGACTGGACGTATCACCGCCTCCACCAACCGACAAGGCTGTCTAACAGAACAGGGTCGAGGCACTTCAGAAGCCCTCCTCCATACACCAGAAGTTGTCCTGCGGGAACTACTCGACTGATTCGGATCCATAATATCTAGACAACAAGTCTCCAAATCACCTCAGAAAGGGTGTGGTATTTTCTAACCTGGAGCTTTTCAAAATGCATTTAATGACTATATGCATGCATGCATCATTTTAACATACAGTAGAGTTAAAAAATGCATGACTACTCAATGCCTACATTTTGGAAAAAATTTGCCATGGTTTCCTCTATAAATAGTACTATCCACATGCATATAGGCATGACTAGGTGGCCATTCAGTAGCACACCTGCCCACAGTCACATAAATTCTATTCGCATCAAAAAATTAAAGTCATCAATCCATAAGGGTAGCCTAATTACCAGGATTACTTTGCTTTTTCACCTGTGCTCATTTGTCCTCAAATAGGATAAGAAATAGCAGAAAAAAGGTGCCAATTTGACTGTTTCAAAAGTTAATTTTTTTCACATCATTATGTTCAGCATGGTTTAATACTAACGTTTACTATGTTGAATATTTTTTATCAAGTCATTTAAGCATACATAATCACTACTATGTGCTTAGATGCATTTCATATGATAAATCATTTTCCAACGAATAAAAATTGGAAAAAAGTACATGCATACTTTACCAGGACAGTGTAGAACACTTGTACGGTGACAGAATTTACAGAAAAGCGTCCGAACTTAGCAGATCTGAAGAAGAGCTCTCAGATTTCCTTCGCGGCGCAACTTGAAAATGACTTATGAAAGCAACCTTCAGGACTTTAATATCCACGGTTGGCCGCAGGTCTATCTGCGGCTGCAGCATGTGTACTTGCGGCACCCTTACGTGGGTCCCACCCCTCCAACTCGATCCAGTTTGAGTTGTAAAGGAGTTTTCACAAGCTGAAAAGGCCAAATTAGGAATAAAAATGCTACGCGATTGAGCAGAATAGCCTAAAATCTTGGTTTTTCTTAGCCCGACTGTGGTTTTCATTTCATCCGTTGGTATTCGCCGGAACACAGTGTTTACTATATCGATGATATAAGTCGTTGCAGTTCACATTCGATAATACCGTATAGAGGTCCAATGTCGTCAATATAGGGTTGTCACCCTAATTTTTTCAAAAAAACAGATCCCCGGCGGGGGTTACAACGTAATTTCAAAAAATAGTTCCCCGGTGCGGGTTACAACGCATGTTTTGCTGATACACACATCAGCAAGGATCAAACAGATCCCCGACGGGGGTTACAACACATGTTTTTCATTGATACACATGTCAGTGAAGGTCAAGCAACCTTGACGTCAGTTCAGCCATTGGCAGGTAAACCCAACGTCGCATCAGAAGCCATCCGATGATTGCATCAGTTGATACACACATCAACAAAGGTCAAGCAGCCTTGGTATTCATCTCCAGCAGGGAGTTCATCCGCTGATACACACATCAGCTATGATCCTATAGATCCCCGACGGGGGCTACAACGCGTGGTCAACCGTTGATTCACACGTCAACGAAGGTCGGGCAGCCCTGACAACACATACTGTTGGTAATAAATCCAGTAGAACATTAATATGTCCTAGCGATACAAACCAGGGAGGATCGATGATGGAATATGTTATATACATCCTCAAATAAACGAAGTTTTATCCCCACAGATCTCTTGCACACGAGAGGCACATCTTTAGAGTAAAGTCTGTATCCAGGATTAAGGACTTTGGTGATAGCCCCAACGTCAACATCCTAATAGGTATGGATCACACATCCAAGCATGTCGTCATTACCATCACTAGTAGAAGCAATAGGGAGCCGGCAATCATCCCCAGCATATGGAAAAGCAATCCATATGCATCATACACTTGCATCATGTTGCTCCACATAACATCATGTTTGTCTTGCTGCATTTCAAGTGTCTAGGATTCTTTATCCTATCCATGCCATTACATTGGATGAATATGATAAAGAGGGGCATCTGTAGACACTTAAAATTTTCTGCACACCTATTACTAACATTGCAGGAGGGTAGATTCGTCTTTCAGAGATAACCCTAGATGACAGCTCACATCCAGTCTGGATACTATCGAAAGCTTTGTTTCAACCCCAAAACACACATCGGGAGTAACAGTTCCAACCTCGACGATAACCCCGAGGCCTGTATTTCCAATACCAGAAATTCCACCGGAGAAGACCGATTTATCTCGGAGATAACCGCGAGATATTCCATCTCAGTCCCAACACAGGGAGTAGCAGAATCCAACCTAGGAGATAACCCCAAGGAAGGCAGTTGCAGTTCTAGAGATAGCCCCAAAAATGCTTATTTTAAATGCATGCAATCAGCTTCAACCTCGGCGCTTACACCGAGGCACTCAGTACAAGGCCTGGTAATAACACCAAGAAGACAGGCACACCTCAGAGATGACACTGAGGACCTTCAACACTTACAGCAGTCCAATCTCAGAGATAACCCTAAGCAACGTCTGCTTTATCAGCCCAAACTGGAGATAACCCCGATAAGGGGCAAAGTCGTCATCTTGCCACCTTGACGCCACATCACGCCGTCTCAACATTTTATACATATATTTCTACACAGCAAAGTCCCACAAGAACTAAGGAAGTTCAATCCCGAGTGACTATTACGTAGGGTAACGGATAGAATTTAAAGCTTGAAGACCGGAGGACATCGTCCCATCTTCCTGACTTCGTACAACCTCTAATCCCATGTCATTGCGTAACTCTCGACAACGGCGGTCCGAAATAGGTCTTACATACCTCAGTCGAATGCTAGAATTGTAATTTTGAAAGTTTGAGCGGATATTACGTTGCACGCGTGCACGTACTTCGATATGGCGGGACCCGCAAAGCCTGAGACACCCCGGGCAACCTCAGGTACACCTGCGGCCCAGCCGCAGGTACCTGCGACTCCCCCCTCTATAAATAGGGCTTGGGGAGACCATTTTAAGGAAAAAAGAGGCGAGGAAGCCCTGTCCAATTTGCTATGTACACACCCCAAACTGAGTACTTTCTCATTTTAAACACTTGTAAACTCATATATATCTACTTTTTACTGGCGGAAGTCGAATATTCATCCATTTCAAGTTATTGAAGTCTTCTTTGGCAATCCACTGTAAGCCTTCTTACACATTTTCAAGCCTTTCTCTTCATCTTTGCACACATTATTCTTCACGTTGAGAGTCGTGTTGCGTGTGTAGGCTAGGACTTCGATCCGTGGTTTCATTTCAGCTTGTATATAAATATATACTTATATATATATATATATATATATATATATATACATATATATATACTAACATTATCGATTTATGCCTCGATTGAGCCTAGGCTTATGTCTGGAGCGTTTAATTGCTTTTGTATATGTGACGCCCCCAAATTCGGGTTCCCTAACATCGGGTTTGGTGCTCACGATCCATCATATATATCACATCTAACTACCCATTCATTAATGAAAAACATCATTCATAATATTCCTTAATACAACTTATAACAATATCCCAGGTTAACTAACCTTGACATAACTTACATACCCTTATATAACCAAAAGGTTTACATAAATAATTACATAATACAACATAACCATTAAAAGTTGACACTAACTACTCCTGAACATTGCCTTTGCGTTTGTCCCAGTCAGAACCTTCTGCTACATCGACATTAGCTGAAATATTTTATTTAAGCAAGGGTGAGCAACAAGTTTACCCAACAAGTTAAAATATACAATAAATGATATATATATCATGAATAGAAGAGTCTAGCTTCTTTGGAACTTCAACAATAATCAAAAGATTTCGAAGTAGCTGAATAATAATTCAATCTCAATAATAAAACTTTCTCCCATTTCCTACTGAATAACATATCAGAGATGAAAGAGTAAAATTCTTTCAAAGATTCAATAATATTCAATTGAATAAGAAGAATTAACAATACTGTAACAATATTCAATAAAGTGGGATATACCCAGATTTCATGCTGAGTGATCACAAAAGGATCATGAACTAATAGAGGAATCATTTAGTTATTAAAACTAAATTATTCCACAAGAATATAAATTAGTTATAAAAACTAAACTATACTCTTCTGCAAGTACCTGGAGTGGCCAACTCTTTTGTACCCTATATTATGCATAATACTCCATAATAGCGCATAGGTCGATTTACGACATTAAAATTTTGTTCATCTCAGTCTTACATCACGAGTCCATACCACAACAATATGGTTTGGATTACTTTCAAAGAAATACTATGATTTCAATAATTAATAACAATACTAATCTAGCCGAAACCAACGGCATAGATCTTCCAATAATAATTCAGTTCATAATAAATAGAACATTTCCTGCTTTAACAAATATTAGTCTCGCCAAAACAATTAGCTGAGACATGATTTATAAACAATTCAAATAATAGAATAAGAATCAATTGCACTACGTGCGAATTACAATAATCATTATAGATGTGAATAACTATCAATAATTATTCACTACAATGCTTGAACAATAGTAACTCAAGTTGAGTTAGGAACTTGCCTGATTCGTTGATTACTGCTACGCAATTTAAGTTAAATTCTTTTGTAAGACCTATCATTGATAAAATCAATCTCTTAATTAGCATCACATATCTTACTCATAACAATTTAACATGAAATCACATAACCAATCCTTAGTGAGTACACTATACTATCTTAGACTTAACACTTACCCGTTCATTTATAAGTTCGTAATATAACTTGACAAACTATTTATGAACTCAGTAGACTTAATATATCATTTCAGTTTCTATTTCAGCTAGCTAAAATAAAACTGACTTCACTTCCTGATATTTCAGTTTCCCTTTTCAGCAACCTGAAATGTTCATTTCGGGAAGCTGAAATACACTATTCACGAAAATATGAAATCAACTTATTCTTTTCTAATCTTTTGGCCAATCATATGTACATATATTCCATACACAAAAAGTATTTTTCTGGAATTTTTCAACTCCCTCAAGTATTTTTCAAAAATCAATTTCTAGTTAATTCCTTAAGAAATTAGCTACCTCATACTTAACTCCAAAAATTCCCAACTCTTGGCGGGATCTTACACATTTTAACGTGAGCTTACAGTTTAAATTTCAAGGCCATCGGAGTTATACAACTCCGGTTATAGTGATTTTTGTTGGGAAACACAAAAATTGAAATTGTCATAACTTGCTCATTTTAAGTCGGAATGAGCTCATTTTTGGACACAACCTACTTTATCCCATATATTTTCATCCCCCAAAAGGCCAGATTTTATCTCATTAAATTAGTGGCCAAAACAGCCCTTCCAATATTTTGGGCAGCAGCTTTTTAAGCATTTCTAAATTTTTCATCCTTTACTAAAATCATTCCACACGAAAATCTACAAACCCTTTTTAAGTAATTCCACTTGGATATTTTAGAAGGCTCATATATCTAACACTAGAAATTGACCACCCTCAAAAATTTAAAGTAGAATGAGAGATATGGTCATTTCCATATCATACTTGATTTTCTCAAAAATCTGTTTTTCAACTCTTTATGTTTTGTATTAAAACTTTCATGATCTCCCACAAAACCAACATAACTCAACATATTAACTCAAAATAACTCATATACTCATGGATCTAACATGATCCATGGTTTAATTCCCCAAATAATCAACAATCATAAGATCAAACACAACAAAAGCTAAGAAAAATTTGATTTTCTATCTTTTGAAAAACCTAACTCATATTTCTTAGTTTAGCTTCCACTTTTGATCTAAAAAAGAGTTGGATCTAGACATAAAATACTTTTGAACACCAAGATCTAAGGTTTCAAGCCTCAAGATCATAGTTTTACAAAAATCAAAACTCAAATCATCACAAAGAGAAATTAAACTATAAAAGTAGGGATTTCTTATACCTTCTCTTGATTCCTCTTCTTCTTCTTTCTAATACTTAGATTATGGAACTTGAAAACTTACAAAACTCTCCCTCTCTCTCTCTCTTTCTCTCTTTCCCGAAATCTCTAGGCTTTCTCTCTCTCTCTCTCTTACTCTGTTTTGTTCTTAGCTCTCTAGGAGTTAAAAGTAAAGAAAAACTTTTGCTAGATAATTAAATGAGATATTTATAATGGGGAAAAATATAATATATGTATGTATATAATCTTCCAAGATCTCTCATTCTTCTCTCTCTTAGTTATTCGTGGTTTCTTGTAGCCTTAGCAAAATGTTGCTTGCAAGATTGGTTATAAGTGTTGGCTTCATCCAAAGTTAACACCTAAGCAAAGTTGTTCACCTACTAAAGTAGGATAATCATTACATCACTCCCCCCCTTTTCTCTCCTCTTCAACTTCCGGCCATGTGGCCTTTCTTTCGCCAAAATATTGTTTCCTTTTATGCCTTATTTAACTTGCTTAATGTCCAACATGTCCCCTCCCACTTGGCTAAAATTTGGGCCACTCCTTAATTCTTTGGGCTAACAATAAATACTCTATTGGACTTAAAATTTAATTCTTTGGGCCATGTTAATCAACATAGTCCAATACTTATTAATTTTTATCCATTCCCCATTATTTAATTAGGGTTCCCTTACACACATTGGTAAGTTAATTTCTTACTCATCTATCTTTAATTTCATGACCCAATTAGACTTGTTATCCTTAGGTTATAAAATTAATTAATTGAGATGTATAAAATAAATCTCTAAGGATTAGTATATGCTTTTATATACTATCATTCTCTTAAATTATAACCCATTAGGTTATTTAATTATCATACATAATATATGTATTAGGTTACATAACCTTATTCTTCATCTCTTTATAAAATAAATGTACACACATTATAAAATATATATTTACGCAATCACGTACTTAATTCACATATGTCCCAACATATTTCTCCTAGTTTATTAACTTATTATCACAAATTGACTTAATAAGTAATAAACACATACATACTCATATCAATAATCAATTACTTAAGGATTGTAAATCCTTTTAATTTAGTAATCAAGGATAACATTCAAGCTATGTTAATTTCTTACATAACTTTCATTACTCTTCCTTAAAAATGATTAAGTATACTTCTTAGTTAATAAATTAACTATCTAGCTTAATTATCATATACACTTATATGATTCAAGTACTTTCATAAAAAAAATTATTCAAAAATTTTGAATTATGTGAATTTCTGGGTTCTCACATTCTCCCCTCCTTATAAGGATTCCGTCCTCGGAATCACCGCTTTCTTACTCTTTAATATCTTTTAAAGTTGTATCACCAATTCATTTATATCAACACAATATTAATTTGTATTTCATATACTAACTTGTGACTTGGGATCTATAAAAGAAAACCATTCACAACTATATCTATCTAATATTTTTCGCGTAATTCATTTACTTAACTAAATCATTACCTTTCACCACGTCCTGGGCAGCTACTGCATCTTGCAACGTCATGTTGAACGTGCGCGCTGTCGGTCTTCCCGGCCGAGCAGGTCCTTTGATCGCCAGTGTTCCACTGTTGTTTCCTCTATTGTTGCTTGCTCTTTCTGCATTCTTCTTTGGACAGTTACGAATTTGATGTTCTAGCGATCCACATGAAAAACATCCTGATATCTTCTTTGGACTTAGACAATTTGGAGAGATGTGTCCCTCTTGTCCACAGTTAAAACACACTCCTTTTCCCTTCAAACATACTCCCAAATGCTTTTTACCGCAATTTGCACATGCCTCACCTTTCTTCCTATTATCTCCTGACTTGTCTCCAGATTCAGTATTGTCATTCCACTTACGCTTATTAGAGTTACTTCCTCCACTGCTACCACCTTCAGTTGTCTTTTTCTTCTTCTCTTGATGATACCTTGACACAGCTTCACTTCCTCCTTCGGCGATGATTGCTTTTTCCAACAAGGCCGAAAATGTCTTAATCTGCAACACAGCTACCTTGCTATGTATCCCTTACTTCAGTCCATTTTCAAACCTTCGCGCCTTTCTTACTTCAGTATCCACCTAATGCGGAGCAAATCTCGCTAGTTCGTTGAATTTGGCGACGTATTCTGCAACCGACATATTCTCCTACTTCAACTCAAAAAGTTTACTTCCATTCTTGCTTGCATACTTTCTGAGAAATAATTTTCAAAAAAATAAATCCTTAAACCTTGTCCAAGTTACTACTGCTGTACCAGCTCTAGCTTTGTTTGTCTCCCACTAGTAATTCGCCTCACCCTTCATCAAATAGGTAGCAAAATCTGTCTTTTGCTCCTCCGCTACTCTAGAAATAACAAAAGCTTTCTCCATCTCATTTACCCATGTTTGGGCTTCTATAGGGTCAATGGTTCCCTTGAATTCCGGCGGTCCTACGGCCTTAAAGTCTTTAAAGTTAGCTAATCGATTAGTTGGTCGATTTCTTGCTGTTGGGGCTCCAGTTTGCATAGCTTGAGCTAGCATGTCTGCGAAATTCTGCATTGGATCAGCTTGATCTCCTTCATTATTCACAGACCGCTCATCCCTTTGGTTACGATTTTGTCGTCTTGGCGATATTATCTGATGAATTAAAGACTTACATTAATACTTTGTCTTTATGCAACATCTTATTAATAGTAGTCAAAATTTTAAACTTAAACCAATTTCAGCTTCCTAGATTATTTAATCCAGCTTACTGAATTATCAAATTCTTCAGATAATCATCTTAATAATTTAATTCTCATAATTTATTACTTATTCAAACATATAATCATATCATTGCATTTATATTCATGCAAATAGTACATAGTACTTTTCAGTACATAGTGCAAACTACTACAAACGATTACTATCCCCGTGTGACAAAAGTCGGGATTCATTACTACAACTTTACACAAAAGTTTAGACATAAAAAAAATTATCTTGATATTTATACTAAAGCGAATATTATACTCCAAAAGATTATACTCCTAACACTTAATCTTTCTTCCGTCCACTTCCTCCATCTGTCTTCTTTTTAGGACAAGTCGTAACCCTATGACCCTTTCCACCACATGCAAAACATCCTCTTTTCTTTGGTTTAGGACAATTTGGTGATAGATGTCCTTCTTGACCACAATTATAACACACATTCTTACCCCACATACATTTCCCCCGAATGGTTCTTTCCACACTTGTCACATGCTTGTTTCTTCTTTGAATGCGAATTCTCTGAGTTGTTATCACTGTCGTTATTCTTTTTCCTTTTATTACCCTTCTTTTTCTTACTTACATCTTTAGATGATACATTACACTTAACCTTCATTCTATTGACTTGTCCCTTCAGATTATTTCGTTCTTCTGTCATCTCGCGTAATGCTCTTTCTGTCTTCCATAATTCCTCTAGGAAAAGTACTTTAGTCCTTAAATCTTGAACTTCCGCAGATGCTTGACCTTCTTCGATTACTACTTTGCCTTCTTCCCCATCTTTGATCTTTATTTCTAGCTCCACCTTAGTTTCTTTGGAATATACTTCTTCCTCTTCATCCAGCTCCATCTCGGGGTACTCGTCATGATTGCTTGCTAGATTTATCGCAGGTTCATCTTTTAAAACTTCCTCAACTGACTCACTCTGAGCTGACACCTCGGCTAATGGCATTGGTGCAGCTGCTAACACTTTCGTAACCATATTATCATCTCCTGACATCCTGTTACCAGTTTTAAATAACTTCATTAGTACATCACTATCAAACATAATCCATAAACACTGAGTGTCCCCATATATTACTATTGATGAATTTTCCTAATCCATCACTTAGAACTCTAAACTAGTTTTCTCTATCCTATTTATAGTTATATTCCTAAGGCTTTTTCTCCCACCTAAGGTTTATAACCTACAGCTCTGATACCAACTTGTGACGCCCCCAAATCCTGGTTCCCTAACATCGGGTTTGGTGCTCACAATCCATCATATATATCACATCTAACTACTCATTCATTAATGAAAAACATCATTCATAATATTCCTTAATACAACTTATAACAATATCCCAGGTTAACTAACCTTGACATAACTTACATACCCTTATATAACCAAAAGGTTTACATAAATAATTACATAATACAACATAACCATTAAAAGTTGACACTAACTACTCCTGAACCTTGCCTTTGCCTTTGTCCCAGTTAGAACCTTCTGCTACATCGACATTAGCTGAAATATTTTATTTAAGCAAGGGTGACCAACAAGTTTGCCCAGCAAGTTAAAATATACAATAAATGATATATATATCATGAATAGAAGAGTCTAGCTTCTTTGGAACTTCAACAATAATCAAAAGATTTCAAAGTAGCTGAATAATAATTCAATCTCAATAATAAAACTTTCGCCCATTTCCTAATGAATAACATATCAGAGATGAAAGAGTAAAATTCTTTCAAAGATTCAATAATATTCAATTGAATAAGAAGAATTAACAATACTGCAATAATATTCAATAAAGTGGGATATACCCAGATTTCATGCTGAGTGATCACAAAAGGATCATGAACTAATAGAGGAATCATTTAGTTATTAAAATTAAATTATTCCACAAGAATATAAATTAGTTATAAAAACTAAACTATACTCTTCTGCAAGTACCTGGAGTGGCCAACTCCTTTGTACCCTATATTATGCATAATACTCAATAATAGTGCATAGGTCAATTTACGACATTAAAATTTTGTTCATCTCAGTCTTACATCACGAGTTCATACCACAACAATATGGTTTGGATTACTTTCAAAGAAATACTATGATTTCAATAATTAATAACAATACTAATCTAGCCGAAACCAATGGCATAGATCTTCCAATAATAATTCAGTTCATAATAAATAGAACATTTCATGCTTTAACAAATATTAGTCTCGCCAAAACAATTAGCTGAGATATGATTTATAAACAATTCAAATAATAGAATAAGAATCAATTGCACTACGTGCGAATTACAATAATCATTATAGATGTGAATAACTATCAATAATTATTCACTACAATGCTTGAACAATAGTAACTCAAGTTGAGTTAGGAACTTGCCTGATTCGTTGACTACTGATACGCAATTTAAGTTAACTTCTTTTGTAAGACCTATCATTGATAAAATCGATCTCTTAATTAGCATCACATATCTTACTCATAACAATTTAACATGAAATCACATAACCAATCCTTAGTGAGTACACTATACTATCTTAGACTTAACACTTACCCGTTCATTTATAAGTTCGTAATATAACTTGACAAACAATTTATGAACTCAGTAGACTTAATATATCATTTCAGTTTCTATTTCAGCTAGCTAAAACAAAACTGACTTCACTTCCTGACATTTCAGTTTCCCTTTTCAGCAACCGGAAATGTTCATTTCGGGAAGCTGAAATACACTATTCACGAAAATATGAAATCAGCTTATTCTTTTCTAATCTTTTGGCCAATCATATATATATATTCCATACACAAAAAGTATTTTTCTGGAATTTTTCAACTCCCTCAAGTATTTTTCAAAAATCAATTTCTAGTTAATTCCTTAAGAAATTAGCTACCTCATACTTAACTCCAAAAATTTCCAACTCTGGGCGGGATCTTACACATCTTAACATGAGCTTACAGTTCAAATTTCAAGGCCATCGGAGTTATACAACTCCGGTTATAGAGATTTTTGTCGGGAAAATGCAAAAATTAAAATAGTTATAACTTGCCCATTTTAAGTCAGAATGAGCTCAGTTTTGGACACAACCTACTTTATCCCATATATTTTCATCCCCCAAAAGGCCGGATTTTATCTCAATAAATAAGTGGCCAAAACAGCCCTTCCAATATTTTGGGCAGCAACTTTTTAAGCATTTCTAGATTTTTCATCTTTTACTAAAATCATACCACACGAAAATCTACAAACCCTTTTTAAGTAATTCCACTTGGATATTTTAGAAGACTCATATATCTATCTCCAGAAATTGACCACCCTCAAAAATTTAAAGTAGAATGAGAGATATGGTCATTTTCATATCATACTTGGTTTTCTCAAAAATCTGTTTTTCAACTCTTTATGTTTTGTATGAAAACTTTCATGATCTCCCACAAAACCAACATAACTCAACATATTAACTCAAAATAACTCATATACTCATGGATCTAACATTATCCATGGTTTAATTCCCCAAATAATCAACAATCATAAGATCAAACACAACAAAAGCTAAGAAAAATTTGATTTTCTATCTTTTGAAAAACCTAACTCATATTTCTTAGTTTAGCTTCCACTTTTGATCTACAAAAGAGTTGGATCTTGACATAAAATACTTTTAAACACCAAGATCTAAGGTTTTAAGCCTCAAGATCATAGTTTTACAAAAATCAAAACTCAAATCATCACAAAGAGAAATTAAACTATAAAAGTAGGGATTTCTTATACATTCTCTTGATTCCTCTTCTTCTTCTTTCTAATACTTAGATTATGGAACTTGAAAACTTACAAAACTCTCCCTCTCTCTCTTCTTCTCTCTTTCCCGAAATCTCTAGGCTTTCTCTCTCTCTCTCTTACTCTGTTTTGTTCTTAGCTCTCTAGGAGTTAAAAGTAAAGAAAAACTTTTGCTAGATAATTAAATGAGGTATTTATAATGGGGAAAAATATAATATATGTATGTATATAATCTTTCAAGATCTCTCATTCTTCTCTCTCTTAGTCATTCGTGGTTTCTTGTAGCCTTAGCAAAATGTTGCTTGCAAGATTGGTTATAAGTGTTGGTTTCATCCAAAGTTAACACCTAAGCAAAGTTGTTCACCTACTAAGTAGGATAATCATTACATCATTCCCCCCCTTTTCTCTCCTCTTCAACTTCCGACCATGTGGCCTTTCTTTTGCCAAAATATTGTTTCCTTTTATGCCTTATTTAACTTGCTTAATGTCCAACATGTCCCCTCCCACTTGGCTAAAAGTTGGGCCACTCCTTAATTCTTTGGGCTAACAATAAATACTCTATTGGACTTAAAATTTAATTCTTTGGGCCATGTTAATCAACATAGTCCAATACTTATTAATTTTTATCCATTCTCCATTATTTAATTAGGGCTCCCTTACACACATTAGTAAGTTAATTTCTTACTCATCTATCTTTAATTTTATGACCCAATTAGACTTGCTATCCTTAGGTTATAAAATTAATTAATTGAGATGTATAAAATAAATCTCTAAGGATTAGTATATGCTTTTATATACTATCATTCTCTTAAATTATATCCCATTAGGTTATTTAATTATCATACATAATATATGTATTAGGTTACATAACCTTATTCTTCATCTCTTTACAAAATAAATGTACACACGTTATAAAATACATATTTACGCAATCACGTACTTAATTCACATATATCCCAACATATTTCTCCTAGTTTATTAACTTATTACCACAAATTGACTTAATAAATTATAAACACATACAAACTCATATCAATAATCAATTACTTAAGGATTGTAAATCCTTTTAATTTTGTAATCAAGGCTAACATTCAAGCTATGTTAATTTCTTACATAACTTTCATTATTCTTCCTTAAAAATGATTAAGTTTACTTCTTAGTTAATAAATTAACTATCTAGCTTAATTATCATATACACTTATATGATTCAAGTACTTTCATAAAAAAAAATTATTCAAAAATTTTGAATTATGTGAAATTCTGGGTTCTCAGAGTATATATATATACTTATATATATGAACTCTATTCGATGAGCCTAGACTTATTTCTGGTGCGTTTAAATACTTATATATATATATATATATATATATATATATATATATATATATATATATATATATATATATATAGTTATATATATTAACTGTTGTTGGACTTTGTCCGATGAGCCTGGATTTTATATCCGGTGCGTTTATCACCTTTATATATATATATATATACATTTCGTCCCACCTGGAGTTTACTTCATGGTGGTGGACCGTTTTTACGGCTTTTTGTACATTTCATCCCGCCTGGAGTTTCTTCCGTGGCGGTTGATCGCTTTTACAGCTTTATTTATATTTCCGTTGCCGCATGGAGGTGCTTCGTGGTGGTCGATCATGTATGTATATATATACTTACATCTTTTATATATATATATACCTGCTTACTGCGTTTATATCAGTTGCGGCGTCATGTGATCCCAGATTCAGTCTCCTGAATCTAGATTTGGTTCCCGTGATGGACCTTTTCAGCTGTAAGCAGCTTGTAAATTTATTCCCGGTATTCGAATTTCCTCCGATGGTTTCCATACCCATGAGGAGTTCGGCACTTCTTTGTACATTATTTTCTCGAAGATGCTTCGCATCTCGAAAATAAAATCAATCAAGCCGACTATTTAATAAAATGAAAGTATCAAAGGCCTCAATTACAATTGAGCACAGGGTTTGAAAAACCTCTTTTAAAACATCACTGCTATATCTTGTTAAAACTAAATTTTTATACAAAATTCAAACCCTATGTATATACGTGCGAACGAGGCATAGCACTACTTTCAAATAACAGCATATTGACCCACACACACATACACATTCATATAACAGTTTCTTAAAAAGTGGCGCTCACGGATATCGGGGGGTGCCTAACACCTTTCCTCCGCATAAGTAAGTCCCCGGACCCTAATGAATCTCGGTTTCACAGACCCGTTTACCAGTGTCACATCACTGGGTCAATGTGCAAACCTTTTCTCGGTTGTATTTGTACAACCAGTTAAAAAACCAACTGGCGACTCTTAACAGTCCATCGTCAACATTACACATGTCGGACCTTTTTCACTTATTTTTTTAAATAAATCTCACCTAAAATGAGAATACAAAAAAACAGATAATGAAAAGGGACAAATAAAAATCCCGACGTCGACACTCGGGTACTATTCACTCGGGGTACTATTCATGACAAAAATTGATTTTTTTTTTGTCTAAATCTTTTTTGATACAATATTATTCTTGAATTTTACTCCACAAATCAGTATCATGTTGACAATTTGGACATTATTGAATTCTTATATCATTGTCATCATCCTCATGCTTATATTATGATGAAAGTCATATGTGGCCGTAGTGCATAGATGGACTTGGTATGATTATGATCAGGTATTATTCGGTATAATTATGACCATAATGCTACAAATGATGTGGTAAAAGTCCTCAGTGGCCCCTAGTGCATTGATGGACAGTTGTTGGCATGATCATGACTATTGGTGAAAACACGAATATCCTTGGCCCGTAGTGCATGGATAATTCGTGGTCGTGATACTAATGAATATCCTTGGCCCGTAGGGCAGGGATGATGTGGATTATTTTATTAAGTTGAGTCTCAGCAATAAAATTAATGATAAACAATTTAAATCATAGAAGATAGTAGATATCATGCTCTACTTGACACTTCTAATGGATTACTTGTTCCGCTGCAGTTAAACTTGATGTTTATTATATTTTATCAGTTTAACACTGTTGAATGCTAACGATAAATTATTCTGTATTATCTTAGTCATAATATTTCTTACTGGGCTAGTTGAGCTCACCCTTTGCTTTCATTGTTCTCTTCAGGAAATGAGAATATAGTTGGGACTAGTCGGGGAATGAAGTTACGGTCCAGATGGTTGCATTAGTAGTCCTCACAATTCAGTGAAATAGTGTGATAATAAATGTAATGAGGACTCCATTTGAGTTTGAATATTGTCTAGAAGATAATATTCGTATTAAAACTATCTGCTTATGTATGGTCGTATTTTACACGACATATGTATAATTAAGTTGTATTTGAATTTTGTATCATGTATTTGGCGACTCAGAATGGGTGATGTATACCTATTTTAGGGGCGTCACATCCATCCCAAAGCCAACTGTCAAATGTTCCCCAGAGTAGGGAACCCAAGTGATGGCATCAGCTGTCAACAACTCCAACTGTAAGCGACAATGGGTGAAACCCTCAGCTACAGGAACCTCCGCCAAAATGGAGTGATGCCATCGCCGTCCTCATGGATAGGTATCTAATCCTAACACACTAATAGGACGCAAACATGGAAGCCTCTCATAGGCCCAATACTGCCAACAAAAAGGCAAACATCTGCTGTCAGTCAACACTCTTAACCTGTACATGGGACATCAAAAGAGAAACACTCACCAGCAGAAATGGGTAAAATCCTAGCCAAGCCTCTGTCAAGCCCTGCGAACGTATGCTTATTCCCTTGAGGAAATAGGCAAAGGAGTAGGAGCCCAAATCATACTCTCCAATACAGTTCACCTCTCAAGTGGCGCTGATCAAAGCGAATAACACCGCGGAAGAGTTGTCTGCTGTGAAACAACCCCTGATAATAACCAGGAACAATCGCCGAAGAATGCAATCCTTGACTCTCATATCAGCGGGCATGGGCTCACTCAATAGCCCACTTATAGCATCTATGCTCAAAGGACTTGTACCAACGGTCCTGCCCTTGAGTACCTCAGGCGGAACTCCTAGCAAGGATCTGACAGCAGTCGGGGTAATGTTTGCCGTACAAGGCACTAGCGCCCCTCTAAACTCCATACCAGTGATAAACCGCCAATCTATCGGCATCAACATCACCTCATAATCCAACAAATGGAGAGACTGAGTCTGGTGAAACCAGCACTCAGACAATGCCCTGAGATAACCCCGGGGACAACGGTGGGGCAGAATGGATAAGAATGCCCAAAGCCCCAACCATGCACAATCTCTCGATAATCTGGATGCAGAGCCTGATATAGAGAGTGTATGTTGAACCAGTTCCCTCGAGGCTGTGTAAATCCGGGAACCTACACTACAAATGCAAATCAACATCATAATCCTTGCTTCTCATCAATAGGAAAAAGGAAGATCAAACCCAGCTTTTACCTCATTTGCCTGCAAGTAAACTGAGGGGTGGTGACTCAAATCATCTAAGAGCTCTGGAATCGTCACAATATTGCCTGGAAGATCCCTGTGGGGAACATGAGCAGCAGGAGATGAAGCCACAATCGGTACATCCTCTTTCTTGTCCTCAACATTAGGTACATCAACTCAGATAGGACGAATCACTGCCTCCACCAAACGGTGAGGTTATCTGACTGAAAGGGGTCGAGGCACTTCAGAAGCCCTCCTCCGTACACCTGAAGCTATCCTGCGGGAACTACTCGCCTAATCCGAATCCATAATATCTGGACACAAGTCTCTAAATCACCTCAGAAAGGGTGTGGCAAATTCTAACCTAGAGCTTTTCAAATGCATTTTTATGACTACATGCATACATACATTACTTTAACATACGCCTACAGTAGAGTTAAAAATGCATGACTACCCAATGCTTAGGCTCATGGAAAATTTTTGCCAGAGTCTCCTTTGTAACAAGGACTATCAACATGCGCATAGGCATGACTAGGTGGCCACTCAGTAGCACACCTACCCACAGTCATAAACATCCTATATGCATGAACATGTCAAAGTCACAATCCGTAAGGGTAGCCTAATTACCAGGATTACTTTGCTTTACTACCTTTGCTCATTTGTCCTCAAATAGGATAAGCAATAGCAGAAAAAGGTGCCAATTTGGCTGTTTCAAAAGTTAAATTTTTTCACATCATTATGTTCAACATGGTTAAATACTAACATTTACTATGTTGAATATTTTTTATCAAGCTATATAGGCATGCATATTCACTACTATGTGTTTAAACGCATTTTATATGATAATTCATTTTCTAATGGACAAAAACTGGAAAAGAAGACATGCATACGTTACCAGGATAGTGTAAAACACATGTACGGTGACAGATTTCACAGAATCGAACTCAACAGATCTGACGAAGAACTCTCAGATTCTCTATGTGACACAACGTGAAAATGACTTGTGAAAGGCAAGCATCCTATGAGTACACCCACGGTTGGTCGCAGGTGTATCTGTGGCTGCCACAGGTGTACCTGTGGCTACACTATGTAGATCCCACCCCTCCGGCTCGATCTAATTTGAGTTGTAAAGGAGGTCTCACAAGCTAAAAAAGTTAAATCAGGAAAAAAGACGCTACGCAATTAAGCGAAAAAGCCTGAAATCCTGGTTTTCAAAACCAAACTGTGGGTCTATATATAACTCATTGGTATCTGCCCAGACACAGGGTTTACAACACTGATGATCACAATTATTACAAACTACACTCGACAATACCTCATAAATGTCCGATGCCGTCAGTTCGGGGTCGTAACTCCAAAGAACTTTCCCCAGCGGGAACTTCATGCATCATCAGCTGTTGATGCACATGTCAACGAAGGTTCAGCAACCTTGACGTTATTTCAGTCATTCGCAAGTAAATCCAATGAAGCTTCGGAAGCCATCCGATGACATCAACCGTTGATGTACATGTCAATGAAGGTCAAGCAACCTTGACATTATTTCAGTCGTTGGCAAGTAAATTCAACGAAGCGTCGAAAGCCATCCGATGATATCAGCCATTGATGCACATGTCAACGAAGGTCAAGCAACCTTGATGTTATTTCAGTCGTTGGCAAGTAAATTCAATGAAGCGTTGGAAGCCATCTGATGACATCAGTCGTTGATGCGCATGTCAATGAAGGTCAAGCAACCTTGACGTTATTTCAGTCGTTGGCAAGTAAATCCAACAAAGCGTCAGAAACCATCCGATGACATCAGCCGTTGATGCACATGTCAATGAAGGTCAAGCAACCTTGACGTTATTTCAGCCATTGGCAAGTAAATCTAACGAAGCGTCGGAAGCCATCTGATGACATCAGCCATTGATGCACATGTCAACGAAGGTCAAGCAACCTTGACGTTATTTCAGCCGTTGGCAAGTAAATCCAGCGAAGTGTCAAAAGCCATCTGATGACATTAGCTGGTGATGCACATGTCAACGAAGGTCAAGCAACCTTGACGTTATTTCAGCCATTGGTAAGTAAATCCAACGAAGCGTCGGAGGCCATCCGATGACATCAGTCATTGATGCACATGTCAACGAAGGTCAAGCAACCTTGACGTTCTTCAGCCGTTGGCAAGTAAATCCAACGAAGCATCGAAAGTAGTTCGATGATCTCAACCGTTGAAGCACATTTCAACGATGGTCAAGCAACCTTGACAGTTTTCAGTCGTTGGCAAGTAAACCCAACGAAGCGTCAGAAGTCATCTGATGATTACAGCCATTGGCAATTAAACCCAACGAAGTGTCGGAGATGGTCCGATGGTGGTATCCGTTGATGCACATTTCAGCGAGGGTCAAGCAACCCTGACAACACAAACTGTTGGCAGTAACTCCGACAGGACACAGGAAAGACTTGGTGATACAAACCAGGGAAAGCCATCCTCATCGGGGAGGACCGATGATGGAATCTGTTATACACAATCTTCTTCATACAAAAGCTCATTCCCCCAGAGTCTCTTACACATGAGAGGAATATCTATAGTGAAAAATCTGAACCAAGGATTAAGGACTTTGGTGATAACCCCAATGTTAACATCCTGGAAGTTCTTCAGAACTTTGGAATACACATCCCAACAGTTCGTCAAGGTCATCAGTGATAACCCCAGTCCCCATCAGAAGTCATGGGTGCAAACAGTCATCACATCCCATTGGAAAACGGTCCAACAAACCATATTTCATCATACATTTACATCATACTGCAATACATTGCATCATGAATATCTTGTCACATTTTAAGTGTCTAGTATTCTTTATCCTATCTGTGAGAGTCACGGATTCGGGTCCCAAATCACCACGGATCTGGTACAATCATTCTATAACTATTTCGAAAGATATAAACATAAATTGTTTATATAATAAACTTTACACATAATCCCCAAGGTCGAGTAACCTTAACTTATACACAATTCATAACCTAATTGACATACACTGTCATTATCATACAATATTATTACAATTTCATCTATACCATAAACCAATACTGGACTTGTCTTTAACTTTTCCTGTATCCGATGTATTCGTTCTAATCTGCAATGTTTATCATGATATAGCAAGGGTGAGCAACAAGTTTGCCCAGCAAGTAAAAGTTTAATAAATTAAGGATACATCATGATAGAAAGAATTGAACAATAAGTTGGCTAAAGTTGTACAATATAATTGTGAACTACCATGAACAAATTTTCATAACTGAACGAACATTTAACAAAAACAAATATATCTAGACCGAATGGTAATGAAGGTGATCAGCCTTTCACACCTGATGAACACATGCAATTTGCACAAAATGCGAATCAATAATTCATATACATGGTAATCAGCATGTAGACACTCAAAATTTTCTGCACACCTGTTACTGACATTGCAGGAGGGAAGATTCGTCTTTCAGACATAACCCTGAAAGACAGCTCACGTCCATTTTGGATACTACCGAAAGTTCAATCTCAACCCCAGAACACACACCGGGAGTAACAATTTCAACCCCGGAACACATACCGGGAGTAACAGTTCCAACCTCAGCGATAACCCCGAGGCCTGCAATTTTAATACCGAAAATTCCATCGGAGAAGATCGATGTATCCCAGAGATAACCTCGAGATATTCCGTCTCAGTCCCAACACTGGGAATAGCAGATTCCAACCTTGGAGATAGCCCCAAGGAAGGCAGTTGCAGTTTCGGAGATAACCCCAGAAATGCTTGTTTCAAATGCATGCAATCAGCTTCAGAACACTCGGTGCTTACACCGAGGCACTGAATACAAGGCCTGGCAATAACACCAGGAAGATAAGCACACCTCAGAGATGGCACTGAGGACCTTCAACACTTGCAGCAGTTCAATCTCAGAGATAACCCTGAGCAATATCTGTTTTATCAGCTCAAACTGGAGATAACCCCGATGAGGGGCAAAGTCATCATCTTGACACCTTGACGCCATATCACGCCGTCTCAACATTTAAGATATAGATTTCTACACAGCAATGTCCCACAAGAACTAAGGAAAACCAATCCCGAGCGACTATTACGCAAGGTAACGGATAGAATTTGAAGCTTGAAGACCGGAGGGCATCGTCCCATCTTTCTGACTTCGTACAACCTCTAATCCCATGTTATTGTGTAACTCTCGACAACGGCGGTCCGAAATAGGTCTTACGTACCTCAGTCAGATGCCCAAATTGCAATTCTGAAAGTTTGAGCGGACATCACGTTGCATGCGTGCACGTACTTCGAGATAGCAGGAACCGCGAGGTCCAGGGCACCCCGGGCAGCCACAGGTACACCTGTGGCCTAGCCGTAGGTACACCTGCGGCTCCGCCCTCTATAAATAGAGGGCTTGGGGTGGCCATTTTAAAAAAGAAAGAGGCGAGGAAGCCCTGTCCAATTTGCACTATACTCACCCCAAACTAAGTGTTTTCTCATTTTAAACACTTGTAAGCTCATATATAGCTACTTTTTACCGGCGGGAGCCGAGTGTTCATCCATTTCAAGTTATTGAAGTCTTCTTTGGCAGCCCACTGTAAGCCTTCTTACACACTTTAAAGTCTTTTTTTTCATCTTTGCACACACTATTCTTCACGTTGAGAGTCGTGTTGCGTGTGTAGGCCCGGACTTTGGTCTGTGGTTTCATTTCAGTTTGTATATATATATATATATATATATATATATATATATATATATATATGGACTAACATTATCGAGTTATGCCTCGATTGAGCCTAGGCTTATGTCTGGAGCGTTTAATTATTTTCGTATATATATACTTGTATTTATGAGCTGTGTCAAACTTTGTTCGATGAGCCTAAACTTACGTCTGGTGCATTTAATTGCTTTCGTATATATATATATATATATATATATATATATATATATATATATATATATATATATATATATATATATATATATACTTATATATATGAACTTTGTGTCGAACTTTATATATAAGTATATATAAGTATACTTATATATATATATATATATATATATATATATATATGAACTGTTGTCGAACTTTATTCGATGAGCTTGGATTTTATATCTGATGCGTTTACACGCTTTTATATATATATTTACATTTCGTCCCGCCTGGAGTTTACTTCGTGGCGGTTGATTATTTTTACAGCTTTCTGTACATTTCGTCCCGCCTGGAGTTTCCTCCGTGGCGGTTGATCACTTTTAGAGCTTTATTTACATTTCCGATCCCCCATGGAGATGCTTCGTGGTGGTTGATCATGTCTGTATATATATATTTACAACTTATACATATATATCTGCTTACTGCGTTTATATCAATTGCGGCATCATATGAGCCTAGGAATCATGTTATCACAGGTTCAGTCCACTGAATCTAGATTCGGTTCCCGTGATGGACCTTTTTCAGCTGTAAGCAGCTTGTAAATTTATTCACGGTGGTTGGATTTCCTTGGATGGCTTCCATGCTGTGACAACCCGAGAATTTAGAAAATTTTTAAAATTTTAATTAAATTATTTAAGGTTCAAAATTAGAACCTAGACAGAAAATAAGTGTATGTGTTTGATATTTTTAAGAAGGAATTTTGAGGATTTCAAAATTCTGTAAAGGATTTAGGTGAATTATTCAGGATTAAGGAAATACGTGATTATGTTTTGTGTATATGTGTACATGATGTGCTTAAGGGTCAAGGGTTGACCAGATAAATGATATCTGTATCAAACCCTAAGTATATATTAAGAACGTCAACGTTCGGTTAGAAAATCCTAGCGTTTAACAAGAAACCCTAGAAATCGGTTCTAGAAAACTTAATTCCAATTTCGAAAATTCGAAACCCTAATTCGATGTATGGAACCCTAATTTGGGAACTTAAATAATTATTATATTGCTTAAGTTCTAATAATTATAATATTAATTAGGGTAAAGCTTAATTAATTAGCAAACCCTAATTTCACATTTTTGAAGCCCTAATTTCTAGATTAGAAATCCTAATTTATAATTAGGGAAGACCTAAATGTTAATTTAATAATTTTAATGTTGATTAGGAAATATTAGTAATTAGAAAACCCTAATTTCATTAGGAAATCTAATTTCGAAATAAGAAATATTATTTTTCTAATTTAAAACCCTAAATCTGGGTTAAAAACCCTAATGACCATTTTGACCCTAATTGCTTAATTAGCGATTTTAATTAGGAAATGTTAATCTTAATTAGCAAGATTTAATTTGTGATTAAGAAATATTTATATAATTAGAAAATTCTAATTATAATTTAGAAATATTAAATTTCTATTTTTTTTTAAACCTAAATTAGAAATTTTAGAAAATTAAATTTGCAAACCCTAAGGATTTCAAACCCTAAACCCTAAGGGTTTGGCCATTTACTAGAATGCCATTAAAATTAATTACGAAAAGACTATTTTGCCCTTTTTGTATTCTTTATTAGTTGGCTTGTAAATCTAGCCATAATATTGGAGTGGTTGAATACAACCTAGTACTAGCCATAGCTATGTGTCCAAAATCAGTCATTTAGATTGCTAGAAATATTGAATCCCATCATTTATATAGATTAAGAAAGAGAAAATGCATACTTTCATTTTCATTTTTCTCCCACACTTTCTCTCTCTTTATCTTCGAAATTTAGAGTGAGATAGAGAGATAAGATAAATCATTATCAGATATTAGCTTTCCAAGATCATGATCCAAAAGTCAGATTCAAGATTTTAGCCTTAAAGGAGGTATAAACTCTAATCATAGAAATCCTTTGATCTTATTATAGATGTTGTAATTTGTTGTTATAAGTCTTGTTAGAGAGTGTCATTTGATGATCTGTGTTGCTAAAACTTGGATCCATATCATCTAGATACTCCGAAATTGAGTTTTCAAAATTTTGGAAAAATGTTGAAAACTGACCTGACAGTCGAATGTCAGGCCCTGTAAATCTTTATGTGTTTGATGTTTTATGTTTTGAATCTGTTCTATGTTGTAAGGACTGTGATCTAGGACTTTAATCAAGTCCAGATCACGTCTAGATGAAAAGTTACAAGCGGTCAAAAAGCGCTGACCACTCACGATAGCTGAAATCTGGGTAGCCCAGATTTCCAGATTTCTTCTGACAAGAGTTTCTGAGCCTCGGATCTTGCAGTGGTTGGCTTGTTTGGCCATGTTATTGTTTTGGTGTTGTAATCGGGCATAAGGACTACAAAATAATGATTTTAGTTTACTCAGATCCTTAACAGATTCGTAGTTAATGATTGTCAAACGACCGTTGACCATATGACTTGATGAAGATTCTGGGAAAACCCAGATCTTCAAGAACCGTGTCCTGACCCCTAGTTTGATCGGCCTTAATCTCTTAGATTCGGTGTTGTTATGATGTTCTGATGTTATGTCGTTATACCATGTCATGTGTTCTACAAGCCTGAACCAATATATTACACAAAACAAGTCCAGGAGGTTATGATTAATAGCTGCAAAGTAGGGACTTTTAAATCTGGGAAACCCAGAATTCTAAGAACAGCTTTGTCAGACTTTTTAGAAGTCTAGATCTTGTTTGTGTGATGCATTCTAACCTTGATGATGGTTCGATCATGTAGTGTTGCATCAATACCACATGATCTGACCATTATAAAGCCCAAAAATGGACCGGAACCCAGATTCATTTGTAGTCAAACATACCAACTCGGTGACTGACACGAATTTTTAGAAATACTCAAGAATACGTGAAGAACACCAACAGCGACGGATATGTCGCCTAAGACCCCTTTAGTGACACTTAATTACTAAAAATTATTTAATTTAATTAATAAATCGAATTAAATGGTTTTTAATTATTAAAAATATAAAATAAATTCTGAAAAATTATTTTAAATTCTGAAAAATAGTTTTTAATTATTTTGAGTATATTTCTTAAATATTTAATATTTTTGGAATATAAATGGTATTTAATTTATTTAATTATAATATTAAATAAATTATTTAAAAATAATTTTAAATACATGAAAAATCATGAAAAATAATATTATGATATAAGAAAATATTTAAAGATATTTTCAATAACTTTTAATATTTTGTGATGAAATTCATTAATAAATTAATATTAATGATAATTAGTTTATTTAATAAATATATTAAAATTTTAAATACATGAAAAATCATGAAAAATAATATTATGATATAAGAAAATATTTAAAGATATTTTCAATAACTTTTAATATTTTGTGATGAAATTCATTAATAAATTAATATTAATGATAATTAGTTTATTTAATAAATATATTAAATAAATTATGGAAAAATAGAATTAATGATTTATAAATCATATAAAAATGATTTAAGGATTATAAAAATATTTTAAGTTATAAAATATAACTTTTGATATTTTGTCATGAAAATATTACTAATAATTATCGGATAATGAATTTAATGATTTAAATATCATATAAAGGTGATTTTAAAGTATTAAAAATACTTTGTGATATTATAAATATATTATAATATTATGACATGTATTTCATTAATATTTGATAATAAATAAATATTAATTATAATAGAATATTGTGATATTTAATTCATTTAAATATGAGTTTAATGATTGAAAAATCTTGATAAATGATAATAATTATGTGAAAATTATTATGAGACTTAGAAAAAATATTTTGACTGATATTAAAATTATTTAAGTTAATTGCTAAGTGTTTAGGCTGAGTTTAATTGAACTTAGACTCGATAAAAGTCCGACTAGACCGTCGGGATGTCAGATTTGTGTCGGGTTCAACTCAGACTGCAATAGTTTGACTTGATACCAAATTTTATGTGTGTTATAGACTGATAGGGTTATGTGTTATGTGTTATGTGTTATGTGTTTAGGTTATTCTATGTATATATATAATAGTATTATATTGTGATGATATTATTCTAATATTGGAGATCTATATTACTAATATTAGGTCTTCGGATAAGGCAAATAAATTGTGTAGCGGTAATCAACGGTTCAGGTAAGTTTTATTTAACTCTACTAAGAGTTGTTTCATTCAGATATGCTTATGATTAATCATTGCTAGTTGCCATTGTAGAATTGTACACTGTACATATTGCATGTATAAGTCAGGTATGAAAGGCTGATCACCTTCATTACCAGTTGGTCCAGATATATTTGTTCATGTTTAATACTTGTTCAGTCAAAAGTTTGTTCGTGCTAATTCACAACTATATTGTTGAATTATAGTCAGCTTATTATTCAGACTCTTTCAATCATGATATATCGTTATATTATTAAACTGAAACTTGCTGGGCAATCCATATGCTTACCCTTGCTATATCATGATAAACATTGCAGATTAAGGCGAATGAGTTCGAATACAGGAAAAGAATAATGCCAAGTTTCAGCTTAAAGTTAATGTGCACGATTAGTTTTGTAATAGTATAGTTTGATAATGAAGTTATGTGTTAAATAAGTTATGAATGTGATTAAGTTAAGGTTACTCGACCATGGGGAATAGTGTGTAAAGTTATTGTATAAACAATTTATGTTTATATCTTCCGCAAATAGTAATAGTTGTATAGAATGATCGAACTGGATCCGAGGTGATTTGGGACCTGGATTCGGGGCTTTCACACATGTCCATAAAGAGTTCGGCACTGCTTTGTATATTATTTTCTTGAAAGATGCTTCGTATCTCGACAATAAAAGCAATCAAACCGAACATTTAATAATAAAATGAAATTGCAAGAGGTCTCAATTACTATTGACCATAAGGGTTTGAAAAAATCTCTTTTATAAAACATCACTACTATATCTTGCTTAAAATTAAATTTTTACATAAAGTCAAATCCTGTGTATATAGGTGCGAACGAGACCTTGCACTATTTCCAAATAACAGCACATTGACCCACACACACACACATTCATATAATAATTTCTTGAAAAGTGGCGGTCACCGTGGTAACACAAATGTCGGAGGGTGCCTAACACCTTCCCTCCGCATAAGCAAGTCCCCGAACACTAATGAATCTCGATTTCACAGACCCGTTTAGCAGTGTCACATTGCTGGGTCAATGTGTAAACCTTTTCTCGGTTGTGTTGGTACAACCATATAAAAAACCAACTGGCGACTCTTAACAGTCCATCGTCGACATTATACATGTCAGACCTTTTTCACTTGATTTTTAAAACAAATCTCACATAACATGAGAACACCAAAAAACAGGAAACGAAAAGGGACAAATAAAAATCCCGACGTCGACAGGTGGCGACTCTGCTGGGGACACCAGTAAGAGGACTTAAGCTACTATTACAAGCTTTTTCAAAACTGTTATATGCTTGTGTGTGGATGTTGTATTTATATTTATGATGAATGTGTATGAATGCATTTTTTACTGCACTGCAATATATCTATATGTGATATTAGTGCTTCGCACATGTCATCATTTTTATAAACATTGAGACACGTTGTATGTGAATGTATGCTATGTGGTTCCTCCACCAGGAGGCTATCCTGTCGGTGTTTGATTATTGGACTCGTAAGAAGACTAATTCCAACGAGGCTCAGGAAAGGCACCACCCAAATTCGCTCCAGTTAAAAAACCAGATTAATTTCCCATTGAGTAAATTGCGATGATTTGGGAACCTTCATGCCAAAAACCCGCGAGAGAAACCTAAGATAGGTCAGCCTCTGATAAACTAAATGCGGAGGAAAGTCTCTTCATGCTTTCTTATGTCAAATTACTTGTAAAGTCAATTACTTTACATTCCATATTCATCTCCATTTAATGAGAAATATGAAGAAATATGTGCATATACATATTTAAATTAACATATTATCCTGTATTTTGAACAGCTAACATCTATTTTACAGGATCATAATCCCAAAACGGACACATCACATAGCATGTAAACATTTACACAATCCCTAAAACTAAACTATGCAAGTTTTGTCGCAGGGAAGCATTCGGACCTATTACCCGGTCAAAGTCCAAAAAGGTCATAGGCCTACAACCAATCATGTCTTCATTTGACCAGTCTAATCTAATTTCTCGCGAAGAATTTAACGGATTAAGTAAACAAATTACAGATTTGGCTATTCTGCTTAAAGAACTATATCAATCTACTCAGGATCCAAAGATACTCGTACATGTTGAATCCTCTGCACAAGGAGGAACCCAAGGTTCTGATAAAGCCATTACAGTACCTGAACTACAGTTAGATACGACCAACAAAAGCCATGATGCTTCCCATCTTACAGGAGATCCAGACACCGGTGACATCAAAAAGAAAGTTCTTCAAATGGAAGAAACCATTCGTTCTATCAAAGGAATTGGGGCACACGTGAGTGTCTCCTATGCCGATCTTTGTATATTCCTTGGTGTTCATTATCCAAAGAAGTTTAAAACTCCTGACTTCAAAAAGTATGACGGGTTAGGAGATCCTTACACCCATATGAAGGTATTCATTGGAGAACTTGAATCTTATGCAGAGGACGAGAAGCTCAGAATGCTGCTGTTCCAAAAGAGTCTGACTGGAGAAGCCCATTCGTGGTATACCAGATTAGACAACTCAAAGATCCATAGCTGGGAAGAGCTAGCTCACGCCTTCCTCACATAATACAGTTTCCAGTCTCAGATGGCTTCTAACCGATATCAGATTACCAATGTCAAGAAACAATCCAATGAGTCTTTCAGAGAATATGCTCAAAGGCGGAGGCGCCTTACTGCTCAGGTGATTCCTTCTATGACAGGGTCAGAGATGGTCATGACCTTTATCGACATACAAGAAGCTCATTTCTATGAAAGAGTCTTAGCTGGCATTGGCAAACCATTTTCTAAAATGATCAAACATGGAGAAATGGATGAGATGAGATTGAAGTCAGGAAAGATTCAAGACCTAGCCGCTCTCAAAGCTGTTGTTGAGCACATCCAATCCAAAAATTATGAAAACAACAAAGTCCATAAAAAGAAAGAAGAGGATGTTTTCTTGATACTACAAGGTCAAAAAGGCAATCAGAATATGCCTATCAAATGGAGAAATTACACTCATTTTCAAGCACAGTCTTCAAACCCTCCAATGCCAAAAGGTAGAGAAGTCAAACGCCCTCGAGTGTTCACACCCCTAGGGGATTCACTCGAGAACATTCTCACTCTTCTGACAACTCAGAAGAAAATTACGCATCTTCATCCATCAGCCAGCCCTAATGGGAGGGGTTTTAATGCTGCTCAGAAATGTGCTTATCATGTCGGGGCACCTGGACATGATACTCAAGATTGTTGGGCCTTGAAACACAAGATTCAAGATTTGATAGACAACGGTGAGATAGTGGTTACCAAACCAGATCAACCTCACGTGCAGGACTACCCTCTTCCTCCACACAAAGAGGAAGAGGTCAACATGATTAATTGGAGCAATGGACAGAGTTCCAATTTCAGCTGTGAAGCATCTCAAATCAGCAAAGACGGTGTTGACAAGTGGGATTATGCAAAGTCCCAATTTACGATGGAACGGAAGATTAAAGCTCTGTGTAAGCAAATTGAGCAATTGGCCGAACTGGTGACCTATCATCATCAAGTCACAATCCAATTAATTAGCCAGGAGCATGCTAGTCTTCTTCCCTTGGTTATTAATACTTCCTCGTCACCTTCAAAATATTGGAGGACAAAGTGACGAAGAGAGCGACTGCCAAAGCCCATCGGGATTTTGCCAATAGAAGGGAATTTACATACCTGGGCCAACCTATGGAGGAGATACTTTAGATGTTAATCAATGAAGGAAGAATCACATCCCTTTTACCTCCAATTAATCCCCGTTCAGGACGGTTCAATCCTGATGGAGTATGTCAGTATCACTCCCATTCTCGCGGTCACAGTACGGAAGAATGTTGGGCACTCCGACACCTTATTCAGAATATAATCGATAGTGGTGTCCTACAATTAGCAGACAACGATACCGTGCTATTTGAGAGTGAAAATACCTATCCCACTAAATGGAAGAGACTGGTAGCAGTTATATCCACTGAGGCTGATAAGACTGTTAAACCATTCATAATTCAACTCAATGGAATTAGCAATCCTTTGAAAGTGGTTGCTCCAAAGCCAATCAACCTACCATTCTGACCATAATATCCTGTTGTCATCTTACAGAAAGTTCCTTGGAATTATAGAGAAGCTGAAGGATCCACATCTCATACAACTGCTGCAATGTCGAAGGAAAATCCACTGTATCTTCCCCAACGGGTGATGAAGCCTACTATTAAATCAAAGGGGAAAATTCCCATAGAGAAGATTGAGAAATTCCTCCGTGCCATGGGTCATAATGAAGCCAAGGTAGTTTTAAGCTTAAGAGAAGCTCCACATCAAATCTCAATATTAGACTTGGTTTTAACCTTCGAGGATCACCGAAAGATTCTTCTAAAGGTTTTAGAAGAAGCCTACTTGCCGAAATCAGTGGATGTGGAAAAATTTCAACATCTGGTTAATCACATTTTCCACTATAATGTGATCTCTTTCACTGATGATGATATACCGCCCGAAGGGACCGGTCATTGCAAGCCGTTACACATTGCAGTTTTATCCTCCGAATACATGTTAGCTGGAGTCTTGATAGATGGAGGTTCGTCTCTGAATATCTTTCCTTATGCTACCTTACTGAAGATGAATGTCAATCTCAAGCGAATCCGAAGTAGCTATACAATCATCAAGGCTTTTGATGGATCCTACCGAAATTCAGTCAGAGAGATTGAGCTACCAATTGAGATTGGTCCCCATACATTGTGTGTATCTTTTCATGTGCTCAAAATAGATACAGGATACAACCTGCTTCTAGGGAGACCGTGGATTCATATGGCTGGGGCATTCCCCTCCACTCTTCATCAGCAACTTAAATACATTATCAACAATATCCTAGTCACAGTCAACGCTGAACCAGAATATCCGCAACATGGTGACCTTCCACTCATCAATGTCAACTTCGATGTTGAGCCGATCAGTTTTCATGCTTTGGAAGTAAGCAACATTCAATACCATTCTATTGGGACGCCATTTCTCGTACCCAAGATTTCTGCCGAAGTAATGGCAGTTACTCAAGAAATGATGTCATTGGGACACCGGCCAGGACATGGTTGGGTAAAAGTCATAAGGGTATTAAGCACCCGATTCAAGTGTCCAGTCAAGCTGAGACAGCCGGACTAGGCTATTCTGCCAGTTCCAGGTACCGGAATCGACATAAGCATAAGCAGATTCCTTCCACTTCAGCCACACGGCTATTGTAACAATCCGAGAATTTTGAATATTTTTAAAAAATTTATTAATTGATTAAAGGTTCAATATTACAACCTAGACAGAAAATAAGTATATGCGTTTGACATTTTTGAGATGAATTTTGAGTATTTCAAAATTCTATGAAGGATTTAGGTGAATTATTCAGGATTAAGTGTAATCGTATATTAAGAACGTCAACGTTGTGCAAACCCTAAACCCTAAGAATTTGTGCAAAAGACCATGTTGCGATTAAAATCATAAATCAAGTGACTAAAATGCCCTTTTGTGCATTATTATTATTATGTTGCTTGTAGATCTAAACCTAAGGTGAGTTGTTCACCAAACCCTAGCCCTAGCTTATGACTTATAGCTCATATCTCAGCAGCAAAATAAGCCAACATACATTTTATACAACAAATTATATAGAGTAGAGAGAGAGAAAAGGCCACTTGACTTTTCATTTTCTCCAAACCCATCCTCTCTCATAGATTTCGGGAGTTAGAGTGAGAAAGAGAGAGAATGAAATCTAAGTACACTTCATAGCTTGCCAAGAACATGAATCAAAAGTCAGAATCAAGATTAAGCATTAGAAAGGCATAAGAACCCTAATTTTTAAAATCTTACAATTTGATGTTAGATGTTGTAGGTTGTTGGTTAAAGTTATGTTACAGGGTGTCATTTGATGATCTGGGTTACCAAAACTTAGATCCATATCATTTTTATGGTCGAAATTAAAGTTTTTAGAAACTGTTCTTGAACCTTCATGTGATGTCTGACAAGCAAATGTCAGACACCGTGGATCCTTCTATGTTTCTAGTTTATTGTGTTTTATATTGTATATTTGTTCTATGCCATGTGGTCTTTGTTTTAAAACTTGAATCAGGTTCATAGCATGTCTAGATAGTAAGTTACAAGCGGTCAAACGGCGTTGACCGACCACGAAAATTTGAATCTGGGTAACCCAGATTTTCCAACAATGTCTGACAAGATGTTCTAGCCTTCTGATCATGCTGTGGTTTATTTTATTGACCATGTTGTTGTTTGATTCTTGTAGCCTGTTGTGTAAACTACATATCCAAGGCTTTAGATCAACCAGATCCGTAACACGATCCAAGATATGAGTGGTTAAACCACTGTTGACCGACTGCTCGGATGGAGATTCTGAAAAACCCAGAATATTCAAGAACACATTGTCTAACAGTAGTTTGACCAACCTTAATATTTCTTGTGTAAAGATGTTATGATGTTATTATGATACAGAATTGTAGCCGGACATGTATACTACATGTGTAAACTTGTAGATCATACAAATGGAATACAGAACTCAATCTATAATAACCCAAAGTAGGTACCTCGATCCTGCTTGAGTTTCTGGACAGCCTAGAAACTCAAGAACAGGTCTGACAACGACTTCAGTAGCTTAGATCTCACGACTTTGTTATGTTATGGCCATGAATGTTGCATTAGCTTGTAGTATTACATTTATACTACATGATTGATATCATTACCTGCCCAGAAAACATTAGGATCATAGAGTAAACGCTGGTCAAACCGAGCCCCTTAGTGACTGACAAGAAATCTGGGTTTGATCAAGAACACCTATAGCGACGGGTCTGTCGCTATAGGGCCCTTTAGCGACAGTTAGTTTTAGAAATTAATTATTTTAATTAAATAAATAGAAAAAATTATTTTTAATTATTAAAAATACTAAATAAATTCTAAAAAATTATTTTAAATTCTGAAAAATAGTTTTTAATTATTTTGAGTATATTTCATAAATATTTAATATTTTTAGAATATAAATGGTATTTAATTTATTTAATTATAATATTAAATAAATTATTTAAAAATGATTTAAATACATAAAAAATCATGAAAAATAATATTATGATATAAGAAAATATTTAAAGATATTTTCAGTGATTTTTAGTATTTTGTGATGAATTTTATTAATTAATCAATATTAATGATAATTAGTTTATTTAATAACAATATTAAATAAATTATGAAAAAATAGAATTAATGATTTATAAATCATATAAAAATGATTTAAGGATTATAAAAATATTTTAAGTTATAAAATATAACTTTTGATATTTTTTCATGAAAATATTAATATTTTATTATTAAAAGCAATTATTGGATAATGGATTTAATGGTTTAAAAATCATCAGGGTATTAAGCACCCGATTCAAGTGTCCAGTCAAGCTGGGACAGCCGGACTAGGCTATTCTGCCAGTTCCAGGTACCGGAATCCACATAAGCATAAGCAGATTCCTTCCACTTCAGCCACACGGCTATTGTGACAATCCGAGAATTTTGAATATTTTTAAAAAATTTATTAATTGATTTAAGATTCAATATTAGAACCTAGACAGAAAATAAGTATATGCGTTTGACATTTTTGAGATGGAATTTTGAGTATTTCAAAATTCTGTGAAGGATTTAGGTGAATTATTCAGGATTAAATGTATACGTGAATATGTTCTGTGAATATGGTCATTTATGTGTTCAAAATGTGGTTAAGGGTCAACGATTGACCAGATAAATTATATATGTGTCAAACCCTAATCGTATATGAAGAACGTCAACGTTCGGTTAGAAAATTCTTACGAATTATAAAAAAACCCTAGAAACCGGTTCTGGAAACCCTATCTTCAGTTCCGGGAATCTAAAACCCTAATTCGGGAATTTAAAACCCTAAATTGGGAACTTAATGGCGTAAGTCTAAATAATTATAAAATTAATTAGGATTAATCTTAACTAAGTTGTTAGAAAATCCTAATTTCAAAATTTGAAACCCTACTTTTTGGTTTAGGAACCCTAATTTATAATTAGGAAAAACCTAATTGTTAATTTAATACTTTTAATGTTAATTAAAAAATATTAATTCTAATTTTCAGGTTAAGTAATTAGAAAATTTTAATCTAATTACGAAATTTAATTTCTATATTAGAAGATTATTTTTCTATTAGAAACCCTAATTTTGGGTTGTAAACCCTAATGTAACATTTTGACCTTGATTGCTTAATTAACGATTTTAATTAGAATATACTAATCCTAATTACCAAAGATTGAATTATGATTAAGAAATTTTAATATAATTAGAAAATTCTAATTATAATTTAGAAATATTAAAAAAAAATTAAACCTAAATTGGAAATTTTAGAAAATCAAATTGCCAAAACCTAAGGGTTTACCCTAAACCCTAAGGGTTCCAAACCCTAAACCCTAAGAATTTGGGCAAAAGACCATGTTGCCATTAAAATCATAGATCAAGTGACTAAAATGCCCTTTTGTGCATTATTATTATGTTGCTTGTAGATCTAAACCTAAGGTGAGTTGTTCACCAAACCCTAGCCCTAGCTTATGACTTATAGCTCATATCTCAGCAGCAAAATAAGCCAACATACATTATATACAACAAATTATATAGATTAGAGAGAGAGAAAAGGCCACTTGACTTTTCATTTTCTCCAAACTCATCCTCTCTCATAGATTTCGGGTGTTAGAGTGAGAAAGAGAGAGAATGAAATCTAAGTACACTTCATAGCTTACCAAGAACATGAATCAAAAGTCAGAATCAAGATCAAGCATTAGAAAGGCATAAGAACCCTAATTTTTAAAATCTTACGATTTAATGTTAGATGTTGTAGGTTGTTGGTTAAAGTTATGTTACAGGGTGTCATTTGATGATCTGGGTTACCAAAACTTAGATCCATATCATTTTGATGCTCGAAATTAAAGTTTTTAGAAACTGTTCTTCGACCTTCATGTGATGTCTGACAAGCAAATGTCAGACACCGTATATCCTTCTGTGTTTCTAGTTTGTTGTGGTTTATGTTGTATATTTGTTCTATGCCATGTGGTCTTTGTTTTAAAACTTGAATCTGGTTCATAGCATGTCTAGATCGTAAGTTACAAGCGGTCAAACGGGGTTGACCGACCACGAAAATGTGAATCTGGGTAACCCAGATTTCCCAACAATGTCTGACAAGATGTTCTAGCCTTCTGATCTTGATGAGGTTTAATTTATTGACCATGTTGTTGTTTGATTCTTGTAGCCTGTTATGTAAACTACATATCCAAGGCTTTAGATCAACCAGATCCGTAACACGATCCAAGATATGAGTGGTCAAACCACTATTGACCGATTGCTCGGATGAAGATTCTGGAGAACCCAGAATATTCAAGAACACATTGTCTAACAGTAGTTTGACCAGCCTTAATATTTCTTGTGTAAAGATGTTATGATGTTATTATGATAAAGAATTGTAGCCGGACATGTATACTACATGTGTAAACTTGTAGATCATACAAATGGAACACAGAACTCAATCTATAATAACCCAAAGTAGGTACCTCGATCTTGCTTGAGTTTCTGGACATCCCAGAAACTAAAGAACAGGTCTGACAACGACTTCAGTAGCTTAGATCTCACGACTTTGTTATGTTATGGTCATGAATGTTGCATTAGCTTGTAGTATTACATTTATACTACATGATTGATATCATTACCTGCCCAGAAAATATTAGGATCATAGAGTAAAAGCTGGTCAAACCGAGCCCCTTTGTGACTGACAAGAAATCTGGGTTTGATCAAGAACACCTCAAAAACACCTATAGCGACGGGTCTGTCGCTATAGGGCCCTTTAGCGACAGTTAGATTTAGAAATTGATTATTTTAATTAAATAAATAGAAAAAAATAATTTTTAATTATTAAAAATACTAAATAAATTCCAAAAAATTATTATAAATTCTGAAAAATAGTTTTTAATTATTTTGAGTATATTTCATAAATATTTAATATTTTTGGAATATAAATGGTATTTAATTTATTTAATTATAATATTAAATAAATTATTTAAAAATGATTTAAATACATAAAAAATCATGAAAAATAATATTATGATATAAAAAAATATTTAAAGATATTTTCAGTGATTTTTAATATTTTGTGATGAATTTTATTAATTAATCAATATTAATGATAATTAGTTTATTTAATAACAATATTAAATAAATTATGGAAAAATAGAATTAATGATTTATAAATCATATAAAAATGATTTAAGGATTATAAAAATATTTTAAGTTATAAAATATAACTTTTGATATTTTGTCATGAAAATGTTAATATTTTATTATTAAAAGCAATTATTGGATAATGTATTTAATGGTTTAAAAATCATCAGGGTATTAAGCACCCGATTCAAGTGTCCAGTCAAGCTGGGACAGCCGGACTAGGCTATTCTGCCAGTTCCAGGTACCGGAATCCACATAAGCATAAGCAAATTCCTTCCCCTTCAGCCACACGGCTATTGTGACAATCAAAGAATTTTGAATATTTTTAAAAATTTTATTAATTGATTTAAGATTCAGTATTAGAACCTAGACAGAAAATAAGTATATGCGTTTGACATTTTTGAGATGGAATTTTGAGTATTTCAAAATTCTGTGAAGGATTTAGGTGAATTATTCAGGATTAAGTGTATACGTGAATATGTTCTCTGAATATGGTCATTTATGTGTTCAAAATGTGGTTAAGGGTCAAGGATTGACCAGATAAATTATATATGTGTCAAACCCTAATCGTATATTAAGAACGTCAACGTTCGGTTAGAAAATTCTTACGAATTATAAGAAAACCGCAGAAACCGGTTCTGGAAACCCTATCTTCAGTTTCGGGAATCTAAAACCCTAATTCGGGAATTTAAAACCCTAAATTGAGAACTTAATGGCGTAAGTGAAAATAATTATAAAATTAATTAGGATTAATCTTAACTAAGTGGTTAGAAAACCCTAATTTCAAAATTTGAAACCCTAATTTTTGGTTTAGGAACCCTAATTTATAATTAGAAAAAACTTAATTGTTAATTTAATACTTTTAATGTTAATTAGGAAATATTAATTCTAATTTTCAAGTTAAGTAATTAGAAAATTTTAATCTAATTACGAAATTTAATTTTTATATTAGAATATTATTTTTCTATTAGAAACCCTAATATTGGGTTGTAAACCCTAATGTAACATTTTGACCTTGATTGCTTAATTAACGATTTTAATTAAAATATACTAATCCTAATTAGCAAAGATTGAATTATGATTAAGAAATTTTAATATAATTAGAAAATCCTAATTATAATTTAGAAATATTAAAAAAAAATTAAACCTAAATTGGAAATTTTAGAAAATTAAATTGCCAAAACCTAAGGGTTTACCCTAAACCCTAAGGGTTCTAAACCCTAAGAGTTTGGGCAAAAGATCATGTTGCCATTAAAATCATAAATCAAGTGACTAAAATGCCCTTTTATGCATTATTATTATGTTGCTTGTAGATCTAAACCTAAGGTGAGTTGTTCACCAAACCTTAGCCCTAGCTTATGACTTATAGCTCATATCTCAGCAGCAAAATAAGCCAACATACATTATATACAACAAATTATATAGATTAAAGAGAGAGAAAAGGCCACTTGACTTTTCATTTTCTCCAAACCCATCCTCTCTCATAGATTTCGAGAGTTAGAGTGAGAAAGAGAGAGAATGAAATCTAAGTACACTTCATAGCTTGCCAAGAACATGAGTCAAAAGTCAGAATCAAGATCAAGCATTAGAAAGGCATAAGAACCCTAATTTTTAAAATCTTACGATTTCATGTTAGATGTTGTATGTTGTTGGTTAAAGTTATGTTACAGGGTGTCATTTGATGATCTGGGTTACCAAAACTTAGATCCATATCATTTTGATGCTCGAAATTAAAGTTTTTAGAAACTGTTCTTGAGCCTTCATGTGATGTCTGACAAGCAAATGTCAGACATCGTAGATCCTTCTATGTTTCTAGTTTGTTGTGTTTTATGTTGTATATTTGTTCTATGCCATGTGGTCTTTGTTTTAAAACTTCAATCGGGTTCATAGCATGTCTAGATCGTAAGTTACAAGCGGTCAAACGGCGTTGACCGACCACGAAAATGTGAATATGGGTAACCCAGATTTCCCAACAATGTCTGACAAGATGTTCTAGCCTTCTGATCTTGTTGTGGTTTAATTTATTGACCATGTTGTTGTTTGATTCTTGTAGCCTATTGTGTAAACTACATATCCAAGGCTTTAGATCAACCAGATCCGTAACACGATCCAAGATATGAGTGGTCAAACCACTGTTGACCGACTGCTCGGATGAAGATTCTGGAAAACCCAGAATATTCAAGAACACATTGTCTAACAGTAGTTTGACCAGCCTTAATATTTCTTGTGTAAAGATGTTATGATGTTATTATGATACAGAATTGTAGCCGGACATGTATACTACATGTGTAAACTTGTAGATCATACAAATGGAACACAGAACTCAATCTATAATAACCCAAAGTAGGTACCTCGATCCTGCTTGAGTTTCTGGACAGCCCAGAAACTCAAGAACATGTCTGACAACGACTTCAGTAGCTTAGATCTCACGACTTTGTTATGCTATGGCCATGAATGTTGCATTAGCTTGTAGTATTACATTTATACTACATGATTGATATCATTACCTGCCCAGAAAACATTAGGATCATAGAGTAAAAGCTGGTGAAACCGAGCCCCTTAGTGACTGACAAGAAATCTGGGTTTGATCAAGAACACCTCAAAAACACCTATAGCGACGGGTCTGTCGCTATAGGGCCCTTTAGCGACAGTTAGTTTTAGAAATTGATTATTTTAATTAAATAAATAGAAAAAATGATTTTTAATTATTAAAAATACTATATAATTCCAAAAAATTATTTTAAATTCTGAAAAATAGTTTTTAATTATTTTGAGTATATTTCATAAATATTTAATATTTTTGGAATATAAATGCCATTTAATTTATTTAATTATAATATTAAATAAATTATTTAAAAATGATTTAAATACATAAAAAATCATGAAAATAATATTATGATATAAAAAAATATTTAAAGATATTTTCATTGATTTTTAATATTTTGTGATGAATTTTATTAATTAATCAATATTAATGATAATTAGTTTATTTAAGAACACTATTAAATAAATTATGGAAAAATAGAATTAATGATTTATAAATCATATAAAAATGATTTAAGGATTATAAAAATATTTTAAGTTATAAAATATAACTTTTGAAATTTTGTCATGAAAATATTAATATTTTATTATTAAAAGCAATTATTGGATAATGGATTTAATGGTTTAAAAATTATCAGGGTATTAAGCACCCGATTCAAGTGTCCAGTCAAGCTGGGACAGCCGGACTAGGCTATTCTGCCAGTTCCAGGTACCGGAATCCACATAAGCATAAGCAGATTCCTTCCACTTCAGCCACACGGCTATTGTGACAATCCGAGAATTTTGAATATTTTTAAAAATTTCTTACTTGATCTAAGATTCAGTATTAGAACCTAGACAGAAAATAAGTATATGCGTTTGACATTTTTGAGATGGAATTTTAAGTATTTTAAAATTCTGTGAAGGATTTAGGTGAATTATTCAGGATTAAGTGTATACTTGAATATGTTATGTGAATATTGTCATTTATGTGTTCAAAATGTGGTTAAGGGTCAAGGATTGACCAGATAAATTATATATGTGTCAAACCCTAATCGTATATTAAGAACGTCAACGTTCGATTAGAAAATTCTTACGAATTATAAGAAAACCCTAGAAACCGGTTCTGGAAATCCTATCTTCAGTTCCGGGAATCTAAAACCCTAATTCGGGAATTTAAAACCCTAAATTGGGAACCTAATGGCGTAAGTGTAAATAATTATAAAATTAATTAGGATTAATCTTTACTAAGTTGTTAGAAAATCCTAATTTCAAAATTTGAAACCCTACTTTTTGGTTTAGGAACCCTAATTTATAATTAGGAAAAACCTAATTGTTAATTTAATACTTTTAATGTTAATTAAAAAATATTAATTCTAATTTTCAGGTTAAGTAATTAGAAAATTTTAATCTAATTACGAAATATAATTTCTATATTAGAAGATTATTTTTCTATTAGAAACCCTAATTTTGGGTTGTAAACCCTAATGTAACATTTTGACCTTGATTGCTTAATTAACGATTTTAATTAGAATATACTAATCCTAATTAGCAAAGATTGAATTATGATTAAGAAATTTTAATATAATTAGAAAAATCTAATTATAATTTAGAAATAAAAAAAAATTAAACCTAAATTAAAAATTTTAGAAAATCAAATTGCCAAAACCTAAGGGTTTACCCTAAACTGTAAGGATTCCAAACCCTAAACCCTAAGAGTTTGGGCAAAAGACCATGTTGCCATTAAAATCATAAATCAAGTGACTAAAATGCCCTTTTGCGCATTATTATTATGTTGCTTGTAGATCTAAACCTAAGGTGAGTTGTTCACCAAACCCTAGCCCTAGCTTATGACTTATAGCTCATATCTCAGCAGCAAAATAAGCCAACATACATTATATACAACAAATTATATAGATTAAAGAGAGAGAAAAGGCCACTTGACTTTTCATTTTCTCCAAACCCATCCTCTCTCATAGATTTCGAGAGTTAGAGTGAGAAAGAGAGAGAATGAAATCTAAGTACACTTCATAGCTTGCCAAGAACATGAGTCAAAAGTCAAAATCAAGATCAAGCATTAGAAAGGCATAAGAACCCTAATTTTTAAAATCTTACGATTTCATGTTAGATGTTGTATGTTGTTGGTTAAAGTTATGTTACAGGGTGTCATTTGATGATCTGGGTTACCAAAACTTAGATCCATATCATTTTGATGCTCGAAATTAAAGTTTTTAGAAACTGTTCTTCGACCTTCATGTGATGTCTGACAAGCAAATGTCAGACACCGTATATCCTTCTGTGTTTCTAGTTTGTTGTGTTTTATGTTGTATATTTGTTCTATGCCATGTGGTCTTTGTTTTAAAACTTGAATCTGGTTCATAGCATGTCTAGATCGTAAGTTACAAGCGGTCAAACGGCGTTGACCGACCACGAAAATGTGAATCTAGGTAACCCAGATTTCCCAACAATGTCCGACAAGATGTTCTAGCCTTCTGATCTTGCTGTGGTTTATTTTATTGACCATGTTGTTGTTTGATTCTTGTAGCCTGTTATGTAAACTACATATTCAAGGCTTTAGATCAACCAGATCCGTAACACGATCCAAGATATGAGTGGTCAAACCACTGTTGACCGACTGCTCGGATGAAGATTCTGGAAAACCCAGAATATTCAAGAACACATTGTCTAACAGTAGTTTGACCAGCCTTAATATTTCTTGTGTAAAGATGTTATGATGTTATTATGATACAGAATTGTAACCGGACATGTATACTACATGTGTAAACTTGTAGATCATACAAATGGAACACAGAACTCAATCTATAATAACCCAAAGTAGGTACCTCGATCCTGCTTGAGTTTCTGGACAGCCCAGAAACTCAAGAACAGGTCTGACAACGACTTCAGTAGCTTAGATCCCACGACTTTGTTATGCTATGGCCATGAATGTTGCATTAGCTTGTAGTATTACATTTATACTACATGATTGATATCATTACCTGCCCAGAAAACATTAGGATCATAGAGTAAAAGTTGGTCAAACCGAGCCCTTTAGTGACTGACAAGAAATCTGGGTTTGATCAAGAACACCTCAAAAACACCTATAGCGACGGGTCTGTCGCTATAGGGCCCTTTAGCGACAGTTAGTTTTAGAAATTGATTATTTTAATTAAATAAATAGAAAAAATGACTTTTAATTTTAATTATTAAAAATACTAAATAAATTTCAAAAAATTATTTTAAAATTTGAAAAATAGTTTTTAATTATTTTGAGTAAATTTCATAAATATTTAATATTTTAGGAATATAAATGGTATTTAATTTATTTAATTATAATATTAAATAAATTATTTAAAAATGATTTAAATACATAAAAAATCATGAAAATAATATTATGATATAAGAAAATATTTAAAGATATTTTCAGTGATTTTTAATATTTTGTAATGAATTTTATTAATTAATCAATATTAATGATAATTAGTTTATTTAATAACAATATTAAATAAATTATGGAAAAATAGAATTAATGATTTATAAATCATATAAAAATGATTTAAGAATTATAAAAATATTTTAAGTTATAAAATATAACTTTTGAAATTTTGTCATGAAAATATTAATATTTTATTATTAAAAGCAATTATTGGATAATGGATTTCATGGTTTAAAAATCATCAGGGTATTAAGCACCCGATTCAAGTGTCCAGTAAAGCTGGGACAGCCGGACTAGACTATTCTGCCAGTTCTAGGTACCGGAATCCACATAAGCATATGCAGATTCCTTCCACTTCAGCCACACGGCTATTGTGACAATCCGAGAATTTTGAATATTTTTAAAAAATTTCTTAATTGATCTAAGATTCAGTATTAGAACCTAGACAGAAAATAAGTATATGCTTTTGACATTTTTGAGATGGAATTTTGAGTATTTCAAAATTCTGTGAAGGATTTAGGTGAATTATTCAGGATTAAGTGTATACGTGAATATGTTCTGTGAATATGATCATTTATGTGTTCAAAATGTGGTTAAGGGTCAAGGATTGACCAGATAAATTATATATGTGTCAAACCTTAATCGTATATTAAGAACGTCAACGTTCGGTTAGAAAATTCTTACGAATTATAAGAAAACCCTAGAAACCGGTTCTAGAAACCCTATCTTCAGTTCGGGGAATCTAAAACCCTAGTTCGGGAATTTAAAACCCTAAATTGGGAACTTAATGGCGTAAGTGTAAATAATTATAAAATTAATTTGGATTAATCTTAACTAAGTGGTTAGAAAACCCTAATTTCAAAATTTGAAACCCTAATTTTTGGTTTAGGAACCCTAATTTATAATTAGGAAAAACCTAATTGTTAATTTAATAGTTTTAATGTTAATTAGGAAATATTAATTCTAATTTTCAAGTTAAGTAATTAGAAAATTTTAATCTAATTACGAAATTTAATTTCTATATTAGAAGATTATTTTTCTATTAGAAACCCTAATTTTGGGTTGTAAACCCTAATGTAACATTTTGACCTTGATTGCTTAATTAACGATTTTAATTAGAATATACTAATCCTAATTAGCAAAGATTGAATTATGATTAAGAAATTTTAATATAATTAGAAAATTCTAATTATAATTTAGAAATATAAAAAAAAATTAACCTAAATTAGAAATTTTAGAAAATCAAATTGCCAAAACCTAAGGGTTTACCCTAAACCCTAAGAGTTCCAAACCCTAAACCCTAAGAGTTTGGGCAAAAGACCATGTTGCCATTAAAATCATAAATCAAGTTACTAAAATGCCCTTTTGTGCATTATTATTATGTTGCTTGTAGATCTAAACCTAAGGTGAGTTTTTCACCAAACCCTAGCCCTAGCTCATGACTTATAGCTCATATCTCAGCAGCAAAACAAGCCAACATACATTATATACAACAAATTATATAGAGTAGAGAGAGAGAAAAGGCCACTTGACTTTTCATTTTCTCCAAACCCATCCTCTCTCATAGATTTCGGGAGTTAGAGTGAGAAAGAGAGAGAATGAAATCTAACTACACTTCATAGCTTGCCAAGAACATGAATGAAAAGTCAGAATCAAGATCAAGCATTAGAAAGGTATAAGAACCCTAATTTTTAAAACCTTACGATTTGATGTTAGATGTTGTAGGTTGTTGGTTAAAGTTATGTTACAGGGTGTCATTTGATGATCTGGGTTACCAAAACTTAGATCCATATCATTTTGATGCTCGAAATTAAAGTTTTTAGAAACTGTTCTTGAACCTTCATGTGATGTCTGACAAGCAAATATCAGACCCCGTAGATCCTTCTATGTTTCTAGTTTGTTGTGTTTTATGTTGTATATTTGTTCTATGCCATGTGGTCTTTGTTTTAAAACTTGAATCAGGTTCATAGCATGTCTAGATCGTAAGTTACAAGCGGTTAAACGGCGTTGACCGACCACGAAAATGTGAATATGGGTAACCCAGATTTCCCAACAATGTCTGACAAGATATTCTAGCCTTCTGATCTTGTTGTGGTTTAATTTATTGACCATGTTGTTGTTTGATTCTTGTAGCCTGTTGTGTAAACTACATATCCAAGGCTTTAGATCAACCAGATCCGTAACACGATCCAAGATATAAGTGGTCAAACCACTGTTGACCGGCTGCTCGGATGAAGATTCTGGAAAACCCAGAATATTCAAGAACACATTGTCTAACAGTAGTTTGACCAACCTTAATATTTCTTGTGTAAAGATGTTATGATGTTATTATGATACAGAATTGTAGCCGGACATGTATACTACATGTGTAAACTTGTAGATCATACAAATGGAACACAGAACTCAATCTAAAATAACCCAAAGTAGGTACCTCGATCCTGCTTGAGTTTCTGGACAGCCCAGAAACTCAAGAACAGGTCTGACAACGACTTCAGTAGCTTAGATCTCACGACTTTGTTATGCTATGGCCATGAATGTTGCATTAGCTTGTAGCATTACATTTATACTACATGATTGATATCATTACCTGCCCAGAAAACATTAGGATCATAGAGTAAAAGCTGGTCAAACCGAGCCCCTTAGTGACTGACAAGAAATCTGGGTTTGATCAAGAACACCTCAAGAACACCTATAGCGACGGGTCTGTCGCTATAGGGCCTTTTAGCGACAGTTAGTTTTAGAAATTGATTATTTTAATTAAATAAATAGAAAAAAATGATTTTTAATTATTAAAAATACTAAATAAATTCCAAAAATTTATTTTAAATTCTGAAAAATAGTTTTTAATTATTTTGAGTATATTTCATAAATATTTAATATTTTTGGAATATAAATGGTATTTAATTTATTTAATTATAATATTAAATAAATTATTTAAAAATAATTTAAATACATAAAAAATTATGAAAAATAATATTATGATATAAGAAAATATTTAAAGATATTTTCAGTGATTTTTAATATTTTGTGATGAATTTTATTAATTAACCAATATTAATGATAGTTAGTTTATTTAATAACTATATTAAATAAATTATGGAAAAATAGAATTAATGATTTATAAATCATATAAAAATGATTTAAGGATTATAAAAATATTTTAAGTTATAAAATATAACTTTTGAAATTTTGTCATGAAAATATTAATATTTTATTATTAAAAACAATTATTGGATAATGGATTTAATGGTTTAAAAATCATACAAAGGTGACTTTAAAGTATTAAAAATACTTTATGATATTATAAATATATTATAATATTATGACATGTATTTCATTAATATTTGATAATAAATAAATATTAATAATAAAAGAATTATGTGGTATTTGATTCATTTAAATACAATTTTAATGATTGAAAATACACGATAAATGATAATAATTATTTAAAAATTATTATGAGACTTGGAAAAATAATTTGACTGATAATAAAATTATCTAGGATAATTGTTAAGTGTTAGGCAGAGTTTAATTGAACTTAGACTCGATAAAAGTCCGACTAGACCGTCGGGATGTCAGATTTGTGTCGGGTTCAAGTCAGACTGAAATAGTTTGACCTGATATTGAGTCTTATGTGTGTTATAGACTGATAGGGTTATGTGTTATGTATTTAGGTTATTCTGTGTATATATATAATAGTATTATTTTGTGATGACATTATTCTAATATTGGAGATCTATATTACTAATAATAGGTCTTCGGATAAAGTGTTTTAAATTGTGTAGCGGTAATCAAAGGTTCAGGCAAGTTTATTTTTACTTAACTCTACTAAGAGTTGTTTCATTTGAATATGCTTATGGTTAATCATTACTGAGTTCCATGTATAATTGTACTATGTACATATTGCATGTATAAGTCAGGTATGAAAGACTGATCACCTTCATTACCAGTTGGTTCGGATATATTTTTGCTCATGTTCAATACTTGTTCAGTCAAAAGTTTGTTCCTGCTAGTTCACAATTATATTATTGAATTATAGCCAGCTTATTATTCAGATTCTTTCAATCATGATATATCATTATATTATTGAACTTAAACTTGCTGGGTAATCCTTATGCTCACCCTTGCTATATCATTATAAAACATTGCAAATTAAGACGAATGCGTCGGATACAAGGAAAGGTTAAAGACAGTTCCAGCTTAAAGTTAATGTGCGTGATTAGTTTTGTAATAGTTGTATAATAATAATGTTATGTGTTAAATAAGTATGTATTGTGTATTAAGTTAAGGTTACTCGACCTTGGGGAATAGTGTGTAATATATTGTATAAATAATTTATGTTTATATCTTCCGTAAATAGTAATAGTTGTATAGAATGATCGAACCGGATCTGCAGTGATTCGGGACACGGATTTGGGGACGTCACAGCTATTATCTCCACCTGTGAATCCAGAACCTGCACAAACTCCGGTAAAGGTGTCAGCCCACATAATGGCTATGTTATTTCCTAAGCCGATACTGCTAAAGGAGAAGGAAGTCTTTGTTCCATATCCCAAGGTGGAAGAGGAGGAACGGAGAATCAAGCAGGACATCATCGAATGATGTCAAGCATATAAATCATTGTCCATGATGAACATACAAATAGATACACCCCAGACGATGATTGCCCAGACATAATGGTCATCATTCGGGAAAAGGAGGACAATGACAGCTCCTCCATCACTGCGGTCCACCAGAACTTTGCCCTTGCCAATTAGAGCATCACTCCTTGCATTGGTCGACAAGGGTAAAATGGGCAGGACTTCTTTCTGTCCTGTAAATATCATAACTGCTTACTTTTCTGTACAGTAATAGCAGTTGTTTTTTTCGTGCATGCTAACACTTTGTATAATTAAAAAGTTTCATATATATTAAGTGAAAGCATATTTTGTTTCAGGACTCTGGACTTATATATGCCTGTACTAGATGATAAGATGCCTCTTTTCCACAAGGATTGTAACTTTGATAAAAAGTTGGACTCCGACTTGATGAAAATCCAAGAGGACATTGAGGTGCCTCCGGAGATCAAAGAATGGGTCGAAGACAAACCTAAACTCAACCTTGATCAAACCACCTCTTTCAATCTCGGAACCTTAGAAAACCCTAAGTTAATCCAGATTGGTTCAGACCTTACCCCAAACCAGAGGAATGACATGGTTACGCTACTAACCCAATTCCAGGATATGTTTACATAGTCTCATGAGCACATGGTGGGTTTATCCACTGAAATTGTCCTTCATCGCCTTCCCATCAAAGAGGGATTCAAGCCAGTCAAGAAAAAACTCAGGCGATTGAAACCTGAGTGGAGTTTAAAGGTGAAAGAAAAAATTGTGAAATAATTTCAAGCTGGTATTATCATGATGTCCACATATCCTGAATGGATATCTAACATCATTCTCGTGCCTAAACCTGGAGGAAAGGTGCGAGTTTGTGTGGATTATCGGGATTTGAATAAAGCTTGCCTTAAAGATAGCTTTCCCGTGCCATTTATCCACATTCTCATTGACACTATTGCTCAATACAGCATGTACTCCTTCGCTGATTACTTTGTGGGGTACCATCAGATTATGGTCGCTGAGGAGGATAGTGAGAAAACAGCTTTCATCACGCCTTGGGGAACCTTTTGCTACAGACGGTTGTCTTTTGGCCTCATCAATGTCGGAGCTACCTATCAAAGAGCTATGATGGCTCTTTTCCACAACTTAATGCACAAAGAGATAGAGATCTACGTGGATGACATCATCATCAAGTCCCAAAAGGAGGAAGACCACGTAGACTATCTCAAAAAGCTTTTCAACAGGTTGTGTAAGTACAACTTGAAGTTGAATCTAGCCAAGTGCGCCTTTGGCGTTAAATCAGGCAAGTTACTAGGATTTCTAGTCAGCCACAAAGGGATTGAGCTGGATCCCACCAAAATCCAGGCTATTACGGAAATGCCCATTCCTCAGACAGAGAAGGAAATATGGGGGTTTTTGGGAAGGGTCAACTTCATTAGTAAGTTCATTTCTCAACTCACAGCAACTTGTGAGCCTATCTTCAAGCTGTTAAGGAAGAACTCCTCCATAAAATGGAATGATGAGTGCCAAAAGGCTTTCCTTATAATCAAAGATCAGCTAGTCAAAGCTCCTATTTTAGTACCACCCAAGGTTAATGTTCCCTTGTTCTTATACCTATCCATAAATGACAATTCCATGGGCTGCATGTTGCGTCAGAAAGACGATAGAGGTCGAGAACTAGCTATCTATTACCTCAGCAAAAGATTCAGCATCAGTGAACACAAGTACACTCTGATTGAGAAGACTTGTTATGCTTTAGCATGGGCTACCATGAGGTTACAACATTACCTCCATGGGCACACAACCCATCTCATATCCCGCGTGGATCCTCTCAAGTATGTGTTCAGTAAGCCCATACTGAATTATCGACTATCCAGATGGCAGTTGATTCTGCAACAATTTGACATTGTTTACGTGACGCAAAAGTCCATTAAAGGTCAAGGAATCACGGATCAACTAGTCGCTACACCTTCAGGGGGTTTCAAACCCTTGGAAACATACTTCCCCGATGAAGGGGTAATGTCAATTCAGCAACACCATCAGTACGATACACGTCAAACATGGAACATATATTTTGATGGAGCTGTTAATATAGAAGGTTCTGGAGCTGGGGCAGTTCTAGTATCTGGTACGGGGGAGCAGTATCATGTCGCTGTTAAATTGTATTTTGTCAGCACCAATAACACAGCTTAGTATGAAGGCTGTATCATAGGGCTAAAACTTGCCCGTTCAATGGGCATCAGGCGGTTAACTTTCTTTGGGGATTCAAAGTTGGTAATCAAATAATCCACGGGAATCTATCAAACTAAAGAGCTATATTTGATGCCTTACCATCGGCAAGTTTTACAGATGGCTTCGGAGTTTGAAGAGATCTCCTTTCTATACATTCCTCGTAATAAGAATGACTTCGCAGACGTGCTAGCAACTTTGGCCTCCTTGATTCACATACCTGACAAGGAACACATGTCAAGTGTCACATTAGCCCTGCAAAAGGCACCAGCCTATAGGAACTATGTTGGAGAAGTATCGGATGAGCTACCTCCCATCCAACAACCTTGGTATCAGCATATCAAGGAGTACTTGCGAGATGGATCTACACCCACTGAGGCGAGCCTGACTGAACAAAGGCGGATTCATCAACTTGCTATGAAATTCTACCTGAGCAGAGATGCACTCTATAAGAGAGATATAGGACTAGGTCTCCTCAGATGCCTGGACAAGGATTAAGCTCAGAGACTCATAGATGAGATCTATAGTGGAGTCTGTGGCCCACACATGAGCGGCCCTTTACTTATAAAAAAGATCCTCAGAACAGGACATTATTGGCTTTCTCTCAAGGCTGACTGCAATGACCACGTCAAGAGATGTTATCAGTGCTAAATTCATTGGAATGCTATCCACGTCCCTCCACGGGAGCTCCACAATATGAGTTCACCTTGGCCTTTCTCAATGTGGGGAATGGACGTGATCGGGCCCATTGAGCCTAAAGCCAGTAATGGACATCGCTTTATCTTCACCATGATCGACTACTTTAGCAAGTCGGTAGAAGCAGCCTCCTTCCCCAGGGTTACCAAAGAAGTCATCATTGCTTTCGTCAAAAGTAATGTCATTTGTCGATATGGACAACCAGAGATAATTGTATCAGACAATACTAAGAACCTCAACAACAAAATGATGGAGGAGTTATGCAGTAAATTCCATATCAAACACCTTAACTCCGTCATCTACCTTCCAAAGATGAATAGTGCTGTTGAAGCGGCTAACAAAAATAATAAGAAGATCATGCAAAAGATGTCCGCCAACCACAAAGGATGGCCTGACCTATTGCCTCTTACTCTGTTAGCCTACAGAACATCAATGCATACTTCTACTGGGGCAACCCCCTATGCACTAACCTATGGGATAGAAGCAGTACTCCCCATAGAAGTAGAAATGGAATCCCTCAGAGTGTTGATAGACGCTCAGCTGGATGAAGATCAATGGATACAAGATAGGTATCACTAATTATCTCTAATAGATGAAAGGCAAACTGCGGCTATCTTCCATGGTCAGTTATATCAACAAAGGATCGCCAGATCCTTCAACAGAAAAGTTCGGCTACGGCAGTTTAAACAACATGATTTGGTTTTAAAGAAAATCATCGACAACCAAGATCAGTCTAAGGGAAAATTCGCTCCTAACTGGGAAGGCCCGTTTATTGTCAAGGAGATATTGATAGGAGGTGCTCTTAGATTGTAGGAAATAGACGGCGATGAATTTCCACAATTAATCAACTCGAACATCGTGAAATGGTGATATATCTGAAGTTACCATCAAGCAAACATCCTGGTGGTGGATCATCAGATCACCAGTCATTCCGGTTCTTTAACCCTTTACCACATACAACTCTTTTCCACACTTTTCCCCTCAGGAAAACATACTCTTTAAGCCAGCAGCCTGGCTTCACTGCGCTCTTACAACTTTAGTCATCCCACTAGGGATTGAACCTCTTGCGTTTACAGTTTGTTCCCCCAAATATGGGATCAAACTTTTCACCCTTGCAGTTTATCCACAACCTAGGACTAAACTTCGTTCCACACAGTTTGACCTGTACATGGGATTAATCTTTCTTCCCCGTAGTCTGACCCTGCACATGGGATCACGCTTTTCAACTCGCCCTAAGGGGCGAACTACGTCTACCTGATCTCCTTGATACACAGGAGTACGTAGGCAACCATATTTTATATGGCCCGGTCGCAATAAAACAAAAACAACAAAAACACTTCTACACCCTTTTTGCTTACAAAAATAAAAACAACAAAAACATTCCTACACCCTTTATGCCACATACAGCGTTGAACCTCTTACACCAGGTTCAAACTATGCAGACCTGATCTCCTCTTCAACAGGAGTACGTAGGCAGCCATTCATGGTTCGGTTTAACCCCCTACCAAAATACAAATACTTGTCAACGGTACTGGGATCAAATTTCAATCCATCACATTTCATTTTGGGCTTCAAACCAAAGGGATGGAATTACTTGAACTCCTCCTAAGTAGGAGATTCGGCGACCGTCTAAGCTGCGGTTGTACCTCAAAGAGCAACACCAATCCATAAGAGATGGAATTAACTAGGCTCCTCCTAAATAGGAGTAATGGCGACCATCTGTGGTGCGGTCAATCTCAAAAAGGATAGCCACACTCCTCTCCACATTTCCATACAGAAACCAGTCCCAAGATACCGAAGATGGTAGGGATATACACAGATCCATGATCTATTCTGAACTATCTAGAGACAACTCAATGTCCATCCAACAAGGAGGAATTCAAAATACGTCAAGATCACAAACCCTGAAGAAGCAGGCAAATATCAAGCAAGTATTCAACCATATCTAAAAGGGAAGTGATCAAAAATATATTTCCCTACTATATATAATGTTGTTTGATATAAACAATGTAAACTATACATTACAAAATGGCTAAGCTAATATGTACATGAAAATACAAAGCTATCTACAGATCAGCATGCCGGCGAATTAACAGATCTAACATAGCATCTCTCTCCGAGAAGGAGGTAATGCTGTGGTATCCTGTACAAGGATATCCACACAAGTCAGCAAGTTCGAGGCCATCTGCATGGTGACGCGATGTTCATCTATATATGCACTCATCTCGGCAAGCATACCAGTGGTAAGGGACCTCACTGTATTACTATCTGTGACGGCTACATCCTGGGCAGATATGGCCTCATCCCACTCAACAACAGCAGCATCTCTGTGAGCTAATGCCTCGTCCCTCTCTAACAGAGCTACGTCTCTCCCATCAAGAGCTGTTAACATCAGGGCTCTAGCCTAATCTCTCTCAAAGGTCATCAGATGTAGACTCTACTCAAAGTACTGTGCTGAATGTTAAATCATGACAGTGCTAGTACTGGGAGAATTTAACAGAGCTGCTAGTAACCCAGTAAATGGCTCATCCTCGGTCTGAGAATTAATGTCCTCCATGGGCTCTCCATCATCTAAAGCAATGCTCGACACTGTGGATACTACCGCAGCCGATGAAGTCTCTATCTCCATCCACGCGGAATACTCAGCAGAATAACCCGGATGGCTAACAGAAAAAGTAGCTATCTCACATTGATCCCAATAAGCATACACACGGGATCGGTCCTCTGCTGATAGATGGCAAGAAGCTAAGCACTGACCTAATGCCCCATCAAAAGGATGAAAGCCCTGGAACTGGCCAAACTGCAACATCACGGCCAGTGGGTGATAGGTAGTCATTCCCCTCAAACCAGCTAGAGGGAGATAATCCATTCTCGGAGCATGAGTAATGAAATTAAATGGCGAACAGAGCCTTGAACACGACAAGATAGCAAACGGATCTACAATCTCGGCTAAGAAAACGGACCAAGATGCAGTATCTGTACACTCTGTAGGCTGAAAGGAATATGACATAGTTATCTCATGGGTGAAACAATACCCGTGTCGTCTAAATGTGCCAATCGGTCTCAAGTGTGACATAAACCACGCATACAGCATGACCGAACTGCCTGTGAATACCCCTGTAGGGTAAGTGCTGCAGAATATGGCTGACCTCAGTGTCCCTATAGGGTAAGTGATGCAGAATAATGGTATAACCCTCCCTTAGAGCTCTCACTGCCATAATAACGCCGATATCTAACTCATCCATGTATCGTGGCATGTACACATATGATAATACGCATAGCAGCAGTGCGTCCACTCTGGCCAAATGTCACTAGTCCTCTGGTATGGTAAAATCCCCAGAATACCGAGCATAGTTGTCCTCATAGCCAAATCTGTCAATCAAAAAATGCTAGGATATCACGTGGCCAGATGTGATCTCATCCTGTACAACTCTCTGCCTCAGCCCGGTGAGAGTCATATACTGCCGGCTCATGTCACTAATGGCAATATGCACGCAAGGTCTGTCAAGTGGCAGCATCGTCAAACGTGTATACTCCTCTAAAGTCAGAGTCAACTCTTGGGTCCCAAACTGAAAAACCTGCCTCTCTGATACCCAGTGCTCTAGCATGCCTTTCATAAATCCTTCTGGAACCTGAAATATCAAAAGGGTCATAGTATGCTACAACAGCTGATCTACGGTCACCCTATCTGGGGGTGACATACTATCATACCAATATCTCAGATGGGATGCCACCAATAATGGCGAGGTGTGATCTATGCGGCTGACTATCGAAGAAGACATCTGTGTGGGTCGTATCATAATATCATCCAGGGGTCAATGCTGAATATCTCTGGACATACATACATATGTATAACATGATACATGCATAACAGATAATAGATGGCAATATGATATAGGGAATGGAAAACTGTACATACATTCCTAAGTATATACATTCCTAGGGAAATGGGGCACAGACGCCCTACCACTAACAGAAACATATCAAAAGATATAGCGAGAATGGGGCACAGCCACCCAATAGCTAACAGAGGCCTATCAAAAGAGATAACGAGAATACACATTAGAATAAGACAATAGTGTCAATATCTACATCATCAATCATGTCCACCTGATGTAACTCCTCCTGAGTCATTGGATCTCTATCAACAAGAATGTCAGGCCTATACAAAGGAGGATCTGCACCGGCAAAACTAAATGGGTCATCTGAGGGGCTAGCTCCTGTGCTGGAAGGATCAAATAAATCTGCCTCTGTCGGATCTCGGCCCAAATGTCGAATAAAGAAGTGTGCCCGGTCCAGTCGCTGGGTCAAGCTGTCAATCTGTGTCACATGAGTCGGATCTCGGATATAGGCTAGCCAATCTGTCATCATCACGTATCCTAGAACCATATCCCCCTTGAATTGAGTGGCTCGGGTCTGGGCTACAATGGTGCGAGGGATCCACCAATGCTGGAATACATCCTGAGTGCAAGGACCCTTTGACAATGCAAAACTGTCAACACCCAACAATGGGATATTAATAACGGGTGACTGCGACACAGGCCAATAACGACTGGCAGGAGGCAAGATCGGTATACAGATCTCCCTTGTGGTGCTCCTAATAGCACGCTCTCCTAAATAGAGCTCCCATCTTCCATCTGTGAAGAGAGGAACCCTACGGGTGGAAATCACATACTCGACACCAGTCGAGTACCCATCCTCAAATCCAATGGCCAAATGCTCCCCAGAATATAGAATCCATGTGATGACATCTGCTGTCAACAACTCCAACTGTAGGCGACAATGAGTGAAACCCTCAGCTACGGGGACCTCTAACAGTATGGAATGATGCCATCTCCGTCTTCGTGGATAGGTATCCAACCCTAATACACTCACCGAACGTAAACATGGGAGCCTCTCATAGGCACAAAACTGACAACACAAAGGCAAACATCTGCTGTTAGTTAACACTCTTAACCTGTACATGGTAAATGACGAGAAATACTTACCAGCATAAATGGGTAAAATTCTAACCAAGCCTCGATCAAGCCCTACGAGCGCATACGCATGCCCCTGAGGGAATAGGCAAAGGTATAGGAGCCCCAATCATACTCTCCAATACGGTTCACATGTCACGTGGCGCTGATCAAAGAGAACGACACCGTAGAAGAGTTATCTGCTATGAAGTAGCCCTTAATGATCATCAGGAACAATCACCGCAGAATGTGATCCCTGACTCTGACATCAGCTGTTATAGGCTCACTCAACAGTCCACTCATAGCATCTACACTCAAAGGACCCGTACGGACAATCCTGCCCTTGAGCGCCTCTGCCGGAACTCCTAGCAAGGATCTGACGGTAGTCGGGGTAATATCAGCCATACAAGGCACTGGCTCCCCTCCAAACTCTATACCTGTGATAAACTGCCAATCCATCGGCATCATCATCACCTCACAGTCCAGTAAATAGAGAGACTGAGTCTGGTGAAACCAGCGCTCAGACAATGCCCTGAGGTAACCCCAGGGACAACAGCGGGGAAGGATGAAAAAGAATGCTCCAAATCCCCAATCATGCACAATCACTCTATAGTCAGGATGCAGAGCTTGGTATATAGAGTGAATATTTAACCAGTTCCCTCGAGGCTGTGTAAAGCCGGGAACCTACAAAATGTAGATCGACCTCAGAATCCTTTACTCCTCATCAATAGGAAAGAAGGAAGATTAAGATCTAAACTTTATACCTCGTTGGCATGCAAATACATCGAGGGATGTCTACTCAAATCACCCAGAAGCTCTGGATTTGCTACCTGAATACTCTGGAGGTCCCTACGGGGAACATGCACAGTAAGAGCGGGGTCCGTAACTAGAACATCCTTCTCCTCATCCTCGACGTCTGGTACATCAACCTGGACTGGACGTATCACCGCCTCCACCAACCGACGAGGCTGTCTAACGAAATGGGGTCGAGGCACTTCAAAAGCCCTCCTCCGTACACCAAAAGTGGTCCTGCGGGAACTACTCGGCTGATCCGGATCCAGAATATTTGGACAACAAGTCTCCAAATCACCTCAGAAAGGGTGTGGTATTTTCTAACCTGGAGCTTTTCAAAACGCATCTAATGACTACATGCATGCATGCATTATTTTAACATACATCTATAGTAGAGTTAAATATGCATGACTACTCAATGCCTACATTTTGGAAAATTTTGCCATAGTTTCCTCTATAAATAGGACTATCCACATGCACATAGACATGACTAGGTGGCCATACAGTAGAACATCTGCCCACAGTCATATACATATTATTTACATAAAAAAAAAATCAAAGTCATCAATCCATAAGGGTAGCCTAATTACTAGGATTACTTTACTTTTTCACCTTTGCTCATTTATCCTCAAATAGGATAAGAAATAGCAGAAAAAAAGGTGCCAATTTGACTGTTTCAAAAGTTAATTTTTTTCATATCATTATGTTCAGCATGGTTTAATACTAACATTTACTATGTTGAATATTTTTTATCAAGTCATTTGAGCATGCATATGCACTACTATGTGTTTAGATGCATTTCATGTGATACGTCATTTTCCAATAGATAAAAACTATAAAAAAAGTACATGCATACGTTACCAGGACAGTGTAGAACACTTATACGGTGACAGAATTTGGAGAAAGACGTCTGAACTCAGCAGATCTGAAGAAGTGCTCTCAGATTTCCTTCGCGGCGCAACATGAAATGACTTGAGAAAGTAAACTACAGCATTAATAGCCATTCACGGCTGGCCGTAGGTCCACCTGTGGCTGCTGCAGGTGTACTTGCGGCACCTCTATATGGGTCCCACCCCTCCGGCTCGGTCCAATTCGAGTTACAAAGGAGTTCTCACAAGCTGAAAAGGCCAAATCAGGGATAAAAATGTTACACGATTGAGCGGGATAGCCTGAAATCCTGGTTTTTCTAGGCCCGACTGTGGCTTCCATATCATTCATTGGTATTCACCCAAACACAAGGTATACTATACCGATGGTCCAAGTCGTTGCATATCACATTCGGCAATACCGTACGGAGGTCCAATGCCATCAATTCAGGGTTGTCACCCTAATCTTTCAAACAGATCCCCGGCGGGGGTTACAACGCATGGTTATCTATCCACAAATAGATCCCTGGCGGGGGTTACAACGCATGTTTTGCTGATACACACATCAGCGAGGATTACAAATAGATCCCCGGCGGGGGTTACAACGCATGTTTCGCTGATACACACATCAGCGAGGATTACAAACAGATCCCCGATGGGGGTTACAATGCATGTTCCACTGATATACACATCAACAAAGGTCAAGTAGCCTTGGCATTCATCCCCAATAGGGAGTTCATCAGTTGATATACATGTCAACAAAGAATTGAATGGATCCCCGGCGGGGGTTAAAACGCGTGGTTAACCGTTGGTTCACACACCAACGAAGGTCGGGCAGCCCTGACAACACATACTGTTGGCAATAAATCCAACAGAACATTGATATGTCCTGACAATACAAACCAGGGAGGATCAACATCATCGGGGAGGATCGATGATGGAATATGTTATACACATCCTCAAACAAACGAAGTTTTATCCCCACAAATCTCTTGCACTCGAGAGGCACATCTTTGGAGTAAAGCCTATATTCAGGATTAAGGACTTTGGTGATAGCCCCAACGTCAACATCCTAATAAGGTTGGATCACACATCCAAGCTTGTCGTCATTACCATCACCGGTAGAAGCAATGGGAAGACGAAAATCATTCCTAGCATGTGGAAAATTAATCCATATGCATCAATCTATATGCATCATACATATGCATCATACACTGGCATCATGTTACTCCACATAGCATCATGTTTATCTGTTGCATTTCAAGTGTCTAGGATTCTTTATCCTATTTATGCCATTGCATTGCATAAATATGATAAAGAGGGGCATCTGTAGACACTCAAAAATTTTTGCACACCTATTACTGACATTGCAGGAGGGCAAATTCGTCTTTCAGACATAACCCTAGAAGACAGCTCACGACCATTCTGGATACTACCAAAAATTCCACTGGAAAAGACCAATTTATTCAGGAGATAACCCCGAGATATTTCATCTAAGTCCCAACACTGGGAATAGCATATTCCAACCTTGGAGATAACCCCAAGGAAGGCAGTTGCAGTTTCGAAGATAACCCTAGAAATGCTTGTTTTAAATGCATGCAATCAGCTTCAAAACACTCGGCGCTTACACCGAGGCACTCAGTACAAGGCCTGGCTATAAAACCAGGAAGACAGGCACACCTTAGAGATGACACTGAGGACCTTCAACACTTGCAGCAGTCCAATCTCAGAGATAACCCTGAGCAACGTCTGTTTTATCAGCCTAAACTGGAGATAACCCCGGTGAGGGGCAATGTTGTCATCTTGCCACATTGACGCCATATCACGCCTTTTCAACATTTCAGACATACATTTCTACACAGCAATGTCCCACAAGAACCAAGGAAAACCAATCCCAAGTGACTATTACGCAGGATAACGAATAGAATTTGAAGCTTAAAGACCAGAGGGCATCGTCCCATCTTCTTGACTTCATACAACCTCTAATCCCATGTTATTGCGTAACTCTCGACAACGGCGGTCTGAAATAGGTCTTACATACCTCAGTCGGATGCCCGGATTGTAATTCTAAAAGTTCGAGCAGACATCACGTTGCATGTGTGCATGTACTTCGAGATGGTAGAACCCGCGAGGCCCGGGGCACCCCGAGCAGTCTCAGGTACACCTGCGGCTCCCCCTCTATAAATATAGGGTTTTGGGGTGGCCATTTTAAAAAAGAAAAAGGCGAGAAAGCCCTATCTAATTTGCTCTGTACAAACCCCAAACTGAGTGCTTTCTCATTTTAAATACTTGTAAGCTCATATATAGCTACTTTTTACTGGCGGGAGCCGAGTGTTCATCCATTTCAAGTTATTGAAGTATTCTTTGGCAGCCCACTGTAAGCCTTCTTACACACTTTAAAGCCTTTCTCTTCATCTTTGCACACACTATTCTTCACGTTGAGAGTCGTGTTGCGTGTGTAGGCCCGAACTTCGGTTCGTGATTTCATTTCAGTTTATATATATATATATATATATATATATATATATATATATATATATATATATGTATATGTATATTTTCATATATGGACTAACATTATCGAGTTATGCCTCGATTGAGCCTAGGCTTATATTTGGAGCGTTTAATTGATTTCGTGTATATATACTTATATATATGAACTGTGTGTCGAACTCTATTCGATGAGCCTAGACTTACGTCTGGTGCGTTTAATTGCTTTCGTATATATATATATATATATATATATATATATATATATATATATATATATATATATATATATATATATATATGAACTGTTGTTGGACTTTGTTCGATGAGCCTGAATTTTATATCTGGTGCATTTACACGCTTTTATATATATATATATTTACATTTCGTCCCGTCTAGAGTTTATTTCGTGGCGGTTGATCATTTTCACAGTTTTCTATATATTTCGTCCTGCCTGGAGTTTCCTCCGTGGCGGTTGATCGCTTTTAGAGCTTTATTTATATTTTTAATCCCACATGGAGGTGCTTCGTGGTGGTTGATCATGTCTGTATATATATATTTATAGCTTATACATATATACCTGCTTACTGCGTTTATATCAATTGCGGCATCATGTGAGCCTATGAATCATGTGATCACATGTTCAGTCCACTGAATCTAGATTCGGTTCCCGTGATAGACCTTTTTCAGCTGTAAGCAGCTTGTAAATTTATTCACGGTGGTTGGATTTCCTTAGATGGCTTCCATGCTGTGACAACCCGAGAATTAAAATATTCAAAATAATTAAAAACCCATTTTTTAGCTTTAAAATAATTTTTAGGAATTTAATACTAATTTTTAATAATTAAAAACTATTTTTCTCTATTTATGTGAAACCCCAGATTTTATGAATAAAGATTTAATTTTTTCGAAATATTTTTTTAAATATTATGGTGTGAATTTGAGATAATATTATAGTTGTGGGTAGTGTTTATAAATTTTGTAAAGTATACAAGTTATTGTATTATATTCGATTGGTCGGGGAATATTATTTTTGTCGGGGAATATTCGTACGACGACACAATTATTGGTGGACCCCACAACAAAATTATTGTCGGATTGAGAAAACGACAAAAATATTTTATGAAAATAACGGCGAAAGTTTTCCCGTTAATACTGTTGAACTACTCGGTAGTAAAAGTACAGTAATACGTGTGGTTACATAGTAGCATACGGTATTGATTATTAAGGCTTACATGATAAGTCACTCAGTTTTATTTTATTAGCATTATTAATGTAATTAAACAGGAAAAACTTTTTATATAAAACAGAATACTTTTATAAAGTTATTCGTTTTATTAGGCTAATAGTAAAATCTTTTTATATAAAACAGAATACTTTTATAAAGTTATCTATTTTATTAGATAATAATTAGAATATATTATATTTTATTATGCATAGTATTTGTATAGTGCCTGCATAGTGTTTGCATAGTAAAATCTTTTATAAAGTTATTCGTTTTATTAGATTATAAATAGAATATATTATATTTTATTTAAAAGATTTTGCTTTAAATATGGACCGTCAGATTAAAGTAAATCAATCTAGACCGTTCATGAGTTAGTTACTATGCAGTCCATTTTTCTATAAATAGAAGCTCATTCCTTCATTATTTTCTTACGAATTCACTGAAACTCTAGAGAGAGAAACTATAGAGAAAAAGAAGAAAAGTATTCTGCTACTTCACTACTCCGATATCAAGTTTCTTTTACGGTAAGGGATATTATTTGTTGTACCTGTAAGGGGTATTATTTCTTTTGTATCCATGAAGAGAACTTCTGTTATTCTATTCTTTATTATTCTGCTGGAATAACCAGTATACACGAACTACCCTATACTTGGTGACATTCTTCTATTATTCTGTCTTTATTATTATTATGTTGGAATATCATGTCTGTGTGTTTTACGTCGGACCTGGTTCCGTCTTTATTATTATTCTGTTGGAATATCTTGTCTGTGCGTTTTACGCCGGACCTGGTTCCGTCTTTATTATTATTCTGTTGGAATATCCTGTCTGTGCGTTTTACGTCGGACATGGTTCCGTCTTTATTATTCTGTTGGAACATCCTGTCGGTGCGAATTTCGCATGACCTGGTTCCGTTACTTATTATTCTGTTGGAATAACCTGTTTATGCGAAGTACCGCGTTCATGGTGAATTCTTTTGTTATTCCATTCGTTATTATACTCAGTTGGTTAAAGTTTTGACTTCTATACTCCATGAAATTAGTGGAATATCCTTGATATTTGCTCTTCATCCAGTATCTTTTCATGGAAATATTCTTCTGAGCATTCTTGAATTTTACTCTACAAAGCAGTATCATGTTGACAATTTGGACGTTATTAGTTCCTAGATAAATTAATTCTTGAACTTGTTTTATTGAATTCTTATGTCATTGTCATCATCCTCATGTTTATATTATGTTGAAAGTCATCTGTGGCCTGTAGTGCATAGATGGACTTGGTATGATTATGACCAGGGATTATTCGGTATAATCATGACCATAATGTTACAAATGATGTGGTAAAAGTCCTCATTGGCCCGTAGTTCATTGATGGACAGTTGTTGGCATGATTATGACCATTGATGAATACACGAATATCCTTGGCTGTGATGCATGGATAATTTATGGTTGTGATACTAATGAATATCCTTGGCCGTAGTGCAGGGATGATGTGGATTATTTATTAAGTTGAGTCTCAGCGATAAAATTCATGAAAAACCTTTTAAATCATAAAAGATAATAGATTTTATTCTCTACTTGACTCTTTTAATGGATTGCTTGATCCGCTGTAGTTAAACTTGATGTCTGTTGTACTTTATCAATTTAACATTGTTGAAGACTAATGATAATTTATTTTGCATTATCTTAGTCATAATATTTCTTACTGGGCTAGTTGAGCTCACCCTTTCTTTCATTGTTCTCTTCAGGAAATGAGAACGTAGCTGGGACTAGTCGGGGAACAGAGTGATGATCCTAGATGTTTGCATTAGTAGTCCTCACTATTCTGTGAAATAGTGTGATAATAATTGTATTGAGGACTCCTTTTGAGTTTGTATACTCTCTAGTGGATAATATTTGTATTCAAACTCATAGTTTATGTTTTGTCGTATTGTGCACGATAGTTGTATTATTAAGTTGTATTTGAATTTTGTACCATGTATTTGGCGACTCAGAATAGGTGATGTATATCTATTTTGGGGGCATCACAGTTGGTATCAGAGCTTAGGGATATGATCCCTGGCTGAGATGTGAGGCAAGAACTATGAGGGGAGAGACGGGGGAATTCTTTCGCTAGTATGACCTACCTAAGTTTATTTGGTATTTAATTGGTCGGTCAGAGTATAGGGATAGTATGTGATATGTTAATTAACCCTTGTTTTGTTACAGTATTTGAAAATGGCATCTGAAAATGTTGAGATAAGTAATGGATCACAGGAGACCGTTGAGTCTCCATAGATCAATAATCAGAATAATGTGCAACAGGAAGACAATAATCCTCATGTAAACAACAACACTGATCAATTGACGAACGACGGTACGTTTAGGAGTTTTTTAGAATTCATACAACATCAGGCGATGGCGGCTCCTGTTCATAATACAGGAGGAAACAATGGCAACCCACGGTTGGTCACCGCTAAGTAATTCAAGGAGCTGGGACCACCGGAGTTTTTGGGAAAGCCAGAATCACTTAAGGCGGAGACGTGGTTAAAGCAGATAACCAAGATATTTGATGTCTTGGGATGCTCCGAGGAGCAAAAGGTTCCCTTTGCCACCTTTATGTTGCGTGAAGAGGCAGATCACTGGTGGGAATCTATAAAACGTACCCAGCCGGACGCACTCAAGATGTCTTGGGAGAAGTTTCAAGAGCTGTCCAATGATAAGTACTTTCCCGAGAGCATTCGTCACATGAAGGAGGTGGAATTTATCAAGTTGGAGCAAAACAACATGACCGTGTCGCAGTACGAAGCCAAGTTTGTCGAGTTATCCCGATTTGCGTCCCACTTGGTTGATAATGAAGAGAGAATGATGCGGATGTTTTTAGGAGGTTTGAAGCCAGAGATACGTCAATATCTTATTTCTCATAAACTGTGTTTGTATTCAGATATTGTAAATAGGGCTCAGTTAGTGGAGCGCGATAACGAGTCAACGCAACCAAAAGAGAGCAGCCAGCAAAATGATAATACCGGTGATAACAGTCATCAAAGCGGTGACAATAAACATGGAGGGAATCAACATGCCAAAAATGATAACCACTTCGGTGGTAATCATGGTCAAAACAATAAGAATGGACATTTCAAGAAGAGGATATTTAACAATGATGGAAAGACGTCAGCACCAGCACCCGTTGTTAAGGAAGAAGAACGACCACCTATCATATGCTTCAAATGCGGAGGGGAGGGACACATCAGTCCAAACTGCGCGATGCCGTCCAAAGCATGTTATAATTATGGAAGAGAAGGTCACTTAGCCCAATTTTGTCCTTCACCGAAGACAAGTTTAGCTAAGATGGAGGCACCAAAGGCCGTCCCAGAAAAGTCAAAGCCGGTAGTTTAAGAGAGAGCGTTTTTTTTTGTGACGAGGAACCTGAATAAAATTATCACGGGTATGTTAGTCATAAACTCTTTTGAAGTCTATACCGTGTTAGATACCGGTTCTACTCACTCTTTTATTTCACCTAGTTGTGTTCAATGTTTGAACTTAACTCCGAAGAAGTTAGACTTTGATTTATCTGTTGAAATTTCGTTGGGAGAAACCTTCGTTACCTCCACTATTTATAAATTTTGTTTGATTTAAATCAACACTTTCACTTTACATGTCGATCGTATCTCTTTGAAAATACTTACCTTTGATGTGATTTTAGAAATCGATTGGTTAACTACTCATCATGTTGTTTTTGTAAGGTTGTTAGCTTTCATATTCCTAATCAACCTATTATGCGAATTCAAGCAACCAAACCATTAAAGTCAATCATTGTCATATCAAGCCATAAGTAAAGAGCTCTGAGCCTATATCTGGTGACTTCCTTGTGTGGAATGCACCGAAGCCAGACTTTCTGTAGGTGACGTCATGAATGACGATGGGAAGTTGATAGGTATCAATGTGACGTACTATCCGAGTCTTTGATGAGGGTCACAGCTTTGAATAATATTTCTGTTGTTAATAAATTTCCTAACGTATTGTTGAAGACTTCTTAGCCTACCCCTAGAGCGTGCAATCGAATTTTGTATTGACCCCAGTACAAAACCCATTTCTAAAACCCTCATATATTTTCTTCACCTAAAACGAACGTGTAATGTGCCAAAGACGTTGGCTCGAGCTGTTGAAGATTACGATCATACCATTCAATACCATCGTGGAAAAACAAATGTGGTAGCTAACGCGTTGAGTAGAAGATCGTATGCGTATACGAGTGTGAATATACGAACCCACGTGAAGATAACGAATATACGAGTATAATCGACTTTAATCGATAAAGTTAAAGCCGCTCAAGCTACACACCCGAAGCTGATGAACATGAAGAAGAAGGTTCAAGAGGGCGTTATTTTAACAAGTAAGAGTTGCTGAAGAGAGGAAATCTCAACTCTCGATTTAATTGGCCCATTTGAAATCCTCGATTAAGTAGGAACTGTAGCTTATAGACTCGTTTTACCGCCAAGTATGTCGCGTGTTCATAATATTTTTAACGTATTGATGTTACGTAAATATGTGGACGACCCAAACCACATTATTGATTTAGAACCGGACGAGATTGCGGATAATTTAACGTATGAAGATGTACCGGTTAAAATCCTGGAATGTATTCAACACTTAAAGGTAATACCTCAAGAGTTAGAATCTGACGAAGTGTCATCATCTGTTCGGCATACCAGGTACGTACGTAAATTTCGAGGGCAAAATTTCATAAGGAGGGGAGATTGTGAAACTCCGGATTTTATGAATAAAGATTTAATTTTTTCGAAATATTTTTTTAAATATTATGGTGTGAATTTGAGATAATGTTATAGTTGTGGGTAGTATTTATAAATTTTACAAAGTATGCAAGTTGTTGTATTATATTCGATTGGTCGGGGAATATTATTTTTGTCGGGGAATATTCGTACGACGACACAATTATTGGTGGACCCCACAACGGAATTATTGTCAGATTGAGAAAACGACAAAAATATTTTATGAAAATAATGGCGAAAGTTTTACCGTTAATACTGTTGAACTACTCGGTAGTAAAAGTACAGTAATACGTGTGGTTGCATAGCAGCATACGGTATTGATTATTGAGGCTTACGTGATAAGTCACTTAGTTTTGTTTTATTAGTATTATTAACGTAATAAAACAGGAAAAACTTTTTATATAAAACAGAATACTTTTATAAAGTTATTCGTTTTATTAGGCTAATAGTAAAATCTTTTTATATAAAATAGAATACTTTTATAAAGTTATCTGTTTTATTAGACAATAATTAGAATATATTATATTTTATTATGCATAGTATTTGCATAGTGCCTGCATAGTATTTGCATAGTAAAATCTTTTATAAAGTTATTCGTTTTATTAGATTATAAATAGAATATATTATATTTTATTTAAAAGATTTTGCTTTAAATATGGACCATCAGATTAAAGTAAATCAATCTAGACCTTTCATGAGTTAGTTACTATCCAGTCTATTTTTTTATAAATAGAAGCTCATTCCTTCATTATTTTCTTACGAATTCACTGAAACTCTAGAGAGAGAAACTATAGAGAAAAAGAAGAAAAGTATTCTGCTACTTCACTACTCCGATATCAAGTTTCTTTTACGGTAAGGGATATTATTTGTTGTACCTGTAAGGGGTATTATTTCTTTTGTATTCATGAAGAGAACTTCTGTTATTCTATTCTTTATTATTCTGCTGGAATAACCAGTATACGCGGACTACCCTATACTTGGTGACATTCTTCTATTATTCCATCTTTATTATTATTCTGTTGGAATATCATGTCTGTATGTTTTACGCCGGACCTGGTTCCGTCTTTATTATTATTCTGTTGGAATATCCTGTCTGTGCGTTTTACGCCGGACCTGGTTCCATCTTTATTATTCTGTTGGAACATCCTGTCAGTGCAAATTTTTTCCTGACCTGGTTCCGTTACTTATTATTCTGTTGGAATAACCTGTTTATGCGAAGTACCACATGCATGGTGAATTCTTTTGTTATTCCATTCGTTATTATACTCAGTTGGTTAAAGTTTTGACTTCTATACTCCATGAAATTAGTGGAATATCCTTGATATTTGTGCTTCATCCAGTATCTTTTCATAGAAATATTCTTCTGAGCATTCTTGAATTTTACTCTACAAAGCAGTATCATGTTGATAATTTGGACGTTATTAGTTCCTAGATAAATTAATTCTTGAAATTATTTTATTGAATTCTTATATCATTGTCATCATCCTCATGTTTATATTATGTTGAAAGTCATATGTGGCCTGTAGTGCATAGATGGACTTGGTATGATTATGACCAGGGATTATTCGGTATAATCATGACCGTAATATTACAAATGATGTGGTAAAAGTCCTCATTGGCCCGTAGTACATTAATGGACAGTTGTTGGCATGATTATGACCATTGATGAATACACGAATATCCTTGGCTGTGATGCATGGATAATTTGTGGCTGTGATACTAATGAATATCCTTGGCCGTAGTGCAGGGATGATGTGGATTATTTATTAAGTTGAGTCTCAGCGATAAAAGTCATGAAAAACCTTTTAAATCATAAAAGATAATAGATTTTATTCTCTACTTGACTCTTTTAATGGATTGCTTGATCCGCTACAGTTAAACTTGATGTCTATTGTATTTTATCAGTTTAACATTGTTGAAGACTAATGATAATTTATTTTGCATTATCTTAGTCATAATATTTCTTACTGGGCTAGTTGAGCTCACCCTTTCTTTCATTGTTCTCTTCAGGAAATGAGAACGTAGCTGGGACTAGTCGGGGAACAGAGTGATGATCCTAGATGTTTGCATTAGTAGTCCTCACTATTCTATGAAATAGTGTGATAATAATTGTAATGAGGACTCTTTTTGAGTTTGTATACTCTCTAGTAGACAATATTTGTATTCAAACTCACAGTTTATGTTTTGTCGTATTGTACACGACAGTTGTATTATTAAGTTGTATTTGAATTTTATACCATGTATTTGGCGACTCAGAATAGGTGATGTATACCTATTTTGGAGGCGTCACAATTTATTAAATAAAATAATTAATTTTTTAATTAAACTGTCGCTAAAGGGCCCTATAGCGACAAAACCGTCGCTATAGGTGTTCTTTAGCGTTCTTGAGAAACCCAGAACTTCATAGCTCAGTTTGCAGGGTACTACTTTGACCAGTTTAAATTTTATGATCTTGATGTAATCTACGCTATCAAAAGTGTTAATGTTGTAGTATAGGTGTAATACTACAACTACATACCAAATTTATGGCCAAAACATAACAGATCTGCAAGATCTAGGCTCCAGAAAAACTTGTCAGAGCTGTTCTTCATTTTTGGGTTTTCCAGAAATGAAGAACAGTTGAAAGGTATTAGTTTTCGATCCTCATAACTTTCATTCTGGGTCAGCTTTGTGTGATCTAATGGTTCACACTTGTAGTACTTATGTCAGGGTACAATAGCATATCACTAGATCAACATAACAACATCACCAAATGAAGATTTTAGTCGGTCAAAGTACTGGTCAGGACTCTGCCTTTGAAGATTTCTGGGTTAGCCAGAATCTTCATCCGGCAATTTCGTCAACCCTACTTTGACCACGATTTTATTTGATTTTGTGAAGGATATAAAGATTCTAAAGGCATGGATCGATAGTACTCATGTTAGTATACAAGTATATTACAACAACATGGCCAAACAACTTAAACACAGCACGATCTAAGGCCTGCAATATCATTGTCAGACCATTCTGGGTTTCTGGGCTGCCCAGAAACCAGTTGGTCAAGATCGATCAGCGCACTTTGATCCTTAATAACTTGTAATCTATACATGATCTGACCTTGATACCAGTTCCAGATCATAGTTCTCATAGCATACTACAAGTTCAAACATTTAAACAAACAAAACTATAAACATACAAAGATCTATGAGGTCTGACATTTGACTGTCAGACAAATTTTTCCAGTTTTCCAGATTTTTTAAAAACTTCAATTTCCTGTATCTAGATGTTATAGATCTAACATATACCAACCCAGATCATTGATTAACACTACATATAACATATTACAACAAAAAATTATAACTTCTAGCACATCAATCATGATCAGATTTGGTTCTAGGGTTTTATACCTTTCTTGGACAAATCTTGATTCTAGGGCTCTTGATCTGATCTTGGTGTTTTAGAAACTTGATAAGGGACTGGTCTAGCCATAGAATTCGTGAGTTTAGAGAGAGAGGGTCTTAAATGTGTGTATGTGTACAAATGGGCTTTAAAGTGAACTTTTCTCTCTCTCAATCTATATATAATTTGATTCATGCATATGGCTGATAATGTGATCAGATCTTGGCTGATTTAATTTGATTTTTATATCACATGGCTAGCTAAAGTTGGTCACCAACCACAAATAGGGCAAGCTCTATACTCCATCTCATTAAAAAATGCACAAAGGGTAGTTTGGACATTTAGCCTACACATTTAATGGTAAATTAGTAACTTGAGCAACCCTTAGGGTTTGACCCTTAGGGTTTAACCCTAAGGTTTAAAAAATTAAATTTTTAGATTTTCTAATTAGGTTTAAAAATAGAAAATTAAGATTTCTAAATTGTAATTAGGGTTTCCTAATTATCTTAAGATTTCCTAATCACATTAGGGCTTGCTAATTAGGATTAATGTTTCCTAATTAAAATTAAAATAACTGAATTACCAATTTGGTTTTTCCTAATTATATATTAGGGTTTCTAACTGAACAATTAGGGTTTCTAATTTATAAATTAGGGTTTTCTAACAAATTTTTTAGGTTTTACCCTAATTAGGTTTGTAATTAATACACTTAAGCATTTATGTCCCCAAATTAGGGTTTTCATATTTTGAATTAGGGTTTCGAATTCTCGAAACAGAAATTAGGGTTTCTAGAGCCAGTATTAGGGTTTCTTATCATTCGTAAAAAATTTCTAACTGAACGTCGATGTTCTTAATATATGATTAGGGTTTGTCACTGATATAAGTTATCTGGTCAATCCTTGACCCTTAATCATAAACTGTACACATATATGATCATATACACAGAACATATATACATATATACATAATCCTGAATAATTCACCACAAAAATTTTTAAACCCATAAAATTTCTTCCCATAAATGTCAAATCCATACACTTATTTTATGTCTAGGTTTATTATTTAACCTTAATTCAATATTTTAAGATTTTAATAAATATCTAAATTTTCGGGTTGTCACACTATTCATGCCATTACACTGCATGAATATGATAAAGAGGGGCATCTGTAGACACTCGAAATTTTGCATTCATGTTACTAACTTTATAGGAGGGCAGAATCATCTTCCAAAGATAACCCTGGAGATCAAGACAGCTCAATCCTGGAGACAACCCTGGGATACTCAGTTTGCCATCTCGGAGACAACCCCGTGATACTCAGTTCCAACCCCGGAGACAACCCCAAGAGTTTCAGTTTCAACCTCAGAGACAACCTCGAGGAATGCAATTCCAATTCAGGAGATAACACCAGAGAAGTCAGTTTCCATCTCGGAGACAACCCCGAGATATTCTGTTATAGTCTTGGAGATAACCCCGGGAGATACAGTTCAAATCTCAAAGACAACCCCGAGGAATGCAGTTGCAATTCCAGAGATAGCCCTGTAAGAGCTCGTTTTAATCCCCAGCAATCAGCTTCAACCTCGGTGATAGCCCCGAGGCACTCAGTCCCTAACCCAGAGATAACTCCGGGAGGTCAGACACACCTCAGAGACAACCCTGAGGACATTCAGCACTTATAGCAGCCCAATCTCAGAGATAACCCTCAGCAATGACTGCTAGATTAGCCCAGAGCCAAAGATAACCCCGATGAGGGGCAAAATCATCATTTTGCCACCTCGATCCCACATTTAAGCTATCTCAATAACATTTCAACCTACATGCTACACAGAATTGTCCTACAAGAACCATAGCTCCAATCCCGAGTGACTACTACACAAGACAGCACACCGGATAGAATTTGAAGACTTAAAGACCTGGGCATGGACCCATCTTCCTGGCTTCGTACAACCTCTTATCTCATGTCATTGTGTAGCTCTCGACAACAGCATTCTGAAAAGGTATTATACGCCTCCATCGGATGCCCGGATTGAAAGTTATAAAGGTTCAAGCGGACAACAAGTTGTACGAGTGCACGTACTTCGAGATGGCAAGGCCCACAGAGCCTGGGCCACCCCGGGCAGTCGCAGGTACATCTGTGGCTAACGCAGGTACACTTGCGGCTCCCCCTCTATAAATAGAGGGCTTGGGGTGGCCATTTGTAAGAGAAAAAGGCGAGGAAGACCTGTCCATTTTGCTCTGTACACACTATAAACTGAGTACTTTCTCATTTCAAACACTTGTGAGCTTATATTTTGCTACATTTTACCGGTGGAAACCGAATGTTCATTCATTTAAAGCTATTTGAAGTCTTCTTTGGCAGCCCACTGTAAGCCTTCTCACATTTCTTAAAGCCTTTCTCCACTTTTGTTCATGCACAATTATTCACATTGAGAGTAGTGTTGTGTGCATATGCCCGGACCGTCGGTTCGTGGCTTTTATTGCTTATATATATATATATATATATATATATATATATATATATATATATATATATATATATATATATATATATTAATATCGAGTTATCTTAATTGAGCCTGAATATAATATTCGGAGCGTTTACTACTTTTATATATATAAATACTTATATATTTTGATATCATCAAACTCTATTTGATTGAGCCTGGATTTATATCCGGATCGTTTACTGCTTTTATATATATAAATACTTATATATATTGTTATCATCAAACTCTGTTTGATTGAGCTTGGATTTATATCTGGTGCGTTTACCGCTTTTATATATATATATATATATATATATATATATATATATATATATATATATATATATATATATACATTTTTGTCAAGCATGGAGTTTACTTCGTGGCCATTTACTGCTTTTATACATATATATTTATTTACATTTAGTCCCGCCTGGAGTTTACTTCGTGGCGGTTAATCGTCTTTATTTATATATATATATATATATATATATATATATACTATTTACAGTTTTCATACAAACTGCTACATCATGTGAGCCTAGGAATCATGTGATCACAGATTCAGTCTTCTGAATCTAGATTCAGTTCACGTGATGAACATTTCCAGCTGTGACCAGCTTGTAAATTATTTACGGTGTTTGAATTTTCTTAGACGGCTCTCATGCCCATAAGGAGTTCGGCACTACTTTTTATCTTATTTTCTCGAAGATGCTTTGCATCTCAAAAATAAAAGCAATTCAGCTGAACACATAATAAAATGGAAGTATCAAATGCCTTAATTACTATTGAGCATAAGGGTTTGAAAAACCTCTTTTATAAAACATCACTGTTATATCTTGTTAAAACTGAACTTTTATACAAAATTCAAACCCTTTGTATATAGGTACAAACGAGGCATAGCACTACTTCCAGATAATTCCACACAGACCTACATACACACACACACATTCAGATAAATGTTTAAAATGAAAAGTAAGGATCACCGTGTTACCACGGATGTCGGGGGGTACCTAACACCTTCCCCTCGCATAACCAAGCCCCCAGACCCTAATGAATCTCGGTTTCACAGACCAGTTACGTAGTGTCACATCACTTGGTCTATGTGCAAACCTTTTCTCAGTTGAGTTGGTGCGACCATTTAAATTACCAACTGGCGACTCTTACAGTCAAATCGTCGATACATGTTGGCCCTTTTCACAACTTATTTTTTCAAACAAATCTCACCTAACATGAGAACAACAAAAGACAAGAACAGGAAAGGGACAAATAATAATCCCGACGTCGACACTAGGGTTTCTAACTTAGATTATTCACTAATCCTAACAAGCACGATAAAGCGTTTTGTCAGTGTAAGCACGACAAAGCAACTTGTCAAAATACATATACTGAAAAGTCGATTTTTGAAAGAAAATTTTTAAGCACGACGTGTCAAGCACGTCAATTTTTGAACGAAAATTTATTTGACCTAATTTGTTAAAAAAAGTATATAATAACACAAAATACTTTCAGAACGGAGAAATTTTATTAATATAACTGAATTTACACAACCGAATCTTATTAGGGTTTTGGGGTTTCACAGCAGGATACTATTTATGTCGGGGTACTATTCATTCGGAATACTATTCATTCGAGATACTATTCATTTGGGATACTATTCATTCGGGGTACTATTTATTCAGGATACTTTTAATTTGAGTACTATTCATGGGATACTATTCACGAAAAAATTGATTTCTTTTCTGTCCAAATTATTTTTGGATACATGAATAATCATTCTTAAATTTTACTCCACAATTAGTGATCATGTTGACAATTTGGACATTCTTGAACTCTAGATAAATTGAATTATAAATCTCTAATATTTATCCTTGAACTCGCTTGATTGATTCTTTATATCATTGTCATCATCCTCGTGCTTATATTGTGCTAAAAGTTATCTTTGGCCCGTAGTGCAAAGATGGACTGTTAATTGGTATGATTATGACCAGAAATTGTGTATTGGTATATTCATGACCTTTAATGTTGCAGATAAAGGTTTGTGGTGAAAGTCTTCTTTGGTCCGTAGTGCATAGATGGACATGTGTTTGACGTGATCATGACCACTAGTGATAGAAACGATTATCTTTGGCCCGTAGTGCGTAGATAATTCATTGATTGGAAATAATTAATGATTTGTGTTACAAGGAGAAAATATTAATGATGGACTTTTAAATCATAAAAGATAGTAGACATCATGCTCTACTTGACTCTTCTAATAGATTGTTATTTCCACTACAGTTGTTGATCTAAAACTTGTTGTCTATTGTATTCTATTAATTTTTTTCCTATTGAGGATTAAGGATAATTTGTTCTACATTATCTTAGTCATAATATTTTTACTAGGCTAGTTGAGCTCACCCTTTTTCTTTTCGTTCCATTGTTCTTCTTAGGAGGCGAGAATGTAGCTGGAACTAGTCGGGGAGTGGAGTAATGGTCCAAGATGGTTCTTATAGTAGTCCTCACTATTGTGTAAAATAGCGTGACAATAATTGTAATGAGAACTTTATTTGAGTTTAGATATTGTCTACAAGACAATATTTGTATTCAAATTCACAACTTTTGTTGTCGTATTTTGTACGATAGTTGTATTAATAAAGTTTGTATTTAGATTCTGTACCGTATATCTGGCGACTTAGAATGGGTTTTGTGGACCTATTTTGGGGGCGTCACAGCTATGGCCACGAGAATGGGAGTGGTATTGACATACTCCAGTAGCATCAAATCTTTTTGAGCATGGGTTGATTGGTGGTAGCAGTGCAGTGATCTTTCCCTCATTGATCAGCATCTGCAAAATTTCTTCCATCGGTTGGCCTAAATAGGTGAACTCCCTTTTGTTGGCAAAGTCCCGACTGGCTTGAGCTCTTACTTTTCTTGCAAGCTTTTCCTTCAAAGTTTCACTTTCTCGGGTGAGTAGTGGAGTCTTTGAGATAAGAGAGAGGAGACTAGCATGCTCCTGACTGAACAACTGTCGTGTGACTTGGTGTTGATGTATCACCAGTTCTGCCAGTTGATTGACCTGTTTGTCAATTAACTCCCGTTCCTGAAAGTAGTATGCACACAAGCCAATCACATTTGATGATAAAGCATATACTTTGTAACAATCTTATTCATTTATTAATAAAAAGTATTAATTTATTAAAGGCTTTTAATTATCTACATGATGTTGTTTTATAGTATGTGATAAACTCATAGTTTTAAGAAATGCTTTTAAAATAATGATGATGCTCATTCTAATGAGATCTAAATTCTTAGAAAGCTTAAAACTAAAATAGTTCCCAATCATTGGATTACTAAATTGGGGATTAGTGAATCCAAATAGATTGGTACATACGTTGCTTGCTCATTGAAAGAGAATGATTGATCTCATAATCATTTGTGTGGATTACTAAATTGGGGATTAGTGAATCCAAATAGATTGGTACATACGTTGCTTGCTCATCGGATGAGGATAATTGATCTCATAATCATTTGTGTGGAGACATTAAAGCAAGTATGTAGGTGCTTATTAGAGAATAAGTTCACTGAAAATGCCTCGCTAAGGAATACCTAATGGAGTTTTACTTGCTTGTCAATAGGAATTCCTGTAGTGATAGTAGTACAAGCGATCCTTAGACTTGAGATCATCATAGTATCTTGTGTATGATGAGTTATACTTTGACTTATTCCTTAAGACCCTTAGGGTATATCAAAGGGTATGCTTGGGTATAATAAGTTGTACATGGAGATAATGTATGATCAATAAAGAATCTACCACTTCTAGTAAAAGAAGAGAAATGTCCTATGTGATTCGATAAATGACAACTCAGTAGTCCTTGGCCAAGGCAGAATAAAATTAAAAAGGAGTTTCTAATTTGCATTATTTGGAGTTGTGCACTTAAGGATCGAAATATATATAATTAAATAAATAAAACTTGACAGTAATTCCGTGTCTTATATTTAATTGGAACATTGTATGGTGAAAAGATTGAATTATACGGTAACTATTTACTCAAAGGTTCTTTTATGATTAATGTTGAAATCTATATTATCTGAAAAGTCGTTGATCGCTAGGGAGGCTTATCCCTATTGTAGAATAAATATTATTTATTTAAATAAATTAATCGTTTAATTTATTTATTTAAATAAGATTAGAATTGTTCTAATTGATTTATTCACAACCGATTTAATATGGAGAACCTAAAGGGTCATACCATAAAAAGAATAATAATTATTTAAGAAGCAAATGACATAATCGTAATAATAAGTTAAGTATATTTAATTTTATCTATGGTGATAGAATAAATTAAATAACTTAATATTTATTATTTACTATTTTGAAAATATTAAATATAAATTAATAAGAGAAGTCTTATTATTCTTTAATTCCTAAAGGAGTTTGGAAATTAATTAATAAAAGTACTCTTATATATCCTAATAAGATTAGGAGGCTAATTAATTAAAAAAGTTTAATTAATTACTCCTAATAAGATTAAGGAGCTTAATTAATTAAAGGATTTTAATTAATTAAAATAAAACTCAATTCCTTAATTGTTAAGGAGGGTTGCACACATCTATAAATAAGAGGAGTCTTATTATGGGTGGTGAGGTTGTTGACTTTTTCTCAACATACGTGATTCCAATTGTTAGAGAGTACGGTTTTTTTCTATAGGGATAGAAAACTAGGGTTTAGCCAACCACCCTTCTTCTTAAATATTTTCTTCTTCCTTGATGGATCACCTCTAGAGGCCAAACACTTGGGTGGCTAACGTTGATCAAATGAAGGAACCAAACCCGATGGATTCAAGTTGAACGCGAAAAGATTGGAGGTGAACTTGTACCTGAGAAAGCTCGAATCTTCAGGGGTATGATTCTTGTTCTTCATATTTTTGTTTAATTAATAATTATGCATAAAGGGTGATCCGGGTATATGGTTTGTTAAATTTTAAAACTCTGATTTTTCATCCTTCCGCTTATTTTGTACAATTTGATTGTGTTCATGAATATTACAAACCTAACAGTGGTATCAGAGCCAAACCTTTATGCGAATTATTAATTGTTTTATTTGATATGTACATTGATATGTGTTTAGAATAATTTAATTAGGCATAATTTTATTGTATAAAATTTAAAAAAAAAATTGAAAAGTCGTCAATTCGCGTAACCAGTTTTCGTGATTCCGTGAATCCTGTAATTTATATGATTTCCGTAATCATGATATATGATTTCCATAATATATTAGCAAGGATTCAAGGTTAACGTGCAGGAGCATTTTTTTTAAATTCTTGCACCGTACGATTATATCATGTATAATATATATATATATATATATATATATATATATATATATATATATATATATATATATATATACTCCTAGATTGTAATCTAATTCATGTGAATCACCTTGGAGATTCATAATATGTTATCATGAATGCAGAGTATTCTTATGAATACTTGGTTAATAAAATATATATATTATTTAACAGGCTAATTCATTTGGTTTCCTGCAGTTTGATATATATATATATATATATATATATATATATATATATATATATATATCTTAATTATTTTATAATTAAAATAAAATTTTATTTTAATCTTAAAATAAAATGTTTATTTTAATATTAAAATAAAAAAGTTTATTTTAATTTTAAAATTAAAATTTCATGCAAACTAATTAGAGTTAGAATTGGATTCCATGATAACTAATTGGAGTTAAAATTAGATTCTATGTTTCCTTAAATAAAGGAGTTTATTTAGATATGAAATAAAATTTCATATTATTCAAAATAAAGGAGTTTATTTGTGAATAGGAAAGAGAATCCGTGTTTCCATTAAAAATGAATTTTTTTTTTACTTGGAATTGGATTCCATAATTAATTAAAATAAATGAGTTTATTTTGATTAAAATAAAATAGTTTATTTTATTCAAAATAGGATAAATTAAAATAAAAGAGGTTTATTTTGATTTAAATTTAGATTAAAATAAAGGAGTTTATTTTGATTCAAAATTAGATTTTATGCTAACTAAATTTGTCCATTAAATGATATCAATATATATATATATATATATATATATATATATATATATATATATATATATATATATATATGAATGTTTATTATTTATGAGATGAATGTTATTTATTGATGCATATGGTGATGTGTATGATAATAAATGAGATTAATTATGGACTATTGACTAATTTGATTGGATTTTATTATAGTTGGATGCATGAATGTATGGATTTTATTAAATGAGGTCTGCGTACCTCGTCTTCTCTAATTTTTTTCTTAATGTAAATTTTAACTCCCTCCTATGTACTTCCCCTTGACTGTTGATCAAGGTTTCTATTTATTTTAAATAGTTTTGTAATAGGAATAATTAGAATTAATTTTAAAGAATTGGAGATCAAGAAGCAAGGAGCGTATGAAGGCCAGTTTGTAATGGAGCCCGGGTTTAAATGTAATAGTTATATTTAAATATTAATTCTTGCACCCCTAGGGTTTGACCTTTTGGTTCACTTGGTGGCTCTAGTGAACCAAACTAGAATAAAAGTCCATAATCAATCCATGTAGAATATAGTATTCTATATGTGCATGCTTATACTATATATATTATATATTATGCAAACATGATTCGCATGTTAATTAATATGACGTGTATTTTATATATATATATGTGCATGTGCGCTAAACAAAATAAGACAAATTAATAACAAATTACTCAAATATTTTATATTAAGTTGTAACGTTCAAAGATATTTGGAATATTGAACGTCGCCTTCTAGCAAGATAGAAACAATAGAGTATTGAATATTTAATATGATTTTTTTGTGCACACTCAAGACAAGTATTAAATATTTAAGATGTTATTTTTATTACATATGATGTTTATAAGGAATTAAACATTACTGCTTTGTTGTGCACACACAAGGGCTGTAGTTTTCTCTTCACTTATATAGAAATGCTGGGTCTAACTTAACTTAGATCATTTTAGTTCGGATGTGCACACACTTGATCATTATGATCTAAGAGGAAAAATACAAGGAGTTGCATAGTTGATGTAATTGACAAGAGGTGTCTACCTATTTATTTATATATAGTTTATTGTGCACACACAAGGCTATATATATTTGAAATGGGATCCTTATTCTCACTAGCATATCTTTAATTAGATATTGCCGAACTATATATTAAGAGAAATATAGTTTGAAGAAAATAGTGGGAGATACCAATTTAAAACAAGACCTAAATTATTTTGGTAATTAATAAAAGAATGTATGCTAAAATGTTATTAATTATAAATTCATTTATAGAATTTTATAATATCTAAATTACTATCACTGCGTAGCATATTAGATGCTAAATTAATCGGACCGAATTAAACGGATTGGTTAAGGAAATTGAGAATAGTTCTCATGGCAGAAAAGCTATCTTATGTCTTTAATACGCCTATCCCTACAATAGTTGCAGACAATGCCTCTGAGGAAGAAATTGCTACATTTAGAAAGTGACAAGATAATGCACAGTTGGCGCAATGCATCATGCTCACATCCATAAGTAACGAGCTTCAGCGTTAGCATGAAACTATGGATGCTCCTACTATATTCCTGCACATCAAGTAGTTGATGGTGGGAAAAGTAGGACTGATAGATATCAGATATCTAAGGAGCTCTTCCGATCTAGAATGACCGATGACACTACAGTAAAGACAAAAGTTGTTAACATGATCAATTTGATTGAACAATTAGGACAACAGATTATGCCATGGATGGAGAGTTGAGCCAAGATTTGATCTTACACACTCCCGGACTCATTTCACAATTGTTGTGAATTTTTCATATGAACAAGATAGATATCAGCCTCGCTGATTTGCTTAACATGTTAAAAAATATTGAGAGTCACTTTCCAACCAAGAAAGATCTTGTTTTATTGGTAGGGGCCAAAGGATCTTCTGAAAAGAAGAACGATTCAAAGAAGGTAAATAGAAAGGCAAAAATAAAGGATAATAAGAACAAAACTGATATGGATAGCAAAGGAGTTTGGTTCCACTGTAATAAGCCTGGACACTGGAAAGAAACTGCAAGAAGAATCTTGCAGAGGCTAACCAAAAGAAGCTTAGTAAAGTTTTGGTTATAAATATAATTTTGTTCAAGATTTAAAATAAATTTTTTCTTTAGGTCAAGGTTCTACTTGGGTATTGGATACCGACTTTAGTTATCATAAATATAGATTTATGAAGGGACCATACAGAAGTAGAAAGCTAAACAAAGATAAGTAATCCTATGTGTAGAAAATGAAGTAAATGTTGCTACATTAGCCATAGGAACTTATAGTTTAGCATTGCCTACGGGCAAATCTATTAAGTCAATAACTTGTTATATTCCAGTTTTTGTTAAAAATATTATTTTCACTTTATTGTTGGACAATGAAATTTGGTATTATATTTAAGAACAAATGTTGTTCTATTTATAATAATAATATTTTTATAGAACTGGAATATTACTTAATGGATTTTGTATGCTTGACTTACGTGAAAATAATTTTGCATATTAAACAAATTAATATATAAAAGGAGATAACCATTCAAAGAGTTGAATGTGTGTATTTGCTGAAATATAAGTGTGAATTATTTGAAAGGTTCAAAGAATTCAGAAGTGAAACAATTGTCAAAGTATTAAGATTCTTTAATTAGATCAAGGAATAAATACTTGTGTAGTAAGTTTCTAGATCATCTCAAATGGTTTTCTCATAATGGACGCCTCCTGATACGCAATAATTGATTGATGTATCTGAAAACAAAAATTGCACCTTGTTGAACATGGTACGGTCCATAATGATTTTGCCGACATTCTAGTATCCCTCTGGGGTCATGCCTTAGAAATGGCTACATATCTACGAAAAGAAAACCTCAAAATCTGACCCCAAGACTCCATAAAAGTTATGGACAGGGAGGATTCCTAATCTTAAGTATGTTAAAATAAGGGGTTGTCCATCTTATGCGATAAAGGTTTCAAAAGATAAGTTTGGGATAAAATTTGACAAGTACAGATTTATGGGATATCGTAAAGTAAGTTTAGGATATATGTTCTATAATCCTACTTAGCAAAAGGTGTTTGTTGCGAAACACGCTGCCTTCTAAGATAGATATGTTTTTCATTGAAGGGGATAGTGGAAGGATAATAGATCTTGAAGAGTTCAAGAACCACAAATCGCTATAAGTCAAATAAGAGAAAATTGTAGATAGACCTATTATACCACAACCGAATCGTAAATCTGGAATAGTATCGAAGATACCAAAGAGGTATGGATTCATCATAGATGATGATGATGATGTACACATTATAGAAGATGATGATCCAGTTACATACGATGAGGTAAGAGTTGTAGACACTCAGAGAAATGAATTGAAGCAAGCTTCTCAAATATGGAACATTCTTTTTGATGAGACAATCAAAAGAGTTCGATTTTATCAAAAATAAGAATGAACCTAGTGTGTACAAAGGGGCAGTAGGAGCTTCGTGACATTCCTAGTATTATATTTTGATATACTACGGATAAGGAATGACATACCAATGCTACAATCAGTAAAGATTAATTTGTTTAAACATTCCTCCATGAATAATTTGGGAAGAGTATCTTAATTGGGGATATAAATCTATATAGATAGATTTAAGAGGATTCTCGATTTAACTCAAGAAACGTATACTCATTTGATGCTAAAGTCGTTTAGCATGGCAAACTCCAAGAGATGTCTCATGTTGATGAGCCATGGAGTGTATCTCTCTTTATAGTCCCCATAGACTCCTGAAAAGAGAGATCGCATGAGTGACAATCATGTATACAATGAAATATACGAGACCTGATGTTGATCGGTCATATTCTGGAGAAGATCATTGTCAGACAGTGAAAAATATCTTAAAGTACTTAACCGACACTAATGATGTGATTAAAATTTATGGTGAGTCTAAATTAAAATTAAAGGGCTTAACAGACTCAAGTTTTTTTTTCAGACAGACCAAGACGATAGAAAATCCACTTTAAGGTAAAGTATTACCTTAAACAGTAGTGCAGTGAATTGGAAAGGTTTCAAACAACAAGAGTTGTTGGTTTAGTGATAAAGACAAAGTATATAGCTATAAATGAAGCTGCAAGTTGATTGTTTAGATGAAAAGTTCATTACAGAACTAGGAATAGTTCCTAAGTCTCATCTTGGATCTAAACATGTGTTGTGGCACTTTCATTTAATTATAGGAATCATTAAAAGATGGGAAATCACTATAAAGATAGTGGACTCTCAAGAACAATATTACATATCCATTAACTAAAGCTTACCCAACAGCAGGATAATCGTCACTTAGAGAAGAAGGGTATGAGATACCATGACGATTAGCTTTAGTACAAGTGGGAGATTGAAAGTAGTATGTACACAAGCCAATCACGTTTGATGATAAAGTATATACTTTGTAACAATCTTATTCATTTATTAATAAAAAGTATTAATTTATTAAAGGCTTTTAATTATCTACATGATGTTGTTTTATAATATGTGATAAACCCATAGTTTTAAACAATGCTTTTAGAATAATGATGATGATCATTCTAATGAGATCTAAATTCCTAAAAAGCTTAAAACTAAAATAGTTCTCAATCGTTGGATTACTAAATTAGAGATTAGTGAATCCGGATAAATTAGTGCATACGTTGCTTGCTCATTGGATGAGGATGATTAATCTCATGATCATTTGTGTGGAGCCACTAAAGCAAGTATGTAGGTGCTTATTAGAGAATAAGTTCACTAAACGTGGCTCGCTAAGGAATACCTAATGGAGTTTTACTTACCTGTCAATAGAAATTCCTGTAGTGATAGTAGTACAAGCAATCCTTAGGCTTGAGATCATCATAGTATCTTGTGTATGATGAGTTATACTTTGACTTATTCCTTAAGACCCTTAGGGTATATCAAAGGGTATGCTTGGGTATAATAAGTTGTACATGGAGATAATGTATGATCAATAAAGAATCTAACACTTCTAGTAAAAGAAGAGAAATGTCCTATGTGATTCGATAAATGACAACCCAGTAGTCCTTGGCCATGGCAGAATAAAATTAAAAAGGAGTTTCTAATTGGCATTATTTAGAGTTGTGCATTTAAGGATCGAAATACATATAATTAAATAAATAAAACTTGACAGTAATTCCGTGTCTTATATTTAATTGGGACATTGTATGGTGAAAGGATTGAATTGTACGGTAACTATTTACTCAAAAGTTCTTTTATGATTAATGTTGAAATCTATATTATCTGGAAAGTCGTTGATCGCTAGGGAGGCTTATCCCTATTGTAGAATAAATATTATTTATTTAAATAAATTAATCGTTTAATTTATTTATTTAAATAAGATTAGAATTGTTCTAATTGATTTATTCACAACCGATTTAATATGAAGAACCTAAAGGGTCACACCATAAAAAGAAGAATAATTATTTAAGAAGCAAATGGTATAATCGTAATAATAAGTTAAGTATATTTAATTTAATCTATGGTGATAGAATAAATTAAATAACTTAATATTTATTATTTAATATTTTGAAAATATTAAATATAAATTAATAAGAGAAGTCTTATTATTATTATTAATATAGTTATTATTTAATTCCTAAAGGAGTTTGGAAATTAATTAATAAAAGTACTCTCATATATCCTAATAAGATTAGGAGGCTAATTAATTAAAAGAGTTTAATTAATTACTCCTAATAAGATTATGGAGCTTAATTAATTAAAAGATTTTAATTAATTAAAATAAAATCTAATTCCTTAATTGTTAAGGAGGGTTGCCCACATCTATAAATAAGAGGAGTCTTATTATGGGTGGTATGGTTGTTGACTTTTTCTCAACATACATGATTCCAATTGTTGGAGAGTACGTTCTTTTTCTATAGGGATAGAAAACTAGGGTTTAGCCAACCACCCTTCTTCTTGAATATTTTCTTCTTCCTTGGTGGATCACCTCTAGAGGTCAAACACTTGGGTGGCTAACGTTAATCAAAGAAAGGAACCAAACCCGATGGATTCAAGTTGAACGTGAAAAGATTGGAGGCGAACTTGTACCTGAGGAAGCTCGAATCTTCAAGGAGATGATTCTTGTTCTTCATATTTTTGTTTAATTAATAATTGTGCATAAAGGGTGATCCGGGTATATGGTTTGTAAAATTTTAAAACTCTAATTTTTCATGCTTCCACTTATTTTGTGCAATTTGATTGCGTTCATGAATATTACAAACCTAACAGTTCCATCATGAACTGGAACTCTGAATAATCCCACTTGTCGGAATTAGCTTTACTGGTTTAGGGAGAACCACCCACGTATTTGAGGTACTTGGAGCTCTCTCCACTGTCTCTATTGATCATGTTAACATCCTCTTCCTTGTGTTGAGGGAGAGGGTTATCCTGAACATGTGGTTGTTCGGGCTTGGTTACAACGATCTCACCACTGTCTATTAAGTCCTGGATCTTATGCTTGAGGTCCCAACAATCCTGAGTGTCGTGGCCTGATGCTCCAGAATGGTAAGCACACTTCTTGCTTGTATTAAAGCTCTTTCCATTTGGATTGGCCGGTGGAAGGAAATGAGTGATTTTCTTTTGAGTTGTCAGAAGTTTAAAGATGTTTTTGAGTGAGTCCCCTAAGGGTGTGAACACTCTTGAGTGTCTGACTTCTCCACTCTTTGGCAAGGGAGGATTTGAGGATTATGCTTGAAAAGGGGAATAGTTTCTCCTTTGAATAGGCAAGTTTTGATTGCCTTTTTGAGTTTGTCCTTGCAGTATCAAGGAGACATCCTCTTCTTTCATCTTATGGACCCTTCGTGGGTTGTTCCCATAATTTCTAGATTAGATATGCTCAGCTACGGCTTTTAAAGCGACGAGGTCTTAAATCTTCCCAGACTTCAATCCCATTCCAGCCATTTCTCCGTGCTTAATCATTTCTGAGAATGGTTTTCCTATTCCAGCAAGGACCCTCTCATAAAATGGAGCTTCTTTAATATCTATGAAGGTCATCACCATCTTAGTCTCTATCATAGATGGGATTACTTGAGGAGCCAGACACCTCCATCTTTGGGCATACTCTCTGAATGACTCATTGATTTGCTTCTTGACTTTGGTAATTTGATACCTGTCTAGAGCTATTTGAGTTTGAAAGTTGTATTGACTGAGGAAAGCATGGGCTAACTCCTCCCAGCTGTGAAATTTGGAGTTATCCAATCTGGTGTACCATTCTCTAGCTTCTCCAGTCAGACTTTTTTGAAATAGCTGCATTCTCATCTTTTCATTCTCAATGTAGGATTCGAGATATCCAATAAACACTTTGAAGTGGGTGTAAGGATCTCCTAATCCATCATATTTCTCAAAATCGGGAGTCTTGAATTTCTCTGGATAATGAACCCCAGGAAAGATGCAAAGATCTAAATAGGAAACGCTTCCATGCATTCCAATCCCTTTGATGGACCGAATGGTCTCTTCTATTTGTAGAACCTTCTTCTGAATATCACCGGTGTCTTGATCTTCTTTAACATGGATGATTTTAGGGGTTTTGTTGGACTTCTCATTGTGAGACTCAGGTGTTGGGACCTCTCTGTTTGGACCTTGGATTCCTCCATGTGCAGAGGGTTCTGTTTGGATGGGTATTTGTGGACCCTGAGTTGATTTGTTTAGTTCTTTTAGGAGAACAACCAACTCTGTTATTTGATTCCTCATTCCTTCAAACTCCTCGCGAGAGATAGGATTAGGATCAGGATGGGCACTTGTAGCCATATTTGACCGTGGGCTTAGTGCCTCTTTAGACTTTAAACGGGTAACGAGACCAACGTTTGTTTAGTTTGGGAAAACGGGGAAATGTTACATGCTATGTAATGTGCCCGTTTTTTAGGAGTGTTTTAAGGTTTTTCTGCAAAACGGATGTCAGTCGTTTTTATGACAGGATAGCATGACAGGTCTTGATATGAAAAAAGGAATTCATGTTCACATACTCCTTTATATTTTCCATTACATTGAGATTGACATGGAAATAAAATTACAAGTAATTTAAATTACATGTAACTAAAATGGGAAGGTATGAAGAGACTTCCCTCCGCATTTAGTTTATCAGATGCTGACCTATCTTAGGCTACTCTTGCTGCTTTTCGGCATGAAGGTCCTCAAATCATCACAATTTACTCGACGAGAAGTTAATCCGATCTTTCAACTAGAGCGAATCTGGGTGGTGCCTTTCCCGAGCCTCGTGGAATTAGTCTTCCAGCGAGTCCAGTAATCAAACACCAACGGGTTAGCCTCCTGATGGAGGAATCACACAATATACATTCACATACATCGCGTCTCACCTTATGGAAATGATGACATGTGTGAAGCACTAATATCACACGTAGATATGGTGCGAAGCACTAAAGTGCAGTAAATAAAGCATTAGTATACATCCATTCAATATAAATGCAGTATTCACACTTGATTATGATTCCACTTGTAACATAATTATTAATGTTTAAATTCCACTCATAGCCATCATGGTTACTCCTTACAATATATGCTCCACCAATAATCACTTCTCTATCAAGATTCTAATTGAAGAGATGAAGATTAAAGATTTAAGTTTCCTTACCTTTTGATGTTCTAGCTTTCTTTCTTCTTCTTCTTGGATTGATTGGAATAGCTCTCTCTTCTCTCTCTTAATATAATGCTCTATAATGTTGGTGAAATTAAACAACCAACAAATGACCAACTAAGCTCTCTATTTATAAGCTTTGCAAAGTGAGGGCACAATGGTCAAAAATCACCCAACCTCCTTACTATTCAAAACTTGCAAACTAAGTCACCTCCATTTCTTGTCCACCAAGTGGCCGGCCATGACTCGCCATGGGGGACCCACATGGGTTTTCCCATGGGTTTTGCCCATCCGGTGACCCATCGGTTTGATCCACGAGTTCGGTTCTTGGTTTAGGCTTAGGTTTAATTCAATTTGGGCCTAACATTGGGCTTCAATTACATTACCTTTGGGCCTTGATTAATTTTGTCATTTGGGCCTCACTCATCTTTCACTTGGGCTTGCCAAATTCATACTCAAATCCTACTAATACATTAACAATGGTTTAAGCTTTTAACGTATAATCCTTGTATTCTTCTCGTATACTAGTTCGTATAACATTCATCATATATGTTATGTTATATTTCATATATACATGTACAATACCTTGTATTATACTCGTATTCAATCCCTCGTATAATAACTTTCTTATTATACAACCATTAATTATTCAAATCCTCACTTTTCCTATCATTCTCGAACTTAGTACTCAGGCGAAAAACTGCGTTTGTCATAATTGAATTATTATTAAATAATCAATCTTTCCTTAGCATTCTATCATTACGTATTTCTCAAAAGTTCAAAAATAATTCCCGAGCAGAAATGTATGAATAGTGTTTTTTAGAGAATTTCTCGAAAATCTTTTATTTTCGTCTTGGAAATTCAAACACCTTGTTTCTAGCACTTAGCCAGAATACTACTATCTTATTACTCTTTTAGGTTATAGAATAACCTTCATCTTGCTTACTCGTTATAAATAACATATAATATAATTTTATTCAATATATATTCAATTAAAATTTATTTACATTATAATCCGATTTTTCTCGGTTGTTACATTCTTCCCCCCTTATAAGGATTCTGTCCCAAGAATCTCGCCACAAGTCAGTCAAACAACTGAGGGTAATTCTTCTTTATCTTTTTTTTAAGTTCCCACGTTGCTTCTTCGGCATCGTGGTTTCTCCATATTACCTTCACCGAAGGTATAACTTTATTCCTTAGAACTTGTTCTTTTCTATCAACGATTCAGATAGGCATTTCTTCGTACGTCAAGTCCTTTTCAACATGAATAGGCTCGTACTCTATTACGTGCTTATAATCTGGCTTATAAGGACGTTACACAAATATATGAAACATATTTTGTATGTGTTCTAACTCTGGAGGTAATGCTACTATGTAAGCTATATGTCCTACCCTCTTCAATATTTCAAAAGGTCCTATAAACCTTGGACTTAGTTTTCCCTTCTTCCCAAAGCGTATCTTTCCTTTATAGGGAGATACCTTTAGAAACACATACGAGCCGACTTTAAACTCTCTTCTCATACGATGAGGATCCGTATACTTTTTCTATCTGTCTTGAGCTGCTACCAGTCACATTCATATCAACTTAACTATATCTGTTGTTTGTTGTACCATTTCAGGTCCTAGCATACGGCGTTCTCCTACCTCATCCCATCACAGTGGCGTTCTGCACTTTCTCCCATATAAAGCTTCGTAAGGCAGCATGCCTATGCTTGCATGATAATTGTTGTTATACGCAAACTCTATTAGCGGTAGATGATCATCCCAACTACCTTTAAAATTCATGATGCAAGATCTTAGCATATCTTCTAACGTCTGAATTATTCTTTCACTTTGCCCATCAGTCTGTGGATGATAAGTTGTACTTAACTTCAACTGTGTTCCCATCTGTTCTTGTAGACTTCTCCAAAAGTTTGATGTGAATCGTGGATCACGATCTGACACTATCGAAACTAGTACCCCATGTCTTGAAATAATTTTCTTAACATAGAGTTTAGCTAACTGATCTAAGTTAAACTTGACTCTTATTGGCAAAAAGTGAGCCGACTTTGTCAAATGATCCACTATTACCCAAATAGCGTCGTACCCTTTTTGTGTAGTTGGAAGTCCCACCACAAAATCCATTGTGATGTGTTCCCACTTCCATTCCACAATTTCCAATGACTGTAAAAAGTCGTTTGGTCATTGATGTTCGGCCTTAACTTTTTGACAAGTTAAGTATCTACTTACATATTCTGTTATCTCTCTCTTCATGTTCGGCCACCAAAAATTCTGTCAAAGGTCTTGATACATCTTAGTACTACCAGGATGAATCGAGTACCTTGAACTATGAACCTCCTTGTAATATTTCCTCCTTTAATTTTGTTTCACTCGGAACCCAAATTCTTCCTTCAAATCTTAATAACCCCTCATTATCAAGACTATACTTTATCTCTTTTTCATCTACTAGTCGTTTCTTCATCTGGTCACACTCATCATTTTTGAGTTGTACCTCCTCGACTCTCTCTACAATGGTAGGTCGATTCTCCGCTGTGAATAGTTTTTGATCTGATTTAATCGGTAATTTTACCTCTAACTCCATTCTAGTCATCTATGTTATTAATTCAGCTTGAACTGTTAACATATACACCTGACCCTTTCTACTCAAGTCGTTGGCCACCACATTCGTTTTTCCTGGATGATATAGGATATCACAGTCTCCAGCCATCTTCTTTGTCTCATATTTAAATCTTTTTGTGTGAAGTTATATTTTAGACTCTTATGGTCCGTGTAAATCTCACATTTTTTCCCATATAGGTAATGCCTCCAAATCTTTAAGATAAATACCATCGCTGCCAATTCCAGATCATGAGTAGGATAAACTTTCTCATAATCCTTTAATTGTCGTGATGCATACGCAATGACCTTGCCATGCTGCATAAGCACACATCCAAGTTCTCTATGCGAAGCATCGCTATAAACTATAAAATTCCATGTATCATTGGGTAAAGATAATACAGGTGCTTCACTCAACCTTTTCTTCAATTCCTAAAAACTGTTTTCACACTTCTCAGTCCACACATACTTCACTGTCTTTCTTGTCAAATTAGTCAACAGAGTAGTTATCTTAAAAAAATCCTGGATAAATCTTCGATAGTATCCCGCTAACCCTAGGAAACTCTGTACCTCGGTTGGTGTTTTTGGTTATTCCCAATTAATCACTGCTTCCACCTTTGCTGGAACCATTGAGATTCCATCTCAGTCGATAACGTGCCCCAAAAACTGTACTCTTTCTAGCTAGAATTTGCACTTAGTGAATTTTGCATATAACTTCTCCTTTCTTAGTGTCTCCAACACTAATCTTAGGTGTTCAGAGTGATCGTCTAGTGTCTTAGAATAGATTAGAATATCATCGATAAACACTACGATGAACTTGTCTAGATATTGTTTGAACACTCTATTTATCATATCCATGAATGCAGCTGGTGCATTCGTCAACCCAAACAACATTACCAGAAACTTGTAATAGCTGTAACGAGTCCTGAACGTCGTCTTAGGTATATCCTCCTTCCTGACTTTTAACTGATGATACCCCGTTCGCAAATCTATCTTAGAAAAATACTTTGCCCCTTTCAATTGATCAAAATGATCATCGATCCTGGGCAATGGGTATTTATTCTTTATCGTTAACTTGTTCAACTCTCGATAGTCGATACAAAGTCTTAACGATCCATCCTTCTTCTTTACAAATAGTGACGGTGCTCCCCATGATGAAACACTCGGTTGAATGTATTTTCTATCCAACAGTTCTTGTAGTTAAACCATTAACTCCTTCATTTCTACTGACGCCATACAATACGGTGCCCATGAAACTGGTGTCGTTCCTGACACAATATCTATTACGAATTCAATCTCCCTATCCGGTGGAAGACCTGGTAATTCGCTTGGAAATACATCCACGAATTCTTTTACTATAGGTATTTGTTCCATCGTTGCTCCCACTCTCTGGGTATCAACAACATGACACAAATAACCCATACATCCCTTCTTCAACAATTTCCTAGTTTGTGTCATGATAAGACAACACGAACATCCCGGTGACTTACTACCATAAAACACTACGTTAGGCTGCTTCAACGTTCAAAGATTTATACATTTCTTTTGACAATATATAATTTTACCATGGTTAAACAACCAATCCATCCCAAGAATTACATCAAATTTTCCCAACTTTATCAGTATTAAATCTACTCGTGTTTCTACATAACAACACCTATGAATATGTTCAATAGGAATTATTTCTTCATTTGCTACCTTAATATTTAAAGGTATAGTCAATCCCCTGATCGTCTAGCAAAATCACATGCTATAAAAGAACAAGTAGCACCCGAATCAAACAACACATAAGCATTTATATCGTTGACTGGGATAATACCTGCAACTACATCCCCTGATGCAACTACATCTTGGACAGTCATATTAAAGGTGCGGGCCATCAGTGTACTCGACTGAGCTGGACCATCAATAGCTAACTTACCACTATTAGTGTCCTTATTACCATCCACCCCCTTCTTAGGGAAATTCTTCGCCATGTGATCAGTTAATCCACATACGAAGCATCCATGATTCTTTTTCTAACTTGGACAGTTAGGCGAAATGTGCCATTCTTATCCACAGTTGTAGCACACAGCTTTACCCTTGAGACAGACTCCTAAATGAGTTTTGCCACAGTTCTTACATGCATCTATCCTCTTCTTTGGATCTCCTTGTTTCACTCCGGTATTCCTAGAGTTAAATACATTCCTCTTCTGCCCGTTGCCACTCCCGCTGGCTCCCTCGGTTTCCACTCCCCCATCTACCTTACTCTTATTCTTCATCTCTCTGTGGTATTAGCTTAAAGCCTCGCTACCACCCTCGGCGATTATTGCCTTCTCCAGAATGGTTCCAAAAGAATTACTTTGAAACACTGATATCCGGCTATAGAGCCAGGGTTTCAAGCCCTACTCAAATCTCCTCGCCTTCCTCACCTCCATATCCACCTGATGTGGAGAAAATCTCGCCAGTTCATTGAACTTGGCAGCATATTGGGGAACAGTCATATCCCCTTATTTTAGTTCTATGACACCCCAAAATCTGGGTACTTCATTCCCACAAGATTTGGTGTTCACTTGATAAAAATAGTCATTTCTAACTACCAAAATATAATAAAATTTAACAATAAATCTTCCCATTAAAGGAGTACATCAATAAGTTCAATAAAATCTCTCAGGTTATCTAACCTTTAAATACAAACATCAAGTGCGGAAAATTAAATAACTACATCACAATATTTAAAATAGAGTCTGACAATATAAAAGTCAACAAGTTTAGAAGTCTTCAATACTTGTTCATCTTTCCTTTCCCTTTACTGGTGGTAGGTTCATCGACCTTCTTAACTTTAGCTATAATAGTTATATAAGCAAGAGTGAGCAAACAAATGCTCACTTGAAGTGACAATGAATAATCATAACAACTGTCAAAATAATAGGCTCAATAGAACTGAATATTATTCTCTATCAATGATAAATAGGAATAGAATTTGAAATATATATATCTGAGGGTCACAAGACCACGAACTATGTCCAAAGTTATAAGTATTCTTTCAACTTAAACCTAAACAGTCATAAGACTGTACGGACTTCATGTACTTAGGGTGATCAGCCCTTCGTACAATGTATTGTGCACAAACATCTACACGCTATGTGTAAATTATCCCCTATAATAGGGTTGTTCATCTCAGTATTTAGAATACAAGTTCGCACCAAAGTAAGTTTGGTTTGGATAAGTTTCAAGGCAATTTAGGGTTTAACGAACAATAACTAAGGATTAGTTGAATAAAAATGTAATAACAATATGTTATGGAATAATTCATAAATGAATCAACATTGTATATTAAGGTCATGCTTTAGAAATGAACTAAAAACATAAGCATTGAATAATGTAACATACCTTGCTTGAACAATATTAAGCTAAGGCTAGAATTTTGTTTAGTAACAAAGTTAAGTTATTGAGCATGCATAATAAATAGCAAGTTGAACAATAAAACTTGTTCAACATAAGTGTATCAGAATTTAGAAGCTTGCATACTAAGAAACAGGTTAAAAGTAGAAAACCTTCCCAAAGTAAGAGTTAGGTTAAATAGCTTTGCATGAATATAATTAAATTGTATAAATAGGATTAGGAATTACTTGCTCAATATAAAGGTAAGTAGAACAAACTCAAATAGATATTAGAGTTCAAAAACTTATCTTGCGTGTAAGCTAAATCGTAATAACTCGATTCTCAATACCCTATACACATGTCATCATGACATAATTAGTTACTACATGTACTTCGTACACAATTAAGTACCTATTTCATGTATGTCTTGATTTTAATCATATAGTCAAGTCACACTATTAATGCAATAACATAACTCATTAATTGTTAATAATGTTCTCCCACATGGTACTATAACACCACAATTAACAAAAATCACATTTTAGTAGTCATAACATACCCTTTATCAAAAATTGTAGAATTGTATAATTAAAATAAACATTCTGGCCAACACTGCTGACTGGCGCTGCGGCGCCCCAGTTTGCACTGGGAATGGCACTGACATTGCAACGCAAGCCACAGGCCTGTGATAGGTGCTGCGGCACGAGACCGGGAGCTGCGGCGTCGAATTACAATTCCAGGCGCGAAGAACACAAATAAAGCTCATTTGGCCTACAACTTACTTTCTAGCAACCAATTTAACACGTATAATTTACATAGACTTCACAAAAACATAACTTAAGGTCTCTAACATATTTTTACCCATATAAACAACATAAACATCAAATTTAAAACCTTTAAATTTCTTGTTTTATGCAAAAACTCCATTTTTGACGTCCTTGACAAAAATTAACACTGAGGTCTCAATAATACACCAAATTAACTCATTCAAATTACATTCTCTTTGTTTCTAACTGAATTAACATATTCAAGGCTTAATTTATAGATTAGTCCACAAACTAACTACTAATTTTTGTACTTTCACAAGACATATATATACACATACACTGTAAATAACTTCTCTTTCTTTTTAACATGATTAGCACACTAATTCTTATCTAAATGTTAATTCTAACAATACAATTACACACAACTCACTAATTCAGTTTGTATAACTACAATTCATCAAACATGCAATTATAGAAAATTTTGAAACTCGTGAATGAACATAAACTTTTCATAAACGTGAACTTGAGTTTTAGAAATTATACCTTCACTTGCTTGGAGATAATCGTTGATAAAAACACAGAGAATTGCTTGAAAATCTCAGGAATCCTCTCTTAAACTCTCACAACTTCTCTGTAAACTCTCTTCTTTTCTCTTTCTCAGGCTTAGGCCAAACCCTTTTTACGTAACACAAACTAAAACCAACGCACAAAATAAACTAAACGTCTAAAACTGATGTTTTAATAAGTATAGTAATAAATTATCAGTTACAAAGATTTAATATATTTTATTTATATTTTTATTTTATTCTTATTATTATTTTAATTCAAATTCAAAATTCAAAAGCCATAGGGCTTTGTTTGGCAAAAAAATACTTTTAAAATAAAGACTTATTATCTTTAAGCCTTGTTTGGGTAAACCCATTTAAAACTACTTTAATTTATTTTAATAAACAATTTATACTATAGCTTATAGTCCTGTATTGTTTATTTAGATTTCCATATCCAATCTTAGTTAAATAAACTAATTACAACATATTAAATAAATTCTTCACTTAACCAATTACCACAAAATTATAATCTCATTATAATTTTATTTAATAAATTAACTTATTACTTTAATTATTAAATTAAAACAACAATATCGCAACACATGTAATCTTTAACAACTCTCTAACCATTAAATTAAATTAGAGTATTATCTCATAAATTTAATTCATAAATATCTACTAACAACAATCACATCAATAAAAATATTTATATAATTCAATAAATATTTAGAATTATAATTTAAAATTCTGGATTGTTACATCATTCCCTCTTTACAAGGATTCTATCTCTAGAATCATAACTCAAACAAATCATTCGTCACATTCTTCCCTTCTTACAAGAATTTTGTCCCCAGAATCGAAGACACAGATTAAACAAATAACTGAGGATAATCTTTCATCATTTTATCTTCGAGTTCCTACGTAGCTTCTTCAGCATTGTGGTTCCTCCATATCACCTTCATGGAAGGTATTACTTTATTCCTAAGCACTTGTTCTTTTATGTCAACTATATGGATAGGAACTTCCTCATAAGACAAATCTTTACTGAACTGCAACGGTTCATACTCGATCACATGTTTGTAATCGGGTTTATACAGTCGTAACACCGAAACATGAAAAACATTATGAACGTGTTCCAATTCTGGAGGTAGAGCAACCTCGTAAGCTACCTCTCCTACTCTTCGCAGCACCTCGAAGGGTCCAATAAACCTCGGGCTTAGCTTTCCCTTTTTGCCAAAATGAATTTTCCCCTTCCGGGGGGAAACTTTTAAGAAAATGAAATTTCCTACATCGAACTCGCGATCTTGTCTGTGTTGATCAGCATACTTCTTCTGTCTGTCTTGAGCAGCTATAGATCTTGTCCTGATGAGTTTGAAAACCTAGGTAGTTTGTTGTACCAGTTCCAGTTTTAATAGTTGACGTTCACCGACTTCATCCCAGCACAGTGGAGTTCTGCACTTTCTGTCGTACAATGCTTCGTAAGACGGCATGCCAATGCTTGCGTGGTAACTATTGTTGTAGGCGAATTCTACCAATGGTAAATGTTCATCCCAATTCCCTTTGAAATACATGATGCATGCTCTAAGCATATCTTCCAACGTCTGGATTGTTCATTCGCTCTGACCGTCTGTTTACGGATGGTATGCCGTACTCATTCTCAACTGTGTTCCCATGTATTCTTGTAGTCTCTTCCAGAAGTTTAACGTGAATCGTGGATCTCTATCTGACACAATTGACACTGGAACTCCATGTCTCAAAACGATCTCCTTAACGTACAACTTTGCCAACTGATCCAGATTGAATCTAATCTTTATTGGTAAAAAGTGTGCTGATTTCGTCAGCCTGTCCGCTATCACCCCAAATCACATCGTATCCTCTCTGAGTAGTTGGAAGACCTATCACAAAATCCATTGTGATATATTCCCACTTCCATTTCGGTATTTCCAACGGTTGTAGTAATTCGCTTGGTCTCTGATGCTCAGCTTTGACTCTTTGACATGTTAGGCATTTTGCGACACATTCTGCAACATCTCTTTTCATATTTGGCCACCAAAAATGACGTCATAAATCTTTATACATCTTTGTACTTCCCGGATGAATCGAGTATCTTAAGTTATGAGCTTCGGTCAAGATTTCATCTTTAATATCTAGTACTGCTGGAACCCAAATTCTTCCCCTGAATCTTAGTAGTCCTTCGGTATCGATCTTGTATTTCACTTCACTAACCTCAACCACTTTTTCTTTGATTTTCCCACATTCTTCATCTTGTAGTTGAGCATTCTTTACCTTGTCCACCAACGTTGGACTAGCTTCCATCTGGAATAATCGTTCATCAGATTCGTTTGGAAATTTTATTTCCAACTCTAGCTTTTTCATTGCTGAAATAAGCTCCTCCTGGGTGGTTAACAGCATCAACTTTTCCCGACCTTTTCTGCTCAAAGCATCTGCAACCACATTTGTCTTGCCCAGATTGTAAAAGATCTCACAATCATAATATTTTATTAATTCCATCCATCTCCTTTGACGCATGTTCAGGTCTTTTGGGTGAAAATATACTTCAAACTCTTATGGTCTGTATATATCTCACATTTCTCTCCATAGAGACAGTGTATCCATTTCTTCAGAGAAAATACCACCGCAGCTAACTCTAAATCATGAGTCGGGTATCCTTTCTCATAGTCCTTCAGTTGCCTTGATGCATACGCAATGACTTTGTCATTCTGCATAAGGAGACAACCTAACCCTTTATGTGACACGTCACTATACACAACAAAGTTTCCTATATTATCTAGTAATGATAACATAGGTGCCACACTTAACTTCTTTTTCAAGTCTTGAAAACTCTCTTCATACTTCTCCGTCCAAACAAATTTTACAGCTTTCCTTGTCAAATTTGTTAACGGAGTGGCAATCTTGGAAAAGTCCTGAATAAACCGTCTATAATAGATGGCCAGTCCCAAGAAACTCCTCACCTCTGATGGTGTCCTTGGTTGTTCTCAATTGATTACGGCTTCAACTTTTGATGGATCTACCAAAATCCCGTCTTTGTCATTCACATGTCCAAGAAATTGTACACGTTCTAGCCAAAATTCACATTTAGAGAATTTCGCAAACAACTTTTCCTTTCGTAGTGTCTCCAACATCAAATGTAAATGTTCCACGTGTTCTTCTTGAGATTTGGAGTACACCATAATGTCATTGATAAATACCACCACAAACTTATCTAAAAATGGTTTAAACACCCTGTTCATCAAATCCATGAATGCAGCAGGGGCATTGGTCAAACCAAAAGACATCGCCATAAACTCGTAATGTCCATACCGAGTTCTAAATGCCATTCTAGGCACATCCTCCTTCATTACCTTTAATTGATGATACCCACTTCTCAAATCTATTTTCGAGAAATATCTAGCACCCTTCAATTGATTAAACAAGTCATCTATTCTTGGCAACGGATAGTTATTCTTAATAATGTCTTTGTTTAATTCCCTATAATCAATGCAAAGACGCATTGACTCATCCTTCTTCATCACAAATAACATTGGTGTTCTCCACGATGATACACTCAGCTGAATGTATTTCTTGTCCAACAGCTCTTGCAACTGTACCATCAGTTCCTTCATCTCTACTGAAGCCATCCTATTCGGGGCCTTCGATATTGGAGCAGTTCTTGGCGCCAAATCAATAACGTATTCGATCTCTCGGTCAGGTGGAAGTCCTGGCAAATCCTCCGGAAACACATCTACAAATTCTCTAACCACTTGTATCTCTTCCAGTTTCACCCCCTTCCTCTGAGTATCGACTATGTAAGCTAAAAATCCTATACAGCCTTGACCCAACAACTTCTTGGCCTGCATTATCGTCAGACACCTTGCCTGTCTAGGCGATTTGCTACCATAGAAGATTACCTTTGACGGAGTCATAAGCTTTACGCATTTCTTTTGGCAATCAATTATCGCTCCATAATTGAATAGTCAATCCATTCCCAATATAACATCAAACTCTCCAAGTTTAATCGAAATTAAATCTACTATCATGACATTCCCCTTAATATTCACCCTACAATTTCTGTATACGAACTAATCACCTCCCTATTCGCAATTTCTATGTTTAAAGGAAAATTCAATTCTTTACTAGGCAATCCTAACTTCTTAGCAAGTTCATCAGATATAAACGAGCAAGTATCACCCGAATCAAATAATACATAAGCATCTATATCATTGATTGGGATAATACCTAACACAACATCTTTTAATTGTACAGCATCCTGTACGGTCATATTGAAGGTTCTGGCTGTGGGCCTATTTGATGACGTTGGTCCAGCAATGGTCAATGTACCTCCACTGCCACCTCCCTTGCTTCTCGTTATCTCTCCAGCTTTCTTCTTAGGGCACTCGCGAGCAAAATAATTCTTTAACCTGCATGTGTAGCAAACATTCTTCTTTGGTTGATGGCAATTTGGGGTGATGTGACCCTCCTGGCCACAGTTGAAGCATACTCGCTTACCCCTTAAGCACATGCCAGTGTGATTCTTTCTGCATGTAGCACATGCTTCAAACTTCTTTTTCTGCTGGATATCTTGTTGGCTTCCAGCACCAACACTCGGATTCCACTTCCTCTTCAAGTTACTACCACCATTTCCACCACTACTACCACCATGCTTACCTTCACCCTTATTCTTCTTCTTTATTTGTTCTTGATTGTACTTTGTCACAGCCTTGCCTCCACCCTCAGCAAGAATTGTCTTCTCAAGCACCGCTATAAATGTCTTTAACTGGAACAGGGAGACTCTGCTATACAACCAGGGCTTCAGTCCCTATTCAAACCTCCTCGCATTGCGCTCATCCGTGTTCACTTGATATGGCGCAAACCTCGCCAACTAATTGAACCTTGTTGTATACTCCGACACTGTCATTGTGCCCTGCTTTAGCTTTAGAAATAGCACTTACATCTGATTCTTTGAACTCTCTGGGAAATATGTCTCGAAGAATATCTCCTTAAACCTTTCCCAAGTCATCACTCCCTGACCTCCTCTAGTTTCATTGGCTTGCCACCAATAACTGGCCTCTGCTTTCAACATGAATGTTGCAAAAGCAGTCTTCTGGTTCTCACCGACCCTAGCAACAGCAAACACCTTCTCTATTTCCATGATCCAGGTCTGTGCGTCAACCGGATTCATGGTTCCACAGAATTCTGGTGGTCCAATCGCCTTGAAATCCTTAAAAGTTGCAGCTTAATTCTGCGGTTGATTCTTCAATGCTCCTATCAGAAGTGTCACTAACTAATAAACTGGGTTAGCTTTAGCATTGTTATTGTTGGTACATCCCTCAGGGGTTTGTTGTCGTGGTTGACGTCTTCTTGGAGGCATTTTCTGATTAAAATAAACTTATTAGATTATTACTCAATTTTTTTTAAGTATTTTCTACTTAACTTGCACATCATAAAAGATCATCATATAACACATAACATCTTGAATAAAAATTATTATTTTATTCATTTATCATCTTTAGAAAACATAAGAACAATAGCATCACTGCTATTTGCATTACTTTCCTGAACTACTAAAGTTTCAGGATAACATCATCATCATATCCCATTGGTTACATAACACTTGGGATTTACATCTTATTTATCATATCATTAATCACATATCAAGTACATTCCCTACGTTGACCTACTAAAATGTTGCGTAGCTTTACGACACTCTTCTTCTATAATACGGAACATTGTTCTGTGATCTAACATGTACGGTGGCAGCGTCTCGAACTGAATCGAATAATACATAACTTGATCTTGAGCTCGATTAATTATGGTGTTGAATACGCCATTCATCTCCTCCATCTTGATCTTCTTTGCTTGTGCTTCCCCCTCTGCTAATCCTGCACGCTGAGAAGTTTTCTCATACGCGTCTTCGACTCTTGCTCTCTTATCGGATTCATCTTTTAATTTGTTCTACAGCTCCGTGATCTCCTCTGTCATTTGCTCGTTCTCTCCTTCAGTGTGAATCAGCTTCCATTCGACATTACTTAGATGTCCATCTAGATCTCGGATCTCGTCATCCTTCTATGCCATCGAGGTCTGTTGTCCAGGTACTATCTCTTCCAACTCCTCGACTCTATCCTGAAGTTACACATTTCGGTCGTATACTTTGTCGTACATACGGGCAATAATCAAGTTTAGTGGAAACTCTTCTTCCTCGTCATCCTCATCCCCATCCAACTGTGGCAACTCAATGGGGTCCTCCTCATCCGTTTATACCTCATCATCCTCATCAGGTAAACCCCTTGCTCAACCACTGTAACCAATGGAGATGACTCATGTGGCAGTAGTTGTTCCCAAACCACCTGAATGTCACAAGGATCCTCCTCTCTAGGCATCTGGGGTCCTTCCTCCCTAGCCTGACTGGATTCTCCTACATTAGCCATCTTGACAACAAAATTTTAAGTTTTTAATAACTAATCAACACTACTCGACACTCACGAGCACATAGGTTGCAACCACATAAGCACATAAAGTGTTTTACTACTTCTTCCTTAAAACTCGAAAAGAGTTTATCACCACTATCTTTTCAAAGGTTACTCCCTAAGGCTTTTCCCACACCTAAGGTTCATAACCTAAAGCTTTGATACCAACTTGTGGCACCCCCAAATCTGGGTACTAAATTCCCACAAGATTTGGTGTTCACTTGATAAAAACATTCATTTCTAACTATCCAAATATAATAAAATTTAACAATAAACCTTCCCATTAAAGGATTACATCAATAAGTTCAATAAAATCTTCAGGTTATCTAACCTTTAAAAACAAACATCAAGTGCGAAAAATTAAAGAACTACATCAGAATATTTAAAATAAAGTCTGACAATATAAAAGTCAATAGGTTTACAAGTCTTCAATACTTGTTCATTTTTCCTTTCCCTTTACTGGTGGTAGGTTCATCGACCTTCTCAACTTTAATTGTAATAGTTATATAAGCAAGAGTGAGCAAACAAATGCTCACTTGAAGTGACAATGAATAATCATAACAACTGTCAAACGAATAGGCTAAATAGAACTGAATACTATTCTTTATCAATGATAAACAGGAACTGAATTTGAAATATATATATCTGAGGGTCACAAGACCACGAACTATGTCCAAAGTTATAAGTATTCTTTCAACATAAACCTAAACAGTCATAAGACTGTAGGGACTTCACGTACTTATGGGGATCAACCCTTCATACAATGTATTGTGCACAAACATCTAAACGCTATGCGTAAATTATCCCCTATAATAGGGTAGTTCATCTCAGTATTTAGAATACAAGTCCGCACCAAAGTAAGTTTGGTTTGGATAAGTTTCAAGGCAATTTAGGGTTTAACGAACATCAACTAAGGATTAGTTGAATTAAAATGTAATTACAATATGCTATGGAATAATTCATAAATGAATCAACATTGTATATTAAGGTCATGCTTTAGAAATGAACTAAAAACATAAGCATTGAATAATGTAACATACCTTGCTTGAACAATACTAAGCTAAGGCTAGAATTTTGTTTAGTAACAGAGTTGAGTTATTGAGCATGCATAATAAATAGCAAGTTGAACAATAAAACTTGTTCAACATAAGTGTATCAGAATTTAGAAGCTTGCATACTAAGAAACAGGTTAAAAGTAGGAAACCTTCTCAAAGTAAGAGTTAGGTTAAATAGCTTTGCATGAATATAATTAAATTGTATAAATAGGATTAGGAATTACTTGCTCAATATAAAGGTAAGTAGAACAAACTCAAATAGAGATTAGAGTTCGAAAACTTATCTTGCGTGTAAGCTAAACCGTAATAACTCGATTCTCAATACCCTATACACATTTCATCATGACATAATTAGTTACTACATGTACTTCGTACACAATTAAGTACCTATTTCATGTATGGCTTGATTTTAATCATATAATCAAGTCACACTATTAATGCAATAACATAACTCATTAATTGTTAATAATGTTCTCCCACTTAGTACTATAACACCACAATTAAAAAAATCACATTTTAGTAGTCATAACATACCCTTTATCAAAAATTGCAGAATTGTATAATTAAAATAAACTTTCTGGCCAACACTACTGACCGGCGCTGCAGCGCCCCAATTTGCACTGGGATGGCGCTGTGGGGCGGTGATGGAGCTGCGACGCGAGACATAAGTATGTGATAGGCGCTGCAGCGCGACACCTGGCGCTGCAGCGCGACACCTAGCGATGCGGCACCGAATTATAGTTCCAGGCGCGAAGAACACGAATAAAGCTAATTTGGCCTACAACTTACTTTCTAGCAACCAATTTAACACGTATAATTTACATATACTTCACAAAAACATAACTTAAGGTCTCTAACATATTTTTACCCATATAAGCAACATAAACATCAAATTTAAAACCTTTGAATTCCATGTTTTATGCAAAAACTCCATTCTTGACATCCTTGACAAAAATTAACACTGAGGTCTCAATAATACACCAAATTAACTCATTCAAATTGCATTCTCTTTGTTTCTTACTGAATTAACATATTCAAGGCTTAATTTACAGATTAGTTCACAAACTAACTACTAATTTTTGTACTTTCACAAGACATATATATACACATGCACTGTAAATAACTTCTCTTTCTTTTTAAATTAATTAGCACATTAATTCTTGTCTAAATGTTAATTCTAATATCACAATTACACACAACTCACTAATTCAGTTTGTATAACTATAATTCATCAAGCATGTAATTACAGAAAATTTTGAAACTAATGAATTAACATAAACTTTTCATAAACGTGAACTTAAGTTTTAGAAATTATACCTTCACTTGCTTGGAGATAATCTTTGATAAAAACACAGAGAATTGCTTGAAAATCTCAGGAATCCTCTCTCAAACTCTAACAACTTCTCTGTAAACTCTCTTCTTTTCTCTTTCTCAGGCTTAGGCCAAACACTTTTTACGTAACACAAACTAAAACCAACGCACAAAATAAACTAAACGTCTAAAACCGATGTTTTAATAAGTATAGTAATAAATTATCAGTTACAAAGATTTAATAAATTTTATTTATATTCTTATTTTATTCTTATTATTATTTTAATTCAAATTCAAAATTCAAAAGTCATAGGGCTTTATTTGGCAAAAAAAATACTTTTAAAATAAAGACTTTATCTTTAAGCCTTTTTTGGGTAAATTCATTTAAAACTACTTTAATTTATTTTAATAAACAATTTATACTATAGCTTATAGTCCCATATTATTTATTTAGATTTCTATATCCAATCTTAAATAAATAAACTAATTACAACATATTAAATAAATTATCCACTTAACCAATTACCACAAAATTATAATCTCATTATAATTTTATTTAATAAATTAACATATCACTTTAATTATTAAATTAAAAAGCAATATCGCAACGCATGTAATCTTTAACAACTCTCTAACCATTAAATTAAATTAGAGTATTATCTCATAAATTTAATTCACAAATATCTACTAACAACAACCACATCAATAAAAATATTTATATAATTCAATAAATATTTGGAATTATAATTTACAATTCTGGATTGTTACAAGTTCTAAGAATCTCATCTCCATCCTACCCTGCATACTCGCGGGAAAATAGTTCTCGAAGAATATCTCCTTGAACCTTGTCCATGTTACATTCTCCACCCTAGCCCTAGCTTTGTTTGCCTCCCACCAGAAGTTGGCCTCTCCCTTCATCATGTAGGTGGCAAAAGAAATCTTATGCCCTTCTTCGACATTTGCAATTATAAATGCCTTTTCAATCTCTTTTACCCAAGTCTGGGGTTCTATAGGGTCCGTGGTTCCTTTGAACTCTGGCGGACCTACACTCTTAAAATCCTTAAATGTAGTAACACGTACTATTGCAGGATTGACAGGTATATTTGCACCAATTCTATTAAAGGCAACTATTAATAGGTCAACAAGCTCCTGCATCGGGTAAATCGGTTCCCATTCTAGTTGATTCATGCTAGCTTCCTAATTTCGTTGTCTTCATCTTGGCGGCATCTTTCTGTTAAAATGAATAACAGCTCATTATTGCTTTCTTCTTATTAATTAATTATCATTCATTTTTTAAAACAATAACTCAAACTCATTACACAACATGTTCAATAAAGTGCTTATATTGATATGTTTCTTTCTTTGTAGTATAATACTGCATCGTTCACCATTACATAGCCTTAGGTTATTACTTTCCCGTAATTACTTTCCAAAATTTGGGATTTACAAAAGACTACCCTTTGATTATACAAAAGAGAGTTTTACGTCACTATAATGATACACAATATTTACATATCTAAACCTATTATAGTTATTAACTAGATTACATTTGCCTAATGGCATTTGCATAATCTGCCTCGACAAGACTGTCCACCACATCTCAACTGATCGTATGTCAAGTATGCCCTGCTTCCACAGGATACACAGTAACTTATCATTGATAATCCTCATGAGAACTCCTATGAATGTAGAACATCTTACAAATCTTCTGCTTCTTAGCCTTTAGCTCCTGTATAAGCTCAAAGGCCTCATGTTTTAGCTCGTGGACTTTGTCCTTCGCCAAAACTTTCTCATCATGTTTCACCTCCCAAAACGTCTACATGTCCCTCTTATCCTCTAAGATATCGTGGATCTCCTCCTTTAATTCCTTTATGTCTTTACCTAACTGGATATTTCTATCCAATACGGTCATGAACAATGCCTTCATTGACTCCCCCGGAGTCATCTCCTCTGTAGGTACTACCATGTTAAACGATAATAGCTCTATCTCCTCCTTGGACATTCCATCGAACAAGGATGTAAACCCTAAGTTCTCAGAATCTTCTGACTCAACCACCACCACCATTGGCATCTCAGCTACAGGTGTTAGTAAAATCTCTATCTGGTTCACAGACTCTTCACTAACCATATGTATATCTCTATACATCATGTTATCTCCAGACATCTACAATTAAAACATATTATCTTGAATAGTACATAACATTAAAATATTATAAACACATTTCATATTTAATGCATTTTTAGGGTTAACTTCATCTTTTAATTCTTCAACTCTTCTTAAGGTTATGACCTAAGGTTCTTTCCACCCTTAAGTTTTATAACCTACAGCTCTGATACCAACCTGTGACGCCCCCAAATCTGGGTATCTTTCAACCCGATAGATGGTGCTACATGGTGCTACTGTTCACACATACATTCAATTAAAATATATCAATAGAGTGAATATGTCTTCTATATATTACATAATAATAATTCCCTTCTCAGGTTCTTTGTAACCATTACATATGTTATTCGTCATAGTATCAAAATAATACAAAATTAATACTATTCTATTACAATGACAACTACTTGTCTGCCTTAGCCTTCCCATTATCCTTACTGGATCCTTCGGTCCGTTCATTTTTAGCTGCATTCATATGGTTCAAACAAGGGTGAGCATAACTAGCTCAGCAAGTAAAACAGTTATAATTGAGCAATATGCCTGAGTCATATGAATATATATCTTCTATAACTGAATCAATAGTTATGAAGTACTATAGATAATTTAAAATAGCACTTCTTTTCTTTAAAATGTTCAATGATGAACTGCATCAGTTAAACCTTGAGTATGGTCAAAGACCTTGAGCATTTCATTCTTTCTTTCTTTGAAAAGAACAACCCGACACTAAGTTCGTAAGTCTGGCATTTCTTACGAGCACTTCTAGGTGATCAGCCTATAGTACTCTATGTTGTACAACACTAAACGTATTTACATTTAAGTTTGGCAACCTCACGTGCCAGACGCTTTACGACAAAACATTAGTTTGTTCATACTCAGTCTTTCTTTGAATCCATACCAAAACAGTTGGCACAAGATAGCAATATCAATAATATTTTGATAGATTGTAATGAAATCCATAAAATATTCTAAGTCTAGTATAACCGAAGGGAATGACTTCAACTTCTTTGTACATCAATTCATGCGTAAGATACATGAACCATAAAGCTTGTCCAAAATAAGTAGAGACAAGGGTTTAGAACACTTGCCTTTAGCATCTTCTACTGTTAATTAACTTTCTTTGTAAGTCTTTAAAGATTCTACATCACATAATTACATAGCATTCAACATTAAACAATCAATAAGTACTGTTATTATCATATCTTCTCTTTCTTCTCGGTCTAACTATTCGTTTTGGGAATCTTACTTTTTGTTTACGTTTTCGTAACCTTTCGTTAACTTTTAATTGTTAAACTTAAGATTTTAATCATCCTTTGTAATGTTACTTTAAGTTTAATTAAGGTCATAATTCACCTTCAATCAACTTACCTTTCTTTTCTAATCATATAAATTCTTCTCTGCCTTTGGTTTAGTACCGGCGCTGCAGTGCCATTTCCTTTGTTATATATCGCACTGCAGCACGACTCTTCAATACCTGGGATCCGGTTATGGCGTTGCGGTGCCACTTTCATAGGCTTAGGCGGCGCGGCGGCGCCGGCCCTGAGCCTTTGAAATTTTTTTAAGTTTTTCATTTCCAATCCATTTCGAGCTCGTAACTTAATCGTTATAAGTCGAAATTGGCTCGTTTAAAAGTTGTTATCTACACATCTTGCATACTTCAATTTCATTAGGACAACTTAAGTTTTCGAATCCGTTAACATTAAATTCTCGGTTTAATTTTCTATTACGCGTTAGTTGAACGTTCGTGAACGTTCAGAGCTAATTTCTTCATTTTAAGTCGTAATTCGACCATCCTTGAGTCCACAATTCTTAAATGCAAATTTCTACGAAACGCCATCGAAAACTAAGGTTTTTGAGTTAAACGGCAACTTTTGACTATCATTCCGAGAATTTTTACGATTTTGACGATTATCGTCTAATCTCGTAAATTTTGCCATAGCTTCGTTACTTGAGATTTTTACTCCGTTCAAAATGGATTCATTCCATTATTCATATATATATCATCCTAACCAAGCATATAGCTTCTAATCCTATACACGATAGTTTTAAACTAGTCCATCAATAACATGTGTTAAATATTCATGTTTTCTTCCTTAGTTCTTACTTCTTTGATTATGATTCCACTTGTAACATGATTATTATTATTTAAATTCCACTAATAGCCATCCTTGTTACTCCTTACAATACATACTCCACCAATAATCACTTCTCTATCAAGATTTTAATTGAAGAGATGAAGATTAAATATTTAAGTTTCCTTACCTTTTGATGTTCTAGCTTTCTTTCTTCTTCTTCTTAGATTAATTGAAATAGCTCTCTCTTCTCTCTCTTAATATAATGCTATAAGATGTTGGTGAAATTGAACAACCAATAAATAACCAACTAAGCTCTCTATTTATAAGCTTTGCATAGTGAGGGCACAATTGTCAAAAATCACCCAACCTCCTTATTATTCCACCTCCTTACTATTCAAAACTTGCAAACTAAGTCACCTCCATTGCTTGGCCACCAAGTGGCCGGCCATGACTCACCATGGGGGACCCACATGGGTTTTCCCATGGATTTTGCCCATCCGATGACCCATCGGTTCGATCCATGGGTTCGGTTCTTGGTTTGGGCTTAGGTTTAATTCAATTTGGGCCTAACATTGGGCTTGAATTACATTATCTTTGGGCCTTGATTAATTTTGTCATTAGGGCCTCACTTATCTTTCACTTGGGCTTGCCAAATTCATACTCAAATCCTACTAGTCCATTAACAATGGTTTAAGCTTTTAACGTATAATCCTCGTATACTAGTTCGTATAACATTCATCATATATGTTATGTTATCTTTCATATACGTACTTGTAAAATACCTTGTATTATACTCGTATTCATTCCCTCATATAATAACTTTCTTATTATACAACCATTAATTATTCAAATCCTCACTTTTCCTAACATTCTCAAACTTAGTACGCAGGCGAAAAATTACATTTGTCATAAGTAAATTATTATTAAATAATTAATCTTTCCTTAGCATTCTATGTAAGACCCCAACTTTTATGAATAAAGATTAATTTTTTTTGAAATATATTTTTGAATATTATGGTGTGGATTTGATATAAGGTTATAGTTGTGGGTAATATTTATAAATTTTGCAAAGTAAGCAAGTGGTTATAAAATATTCGATTGCTCGGCAAATATTAGTTTAACAAGGAATATTCGTATGACGGCACAATCATTGGTGGACCCCACAACGAAAGTATTGTCGTAGCTAGAAAACAACATAAATATCTTTTCATAAACATAACGGTGAAAGTGTTACCGTTAAACTGTTGATATACCCGGTGATAAAAGTACAGTAATACGCGTGGTTGCATAGTAGAACACGGTATTGTACAGTATCTTTGATTATTGATGCTTATGTAAGAAGTCACTCAGGTATACTCAATTATTACTACAGTAATTGTTGCATAATATCTCTCATATTATTGATTCAATTATTATCATAGTATCATATGTATAATATTTTATATTATTAAATCAATAATTGAGACGACAAAGTTATTCATATTATTATTTGTATTATTGACGATGTCTAGAAAGTTCTGTCGAGGAAAGGGGTTTGGTCACCTAATTGCGCGCCAATAGGGAGAAATCCTTATCGAAAAGCCCCCACTTTCCTGAGAATGATCTGGTTGTTAAATATTGAAAGTTATAATATTAATGATAAATAAGTTCGTATTGATTAAAGATGAAATTATTGATAAAAATATTTCCATTGTGTTAGAATTATTAGTGTTAGTGGAAATCGACATTTATTTCGATAATAATTGATTTCTGAATGTTAAATTGACCAAACGGGCAATTAATCGGATAAATGAGCAATTAATTGCTATTAGTTCACAAGCAAATTATTGTTGATTCACATTTATGGAACTATTGGTTCACGTGTATGTACTATTAGGGGAGGTGGTGCAAGATTGATAATACTTGCAGTTCTAAATTAAAAATAAAGGTATAGATGAAGGTTCTATACTGTAATAATTTGATCCCCTAAATGTGCAATTATCGAAACTATGTTTTCCTATAAATAGAAGCACATTCTTCTTTCATTCTCACCAGTTCACTAAGACTCACAAGAGCAATTATAGAGAGAGAAGCTATAGAGAGAAAAAAGAAGAGTATTCTGCTACTTCACTATTACAGTATACAGCCTTCTACTAAGGTAAGGGATATTATTTTTGTTCAATATTTTTATGAAATAATATTTTCTTCCATACTCTGTAGTATGTATGTAATATTATTTCGTTTCGTATTCCTAATTCTACACTCATTTTGTTAAAGTATTGCTTCTATACTCCGTGAAATTAGTAGAATATCCTTGAAATTTGCGCTTCATCTAGTATCGTTCACAAGGATATTTTTCAGAACATTCTTGTTAAATTTTAAGCTTTTCATGCCGAAGTACTATTCACGGGGTACTATTCACAAAGTGATAGTTTCTAGTAGGCACACAATAGAGCTAGAAGGGGGGGTTGAATAAATCTTTTTTATTTCAAATACTTTTCTCATTTATTTTGTATTGCTAATGACTTAGCATATGACAAACATAAGAATATTTTCAAGCACAGCGAAATAAGTAAAAGATCACCTTCATTGATATAATAATGAACATATATACATTGTTCGTAGAGTTAGTTCAGTTGTAAGCAGTTAATACATACATAGCATTTATGGCAGTTAGGTACATAATATAAATGACAGTAAGTAAATGACAGAAAGTAAAAGACACAAGAGATTTTAAGTGATTCAGAGACTCAAACTCCTAATCCACTATTCTACTTTAACTAGCATGATTTCCACTAAGGAATGGCAGCACCCTGAATCACTAAGATTCCTTCAAGGCCAGCAGCCTTGGAACTCCAGTTCACTAAGAACTCTTCAAGGCCAGCAGCCTTGGAACTCCTCTAGTTCCCTAGGAACTCTTCAAGCCCAGCAGCCTTGGAACTTCATTTAGTCCCTCTGGATAAGGACCCCTCAGGTCCTAGCAACTTGTTGTTGTTATCGTTTTTATTGTTGGTGGTAGTAGTGTCTTGCTGCTAAGATGTCTTTAAGCTTAAACATCTTCTGTACTTAGCAGCTTGGCGTGATCCTCTTTCCATTTTGCTTAGAGTCTAGACCATATCTTCTTTGGTGTAGCTAATCTTCATTCTATTCTGCTCATCTTCATTCGATGTCCGATGTGCATTGGGTTTGCTAAGTGTTTCAGCTTTTGGTAGACTTCGTCTGGCACTTAGCATTCCCTGAACCCTTCTTGACTGGTTTGCAGACATGGTTCTGCACTTATTCTGTTTTAGCATTTGTTTCATGATGATTCATAAAGTGGCTCTCTGGATATTCTGTGTACTCTACCACTTTTCTGAATGCTATCTTCTTGTCCTTCTCGGCTCTTAGATTAGCTGTCATCTTCAGTGGCATTCTCATCTTTGTTAAGTGAAGCTTTAGTTTGTTAAAGTCCTTCTTCAAAGTTGCTTCACTTCCACATTTGTAGTCTCACTGTCACTGAGACTTATTTTGTTTAGCTTTGGTAAAACTCGTAGAGTCAACAGTAGCATTCCAACAACTTAACGATTCTGTAACTTCAGCAACTTTTGATCTTTGAAGCTCTTGTTAATTTATACTCCTTTGCAACCTTCCCGTTGGAATGTACCCATTAGGAGCTATTTGAATTGCTTCGCAGATCTCGAGTTATTTAATGTAGACAGCAGATGTGACATGACAGCTCCTTTATGACTTTTTGACACTGCAGTCTACTATTTCACCTACCCCATCAGATATGTCACTTTGATATCTCGGGTAGGTAGTCAGCTTTATTTCTCCTTTCTGATTTCTCAATCAAAACATCAGGAGTTATCCTTTTGCATCGATGCTCTCAATAAGCTGTGTTCGAATATCAATCTTCAGATTGAACCATTGCCAAATGCTTCAATCTTCAGATAATCAAACTCTACGATTCTGATGCAGATGTTCTTAGACCTGATCGTAGTGTGTCTTGTTGAATGTTGCTCATTAACAGGTTGAGACAACACTATGATCCTGAAGAGTGTTCATTAGATCTTCAATGTAGAACACCTCTTCCTTCTCTTATGTAGTGCTTCAACATTTCTGTTTGCCTCGACTGATCTCAGGAACTGATAGCTTGACTCCTTGTTCTGGCCTCTTCTGAATAGCAAGACACTTCAGATTTGTGGCATGCCCAGCTCGCTTTCTCCTTGTGATCTCCCGTTCACTTATCATCAATGGACTGACCCAATGCTTAATCACTTTAGCCTTGTTCTTCATAAGCTGACCAGTATCTCTATGTACACTTCATCACTTCCTATTTTGTTTGATAGACACTGCGATCCTGGTTACTGTGACGCCCCCAAATTCGGATACTTGAAACCCGAACTCGGTGCTTCACGATACCATTTCTATGAGCGGAATAATACTAATAATAATAACAATAATATAGATTTATCAAATTTAATTTACATATTATCAGAGTTTCCCAAATCCCAAGTACGAAACCTTCAACATTCATTACATGATAATAATAATATTTATCATCCATATCCTAATAAAGTTTGATTATTACAAAAGATAGCATAAACAGTCATTCAGCAACTTTTCCTTTCCCTTTATTCTTGGCAGATCCTTCGGGTTGCTCACCCTTAGCTGAAAACATTTAAATTAAAGCAAGGATGAGCATTTGAGTGCCCAGCAAGTAATAGCAACAATAATGGTTATCTGAATGAATTAAATGTTTTCTTGGAATGATACTTCTACAACGAAGCAACAGTTGTGAAGTCAGTCGAACCAATAAATATCAACATATCATTTTTATTTTAAATTTTTAGAAACTACATATTGACTATCAATGAGGATCAATTAACAGACTATGAACATTATTTTCTATTTTCAAAAGGGTTAAACAGAAATTTATCTGTAAACCATCATAACTTACGGGCACGGGGGTGATCAGCCCGTTATGCCCTGTATTGATCAATACTACATTGCTAGAACGATATTATCGTTCATCCTTTGTCCGCCTTAGCGCATAAAAATTTCCCATGATTGGGATGTTCATGACAGTCTTGAATCCATACCAAAACAATTCGGTTGGATAAGTTTTATCTTGTTCAACAACAACTTTAAATTTTATGTCTAACTGGATCAAATAGCTTAGACGACTTTTATTTCAACGTATACATACTAGGCAACTATAAGCATGTATCAGCATGTGATAAAATATAATGATTATCCAAGTGGGGACACTGGTATAACCATGTTATAGAAATTAATGAGCAAAATAAATAACTTGATCAATATTAATAGGATAAAGGAAATTGTACAACAATTATTGCTTAATAGCTTACTTATACAGAATCATTGCATAAGTAAATACAAAGGTTGAAATATTTGAACAATGGATATGAACAATTCAGATATTATCTTACGCATGTCCGTTGCATAAAGTAAATGCAAAAGTTTAGATACTTGCCTTGTCAGCTGCTTACACAACTTAGATTTATCTTTTCTATCAATCCCTATCATTAAATAAATCATTGGTCTGATTAGAATAACATATCATATAATACTGCTTATTGCAGTCAGCACATTCCTAATCACATTGTCACATAACTTTAACACCATTGAATCACAAATAAACAGTTATCCAGTCATCCTATCTAAGTCCAGATCAATTTCTGAAACATTTCAGTCTACCGAAAGCTTTATCGGATAAATATCGAGTCTAAAACTCTAAACAGTAGTTCAATATTCATTTGGATATCTTAAACACCCGTCACACTATTTTTCATGGCCTTATAATAATTTTTAAATAATTATAACCATTTATCATAATTTTGAAATATCAGAATCATTATTAAATGATTTAATAATAAACAATTCTATTATTATTAATATTAAGCTATTAATGAAACCATTGCCAAAATATTAAAGTCATTAATAATAACTTAAAATATTTTTAAAATATTTATATTACCCTTAAATGATTTTTAAAACATTTAAAAATCATTATAAACTAATTACCATTAATATTAAATTATTAATGAACTATTTATTTAATATTAAAAGTTATTAATTATAACTTAGAATATTTGTAATTCATTTATATCCCTTTTTAAAAGATTAATAAAACTATTTTTAAACTATTTATTTAATATAATTATTAAATAAATTTAATATCACTAGATTTAAATTAATATCATTAATATCAAATTGTTAATGAAATTATCCTTTAAATATTAAAAGTTATATTTTATAACTTAAAATATCTTTAATAATTTTTAAAATATTAATATCATTTTTAAACTAATTTATTTAATGTAAATATTAAATATCTTTAATATCATTAATAATAATTAATTAATGAATTTTACCTTTAAATATTAAAAGTTATATTTTATAACTTAAAATATTCATAAATATCTTATTATTATTTAAAATGATTTTTAAAATAATAAAATCATTTTAACATTATTTATTTAATTCATTTATTAAACAACTTAATTATCATTAATATTAATTTATTAATGAAAATTATCACGAAATATTAAAAGTCATTAAAAATAACTTAAAATATTTTCATATATCATAATATAATTTTTAATGATTTTTCATGTATTTAAATCATTTTTAAATAATTTATTTAATATTATAATTAAATAAATTAAATACTTTTAATATTCCAAAAATATTAAATATTTATGAAATATATTCAAAATAATTAAAATATAATTTTCGGACTTTAAAATAATTTTTAATAATTTATTTTGTATTTTTCAGAATTAAAAACTAATTAATACTAATTATTAAATAAAAATAATTAATTTTCGCAAAAACTGTCGCTAAAGGCCGCCTATAGCGACAGAACCGTCGCTATAGGTGTTCTTCATGTTCTTCATACAAACCCAGAATTCCATGTCAGAACCCAGGCTAGCTACTTTGACCATTAGTCGTGCACGGTGTAAAGTGTTTCTGGGTTAGATATTGAGCCGATCGTGTAGTATTAGTGCAGGAGTACACGATACAACAACAACCATGATCCTAAACTGCATAACAAAGGAGATCAAAGCCCTCAAAGAAGCTGTCAGAGCTGTTCTTCAATTTCTGGGTTACCCAGAAATGAAGAACAGTTAGACAAGCCATATTTGGGCTTCCACAACTTGCAATCCTTGTAATATTTGTGTGATATAAAGGGTTCGGTGTGTAGCCAGCATGTAATAGAGTATATCTATCCCAAAACATCAATAAAATCACAACACAATCAACAGATCCGGACCGGTCAAACCTTGTCAGACGTCATGATCATGCGTTTTCTGGGTTACCCAGAAAATGCATTTCATGAACGTCCGGCCTAGTTTGACCGCCCACTGAGATCTACTTGATCAATATTTTAGTGATATAGTGCTATAATATTGTAGTCCAAACAACAGAGTATAAGCTAGATACACAGATCATTACATAATCATCATCAAGCAGTTAGATCTAAGCCCGCAAAGAACCTGTCAGAGGCTTCTGGGCCGTTCTGGGTTTTTTCCATATTTTAAAAGTCATGGCCGGTCAACGAGGTTTGATCGCCCATAACTTTCATTCTGAGCGTGATTTGAGCTATCTATCGGTTCCAGATTACAGACAACATAACATACTACAAGTATCAACCTTTAAAACACAAAACCCAATTACAGAAATGGATCTACAAGGTCTGACATTCGTTGTCAGACTGTAACATGGAATTTTTCCAGAAATTTGAAAATCATTGATTTGAGCATTTAGATGTTATGGACTTATAATATACCAACCCAGATCATTAAAGTAGACTATAAACAACATCTTTTAACAACATATTACAAGATCTAACAACAGATCATTGAAAAAAATTATGGTTAGGGTTTATACCTTTGATGAACAAATTTTTGATTTTGTGTTTCTGATTTGGGTATGGTGTTAGTGGGGCTTGATAATGGGACTATAATGCTAGATAATTTCGTTGGTTTGGAGAGAGGAAGGTCTTGGATGTGTATTGTGAAAAATGTAAGTAACAAATAACATTTCTCTCTCCTCCAATCTATTTATACAAAGGCTAGATACATGTAATGCTGCTATAAAGACTGATTTGCTGGAGTTTTAAGTCAATGGAGTAGTTATATTAGGTCACCCACTCCCCACATGTCAATCTTTGCAATTTACATAATAAAGAAAATCCCAAGAGGGGTATTTCGGTCATTTCGCTTGCAAATTTTATGGTAAAATAGAACTTGGCAAACCCTTAGGGTTTGACCCTTAGGGTTTAACCCTAAGGTTTAGAAAAAAAAACAAAAATACTATTTAGCAACTAGGGTTTGTAAAATTATAAACTAAATTTAGTTTCTAAAATTTGAAAAATTAAAATTATTAATTAGATTAAATTAATAATTTTATTATACAGGAACATTAGGGTATTATAACATAATTAACTTTGCTATTTAAACAATTAGTGTTTAAAATTAGCAATTAGGGTTCCAAGAAATATCGGTTAGAGTTTTAATTTCGCGATTAAGGTTTCGATTTCAAATTTAGGGTTTTAATCGTTATGGTCTTAAATCACTAATTAGGTTTATTTAAATTAGCGATATAAAACCTATTATACCTGACATTAATCACTGTAACACAATTCTTGACATATCAAACCTCCGGTCTAGGTTTTCGGATTAGGGTTTTAAATTTATAATTAGGGTTTCCTAATTAGCATAACACGAAGTAACACATAACACATATTAAATAATCTTAAATTTCCCATTTAAATTGATAAATAGGGTTAAATCAATTAATGCTAGGGTTTGATCAATATACCATAATTGACCAACCATCAACAATACATTTTTACAGTACATATTTATAGCACTGAAAAATCAAAATATTATAACATTATAATATTATTATCATTTCTTGATCAAAACCCAGAATTAGGGTTTGGATTCCATATCTGATTTTATCTGCAATAATTAACCTTATAATTAAGTAAAAACAATTTACTTAATAACATGAACAAAATTCATATAATAAAATAATTATTATAATTATCCTAAAAATCACTTTAAATAATATATGATTATATATTTTCATGGAAAATAATTAATAAAACATTTCTACCATAAATTAATTATTATAAGTATATACTTTTTAATAATCAATAATTTTTTAAAAAAAATAATTTTATTTGTAAATAATTATGTAATAAATATATTTTTACTTACCACATAAATACATATACACATAATCTTGTACAAATCCTCATCCTTAATATATAAATAAATAAATAAAAAATTTATACTCAAAATTTCTTATTTATTTATGTAGAAAATATCGGGTTGTTACATTCACCCTCCCTTATAAAGATTCCGTCCCCGGAATCACCATTTTAAAACCTATACATACACAGCACATAGTATACACAATCATTACAAGTAGATCTCGATCACTTTGATTGTACTAATATTTAACTATTTACTTAAAGCTTGTCTTTCTGATTAATCGGAAAAATTTGTTTTTTTTAAAAAAAAAACTCAAATTCCTCCTCAAAATTTATTTATAAAATAATTTACTATATATAGGAAAATCAATTATAAGAAAATAAAAGTTATTCTAATAATACCTGGAGTTCCATTGCTAGCTGCCACCGTGTCTTGAACTGTCATGTTGAAGATCCTTGCAGTAGATTTTGTCGGCTTGCCAGATGAAGTTGGTCCGGTAATTGCCAAGGCTCCGCCGCTTTTTTCCACGTTTATGCTTTCTGCCTCCGTTCTTCTTTTCGAACAGTCTTTCACCTTATGGTCCTTTGATCCACAGAGAAAACACCCACCAATTGTCTTAGAATTGGGGCAGTTGGGAGAGATATGGCCCTCTTGCCCGCACTTGAAACATGCGAATTTTCCCTTCAGACATTCTCCTAAATGATTTTTGCCACAGTTCCCACATTGTACCACCTGCTTCTTCTTTATACCTTCTTGTTTTACCTGCACACCACTAAAGTTGTTCCCCTTCCTCTTATCCCTCCTACTTCCACTGTTTGTTTCCACCTTCCCAGCTCCCTCAACCTTACCCTTATTTCTTTTTTCTTTGTTGTATAGGCTCATGGCCTCACTCCCCTCTTCAGCAATAATAGCTTTCTCCATGAGTGATGCAAATGTAGGGATTTGCAACACTGCCACTTTATTGTAGAGCCAGGGTTTTAATCCCAGCTCAAACCTTCTGGCTTTCCTAGCCTCCGTATCAACTTGATGCGGAGCAAACCTAGCCAACTCATTAAACTTAGCGGCGTATTCTGACACCGTCATATTTTCCTGTTTTAATTCCAGAAATTTTACCTCCATCCTAGCCTGCATACTAGATGAAAAATAGTTTTCGAAAAATAGAGTTTTAAACCATTCCCAAGCAACTACACCTGCTCCAGCCCTAACATGATTTGCTTCCCACCAAAAATTTGCTTCACCCTTCATCATGTAGGTGGCAAAAGCGGTCTTTTGCCCCTCTCCTACCCTAGCTATAACAAACGCCTTTTTGATTTCTTTAACCCAAGTTTGGGCTTCGACAGGGTCAGTTGTACCTCTAAATTCGGGTGGTCCTACAGCTTTGAAGTCCTTAAAGTTTGCCAAGCGATTGTCCGGCTGGTTTCCAGCGACTGGTATTCCCTGTTGCATAGCTTGAGCTAACATGTTTGCAAATTGATGCATTGGATCTGGTTGTGGTTGTCCCTCGACGTTGTTGACAGATCCTTCTGCCCTTTGGTTGTGAGTTCGACGTCTTGGCGGCATTATCTGATTAAATAAAATCATAATTTAACTTACATTCTAAACCTTATCACATAAGTTTAATATTTTAAACTTATTTCATCATTTCTCAAACATAAATTCATTTTCATTAAGTCGTAGTAATTTACATAACATAACACATACTGCTATCCCTTTATGACTACAAAAGTCGGGATTTAGAAACTTGATCATTACAAAAGTTGAGAACATAACCTTACACAGACATACTAAGCACATATTACATTAAACACACCTACACAACAGAACCTATACTACCTATTTATTACTCTTTTTCATTGGACAACTTTTCGCCTGATGACCTCCTATTCCACAATTAAAACAGATGCATTTCGTTGGATTAGGACAATGAGGAGAGAAATGTCCCTTCTGTCCGTAATTGTAGCAAACATATTCCCCTTTTCTGCATACACCTTCATGTTTCTTATCACAATTTGCACACCTTTCTATTCGATTAATTTTTCTTTCGTTGATATCAGGATTTCTTATATCACGGTCTTTCATCTTTCTTTTCCCCTTCTTACTCGGAGCTGCGCATGCTTTGTTGCTTTTAGCTCCAATTTGGTCAATTTGGATTTTAAGCTTATCTTGTTCTTCCACTGTTTCTATTAATGCTTTCCGCAGTTGGCTATTTAGTAATTTTTCTATTTCCCACAGCTTTTCCAAAGAGGAAACCTGGTTCCGTAGATTCTGCACTTCGGTTAATGCTTGATCAGCTCAAACTTCAGTGTCTGAATCACTATCTGTCAATTCCACCATTTCCGGATCTGGTATTACGTTTTCCACAATCACCACCTCATCGAGGTTGCTTTCACTTTGAGCCTTTATTTCAGCTATTGGCTTTGATATTGGCTCCTTCTTTACGATCCGAGGGTATCCTAATCCTTTTTCACCTGACATCTACACATATAAATTATCCTGATTAGCATGTAATATATACACATAACAAACAATAATTTTGTATAGGTTATCTTTTATTTGGTTTGACGATGAATTTATCCGATTCATCTCTTTTTAAACTCTATATGAGTTATTTATATTTTCAATGTTTCCCTCTGTTCTAAGGTTATAGCCTAAGGTCTAACCCACCTAAGGTTTCTAACCCTATAGCTCTGATACCATGATGTGACGCCCCCAAATTCGGATACTTGAAACCCGAACTCGGTACTTCACGATACCATTTCTATGAGCGGAATAATACTAATAATAATAACAATAATATAGATTTATCAAATTTAATTTACATATTATCAGAGTTTCCCAAATCCCAAGTACGAAACCTTCAACATTCATTACATGATAATAATAATATTTATCATCCATATCCTAATAAAGTTTGATTATTATAAAAGATAGCATAAACAGTCATTCAGCAACTTTTCCTTTCCCTTTATTCTTGGCAGATCCTTCGGGTTGCTCACCCTTAGCTGAAAACATTTAAATTAAAGTAAGGATGAGCATTTGAGTGCCCAGCAAGTAATAGCAACAATAATGGTTATCTGAATGAATTAAATGTTTTCTTGGAATGATACTTCTACAACGAAGCAACAGTTGTGAAGTCAGTCGAACCAATAAATAACAACATATCATTTTTATTTTAAATTTTTAGAAACTACATATTGACTATCAATGAGGATCAATTAACAGACTATGAACATTATTTTCTATTTTCGAAAGGGTTAAACAGAAATTCATCTGTAAACCGTCATAACTTACGGGCACGGGGGTGATCAGCCCGTTATGCCCTGTATTGATCAATACTACATTGCTAGAACGATATTATCGTTCATCCTTTGTCCGCCTTAGCGCATAAAAATTTCCCATGATTGGGATGTTCATGACAGTCTTGAATCCATACCAAAACAATTCGGTTGGATAAGTTTTATCTTGTTCAACAACAACTTTAAATTTTATGTCTAGCTGGATCAAATAGCTTAGACGACTTTTATTTCAACGTATACATACTAGGCAACTATAAGCATGTATCAGCATGTGATAAAATATAATGATTATCCAAGTGAGGACACTGGTATAACCATGTTATAGAAATTAACGACCAAAATAAATAACTTGATCAATATTAATAGGATAAAGGAAATTGTACAACAATTATTGCTTAATAGCTTACTTATACAGAATCATTGCATAAGTAAATACAAAGGTTGAAATATTTGAACAATGGATATGAACAATTCAGATATTATCTTACGCATGTTCGTTGCATAAAGTAAATGCAAAAGTTTAGATACTTGCCTTGTCAGCTGCTTACACAACTTAGATTTATCTTTTCTATCAATCCCTATCATTAAATAGATCATTGGTCTGATTAGAATAACATATCATATAATACTGCTTATTGCAGTCAGCACATTCCTAATCACATTGTCACATAACTTTAACACCATTGAATCACAAATAAACAGTTATCCAGTCATCATATCTAAGTCCAGATCAATTTCTGAAACATGTCAGTCTACCGACAGCTTTATCAGGTAAATATCGAGTCTAAAACTCTAAACAGTAGTTCAATATTCATTTGGATATCTTAAACACCCGTCACACTATTTTTCATGGCCTTATAATAATTTTTAAATAATTATAACCATTTATCATAATTTTGAAATATCAGAATCATTATTAAATGATTTAATAATAAACAATTCTATTATTATTAATATTAAGCTATTAATGAAACCATTGTCAAAATATTAAAGTCATTAATAATAACTTAAAATATTTTTAAAATATTTATATTACCCTTAAATGATTTTTAAAACTTTTAAAAATCATTATAAACTAATTACCATTAATATTAAATTATTAATGAACTATTTATTTAATATTAAAAGTTATTAATTATAACTTAGAATATTTGTAATTCATTTATATCCCTTTTTAAATGATTAATAAAACTATTTTTAAACTATTTATTTAATATAATTATTAAATAAATTTAATATCACTAGATTTAAATTAATATCATTAATATCAAATTGTTAATGAAATTATCCTTTAAATATTAAAAGTTATATTTTATAACTTAAAATATCTTTAATAATTTTTAAAATATTAATATCATTTTTAAACTAATTTATTTAATGTAAATATTAAATATCTTTAATATCATTAATAATAATTAATTAATGAATTTTACCTTTAAATATTAAAAGTTATATTTTATAACTTAAAATATTCCTAAATATCTTATTATTATTTAAAATGATTTTTAAAATAATAAAATCATTTTAACATTATTTATTTAATTCATTTATTAAACAACTTAATTATCATTAATATTAATTTATTAATGAAAATTATCACGAAATATTAAAAGTCATTAAAAATAACTTAAAATATTTTCATATATCTTAATATAATTTTTAATGATTTTTCATGTATTTAAATCATTTTTAAATAATTTATTTAATATTATAATTAAATAAATTAAATACTTTTAATATTCCAAAAATATTAAATATTTATGAAATATATTCAAAATAATTAAAATATAATTTTCGGACTTTAAAATAATTTTTAATAATTTATTTTGTATTTTTCAGAATTAAAAACTAATTAATACTAATTATTAAATAAAAATAATTAATTTTCGCAAAAACTGTCGCTAAAGGCCGCCTATAGCGACAGAACCGTCGCTATAGGTGTTCTTCATGTTCTTCATACAAACCCAGAATTCCATGTCAGAACCCAGGCTAGCTACTTTGACCATTAGTCGTGCACGGTGTAAAGTGTTTCTGGGTTAGATATTGAGCCGATCGTGTAGTACTAGTGCAGGAGTACACGATACAACAACAACCATGATCCTAAACTGCATAACAAAGGAGATCAAAGCCCTCAAAGAAGCTGTCAGAGCTGTTCTTCAATTTCTGGGTTACCCAGAAATGAAGAACAGTTAGACAAGCCATATTTGGGCTTCCACAACTTGCAATCCTTGTAATATTTGTGTGATATAAAGGGTTCGGTGTGTAGCCAGCATGTAATAGAGTATATCTATCCCAAAACATCAATAAAATCACAACACAATCAACAGATCCGGACCGGTCAAACCTTGTCAGACGTCATGATCATGCGTTTTCTGGGTTACCCAGAAAATGCATTTCATGAACGTCCGGCCTAGTTTGACCGCCCACTGAGATCTACTTGATCAATATTTTAGTGATATAGTGCTATAATATTGTAGTCCAAACAACAGAGTATAAGCTAGATACACAGATCATTACATAATCATCATCAAGCAGTTAGATCTAAGCCCGCAAAGAACCTGTCAGAGGCTTCTGGGCCGTTCTGGGTTTTTTCCATATTTTGAAAGTCATGGCCGGTCAACGAGGTTTGATCGCCCATAACTTTCATTCTGAGCGTGATTTGAGCTATCTATCGGTTCCAGATTACAGACAACATAACATACTACAAGTATCAACCTTTAAAACACAAAACCCAATTACAGAAATGGATCTACAAGGTCTGACATTCGTTGTCAGACTGTAACATGGAATTTTTCCAGAAATTTGAAAATCATTGATTTGAGCATTTAGATGTTATGGACTTATAATATACCAACCCAGATCATTAAAGTAGACTATAAACAACATCTTTTAACAACATATTACAAGATCTAACAACAGATCATTGAAAAAAATTATGGTTAGGGTTTATACCTTTGATGAACAAATTTTTGATTTTGTGTTTCTGATTTGGGTATGGTGTTAGTGGGGCTTGATAATGGGACTATAATGCTAGATAATTTCGTTGGTTTGGAGAGAGGAAGGTCTTGGATGTGTATTGTGAAAAATGTAAGTAACAAATAACATTTCTCTCTCCTCCAATCTATTTATACAAAGGCTAGATACATGTAATGCTGCTATAAAGACTGATTTGCTGGAGTTTTAAGTCAATGGAGTAGTTATATTAGGTCACCCACTCCCCACATGTCAATCTTTGCAATTTACATAATAAAGAAAATCCCAAGAGGGGTATTTCGGTCATTTCGCTTGCAAATTTTATGGTAAAATAGAACTTGGCAAACCCTTAGGGTTTGACCCTAAGGTTTAGAAAAAAAAACAAAAATACTATTTAGCAACTAGGGTTTGTAAAATTATAAACTAAATTTAGTTTCCAAAATTTGAAAAATTAAAATTATTAATTAGAATAAATTAATAATTTTATTATACAGGAACATTAGGGTATTATAACATAATTAACTTTGCTATTTAAACAATTAGTGTTTAAAATTAGCAATTAGGGTTCCAAGAAATATCGGTTAGAGTTTTAATTTCGCGATTAAGGTTTCGATTTCAAATTTAGGGTTTTAATCGTTATGGTCTTAAATCACTAATTAGGTTTATTTAAATTAGCGATATAAAACCTATTATACCTGACATTAATCACTGTAACACAATTCTTGACATATCAAACCTCCGGTCTAGGTTTTCGGATTAGAGTTTTAAATTTATAATTAGGGTTTCCTAATTAGCATAACACGAAGTAACACATAACACATATTAAATAATCTTAAATTTCCCATTTAAATTGATAAATAGGGTTAAATCAATTAATGCTAGGGTTTGATCAATATACCATAATTGACCAACCATCAACAATACATTTTTACAGTACATATTTATAGCACTGAAAAATCAAAATATTATAACATTATAATATTATTATCATTTCTTGATCAAAACCCAGAATTAGGGTTTGGATTCCATATCTGATTTTATCTGCCATAATTAACCTTATAATTAAGTAAAAACAATTTACTTAATAACATGAACAAAATTCATATAATAAAATAATTATTATAATTATCCTAAAAATCACTTTAAATAATATATGATTATATATTTTCATGGAAAATAATTAATAAAACATTTCTACCATAAATTAATTATTATAAGTATATACTTTTTAATAATCAATAATTTTTTTAAAAAAATAATTTTATTTGTAAATAATTATGTAATAAATATATTTTTACTTACCACATAAATACATATACACATAATCTTGTACAAATCCTCATCCTTAATATATAAATAAATAAAAAAAAATTATACTCAAAATTTCTTATTTATTTATGTAGAAAATATCGGGTTGTTACAGTTACTTCCAAGATCGTTATCTTCTGTTCACTTAACAGCTACTGCACTTGTTGACTTTCCTTAGTCAGTCACTTTGACTAAAGTCTTCTTCTGATCTACTTGTTGAAGACTTCATCTTGAATGGCTTCATAACTCAATCTGGATGTTGATTGGGTTGGTGCTTAGATCTTCCGTTAGCTTGCATGTCATTCGTTGAGTGCTCTCTGATTTTCTTCAGGTGGGATGTATCTTTGCAGCTCAGACCAGAGGCTTCATACTTTGGACATTATAGGAGTGCTCATTTGTTGAGAATCGTGTTTACTCTACGATTCTGCCTTGGCGTTGTGAGCACCTCTGTTGAAGCCTTAGTTCTGCACTCTACGATTTAGCTTTGGTTCTGCAGACATTACTACTCCGAGATCAGATCTTGACATTCTACGATTTTTGTCTTTATGCTTGTTGTCTTCATCTGATCTTGCTCGAATATGATCTCTGCCTCTTATATGATCAGTAGACTCTACGACTCAGAGTGTGGTCTACGATTCTTGACTTGGCTTTGGCAGATGCTCGTTCGGCTCTTAGACAGGCTATCTCTACGATTCTGAGTGTGACTTTCTCAGCAGACTACGACTCCGAGGAAGTTCTTCTTGACACACTACGATCCTTCCTCTTCTCTCCTGGCAGTCTACGGACTCTGAGATCTACTATCTTGCAGACTACGATTCTGCCTTGATAGTTCTCGAGTTTTCCTAGACTCTCCTGGTAGACTACGATTTTTGGCGCAGTGATCAACGATCAGACAAACCTATCAATTACATTATAAGATCAACCTAACAAGCTTAATCTTTCTATATTTATAGTCATTGTACATCATTTCTTTTTAAGGATTTTACAAAGCTATTTTGATTATGTAGGATCAATCCTAACATATTTGATCAATTCATTCTAAGTCCTTGTACATATGTTCCTATTATCTATTAAAGGACTTTACAGTTTTTCTTAATGCAAGCATACTTGCATACTCATTCATACATATCATAATCAAATCATATATAAATAGGAATATCATCCACATGCTTATTCCTAACATTCTCCCCCTATTTGATTATGACAAAAACAATTATAGCATACGCATGAGATGAATGAATCTTATATACAGTGAGCAGCTGTATTTCTAAAACAGATAATCATGAATGTCATTGATAATAATATGTAATTACATAAACAAAGACACTTTACATCCTGGATCCAGAACATACCTAACTAGATAGAGATGTACCTTTTTCGCTCCATGTGTGTCTCTAGGATATTTGTTGATCAGCTATTCATCTATTTGATCTTTATTTCTTTTCTCTGCTCCCCCTCAGATTCATGCTCTTTTTCTTTTCCTGGCTCCCCCTCAAACTCTGTATTCATAGGATCATTATCATTTGGCTACCCCTCAGATGATGAATCTACTTCTGCTACTGCTATCTTCTTCTTTGCCTTCCTCTTGGCCTTCTTATCTTCTTTTCTGCTATTCTCCATGCTCTTCCTTGAGTGCCTTTTTCTATGCCTCTTTTTCTCCCCTTTTTTGTCATTAATCACTTGTGAAAGATGCTCCATGTTGGACATAAGTTGCTCCATCAGGTAAGATGAGTTACCAACCTCAATCTTAAGTTCTTGTTGGCTCGGCTCAATTTGTAGGGAGAGAGACTGATTCAGATTATCAATCTTGTTAGAGAAGGATAGGATTTTCTCTTTATTAGCCTTCTGTGCTCGTAGAGCTTCTGCCTTCTGATCATTTATAGCCTTCAGATAGATTTGATCTCTCTCTTTGATTTTGAGAGATATATCAGACATGGAGGCTTGGAGTCTGTTTTGAAACACCTTTTCTCCTTCTTCTGACAACGTCTTTGCCTCTTCAGTGATGATAGGCATCTTCTCAACCAATTCATCAAAATTCTTCAGTAACTCCTGCTCCGTAGGAGTTTGGTTATATGGTTGGGCAGGACCTTGTTGAACACCAGATTGGACTCTATGATTTTCATTCTTGGATAAATTTTCGAAAGCAGTGAGAATCTAATAAACGGTTGAGTGCCAATCACTGTTGGAGGATGAAGGAATATCAGAGAATTGTGCTTGGACAGATAGAAGCTTCTCAGACTAAACTTGATCATCTTCAGTGGTAGAGTGAAAGGACTCTACGATCATATTCTCGAGCATAATCCTTCTGCCGTCTGAACCCACTCTACAATCGTAGGGAATGTAGTGGTTACCAGCATGTCGGTAGACTTTGAAGTGAGACTGGTCTTTGATCGTCTTGGTTGCAAACTTCTTTACCCTTGGAAAGTTCTATGACACCAGCTCCAGGTTAGGAAACTATGAGTAACACCAGCTGAAGTAACTTCCATCCTTTTCAGTATATGCCTTTAACCAGGGCATCCATGGGAAAAACTATCTCATCATAAGGTCATCAGTATTGTATAGAAATGTAGTGCTGTCTAACTCCATGTTGTTACAGTTGTTAAACACATCATTTGTAGTCATCCTTACAACTTTGAGTTATTCGTTTCTATATCTTACCCATCTTTCTGGTGGTGCATCTTGTGGTCCATCAAGGACTTCCACCACTATTCTTCTGCGAACTCTAGCTGGAGAGAGAACAGGATAATCTGCTGATTCCTCTGATTCCTAATTTGTAGATCTAGAATCTTTTTCCATTTCTTCACCTTTTGAGCTTGAACCATGCTGACTTCTTTCATCTGATTCATCAGTGAATCCTTCATGCTAACTCTCCTCACTAGTACCTTCTTCAGCATCTTCTCCCTCGGATTCAGACTTATCATCACTTAATTCAATGATTGCAGTAGAGGGTTCTCCTTGCTTCTTTGGGACAGATTTAGCAAGCAGCCTGTTGATCTTTCTTCTCCTTAGAGGTTAAGCTATAGGAGCATCAGACTCCTCTTCTTCTTTAGAATTCAAAGCTTCTGTATTATTAGACAGGCTTCCTTGATGTTCAGCAACCATAGTAATAGGTCTTTCTTCTTTGGACTCAACATCTTTTGATTCATCATATGAATTTTTTGGAGTTTTAGCAGTAGGAGTTGCAGTTGTTTCAGCTCTTAAGCTTTCTTCAGCAACAGAGTTGCTGCTCTGAGTGTTAGCTATAGGGCTTGCACATTCTTTTCCACCATCAGATTTAGCTATTTCTTTACTGCTAGACTTGCTCTTTGAGGGTTCAATCTTGAGGCTTTCAATTTTTTTCTCATCTTCTAACTCTACGTTCTCTTCTTCAGTAGGTAAACTTTCTTGAGGAACTGATGCTGACTTCTTTATCACCTTTGTTTTCTTCTTGGATGGCCCTTGGAGTAATCTATTACTCCTTCTTCTTCTTGGGGTTTCTGCAGTTGATGCTTGTTCTTCTCCTGCTCCATGTCTCTTGTTATCATTGGAGAGACTGCTTGGTGGAGCCTCTATATTCTTCATACTCTTAGGCTTCTTCTTTGTTGGTGCGGCTGCTATAAATACAGAGTCATCAGAATGGGATGGCTTGCTTTCCACTTCTCGTGTTCTCTTCTTTACCGAGACCTTGCTACTGCTGCCAGAAGTTATTAGCCTTTTGTTTTCCTTAAGATTTTTCTTCCAGTTCTCAAACAGCTATGGGGACATCACTTTATGAACATTTATCGATTCTCCCTCATCATCCTTTATCTTGCTTTTCAATTTCTTCTTTAGCACAATGCTCAAGAGTCTTCCATAAAAAACCTTTATGAGTGGTTTATCTGAAGACTTCTTCATCTCTGCCTTTTCCAACCATTTGGTCAACCAATCAATTAGAAGGGCTCCAAATTTCATCTGCTACTTCATGACGATTGCAGTCATAACTCTCAGTTGTAGATCACTCACAGTATCACGTGCAGTATCTTTACACAGGATGCATTTTCCTATAATCTCAGCTAGAAATTCAAACTCTTCAAGAAACTCCTTCTTCTTCATATCCTTCAGATTTACGTTCCTCTTGTAATGCATTAACTTCTTGCCTTCCTCAATGTTGATGTCCTTAAGATTTATTAGACCTTGGTTAGGAAACCCTAGACATTGGTTGATGTCTGACGCCCTTATCTTCAGGCTTGCTCCTTTGACCTTTATGGGCAGAAGCCCAGAATCTATCGAGGCATTAGAGTAGAATTGTTTCACTAGCTCCGTATAGACTGGAGCGTTCGCTTCAAAGCATTCAAAAAACCCAGCATTCTTTACAAGCTCAAGTATATCTCTGAACTTCCTTTCTGATCTTTCAAACTTCTTGAAGCCGAGTTGGATTCTGGTTATAACACGCCATTCTTCCATTTTGAGGGTTCAAAACAAATGGGTATTCCATTTCAGACTTCTTATGAGAGATAGTTGAATGCAATTTGGGCGAATCTAGAGGTTTAATGGATTCAGGCTGTGACGAGGATTCTAGGGTTTGAAAAAGAGAGGGAGAGAGGTTCAATAGCTTCTGATAACTGTTTAGAGATTTTAAATTTATCTTTATGACAATTCCTTCTGGCTCTATATAAGCTACGATGTGTCAGCCAGTCATTGGTTGCACGATGCCCAGTAAGAAACTGTAACTTCCCATAAACTTTTTTGTTTGATGTTCCTTTTAAGAAAATAGGTGTTACTGCCGTAGATTGACCGTTGACCTTTTTTAGTACGTAAAGTAGCTTGGTGAGATAGCTATGGACTCTACATTTTTCTTTGTCGACTCAACGATCGTCTTCTAAGAGATGCTTCAGTTGATGTTTTGATACTAATCCTCATCTTAAAATTGCATGGCTTAACCACTGATGTACCTCATGATAGTTTGGTCATTGAACTTCTGAGGTGAGTCTGCAAGATGTCTTTCCACACTGTATTCTTACTTATCTCCGCACGATCTGAATAGTTGAGCAAGTGTCTAGTTCTTCTGAGCTCCTTATGAGCTAGTGTATCCTCTGGGAAGACTGCGATCGTCGAGCCTACTCTACGATCGTTGTCTGACCTGGTCCTTGAGATGAACTTGACTAAGCATTCCTTCTGGGTTAAGGTAGCTCAGGAAAGGCCTACCTCTTAGAGTGAACTAAGGGTTAGGTTTGTCCCTAAGGCGCTTTCCAAATAAAAAACTTTAGAAGTGATTTGCACTGATATCTTATTTGACCTTTTCTACTGGGGAGTTCCTCTGCCAACTTTAGACATTTGCATTGGTTGTAATCGTGGTGTCCTCCTGCTCTTACACTACGATCAGATGTTTGATCGTATGCGCTCCACAATTTTTAGTTAGGTGGTTGACAAGGTTATTAGTAGTACGTTTTGAGACGTTCCTACTGACTATGGATCTTCCTTTGGTTCATCAGCCACAAAGTTTTGGGACTTTGTAACTAGTATATTGCTTCATAGTGTATTTCTGATACTTTCAGTGCTGCTGTTCCTTAACAGATCACTGCTCCCCTATGGTTGATACTATCTTCTCATAGAGATGTGAGTTCTTCTTCTTCATGTGCATCAGAAGGCAGCCTTGCATATCTCCTTCTGACTGAAGTCATCATTATCACTTAAATCTTCTTATACCATAGAAATGGATATCTTCAGGGCTGTTCACTCTACGATCATTTGACAGCACTACGAACGTAGTCTTCTCTGACCGTTTGTGCTTACGGAGTTCTTGTGACACCCCCAAATCTGGGTTACCTGACCCCCGAGTTTGGTGTTCACGATCCACAATATAATAACATCTAACTACCCATTTAAATATATAAATAGGATTACATAAGTCATTAATATATATTGTTAATACATAAGTTCCAGGTCCACTAACCTTAACATTACAGAAATACCCCTTTAGATATACAAAAAAGGTTTACAATACAATATAACATAATAATATTGTTCATTATAACTACTCCAACATCTTGCCTTTGCCTTTGATCTTCTTTGACCCGCTGGCCTCTTCGTTCCTAGCTGAAATATTTTATTTATAGCAAGGATGAGCAACAAGTTTGCCCCGCAAATTAAGACATACAATAACTGTATACGAATCAATAAGAAAAGACTATCTATTTTGATAGAATGAAACCAAAGTTCGGTGAACTTTGAAATAGCTGAACAAATCGTTATTCAATAACAAGTCTTCTCGTATTCTAGGCAACGCAATAATCTGATAATGAAAGAGTACAACGCTTTCAAAGTTTCTACGATATTCTATTGAATAATCAAGAATTAATTCTACGCAATAGCAAAGTGGAATGTTTTCCAGATTTATGCTGAGTGATCACACTAGATCTAGAACTTCTCTTCTCGAGTATCTATCAAAGATTGGACTTTGATATACCCAGGTGTATCAGTTAACCATAAAGATTAAATCATACCCCTCTGCAAGTACTTAGAGCCGGCCAACTCCTTGTACCCTATATTATACATAATACTTAACAGCGCGCAATGGTCGAATATACGACCTATAATGTTCCCTTTATATAAAAGGTTGTTCTTCTCAGTCTTTGAATCAGAATTTGATTTAACAACAAAATGCAATGATTTTAATATCTAATCACTTCTCTTCTCAAACCTATTTAAGTTTTCGATCTAGCCGATACAACTGGCATTGATCTATCAATAATAATTAAATTATCTTCTCTTCTCGAATTTATCAAGTTCTAACAAATGTTCGTCTAGCCAAAATAATTAGCTAAGACATTTCTCAACATAATTTGACAATAGACAGGAATTATCTGTACTGCCAATTCTATCTTCTACGAATATGAATATCCAACAACAGTTATTCTGAGACACCCCCCAAATCCGGGTACTTCGATTCCACGGGATTTGGTGTTCACTGTACAAGCATCATCTATCTATCTACCCATAAATAATATCAAACCATACAATAGATAGAAATCATAATAAAATCTCTTCCCTTAAGGGTTACATCAACTGAATCATAAATAAATCCCAGGTTACTCTAACCTTAAAACATCTGTGCGGAATTCTAAACAAATAAGTCTTAACATCAACATAACTCAAGTCTTAAACAAATACAACAGCTAATAAATAACAGGTCTTCATCATTTGCTAACTTTGCCCTTGCCCTTACTAGTGGAGGGTTCATCGCTTCTTTCATTCTTAACTGCAATGTTATTATTAAGCAAGAGTGAGCACCAATGCCCACAAGTATAATAATGAAACAATAGTATAATAACATGCGAATAATCAAAGACGTCTGAATAAAGCTCAACTTTTGAATCAAGAATAAATAACAAGAATCAAAAGAATTCTGAGGGTCATAAGACCTTGAACTATATCCTAGGTTATCAAGGATTATACTTGATACCTTTAACAGTCATAAGACTATGGACCTTCTTCTCGTACTTAGGGGGATCAGCCCTTAATACCATACTGTGCACAATATCTTAACGCTAAAGCGTAATTAATCCCCTATACAGGGTTGTTCATCTCAGTTTGACATTCGAGTCCGCACCAAAGGAAGTTTGGTTTGGATAAATTCATCAAGGGTTCAGAAATTTAGAACGCTCATCAACTATGGACTAGTTGCATCAATAAGGTTCACTAGTCTAATAAGGTTCAACAATAACGATATTCAATTTGAATAATAATCTCAAACGTATACAATAGAACAATTATTGTATAACTGAATCATGCTTTGACAATATAAATAATCTGTAATATCATTCTTGAACTTGAATAATAGAAATGATAACTTATTCAAGGTAATTAATAATCTTGAAAGATATTAAAAAGTAGGGTTAAGAAACTTGCCTTGCTTGTAGATTACACTTTAACTAACTCGTTCTTTGAATTAAAAATCCTACATACCATTCACATACAGAATACCAGTTAATTATAACTTAACTAATCATTATAAACTCTTTCTCTTTGACTACTTTAATTATTCGACTAAACTTAGTCAAATTTTCACTTTGTCACATCATTTGTACTTCGTGAATTATCAAACTAATTATGTATTTAATAATTCAATTCACATATAATATTTTATTACATGTTAAACAACTATTTTATCATCTCATAGTACCTCTAACATGATTACATGTTCATTACATCAATCCACTAACACTTGTTAGACTTTAACATTTTAAAAATACATTTCTGACATTTTCTGGAGAGTGGCGCTACGGCTCCACTATTGAACTAAGGATTCGCGCTGCGGCGCCGTGGCGCTGTGGCCGGGCCCTTGGCGCTGCGACGCTATGGCACCATGGCTTGGGTCTTGGCGCTGCGGCGCAGTGGCGCCGCGGCGCGGGACTTCAGTTCTGGAGTTGGCGCCGCGGCGCGAGACTCCAGAAACTGATTCTCAGTTCGCGAAGAACACAGAGTTCAGCGAAAACAACACATTTTATCACTAATTTCACCAAATCACATATACCCACATGTTATAATTCATGTATAATCATAACCCAACATATATAAAGTGATTTTAACCAATCAAAACACATAATCACATAATTAAAACATGTGAATTCACTGACTTTGATGTTCTTGGTGATTTTTGAATATAAAATATATAATTTAACACTACGGATTCGTTATAACACCGAATCCGTTTGTTTAAGGCTTAATCTCTTCGTGTTAACGTACATAACAACTTACAAGTGTAAAATTTAGGGATAATATATGATCAATACATCAATTATCACGTATAAGGCCATATGGCCATATCACGTACTCTGTTTATTTTGAAAATCATACGTACGACATGCTTTCATGAAACTAATCACATGGTTTACATGGTATATATAATTAAACACTATTTGGTATAACATAACACACATATATAAAGGTATACTCATCTCATATATCAAACACAGAGATTTTTTTAGAAAACTGTGAAAGCCATTTTATGAAAACTTAAAAGACATATATTATAAATTTGGAAGGAGAATTACCCAAAGTAGATAAAGTAATCGGGGATGAATTCCTTCCGATTCTTCCTGACTCACCCAACCTCTTAGCAAAACTCTCTGATTTTCTCTTCTAATTCTCTCTGGTATCTTTATCAGACTTAGAACAAAATAAAGAACAAGACGTCGTATAAGAACTGGCGTGCGTCAATGCCAGTTAACCCAGTCATGGTTAACTGGTGGTAACTTCCACTAAGGCCATGTTTGGCTAGCTAAAAAAATAGGTTTTAAAAATCATTTAATTTAATAAAGCTTTATTATATAGTTTAAATAATGTCACAACCATATAAAATAAATCAATATTTTATTTAATTTACTTTAAATTAAATATAATAATTTCTCAATAATGCACATAGTCACATAATTAAATTTCTCTTTAATAAATAATAACAATTTATTAAATCTCTAATTAATAATTACATTAATTAGATAACATCATGCTTAATTAAATAATTCATTTAATTCAATAAGCTCACGTAATCACATACTTTGAATATTAAAAATTCTCTACATTAATTTAATAAATGTAACACATATAATTAAATTAATCTACCACAATTGCATCAATTAATTATTAAATCTAATAATTAAATCATCGAAAAATATTTATTTAACTCAATAAATATTTAAAATAATTTACAAAATTCTCGTTCGTCACATATTCTACAAAGGTATATTCTCCAATAAGTAATTCAGTTTGAATTATTAATCATGCACTAACTGCGAATAATCAACAATAAATTCCCTTGACATGGTATAATTAGCAATAATTAACCATTATAATATTTGAATGAATATAATTCAAGGTTGAGTTAGGAAACATGCCTTTCGCGTTGATTACAGCTACACAATAAACTTATCTGCTTTCGTAAGACCTATAACCAATAATATCGCTCTCACAATTAGCACAATTATTTGTAACACGTAACACTGCATTCTACAGTCAAACTTCTCCTAGGCACATTACCACATAGCCACATTAGTGTTTATAACATATATAAACACTTATCCAGTCTAACTATTTCGGTCTGGTTGGATTTCGATCCATTCTCGTTGTTCTGGTCACCCTATCCGACAATTAACACATTGATTGTCAATTAAACTTGGTCTCTAAGCTTCAATATTATTTTAGATAAGTCAAATATCGTTTATAATATTTTCCGGAAGCTTTTAGTAATTTATAAACAATTATTATAATTTATAATAATTTTTTAAACACTTAAATCATTTTTAAATGATTTAATTATCAAATAATCGTATCATTATTAATATTTAATAATATCAAAATATTAATAACATACTTGTCAAAATATTAAAGTTATTATGAATAACTTAAAATATTTTTAAATCATCAATATTTTACTTAAATGATTTTTAAAGTAATTAAAATTATTTTTAAATTATCACCATTAATATTTAAATATTAATAAAATTATTATCCAAATATTAAAAGTCATTAATTATAACTTAAAATATTTTTAAAACATTTTTCTCACTTCTAAATGATTTTTACATCAATAAAATCATTTTTAATTCATTTATTTAATATCATAAATAAATAATCTAATATCATTAATATTAATTTATTAATGTGAATTCTCCAAAAATATTGAAAATTATATTTTATAATTTAAAATATTTTCTAACACTTTATTCTTATTTAAAATAATTTTTAAATCATTAAAATCATTTTTAACTTATTTATTTAATTTAATAATTAAATAAATCAAATATCATTAATATTAAATTATTAATGAAAATTCTCTAAAAATATTAAAAGTCACATTTTATAACTCAAAATATTTTTTAAATACATTATTCTTATTTAAAATGATTTTTTATAATATTAAATCATTTTTCTCTAATTTATTTAACACACTAAGTAAATAAATTAAATACCTTTAATATTTAAATAATTATAAATATTAAAGAAAAATACTCCAATTGGTCAAAAATTATTTTTCATAATTTAAAATAAATTTTAAAACCATTTTTGGTAATTTTTAGAAATTATTTCTATTTTTAAATAATTTTCGGAATATTCAGAAAATAAAATAATTAAAACCGTCACTGCTGGTCTTTAGCGACAGAAAGCGTCGCTGTTGGTGTTCTTGAGCTCAAGAACACTGACAGCTTCGTGTTCATGGTTGCTCGTTTGACTATCCATGATTCTCAGCTCAGGCATGATCTGGGCTAACTTGAACATTGATGTTGTAGTAGAAATGTAGTACTACAACTATCAATCACTAAATTGGTCATAAGACATCACAATAAGGAGATCAAAGCCTCCAAAATTGTTGTCAGATGGTTTTTGGGTTTTCCAGAAACCCAAGCAGTTCGACTACCAACTTTCATGCTCGATTATCTATACGTTCTGGTCATGATGTTGGTGGTTTAATGGTTTAAAGTTAGAGTTCACATGTCATAGAACATTTACAAAGCAACATCTAAGTTTAACATCAACATAAACATAATTTATGAGTCGGTCAACGGCTGTCAGAAAGCTTGATCATAGTGTTTCTGGGTTTTTCCAGAAATACAAAACATGATCAACATGCCTAGTTTGACCATCTGTTACGTTCGATCCATTGATGATTTATGGTATCTAAAAACCCGAATCTCTAGTACACATTACAGGGTACATATGTATTACCACAATAACATCAAAAATTTAATAATCTGACAGATCAAGGGGCTTAAAGAAGTTGTCAGACACTGGTAAACCGTTTCTGGGTTACCCAGATTGTACTCGGTCATGATCGGTCAACCGACTTTGACCGAGTATATCTTGACATCTAAACATTAAACGACTCGGATTTCACTTCCAGAACCAAGAACTCATACCAAATTATAGATCCCAAACATAAAACAAGAAAAATCTTAAACAGAGCAGAATCTGTGGCGCCTGACATTAGCTTGTTAGACCACAAAATTCGTTCTTGGACAGTTTTGAAAAACTTAGATTTTTACCAACTTTGATGCTATGGATCCATCATGGATCATCATAGATCAACTAAAAACATTATATATCACTTATAAAAACACAAAAACAAAAATTTTGCCCAAGCATACAAGATCAAAAGTAAACTAGGGTTTATACCTCTTCTTGCTAGATCTTTGATCTTAATCCTCCTTAGTTGTTTTTGTTGTTCTAGTAACTGAACTTGGGACTGATTTGTTTAACAAAATCGTAGGTTTGGGAGAGAGAGAGAGAGTTGATGATAGCAAATGAGAAATTGGCTTAGTTTTATGAATTTTCTCTCTCCAAAATCTCTTATATATTGCTTGGATGTATGTAAGATCTGATCTTGCTGTCACTTTGAGGCTGATTTGCTGGTAAGATAAGTCACCTTGGTCAAAATAGTTGGTAAACAACTAAAGTTTTAGCCATTTTTACAAGTTAGCTCATTTAAAATGTAAAAAGGGTATTTTAGTAACTTGCAAAATGAATTTAACGGCAAACATAGAATTTGTACAAACCCTTAGGGTTTAGGGTCTGGGTTAGGATTTAGGGTTTAAACCCTTTAGGTTTGCAATTTAATTTTCAAAATTTTCGAATTTCGGTTTTCAAAATAGAAAATTAATTTCCAAAATTATAATTAGGATTCAATAAATATATTACTATTTCCTAATCATAAAATTCATTCTTGCTAATTAAGATTAATATTCCTAATTAAAATTGCTTAAATTAGCAATTAGGGTCAAAATGGTCATTAGGGTTTATAACCCCACGAATTAGGGTTTTAATAAGAAAAATAAATTTTCTGAATTACAATTAGGGTTTATAAAATAGAAATTAATATAACTAAAATATAATTAGGGTTTTCTAATCATATTTAAGTTTAATACACACAATAGGCTTGCCAATTAGGATTAGGCTTTCTTAATTTAGGGTTTAGAATTCCTGAATTTAAAATTAGGGTTTCCCGACTTTTGATTAGGGTTTCCAACGGTACGTTCGAGTTTCTAATCCTGAGATTAGGGTTCCTAATCTCTTATTAGGGTTTATTAATTTCAAACCTTATCCGATCAATCATTGATCAATAAATTTCTTCGGTACAAACACAAACTCATTAAAATAATTATTTTAATTATATTTTCTACTGAATCCCTATCCAAAAATTAGGGTTAGGGTTTCTAAAGCTGTTAAGCACAACTCTACTCTAATTTTATTAGTCAATACACAAATTGACTTTCTCGATACACGTATCACCGATACTTGACACATAAATGATAATTAATATTAATATTAAATAAATAAATAAATTATTCGCAAATTTTTGATTATTCGAAATATCGGGTTATCACATTCACCCCTCCTTAAAAGGATTCCGTCCTCGGAATCACTGCTTTCTTATTCTCTATAATCTTTTAAAGTTGTATCATCAATTCATTTTTATCAACACAATATTAATTTGTGTTTCAAATTCTAACCTATGACTTGAATCTTTTAAAAGAAAACAATTCTCAAAAATATCTGACTCAATTTACTCGCGTAATTAAATTTCTAAACGAAATCATTACCTGTTGCGACCTCCTGAATAGCCACAGTGTCCTGCGCCGTCATGTTGAATGAACGGGCTGTTGGTCTTCCTGGCTGTTTAGGTCCTCGAATCGCCAAGGTTCCGCCACCGGGTCCCTTGCTGACACTTTCCTTCTCCGTATTTCTCTTCTTTGGACAGTTCCGAACCAAATGATCAGTCGATCCGCATCCAAAGCAACCTTGAATTTTCTTCGGACTGGGGCAATTGGGTGACATATGCCCCTCTTGTCCACAGTTATAGCAAACTCCTTTCTTCTTCAGGCAAACTCCAGCATGGTTCTTTCCACAATTCGCAGATGGCTCCCTTCCTTTCCTATTATCTTCTGTCTTATTACCCGACTGGGTACTCTCACTCCACTTCCTCTTACTCCACTTCCTCTTATTAGGGTTACTTACACCACTGCTTCCACCGTCATTTGTCTTCTTCTTCTTCTCCTGATGGAATCGAGACGCAGCTTTGCTCCCTCCTTCAGCAATCAACGCTTTCTCCATCAATGTCGCGAACGTGTTGATCTGCAATACCACTACCTTGTTGAATATTCCCAGCTTCAGCCCATTCTCAAATCTTCGCACTTTTCTTGCTTCTGTGTCCACCTGATGAGGTGCAAATCTTTCTAATTCGTTGAATTTAGCAGCGTATTCAGAAACAGACATATTCTCCTGCTTTAGTTCTAGAAACTTGACTTCCATTCTGGATTGCATACTCGGCGAGAAGTAGTTCTCAAAGAATAGTTCCTTAAATCTTGTCCATAACACCACCTCTGTACCAGCTCTCGCTTGGTTCGTCTCCCACCAGTAATTAGCTTCTCCCTTCATTAAGTATGTCGCAAAAGCTGTCTTCTGCTCTTCCGCCACTCGCGCAATGACGAATGCTTTCTCCATCTCCTTCACCCAAGTTTGGGCTTCAATCGGATCTGTGGTTCCTTTAAATTCAGGCGGTCCCACTTCTTTAAAGTCTTTAAAATTTGCTAATCTTTCAGCTGGCTGATTCCTCGCTCTTCCTTTTGCAGCTGGAGCTCTATTCTCCATAGCTTCGGCTATCATATTTGCAAAATTTTGCATCGGGTCAGCTTGACCTCCTTCATTATTCATCGACTGTTCTTCTCGTTGGTTTCGATTCTGTCGTCTAGGCGACATGATCTGATTTAAATAAAAATCTTATATTAATTCTCTTTCTTTACACAAATTCTTAACACAATAAGAATTCAACACATAATTCTCATATAATCACATATTTATTCAAATAGCACATAGTACTTATAGTACTTAACACATATTACTATCCCTTTTTAAATCATATCAGGATAAACAACACAACTTTACACAAAAAGTTGCTATTCTCTAATTTCACACAGTTATTACCAGTTCGTCAAACTTACCACACTTATGAGTTCAGGAACTTGCCACAATTATATGAGTGTATGAACTTATCCTAGTCAGACTTTTGGCGTCCATTCGCTGAGGGGTTCAAAACACTTCATATAATTATGAGTCATTAACTTATCATAAGTATGAGTTTTAAGAACACACAAATTAATCCTAATCTTATATTCATATAGAAAATAAGGATTTCATTCATACAAACATATATATATTTACGTATGCTTACACATCATTCTCGATATTACAACACTTAATATCATAAACTTCTACCCAAAAAGATACTATTACATATTTCTAGGTTGTCTACCGACCACTCCCTTCATCAGTCTTCTTCTTGATGGGACACTTGCTGAATCCGTGACCCGTCTGCCCACATGAAAAACACTTCCTCAAATTCGGCTTAGGACAATGCAGAGAAATATGTCCTTCCTGCTTGCAGTTGAAGCACACGTTCTTCCACATCATGCATTCTCCCGCGTGAGTCTTTCCACACTTGATACAGGCTTGCTTCTTTTTCGGGCTTGATTTTTCAGATTTAGGGCTGTCTTTTTCCCTCTTTCTCTTCTTCTTGTCCTTCTTGCTAGTTCCTTCAGATGATCCACCACTTTCAGCCTTCATTCTATCCACCTGCGCCTTGAGCTCGTTCCGTTCTTCAGTCATTTCACGTAATGCTCGCTCCGTCTTCCATAATTCCTCCAAGAGAAACACTTTGCTCCGAAGTTCTTGAACTTCTGCAGCTAGTTGATTTTGTTCTTCAACTTTAGTCTTATTCTTTAACTCTACCTTAGCTGGCTCAGACTCTGCCTCCTCATCTTCACTCAGATACATCTCGGGATAATCATCATGATCGCTCCCCAGATTGACCATTGGTTCATCTTCTCCCACCTTCTCAACTGATTCACTTTGCGCTGGCACCTCGACTTCTGGCACCGGTGCAACAGCCTCTAGCATCTCCGCACTCTTTTCACCTTCTCCAGACATCCTATAATCAATTTAAATAACTTGATTAGTACTTCACCAGTACAAAATTCTCACACTATGTGTCCACTTATCTCACTATTGATGCACTTCGGCAATCCCTCACTTAGAACTCTAAATGAGTTTTCTCTATCACACATATGGTTATAATCCTAGGGTTTTACCCCACCCCACTTAAAGTATATAACCTACAGCACTTCTACTAGCTGGTGACACCTTGGTCACTACAGCTCTGATACCAACCTGTGACACCCCCAAATCCAGGTTACCTGACCTCCGAGTTTGGTGTTCACGATCCATAATATAATAACATCTAACTACCCATTTAAATATATAAATAGGATTACATAAGTTATTAACATATATTGTTAATACATAAGTCCCAGGTCCACTAACCTTAACATTACAGAAATACCCCTTTAGATATACAAAAAGGGTTTACAATACAATATAACATAATAATATTGTTCATTATAACTACTCCAACATCTTGCCTTTGCCTTTGCCTTTGATCTTCTTTGACCCGCTGGCCTCTTCGTTCCTAGCTGAAATGTTTTATTTATAGCAAAGGTGAGCAACAAGTTTGCCCAGCAAGTTAAGACATACAATAACTGTATACGAATCAATAAGAACAGACTATCTATTCTGATAGAATGAAACCAAAGTTCGGTGAACTTTGAAATAGCTGAACAAATCGTTATTCAATAACAAGTCTTCTCGTATTCTAGGCAACGCAATAATCTGATAATGAAAGAGTACAATGCTTTCAAAGTTTCTACGATATTCTATTGAATAATCAAGAATTAATTCTACGCAACAGCAAAGTGGAATGTTTTCCAGATTTATGCTGAGTGATCACACTAGATCTAGAACTTCTCTTCTCGAGTATCTATCAAAGATTGGACTTTGATATACCCAGGTGTATCAGTTAACCATAAAGATTAAATCATACCCCTCTGCAAGTACTTAGAGCCGGCCAACTCCTTGTACCCTATATTATGCATAATACTTAACAGTGCGCAATGGTCGAATATACGACCTATAATATTCCCTTTATATAAAAGGTTGTTCTTCTCAGTCTTTGAATCAGAATTTGATTTAACAACGAAATACAATGATTTCAATATCTAATCACTTCTCTTCTCAAACCTATTTAAGTTTTCGATCTAGCCGATACAACTGGCATTGATCTATCAATAATAATTAAATTATCTTCTCTTCTCGAATTTATCAAGTTCTAACAAATGTTCGTCTAGCCAGAATAATTAGTTAAGACATTTCTCAACATAACTTGACAATAGACAGGAATTATCTGTATTATCAATTCTATCTTCTACGAATATGAATATCCAACAACAGTTATTCTACAAAGGTATATTCTCCAATAAGTAATTCAGTTTGAATTATTAATCATGCACTAACTGCGAATAATCAACAATAAATTCCCTGGACATGGTATAATTAGCAATAATTAACCATTATAATATTTGAATGAATATAATTCAAGGTTGAGTTAGGAAACATGCCTTTCGCGTTGATTACAGCTACACAATAAACTTATCTGCTTTCGTAAGACCTATAACCAATAATATCGCTCTCACAATTAGCACAATTATTTGTAACACGTAACACTGCATTCTACAGTCAAACTTCTCCTAGGCGCATTACCACATAGCCACATTAGTGTTTATAACATATATAAACACTTATCCAGTCTAACTATTTCGGTCTGGTTGGATTTCCGGAAGCTTTTAGTAATTTATAAACAATTATTATAATTTCTAATAATTTTTCAAACACTTAAATCATTTTTAAATGATTTAATTATCAAATAATCTTATCATTATTAATATTTAATAATATCAAAATATTAATAACATACTTGTCAAAATATTAAAGTTATTATGAAAAACTTAAAATATTTTTAAATCATCAATATTCTACTTAAATGATTTTTAAAGTAATTAAAATCATTTTTAAATCATCACCATTAATATTTAAATATTAATGAAATTATTATCCAAATATTAAAAGTCATTAATTATAACTTAAAATATTTTTAAAATATTTTTCTCACTTCTAAATGATTTTTACATCAATAAAATCATTTTTAATTCATTTATTTAATATCATAAATAAATAATCTAATATCGTTAATATTAATTTATTAATGAGAATTCTCCAAAAATATTGAAAATTATATTTTATAATTTAAAATATTTTCTAACACTTTATTCTTATTTAAAATGATTTTTAAATCATTAAAATCATTTTTAACTTATTTATTTAATTTAATAATTAAATAAATCAAATATCATTAATATTAAATTATTAATGAAAATTCTCTAAAAATATTAAAAGTCACATTTTATAACTCAAAATATTTTTAAATACATTATTCTTATTTAAAATGATTTTTCATAATATTAAATCATTTTTTTCTAATTTATTTAACACACTAAGTAAATAAATTAAATACCTTTAATATTTAAATAATTATAAATATTTAAGAAAAATATCCCAATTGTTCAAAAATTATTTTTCATAATTTAAAATAATTTTTAAAACTATTTTTGGTAATTTTTAGAATTTATTTCTATTTTTAAATAATTTTCGAAATATTCAGAAAATAAAATAATTAAAATCGTCGCTGTTGGTCTTTAGCGACAGAAAGCGTCGTTGTTGGTGTTCTTGAGCTCAAGAACACTGACAGCTTCGTGTTCATGGTTGCTCGTTTGACTATCCATAATTCTCAACTCAGGCATGATCTGGGCTAACTTGAACATTGATGTTGTAGTAGAAATGTAGTACTACAACTATCAATCACTAAATTGGTCATAAGACATCACAATAAGGAGATCAAAGCCTCCAAAATTATTGTCAAATGGTTTCTGGGTTTTCCAGAAACCCAGGCAGTTTGACTACCTACTTTCATGCTCGATTATCTATACGTTCTGGTCATGATGTTGGTGGTTTAATGGTTTAAAGTTAGAGTCCACATGTCATAGAACATTTACAAAGCAACATCTAAGTTTAACATCAACATAAACATAATTTATGAGCCGATCAACGGCTGTCAGAAAGCTTGCTCATAGTGTTTCTGGGTTTTTCCAGAAATACAAAACATGATCAACATGCCTAGTTTGACCATCTGTTACGTTCGATCCATTGATGATTTATGGTATCTAAAAACCCGAATCTCTAGTACACATTACAGGGTACATATGTATTACCACAATAACATCAAACATTTAATAATCTGACAGATCAAGGGGCTTAAAGAAGTTGTCAGACACTGGTAAACCGTTTCTGGGTTACCCAGAATGTACTCGGTCATGGTCGGTCAACCGACTTTGACCGAGTATATCTTGACATCTAAACATTAAATGACTCTGATTTCACTTCCAGAACCAAGAACTCATACCAAATTATAGATCCCAAACATAAAACAAGAAAAATCTTAAACAGAGCAGAATCTGTGGCGCCTGACATTAGCTTGTCAGACCATAAAACTCGTTCTTGGACAGTTTTGAAAAACTTAGATTTTTACCAACTTTGATGCTATGGATCCATCGTGGATCATCATAGATCAACTAAAAACATTATATATCACTTATAAAAATACAAAAATAAAAATTTTGCCCAAGCATACAAGATCAAAAGTAAACTAGGGTTTATATCTCTTCTTGCTAGATCTTTGATCTTAATCCTCCTTAGTTGTTTTTGTTGTTCTAGTAACTGATATTGGGACTGATTTGTTTAACAAAATCGTAGGTTTGGGAGAGAGAGAGGGAGTTGATGAGAGCAAATGAGAAATTGGCTTAGTTTTATGAATTTTCTCTCTCCAAAATCTCTTATATATTGCTTGGATGCATGTAAGATCTGATCTTGCTGTCACTTTGAGGCTGATTTGTTGGTAAGATAAGTCACCTTGGTCAAAATAGTTGATGAACAACTAAAGTTTTAGCCATTTTTACAAGTTAGCTCATTTAAAATGTAAAAAGGGTATTTTAGTAACTTGCAAAATAAATTTAATGGCAAACATTGAATTTGTATAAACCCTTAGGGTTTAGGGTTTGGGTTAAAGTTTAGGGTTTAGACCCTTTAGGGTTTAGGGTTTAAACCCTTTAGGTTTGCAATTTAATTTTCAAAATTTTCGAATTTCGGTTTTCAAAATAGAAAATTAATTTCCAAAATTATAATTAGGATTCAATAAATATATTAATATTTCCTAATCATAAAATTCAATATTGCTAATTAGGATTAATATTCCTAATTAAAATTGCTTAAATTAGCAATTAGGGTCAAAATGGTCATTAGGGTTTATAACCCACGAATTAGGGTTTTAATAGGAAAAATAAATTTTCTAAATTACAATTAGGGTTTATAAAATAGAAATTAATATAACTAAAATATAATTAGGGTTTTCTAATCATGTTTAAGTTTAATACACACAATAGGCTTGCCAATTAGGATTAGACTTTCCTAATTTAGGGTTTAAAATTCCCGAATTTAAAATTAGGGTTTCCCAGCTTTCGATTAGGGTTTTCAACGGTACGTTCGAGTTTCTAATCCTGAGGTTAGGGTTCCTAATCTCTTATTAGGGTTTATTAATTTCAAACCTTATCCGATCAATCATTGATCAATAAATTTCTTCGGTACAAACACAAACTCATTAAAATAATTATTTTAATTATATTTTCTACTGAATCCCTATCCAGAAATTAGGATTAGGGTTTCTAAAGCTGTTAAGCACAACTCTACTCTAATTTTATTAGTCAATACACAAATTGACTTTCTCGATACATGTATCACCGATACTTGACACGTATCACCGATACTTGACACATAAATGATAATTAATATTAATATTAAATAAAAAAAATAAAAAATTATTCGCAAATTTTTGATTATTCGAAATCTCGGGTTATCACAGTTCTACTTGTATAATGAGTTCCTTGAGGGTTCTTCTTAGCAGATATTCTTTGGATGATTGAGCATATCTGACCCTTTTTATCTTAGGGTGAATGATCTGCTTCCAGATAGAGATCAGCAGCCATGTGAGCTTCATTCATGTTAGCTCAGCAAGTCTTCAAGGACAGGCTTTGACAAATAAGGATTTTGTCATAAACATTTCTGAATTGTCTTAAGCCTTCTGTTGGTTGAATCTTCTTGACTGAAGTCTTCTGCTTCAGCATTCCTTAGTGTGGTCAGATAAACCAAGCACCTGCAGGTTAGATAAATTTTTATTTTTGGTACCCATGGTTAAATGGGTCCTGCCAGATTTGCTTTTAAAATCCCTGCTCCTCATATATTTGAATTTTCATCATACTGATCACCAACAATCATATTCATGCATATATCCAATTTAGATATGATATTTTAAGATGCATGATGATGAGTGTGTGTGAGATTAACCATTTTAATAAAATACTTATTTTCTTTGATGATTTCATCATTTGCTTGGTTATGTTCACAGGGTTTAAATGTTCACAGAGTGAGAATCAACTCTATCACTTATTTGTATCTGGTTGATTCATGGAGGTGATCAGTTTCTACAAATCTTCAAGATGCTCTTGTAGAACTGATCATACTCTGTGTTATCAAAAACTTAGAACATAAGTTTGTACATACATACTAACCCATCAGCAAAGATTACTCCACTTAAGATTAATTAAACCTTGATATGCTTATAACCTATTTCAGACTTCTTTCAAGATGTAATCTTCAACCTAAAACTTGGATGGAGAGAAAGTTTATTAGCATTTGAGTTTCCAACCTCAATGTACTTTCTCTCGTCCCCTTTTTAGGTAGAGCGTGGTCTCTTGATAGAATACTGTTACAGTGCATAAGATGGTGCAACATGATGTACACTTTTATATTAATGAGAAACCGTACCTTTCCACTGTCAGTTTCTTAACAGTCATTTATCTTGATATACTTAGGTTAGGCATTGATGTGCATAATTTTTCATTCACTCCTAATAGCTTGTTGCTCCAGTTGTCCTTCGATCAATCAGTCATAGTCTTGAAGATGTAAGCTAAGAGAATCTTAGAATCTGTAGTTCTTTGACAACTTTGAACCTTAAGGTTCACATCCAGCTGCTTGTTAGCCAAATACATATTTGAGAAATTCTTCTTTCTTCTCTGGATAAGTGCTTCTTAGTATATATGGCCATCTTATCTTTCAAACTGGTGGATGCTTGACTCTTTTCTGTCGATGCCTCTTGAGCTTCCTTGCCTGGTCTTCAAACTACAAGATTGACTGTGGCCAAGGATTGGTCTTGTTGATATGGCATTTAAGAACACTGACCAATCTGAGCAGCTTCAGGTGTATATACACATTTACCTGGACACAATATTTCCAACGTGTGAGCTCATCTGCATTTACAAGTGACTTACTACTGAACTAAGTTTAGAACAATGTTTGTGCCTAGGATCAGACTCAAAGCGATTAGCTTTTGAATATAGCATGAGAACCTGCTTCGATACCAATTGTTCTTTCCCAGTAGGCACACAACAGAGCTAGAAGGGGGGGTTGAATAGATCATTTTTATTTCAAATACTTTTCTCGTTTATTTTGTATTGCTAATGACTTAGCATATGACAAACATAAGAATCATTTCAAGCACAGCGGAATAAGTAAAAGATCCCCTTCATTGATATAATCATGAATATGCATACATTGTTCATAGAGTTAGTTCAGTTGTAAGCAATTAATACATACATAGCATTTATGGCAATTAGGTACATAATGTAACGCCCGAGAAAATCGAATTTTTAGGAGAATTAAATTTTTATTTAATTATAAGGATTAAATGAATTTAATTGATTAATTATGGAGTAAGCTAATTGAAGGTCGTTCTATGACCTAGACATATCGAAACGTCGTAGTATTTTGGCTACGTGATAGAATTAAAGTGTTTGAATTTTCAAGACGAAAATAAAATCTTTCCGAGAAATTTTTTGAAAAATACTATTCACGCATTTCTGCTCGGAAATTATTTTTGAACTTCCGAAAAATACGTAACGATGGAATATCGAGGTGAGATGGAATATCCAATAATATTTTAGTTATGAAAAATACAGTTTTTCGCCTACGGACTTAAAACCTAACGTTTAGGAAAAGTAACTTTCGAGAAGGAATTTAAACGCGTATAATTAATTAAAGCAATGATCGTATAATGCATAGGTATTGTACGAGGTAATGAATACGAATATGATACGAGGTATTATACGAGTATGTATGAATGATGGTATATCGCATATGATGAATAAGTATACGAGTTAGAATACGAGAATTATACGTAAAGTATATGTTATAAGGCTTTAAGCCATTTGTGTATTGGACTTGTAGGATTTGTTAAGGATTATGTTAGCCCAAGTATGGAAATGGTTAAGTCCAGTGTGAATTAATATGCAAGCCCAAGAGTTTGTAATGGGAAGCCCAAAGTAATTTAATGCAAGCCCAAATGATTAAGTTAAGTTAATTAAAACTAAGCCCAAGTTAAGATCCAAAGTGATGAGCAAGTAAAGGAAACTTAATGGCTAAGTGTTGTGGTAATCAAGTAAGCTTAATGGCTAAGTTAAGTAATGACCAAGTAAATAATGTGGTGAGCAAGTAAAAGATAAGTTATGTGATTAGCAAGAATACTTAAAGGTTAAGTAAAGGTGGTGGCCAAGTTAACTTAAGGGCTAGGTAATGAATAGTAAGGAGGTGGATGGTTTAATGACCATTAAGCCATCAATTAAGATTTCCTATAAATAGAAGAGAAGCTAGCTCATTTGTTGGTTGTTTTCTTTTCATCCAACTCTTTACAACTTATTTGTTAGAGAGAATAAGTTAGTCTTTCATTATTCAAATAAGCAAGAAGGAAGAAGAAGGATTAGCAAGAGGACATCAAGGGTAAGCAATCCTAAGCCATGATTCTCTTTCTCTTCCATTGTTAGAGAAGTGGGTAGTGGTAGGATTTGTATGCTAAGAAATGAAGAGGGTGAATAATCAATGGACTTAAGCCGTAATAAATTATGAATAAGTAATTTGAACCTAACTAAGTTATGAACTTGTGATGAACATATATAAACTTGTCATATGTTTACCTTAAGAAGTTAGTATGATTAATAAGATATAAGAATGGTAATTAAAGGACTTAACTCATTAATAAGTCATAAGTAATGAAATCAAGTATGTTATACTTTAAGAAGTAAATAAGTTCATTAAGAACATGTAATGACTTATCATGTAAATAAGTTAATGAAATATGTATGTTAAGATGTTAGTGTGAGGGATTGAATCCATTTGAAACGATGAATAAATCATAAGAAACGAAGTTAAGACGTAATTTACACGATTAGACGATAATCGTCAAATTCGTGAAATTCTCGAAATAGAAGTCGAATTTTGATATTGAGCTTAGAAACATTGGTTTTCAATGGAGACAAGTCTTATATGGCATTATAGAGTTGCGGACTCAAAAATGACCGAATTCCGACTTAGAACGAAGAAACGAGCATTGAACGCTCACGAACGTTTATCATTTTTGTTAAAAATGGACCAATAGGTGAATTTTTAGTTAACGAAGTCAAATAGATAAAATTCTTGCATGTACATGTAGAGTATGAGATTTGTGAACCGTAGGCTCTTGAACGAGCCAATTCAGACTTATAACGAAGAAGTTACGAGTCCGGGAATCTCACAAATGAGAAAGTCTGTCAAAATTGTCTGGTGCACAGAGCTGGCGCCGCAGCCCCAGAAAGGGTTGTGAGCTACTGAAGTTTGGCGCCACAGCGCGACAAATAGTGAAGGGTATGGCGCCGTAGCGCCGTGACCGAGTTTTAGGTACAGAACACCCGCGCCGCAGCGCGAGTTATAGAGCAATAGCTGGCGCCGCAGTGCCAACACTAGAATGTAGATGGAGAAGAAAGGTTTTGATTGTAAAGGGAAGGAGAAATGAATAAAGATTGAATTAAATTCTTAATCAACTTAATGTAACATCATTTAGGATGTATAACCTTAAGCAATGCACTAGAGGTTGAAAGAAAGAATAATTTAAAAGAAGAACGTGAAGGGTAATTAAGTAAACCATGAATGGTATTCAACGTTGGTACTTCACCAATGGCGATCAAGTTTCGATTAATAATGTAAGGACATTAATAAGCCATAAGTAAGGATGATTAACTCGAAACAAGTTGTATTATTGAAATAATTTCAATGAAGTTATATAAGAGAAAGAAGTTGGTAAGAACGATGTAAAAGAATAACGGCAAGCCGGAACCAATAATAACAAATCTAATACGTAATTAGATTGAGAAGAAGGGTAAGATTCATTAGGAACCATGTATGTTCATTCATGACCTAATGTGGTATGTTATCTGATTATGTGTTGTAGAGACCGTAAAGACTCAAAAGGAAAAGTAATTATATTGTACCAGACGCTGAAGGCAAGTTTTTCTAAACGCTTGTCTAACCTTCGTGTTAGCCAAGTTTTCAATGATTCATGTTATAAGATGTATGAATGGTTTTTAAGAAAGAGTCGATGCTAGTTTTAACTCGGCTAGACTAATCTTGATAGATTGATTGATTCATTTACCAGTCTTTCAATATAGAACTGATAACGCTATCCTACGCCAATTGTTTGGTACGAATTTAAGGTAAGCCTGAATATGAATAAACAAATGTATTTTTATCGAGTATTCGATGGGCACGTGAGGTTGCCACAACTTAAACGTACACACGTTTATTGGATGTAGTGTTGATCAATATAGAGTACTATAGGTTGATCACCTAGAAGTGCTCGTAAGCTATGCCGGACTTACGGACTTAGTGTCGGGTTGTCCTTTTCAAAGAAACTATGAAACGCTCATGGTCTTGGACCAGAATTTATGATTACTGAATACTGTCATTGTAAAATGTTTTGAAGGAAAAGGAATGCTATTTTGAATGATTGATAGTACTTTGTAACTATTATCCAGTTACTGAAGATATACTATTCCTATGTTTCAAGCATGTTTTTTAAATGAAATTATTGTACTTGCTGAGCTTGTTATGCTCACACTTGCTTGAACCATATGAATGCAGCTTAGACCGAACGGACCAGAGGACTCAACAAGGATAAAGGAAAGGCTAAAGCAAACTTATAGATTACCTATGTAATAGTATAGGTTTGTAATGATAATATTTGATATTATGAAAAGAACAAATGTAACGGTTATAAAGAGCCTGGAGAATGGTAGTATTGTTTTGAAATATATATATAAGACATATTCGTCCTTTTGAGGCATTTCAATTGAATGTTTGTGTGAACTGTTGCACCGTGGAGCACCATATGTCGGGTTGGAAGAGACCCGAAATTGGGGGCGTCACACATAATGTAAATGATAGTAAGTAAATGATAGAAAGTAAAAGACACAACGGATTTTAAGTGGTTCAGAGACTCAAGCTCCTAATCCACTCTTCTACTTTAACTAGCAGTATTTCCACTAAGGAAGGGCAGCACCCTGAATCACTAAGATTCATTCAAGGCCAGCAGCCTTGGAACTCCAGTTCACTAAGAACTCTTCAAGGCCAGCAGCCTTGGAACTCCTCTAGTTTCCTAGGAACTCTTCAAGCCCAGCAGGCTTGGAACTTCATTTAGTCCCTCCGGATAAGGACCCCTCAGGCCCTGGCTACTTGTTGTTGTTGTTGTTGTCGTTGTTGTTGTTGGTGGTGGTGCCTTGCTGCTAAGATGTCTTTAAGCTTGAACATCTTCTGTACTTAGCAGCTTGGCATGGTCCTCTTTGCATTCGGCTTAGAGTCTGGACCACATCTTCTTTGGTGCAGCTAATCTTAATTCTGTTCTGCTTATCTTCATTCGATTTCAGATGTGCACCATCGCCATTTGGGTTTGCTAAGTGTTTAAGCTTTTGGTAGACTTCGTTTAGCACTTAACATTCCCTAAACCATTCTTGACTAGTGTACAGACATGGTTCTGCACTTGTTCTGTTTCAGCTTTTGGTTCATGATGATTCGTAGAGTGGCTCTTTGGATCTTCTGTGTGCTCTGCCACTTTTTTGAATGCTATCTTCTTATCCTTATCGGCTCTCAGTAGCTGCCATCTTCAGTGGCATTCTCATCTTTATTGAGTGAAGCTTTAGTCTGTTCAAGTCCTTCTTCAAAGCTGCTTCACTTCCACCTTTGTAGTCTCACTGTCACTGAGACTTATTCTGTTTAGCTCTGGTGAAACTCGTAGAGTCAACAGTAGCATTCCAACAACTCAACGATTCTGCAACTTCAGCAACTTTTGATCTTTGAAGCTCTTGTTGATTTATACTCCTTCACAACCTTTCCGTTGGAATGTAGCCGTTAGGAGCTATTTGAATTGCTTTGCAGAACTCGAGTTATTTGATGTAGACTACAGATGTGTCATGACAGCTCCTTTATGACTTTCTGACACTGCAATCTACTGTTTCACCTACCCCGTCAGATATGTCACTTTGATGTCTTGGGCAGGTAGTCAGTTTTATTTCTACTATCTGATTTCTCAATCAGAACATCAGGAGTTGTCCTTTTGCATCGATGCTCTCAATAAGCTGTGTTCGAATATCAATCTTCAGATTGAACCATTGCCAAATGCTTCAATCTTTAGATAATCGAGCTCTACGATTTAGATGCAGATGTTCTTGGACCTGATCATAGTGTGTCTTGTTGAATGTTGATCATTGACAGGTTGAGATAACACTACGATCCTAAAGAGTGTTCATTGGATCTTTAATGTAGAACACATTTTCCTTCTCTTGTGCAGTGTTTCAACACTTCTGTTTGCCTCGACTGATCTCAGGAACTGATAGCTTGACTACTTGTTCTGGCCTCTTCTAAATAGCAAGACACTTCAGATTTATGGCATGCCCAGCTCGCTTTCTCCTTGTGATCTCCCGTTCACTTATCATCAATGGACTGACCCAATGCTTAATCACTTTAGCCTTGTTCTTCATAAGCTGACCAATATCTCTGTGTACAATTCATCAGTTCCTGCTTTGTTTAGTAGACACTACGATCCTGGTTACTTCCAAGATCGTTGTCTTGTGACAACCTAAGAATTTAGAAAAATTTTAATTAATTGATTTAAGGTTCAATATTAGAACCAAGACAGAAAATAAGTGTATGCGTTTGATATTTTTTAAAAGGAATTTTGAGGATTTCAAAATTCTATGAACGATTTAGATGAATTATTCAGGATTACGTGTATACGTGAATATGTTCGGTGTATATGGTCATTTATGTGTTCGGAATGTGGTTAAGGGTCAAGGGTTGACCAGATAAGATATATCAGTGGCAAACCCTAATTTTATTTTAAGAACGTCAACGTTCGGTTAGAAAAATTCTTGCGATTAACAAGAAACCCTAGAAATCGGTTCTAAAAACCCTAATTTCAGTTCTGGGAATCTGAAACTCTAATTCGGAAGTTGAAACCCTAATTTGGGAATGCAGATGTTAGTAAAGGTTTAACGTTATTAAATATAACCTAATTAGGGAAAACCCTAAAGATTTATTGGAAACCCTAATTTCTGGATTAGAAACCCTAATTTATAATTAGAGAAAACCTGATTGTTAATTTAATAATTTTAATGCTAATTAGGAAATCTTAATCCTAATTTTTAAGTTTTAAGTAATTAGGAAACCCTAATCTAATTACGAAGACTAATTTCTAAATTAGAAAATTATTTTTCTATTAGAAACCCTAATTTTTGGATTGTAAACCCTAATGCATGATTTTGACCCTAATTACTAAATTAGCAATTTTAATTAGGAAATACTAATCCTAATTAGCAAGATTTAAATTATGATTAGGAAATTTTAATATAATTAGAAAATTCTAAATATAATTTAGAAATATTAAGTTTCGATTTTGAAAACTTAAATTGGAAATCATAGAAATTTATTTTTAAAACCTAAGGGTTCAAATCCTAAATCCTAAGGGTTCAAACCCTTTACCCTAAGGGTTAGGGCAATTGACAAAAATGCCATTAAAATTAAATGCCAAAAGTCCATTTTGCCCTTTTTGCATTCTTTAATGTGGTGGAGTGTAGATCTAGACCTAAGGTGAGTTGGTGAACCAACCCTAGCCCTAGCATGTGCTACAAATCTCAGTAATCAGCCCATATATCATCCTTATACATTGCATCAAAGCTTAGAAATTAAAAAGTAAGAAAATCTCTTACTTTATTTATTAAAGCAACCAAGACCTTCTCTCTCTTCCAACTTCGAAATTTAGAGTGAGAGAGTGAGATAAGATGAGTCAATATCAGTCCTTCACTTGACAAGATCGGATAATAAAAGTCAAAAATCATGATCAAAGCTTAAAAGGTATAAAAACCCTAAATTTTGAAATCCTTAGATTTGATGTTAGATGTTATGATTTGTTGTTTTAAGTTGTGTATTAGGGTGTCACTTGATGATCTGGGTTGATAGATCAAGGATCTATAACATCTAGATGCTCGAAATAGAAGTTTTAGAAAATCTGAAAAAATAATGAAAAGTGGCCTGACAGTCGAATGTCAGGCCCTCTAGATCTTTATGTGTTTGATGTTTTGTGTGTTTTAAGTTTTGGATCGGTAGCTTGTCGTGTTGTCTTTAATCTGGAAGTGAAATCACAATTGTTTAATGTCTAAACTGCAAGTTATAATCAGTCAAAGTCGGTTGACCGAGTATAAATCTGGGTAACCCAGAAAGTATTTTTCAGTCTCTGATAAGATTTTCTAAGTCATAGATCTGACAGGTTTTATGTAGTTTGTTGATGTTATGGTAACCAGTTTGTAGCCTGTTAGTTGTACTATAGATCCCTGCCTCTATACGTCTTAAACAACAACCATATTTGTCATAATGAGTGGTCAAACCAAGCCACTCGGTCACGGATGAGTTTCTGGGAAAAACCCAGAAATCGTAAGAACATAGTTCTGACAGTCTTTGACCAGATCATATCTTGTGATCCTGTTGTATTTGGACTGATCTTGTTATGTATATGTGTTATTTGACATGTGAACTACATGTTTAAACCTTGAGATCGACCATTTGATGACCAGAACATAGAAATAATCGAGCCCCAAAATGGATCCTCGAGCTGCCTGGGTTTCTGAAAAACCCAGAAACCGTCTGACAAGAACTTTCAGTGCTCAGATCTTGCATCTGAGTTGTTGTTGGACAAAGATGTTTGTTGTTAATGGTAGTATTATATACCTACTACTGAATGGATACATAACCAAGCCCAAAAACAATTTGAGTAGAGATTTATAGCCGGTCAAACCACCAACCTCGAACACTGACATGAAGATCTGGGTAGGCTCAAGAACAGGCCAAGAACACCTATAGTGACGGGTCTGTTGCTATAGGGCCCTTTACTGACACTTATTTTCAAAAAATACTTATTTTAATTAAATAAATCGAATTAAATAGTTTTTAATTATTAAAAATACAAAATAAATTCCGAAAAATTATTTTAAGGTCTGAAAAATAGTTTTTAATTATTTTGAGTATATTTCATAAATATTTAATATTTTTGGAATATAAATGGTATTTAATTTATTTAATTATAATATTAAATAAATTATTTAAAAATAATTTTAATGCATAAAAAATCATGAAAAATAATATTATGGTATAATAAAATATTTTAAGTTATTTTAAGTGACTTTTAATATTTTAGGATGAAATTCATAAATTAATTAATATTAATGAGAATTAATTTATTTAATAAATATATTAAATAAATTATGTAAAAATAGAATTAATGAACTAAAAATCATATAAAAATGATTTAAGTCTTACAAAAATATTTTAAGTTATAAAATATAACTTTTGATATTTTGTCATGAAATTATTAATATTTTAATATTAATATCGATTATAGGATAATGGGTTTAACTGTTTAAAAATCATATAAATATGATTTTAAAGTATTAAAAATACTTTGATATATTATAAATATATTATAATATTATGTTATGATTTTCATTAATATTTAGTAATAAATAAATATTAATGATAGAAGAAATTATGTGGTATTTAATTCATTTAAATACGAGTTTAATGATTTAAAATTCATGATAAATGATAATAACTATGTAAAAATTATTACGAGCTATTGATAAATATTTTGACTGTTAATAAATTATCTTAGATAATGGTTAAGTATTTAGACAGAGTTTAATTGAACTTAAACTCGAGATTTGTCTGACTAGACCGTAGGGATGTCAGATTTGTGTCGGGTTCAACTCAGACTGCAATAGTTTAACTTGATACCGAGTCCTATGTGTGTTGTAAACTGATAGTGTTATGTGTTATGTGTTATGTGTTTAGGTTATTCTATGTATATCTATATATATAATAGTATTATATTGTGATGATATTATTCTAATATTAGAGATCTATATTACTAATATTAGGTCTTTGGATAAAGCATTAAAAATTGTGTAGCGGTAATCAACTGTTCAGGCAAGTTTTACTTAACTCTACTAAGAGTTGTTTCATTCAGATATGCTTATGGTTAATCATTATTGATTGCCATTGTAGAATTATACTCTGTACATATTACATGTATAAGTCAGGTATGAAAGGCTAATCACCTTCATTACCATTCGATTCAGATCTATTTGTTCATGTTTAATACTTGTTCAGTCAAAAGTTTGTTCGCGCTAATTCACAACTATATTGTGGAATTATAGTCAGCTTATTCTTCAGATTCTTTCAATCATGATATGTCGTTAAATTATTAAACTTAAACTTGCTGGGCAACTTTCATGCTCACCCTTGCTATATCATGATAAACATTGCAGATAAGGCGAATGCGTTCGAATACAGGAAAAGGAAAATGTCAAGTTCAGCTTGGGATAAAATGTGCAGCTAATTTGAAATAGTATAGTTTGATAATAATGTTATATGTTAGATAGTATATGAATTGTGTATAAGTTAAGGTTACTCAATTTTATTGTATAAATAATTTATGTTTATATCTTCCGCAATATCAATAGAATGATTGTACCAGATCCACGGTGATTCGGGACCCGAATTTGGGGCCCTCACATGTCTTCTGTTCACTTGACAGCTACTACACTTGCTGACTTTTCTTAGTCAGTCACTTTGACTGAAGTCTTCTTCTGATCTACTTGTGGAAGACTTCATCTTGAATGGCTTCACAACTCAATCTGGATGTTGATTGGGTTGGTGCTTAGATCTGCTGTTAGCTTGCATGTCATTCGTTGAGTGCTCTCTGATTTCCTTCAGGTGGGATGTATCTTTGTAACTCAGACCAGAGGCTTCATACTTTGGATATTATGGGAGTGCTCATTTGTTGAGAATCGTGTTTACTTTACGATTCTGCTTTGGCGTTGTGAGCACCTCTATTGAAGCCTTAGTTCTGCACTCTATGATTTAGCTTTGGTTCTGCAGACACTACGACTCTAAGATCAAATCTTAACACTCTATGATTTCTATCTTTATGCTTGTTGTCTTCATCTGATCTTACTCGACTACAATATCTACCTCTTATATGATCAGTAGACTCTACGACTCAGAATATGGTCTATGATTCTTGACTTGGCTTTGGCAGATGCTCATTCGGCTCTTAGACAGGCTGTCTCTATGATTCTGAGTGTGACTTCCTCAGTAGACTATAGCTCCGAGGAAGTTCTTCTCGACACACTACGATCCTTCCTCGTCTCTCCTGGAAGTCTAAGAACTCTGAGATCTACTTTCTTGCAGACTACGATTCTGCCTTGATAGTTCTCGAGTTTTCCTTGACTCTCTTGGTAGACTACAATTTTTGGTGCAGTGTTCGACGATCAGATAAGCCTAGCTATTACATTATAAGATCAACCTAATAAGCTTGATCTTTCTATATTTATAGTCCTTGTACATTATTTTTTTTTAAGGACTTTACAAAGCTGTTTTGCTTATGTAGGATCAATCCTAACATATTTGATCAATTCATTTTAAGTCCTTGTACATATGTTTCTATTATCTATCAAATGACTTTATAACTTTTTTTAATGCAAGCATACTTGCATACTCATTCATACATATCATAATCAAATCATATATAAATAGGAATATCATCCACATGCTTATTCCTATCACAAAGTACTATTCACGGGATACTATTCACAAAGTATTATTCATGAGGTATTATTCACGAAGTACTATTCACAAGGTACTATTCATAAAGTACTATTCCTGAAGTACTATTCATGAAGTACTATTCACGGGATACTATTCACTAGAGTGCTATTCACCCGGGGTACTATTCATGACAAAAAAATTAATTTCTTTTCTGTCTAAATTATTTTTGATACAATATTATTCTTGAATTTTACTCCACAAAGCAGTATCATGTTGATAATTTGGACATTATTGAATTCTGGATAAATTAGATTATAAATCTTTAAAAAATTATCATTTATTTTTTTTTAAACTAAATTCTTATATCATTGTCATCATTCTCATGCTTATATTGTGATAAAAGTCATCTTTGGCCCGTAGTGCATAGATGGACTGTTGATTGGTATGATTATGACCAGGGATAATTCGGTATAATTATGACCTGTAATGTTATAAATGATGTGGTAAAAGTCCTCATTGGCCCGTAGTGCATTGATGGACAGTTGTTGGTATGATCATGACCATTGGTGATTACACGAATATCCTTGGCCCGTAGTGTATGGATAATTCGTGGACGTAAAACTAATGAATATCCTTGGCCCATAGTACATGGATAATTCAGTGATGTGGATTGTGACACCCCCAAATTTGGGTATCTTTCAACCCGACAGATGGTGCTACACGGTGCTACAGTTCACACAAACATTCAATTGAAATGCCTCAAAAGAACGAATATGTCTTATATATATTCAAAATAATATTAACTTTTTCCCAAGTTCTTTATAACCGTTACAATTGTCCTTGTCATAATATCAAATATTATTATTACAAATTTATACTATTACATATGTAATCTACGGGTTCGCCTTCGCCTTCCCTTTATCCTTGTCGGATCCATCGGTCTGCTCGATCTTAGCTGCATTCATATGGTTCAAGCAAGAGTGAGCCTAACTAGCTCAGCAAGTACAACAAGTCTAATAAAACTAGCATGCTTGAAACATAGGAATCGTATATCTTCGATAACTGGACAATAGTTACGAAGTACTATCGATAACTCAAAATAGCACTTCTTTTCATTCAAAACCTTTTACAGTAACAATATTCAGTAAAACATCAATTTCGGTCCAAGACCATGAGCATTTCATTAGTACTTTGAAAAGGACATCCCGGCACGAAGTCCGTAAGTCCAGCATAGCTTACGAGCACGTCTAGGTGATCAGCCTATAGTATTCTATGTTGATCAACATTACATTCATTAAATGTGTATACGTTTAATTTGTGGTTACCTCACGTGCCAGTCGTTTGACGACAAAACAGTTTAGCATACTCAGTCTTCTTTTGAAAACCACAACAATATTAGTTTGGTAAATCCTTGTCAATACTTGATAGATTATAAGAAATCCAACATAGCATAAGTCTAGCCGAAAGAATTGGCTTTGACTTCATCAGATATTAACTCATGCGTAAGAATACATGAATCACAAAGCTCGTCCAGAACGAACTGGAACAAAGGTTAGAGTACTTGCCTTTAGCGTCTGCTATAGATATAACACGTGCACTTTAGGTCTTTAAGGTCTCTATAGTAGATGATAACATCACATAGCATATTAGGTCATGAATAACATACATGGTTCCTAAAGAATATTACCCTTCTTCTCAATCTAATTACGTATTATATTTGTTATTTATTGGTTCCAGCTTTCCATTACGCCGTTCTTTCTTTCATATGTAATTGACTTTTCTTAACCCTAAGTGATCATACTTAAGGCTTAATTATGTCTTAACAATGTTACATTAAGATCTTTAGTTATGTGTTCATCATTTACTATTTATGCTCAACATGCAAACCTTTCTCACTATCTAGGTTTTAAGGCTGGCGCTGCGGCGTCGGCTATTACTCTCTGTACCACACTGCGGCGTCACACATTAGGGCTTGAAGACCGGACTCGACGCTACGGTGCGAGTCTTCTTTGTTAAGGTCGCGCTGCGGCGCCAACTAACAGGGGCTGAGGGCGAGTTTGTCGTTGCGGCGCTAGACTTTTGGCTTAGAGTCGCGCCGCGGCGCAGACTTTGTGCCACAGATAATTTTGACAGATTTTTCAACTTGTGAGATTTTCGGACTCATAACTTCTTCGTTATAAGTCCGAATTGGCTCGTTTAAGAGCTTAAAGTTCACAAATCATGTACTCTACGTGTTTATGCAATAATTTTATCTATTTGACTTCATTTGCTAAAAATTCACCTATTAGTCCATTTTTAACGAAAACGGTAATCGTTCGTGAACGTTCAACGCTCGTTTCTTCGTTCTTAGTTGGAATCTGGCCATTTTCGAGTCCGCAACTCTATAATGCCAAATACAACTTGTCTCCATCGAAAACCAACGTTTTTGAGTTCAAACACAAAATACGACTTCCATTCCGAGAATTTCACGAATTCGACGATTATCGTCCAATCGTGTGAATTCCGGCAACCTTTGCTACTAGTGATTGGTTCAACATTCCAATTGGATTCATTTCATTATCTAAACATCTCAACCTATATATTACAATAACTTATATTCAAATTAGGTTATGGCTTATTTCTTATAAGTTCATAACTTAACTAGTTCCTCATGACAAACTTTCATTTGCTTATGACTTATTATCAAATTAAGTCCTTTATCCAACATTCTTGCATTATATGAATCATACCAACTTTCTAAAGTAATCATATGACAATTCATCAATGTTCTTCATAAGCTTATGACTTGTTTAGGTTCAAGTTACTTATTCATAACTTATTTGGCTTAAGTTTATTGCTTATCCACTTCTCAAATGTTCTTAGCATATAAGTTCATTAGATTACACTTCTCTTATCACCCTACTATGATAGAGATGGAAGATATAAGATCATTACCTTTGAAGACTAACTCCTTCTTCTTTGGAAAATCTAAAATGAAAGGTTGGACTTATAAGTGCTTATCTTCTCTAACAAATAAGTTGCTTTGTAAGGAGAGTTTGTTGGATGAAAATAACAACCCACAAATGATTTATGAACTTCCTATTTATAGAACTTCCAATGTTAGGGCATAATAGTCAATAAAACATCCCACCTCCTTAACTAACCTCCTTACTATTCCTTTCTTAATGTCCAAGTATTCTTGCTACCTACATCTAATACTTGGCCACCACACTTAATTCTTGCCCATCACACAAAGGTCTTGGTTTAGTTTGTTCAATTTATCTTTGGGCTTTTCTTTTAATTTGGTTTGGGCTTCATATTAATCCACACTTGGGGTAAGCATTGATACACCTTGGGCTTAAATATTATTTCATCTTGGGCTTGCCCCTTAATTATTATTGGATTTGTACTTCCTACATAATCCACAATTTCATTCCATTAGAATTAATACTTAACATTCTCAAATTAAGTCCGCATGCAAAATATTGCGTTTTCCATACTTGAATTATTATTACATAATCCATCTTGCCTCGATATTATAATATTACGTATTTCTCGGAAGTTCAAAAATAATTCCCGAGCGATAAACGATGAATAGTCTTTTTCGTAAACTTTCTCGAAAAGCTTTTATTTTCGTCTTGGAAATTCAACCACTTTAATTCACTCACGTAGTTAAAATACTACAACATTCCGATATTTCTAGTTTATAGAACGACATTCATCTTACTAACACATAATAATAATAAATAATATTCTTTTATTCATTATTAAATTCTTTACAAAAGGTTCAATTTTCTGGGGTGTTACATTCTCTCCCCCTTATAAGGATTCTGTCCCCAAAATCTCGCTAACATAAAAAAAATTATACAAACAGATGAGGATAATTCTTTTTCATCTTTTCTTCAAGTTTCCACGTTGCTTCTTCGGCATCGTGGTTCTTTCATAACTCCTTTACAAACGGTATAACCTTGTTCCGTAGAACTTGCTCTTTTCGATCGATGATTTGAATCGGTATCTCCTCATATGTTAAGTCCTTCTTGATATGAATCGGCTCATACTCTATTACGTGTTTGTAATCAGGCTTATAAGGACGTAATACAGAAACGTGAAATACGTTGTGTATTCGCTCTAGGTCTGGAGGTAACGCGACCATGTAAGCTACCCCTCCCACCTTTTCTAATATCTCAAAAGGTCCTATAAACCTGGGACTTAACTTTCCCTTCTTCCCAAAGCGTATCTTTCCTTTCCAGGGAGATACCTTTAGAAATACATACGAGCCTACATCAAACTCCCTATTTACTCGATGCAAATCTGTAAACTTCCTATGTCTGTCTTGACCTGGTACCAATCGCATCCGTATTAGCTTCACTATATCCGCTATTTGCTGCACCAATTCTGGTCCTAGCATTCGACGTTCTCCCACTTCATCCCAATACAATGGTGTTCTGCATTTTCTTCCGTATAAGGCTTCATAAGGCGGCATACCTATGCTTGCATGATAACTGTTGTTATACGCAAACTCTACTAATGGTAGATGATCATCCCAACTACCCTTGAAATCCATAACACAAGATCTTAACATATCTTCTAATGTCTGAATTGTCCTCTCGCTTTGTCCATCGGTTTGTGGATGATATGTCGTACTCAAATTTAGCTGCGTCCCCAACTGCTCTTGCAGACTCCTCCAAAAGTTTGACGTGAATCGTGGGTCACGATCTAACACAATCAAAATTGGTACTCCATGTCTGGAAATAATTTCCTTAACATAAAGTTTAGCTAATTGGTCTAAGTTATACTTAACCCGAATTGGCAAAAAGTGAGTCGACTTCGTCAACCGGTCCACTATTACCCAAATCGCATCATATCCCTTCTGAGTAGTTGGAAGCCCCACCACAAAGTCCATCGTGATATGCTCCCACTTCCACTCTGGAATTTCCAATGACTTTAACAAGCCACTTGGTCGTTGATGTTCGGCCTTAACTTTTTGACAAGTCAAGCACCTACTCACATACTCGGCTATCTCTCTCTTCATGTTCGGCCACCAAAAACTCTGTCGAAGGTCTTGATACATCTTAGTACTACCAGGATGAATCGAGTACCTTGAATTGTGAGCCTCTTACAAAACTTGCTCCTTTAATTCCGTCTCATTTGGAACCAAAATTCTTCCCTCAAATCTTAATAATCCATCATTATCATGACTAAACTTAATATCTTTTTCATTGGGCAACCGCTTCTTCATATGATCACACTCATCAGTTTTGAGCTGCACCTCCTTAACTCTCTCTACGATGGTAGATTGCATCTCCGTCATAAACAGTCTCTGTCCCGATTCGCTTGGCAACTTCACCTATATCTCCATCCTAGCCATCTCTGTTATTAACTCAGTTTGAGTTGTTAACATAGACAACTTTTCCCGACCCTTTCTACTTAAGGCATCGACAACTACATTGGATTTTCCAGGGTGATACAGGATTTCACAGTCGTAATCCTTTATTAACTCCAGTCATCTCCTCTGTCTCATATTCAGCTCCTTTTGTGTGAAGATATATTTTAGACTTTTGTGGTCTGTGTATATCTCACATTTTTTCCCGTAAAGATAATGTCGCCATATCTTTAAGGCAAACACTACCACGGCTAGTTCCAGATCATGAGTAGGGTAAACTTTCTCATAATCCTTCAACTGCCTAGATGCATACGTAATGACCTTGCCATGATGCAGGAGCACGCAACCAAGTCCTCTATGCGAAGCATTGCTATAAACTACGAAATTTCCTGTGTCATCGGGTAATGACAAAACAGTCGCTTCACTTAATCTCTTCTTCAGTTCTTGAAAATTGTCCTCGCAATTCTCAGTCCAAGCGTATTTCACCGTCTTCCTTGTCAAGTTAGTAAACGGAGTAGTTATCTTCAAAAAATCCTGAATGAATCTCCGATAGTAGCCCGCTAACCCTAGGAAACTCCGTACCTCAGTTGGCGTTTTTGGTTGTTCCCAATTCATCACAGCTTCCACCTTTGAAATCCCCTCATGGTCAATGACATGTCCAAAAAATTGTACCCTCTCTAGTCAAATTTCACACTTAGTGAACTTCGCATATAATTTCTCCTTCCTTAGTGTCTCCAGCACTATTCTTAGGTGTTTAGCATGATCTTCTGGCATCTTAGAATAGACTAGAATATCATCGATAAACACCACGACGAATTTGTCCAAATATTATTTAAACACTCTGTTCATCATATCCATAAATGCAGCAGGTGCATTAGTTAACCCAAATGACATCACTAGAAACTCGTAATGACCATAACAAGTCATGAATGTTGTCTTTGGCACGTCTTCATTCCTAACCTTCAACTGATGATACCCCGTCCGTAAATCTATTATAGAAAAATACTTTGCCCCTTTCAACTGATCAAACAGATCATCGATCCTGGGCAATGGATACTTATTCTTTATCGTTAACTTGTTCAACTCTCGGTAGTCAATACAAAGTCTTAACGATCCATCCTTCTTCTTGACAAACAATACCGGTGCTCCCCACGACGAAACACTCGGTTGTATGTACTTCCTGTCCAACAGTTCTTGCAACTGCACCATCAACTCCTTCATCTCCACTGGCGCAATACGATACGGTGCCCTGGAAACTGGTGTCGTTCCTGGCACAATGTCTATTAAGAACTCGGTCTCCCTATCTAGCGGAAGACCTGGTAATTCACTCTAAAATACATCCATGAATTCACTCACTATAGGTATTTGTTCAATGGTTGCTCCCACTCTCTGGGTATCAACAACATGACATAGATAGCCTACACACCCCTTCCTTAACAGTTTCCTAGTTTGTGTCATGGTAAGACAACACGAACGTCCCGGCGATTTATTACCGTAAAATATTACCTGAGGTTGTCTTAATGTTTTAATATTTACGCATTTCTTTTGACAATCTATAATTGCTCCATAGTTAACCAACCAATCCATTTCGAGAATTACATCAAATTCTCCTAACTTTATCGGTATCAAATCTACCGATAATTTACAACCCCGTATGTCTACACAACAACTCCTATGTATATCTTCAATGGGAATTATCTCTTCGTTTGCTAACTTAATATTTAAAAGTTTAGGCAACTTTTCGGGAAGTAATTCTAATCGTCTAGTAAAATCACATGCGATAAATGAACAAGTAGCACCCGAGTCAAACAGCACGTATGCATTTAGGTCGTTGATCGGAATAATACCTGCGACTACGTCCCCTGAAGCCATCGCATCTTGGATGGTCATATTAAAGGTTCGGGCCATCGGCCTACCCGGTTGTGCTGGACCCCCAATAGTTAACTTACCACTATTAGCGCCCTTATTCCCGTCTGTCCCCTTCTTTGGGCAGTTCTTTGCCATGTGGTCGGTTGACCCACACACAAAGCATCCATGGTTCTTCTTCAGACTTGGATAGTTCGGCGCAATGTGCCCCTCCTGTCCACAGTTGTAATGCACGGCCTTACCCTTGAGACAGACTCCTAAATGAGTCTTCCCACAAGTCTTACAGGCCTCTATCCTCCTCTTCAGGTCTCCTAGTTTCACTCTGATATTCCCAGAGCTACTCACCTTCCTCTTATACCCTTCGCCACCCCCACTGGCACCTTCAATCTTTACTCCCCCATCCACTTTCCCCTTATTCTTTTTATCTTTTTAGTACTGGCTCAACGCCTCGCTACCACCTTCGGCAATTATTGCCTTCTCTAAAATGATTCCAAAGGAAGTACTTTAGAACACGGAAATACGGTTATAAAGCCAGAGTTTCAAGCCCTGCTCGAACCGTCGTGCCTTCCTTACCTCGGTGTCCACTTGGTGTGGAGCGAACATCGCCAGCTCATTAAACTTGGCGGCGTATTGGGGAACTGTCATGTCCCTTTGCTTCAATTACAGAAACCACATCTCCATCCTTCCCTGCATACTCGTGGGAAAGCAGTTCTCAAAAAATATCTCTTTGAACCTCACCCACGTTAGATCTTCTATCCCGACCCTAGCTTGATTGGCCTCCCACCAAAAGTTGGCATCTTCCTTCATCATATAGGTTGCAAAGGCAACCTTCTGGTCATCGTCGACATTTGCTATCATAAATACCTTCTCTATTTCCTTCACCCACGTTTGGGCTTTGATAGGGTCCGTAGTTCCTTTGAACTCCGGCGGACCCATACTCTTAAAGTCCTTAAACGTAGTAGCTCGTACTACTCTAGGATTTACGGGGATGTTAGCCCCAGTTCTATTAAACGCTGCGGTTAAAAGGTTTACAAACTCCTGCATGGGGTTAACCGAACCTCCCTCCGGTTGATTTACGTTCCCGCCTTGATTACATGGTACTCTTCTTGGCAGTATTTTGCTGTTACAATAAACAACACCTTTCGTTATTATTCATTTCCTGCTAGTTAGTTATTATTCAAAAAAAAAATTAAACAATAACTCAAACATTCATTACTTAACATGTTTCGAAAAAGAAAACTTATATTGATTCATTGTAGTATAATACTACATCGGTTACATTACACAACCTAAGCTGATTATAATACTTTCCCGTAATTATTTTCTAAAAATTGGGATTTACAAAAGACTACCCTTTGTTATACAAAAGAGAGTTTTACGTCACTACTAGATACAAAATATTTACATATCTAAATTATTCTAGCCACTACCAAATCACATCTACCTTAAGGCATTCTCAAAATCTGCCTTGGCAAGACCGGCAATAATATTATGGCTGATAGTATGCCTTGTATGTCCTGTTTCTATAGGATAACCAGCTACCTGCTGCTGGAAGTCCGCATGAGAACTCCTATAAATATAGGACATCCTCCCTATCTTTTGCTTCTTGGTCTTCAGCTCCACTCTGAGCTCAAAGACCTCCTGTTTCAGCTCATGGACCTTGTCCTTGGCCAAAATACTCTCATCATGTTCTTGTTCCCATATCGACTCCACGTCTGTCTTATCCTCTAAGACAGCTTGGAGCTCTGCTTTCAGCTCCTTAACCTCTTGACAGTAATGGATGTTTCTATCCAACACTGACAAAAAAAGTGACATCATTGACTCCCCCGGAGCCATCTCAGCTGTTATCGCTACTGGGTTGAAGGACACCACCTCCACCTCTTCTTCTAGCATGTCGTCGAACACGGACATATAGTCTAAGCTCTCTGAGTCTCCAAACTCAACCACCACTACTTCTGGCTCTGCTGCTATGGGGTTTGGTATGACCACTACCTGATTAACCGACCCTTCGTTGACTACCTGTACATCTCTATTTTCTCCTGACATCTACAACAACACAATAAGTTTGATTAGTAAACGTCAGTAGAATAATAAAAACACATAACATATATAATGCATTTTTATAAGCTTAATTTCCATCTTTTATTTCTTTGACTTTTCTTAAGGTTATGACTTAAGGTTTAAATCCCCCCTTAAGTTTTATAACCTAAGGCTTTGATACCAAACTGTGACGCCCCCAAATTCGGGTATCTTTCAACCCGACAAATGGTGCTACACGGTACCACAGTTCACACAAACATTCAATTGAAATGCCTCAAAAGAACGAATATGTCTTATATATATTCAAAATAATATTAACTTTTTCTCAAGTTCTTTATAACCATTACAATTGTCCTTGTCATAATATCAAATATTATTATTACAAATCTATGCTATTACATATGTAATCTACGGGTTCGCCTTCCCTTTATCCTTGCCGGATCCATCGGTCCGTTCGATCTTAGCTGCATTCATATGGTTCAAGCAAGAGTGAGCCTAACTAGCTCAACAAGTGCAACAAGTCTAATAAAACTAGCATGCTTGAAACATAGGAATTGCATATCTTCGATAACTGGACAATAGTTACGAAGTACTATCGATAACTCAAAATAGCACTTCTTTTCATTCAAAACATTTTACAATAACAATATTCAGTAAAACATCAATTCCGGTCCAAGACCATCAGCATTTCATTAGTACTTTGAAAAGGACATCCCAGCACGAAGTCCGTAAGTCCGGTATAGCTTACGAGCACGTCTAGGTGATCAGCCTATAGTACTCTATGTTGATCAACACTAGATTCATTAAACGTGTATACGTTTAATTTATGGCAACCTCACATGCCTGTCGTTTGGCGACAAAATAGTTTAGCATACTCAATCTTCATTTGAAAACCACAACAATATTAGTTTGGTAAATCCTTGTCCATACTTGATAGATTATAAGAAATCCAACATAGAATAAGTCTAGCCAAAAGAATTGGCTTTGACTTCATCAGACATTAACTCATGCATAAGAATACATGAATCACAAAGCTCGTCCAGAACGAACTGGAACAAGGGTTAGAGTACTTGCCTTTAGCGTCTGCTACAGATATAACACATGCACTTTAGGTCTTTAAGGTCTCTATAGTAGATGATAACATCACATAGCACATTAGGTCATGAATAACATGCATGGTTCCTAAAGAATCTTACCTTTCTTCTCAATCTAATTACGTATTATATTTGTTATTTATTGGTTCTGGCTTTCCATTACGTCGTTCTTTTCTTCATATGTAATTGACTTCTCTTAACCCTAAGTGATCATACTTAAGGCTTAATTATGTCTTAACAATGTTACATTAATATCTTTAGTTATGTGTTCATCATTTACTATTCATGCTCAACATGCAAACCTTCTTCACTATCTAGGTTTTAAGGCTGGCGCTGCAGCGCCAGCTATTACTCTCTGTGCCGCGCTGCGGCGTCACACATTAGGGCTTGAAGACCGAACTCGGCGCTACGGCGTGAGTCTTCTTTGTTAAGGCCGCGCTGCGGCGCCAACTAATAGGGGCTGAGGGCGAGTTTGGCGCTGCGGCGCCGGACTTTTGGCTTGGAGTAGCGCCGTGGCGCGGACTCTGTGCCACATATAATTTTGACAGATTTTTGAACTTGGGAGATTCCCGGACTCATAACTTCTTCGTTATAAGTCCGAATTAGCTCGTTCAAGAGCTTACGATTCACAAATCACGTACTCTATGTGTTTATGCAAGAATTTTATCTATTCGACTTCGTTTGCTAAAAATTCACCTATTAGTCCATTTTTAATGAAAACGGTAAATGTTCGTGAATGTTTAACGCTCATTTCTTCGTTCTTAGTCGGAATCCGGCCATTTTCGAGTCCACAACTCTATAATGCCAAATACGACTTGTCTCCATCAAAAACCAACGTTTTCTATTTCAAACACAAAATACGACTTCCATTACGAGAATTTCACGAATTCGACGATTATCGTCCAATCATGCGAATTCCGGCAACCTTCATTACTAATGATTGGTTCAACATTCCAATTGGATTCATTTCATTATCTAAACATCTCAACCTATATATTATAATAACTTATATTCAAATTAGGTTATGGCTTATTTCTTATAAGTTCACAACTTAACTAGTTCCTCATGACAAACTTTCATTTCCTTATGTATTATTAACGAATTAAGTCCTTTATCCAACATTCTTGCATTATATGAATCATACCAACTTTCTAACGTAATCATATGACAATTCATCAATGTTCTTTATAAGCTTATGACTTGTTTAGATTCAAGTTACTTATTCATAACTTATTCGGCTTAAGTTCATTGCTTATCCACTTCTCAAATGTTCTTAGCATATAAGTTCATTACATTACACTTCTCTTATCACCCTACTATGATAGAGATGGAAGATATAAGATCATTACCTTTGAAGACTAACTCCTTCTTCTTTGGAAAATCTAAAATGAAAGGTTGGACTTATAAGTGCTTATCTTCTCTAACAAATAAGTTGCTTTGTAAGGAGAGTTTGTTGGATGAAAATAACAACCCACAAATGATTTATGAACTTCCTATTTATAGGACTTCCAATGTTAGGGCATAATAGTCAATAAAACATCCCACCTCCTTAACTAACCTCCTTACTATTCCTTTCTTAATGTCCAAGTATTCTTGCTACCTACATCTAATACTTGGCCACCACACTTAATTCTTGCCCATCACACAAAGGTCTTGGTTTAGTTTGTTCAATTTATCTTTGGGCTTATCTTTTAATTTGGTTTGGGCTTCATATTAATCCACACCTGGGCTAAACATTGATACACCTTGGGCTTAAATATTATTTCATCTTGGGCTTGCCCCTTAATGATTATTGGATTTGTACTTCCTACAAAATCCACAATTTCATTCCTTTAGAATTAATACTTAACATTCTCAAATTAAGTCCGCATGCAAAATATTGCATTTTCCAAACTTGAATTATTATTACATAATCCATCTCGCCTCGATATTATAACGTTACGTATTTCTCGGAAGTTCAAAAATAATTCCCGAACGATAAATGATAAATAGTGTTTTTCGTAAACTTTCTCGAAAAGCTTTTATTTTCGTCTTGGAAATTCAACCACTTTAATTCACTCACGTAGTTAAAATACTACGACGTTTCAATGTTTCTAGTTTATAGAACGACATTCATCTTACTAACACATAATAATAACAAATAATATTCTTTTATTCATTATTAAATTCTTTACAAAAGGTTCGATTTTTTGGGGCGTTAAATGGATTATTTATTGACCTAAGTCTCAGCGATAAAGTTGATGATAAACTTTTTAAATCATAGAAGATAGTAGATATCATGCTCTACTTGACTCTTCTAATGGATTGCTTGTTCCGCTGCAGTTAAACTTGATGTTTATTGTATTTTATCAGTGTAACACTGTTGAAGGCTAACGATTTTTATTCTGCATTATCTTAGTCATAATATTTCTTACTGGGCTAGTTGAGCTCACCCTTTTGCTTTCATTGTTCTCTTCAGGAAATGAGAACGTAGCCGAGACTAGTCGGGGAATGGAGTGACGGTCCGACATAGTTGTTTTAGTAGTCCTCACTATTTAGTGTGATAATAAATGTAATGCGGATTGAATTTGAGTTTGGATATTGTCTATGAGACAATATTCGTGTAAAAACTCTCAGCTCATGTTGTATAATTAAGTTTATATTTGTATTCAGTACCATGTATTTGGTGACTCAAGATGGGTGATGTATACCTATTTTGGAGGTGTCATAGTTGGTATCAAAGCTTAGGGATATGATCCCTGGCTGAGATGTGAGACTAGAACTAGGAGGAGAGAGTCGGGTAATTCCTTCGCTAGTATGACCTACCTAAGTTTATTTGTTATTTAATTGGTCGGTCAAAGTATAGGGATAATATGTGGCATGTCAATTAACCTTTGTTTTGTGGCAATGTTTGAAAATGGCATCTGAAAATGTTGAGAGAAGCAATGAAGCACATGAGACCATTGAGTCACCAATGATCAATACCCAGCATAATGTACATCAGGAAGGCAATAATCATCAGGTAAATAATAACACCGACTAGATGATGAATGATGGGATGTTCAGAGGCTTTATACAATTCATGGAATATCAAACGAGAGAGACTCCTATTCAAAATTTAGGTGGAAACACTGGCAACTCACGAATGGTCACCGCTAAGCAGTTCAAGGAGCTGGGACCACCAGAGTTTGTGGGAAAGCCAGAACCACTTAAGGTGGAGAATTGGATAAAGCAGATCACCAAGATAAGGTTCCCTTTGCCACCTTCATGTTGCAATGAGAGGCGGATCATTGGTGGGAATCTATAAAACGTACACAGCCTGCCACACTGAAGATGTCTTGGGAGAAGTTCCAAGAATTATTCAACGACAAGTACTTTCCTAAAAGTATTCGTCACATGAAGGAGGTAGAGTTCATCAAGTTAGAGCAAAACAATATGACTGTGTCGCAGTATAAAGCTAAGTTTGCCAAGTTGTCCCGGTTTGCGTCCCATTTGGTTGATAATGAGGAGCGTATGACGTGGATGTTTCTAAGAGGTTTGAAACCCAAAATACCTCAATACCTTATTTCTCACAAACTGTGTTTGTATCCAGATGTTGTGACGCCCCCAAATCCGAGTTCTCAACCCCGGGTTTGGTGCTCATTATCCATCATCAACATAAGCATTCTATATACTATTGCGGAATAATAAACATACATTGTTCATTATAATAAAGTCTTATACAATACCCCAAGGTCTATTACCTTAACATAAACATACCTTACTTAAGTTACATAAAGTAACACAAAAGGTTTACATAAGTATCAAACATAGTATTTCATGATACTTAAACATTTATAATAACTATTCTTGGACCTTTCCCTTGCCCTTGTCCTTATTACTTGAACTCTCTGGCTTAGCTGAAATAAATGCCATGATATAGCAAGGGTAAGCAACTAATTTGCTTAGCAAGTTTAAGTAAAAGAAGATATATCATGATTAGCAAGAAATTTATCGTTCAATGTTCAACAATAGAAATTAATTGTGAAAGAACATGAATTAAGTCTTGGCAACTGAATATTCGAACAATTGAATAACAGATACTGAGTGGTCATAATGACCATGAACATATGCTAAGGTTGTCAGTATTTAAACTGGTCCTTTTAATAAGTTTTGGTAATCAAGGGGATCAGCCTTTCATACCCGGTGTATTATCCATAAACACTTAATGTACGAGCAATAATTGTTTTTCAATAATGCTTTAATCAAATTGTTCTTTTTCTCAGTCTTGAGTCCTTACCAAATCAATTGGTGAAGAAAAGCTTTTAACAACATATTTGATTAAACAAATTTAAACATACTTGATCTAGCTGATACAATGAGCATAGATCCATATCTTAAATAGTTTATGAATAAAAGAACTTTAACCAATTCACAGTTCAATAATAATAGAACAGAAATTTAATTGTACTAAGTTCGAGCATCAATAATCAATATGGATGTGAATAATAAACAATAATTATTCACTAACATGCTTTGAAAAGAATAACTCAAGTTTGAGTTAGAGAACTTGCCTTGACTGCGATCTACTGCTACACAATTTAATTTAATCTCTTTATTGTAAAGACCTATCATTGTTAAGATTGATCTTACAATCAGCATATCATACTTTATATCAGAATACAATTACTCTATCAGCAATTTACTTATCCACATAATCAATTACCTGAAAATATTCTTATTATTATCATTCTTTGATAATATATTATTTACTTTATCATATTTCTTATGATTTAACACTTAATCTTTTCCTTTTATTAGCTCTTCCTTATAATCTAGTAAGCTGAATACTAACATCATAGTCTAGATTATTCAAGCATGCAATCCAGCAACCTGGATTGGCTAATCCAGCAAACTGGATTCAACAAACTTCTAATCCAGCAAGTCTGGATTCCAAATCCTGCAATCCAGCAAGCCTGGATTCTAAATCTTTCAATCCAGCAAACTGGATTCAACATTTTTTTCCAATCCAGCAAGCTGGATTCCATATCTCCTTTACGAAAATACCAAATCAACTTATTATTTTTCTATCCTTTGGCCATACTTATATACATGTATTTTATATATATAAAGTATTTTTTTGTAATTTTTCAATTTCTTTTACTATTTTTCAAAAATCATTTTTAGTGCGTGGCTTAAGAAATTAGCCCCATCATGCTCAACTCCAGAAATTTCCATCTCTTGGCATAATCTCATACATGTTAACGTGACCCTCCAGTTTAAATTTCGTGGCCATCGGAGTTATAGAACTCCGGTTATAGCAATTTTCGTCGGAATATCACAAAAATTGAAACGGTCATAACTTGGTCATTTTAAGTCGGAATGAGCTCATTTTTCGACAGGAGCTACTTTATGACATATATTTTCATGTCCCAAAAGGCCGGAATTTATTCCATAATTTAAGTGGCCAAAACTGCCTTTGCAAAATTTTGTGCAGACTCCTTTTTGGGATTTTTAGCGTTTACCTTCTTTGCTAAAATCAGTCCATACGGAAATCTACAACTCCCTTTTAGGTGATTCCACTTGGGTTTGAAAGATAACTCATCATATTACTCTCCCAAATTTTTCCAGAATTTTTAAATGCCAGAAAAATGACGAAAATACCCCTTGCATTGACTGTCCAAAAACAGTTTATTTTTCTTTCAAAAGACCAAACTATTTTTGCTAAAACAGTTGCTACCACTTGTGTATTCAACATTTTTGAATGCTACCACTTGGGTTTAGTAGTTAACTTACATATCTAGCACTACTCTTTGACGGATCACAAAAAGAAGGTGTAGATCAAAAACGGTAGTCGATCAAAGGAAGTGAAAAAAACTAGAGTTTTCTTACGAAACAAAACTAGTTTCTTTTCTATCCTTTTGATTCACTTTCTAACACTCAAATATGTTAGATCAATATATGAAACCATATAAAACATGTAGATAGAGGGTTTTAGACTTCTAGATCATAAACTTTAGATCTCCAAAATCAAACAAAATAAAAAGAATAAGTTAGATTAGTTTTCACCTTGATTTTTGAGCACACTTTCTTTCTCTTCCAAAGTAGAAGATGAACTTATGGAGCATAAATGGTGGATCTCCTCCCTCTTTCTCTCTTCCTCCCCACCAAAATCTATCTCTCTCTTTTCTCTCTCTATTTCTCTCCCTAACTTTGCTTGGTTAGTAGAAAGAAATAAAAGAAATAGAAACTAAATTTTTGTTGTAGAAAAAAAATGTATAGATACAAGATATGTATGTAAAGATATTTCCCATCTTCTTATCTCTTTCTCTCTCATTAATCATAACCCTTTTACCTACTAGATTAAATGAAAGTGGTGGCTTCATAACAAGAATGACACCTAGCTAAGTTGGTGAGATATCTTTAGAAAAATGTGGCTTAAATGATGACATGCTCCCACCTTTTTTCTCCACTTACATGGCCAGCTATGTGGCCATTAAATCCTCCAAATTTGGTTTTCCTTTAATGTATTATCTAGTATACTAAATGTCTAAAGAGTCCCTCCAAATTTGGGCTATTATTTTCATCTTTTGGGCTTTCAATTAACTTATTTGGGCTATGGAAAATTAACATATTCCAATGCCTTTCCATTTTATCACACCCTAATTATTTAATTAGGGTTTCCATTCCACACCTTTGGAATTTAATTCATTACTCTTGTACCTTAAATTTTATAACCCAATTAGACTTGCTCAAATTAAGTTATAAAATTAATAAATTGAGATAGTAAAATATATCTCTTACATTAGCATAATTTTAAATATTATACTCTCACATCATAACCCTTAGATTATTTAAATTTCCATACCTAATGTATAATTAGGTTATGAAACCTTTCCTTTTTAAATTTCTTTCTTTCACATCACTAAACACATAGTCACAATTACAAACCACATAATTATATTACTTCCTAATCATCCCATACTTATTACCAAGTTTTCGATATCATTAATATATCTATTTACAAAGTGACTTAGAAATCTTGGCTATTACAGATGTTATGAATAGGGCTCAGTTATTGGAGCACGATAATGAGTCAACCCAACCAAGAGAGAGCAGCCGGCAAAATGATAATACCAGTGGTAGCAGTCATCGAAGCGGTGACAACAAACGTGGAGGGAATCAACATGCTAGAAATGGTAACCACTTCGATGGTAATCATGGCCAAGACAATAAAAGTTGAAATTTCAAGAAGAGAAGGTTCAATAATGATGGAAAGACATCAGCACCAACAACCGTTGTTAAGGAAGGAGAACGACCACCGATCGTATGCTTCAAATGTGGAGGGGAGGGACATATCAGTCCAAACTGCACGATGCAGTCCAAAGCGTGTTATAATTGTGGAAGAGAAGGTCACCTAGCCCGATTTTGTCATGCAGCGAAGTCAAGTCCAGCTGGGATGGAGGCACCAAAGGTCATCCCAGACAAGACAAAATCGGTAGTTCAAGGGAGAGTGTTTGTCGTGACCTCCCAAAAAGCGAGGAACCCGAATGAGGTTATCACGGGTAAGCTAATCATAAACTCTTGCGAAGTCTATACCTTATTTGATATCGGTTCTACCCATTCTTTTATTTCTCCTACTTGCGCTCAAAGTTTAAATTTAACTCCGGAGAAATTAGACTTTGACTTATCTGTTGAAACTCCGTTGGGAGAGACCTTCATTACATCCACTGTTTATAAGTCTTGTTTGATTCAAATCGGCAACCGCACGTTACCTGTCGATCTTATCTCTTTGAAAATACTTACATTCGATGTGATTTTAGGAATTTATTGGTTAACTACTCATCATGCTAAAATTGATTGTTTTCGTAAGGTTGCTAGCTTTCATATTCTTAACCAACCTATTATGCGAATTCAAGCAACCAAACCACTAAAGTTAATCACTGTTATATCAAGTCATAAAGCTATTCGTTTATTGACAAACGGATGTCAAGTTTTCTTAGCCCATGTCACGGATTTAAACAAAAATACGTCAGATTTGAATGATATTTCTATTATTAATAAATTTCCTGACGTATTCCCTGAAGAACTTCTTGGCCTACCCCAGAGCGGGAAATTAAATTTTGTATCGACCTTGAACCCGGTATAAAACCCATTTCTAAAGCCCCATATCGAATAACTCCTATTGAACTTCAAGAGTTAAAAACCCAACTGCAAGAATTGTTAGATATCGGTTTCATTCGTCCTAGTACGTCTCCTTGGGGCGCTCATGTTCTATTCGTAAAGAAGAAAGATGGAAGTATGCGACTTTGTATTGATTATCGGGAGTTGAATCATGTCACCGTCAAAAATAGGTACCCATTGCCTCTCATTGATGACCTGTTTGACCAGTTGCAATGTGCTAAATTCTTTTCAAAGATCGATCTTCTTTCCGGATATCATCAGTTAAAGATTAAAACTGATGACATTCCAAAGACTGCTTTCAGAACTCGGTACGGGCATTACGAATTCCTAGTCATGTCTTTTGGATTAACTAATGCTCCTGCTGCCTTCATGGATATGATGAACAGAGTATTCAAGGAATATTTGAATCATTTTATGGTTGTCTTTATTGATGACATCCTCATATACTCCAAAAGTCGTGAAGATCATGAGCAACACTTGAGGCTGATACTCCAAAAGCTTCGTGAAAACAAGTTATATGCCAAGTTGAAGAAATACGAGTTCTGACTTAAGGAAGTAGCATTCCTTAGGCACGTGATATCAAATCATGGAATATCGGTTGACCCGGCAAAGATTGAAGCAATTCAAAGCTGGGAGTAACCTAAGTCAGTGACCGAAGTACATAGCTTTCTGGACTTAGCTGGTTATTATCGGAGATTCGTGGAAGGATTTTCTCGAATACCTACTCCATTAACTTAGCTGACTCGAAAAGATACAAAATTCGATTGGAGTGAGGAATGTGAGAAGAGTTTTCAAGAACTAAAGAGGAGACTCATTTCAGCACCTGTTCTGACAATACCATCTGGTTCAGAGGGATTTGTCATATACAATGATGCTTCAGGCAAAGGCTTAGGATGTGTTCTCATGCAACATGGGAAAGTCATAGCCTATGCATCACGACAACTCAAAGAATATGAGAGGAATTATCCTGCTCATGATCTAGAGTTGGCAGCTGTCGTTTTCGTTCTTAAAATTTAGAGGCATTACCAGTATGGGGAGAAAGTGGAGATCTATACAGATCATAAAAGCCTCAAATATTTCTTCACCCAAAAGGAGCTCAACATGCGGCAACGACGTTTGCTTGAGCTGTTGAAAGATTACGATCATACCATTCAATATCATCTTAGAAAAGTAAACGTAGTAGCTGACGTATTGAGTAGAAGATCATATGCGGGTACGAGTGTGATATTGTCAACGCAAAGGCCCATTTTGTATGACTTACAAAGAATGGAGATAGAGATAAAGACTCTAGGGACCCACGTGATGATGGTAAATATACGAGTAGAACCGACTTTAATCGATAAAGTTAAAGCTGCCCAAGCTACAGACCTGGAGCTGATGCGTATGAAGAAGAAAGTGAAAGAAGGTGGTATTCCAGAAGCAAGAGTCTATTAAGAAGGAATACTTTGAGTCAACTCCAGACTTTGTGTTCCTAACGACCCTGATTTAAAGTATAAAATCATGATGAAGGCACACAACACACCATTTGCAATCCATCTTGAGAGTACCAAAATGTATCGTGATCTTTGGCATACATTTTGGTGGAGCAATATGAAGAGAGAGATCACGGAGTTTATCTCAAGGTGTCTAACATGTCAACGAGTCAAGGCGAAGCATCAAGTGTCAAAAGGTCCATTGCAACCACTTGAAATTCCAGAATGGAAGTGGGAGCACATTACCATGGATTTCGTTACTTGTCTTCCCAAGGTTTCTCAAGGCATAGATGCGATTTGGGTCATTGTCGATAGATTGACAAAGTCTGCTCTGTTGGGAGAGTGCATATTTTGATTTGATGTTTAAAGTAAATGCTCATGATTATGCAAAGTCCTTCAAGGAATATATGTACAAGGACTTAGTGATAGATCAAATTTGTTAGGTTGATTTATACTTTTAATGTTTATCATTCTGTAAATGAATGTATAGATAAATAGATCAAAGATGTTAGGTTGTTTTGAGATGTAATAGATAGGCTTCCAAGAGATTGTAGTGTATCGAGCTAATCAAGATTGCAGAAGCCAAGGCAGAATTGTAGAGCATCGAGGATCGTAGTGTGCCTGCCTTAAAGGGCCTCTTCAGAATCGTAGAGTGGTCCCAATGTTTGCCGAGCCAACTCAAAGATCGTAGTATACTCTCGGAATCGTAGAGTCTGCAATATAAGCAAGCAAATATCGGAGTGTGCCAACCCTTAAGAGAAATCGTAGTGTTCTCATCTGGCAGTCAAGCATCAAGGTGGCAAGACACCACGATCTGAATCGTAGAGTATCATCTACCTGCATCAGAAGCATCGAGCCTTACCCATTTGTTTAAAGATAAATTCCAACAAATGTGGAATGGGTTAAAAACGTTGAAGTACACACCAGTCCCAATGACATAAAAGATATCCTTAGTATGCAACAAAGAAGCGTATTGAATAAGCTAAGGAAAGGACCATGGGTCAGAGGAAAACACCTTTTCAGGTGTTAGGTGAGAAAGCAGTCTGCTATGTCAGTGGGCCAGAATGCAATTCAGAAGATGTGCAGAAAAGTCTCCATCAAAGTTCAGAAATGTCAAATGCATTTAATGCTTTAATGGATGGATCCAACGGATAGATTTCAAGGATCACATATATACGAAACACTAACAGATGAAGAAAAACAAGCAAGCATTGAACAAAATGCTGAAGAACACTCAATGCTCAACTCTACGATCTGAGAAAAGGAGAAAGCTTGCTCAGCTACTCAGTTCTTTCGAACAAGTGCTTAACGGCAACTGAGTAGCACCAACCAAGAACTCAACAACTACCAATCAACTGAAGTAAGAGTTCCAAGTCAGGAGGACTTGAAGAGTTCTAAGTGAACTGAGAAGAACTAAGTCTGCTGCACTTGAAGAGTTCAAAAGTGAACTAAGAAGTACCTAGATTATTGATCTAGAAGGAATCTGTGAGATTCAGAAAGTGTAAAGATATCCTTAGTGGATTTTCTACTCAAGGAGTAGAAAAGTGGACTAGGAGCTTTAAGTGCTCTGAACCAATTAAAATTGTTGTGTCTCTTACATTTTTGCTATAATTATTATATCTGCTATAACTTTTATAACTGCCTCACTCTCATTAACTCACTATATCTAAAAGGGAAAAACAAACTAATCTTAATTCTGTTGTGTTTGAATCATTATCAAAACTAACAAAGTAAAACGAAAAGAATTTTAAATATCTATTCAACCCCCCTTCTAGATAACTATTGTGCCTCCGGGAACTAACAATTGGTATCAAAGCAGGTTCTACCATAGAGCATACAAAGCTTAAGTAGATCCAATGGCACATCTGCCTAGCGAATCAAAGACTAGAGGAGGCAGCAAGCCACCAATGTGCAACAAAGATAAATTCGCCAATTGGAAAGTTCGGATGCAAGCATACGTGGATTCAATAGATGAAGATCTATTTAAAACTGTTCAGAATGGGCCCTACGTTCCAACAAAGCTTGCACCAACTACAGACGATCCAAACAGAATACAAATTAAAGTCAAAGAGGAGTGGACAGATAACGAAAAGAGAGCTGTTCAACTTGACAAAAAGGCCAAGAACATTTTCTTCCAATCATTAGAAGATGATCTATTCGAAAATGTGGTCAACAGCAAAATAGCAAAGGAAGTTTGGGAAGCATTGCTCATCATGCAAGAAGGAACAGAAGAAGTCAGAGAAAACAAATAATCTCTTCTGACTCAGCAGTACGAAATGTTTGCACACGTTCAAGGAGAAAACGTCACTGCCACCTACGAGAGATTTAATATACTGCTCAACTCTCTACGAGCCTATGGAAAGATCTACCCTAATAAAGATCTGATCATAAAATTCATGAGAGCCTTACCAAGCAAGTGGGATGCCAAAACCACTGCGATTAGAGCGTCAAAAAATCTTTATGAGATGATTGTTCAACAGTTATATGGCAACCTTCTTACATACGAACTGGAGCTGACTCAACAAGCAGAGACTCTATCAGAAGGAAGAAAGAAGGATAAGGGTGTTGCTCTCAAAGCAACTGAACACATCTCCAAAGTTAGCACCGAGAATGACTCTGACTATGATGAAGATGATGATGAGGACTTTGCAATGCTGGTGAAAAGACTCAGAAGGTTCATACGTCAAGGCAAAACCGGCAAGCCAAAAAAAAGTCAGCAATTACAGCAGCCAGGAGCAGATGAATGATATATGCTACAACTGCAAGAAGCCTGACCATTTCATTGCTAACTGCAACAAACCCCTCAGAGAAGAACTAAAGAAAAAATTACATCCAAAGAAGGAATACAAAGGCAATAAAAGGCCTCAGAAGAAAGACAAAGGCCTTGTAGCTGGAGGATCGTGGAGTGATTTAGATAATGACTCAACTCCCGAATCTGGAGATGATGAAGATCCTCAAATGGCAAATCTGTGTCTGATGGCCAAAATGCAAAGGACAAACAGAACTCCAAAATACATGAAGTAAGTATCGATGAGGTATTTGACTTTAACTCTCCTGATGTAGACATTGATGATTTAAGAACTACACAGCATGGCATAACATCTGATCTGCATCAATACATGAAATGGTTCAGAGTTCTGTCGAAAGATTATTCACTTCTTCAAGAGGAGAAAAAGAAAGCACAAGAAGAACTGGAAACAGTCCTTCTATGTACTAACTCTCTCTCCAAGCTTGAGGCTGAGAATAAGCTCTAAAAATAGACCAGTGAGCTCAATGCACAAAGAGAGTTAAATCTAACCTCTAAAATTGAGGAACTTGAAAAGACTATCTCTGCATGGAATAAATCCTCATCATCCATGGACTCCCTGCTCTCTAGTCAGAGAAGTGCATCTGACAGAACAGGCTTAGGCTTTGGGGAATCCACCTCAGAGCTATGTGTGGAAAAGATAAAGGAAACTAGCATTAGTAATGGTTCAAGTTTTAGTAGAGGCATTACATTTGTGAAATCCTCACAGAAGGAAGAACCAGTCCAACCCTGCTCTACTGATTCAATCCATATTCCAAGGAGTAAAGAATCTCATGCTGGCCTGGGTTTCAGAAAAGAGAAGAGTAACTTAGCCACTACTCACCAACCTTAAAGGATCGTAGAGTCGAGTAAGACCAACTCTACGAACCAACTGGGTAGGTATAGTAGAGGTAAGGTACACTCCTCATAAATCATGAAACACAAGGACACATAGAAGAAGGAAAATCAGCTTAACAGAAGGATAACTAAAGATTCACAAAAGTCCAAATGAAGGAAGAATTCTCACACACACACAGGCATGCATCATATTAGATGTTTTATGTGCAATAGAGTTGGTCACAAGGCTGTAAAATGCTATTATAATTCCATGCATGTGAGACCCAAAATCAAGCAGATTTGGGTTCCCAAGGGTACTAACAAAGTAGGACCCATGCAAGTATGGGTACCAAAATGAAAGTTTAATGTTACCACAGGAAAAGAGCTCCACGATCACAACCTGGTATCTGGACAGTGGATGCTGAAGGCACATGACTGGGAACAAAGCCCTTCTGTCTAACTACATAGAGAAGGAGGGTCCTTCAGTCATCTTTGGAGACAATGGCTCTGGCAAGACAAGAGGATATGGCTCAGCTGAGAATGGTGCAGTGTCTTTTAGTAAAGTGGCATATGTGGAAGGACTACAACACAATCTTCTAAGCATAAGCCAACTCTGCGACAAGGGTCATCAAGTAACATTCCTCAACAATCAGTGTCAAGTCAGAGATTTGAAGACATCTGCTGTAAAGCTAACCGGGACAAGAAAAGGAAATGTCTACACAGTAAATCTTGGACAACTGAGCTCAGACGAGACGATATGCTTTCTGGCTAAAGCATTTGAAGAAATGAGTTGGCTTTGGCATAGACAACTGTCTCATCTCAATTTCAAGAGCATGTCCAAACTGGCCTCAAAAGATCTAGTAGCAGGCTTACCCAAGTTCTACTTCATCAAAGAAAGACCTTGTAATGCCTGTCAACTTGGAAAGCAGACTAGAAGCTCATCCAAGAGCAAAACTTTCAACTCAATTAACAAGCCCCTGCAGCTGCTTCACATGGATCTGTTTGGGCCAATTCCAATAACGAGCCTTGGAGGGAAGAGATACTCACTGGTCGTAGTGGACGACTACACCAGATTTATATGGGTATTCTATCTAACCTCGAAAGATGAAATAAACTCCCAACTGACCAAGATGTTCAGACTGGTGATGAATGAGAAAAGGGAGAAAATCAAGGCTATAAGGAGTGATCATGGCAGAAAATTTGACTTCACAGAAATGGACCAGTTCTGCACAAATAATGCCATTAGTCACAACTTGTAAGCTCCACGAACTCCTCAACAAAATGGAGTAGCTGAGAGAAAGAACAGAACATTGATAGAGGATAGAAGAACTCTACTAGCAGCAGCACATATGTGACGCCCCCAAATCCAAGTCTCTTTCAACCCAACAAATGGTGCTACACGGTACTCATAACTGTACATTCATTCTAATGAAATGACATCAAAATATGTGTTCCAGCGATATTCTTATTACATTAATAATAATAAATCTATTTCCTATGTTCTTAAAATATTACATTCTTTGTTCATCATATTATAATACATATACTTACTAGTCTATTACATGATAAACTAATCATTCGTCTTTGTCTTACCTTTATCTCTACTGGAAACTTCGGTTCGCTCGTCCTTAGCTGCATTCATATGGTTCAAGCAAGAGTGAGCATAACAAGCTCAGCAAGTACAATAATTTCATTTAAAAATCATGCATGAAACATTGGAATCGTATATCTTTAGTAACTGAATAATAGTTACGAAGTACTATCAATAATTCAAAATAGCATTCCTTTTCCTTCAAAACATTTTACAATAACAATATTCAGTAAAACATCAATTCTGGTCTAAGACCATGAGCATTTCATAATTTTTTTGAAAAGGACAACCCGACACGAAGTCTATAAGTCCGATATAGCTTATGAGCACTTCTAGGTGATCAGCCTATAATACTCTATGTTGATCAACACTACATCCATTAAACGTATGTACGTTTAAGTTGTGGCAACCTCGCGTGCCCATCGAATACTCGATGAAAATACATTCGTTTATTCATAATCAGGCTTACCTTGAATCCGTACCAAACAATTGGCATAGGATAACGTTAGCAATTCTATATTGAAAGACTTATAAATAAATCAATCAATCTAGTAAGATTAGTCTAGCCGAGTTAAAACTGGCATCGACTCTTTCTTTAAAACCATACATGCATCTCATAACTTGAATCATTTGAAAATCTGGCTAACACGAAGGTTAGATAAGCGTTTAGAAAAACGTGCCTTCAGCGTCTGCTACGGTATATTTACTTTTCCTTTTGAGTCTTTACGGTCTCTACAACACATAATCACATAACATGCCACATTAGGTCATGAATGAACATACATAGTTTCTAAAGAATCTTACCCTTCTTCTCAATCTAATCATGTATTAGATTTATTATTTATTGGTTCCAGCTTGCAGTCGTTCTGTTACATCGTTCTTACCAACTTCGTTCTCTTCTATAACTTAACTGAAATTATTTCAGTAATACAACTCGATTCAAGTTAATTATCCTTCCTCACAGCTTACTAACATCATTACGTTATTAATTGACACTTAATTGTCATTGGTTAAGTACACTGTTCCCTTTCACATTCAATTGATAATTAACTCTTAATCATCATACAATTAAGTGTCTAATAATGCCTTAACCATGTTATGTTAATACCTTAGTTCATTACAAATGAGTTCTCTTTCACTTTAAATCAGAAAACATTCATTACTCTCCACATCCTAGGGTTGGCGTTGCGGCGCCACCCAATACTCTCCAAGCCGCGCTGCGGCGCGAATTAACAGTAGGCAAGTCCCGGACTCGGCGCTGCGGCGCAAGTCCTTACTCTATAGGTCGCGCTGCGGCGCGAGTTAGCAGTGTGCGCAGACACTGTACCGGCGCTGCTGCGCCACTCATTTGGCCTTGGGTTGGTGCCGCGACGCCAACTCTGTGCCTCAGACAGTTTACAAAACTTGAAAATTTTACGAAACTCCTGGACTCATAACTTCTTCATTATAAGTCCGAATTGGCTCGTTCAAGTTCACAAATTTCATACTCTATGCATTCATACAAGAATTTTATCTATTTGACTTCATTTGCTAAAATTTCACCTATTAGTTCATTTTTAACGAAAACGATAAACTTTCGTGAACGTTTAACGCTCGTTTCTTCGTTCTAAGTCGGAATCCGGTCATTTTTGAGTCCACAACTCAATAATGCCAAATATGACTTGTCTCCATCGAAATCTAATGTATCCGACCTCCAACACAAAATACGATTTCCATTTTGAGAATTTCACAAATTCGACGATTGTCGTCTAATCGTGTGAATTCCGGCGAAACTTCCTTACTTAAGATTTGTTCTTCGTTTCAAAAGGATTCAATCCATTATACTAACATCTTGACATACATGCTTCATTTACTTATAAACATGATAAGTTATTACTAGTTCGTTGTGAGTTTATAACTTATAAAAATATAAATTACTTATATTTTCCTTACTCATGACTTATGTCTTCTTTTCATATAACTTATTATGGTTAATGACTTCTAACCATTATTCTTGCTTCTTATTATCATACTAACTTCATTAATATAAACATGTTACAAGTTCTTACAAGTTATTATATGTTCATTATTGATCTTCACAAGTTCTTCACTTATATGATTACAAATAGCTTATTCATGACTTATACGGCTTATTAAGACTTAAGCCCTTTAATTTATCATTTCTTATCATGTTAGTTCTACCAATACCCCCTTCTCTAACAATGGAAGAGAAAGAGAAACATGATTTAAGAATACTTACTCTTGAATAACACTTGGTAAATCTTTAATCTCCTTCTTGCTTCTTGAATTAACAAGGCTAATCTTCTAGCTTTTCTTGCTTTTTCTCTCAAACTAATAAGCTATAAGTTGTTGTTTGGAAATCTAACAAAGGAAGTCTAACTTTATATGTGCTTATTCTCTCAGGCAAATAAGCTCTCAACTTTATAAGTTGGATGAAATGAAACAACCAAACAAATGAATCCAAGCTTTCTATTTATAGGATTTCCAAGGTTAGGGTAGTTTAGTCTTTTAGGCCACTCCACCTCCTTACTATTCATTACTTTGTGATTAAGTTAACTTGCTCACCACCTAAACTTGGCCATCACACTTACTTAATCATTAAGCATACTTGTTAATCACATAACTTAGCCTTTAAGTCACATTACTTGCCCACCACTTTGGGTCATCCATGTTCTCATGGGTTGCCCCATGGATCTCCCTTACCCATTGAATTAATATTTTGGGCTTAAGGGTTAATTAGCTTACTTATAATTTAGGCTTACATTAATTCACTTTGGGCTTCTCATTACATATACTTGGGCTTGCTCCTTAATTTCTATTGGACTTAACCATTCTTACATTTGGCTTAAAGCCTCATAACGTATCCTATACGTATTATTATCGTATTCTAACTCGTATACTCATTCATGATTTACAATATACCATCATTCATACATACTCGTATAATACCTCGTATCGTACTATTATTCATTACTTCATATAATACCTACGTATTATACGATCATTGATTACTTCATTAATCGCATTACATTTCCTTCTTGTAAATTATTTTCCCTAATCGTTAGGTTTTAAGTCCGCAGGCGAAAAACTGCATTTTTCATAACTGAAATATTATTGGATATTCCATCTCACCTTGATATTCTATCATTACTTATTTCTCGGAAGTTCAAAAATAATTCCCGAGCAGAAATGTGTGAATAATATTTTTCTGAAAATTTCTCGAAAAACTTTTATTTTCGTCTTGAAAATTCAAACACTTTAATTCTGTCACGTAGCAAAAATACTACGATGTTCTGACATGTCTAGGTCATAGAACGACCTTCAAATAGCTTACTCCCTTAAATAATCAATTAAATTCATTTAATCCTCATAATTAAATAAAATTTTAATTCTCCTAAAAATTTGATTTTTCTTGGGCGTTACATTCTTCCCTCCTTATAAATATTATGTCCCCAGAATCTCGCTATACTTAAATAAACAAATGAGGAAAAAAAATTTCTTCATTTTAATCTCGAGTTCCCACAATGCTTCTTCGACATTGTGGTTCTTTCATTTCACCTTCAACGAAGGTATTATCTTAATTTACATGACTTGCCCCTTCCTATCAATATTCTGAGTTGGAAGTCAAGCATTTGCTAACACATTACATTATCTCCCTCTTATTAGTTCTTCTTTTAAATTCTAATTATTTAGAACTCAAATTTCTCCCTCAAAACAAGATTATACTTAGTTTTCTCTTTATCTTGCATCCTCTTTTTCATTCGCTTGCATTAACTGTTACCTAATTGTACTTAATTAACTCGTTCCATTATCGTGGATTGAGTCTATGTTGTGAATAACATTTCTACTACTCCATTTCATAGTTAAACTTCTAACTTCGTTTTCGCCATTTCCGTTATTAACTCATTCTGAGTTGTTAACATCGATAGCTTTTCACTACCCTTCTTTACTTAACGCGTCGTCTTCTAATTTTACCTTCCCTGTATGATATAAGATATCACAGTTCTCTCTCTACCGCATATTCAACTCCTTCTGTGTGACGATATATTTCAGACTTCTATAGTCCGTGTATAACTCACACTTCTCCCCGTACAAATACTATCTTCAGATTTTATTTTTTTTCAAAAACTACAGCTGCCAATTATAGATCATAAGTAGGATAGACCTTCTCATAATCCTTTAACTGGCGTAATGCATATGCAATGACCTTGCCATGCTACAAGAGCACGCAATCTCGTCATCTATGCAAAACATCGAGATACACTACAAAATTCCTCGTATCACCTGATAAAGACAATACAGGTGACTCACTTATCTTTCCTTTCTCACATCTCATTCCCAACATCCCTATCAATTTGCCACTGACTTGCTCAGTGCCCCTTACGAAAAACCTAACTTCAGTACATCAGTCAACCCAAACAACATAACCAGAAACTTGTCATAACTATAACGAGTTCTAAACGTCATCTTAGGTACCTTCCCTCTTCCTCACTTTCAACTGACGATACCCCATACACAAATCTATTTTTAAAAAAAAATAATTTGCCCCTTTTAATTGATCAATTAGATCATCGATCCTGGGCAACGGTTATTTATTCTTAACCGTTAACTTATTAGTTATATATTTGACTTACGCATTGGTTTACTTAACTTTACTTCTTAGAGTTCGCGTTCTTTCAACTAAAGTTTACGCGATCTACTTTCATTACCAACTTACAGCTTCATGATATACGGAGATGTCTTACTTAATACGTTCATCATCTTTGATGATTTACATTCTTATCTTCTTCTTATTACTTCTCTAGGTCTCAGCACACATCGATTCTCTGCTAGTAGTCCATATGGTACTCTGAGTGGTTTCCCATAAACAACCAACAAACAAGTTCTCGTCCCGTCTACACTGCCATCACAGTGAGTTAGATCGGTTGCCAGTTTCGTATATACCTTCGCTCTCTTAAGAAATTGTTTAGCCCAGCTCCCATATGTCAACCATCAAAGGTTACGATTGTGCCACAACCTAAACTTATCTTAACATCCTTCTATATTGCGTCATAATTGGACAACAATAAAGTTTCAGTGATTTATCACCGTAAATTACTACCTTGGGTTTCTTAGAAAAATCGAAGATTCGTACTTTTCCTTACACAATTTATTAAAGTTCTATGGTTAATCAACCCATTCATACCGAGAATTACTTCAAATTCTCTTAACTTTATCGGTACTCATCTACCTATACTTGCTTATCTTTCTTATTCATAAAACTATTTCTACAATATATTCAATGAGAGTTATTTTCTCCTTCTCTATCTTAATGTTTAAAGGTATCTATCATCCCTTTCGGGAATGAACTTAATCACTTAGCAAATTTATGTGCTATAAAAGAAAAGTAGCACTCCAATCAAACAGCACATAAGCATTCATTATATAGACTCCTGGATGAGTCTTCTCGCATGTCTTACATACTGCCTCTACCACTGGCACTCTCTGCCTTGGTTTCTCCCTCTCCCTTATTCTTATTCTTCCTCTCTTTGTGATATTGAGTCAACACCTCACTACCCTCCTCTGCTATAATCACCTTCTCTAGAATGGTCCCATAGGAAACCCTCTGGAACACCACAATCCTACTATAGAGCCAGGGTTTCAGGCCCTGCTCCAACCTACGAGCCTTCCTCTCCTCAATGTCCACTTAATGTGAAACAAACTTTTCCAATTTATTGAATTTAGCCACGTACTGGGGAACCGTCACATCCCCTAGTTCAAGTTCTAAGAACTTAATACCCATCCTCCCTTGTATGCTTGTAGGGAAATAATTCTCGAAGCAAACCTTCTTGAATTGTTCCCATGTTACCGCATCTGTTCTAGCCCCACCCTGGTGAGCCTCCCATCAAAAGTTGGCTTCCCTTTTCCTTGTATAAGTCGCAAAAGAAATCTTTTGCGCCTCACCTACGCTTGTAATAACAAACGCCTTCTCTATTTCCTTTTATCCATGTATGACCTCTATTGGATCCGTTGTTCCTTTGAACTCCAGCAAACCTACGCTTTTAAACTCTTTAAAGGTAGTCATTCCGGCTACTCTAGGTTCCGCGGGTACTCTACCCCCGGTTTGGTTAAATACAGCCGTTAATAAATTAACGAACTCTTGCATAGGGTTGTTCTGACCCCCTTGATTATCATTATGTGATTTTGCTTCCTGATTACCTTGTCTTTTTCGTGGCAACATTTTCTAATTTAAATAAATAAAATTTCATCATTATCTATTTACTTACTTCGTCATTATTCTCCACATACCAACTCATACCATAACAAAGCATATTAAATGGAAACTTCATTATATTCATATGCTTCTTCATAGTTTGAAACTATTTACAATTTGCGTTCATAGCCAAAAGCTATTACATTTTCTATCCCGCAATTGAATTTCACAAAAGTTGGGATTTACAAAAAAAGACTACCCTTTTTATACAAAATAGGGTTTTACGTCACTACACACATATTTATAACTTTAGACTTCTAATAATGCATAACAGCATCTTCGTGTTTCTCATCCGCTATCTTCGCTACAGTATCCCGATTAATCGTATGTCGAGTTTGTCTTGACTCCATGGGATGACAAGCAACTTTCAGCTTGAAATCCTTATGAGCACTCTTATGGATGTAAGACATCCGTGCTATCTTCCGATTCTTCTCCCCTAGTTCTTTACAAAACTCATCGACCTCCTTCTTAAAATCCCTAGCCTTATTTATCATGAGCACCTTTTCATCGCTCTGACTCAAAATCTGCTTCTGCAGACTCCTTCGCGATATAAAGAGCACTAATCTCTTCAATCTGATTCTGCACAACTGTACTCAGTTGCGCATTCTTGTCAAGCTCTTCCAGATACAATAATCTCATTGCATCTGGAGGTGATGACTCTGGTGTAGGTACCACCATACCAACCGACGTTACCTCCATTCCCTCCTCCACATCATTCATCATATGAAGATATGATGATATATCCATCTCTCCCTCGGAGTAGTTCTCCTCAGAAAGTACTCCTCTGGTTCTGACTCCTCTAGAATCACTAATGGTACCTCCGCCACTGGCATGGGTACAGGCTCTACTCTGTTCACCAACTCGTCATTCACTACGTGTATATCTCTATACATCAAGCTATCGTTCGACATCCTATAATAACACATATGTTGATTAGTACATAACACACCATAGTATAAGCACAAATCACCTTTAATTTATTTAGGGTTACTTTCCATATTTGAAATCTTCCGGTACTGAGTTTTCTCAATACCTTATTGACTCATTCAACTCAAGTTAAGCTCGAGTTTACTTCCTTCGGACTTCTCTTCCTTAACGAGATTATTAGCCTAAGGTTCTTCCCCCCTTAAGTTTTATAACCTAATGCTCTGATACCAACCTGTGACGCAGCCAAATTCGGGTCTCTTTCAACCCGACAAATGGTGCTACACGGTACTCATAACTGTACATTCATTCTAAAGAAACGACATCAAAATATGTGTTCCAACGATATTCTTATTACATTAATAATAATAAATCCCGTTCCCAGGTTCTTAAACCATTACATTCTTTGTTCATCATAATATAATACATATACTTACTAATATATTATAAGATAAACTAATCATTCGTCTTCGCCTTGCCTTTATCTCTACTGGAAACTTCGGTTCGCTCGTCCTTAGCTGCATTCATATGGTTCAAGCAAGAGTGAGCATAACAAGCTCAGCAAGTATAATAATTTCATTTAAAAATCATGCTTGAAATATAGGAATCGTATATCTTCAGTAACTGAATAATAGTTACGAAGTACTATCAATAATTCAAAATAGCATTCTTTTTCCTTCAAAACGTTTTACAATAACAATATTCAGTAAAACATCAATTCTGGTCCAAGACCATGAGCATTTCATAATTTCTTTAAAAAGGACAACCCGGCACGAAGTCCGTAAGTTTGGTATAGCTTACGAGCACTTCTAGGTGATCAACCTATAGTACTCTATGTTGATCAACACAACATCCATTAAACGTATGTACGTTTAAGTTGTGGCAACCTCACGTGCCCATCGAATACTCGATAAAAATACATTTGTTTATTCATATTCAGGCTTACCTTGAATTTGTACCAAACAATTGGCATAGGATAGCGTTAGCAATTCTATATTGAAAGACTTGTAAATAAATCAATCAATCTATCAAGATTAGTCTAGCCGAGTTAAAACTGGCATCAACTCTTTCTTTAAAACCATACATGCATCTCATAACTTGAATCATTTGAAAACCTGGCTAACACGAAGGTTAGACAAGCGTTTAGAAAAACTTGCCTTCAGCGTCTGCTACGGTATATTTACTTTACCTTTTGAGCCTTTACGGTTTCTACAATACATAATCACATTACATACCACATTAGGTCATGAATGAACATACATAGTTCCTAAATAATCTTACCCTTCTTCTCAATCTAGTCATGTATTAGATTTGTTATTTATTGGTTCCAGCTTGCCTTCGTTCTGTTACATCGTTCTTACCAACTTCGTTCTCTTCTATAACTTAACTGAAATTATTTCAGTAATACAACTCAATTCGAGTTAATTATCCTTCCTTACGGCTTACTAACATCATTACGTTAATAATTGACACTTAATTGTCATTGGTTAAGTACACTGTTCCCGTTCACATTCAATTGATTATTAACTCTTAATCATCATACAATTAGGTGTCTAATAATGCCTTAACCATGTTATGCTAATACCTTAGTTCATTACAAATGAGTTCTCTTTCACTTTAAATCGGAAAACATTCATTACTGTCCACATCCTAGGGTTGGCGTTGCGGCGCCACCCAATACTCTTCAAGCCGCGCTGCGACGCGAGTTAACAGTAGGCAAGTCCCGGACTCGGCGCTGCGGCACGAGTCCTTACTCTATAGGTCACGCTACGACGCGAGTTAGTAGTGTGCGCAGACACTGTACCGGCGCTGCTGCGCCACTCATTTGGCCTTGGGTTGGCGCCGCGACGCCAACTCTGTGCCTCAGACAGTTTGCAAAACTTAAAAAATTTACTAAACTCCCGAACTCATAACTTCTTCGTTATAAGTCCGAATTGGCTCGTTGAAAAGCCTACGGTTCACAAATTTCATACTCTATGCATTCATAAAAGAATTTAATCTATTTGACTTCATTTGCTAAAATTTCACCTATTAGTTCATTTTTAACGAAAACGATAAACGTCCGTGAACGTTCAATGCTCATTTCTTCGTTCTGAGTCGAAATCCAGTCATTTTCAAGTCCACAACTCTATAATGCCAAATATGACTTGTCTCCATCGAAAACCAACGTTTCCGACCTCCAACACAAAATGCGACTTCCATTTCGAGAAGTTCACGAATTCGACGATTGTCGTCTAATCGTGTGAATTCCGGCGAAACTTCCTTACTTAAGATTTGTTCTTCGTTTCAAAAGGATTCAATCCATTATACTAACATCTTGACATACATGCTTCATTAACTTATAAACATGATAAGTTATTACTAGTTCATTGTGAGTTTATAACTTATAAAAATATAAATTACTTATATTTTCCTTACTCATGACTTATATCTTCTTTTCATATAACTTATTATGGTTAATGACTTCTAACCATTATTTTTTCTTCTTATTATCATACTAACTTCATTAATGTAAACATGTTACAAGTTCTTACAAGTTATTATACGTTCATTATTGATCTTCACAAGTTCTTAACTTATATGATTACAAATAGCTTATTCATGACTTATACGGCTTATTAAGACTTAAGCCCTTTAATTTGTCATTCCTTATCATGCTAGTTCTACCAATACCCCTTTCTCTAACAATGGAAGAGAAAGAGTAACATGGTTTAAGAATACTTTCTCTTGAATAACACTTGGTAAATCTTTAATCTCCTTCTTGCTTCTTGAATTAACAAGGCTAATCTTCTAGCTTTTCTTGCTTTTTCTCTCAAACCAATAAGCTATAAGTTGTTGGTTGAAAATCTAACAAAAGAAGTCTAACTTTATATGTGCTTATTCTCTCAGGCAAATAAGTTCTCAACTTTTTAAGTTGGATGAAATGAAACAACCAAACAAATGAATCCAAGCTTGCTATTTATAGGATTTCCAAGGTTAGGATAGTTTAGTCTTTTAGGCCACTCCACCTCCTAACTATTCATTACTTTGTGATTAAGTTAACTTGCTCACCACCTAAACTTGGCCATCACACTTACTTAATCATTAAGCATACTTGTTAATCACATAACTTAGCCTTTAAGTCACATTACTTGCCCACCACTTTGGGTCATCCATGTTCTCATGGGATGCTGTTCTTATCTTACAAACGACTCAAGAAGTCCAGAACAAACTTATGTTGGACAGCATCATCAATCTGTAAACTACCGTAAAAGAATTCCAAGCTTTTTTCATAAGCCAAGGACAGCAGACTGACAATGTCCTAGACATCCTCTAACGTAGGGAAGCTCGATCTGATGCTCTAATCAAAGAAAATCGAGAGGACATTGCTCAAACCCAAAGTCAACTCAACGAGCTTGTCCAAGGAGTGACTCGCCTCTCAGAAGACATTCGAATCCTTGATATTGACATAAAGGGGGAGAATAAAGGGAAAGGAGATCAAGGCAAAGGCAAAGGCAGAGTCACATTCTTAGCTCAATCATCAAGGAGTCCTCCTCCAAGGCAGTATCACCAACAAACTCCACGATCTGGCCATCAATCTCAACGATCTAATCAGGAGCCAATTATCATGGCTCACCCATTAAGGAGTTTAGGGCCAACTTCCAGCTCACAAAAAGTGACCACCACAGGCCTAAGAATGCCAATTGGAGATCCTGCATTCATGAATAGGCATGATCATAATCCTAGGCTAAGCCCAAGTGAGCTGAAAGATCTAGCCAAGAGAGATGAAGCAAGCAGGAAAAGAAGGGCTGAGGAGTATGCCAATCCTCCACGCAAAAGATCAAAGAAATAGATAGTAGTGAAAGTTTAAATTCGTATTGATGTAAAGCTAAATTGTAATATTTATTCCTCAAACATCAATAAATTCATGCTTATTCTCTAGAAATTTCAGCTTCTCATTGAAATATTAAGTCATATTTACTCTCCTGCAAATGCATCTAGAAACTAATAATCATGACAACAAATCTCCTTGGTTATGTCAACATCAAATAGGAGGAGATTGTTGGGAGAGTGCATATTTTGATTTGATGTTTAAAGTAAATGCTCATGATTATACAAAGTCCTTCAAGGTATATATGTACAAGGACTTAGTGATAGATCAAATTTGTTAGGTTGATCTATGCTTTTAATGTTTATCATTCTGTAAATAAATGTATAGATAAAGAGATCAAAGATGTTAGGTTGATCTTGAGATGTAATAGATAGGCTTCCACGAGATTGTAGTGTATCGAGCTAATTAAGATTGCAGAAGCTAAGGCAGAATCGTAGAGCATCGAGGATCGTAGTGTGCCTGCCTTGAAGGGCCTCTTCAGAAATCGTAGAGTGGTCCCAACGTTTGTCGAGCCAACTCAAAGATTGTAGTATGCTCTCGGAATCGTAGAGTCTGCAATACAAGCAAGCAAAGATCGGAGTGTGCCAGCCGTTAAGAGAAATCGTTGTGTTCTCATCTGGTAGTCAAGCATCAAGGTAGCAAGACACCACGATCTGAATCATAGAGTATCATCTTTCAGTGTCAAAAGCATCGAGCCTTACCCATTTGTTTAAAGATAAATTCCAATAAATGTGGAATGAGTTATAAATGTTGAAGTACTCACCAGTCCCAATGACATAAAAGATATCCTTAGTATGCAACAAAGAAGCGTATTGAAGAAGCTAAGGAAAGGACCATGGGTCAGAGAAAAATACATTTTCAGGTGTTAGGTGAGAAAGCAGTCTGCTATGTCAGTGGGCCAGAATGTAATTCAGAAAATTTACAGAAAAGTCTCCATCAAAGTTTAGAAATGTCAAATGCATTTAATGCTTCAACGGATGGATCCAACGGATAGATTTCAAGGAGCACATATATGCGAAACACTAACAGATGAAGAAAAATAAGCAAGCATTGAACAAAACGCTGAAGAACACTCAACGCTCAACTCTACGATCTGAGAAAATGAGAAAGCTTGCTCAGCTACTCAGTTCTTTCGAACAAGTGCTTAACAGCAACTGAGTAGCACCGACCAAGAACTCAACAACTACTAATCAACTGAAGTAAGAGTCCTAAGTCAGGAGGACTTGAAGAGTTATAAGTGAACTGAGAAGAACCAAGTCTGCTGGACTTGAAGAGTTCAAAAGTGAACTAAGAAGTACCTAGATTGCTGATCTAGAAGGAATCTGTGAGATTCAGAAAGTGTAAAGATATCCTTAGTGGATTTTCTACTCAAGGAGTAGAAGAGTGGACTAGGAGCTTTAAGTGCTCTGAACCACTTAAAATTGTTGTGTCTCTTACATTTTTGCTATAATTGCTATATCTGTTATAACTGTTATAACTGCCTCACTCTCATTAACTCACTATATCTAAAAGGGAAAAACAAACTAATCTTAATCCCACTGTGTTTGAATCATTATCAAAACTAATAAAGTAAAACGAAAAAAAATTTAAATATCTATTCAACCCCCTCTTCTAGATAACTATTGTGCCTCCGGGAACTAACATGCTCATTTCTTACCTATACAAGAAACTTATTCACTTGAACGTCTTGTTCGTATATACATAAATGAGATTGTAAGACTGCATGGTATGCTAGTATCCATACTTTCTGATCGAGACCCAAGATTTACTTCACGGTTTTGGGTTAGTTTGCAAAAAGCTATGGGCAAGGATTTACGATTCAGTTCGGCGTATCATCCTCAAACGGACGGGCAGTCAGAGAGGACTATTCAAACTCTTGAAGGTCTATTAAGAGTCTGTGTTCTTGACTTCAAAGAAAGTTGGGACAAGTTCTTGCCATTGGTGAAATTTTTTCTGCAACAACAGTTATCAAGCAAGTATTGGCATGGCTCCATTCAAGGCGTTGTATGGACGCAAGTGTCGTTCTCCAGTATGCTGGGACGAGGTGGGTGAAGCAATGTTGTTGGGACCGAAATTGGTACGTATGACTACAGAGAAGATTCAAATAATCCGACAACGTATAAAAACCTCACAAGATCGACAAAAGAGTTATGCTGATCTTCATCAAAAGGACGTGGAATTCAATATTGGAAATCATGTGTTGTTACGTGTTGCTCCATGGAAAGGAGTTACAAGATTTGAAAAGAGAGGAAAGCTCAATCCTCGATTCATTGGGTCATTCGAAATCCTCGATCGAGTAGGAACTGTGGCCTATAGACTCGCCTTATCGCCAAGTATGTCTCGTGTTCATAACGTTTTTTACATATCTATGTTACGTAATTATGTGAAAGACCCGAACCACATTATTGAATTAGAACCAGACGAGATAGAGAAAGATTTAACGTATGAAGATGTACCTGTTAAAATCTTAGATAAGAAGGATCATATTCTACGCTCCAAGGTTATACCTCAAGTCAAAGTTTTGGACCTGGGAGTTAGAATCTGAAATAAAGTCAAGGTATCTTCACCTCTTCGACATACCAGGTACGTACCCTAATTTCGAGGGCAAAATTTCATAAGAAGGGGATGTTGTAAGACCCCAACTTTTATGAATAAAGATTAATTTTTCTCGAAATATATTTTTGAATATTATGGTGTGGATTTGATATAATGTTATAGTTGTGGGTAATATTTACAAATTTTACAAAGTAAGCAAGTGGTTATAAAATATTCGATTGGTCGGGAAATTTTCGTTTTAACAAAGAATATTCGTACGACGGCACAATCATTGGTGGACCCTACAACGGAAGTATTATCGTAGTTAGAAAACGACAGAAATATCTTTTTATAAACATAACGGCGAAAGTGTTACCATTACGCTGTTGATATACTCGGTGGTAAAAGTACAGTAATACGCGTGGTTGCATAGTAGCACATGTTATTGTACAATATCTTTGATTATTGATGCTTACGTGAGAAGTCACTTAGTTATACTCAATTATTGCTACAGTAATTGCTGCATAATATCACTCATATTATTGATTCAATTATTGTCATAATATCATCTGCATAATATTTCATATTATTTAATCAATAATTGAGACGACAAAGTTATTCATATTATTATTTGCATTATTGACGATGTCTAGAAAGTTCTGTCGAGGAAAGAGGTTTGGTCACTTAATTGCGCGCCAATAGGGAGAAATTCTTATCGGAAAGCCCTATCTTTCTTGGGAATGATCTGGTTGTTAAATATTGCGAGTTATAATATTAATGATGAATAAGTTCGTGTTAATTAAAGATGAAATTATTGATAAAAATATTTCCATTGTGTTGGGATTATTAGTGTTAGTGGAAATCGACATTTATTTTGATAATAATTAATTTTTGGATGTTAAATTGACCAAACGGGCAATTAATTGGATAACTGAGCAATTAATTGTAATTGGTTCACATGTAAATTACTGTTGGTTCACATGTATGGAATTATTGGTTCACATGTATGTACTATTAGGAGAGGTGGTGCAAGATTGATAATACTTGTAAGACTAAATTAAAAATAGAGGTATAGATGAAGGTACTATACTATAATAATTCAAGCCCCTAAACGTGCAATTATCGAAACTATGTTTTCCTATAAATAGAAGCTCATTCTTCTTTCATTCTCACCAATTCACTAAGACCAACAAGAGCAATTATAGAGAGAGAAGCTATAGAGAAAAAGAAGAAGAGTATTCTGCTACTTCACTATTACAGTATCCAACCTTCTACTAAGGTAAGGAATATTATTTTTGTTCAATATTCGTATGAAATAATATTTTCTTCCACACTCTGTAGTATGTGAGTAATATTATTTCGTTTCGTATTCTAAATTTTACACTCATTTTGTTAAAGTATTGCTTCTATACTCCGTGAAATTAGTAGAATATCCTTGAAATTTGCACATCATCTAGTATCGTTCACAAGGATATTTTTTTTGAACATTCTTATTAAATTTTAAGCTTTTCATGCCCAAGTACTATTCACGGGGTACTATTCACAAAGTACTATTCACGGGGGTACTATTCATAAAGTACTATTCACGGGGTACTATTCACAAAGTACTATTCACGGAGTACTATTCATAAAGTACTATTCTCGAAGTACTATTCACAAAGTACTATTCACGGGATACTATTCACTCGAGTACTATTCAACCGGGGTACTATTTATGACAAAAAAATTAATTTTTTTTCTGTCCAAATCATTTTTGATACAATATTATTCTTGAATTTTACTCCACAAAGCAGTATCATGTTGACAATTTGAATATTATTAAATTCTGGATAAATTAGATTATAAATCTTTAAAATTTTATCCTTTGTTTTCTTTTAACTGAATTCCTATATCATTGTCAACATCTTCATGCTTATATTGTGATGAAAGTCATCTTTGGCCCATAGTGCATAGATGGACTGTTGATTGGTATGATTATGACCAGGGATAATTCGGTATAATCATGACCTGTAATGTTACAATGATGTGGTAAAAGTCCTCATTGGCCCGTAGTGCATTAATGGATAGTTGTTGGTATGATCATGACCATTGGTGATTACACGAATATCCTTGGCCCGTTGTGCATGGATAATTCGTGGACGTGATACTAATGAATATCCTTGGCCCGTAGTGCATGGATAATTCAGTGATATGAATTATTTATTGAGTTGAGTCTCAGCGATAAAGTTGATGATAAACTTTTTAAATCATAAAAGATAGTAGATATCATGCTCTACTTGACTCTTCTAATGGATTGCTTGTTCCGCTGCAGTTAAACTTGATATTTATTATATTTTATCAGTTTAACATTGTCGAAGGCTAACGATAATTTATTCTGCATTATCTTAGTCATAATATTTCTTACTGGCTAGTTGAGCTCACCTTTTTGCTTTTATTGTTCTCTTCAGAAAATGAGAACGTAGCCGGGACTAGTCGGGGAATGGAGTGACGGTCCGAGATAGTTGTTTTAGCAGTACTCACTATTTAGTGTGATAATAAATATAATGAGGATTGAATTTGAGTTTGCATATTGTCAATGAGACAATATTCGTGTAAAAACTTTCAGCTCATGTTGTATAATTAAGTTTGTATTTGTATTCAGTACCATGTATTTGGCGACTCAAGATGTGTGATGTATACCTATTTTAGGGGTGTCATATTCTATCATTACGTATTTCTCGAAAGTTCAAAAATAATTCCCGAGCAGAAATGTATAAATAGTATTTTTCGGAGAATTTCTCGAAAATCTTTTATTTTCGTCTTGAAAATTCAAACACCTTATTTTTAGTACTTAGCCAGAATACTACTATCTTATTACTCTTTTAGGTTATAGAATAACCTTCATATTGCTTACTCGTTATAAATAACATATAATATAATTTTATTCAATATATATTCAAATAAAATTTATTTACATTATAATCCAATTTTTCTCGGTTGTTACATTATGTAACAAAACACAAGCTTACAAGTGTTTAGAAAGAAAAATCATTCAGTTTAGAGTACTCTAGCAGTGTTTACAAGCTGAAATGAACATAGTTTTCTCTTCTTTTCTCTTTTTTTTAAATGAGCTGCTAAGAGCTCTAGAAGGCCGCGGGTCTACCTGCGGCTGCCTGGGGTGCCCCGAATCATGTGGGTCCCATCGTCTCGAAGTACGTGCACTTTGGCTACGCACTGTCCGCTCGAACCTTCATAACTTTCAATCCGGACTTCCGATAAAGGAGTGTTATACCTTTTCAGAAAGATGTTGTCGAGAGCTACACAATGACATGGGATTAGAGGTTGTACGAAGTCGGGAAGATGGGTCCATGACCAGATCTCCAAATCTATAAAGTCTATCTGTTGTGCTGTCTTGTGTAGTTGTCACTCGGAATTTGAGCTATGGTTCTTGTGGGACACCTTGGTACGCAGTGTGGATTGAAATATGTTGAGACGACATGAATTTGGCATTGAGGTGCAAAAATGATAATTTTGCCCCCACCGAGGTTATCTCCGGCTTTTACGCAGATGTAGCAGTTGTTGCTCAAGATTATCTCTGATATTGGGCTGCTGTGAATGCTGAATGTCCTCAGAATTATCTCTAAGGTGTGCTTGACCTCCCGGGGTTGTCTCAGGGGTTGGAACTGAATGTCTCGAGGTTGTCTCCGGGATTGAAACCAACTTTTTCGGGATTATCTCCGGAACTTAGATTGGATCCCTCGGGGTTATCTCCGAAATTGGAACTGAATTTCTCGGGGTTATCTCTAATATTACAACTGAGTATCTCGGAGTTATCTCCGAGATTGAAACTGAGTATCCCAGAGTTTTCTCCGTGATTGAAAACTGTACTTTCCGGGGTTGTCTCTGGAGTTGAAACTGATTTGACTTCCAGGATTATCTCTGGAAGACGATTCTACCCTCCTGCAAGGTTAGTAATAGGAACGCAAAATTTCGAGTGTCTACAAAATCAATCGTATTAATTTTAAATTAAATAATACTACTATCACATAAAAAATGATCACATAATACTCACATACACACACATGCATACTGTGTGACACACATGACATGTGGGGCCCACAGTATACATGTATGTGAGTTTTTTTATGTGATAATAGTATTATTGTTTTAAATTTAAAAATTTCTTAAATTGATTTTTAGACATGGGATAATAATATGTTATTTTTAATAATAACAAACAATCCAAGTACTGTATGAACTATATTTGTAACTATTTGTGTCTCGTACTTCTGATACTACGTGGACGATAAAATTTATCAAAAGTTTAGACAATTCAAATAATTTATTAGGGCGAGCGTAAAATTCAAAATAAATTATATTTTGTTAGACAGTTCCATACTTATGATGAAAAAGGTTGAGGGACACCCGACCCGTTAAACAGTGTCAGCTTCCATTACAATCATTTTTACACAGATTAGTCGTTATTCTCTATACACCTCTCTCTAGCTTTACTGTGTTAAATTCCTGCAGCTGTTTTTGCAATTTAAATTTGAAATCCGATTTCAAAATTCAAATATAGGTTCGCTGAAATGGATTCAAACCCTTTATGTCCTTCGACTCCTCGATGGAATGTCGAAAGACCCTTTCTCACCGGCCGATTCCACCAGGTTTCTCTCACTTTTCCATACGCAATAATTCACTTTTCTAGTATTTTTTTTTTAAAAAAATTTCTCACTCTTATGGATGCACATTGTTTAATTTTGCTGCAAAATTTTAATTCAGGAAACAAAGTTGACATCTGGGCTGGCTGAATCGAAGGGATTTTCTATGGACTCATTTAGGTATATTTGAGCTTGGTTTTTTCTTCTAATATATTCTATATTTAGCCTTGTTTTGATTTTATGCTACAATTGCAGTAATAATATTGATATTTATGTAAATGTTGTTTTTATTACACAGTCCTGGATTGGACCAGGCTATCGGTTGCTACCATGCTTCAGTTCAGGTATTTGGTGCATATATTTATTATTTTTGGGATGTTGGCCTGTAAAATTTGATTTTTTTTTGAGGTGGGGTGTGGTAATTTGTAAGGAAATCGATTGTTTTTTTTTTATCAATCTGCCAGAAGTGATAATGGGTGGTATAATATTGCCCCTCTGTGAGTAATAATCATTGCCCATATCTCTATATAGGTATATAAATGTATATCTTCTATTTTGGTTATGTGTTTACTGTTTGCAAGTTTTGTTGTGAGTTGATTTTTGAGGATATATGAATTTAAGTGAAATCCATGTAAATGATGGATTTGTTGAGCAGTCATGTTAGATAAAACTTTTTGCTACATTAAAGTCTGATGAATCTAAGATCTTTGTTTGTTTATCTAACTGATTTTTTTACAATAAATTTCTTAAACGAAGTAACAGTCTTATCTTGCTCAATTAAAACAATTTTTAGTGCTACTCTCTCTCTCTCTCTCTATATATATATATATATATATATATGTATATGTATATATATATATATATATATATATATATATATATATATATAGTCAAATTTGTTCATGCTATTGACATGGTAGTGACCTGTCAAATAGGAGGTTAGGGCGGCTCTGCTGGGTTAATTAAACTTTTGTATGTGATGACCTTAAAACGGGTTATTTTTTTTTAAAATTTTAATTAATTATTGACTGGAAGGATGGGATGTGTAACTGTTATTTCTGATTTAGCTAGACTTTTTGTGGTCCTTCAAGTTTTCCTCTGTTTAGAGATGGTGGATTTAAGGGCTGGTCTCATTTTAAAAGCAACTATCTAAAATTGGCTTTTTACATGTCATAAAAACCATGGAAAACCTAGCACTTGGTTTAGTATTGACACTTGGCTTGTGATTTAGTTAATTTTTGTTTTTGATTTAGTTAATTTTTGTTTTCAAGTAATTACTTTCTTCTGCTGTGCCCTATTTGATCTTTAAGTTATTTCTAGAATATAAATTGATCTTTCGAAGCGTTGAAACCCTTCATATAGTTTATATCAACAAAAGAGCAAGATTAAAGTTAACAAACTCTATAATTATATAATACCTTATGCTTTAAAGCTTTTCTGAACTTGGTCATCAGTTTATAAGCTTGGTTAAATCTGTGAGTATTGAAATCGATTTATAAGCTTGGTTAAATCTGTGAGTATTTATGTCATGCAGGAACTGATTGTTATAGATGATCTCCTGTCTGCTTTGGTTGGAATTGAAGGAAGATATATATCAATCAAAAGAGTCCGAGGGAAAGAGGACAGTATCAACTTCCTTGTTGATGCATCTATGGATTTAGCACTTCAGGTATTAATTTTTTTCCAAAGTGTTCAAGTGAATGACAAGATTGATCTTCTTTTTTTATTGTTCGGTTGATTGTAGTTGCCCACAATGTCTAGTCTTTAGAAGAAGTCTAGAAGATAAGAAACCCTAAATTGCAAAGTGGAGAGCAAAATTCAAATCCAAAGCCACGTACTATGTATTCATGTGAGAAAGGGACATGAAAAAGAAAGTGGAGGCTAAGTCTTTAAAAGAAGATAAGAAACCAAAGGCTTGTTATATAGAACGAGCGAACAACTTGTGAAAACAAAGGCTTTAATCAGTTAAGTTGTTATTTTAACAGTTCTCAGGTCTGTCTTTTACTTAAAAACATATCATTAACACAAATCGTGTTATAAGACATTTTGCAATATCAATACACTAGCGTAAACCAATTGTACATGGACATAGGCGAAAACAGATCTAATATTCTAATTACTTCTATATTGTATCGCGCATTGTGAGATAGGTATCACATATTGTGTGATACATATTGATTGGGTATGCGAAACGAAAACGGGTATAAGGAACACTATCTATGGTGGAATCCACAAGGCACCTAAGTTTTTGTATCACGATTCGGAATGATAGCACTTGGTTCGTGGAATGCTCAATAATAAGAGTTCCATGGTAACTGTTGCTCACATATGAGAGTAGATCGTTGGCTAAGGTGTTTTATTTGTAGTTTCTTGTGTAGTTAATCATTTTATCTTGTTTGTATTTCAACTTGGTAGAATAAGTGAATAACTAAAAGCTTGAATGAAGCGTCATTGTGAAAACGACCATTATGGCCGTGTTTTACACTTCAAGTTTTCCTGCTATGCCATTTGAAAGTTGAATTAATTTGTGAAAGGTATATTTAGAAAATTAGGTTGGCCAAGGTCTAAAATTTGGTGGTACATGAGGATTTGTTTTGAATCATGTAATATTTCTGGACATCAAAAAAAGAATGTTTCTTATGGAATCACATTATGTTCCAAAGAACATTGTGGAGTCATTAAGCATCTAAGAAGAGTACCTGAAAACTTGTCCTGAAAGGTGCCGGAACATAAGAAATATTGTACCTTGCGAGTGAAAGATCTGATTATCTAGGAATTTAAAGTATGACTAGATTTGAATCTCAGCATGCGCATGCCTCACTAAGTTTTAGCTTTTGATTGAACTGATCATGGTGTTTGTTGCAGGAATCAGCAAAACGGATGTTCCCTTTTTGTGAGAGCTATATGCTGATTAATCAATTTGTTGAGTCAAGGTCCCAGTTCAAGACTGGTCTAGTTAATCATGCCTTTGCTGCTGCCCTAAGAACACTCCTTCTAGTAGGTTTTTCAATGTTATAAGTTCTTTTATAAGCTCAGCTGCATACTATCCAATTCTTCTTTGTTTTCCTTTCCTTGTAATTATATGCTATATCCCAAACTCTTATTATATTATGTGTTGCGCATGATATTAGGAATTCTATGGATTTACGGATGAGTAAGGTGCATGTCTGAAGGGGAGCATAACTTTCCATGATAAAAATTGCCGTGTCTGTAATTTAATAAGAAAATTCTTATTTTTTAACATTAGATGGGACAGACCTATTTCAACCAACTTGGGATGTTGGGATAGCAGACAAAAGAAGTTTATTGTCGTCATAGGAAAATAGTTGAAGGATTCGTTATAATGAAAATATGACGGGGTAAAATTATATTAAATGGAGGGTCATATGAGGGCAGAAGCCCTTAACTTCTGTGTTTATACTTATCTTACCTATGGATAATTACAGATCTATGTTCATATAAGCACGTGCACACACATCATTATTGATGTATAGTTTATGTTACATAGATGAACATGTAGTGTTTGAATCATATAGCGATAAATCTACTTGTTATGACAATATCTGTTTTTTATACTTCAGTTATTGACAATATCTATTTTGTATATTTCATAATAGTTCAATGCTTATAACCTTTAACTGTGTCCCGTCGTCTCCTAGTTCATGGTTTGTCATATCGGGTGTGTCTATCATTTGCATTTGTATCAGGTCAACTACTGCAAGTTCCTTCTGATTGATATTTGTATTGCACTGGCTCTGTTAATTTTTTACGTGCAAGTGCTCATACATTGTAGATATAAACTTCCGTCGTAGTACTAAATCAACTAATATTACCTCACTATTATGTATGTCAGGATTACCAGGCCATGGTGGCACAACTTGAACATCAATTCCGACTTGGAAGACTTTCTATACAAGGATTATGGTTTTATTGCCAGGTATGACTTTGTAAAATCAGTGAAACCCCTTTCTCATTATGTCTTTTAGAACTCATTTCTGTACCTGTCTTAAATATGTACTGCAGCCAATGATGGGATCGATGCAGGCGCTTTCCATAGTGATAAAGAAGGCTTCCGCCAATAGTATTGTGGGTTCAGCAGTTCTTAACCTCTTGCAAAGTCAGGTATAATAGCAAGGGGGTGACATAACTTTTTGAATTTAAAATCCAATTTATTGCCTTAATTACTCAACCGTATGGTAGTAGTTAACTAACTATATTGTCTGTTTCCAGGCTAAGGCCATGGCTGGTGATCATGTAGTGAGGTCATTACTGGAAAAGATGACACAATCTGCAAGCTCCGCTTATCTTGGCATACTGGAAAGGTACTTAATAAAAACATACATTGACTTGAAGTACAATAAGGTACATTTTTGTAAGTTCAAAGTAAGTTTTTAATGCTGGTAGGAGGATTTTAATTTCTTAAATATGTTTAGGAGCAATATCGTGGTCCTTATTGTCAGTAAGACTTACATTTAAAGGTTTGAAGAAGAGAAAACCTACTTGGTATAAGTTACTGGTGAGGTGATATTGTTAGATTATATTCTCAAAATTTTAGTAGCAGGGTTATATTTATTCTAGCTCTTGTATACACATCATACAAAGCATTTCCCCTTCAATCTGTGCATCGGTGGTCCTCGAGACTACTTTTTTATTATATTGAGAAATCCTCAGAAGCAAATTATAAATGTAAGGATATGTTTTAATTTCACAACTCTGGCAATTCTAATTGCCTAATTGGTACCAACCCACCATAGATATTTTCTACAGTAAAACACTCATTTGTTCTATCTATTTGGTCCAGAGAGAGATATTGTAGTTTCCTTACTAAAATAGTGTCAACTACTTAAACTTTTCATTTTTGATGGGTGTGAATGCTAGATGACAATATTATTTCATATCATAATATGTACAATAGAGAGCCTTTATATAGGCTAAGTGTTAAAGCTAAATATGAAAAGTAAAGCATAGTGATCAATGATTACCACTAATCATGCTTCTAGAATAATCCTACCACTAATCACTCCTAATCAAATCAATCCTAGAATCCTCTAAATTAAATCTAACACTCCCCCTAAAGTTGGAGCATGTATATCAATCATACCCATCTTGTTACAAATATAACGGATTATAGTAGCCCCTAAATCTTTAGTAAACACATTCACAAGTTGATTATCAGTCTTCACATGACTTGTAGAAATAATCCCTTGTATTTTCACTCAAACAAAATGGCAGTCAACCTCGATGTGCTTAGTTCTCTTGTGGAACACCGGATTAGAAGCAATTCAGAGTGCAACTGCATTATCACACCAAAGTTGCATAGGAACTATCTTGTTGAAACCCAACTCAGTAAACAAATACTTTAACTATATTAATTCACAAGAGACATAAGCCATTGCTCGATATTCTAATTCTGCTTCTTACTTTTCCACGATACAAGATTACATCCAACGAATACACAATATCCTGTAGTAGATATCTTATCAGTTGGACTCCCTGCCCAGTTAGCATAACAAAATCCTTTTACTAGTGATTATGATCTCTAAATACTAATCCGCGGCCTGGAGCACTCTTAAGGTACTTTAGTATCCTCACAATTGCGTCTTAATATGAGGGACCTAGGGAAAGATAATAACTGACTGACCACATTACAGGGAAAACAATGTCTGGCCGAGTATCTGTAAGATATTTGAGTTTACCCACAAGTCGTCGATACCTTTTTTAGTTTTTTCAGAAGATCTCTCCCTTCTGTTGTTAGTTTCTGGCTTGTGTCCATGGGTGTGTCAATTGGCTTTGATCCAACTGTTTCTTCCAGCAAGTCTAGAACATATTTACGTTGTGAAAGGAAAATACATTTACTAGATTGCGCCACCTCAATCCCCAAGAAGTATTTCAATTTTCCAAATCCTTAGTCTTGAATTTCTGCATCAAAAAAATTTTTAGTTCACCAATTCCCTGTCTATCCTCTTCTGTAATGACAATATCATCCACATACACTATCAACAATATTCTGTCAGCACTACTCTCAGGATGAAACAAAGAACAATCACTATTACATTTTAACATCCAAAATTGGAGAATTGCCTTTGTAAATTTACCAAACCATGCTCGCGGTGATTGTTTCAGTCCATATAATAATTTCTTCAATTTATAAATTAGGCCCGACTCCCCTTGTGCACTAAATCCAGGTGGTTGCTTTACATACACAACTTCTTTGAGATCACCATGAAAGAAAACATTCTTGACATCAGGTTGATGTAGGCCAGTGCTGAGAGAGGTTGCCAAGGAAATTAACAGTCTGACAGAAGACATTTTAGCAACAGGAGAAAAAGTCAAAGAATAATCAACATGAACTTGAGCATATTCTTTTGCAGCTAATCGAGCTTTAAGTCTAGCTAGAGATATATCGGTATTTACCTTTAATGTGTACACCCATTTACAATCAACAATTGATGCAGTCGAAGGAGGTATCATCAACTCCCAAGTAGTATTTATCTCCAAAGCAATCATTTCCTCTTCCATTGCTATCCTCCAGCCAGGATGTGATAGTGTTTCCTTAACAGTTTTTGGGACAAGATGAACAGAAATGAGAGACATTTATGATGAGTAGAAGGGATACCAAAATAAGAAAGAGAAGCAAAAATTGGATGTTGGGTACAACTTAGTTTACCTTTCCGTAGGGTAATTGGTTTATTTAGATTAGAATCAACAGATGATTCTCCAGGATCTACCGACAAAGATGAGGAGGTGGGAGGCTAGTCATCTCTAGGTGTTATATTTGTTTTTGGACGACGACTATACACATCGGGTTTTCGACACTGGTTTATTATGTGGCATAGAAGGAACATTCGACTTGATGATATTAGTGGGAAACTCTTCATCCAAATCAGACATGGAATGAGGTTGTGAAGAAAATGATGATGTCTTAAAAAAAGTTACATCAAAACTAACCAAGTAACGTTTAAGTTTAGGAGAGCATAGTTGTTTCGGCGTCGTTAAGGCGTCCTGTCGCTACTGCCGCACCAAGTCAAGAGGTCCTCTAGCTGCATCAAAGAAAGTCGAAGGTCTAAGTTATGATAAGCCATCGGCAACATCAGAACAATGAAAGAAGAACAAAACAAATCTAAGCCTCGATAATATCATGCAGCAGCAGTAGCCATGCACACGCATGCTGACACACGCAGCAGCAAAACGCAACAACTGTGTCGCTTACTAAGGGTCACGCCGCACGTCGATAGTTCGCAACTCCTTTGCCTCTCGCGGCTCCTCTTCCTCACGACATCGCGACTCCTCTTCCTCACGACTCCTCCAGCCGCGCCTTCCCCAGTCGCATAGTTGGACTTCTCTCATAGTCGCGACTCTCCCCCATCGCCTATCAACCTTGCTATTTAGTTTTTTCGATCTATCTGTATGTTGCACCCAACTAAATATCTTCTAGAAAATTACAGTTAGGGAACCCAAAGTTTTAAATTTCTTTTATTTTAGACCTTCAATTTTGCCAAAAGTTTTAAAATACCCCCTGAACTTTATTTTCTATGTGGTATTTGTTGAATTATTCATTTCTTCTACTAGTTTTTAATATCAAGGGTTTTATTTTTGGATTGTTATTGCTAAGTATTTTAATAATTGTGTTTTTAATGTTATTCTATAGTGTTATGTTTTAGGTTTAATGTATATGAAATTTTATTGTCAATATACTTGTTAAGTAAAATAAATAATATATAAATTGCACATTGTAAACGACTCGTCGCCATATGGATGCCATGGCGGTCGCCTTGTCGCCTAGGTGTCTTGGCAGTCGGCTATCGTTATGACTCGCCGTGGCACCGTGACAACTATGCAGAAGAGTAACAACGATAACCTTTTGAGGTATGAGAATAACCGTGGCACCGCTATGACTCGCCGTGGCACCGTGACAACTATGCAGGACAGTAACAACGATAACCTTTTGAGGTATGAGAATAACCAACAAATAGACATTTAAGAGCCTTAGGATCTAATTTTGACACACCAGGACGGTGATCTCGAATAAAACAGACGCACCCAAAAACATGTGGAGACAACGAAAACAAAACCTGAGAAGGAAACAAGGTAGAGTGAGGAATTTCTCCTCTTAAATCAGAAGAAGGCATGCGATTAATCAAATAACATGCAGTTAAAATATCTACCCAAAATGGTTTTGGTACTTTCATATCAAAAAAGTAAAGCATGAGTATCTTCCATAAGATGACAATTTTTTCACTCTACAACACTATTTTGTTGTGTTGTATCAGTACTCGAGGATTGATGGATGATGCTATGACTAGCCATGAATGTAGAAAATGGAGATGGAAAATATTCAAGAGCAAAATACACGGAACATTATCACTGCGTAATACACGAACTGTGAGACCAAATTTAGTCTGAATGTCATTCACAAAATTAGAGAAAATAAAGAACAATTCATAACGATTTTTCATCAAGTAAAGTCAAGTTATTCGTGAATAGTCTTCAACAAATGTAACAAAATATCGAAATATAAACACAAGAATCAGGATAAAACGTCACAGAACAATTATAAGCTTTTGTCTATTTACTAACAGAAAGAAGGTTATATGAAAATTTGGATAAATATCATGTAGATGCTAAAGAGAGAGAGAGGGACTAAGATTAGCAATACTAGTACCTTTTTATAGTGACTGTGGAGCCACCTGCTAAGGTCACACCCTATATAGAGGAAGGAGGACGAAAAAGAGAAAGATTACTAGATATACTTGTCATATGATCAGATTTCCCCATAATCAATTACCCAAGGATGAGATGTGGTGAAGCAAGCACTAGCATTACCTATTTGAACCAGGGTAGCTGTAGAATTAAATGATAGCTGTTGAGAAACCTGATATCAAGTGAAGGCAACATACTCTTCTGAAGTCATAGTATTTGTCTTCTCCCTTGAAGATGTGGGTATAGAGGATGATACTCCTGTCGTGGCTGCCCCTGATTACGAATATGCTGACAAAATCGTTAAATGTGTCTAGACTCTCCATAATGATAACAAATTCTATTAGGGCCGGCACCATAAAAAATTTGACCACTAAACTGGCTACTCCCCCTACCTCCAAAATTACCTCTGCGACCTCGGTCACCTCCACGGGCTCCAAAACGACCGCCACACACTTATAACTACTACAAACAACACCTTGCCCATGCAAAATCACAAGTACAGATTTGTTAGATGAATCAACTGTATGAGGAGTTTCACGCGAGACACTTAAAACACGAGCAAAAGTATCAGTAAGAGATGACATTGTCGAGCTACTAAGAACTTGTGAGTGGATAGTCTCAAATTCCGAACCAAGAGCACCAAGAAATCCCATCACAGCTAATTACTTTCTTTGTTTTTGCATTTTTTTGATATCGACAGTAATAGGGAGCACTGAATTCAATTCCTCTTACATCTTCTTATAGTCTACAAAAAATTGAGTGAGTGGACGCCCATCACGATTAATTTTGTAAAAAACCTGAGAAACCTCAAACATACGAGCAATATTTTGGCCCGAGTACAAAATTCTAAGTATTCCCACAATTCTTTTACTGTATCAAGATGAGTGACTAAATCAACAATCTTAATGTCCATGGAATTAAGCATCTAATATAAAATCATCAACTAGCTTTCAATCCTTGTTGGAAGTATCTGCTTTCGTTAAATGATCGCCCTGCTCTCCACTAAGTAGGGTCAAATGCACAATCTTTCCCCACTGCTTATAGTTATGGACTCCCTCTAATTTCTTATCAGTAAGACGATTTGAGGAAGACAACACCTCTGTAACACCCATGCACTGCCTAGAATTGAACGCGTTTGATGTTTGGCTCATAACAGTATCGGATACGGTAGACATCTTGCTCATATTAAATGTCTAAACCTTTTCACACAGTAAAAATACAATAAAAGAATGACGAAACGATGGTAACAACCAAATGCAAAACCCCCTCGTAGTCCCAACAAATCCAAACCTAAAATGAGCAACGAACTAATCATTTTTCACCTCCTCAAAAATAAAGAAACAACTTGGACATATATTTCGGAAGAGCACAAGAAATTAGAATTTGCACCTGCATTGATGAATAGGAAATGAGATCAGGGGCGGATCTGTTAAGGGGGCAGCATAGACAGCTGCCCTTGCTTGATTTTTTTTATATATAGATATAGAGGCAGTGGCAAATATGTAAGTGAATAAATTTAAGGGGACAGATTAATGGAAGAGTTAAACTTGGAGGGGGCAAAGAAAATCATTCATTTTCTAAATACAAGTACAAAAACGTAGATTCATTCTGTTTCTGTCTTCTACATCTCTGCCTCCGCCTTTGTGGCTTCGCCACTACTTCATCTACATCTCCATTCTCTGCCACTACGTCTACATCTTCCCGGCTTCGACATTAGGCCCACTACTTCTACATTTCCATTACGACACTACCTCTTGCGCATATCAGAGTAATCAAACATAGAAGGTAACTAAATTAGGGTTTTTGTTTTGTTTGATAATTTAAAATTTGTAATTTGTTTGAATTTGTTATTGGTTGAGAACTTGAGATTAAATTCAATTTAATTTATTTGATGTATTTGTTATATTTTGGACTTGAGAGCTAACTAATTAGGGTTTTTTTTGTTTGGTAGTTTATTTGAATTTGTTGTGGCCTTGTGTGTTGGGGACTTCCGGTGAGTACAACTGTTGTTAATATTGGATAAGCATGTAGTTTTAGTGTTCAAATGAAATGACGCAACTGTGTCAAGAATTGGATTTGTGTCAAATTGTTTTTATCTGCAGTTCTGTCTCTTTCCTTTATATGAGTTTCAATGAGAGTTGTGTTCTCTAAAAAGATAAGGATAGAACACTGGAATAAAAATTCAGAACTGTATGCATTTTTTTCCTGTAGTCGTACAGAAAAAAGTTGGATCTGTGCTATTCTTTCAAGATTTCTTCCAATACTTGTAGTTTTATGATTTTTCAAATTTGACTGCTAATATTAGAACTAGGTGGTTAAATGAGAAATCAATCATTTTTCTTAAATGCACATGCAACATAAGTTGCACAACAATAAGCCTCGAAAGAAGGAACAATAAATCATTATAGTACTGATTTACTATTACTCTCATTTTTACCTTTTTTTTAGGACAAATAAAATAATTATCATAAACAAACCCCACAAAATGGAATAATAAAAAAGAGATGCATCGAGGCTTATTTGAAAGTTATAAAAAAAATACTAAAACTGGTATATGCTTTGAAATTAATTCATAGTTTGCTTGAATATAAAAGACAAATTTGGTTTGAGGCTTTAAGCATTTGGGGACTTGGGGAATCATTCAAATTGAACTATGACAAGTAACCGAAGTAAGTTTTTAAATTATATCTAAATATTTTTTATTTGAAATTTCTTTTTTAGTTTAGATTATCAATATTTATTGTAGTTTGTAAACATTATTATGATTAGTTCAAGTTTTCTTTATTTAATTTCAACAAAAAATTAGTTAAAATCCGTCCATGCTGAGAAATTCCTGGATCCGCCTGAATAAGATGAGCAGTGCTGGACACTGTTCAGTACTATTCACGGTGAACAGTAATTTTTTTTTGGGGGTGGAACAGAGAAAAAGGAGAAAAAAAGGAGAGGAAAAAAATTAGGAAACCTTGGCTCTTAATACCATGTGAATGCTAGAAGACAATATTATTCCATATCATAATGTGTACAATAGTGAGCTTTTATATAGGCCAAGTGTCAAAGCTAAATATAGAAAGTAAATCATAGTGATCAATCATTATCACTAAACATGCTTCTAGAATAATCCTACCACTAATCACTCCTAATCAAATCAATCATAGAATCCTCTAAATTAATCTAACAATGGTTACATCATATTTTTATACATCAAAAAGTTTACTTTAGCAAGAAATGACAAATCAAAATATTATAAAGCCTTGTTACTTGTCAGATAATACGATATTGTTCTCCGTATTGAATGGTCTAATATGCACAAACATGTACCAAGCAAGTAGGGATGACAGGATCAACACCCAGTTCAGCAAAAGTTTCTTAGACATCTATACAAGACAATTACATTACCAGTACTTAACAATCTATAACTCATTAAAACTCATTATTTTTGTTTTGTTATTTTTTAAGATCCCGTAATTTTAGGAATCCAACATTTCGTCGATAGAATGGACATAACTGACTACATATCATCGTCATAATGGGCATGACTGATAACAAATGAATTAGTGAATTACGACCTAACGGTTTCTCAGGACAGTTATGCTAAATGATAAAACATGCACAACACACACAAAATAGGTGATAATTTACTTATGAACCTAGGACAATATTCTGTTGATTGGTGATAATATGCTCTCTAATATGCGAAAGAAGACGCAGGAAGTATCATTATATTTCCTTGGATAATTGAATTTATCCTTTGTTCTTGTGTCTTAATATGTAACCTAAAGGTTCCAGGGTCATGGACTCATGGCTACCTAACAAGAATACTCAACTCTACTTAACAACCTTTTAAGAAATCATTAAAAGGTTACTCTAATGAAGCTAATTTAACATACACGAATACTCAGGCAAGTAAATACTTGTTTCAAGTAATTAAGAAATCATCCTATTTAGCTTGTGCTATACTAAAGATTGCACATATTGCGTGTTACTCTACATTCACAAATTTGCTAAAGGAAAATCATTTCAAAGTATGTGAAGTTATTGGATTCTTTTTGTAGAATACGAACATTACAATTCTTTCACTTTATGTTGGTCAGCAACTGCTTTTCCTTTTAAACCTGTAGAATGCATTTCATAAAGAAAACTCTGTCCTTACTGTGCGTCTGAGAATCTAAGATGCAAGGTGGGTGCACCAGGAAAGAACGTCATCTGGACTGATTTATTCTATGTTGTTATGATTACTATCTTACACATGATAGGTTATTGCTTGTACTCATAGTTGTTAAGTCGTCGCCTAGGCGACGCCTAGTCGACAAGTCGGTGATGAACAGGTAAGGCGAGCGACGACTTGAACGATGACGGAAAGGTGAGCGCCTAGAGAAAAAAGGCGTTGCCTTGGACCGAAAGGCAACGACTTCGTCGACTTGGACAGAACGGCAACGACTTGACCTCTATGGGTCGACCCAAATGGCAAAATATGAACTGGGTCTTAAAATAAAAACCGACGTCGCGGAGGAAAAGGAACATAAATGATAAAACAAGCCCTAGTCGATCGATCGATCGATTATAAGTCAGAGCATCGACCGACTGACCGAGAGGCGACTCAGGCGAGAGCTAAGACAGAGACTGCTTACCGAGTACGAGCGAGCGAGCGAGCGAGCGAGCGAGCGAGGCAGGGAGCGAGATTGAATAAGGAATCGAGTTCGTCGGCAGTCGGCAATCAGCAGGTAAGTCGCCGATCTTCTTTCCTCTTCCCTTTTTTGTTTTCTGCTGCCTCTTACTAAAACATACGCTGCCTCCTCCCTTTGGTCGGCAGTTGGGTTTTTTTTAAAAAACTTTTATGCTGTTCTGTTCGGTCTCTCTAGTCTCTATATATGTTATAGTTATACATATATATAATATTTGCTGTTGGGTGTAAATTATATATAATATTTGTTGTTGCTGTAATATTATAAATTATAATTATACATATAAATATAAATATATATATATATATATATTTATATATGTATAATTATTATACTTGTTTGGGTTTTTTTTTCTTTCTAATCATTCATTTCTGTTGCAAGTACATAATAATTATAATGCAGGACTGTTAGTACTACTATTAATTATAATGCAATAATGCATGATTGTTAGTAATAATTTTGACCTTAACTACTATTATTTTGAACTATTATTAGTTATTACTACTATTATTTTGAACTATTATTAGTTATTTGATATCACTATATATATATTATATAGTATTAATTTCAACATCAGAGATATTTGTCGGTGCATTATGAGATTGTGAATTCTATATAAATATTATATTATATGTTTGTCTTAAAATTTTTTATTTGATTGTATTGTGTAGATATTAAAATGGCGGAAAGTTCGGGGGCAGACAATTATGATATAATGAAAGACCCTAAAAGAAAAGCTAAATCGAACGATCCGGGTTGAAAATATGGATATTGGCCGGATTTAAGTAATAAGGATGTCGTGCAATGTACAGTTTGTGGGAAGAAATGTCATTCGGGCATCAAAAGGCTCAAACAACATCTACCCGAAAATTATGGAGATGTAGCTAAGTGTCCCAAAACAACAACAGAAATTATGAGGGAGATGCAAGCGGCTTTGAATAGTAGAAAGAGGAACAAGCCACTTGAGCTAGATGATGATGATGTAGTAGTAGAAGTGCAAGAAGAATAATCATCTGCTCGTCCAACCATGACTTTCAATACTTCTAACACTATCCCAAGTTCTGGGACGACTTCTAAAAGGAAGAATGTTGTATTTCAATTCCAAAATCCAAAACCAAAAGCTAAGACGGTTGAAGCACTTCTAAGAAAGACTCCTGAAGAAGTTGTAGAGGAGAGGCATAGCAAGCGTTTGAGCCAAACGAGTATTGAAAGTCGTTTGAGGACACCGGAGGAAAAGGAGAGAGTCCAAATGCACGTTGTTGACTTTTTTTACGAATGTGGCATACCATTCAATGCTGCAAATTCAAGGAGATTTGAAGTAATGGTCGAGTCCATAGGGCAATACGGGCCGAGTTTCAAGCCTCCAATGTATCACGAGTTGAGGGTTCCTTTACTTGAGAAGGCAAAGAAGAAAACCGATGACTTAAAGAAGAAACATGAAGTTGCTTGGAAGGAATATGGCTCATGTCGGATGGTTGGACAGATAAGAGGGGAAGACACTTGTTGAATTTTCTTGTTAATAGTCCGGAGGGGACTTATTTCATTGGTTCTGTTGATGCCTCCAGTCAGTCTCAAGATGCCACAATGTTGGCAAATCTACTTGATAGCAAGATCGAAGAAATTGGCCCCGAGTATGTTGTTCAGGTGGTCACAAACAATGCATCTAATTACAAGGCAGAGGGGCATATACTAATGGAGAGGAGACCTACACTGTTTTGGACACCTTGTGCCGCTCACTGTCTTGACCTTATGTTAGAGGACATAAGCAAGTCGAAGCAATTTCAGCCCACAATCACAAATGCAAGGAGAATTACGACATTCATTTATAGACATGGTCGTCTTCTTAGTGCGATGAGGGAGAACGAATCGGAGGGATCTTGTGAGACCCGCAGTTACTAGATTTGCTACAGCTTTCCTCACCTTGCAGAGTTTGTACAAGAATAAAGATGTATTGAGGCATTTGTTCATCAACGAGGATTGGTCAAAATCAAAGTTGTCGGCTACTGAAGCGGGGAAGAAAGTATGTGATACTGTTATTTCAAATACATTTTGGCATACTGTTGATGATTGCATTAGGGCGTCACATCCACTTATAGTCTTGAGGATTGTTGATAGTGATGAGAAGCCTGCTATGCCTGAAGTTATAGCAGCGATGGAATGCGTGAAGAAAAAAATCAAAGATGCATTTGATAACAAACAAAGACTGTATAAGAAGGTGATTGAAATTGTTGAGCGGCGATGGGAAAATCAAATGGAGCAAAAATTATATGGGGCTGCGTTGTTTCTCAATTCGGGTAAGTACTTTGATATCTAAGAGGAACTTTGATTGTTTGCTAATGCTTTACGAGATGACTTCAATGACGTTCTTGTAAAGATAGTGCCCGAGTTAGATTTGCTAGACAAGATAAGCAATCTAGCCGACAACTATGATGCTTCTCGCGATATTTTTGCAAGAGAAATGGTGATTAGGCAACGGAAAATAAAGAATTCTTGTATGTATATTAAAATATATATAAAGATATATTATGATTATAATTTATATACATTCTTTATTTCCTCCATTTAAAAATAATTATATTTTTTTTAAATGTTTGCTAGTTGATTGGTGGAATGCTTTTGGAGCGCGAGCTATTGAGCTATCCTCATTTGCAAAAAGAATTCTAGGCCTATGTTGTTCTTCTTCCGGTTGCGAGCGCAATTGGAGTATATTTGAGTTTGTAAGTACTTTCTATTGTTAGTTCAAATTTCAAAAGAAATAAATCATTCACTATTATTATAATTTTATCATTAATATTATTATTTTTTGTTCTATTTATTTTAGATTCATACGAAGAAGAGGAATATATTGGAACACAAACGATTGAGTGACTTGGTGTATGTCCAATACAATCGAAAGATCGACTCAAGGTTCCAAAAGAGGCGTGAACTGGGCAATAATTTTGATCCATTAGTCATTGATGACTTTGAATGGGGTAATGAATGGATCGATAATGATGCCGATGTTGTTCATCCCGGGGGGATTTTACATGGAATGATGTGGATCGAGCAACCGGTGCATCCAACACGCTTGAGGGTCGCAATCTTTCAAGGAATGCTCGTGCTAATACTAGTAATAATCTAGTGACATACTCTCGACGTGGTGGTGGTTCAACTTCAAGGGAATCAAGGTTGATAGATTCCGACTCCGATAATGAAGTTGATGAAGAAGAGAGAATTTCGAATGTTGATGAAGATGTGGAGGATGATTTTGGAGAAAGACCACCACCTACGCCTTTGAATGAGAGTAGTTCTCGTGGAAGAGATGGAGATGACCTTTTTTGTGATGATTTTGATTGAATGATGTTTTTAGACTAGTGTAGAGAGTCTAAATATTATTTTGGCTTGCTATGGTGGTGTTTATTAGTTATTAGACTACATATTTGTGATGGTTGGTTACAACTCTATTTTCTATGTGGTGTTTGTTGAATTCTTCAACTCTTTTATTAATTTTTAATATCAAGTGAGTTGTTTTTGGATTGTTATTGATAAGTATTATGATAAATTATGCCTTTAATGTTATTCCATAATGTTATGTTTTGAGTTTTAATGTATATAAAATTTTATTGTCAATATACTTGTTAAGTAAAATAAATAACATATAAATTGCACATTGTAAACGACTTGTCACATTACGGACGCCATGGTGGTCGCCTATTTGAATACATTTAGTTTATGTATTTCTTCAACTAAGCAAACGGATAATTGCACAAGATGCTAAGCCCTCAGGCAATATAATCACCTAGTAATTTCTCCATTAATACTTTGACCATCACCTTACAGAGATGTACAATTTTGCAAAAAATATGCATTTTGTCACCTGAAAATTGAAATAGAGAAGGATTTTTATCCATATATCAGAGTTTTATAAACATTTATTTAAAAATCTAAGTCATGAGACCAATATATAAATGGAGAAGACAGACACATTTGATGTTTCAATATCGAATTATAATTCTTAAATTTGTTGTTAGTTGTGGTCTGTCAACTATATTTTGAGGAAGTTCTCTCAAGTTAGATTCTTCAAGTTAGATTCTTCAAGATTTTACTGCGCTCTAATGTGTTTTTTTTTAATTTTATTTTCTGCACCACAGCATATTCACTCTAGTTCTAGTTATTATTCAAGGTGTAAGTGATTAACTTTTTTTTAGGTGGGTGTATGAAGGAGTGATTGATGATCCTCATGGTGAATTTTTCATTGCCGAGGATAAATCTTTTCAGAAGGTACGGCTTTATCAATGACTATGGTGCACTGTAAGTGTGCTTCAGATGCTGAAATCTTGTTTTCAATAGGAAAGTCTCACTCAAGATTATGATGCTAAGTACTGGCGACAACGGTACAGCCTCAAGGATGAAATTCCTAGTTTCCTTGCAAATGCTGCTGAAACAATATTGACCACAGGAAAATATTTAAATGTCATGAGAGAATGTGGTCACAATATTCAGGTATTGTCATGATTCTTTACAGTTTATATGACAAATATTAAAATTTAAAACAATGGCCTTCTCCAATGTCTATGTGGTGGTGTTAGTTTATGTCTTTGACCAGATTAATTTTTGAAGGCCCCCATGTCAGAAAACCCAAAATTGATGAGCTCTGGATCAAGTCATCATTATCTTGAGTGCATAAAGGCTGCTTATGATTTTGCCAGTGGCGAGCTCTTAAATCTCATAAAAGATAAGGTGTGATGAAGAATAAATATTTATATTATTTTTTCAAAAATATCTTGCGTGACTATCCTTGAGGTCCGATGTTTGACATTATGCCAACTGCTTTCCTTTTTCGGGTCAAACTCTTTCTTCTAATTCTATTGTTGCTATTGGTAGTATGACCTGATGGGAAAGCTGCAGTCTATCAAGCATTATCTTCTTCTTGATCAGGTATGGGTTAGTTTCTGTGACTCATAGATGGAATTTAAGCAGTTATGTGGTTTTTATAAGGTTAAATTTGAGACTACATCCCCATTCTAACTATGAGTAATGGGCTAAGAATAGTTTAGCTGTAGTTCCCTTATGGATTCATCAACCTTGTAAAATGACTCAAATTATTTTGTAGAATACAGATCATCACATGGTGTGCTAGAATAGGATGGCTTCTTCTTAATTTAGATCAAGCATTAAGATAACCTTTTTGTATGTTTATTTGTTTAGTGGTCACCTCATTTCAATGTTCATCTAAAATATTAATCCAGGGTGACTTCTTGGTTCACTTTATGGATATAGCTCGAGATGAGCTTGTCAAAAGGCCAGATGAGATTTCTGTAGAAAAGCTTCAGGTATTATTATTATTATTTCTTTTCCTTTACAAATGACTTGGATCATAGTGTAACTTAAGAGGTTTTACAAGTGCAATCTTTTTCGATATTTCCCATTTTACTTGATTAGTCGCTCCTGGACCTTGCTTTGCGCACCACAGCAGCTGCAGCAGATCCCTTTAATGAGGACTTAGCATGTTGTGTGGTCAGTAATCTTTCTTATGTACTCATCCGAAAAGATTTGGAGTTTCATTCGCAATTCTTTCCTTATGTATTTACTATAACTTTCAGGAAAGAACTACTTTGCTTAAGAGATTGAGCACGCTGAAAGATCTTGAAATTAGCCAGTCTGTTTCTGAGCATAATGACTTGGATGAACCAGTGAGCATTACTGGGATGGAAACATTTTCTTTAAGCTATAAGGTCAGTTTTGCTTGTGCATCTTCCCATCAAACGCACACATGCACAATCTTTCCTGTTGTTAATCTTATAGCAAAGCTAGTTTAAGTCACCTCAAATTTTGGGTAACATACCTTGGACTTCAGATATACAGCGTTATTATCTTGTCTGTATTGATTTTTGGATACCTTGAGTATACTTATCATTATTTCTTTATTTCAATTTTTTTGGTAAGATAATTGCTAATGAGGCTCTATTACCTGTAATGTGTTATGTGACAGTATGGCATTATCCGAATATCTTGTTTATTGTATCTAGTAGTTGTAGATCAATTTAGTTTCCTTTTTACCAGTCCTGAATAGAATATTTTTAGATGAGTAATTTTTTCGTATTTGTACAATGCTGTAGAAGTGATATTTATGGTTTCATTCAGCTGACGCTAGGTTTATTTTTCCTTTTTCTACAAATTGAGAAATTCTGGTCTGTTCATTATTGACAACTTTGTTATAGCTGAGTTCATGGACACACTGTCAAGTCAATTGTGTTTCAGGTTCAATGGCCATTATCTTTAGTCATATCAAGAAAAGCCATAACAAAATACCAGCTGATCTTCCACTTCTTATTTCATTGTAAACACGTAAATCGGCAGCTTTGTGCGGCGTGGCAAATTCATCAAGTATGCTGCTGAATCTCTTGCATTAAGTATTGTCTTTTTCTTTCTTATTCGGTAAACTAATTTAAGTGGCTATTAGCTATTGTTCTATTGTCCCTCCTGTGTTTGGGAAGTAACTCCAATTTATTCTTGTAGGGTGTTCGTGCACTTGACATGAAAGGAACAGCAGTCTCTGTATCATCGTTGTTGTGTCGCAGTATGCTTAAATTTATTAATAGCCTTCTACACTATCTAACATTTGAGGCAAGCTTTCAACAACACTCCCCCCAAAAAAAAAAAAAAAAAAACAAAACAAAAAACATATAATGTTCTCCTTTTACTTGTACATGTTTGGTTACATCTCTAGTTTTTGTTTTGATATTTAATTTTTTTCTTATTTTTCAACTTTTATTTCCATATTTTTTGTAATTGAGTATATGTTTTTGAATTTGGAAACCATTCTCAAATTCTTTTTTCAAGGTGAAATCATAGAAAAAGTTGAAAACAATTTTTTTCTTGTTTTTTCTCTGTGTGTATCAAGAGTACATAATAATTTCCAATACATTTAAGTTGTATTATATTTTCCCAACATTTTACTTGTGATCGTATTTATTTCAGGAACAACTGAAAAACAGTTAAAGTTTGAGGATGTTTCTGAAAAGAAATCCTGAAAACAGGAAACCATAATGCTGCCCAAACATTTTTTTTCTTGAATTTTAAGAGAGGAAACATAATACATATTTGAAAACGCTATATAAACAGGGCCTTTTCACTGTTCTCAACTTTATCATCTTCTTCTTTTCCGTTTGAGTACATTTATTTTTATTTCTTATATTGGTTTATGTCATCGACTTCTTTTTGCCTTATCCTTTTACTTAATGTGTAGGTAGAATTTATTTGTCTTTCTTATATTGGTTTATGGTGTCTCCTTCTCTGTGCTTTGAGACTTCAAACATTCTTTGCCTTATCCTATTGTAAAATGGCTCAGTTGTTTGGAGAATGCAAATCTGCATAATATTTTCCAGTCTCTTTATGACGTGTGAATATATAATTAGTTTAGTGGTTTCCACTGGTATGGCAATATTTTCAAGTAATCCTTGTTCCAGGTTCTTGAACCCAATTGGCATGTGATGCACAATAGACTTCAAACTGCAAAGAGCATAGATGAGGTAAGGACCCATTCTCGTATTGAACTTGATATTCTTTAGTTGCTCAATCCTGAATAGTTGAGGATAAAAAGGTTGACAAACATTGAAATCTTAAAAAGAAAAGTTCAATAAAGAAGAACCTACTTTATATCTTCTCCAATTCAACTAAGTGATAAAAGCCTATAGCTAAATCTCTTTTTGTATGTCCCCGAAGGTTTTGCTTGATACTACTTATTTATAACATGACTCTTTACGTGGCAGGTTATCCAGTATCATGACTTTTTTCTAGAGAAGTGTCTCAGCGAATGTTTGCTGCTTTCCCCTGTCCTTCTCAAGGTTAGTTATGGTAATTTGTCTGATATATTTCTTTTTCTTGGGTTTGATGTTTTACAGTAAACATTTCAATCTTAATTTTGTTTGAGACGATCAGTCAGTAGTTCCAAGATTTTGATAGCGCTTTTTTATTTCTTCAGTTATTCACAGTTACTGTGAATAATAACTTTTTAGTGAATACTAGATTTGGAACCCTACTTTTCAGGGTTGATTAAAATTAGAGTAATTCTATGTGCACAAAAAGTAGTGTCCAAACACTATAATCCCATGTAATGAATAGTAAAAAGTTAATAAAATTGTCTATAATTTGAATGGGAGAACTTACATACTACTTTTTCTCTCTGTACACAACTGTTTATGTATAGTTTGTGCACACAGACCTCTTAAAATTTTGCATCGTACAACATATATACCTTTTTTATATTTTATTTTTTTATATTAAGCATTTCCTTTTGAACTCAATTTTAATTTTTTGTCGATCTCTGAGCTATTGACCAGGAATACTAATTGAAGTAGCCTGATACGGATTTTGCTTGCCATTTTGCATTGACCGATCTTTTATGCACTAATAATCAAGTGAATTCTTCAAGTGCAGAAGATGGAGAAGCTGAAATCGATATGCCTTCAATATGCAGCAGTAACGCAGTGGTTGATTACATCTTCCATTGATATTCCCAAGACAGGAACACAGTCAGAAGCTGCATCTGAGGTGAAGAACACAAAGCATGTAAAACAAAGGACCCCGTCTCTGAAGTTAAAATTGGCTACTGAAGACAAATCAATCATTGAACCTATTCTGTAAGTTAATCCCTCCGTTCTTTTTGTAATTGCCAAAACACATAAATAAAGAAATGTAATTAATGCTTTGTCTAATACAATTAAGTTAGGTATAAAATCTCTACATTACCCTTTTAAAATTCATTGGAAAGATGAAATAAATATTATTTAATGTATAGGGATAATATGGGAAGAACCAAGTAATATTCTTCCTTGAAATCTACGACAGATTAAAAGAAACAAAATTTTCTCTCTAAAAAGACAAAAAGGAAGAAAGGGAGTAGAATTGTATATGTTTGTGTGTTTCTGTTTCTCCCCATCTGTCGCTCACATTTAACAAGTGATCTGCAGGAAATTTGAGAGGGAATTTACGGCTGAGCTTCGGAGTTTGAGACCAATTTTGAGTAGTAGTGCCCAAGCAGAGCCATATCTGACTCATCTTGCGCAGTTGATTCTTGGTGTCGAACGAGACTAGTAAGTTTTGTATTTGCTTCATTACAATATATAGGAGCTGATATAAATCCCACACAACAAGATAAGAAGTTACTGATTGTAAATATACACCTTTTTGTTCTGCTTTGTATTTCATTTGTTTTCTTTTCAAGTTGAGCAGACTTTTAGGCTCTGTATGAATGGCCGATTTTTTTTATTCTTTTGGAAATTTTTGGTGTGGCGGGTAGACAATTTTCCAGTTTGGAAAACTTGTGGATTTGTAAAATATGAGTTATTTTCTGGAGTGTACAAATGTTCTCTCTTTCCGAGTCTTCAGTTGCACACTTCAATCTTCTCTCTTATAATCTTTTTAATTAAATTATATCTGTTTATTTTTACAAAATACATGAATATAAACTTTGAAGCTTGCAAACTTTGAGACCAAGCATATCTTTTGAATAGCTGCACGAGATAAATTGGACCGCTATTTTATTACCTTTTTATTTTATTTTTTTTAATCACAAGCCCAAAGCGTTTCATTCCCTAAACTTGGCGGAAAAAATTTCTAATTATTACATCAAACCCTACTTAAAAAGAAAATTTAAATTAAAAGAAAATGATTATCACAATTTGACTTTCCATTTCTAACTTTCATCTTACAAAAAAAATAAAAAAATTCCTAGTCAACAAATTAAAGCTGCATCTTGCCACAGTACCTAGTGAAACACCTTTCTAATCCTTCCCGGGAAAAAAAAAGTAAACACCCTTCTAATCTTCGCTAATACATTTTCCTGACATTGCTCAATTTTCTTTAAGGTTCAATCACAAATAGAGGCTGCAACAAACAAGAGGTTAAGTTAACAAAATTAAAGAAAAATAAAAGTTTATGGGAAGGGGCATATGTATGGAATAATCATTTGATAGATGAGTTATTTAACAGAACCTCACCATATCAACACTGACAGGCTTGCCATCTACGACAAGGATCTCGCCTACGGTTCCTGATTGATCAGCCTGGTAGAAAATTAAAATACAAAAATATCACAAGGAGGCTTAAATTAGTTATTACAACACTATTACTCTTGCAGATAGGAAATGGTAATATTATCAATCAACTTTAGTGCAGACAATTGAACAACTTTATAAAAAATTTAACTTAACAATGTTTCAAAGACTGAGATGCATAGAAAGACAGAGAAATAAGGACAAGTTTGCCAACAGGTCGTTTACTTGGGTATATATTTGCTAGACATGAGAACAATGCACCAGAACTCCAATATACTTCTAAAACCAGAGTTATGAGAATAAGGCCCAATAAATGTGGACGGCGCGGGAATTTTACAAATTTATTGCAAATTCTCTAGAGGGTAGTTGAATCTAGCATGACTAGGGTGGTTGTCTTTCAGCCCTAACTAGTAAGCCTAATGGCGCAACAATACTCTACAAATGTAAAAGGCCATTACCCAATTATGGTCCATCTTGCACTTGGTGTTTGGGCTATTGGACTGGATTTGGATTTAATACTAATCTCTCAGAATTGAAGACATGTTTTCCATGCGTGGAAGCCTGAGACTTTAACCAATTCTCCAAGATTCCTAGCGGAAATTAGTAGTTAAACCCTACATAAATAATGCGACTTTTACCTCAATTCAGATAAATTCTAAAAAATATTATAGCAGGTATGCAGTTGTTTGAGGATTCTGTGATACAATTCTAAATCTTGTTGTGATGCTTATGGGATGTAGGAATGAGGCCATATTTCTTCTCTTCCATTTGCTTCCTCATACTTTGTATTTCTCCAATTTTTAAAATTTTTAATTTTGTTTAAATAGGTAAGTTTGTTTTAATCTGCTTTAATTTTTTTATTTTGTTTATATAGATAAGTTTGTTTTAATCTGTGATATGAACTGGGACCCCTTATGATTGGGATAGAGCAGATACAAGACACGTAGCCAGAATACTACGATATTCCGACATATTTAGGTTATAGAACAACCTTCATCCTATTAACACATAATAATAACATATAATATAATTTTATTCATTAATTATTTAAATAAAATTATTTTACAATAAATCCGAATTTCTCAATCGTTACATCCTTCCCCCCTTATAAGGATTTTGTCTCCAGAATCTCGTCTTACATTTAAACAAATAGCTGAGGGTAATTCTTCTTTATCTTTTCTTCAAGTTCCCACGTTGGTTCTTCGACATCGTGGTTCTTCCATAACACCTTTACCGAAGGTATAACTTTGTTTCTCAGAACTTGCTCTTTTATATCAATGATTTGAATATGCACTTCTTCATACGTCAAGTCCTTCTCAATATGAATAGGTTCATATTCTATCACGTGCTTATAATCTGACTTATAAGGACGTAACACAGATACATGGAATACATTATGTATCCTTTCTAGGTCTGGAGGTAACGCTACCATGTAAGCTACCTCTCCTACCCTTTTTAATATCTCAAAAGGTCCTATAAATCTTGGACTTAACTTTTCTTTCTTTCCAAAGCGTATCTTTCCTTTCCAGGGAGATACCTTTAGAAATACGTACGAGCCTACTTCAAATTCTCTATTCACTCGATGCGAGTATGCATATTTCTTCTGTCTGTCTTGAGCTGCTACCAGACGCATTCGTATCAGCTTCACTATATCCGCTGTCTGCTGCACCAATTCAGGTCCTAGCATTCGGCGTTCTCCCACTTCGTCCCAACACAATGGTGTTCTGCATTTCCGTCCGTATAAAGCTTCGTAAGACGGCATGCCTATGCTCGCATGATAACTGTTGTTATACTCAAACTCTACTAATGGTAGATGATCATCCCAACTACCCTTGAAATCTATGACGTAAGATCTCAGCATATCTTCTAGCGTCTGAATTGTCCTCTCGCTCTACCCATCAGTTTGTGGATGATAAGCCGTACTTAACTTCAGTTGCGTTCCCATATGTTCTTGTAGACTCCTCCAAAAGCTCGACGTGAATTGTGGATCACGATCTGACACAATTGAATCTGGTACTCCATGTCTGGAAATGACTTTCTTAACATAAAGTTTGGCTAACTGGTCTAAGTTATACTTAACCCTTATTGGCAAAAAGTGAGTCGACTTCATCAATCGGTACACTATTACCCAAATCACGTCATACCCCTTCTGAGTAATTGGAAGTCCCACCACAAAGTCCATCGTGATATGCTCCCACTTCCATTCCAAAATCTCCAATGACTGTAACAAGCCACTTGGTCTTTGATGTTCGGCCTTAACCTTTTGACAAGTTAAGCACCTACTCACGTATTCTGCTATCTCTCTCTTTATATTCGGCCACCAAAAACTCTGTCGAAGGTCTTGATACATCTTAGTACTACGAGGATGAATCGAGTACCTCGAACTATGAGCTTCGTGTAACACTTGCTCCTTTAATTCCGTCTCATTCGGAACCCAAATTCTTCCTTCAAATCTTAATAATCCCTTATTATTAAGACTATACTTCAAATCTTTTTCATCGGTTAATCGCTTCTTCATTTGGTCACACTCCTCAGTTCGGAGTTGCACCTCCTTGACTCTCTCTACATTGGTAGATTGAATCTCTGTTGTAAACAATTTTTGACCTCCCTCACTCGGTAACTTTACCTCTAATTCCATCGTAGCCATCTCCGTTATTAACTCATTTTGAGCCGTTAACATAGATAACTTCTCCCGACCCTTCCTACTTAAGGCATCAACCACTACATTGGCTTTTCCAAGGTGATACAGGATTTCACAGTCATAATCTTTTATCAACTCCAACCATCTCCTTTGTCTCATATTCAACTCCTTCTGTGTGAAGATATATTTTAGACTTTTATGGTCCGTGTATATCTCACATTTCTTCCCGTATAAGTAATGCCTCTATATCTTCAAGGCAAACACTACCGCGGCCAGTTTCAGATCATGAGTAGGATAAACTTTCTCATAATCCTTCAATTGTCGTGATGATACGCAATGACCTTGCCATGCTGCATGAGCACGCAACCAAGTCCTATATGCGAAGCATCGCTATAAACTACAAAATTTCCTGTATCGTCGGGTAAAGACAATATAGGTGCTTTACTAAACCTCTTCTTCAGCTCCTGAAAACTGTCTTCACACTTCTCCGTCCATACGTACTTCACCATCTTCCTTGTCAAGTTAGTCAATGGAGTAGCTATCTTCGAAAAATCTTGAATAAATCTCTGATATTATCCCGCTAATCCTAGGAAACTCAGCACCTCAGTTGGCATTTTTGACTGTTCCCAACTCATCACTACTTCTACCTTCGCTGGATCCACTGAAATTCCTTCTCTATCGATAACATGACCCAAAAACTGTACCCGTTCTAACCAAAATTCACACTTTGTGAATTTCGCATATAACTTCTCATTCCTTAATGTCTCCAACACTATCCTTAAGTGTTCCGTGTGATCTTCTAGCGTCTTAGAATAGACTAGACTATCATCGATAAACACCACGACGAACTTGTCCAAATATTGTTTGAACACTCTATTCATCATATCCATAAATGTAGCTGGTGCATTAGTTAGCCCAAATGACATAACCAGAAACTCGTAATGGTCGTAATGAGTCCTGAATGACGTCTTAGGTACATCCTCACTTCTAACCTTCAACTGATGATACCCCGTTTGCAAATCTATTTTAGAAAAATACTGTGCCCCTTTCAACTGATCAAAGAGATCATCGATCCTGGGAAATGAGTATTTATTCTTTATCGTTAACTTGTTCAACTCTTGGTAGTCGATACAAAGTCGTAACGATTCATCCTTCTTTTTCACAAACAGTACCAGTGCTCCCCACGGTGAAACACTCGGTTGGATGTACTTCTATCCAACAGTTCTTGTAACTGTACCATCAACTCCTTCATCTCCACTGGCGCTATATGGTACGGTACCCTGGAAACTGGTGCCGCTCCTGGCACAATATCTATTACAAACTCGGTCTCCCTATCCGGTGGAAGACCCGATAATTCACTTGGAAATACATCCATGAATTCTTTCACTATAGGTATTTGTTCCATCGTTGCCCCCACTCTCTGGGTATCAACAACATGGCACAAGTAACCTACATATCTCTTCCTCAATAATTTCCTCATTTGTGTCATAGTAAGACAACACGAACGTCCCGACAATTTATTACCGTAAAATACTACATGAGGCTGACTCAACGTTCTAATGTTTACACATTTCTTCTGACAATCTATTATTGCCCCATGGTTAATCAACCAATCTATTTCGAGAATTACATCGAATTCTCCTAACTTTATCGGTATCAAATCTACCGATAATTTACAATCTCGTATATCTACGCAACAACTCCTATGAATATCTTCAACATGAATTATTTCTTCGTTTGCTACCTTGATATTCAAAGGTACAGGCAATCTTTCGAGAAGTAATCTTAAGCGTCTAGCAAAATCACATGCTATGAAAGAACAAGTAGCACCCGAGTCAAATAACACATAAGCATTTATATCATTGATCGGGATAATACATGCAACTACATCCCCTGATGCAACTGCATCTTGGACCGTCATGTTAAAGGTGCGGGCCATCGGCCTAACCGTCGGTGCTGGACCACCAATAGCTAACTTACCGCTATTAGCGCCCTTATTCACGTCCGTCCCCTTCTTCGGGCAGTTCTTCGCCATGTGATCGGTTTATCCACACACGAAGCATCCATGGTTTTTCTTTGAATTTGGACAGTTAGGCGAAATGTGCCCCTCCTGTCCACAGTTATAACACATGTCCTTTCCCTTGAGACAGACTCCTAAGTGAGTCTTCCCGCAGTTCTTGCATGCCTCCATCCTTCTCTTAGGATCCCCTTGCTTTGCTCCGGTATTCCCAGAGTTAAATCCCTTCCTCTTCTGGCCTTCGCCACTACCACTGGCTCCCTCGAGCTTTACTCCTCCATCTACCTTTCCCTTGTTCTTCTTCTTTTTGTGGTATTGGCTTAGAGCCTCATTACCACCTTCGGCAATAATTGCCTTCTCCAGTATGGTCCCAAACGAATTACTTTGGAACATAGAAATACGACTATAGAGCCAGAATTTCAAGCCTTGCTCAAACCTCCTAGCCTTTCTCACCTCGGTGTCCACCTGATGTGGAGCAAACCGCGCCAGTTCATTGAACTTGGCAGCGTATTGGGGAACTGTCATCTCCCCTTGTTTCAACTCTAGAAACCGCATCTCCATCCTCCCTTGCATACTCGTGGGAAAGTAGTTCTCAAAGAAAATCTCCTTGAACCGCGTCCACGTAAGATTTTCTATTCCGGCCCTAGCCTGGTTCGCCTCCCACTAGAAGTTGGTCTCCCCTTTCATCATATAAGTGGCAAAAGCAACCTTTTGCCCCTCGTCGACATTGGCAATCACAAATGCCTCTTCTATTTCTTTCACCCATGTTTGGGCTTCTATGGGGTCTGTAGTTCCTTTGAACTTCGACGGACCGACACTCTTAAACTCCTTAAAAGTAGTAGGTCGTACTACTGCAAGATTTACAGATATATTAGCCCTGTTCCTATTAAAAACAGCTGTTAAGAGGTTAACGAACTCTTGCATCGGGTTAACCAGACCTCCCTCCGGTTGATTTACATTAGCATCTTGATTTCTTTGTCTTCTTCTTGGCGGCATTTTGCTATTAAGATAAACAACACGTCATTATTACTTCTTTCTTGTTAGTTAGTTATTATTCGTTATTAAATAATAACTTCAACTCATTGCACAATATGTTCCATAAAAAGGTTTATATTGATTTGCTTGCTTGTAGTATAATACTACATCATTCGTTCATTACACAGCCTTAACTGATTACATTTCTATCCCGTAATTGCTTTCCAAAAATTGGGATTTACAAAAGACTACCCTTTGATATACAAAAGAAGGTTTTACGTCACTACTAGATACAACATATGTACATATCTAATTCTATTCTAGCTACTACTAGGTTACATCTGCCTTATGGCATTCTCAAAATCTGCATTGGCCAGACCAACAATAATATCCCGGCTGATAGTATACCGAGTCTGCCCTGCCTCAATCGGATACCCAGCTACCTGCTGCTGGAAATCCGTAGGACATATAGGACATCCTCCCTATCTTTTGCTTCTTAACCTTTAGCTCCTGCCTGAGCTCAAAGGTTTCCAGTTTTAGCTCGTGGACTTTGTCCTTAGCCAAAACCCGTTCATCATGTTCCTCCTCCCACATTGACTCCATACTCTTCTTGTCCTCCAGGATTTCCTGGACCTCTTCTTTCAATTCCCTAACCTCCTTTCCCAGCTGGATGTTTCTATCCAATAAGGCCATGAACATGGTTTTCATTGCCTCCCTAGGAGTCACCTCTTCTTCAGGTGCTACGGTGTTAAATGATACTGCCTCCACCTCCTCCTCTGACATGCTATTGAACATGGACATGAGGTCTAAGTCTTTCGAGTCTCCTGACTCGATTACCACCACTTCCGGCTCTGCTGCTATAGGGTTCAGTAAGACTTCTATTTGGTTCACCGATTCTTCACTTACTATATGTATATCTCTATACATTTCATTTTCTCCTGACATCTACAACAAAACAATTTAGTTCAATTAGTACATGTCAGTAGGATAATAAAAACACATATCACATTTAATGCATTTTTAGGGTTAACTTCATCTTTTACTTCTTTAACTTTTCTTAAGGTTATGACTTAAGGTTCTTTTCCCCTCTTAAGTTTTATAACCTAATACTTTGATACCAACCTGTGACGCCCCCAAATCTGGGTATCTTCCAACCCGACATATGGTGCTACACGGTGCTACAGTTCACACATTCATTCAATTAAAATATCTCAAAAGAGTGAAAATATCTTATATATATTCCAAAATAATATTCCCATACTCAGGTTCTTTATAACCATTACATGAGTACTTGTCGTAATAGTTAAATAATTACAACATCCATACTATTCTATTACAAAGGCCACCTACTGGTTTGCCTTGGCCTTCCCTTTATCTTTTCCTGAACCTTCAGTCCGTTCGGTCTTAGCTACATTCATATGGTTCAAGCAAGAATGAGCATAACTAGCTCAGCAAATATGACAATTTTATTTAAACAACAGGCTTGAATCATATAAATAGTATATCTTCAATAACTGAAACAATAGTTATGAAGTACTACTGATAATTTAAAATAGTACTTCTCTTTTCTTTAAAACGTTTCACAGTGAACATCATTTATTAAAACATCAACTTCGGTCCAAGACCTTGAGCATTTCATTCTTTCTTTGAAAAAGGACAACTTGACACTAAGTCCGTAAGTCTGGCATATCTTACAAGCACGTCTAGGTGATTAGCCTATAGTACTCTATGTTGTACAACACTACTTTCTTTAAACGTATGTACGTTTAAGGTTTGGCAACCTCATGTGCCTGTCATTTGACGATAAAACATTTATTCATGCATACTCAGTCTTCTTTTGAAAACCACACCAAAATAGTTTGGTAAAACTTAACAACATTGACAATAGTTCGATAGATTATAAGAAATCCATAAAACATCTTAAGTCTAGCCGAAGGAATTGGCTTCAACTTCATCATACATCAATTCATTCGTAAGATACATGAATTTACAAAGGTTGTCCAGAATGAACATAGACAAGGGTTAGAACACTTGCCTTTAGCGTCTTCTATCGTTAATACAAATTCCCTTTGTGTCTTTAAGAATTTTACAATACAGGATCACATAACATACCACATTAGGTCGTATATAATCAAGTATGTTTACTACTATATCTTACCCTTCTTCTCAATCTAATCATGTTTTAGATTTCTTAACATTGGTTACGATTTATCGTATTGTTTTACATTCACGTTCTCTCATTAACCTTTAGTTATATTACTTAAGGTTTTTAACATCATTTAAGGATATTACTTCAAGTTTATTAATGTTATAATTCATCATTAATCAACCAACTTTCTTTTTATCTTCATAAGCTTTCCTTTCTAGTTCCTTCTTAGTGCTGGCGCCGGCTTACCATACAAGTCTCGCGCTGCGGCGTGACTTCCCAGAAGCTAAGTCATGGACTTGGCTCTGCGGCGCCAATCCTCTATACCACAGTCGCGCTGCGGTGCCACTCTGCAGTGGTTGAGTACTCGGCCTGGTGCTGCGGCGCCGACCTTTCCTCTTTGGGTCGCGCTGCGGCGCGGACCCTGAGCCTCAGAAAATTTTTGACAGACTTCTTGCTTGATGAACTTCTCAGACTCATAAATTGTTCATTTCAAGTCCGAATTGGCTCGTTCAAAAGCCATTAGCTCAAAAATCATATGAACTAGGTGTTCATATAAGAATTTTATATTTTTGAATCCGTTAACACAGAATTCACCGTTTTAGTCCGTTTTTACAAAAACGATAAACGTTCGTGAACGTTCATAGCACGTTTCTTCGTTCTAAGTTAGAATTTGACCATTTTCGAGTCCGCAACTCTAAAATGCAAATTAAGACTATTCTCCATCGAAAACTAACGTTTCCAAGCTAAATGCTAACTTTTGACTTCCATTCCGAGAATTTAACGATTTCGACGATTATCGTCTAATCTCATAAATTTCGTCATAACTTCATTACTTGATATTTTTACACCGTTCCAAATGGATTCATTCCATTAATACCATATGTATTATTTAAGTCTACAAATGATGGTTTTAAACTTATCCATCAATAACAACATAATCCAATTCTTTAATAACTTTTATTGGTTTATAACATTTATACTTATGATTTAACTTTCACATGTTTTATTAAGGTTTCATCCATTAATAACCATCCTTATACTTCTTATCATACATGCTCTACCACTACTCACTTCTTTAACAAATGAAGAGAGAGAGAATCATGGTTTAGGATGCTTACCCTTGAAGTTCTTTAGCTTAATTCTCCTTCTTCCTTCTTGTTATAGCAAAGTGTAGCTTTTACTTTTCTCTCTCAATATAAGCTTTAGATGTTGGTGGAAATTTAACAAGCGAATAATCTAGCAAGCTTCTCTTATTTATAGAAAATCCAAGGTTAGGGCAATTTAGACTTTAAACCAACCCACCTCCTTTCTCCACCTCCTTACTATTCCATCCTTGGTCACCAAGTAAAACCACTTTACTTGGTCACCAAGATGGTTGCCATGTGATCCATGGGGCCCACATGGGTTGCCCCATGGGTTTCTCTTACCCGATTATCCATCGGTTTGATCCACAGATCCGGTTCTAAGTTTGGGCTTTAGGTTTAAATACTTTGAGCCTAACGTTGGGCTTGCATTTCATTTCATTTCATTGGGCTTTAACATAATACATATTGGGCTTGCACAATTCCTACACAAATCCTACAAATCCAATACAATAGGATTAAAACGTTAATGTAAAATCCTCGTATTCCTTACATATACTAGTTCGTATAATTTTTCATCATACACATTATACTAACTTCATATATACTAGTATAATACATCGTATCATACTCGTATTTATTGCCTCGTATAATACTCGTTTATTACACGATCATCATTCATTCCAAACTTTACGTTCCTTAACATTCTCAAATTAAGTATGCAGGCGAAAAACTGTGTTTGCCATACTTGAATTATTATTACATACTCCATCCTCCCATAATATTCTATCATTACGTATTTCTCAAAAATTCAAAAATAATTCTCGAGCAGAAATCAATGAATAGTGTTTTTCAGAAAATTTCTTAGAAAACTTTTATTTTTGTCTTAGAAATTCAAACACTTTAATTCCTTCACGTAGCCAGAATACAACGATATTCTGACATATTTAGGTTATAGAACAACCTTCATGTTACTAACACATAATAATAACATATAATATAATTTTATTCATTAATTATTTAAATAAAATTATTTTATAATAAATCTGAATTTCTCAGTCGTTACAGATTCCTAGTGCAAGACCCTAACTTTTTATAAATAAAATTTATTTTCCTTTATTTATTATTTTAAAATAGTAAGGGTTGATTTGATTAATGTGGTAAGTTATGGGTAAAATGCGCAAATATTTTAAATAAGCAAGTGGTTATAAAATATTCATTGTTGTCGGAGAATATCCATTTGGTCGTGGAATATTCTTACTGTCGGGGAATATTTGTACGACGGCACAACCTTGTGTGGGCCCCATAACAGAAATCGATTGGATGACGAAAACGACAAGTATAAGTTATTTATAAATAACGGCGTAGTTATTGCCATTAATACTGTTGGAATACCCGGTGGTTAAAATACAGTAATACGCGTTATTGTACAGTAGCACACGGTATTGCACCAATTATTGATTCTTACGTAAGAAGGCACTACTCAATAATTGTTACAGTAGTTACTGTTCAATATTTTATTTTATTGATTCAATAATTGCTACGTTGATATTTTATATTATTGTTGTTTCAATAATTATCACTACACAGTATTTTCTATTATCAGTTCAATAATTCATATTATTTGAATAATATTATTAGGTAGCATTATTGATAATGTCTAGAAAGTTCTGTCTAAGGAGAGGTTTGGTCACCTAATTGCGCGCCAATAAGAAGAAATTCTTATTGAAAAGCCCACTCTTTCCTGAGAACGGTCTGGTTGTCAGTATTGTGATTCTGTAATATTATTTGTGAATAATTAATTATTAATTTATAAGATAAGAAAAATATTTATTTTATGTGAATATAGATGGAGAAAATTTTAATGTGACAATTGTTGAAAATTGATATTTTATCTTTTCTGATAAAATAATTCATTTAAATATATTATTATATTATAATAATATAATAATAGTGATATTTTTACAATGAATGTGGGATATGTGAGTATATGAGGAGGAGGAGTATTTTTATTACTAAAAATATTTAAAACATGTTTTTCATATTTTTTCTTGACTGAAATTTGATTATATCATGTAAAATCGTCCGTTTGTGGATTTCGGTCAATTTCTGTTTGGAATTTGGAAAAACTTTCTTCTGTAAAGTTGTAGAGAATGAAATTTTCTATGAAAAGGACACGAGGTTTGAATTTTTTTGATAAAAGGACTATTTATTATGAATTATTGAAGTTTCGGAATATTGGATCTGAATTTATTTAGTTACAAAAAATATGTAAAACATGTTTTTCATTTTGGTGGGCCCCACTTGCATGTGTAAGATGCTGAATTCAGAATTCTAAGGTGTGCATAGGAAAATTTTAATAAATAATAATATTTTATTAAATTTTCTGCTTTGGTGATCTAAGCATTTTCCTATAAATAGGATGCTTAGGTTAGAATTGAAAATCATACCAGAAACTGAAGTTTTCTCTCTCTATATTATCGAGCGTATTCTTGTGAGTATTTTAAGACTTTGAGTGTTGCTATACGGTGCAAGTTCCCTTCAGCTCTATATCTAGTATTCCAGTTAGAAGTACTATCTTTTCGAGATAAGGGATATTATTTTTTTATAAATGATATTATTTCTTTCAATATCATTATACCGAAATATTGGTAAGATTTTTCTTGTGAAATTCTTATCTTTTCATGTCGAGATTACTATTCACGAGTTACTATTCACGAGTACTATTCACAAAGCATGATGATTTTTCTTGTAGAATTTCTACCTTTTGGTGTTGGAGTTACTATTCACATATACGGCACTAGTCACGTATACGACACTATTCACAAAAAAAATTAAATTTTCTTTTCTGTGTCCAAGATTGTCTGTTATGGTTCCTATCTTTGATTGGATCTATGTTTTGATCTTTATTTTTGAATTCTGCTCCACAATAGTTATTATGGAGTATTTTTAAACATGGATAAACCGAAGTACGAATCCTTAATATTTGTTCTTTTGTCTCACTGGATTCGTTTTCTTTAAAATATATTTTTCACCATCCTCAGTCCTAAATGGTGATATTACTGAATATTTTTGGCCTGTAGTGCAAAGATGAACGATTTCTTAATGAATATCTTTGGCCCGTAGTGTAAAGATGAACAGGTGTTGAGATGAACATGACCGACTGATTAATATCTTTGGCCTGTAGTGCAAAGATGACTATTTGATTCAAGATGTATATTGATTGATGTTACAGGAATAAAATATCGATGATGGACTTTTAAATTCATAGATGATAGTAGATTTCATTCTCTACTTAACTCTTCTAATAAATTGTTATTTCCGCTGCAGTTGTTGATCTAAAACTTGTTGTCTATTGTATTCTATCAGATTTTTCCCTGTTGACGACTAACGATAATTTGTTCTATATTATCTTAGTCATAATATTCTTTACTGGGCTAGTTGAGCTCACCCTTTTCCTTTTTGTTCCATTTTTCTTCTCAGGAGACGAGAATGTAGCGGGTACTAGTCAAGGTATAGAATGATGGTTCAAGATAGTTGTTTTAGTAGTCCTCACTATTTTATAAAATAGTGTATCAATAATTGTAATGAGGACTCCATTTGAGTTTGAATACTGTCTAGATGACAATATTTGTATTTAAACTCACAATATATGTGTTGTCGTATTTTGCACGACAATTGTAATAATAAAGTTGTAGTTGTTTTCTGTACCATGTATTTGGCGACTCAGAATGGGTTGGGTTGAATGAACCTATTTTGGGGGCGTCACACCTAGGGCCAAGCTGGCTAGTGGAAAAGAAGTCCTAAGTTTGGATCAAGAAAGCGAGGAAAGGAATCAAACACGTAAACAAGAAGTGTAAAATCGGTTATCAAAGATGTAATTTTTGGTACATACTGAGGGAATGAACGAGGATATCCCATATGATGACTATTCAGAAGATCAAATCCTGACCCCTCGCATAAATAGGGCTAAAAAGAACCGACCAAAGGAAAATATTGACCTTGATATGAATTCAGCCATGGTCATCATCAAAGAGGAGGAGGACATCAACTATCCCTTCATCATAACTGTCCACAAAGACTTGACACTGGACAACTGGAGCAGCGCTCCTTGTAGAAAGTCCCTCTACCATGTAATGTAGATATTATTGACTGCTTACTTTTCTTGCACAGTATTAGCAGTTACTTTTATCATGCTTTTGCTAACGTTTTGTATGATCAAACAATCTTATATGTTAAGTGAAAGCATTTTATTTTTTAGACTCTAGAGTTGGATTTGTCTAGCCATACTGATGGAATGCCAAATCTTCACAATGACTACAACTTTGATGTAGAGTTGGACTTTGACTTGATGGGATTGAGCAAAAAGAGATAAAGGACTATGAGGTGCCTGAGGAGATCAAAGAATGGGTCAAAGATAAACCCAAACCAAACCTTTATCAAACCACCTTTGTCAATATCGTAACCTCAGAAAACCCTAAAGAAATCCAGATAGGCATGGACCTTACCCTAAGCCTGATTGTTATACTAATCCAGTTCCAGGATGTGTTTCCATGGTCACATGAGGACATGATCGGTTTGTCTACTAATATTGTCATCCATCGACTGCCTATTAAAGAAGGATTCAAGCCAGTCAAATAGAAGCTCAGGTGATTGAAACCTGAGTGGAGTCTGAAAGTTTAAGAAGAAATTGTTAAACAATTCAAAGCCGACATCATCATGGTATCAACCTACCCTGAGTGGTTGTCTAATATAGTTCCTATGCCTAAGCCTGGAGGGAAGGTACGAGTATGCACGGATTACCGGGATTTGAACAAAGCTTGTCTTAAGGATAATTTCCTAGTACCTTTTATCCACATACTAATAGACAACACGACTCAGTATGTCATGTATTCTTTTGTTGACTACTTCGCTGGGTATCATCAGATCATGGTTGCTAAAGAGGACAGGGAGAAAATAGCCATCATCATTCCCTGAGGAACCTTTTGTTACAAAGACTTATCTTTTGGCCTTATCAATGTCGGTGCCACCTATTAGCGAGCCATAATGGCCCTTTTCCATGATTTGATGCACAAAGAAATAGAGGTCTATGTGGACGACATCATTGTAAAATCCCGAAAGGAAGATGACCATATCGATCATCTCAAAAAGCTTTTCAACCTATTGTGCAAATACAACTTGAAGCTGAATCCGTCCAAGTATGCCTTCGGTGCCAAATCGAGCAAGTTGCTAGGATTTCTAGTAAGCACAGAGGCATTGAACTGGATCTCGCCAAAATTAAAGCAATCACCGAGATGCTCGTACCCCGAACATAAAAGGAAATACAGGAATTTCTGGGGAGAATTAATTTCATTAGCAGATTCATCTCTCAACTCACAGCAACGTGTGAGCCCATCTTTAAGCTGTTAAGGAAAAATTCCTCCATAAAGTGGAATGAGGAGTATCAAAAAGCCTTCCTTTCCATAAAAAAGTAATTGGTCAAAGCTCATAACTTAGTACCTCCAAGGGACAATGTTCCCATGTTTATGAACCTCTCAGTCAATGACAATGCTATGGACTGCATGCTGGGACAAAAAGACGATAGAGGCAAGGAATGAACTATCTATTACCTCAGCAAAAGATTCAGTAGCGGCGAGCAGAAGTATACTTTGATTGAAAAGACCTATTGTGCATTAGCATGGGCCGCCATGAGGTTACAACATTATCTTCATTAGCACACAACCTATCTCATATCCCGCATGGATCCTCTGAAATACGTATTTAACAAACCCATCCAAAATTGCCGACTGTCCAAATGGCATTTGATGTGATGCCCCCAGAACAGGACCATACAACCCATTCTGAGTCGCCAAATACATGGTACAGAAATCAAATACAACTTTATTTATACTACTATTAATTGTCGTGTAAAATACGATAAAACATAAGCTATGAGTTTTAATACAAATATAGTCTCGTAGATAATATCCAAACTTAAATAAAATTCTCATTACAATTATTATCACACTATTTTACAAAATAGCGACGATTACTAAAATAACCATCTTGGACCACTGCTCCACTCCCCGACTAGTCCCAGCTACATTCTCGCCTTCTGAGAAGAACAATGGAACCAAAAGGAAAAGGGTGAGCTCAAGTAGCCCAGTAAAGAATATTATAACTAAGATAATATAAAATAAATTATCTGTAGTCCTCAACAGCGAAAAAATCTGATATAATACAATAGACAACAAGTTTTTGATCAATAACTGCAATGGAAACAACAATCCATTATAAGAGTCAAGTAGAGAATGATGTCTACTGTCTTCTATGATTTAAAAATCCATCATCAATATTTTATCCCTATAATACTAATCAATAAACATTTCACATCAACGAATTATTCATGCACTACGAGCTAAGGATATTCGTATGTATCACCAACAAATTAGCCATGTACTACGGGCCAAGGATATTCGTTTATATCACCAGTGGTCATGATCATGCCAAACAACTGTCCATCTATGCACTACGGGCCAAAGAGGACTTTCACCACATCATTTGTCTATAGCATTACAGGTCATGATTATACCAATACACAATTCCTGGTTATAATCATACCAATCAACAGTCCATCCATGAACTACGGGCCAAATATGACTTTCACCATAATATAAGCATGAGGATGATGACAATGATATAAGAAATCAATCAAGTGAGATCAAGGATAAATATTATAGATTTATAATTCGATTTATCCAAAGTTCAAGAATGTCCAAATTGTCAACATGATAATTAATTGTGTAGTAAAATTTAAGAATGATATTCATGTATCAAAAATAATTTGGACAGAAAAGAAATCAATTTTTGTCGTGAATAGTACCATGTGAATAGTACCCCGTGAATAGTACTCGAATTAAAAGTTTTCCAAATAAATAGTACCTCAAATGAATAGTATCTCGAATGAATAGTATTCTAAATAAATAGTACCCCGACATAAATAGTATCCCGCCATTTAATAAGAAAGTTCAGACTAATAGTGGAATGATACTAGATGAAGCAGAAACTATTAAGAATATTCCACTAATTTCAAGGGTTTTCACCATTTAATAATAAGAGTATGGAAACCAACAATAAATTTGTACCATAAAAGGAGAAATATGAAAGAAGACGATATCCCTTGATGAGTACAAAAGAAATGACATCTCATACGAGTAAAAGAATATAAGAAACTAGAACTGGATTTTCACCCGTCATGCGGTAATCTACGTAGACAGATCATTTCCATAATTTAATAAAGAATAAATATAAAGGGTTATTCACCATGCATGCAGTAATCCGCGTAGACAAGTTACTCCCGTAAATTAATAAAGAATGAATACGAAGGGTTATTCACCATGTATGCGGTAATCCGCGTAGACAGGATACTCCCGCAGATTAAAAAAGAATGAATACAAAGGGCCTTTCACCATGCATGTGGTAATCCGCGTAGACAGGTTACTTCCATAGATTAAAAAAGAATGAATACGAAGGGTCATTCACCATGCATGCTGTAATTCGCGTGGACAGGTTACTCTCGCAAATTAATAAACAATGAATATTAAGGGTCATTCACCATGTATGCGGTAATCCGCGTAGACAGGTTACTCCCGCAGATTAATAAGGAATAGAATGACAGTCCTTATGAATATGAAGAAAATAACATCATTTACGAATACGACAGAAATAATATCCCTTACCTTAGTAAAAGATTGGATACTACAATAGTGAAGTAGCAGAATACTCTTCTTCTTTCTCTCTATAGGTTCTCTCTCTAGAGTTTCAGTGTGGTCGTAAGAAATAATGAAGAAATGAGCTTCTATTTATAGGAAAATAGACTAAATAGTAACTAATTCATGAACGGTCCAAATTGATTTATTATTAAACGGACGATCCAGATTAATTTACTATTAAAACTTCTACCGACGGTCCATACTGATTTACTATTATAACTTCAACCAGCGGTCCATATTGATTTACTATTATAACTTCAACCAACGGTCCATATTGATTTATTATTATAACTTCAACCGACGGTCTAAAAAATTAGCATATCTCCCAATGGAATAATAAGCCAAACTTACAACAAACGCCTTATGACAAATCCCTCTATTTATATATATAAAAAATTGAATAAATATTTACCATAAATCACTTATCTTTAATCAACATATTTTTAATCTTTCAATAATTATTCATAATTTAATATTATAACTCTCAATATTGACAACCAGATCGTTCCTAGAAAAGAGGGGACTTTCCGATAAGGATTTCTCCTTATTAGCACGTAATTAAATGTCCTAACCCCTTTCCTCGTCAGAACATTCTAAACATTGTTAATAATGTAAATAATAATATGAATAACTGTGTCGTCTCAATTATTAATTTAATAATATAAAATATTGTGCAGATGATACTGACAATAATTAAATCAATAATATGAGATACTATGGAGCAACTACTGTAGCAATTATTGAATGAAACTGAGTGAGTTCTTATGTGACACCCCCAAATCTGGTACTTCCATTTCCACAGGATTTGGTGTTCACGATACAAATATCATCTTTCTATCTACCCATAATAAATGTAAGCCAAGCAATAGATAGAATAAAAATCTTCCCCTTAAGGGTTACAACATCTGAATAATAATAATACAATCCCAGGTTAACTAACCTTAAAACATCTGTGCGGAATCATAAATAAATAAGTCTTAATAACATCATACTCAAGTCTTAAACATAAATACATCATCTAATAAAAATAACACGTCTTTATCACTTGCTAACTTTGCCCTTGCCTTTACTAGTGGAAGGTTCATCACTTCTTTCATTCTTAACTGCAATATTATTATTAAGCAAGAGTGAGCACAAATGCCCATAAGTATAAAAAATGAAATAACAGTATAATAACATGCGAATAAATCAAAGACATCTGAATAAAAGCTCAACTTTTGAATCAAGAGTGAATAACAAGAATCAAAAGAATTCTGAGAGTCATAAGACCTTGAACTATGTCCTAGGTTAACAAGGATTATACTTAAAACCTTTAACAGTCATAAGACTATGGACCTTCTTCTCGTACTTAGGGGGATCAGCCCTTAGTACCATACTGTGCACAATATCTTAAAGCAAAAGCGCAAATAATCCCCTATACAGGGTTGTTCATCTCAGTTTGACGTTCGAGTCCGCACCAAAGGAAGTTTGGTTTGGATAATTCATCAAGAGTTCTGAATTTTAGAACGCTCATCAATTAAGGACTAGTTGAATCATTAAGGTTTCACTAGTCTAATAAGGGTCAACAATAATTGATATTCGATTTGAATAATAATCTCAAAAGTATACAATAGGGCAATTATTGTATAACTGAATCATGCTTTGAAACGATAATCAATCTTTAATATAACATTTGAACTTGAATGATAGTAATGATAATTTACTCGAGGTAAATAATAAACTTGAACAATAATGATAAATAGGGTTAGGAAACTTGCCTCGTGCGTAGATTACACTTTAACTAAGCACGTTCTTTTATTTAAATCCTACATACCATTCACATTTACAATACCAGTTAATTATAACTTAACTAATCAACATAAACCCATTCTCTTTGTTTACTTTGATTATTGACTATACTTAATCAATTTACCACTTTGTCACATAATTTGTACTTCATGAATTATCAAGCTAATTATGTATTCAATAATTCAATTCACATGTAATTATGTTATTTACATGTTAAACAACTATTTTATCATCACATTATACTTCTAACATGTTTACATGTTCATTACATTAATTCACTAACACATTGTTAGGCTTAAACATTTTAAAAATCTCGTTCTTGAACTTTCTAGAGAGTGGCGCTGCGGCGCCACTGATATGCATGACCTTCGCGCAGCGGCGCGACGGCGCTGCGGTTTGAGACCTGGCGCTGTGGCGCGGTGGCGCTGCGGCGCGGGTCTTCAGTTCTGGAGTTGGCGCCGCAGCGCGAGACTCCAGAATTCGATTCTTAGTTCGCAAAGAACACAGAGTTCAGTGAAAAGGACACTAAATAGTCATTAATTTCACTAATTTAACATACCCACATGTTAATATTCACATATAATCATTACCCAACATCTGTAAAGTAATTTTAACCCATTAAAACACATAATCACAGAATTAAAACATAAAATTTTCCTCTGTTCTTGATGTTCTAAAAGTTAATGAGCAAAATCATAAATTTAACACTATGAATTCATTATAACACTGAATTCATTCGATTAAGGCTTGGTCTCTTCGTATCAACATGCCTAATAATATAGGAGTGTAAAATTTAGGGATAATATACGATCACTACTTAAAATTTCACGTATAAGGCCATAAGGCCAAAATCCAAACTCTATATATTTTGAAATAACAAGTCATCAATAATACGACATATTTTCATGAATTTGATGTTATGGTTTACAACATATATGTAATTAAACACAATTTGATATAACATTACATATATATAACTCATAATCATTACTCCTAACCCAATTACAGAGGTTTAAACCAAAACTATGCAACCCATTTTATGAAAACTAAAAGACGTAATTTAGAAATTGGGAAGGAGGAGATTACCCTGAGAATGAGTATAGATTAGTAGGGAATGAGGTTCTTCTCAACTCTTCTTAATTCAAACAATTTTCTCTCAACACATCCCAATCTCTCTCTCTGAAACTCTCTCTGCTATGTATCTTAGTCTTAGGAAAACGAAAGAATTAAAAGACGTAGGATATAATAATCAGATAACTAAGCGCAGAGTGGTCAGTTGGCCCAATCATGGGTTAACTGCACCAACTCCCCTTAGAGCCTTGTTTGGCTAGCTAGAATAGGTTTCCCAAAAATCTTTTAATTTAATAAAACTTTGTCATATAGTTTAATTAATGTCACACTTCTTCATAAAATAAACTCATATCTTATTTAACTTATTATAAATAAAATATAATAATTTCTCATAAATTCACATAGTCACATAATTAAACATCTCATTAATAAATAATGTCAATTTATTAAATCTCTAATTAATAATTAAATTAGTTAAAATACCAATATGCTTATTAAATATTTCTTTTAATACAATAAGCTCACATAATTACATACTTTAATAATAAAAATTCTCTACATTAATTTAATAAATGTAACACATATAATTAAATTAATCTATCACAATTGCATCAATTAATTATTTAATTCAATAATTAAATCATCGAAAAATATTTATTTAATTCAATAAATATTAAAATTAAATTACAAAATTCTCATTCGTCACATCTTACATAAGCATCAATAATCAGAGATACTATTTAATACCGTGTGCTACTGTGCAACAACGCGTATTACTATTCTTTTATCATCGGTATTTCAACAGTTAATGGTAAAAGTTTTATTGTTATTTTTTATAAAAAGGTTATCTCTGTCGCTTTCTATATCCGACAGTCATTCCATTATGGGGTCCACCAATGAATGTGTCGTCGTACAAATATTCTCCGACAAAAAGAATATTCTCCGACCAAATGAATATTTTATGACCACTTGCTTACTTTACAAATTTTTCACATACTACCCTTAACTTTAACTATTTTTCCAATTTAACCATTTACTAAATAGAATAATAATTATAAGAAAAATTGAATACTTTTATTTCATAAAATTTGGGGTCTTATAATCTTCCCTCCTTATGAAATTTTGTCCCCAAAATTTACGTACCTGGTATGTCGAAGAGGTGAGGATACCTTATTTTTATTTTAGATTCTAACTCCCAGGTCATTTTCTCAATATTGTGTTTTCTCCATAAAACTTTGACATGAGGTATAACCTTTGATCGTAGGATATGCTCTTTATCCAAGATCTTGACAGGTACCTCCTCATACGTTAAATCTTCGGCTATCTCGTCTGGTTCTAATTCAATAATGTGCTTTGGGTCTTCCACATATTTACGTAACATAGATATATAAAAAACGTTATGAACACAAGACATACTTGACGGTAATACGAGTCTATAGGCCACAGTTTCTACTCGATCAAGAATTTTAAATTGACCAATAAATTGAGGATTTGAGCTTTCCTCTCTTCATCGATTCTTTCTTCTGGAATAACACTTTCTTGTACCTTTTTCTTCATATTTATCAGCTCTGGGTCTGTAGCTTGAACACCTTTAACTTTATCGATTAAAGTCGGTTCTACTCGTATATTCACCATCTTCACGTGGATCCCTAAAGTCTTTAACTCTATTTTCATCCTTTGTAAGTCATACAAAATGGGAGTTTATGTTGACAATATCGCACTCGTACCCGCATACGATCTTCTACTCAACGTGTCAGCTACCACGTTCATTTTTCTAGGATGATATTGAATGATATAGTCGTAATCTTTCAACAGCTCGAGCCAACGTCTTTGGCGCATGTTAAGTTCGTTCTGGGTGAAGAAATATTTGAGGCTTTTAGAGTATATTAGGATGTCATCAATAAAGACAACCACAAAATGATCCAAATATTTCTTGAATATTCAATTCATAATGTCCATGAAGGCACTATAGGTATTGGTCAATCTGAAAGATATAACTAGAAATTCATAATGCCCACATCGAGTTCTAAAGGCAGTCTTTGGAATGTCATCAGTTTTAACCTTTAACTGATGATATCCGGAATGAAGATCGATCTTTAAAAAGAATTTAGCACCTTACAACTGGTCAAACATGTCATCAATGCGAGGTAACGGGTACCTATTTTTGATGGTGACATGATTCAACTCTCTATAGTTAATGCAAAGTCATATACTCCCATCTTTCATCTTTACGAATAGAGCAGGAGCACCCGAAGGAGATGTACTATGACAAATGAAACCATGTCTAATAGTTTCTGTAGTTGGATTTTTAACTCCTGAAGTTCAATAGGAGCCATTAGATATGGGATTTTGGAAATGGGTTTTGTATTGGGTTCAAGGTCAATGCAAAATTCGATTTCATATTCTGGGGATAGGCCAAAAAGTTCTTCAGGAATTACGTCAGAAAATTTATTAAAAACAGAAATATCATTCAAATCTGATGTATTTTTGTTTAAATCGGTGACATGGGCTAAGAAAGCTTGACATCTATTTTTTAATAAACGAATGGCTTTATGGCTTGATATGACAGTGATTGACTTTAGTGGTTCCTTGAATTCGCATAATAGGTTGGTTAGGAATATAAAAGCTAATAACTTTATGAAAACAATTAATTTTAGCATGATGAGTAGTTAACAAGTCGATTCCTAAAATCACATCAAATGCAAGTATTTTCAAAGAGATGAGATCAACAGGTAATGTGAGGGTGTCGATTTGAATCAAACAAGATTTATAAATGGTGGATGTAATGAAGGTTTCTCCCAATAGAGTTTCAACCGATAAGTTAAAGTTTTATTTATCAAAAGTCCACTTCAAACATTGAGCACAATTAGGTGAAATAAAAGAGTGGGTAGAACCGGTATCGAATAAGGTATAGACTTCGTAAGAGTTTATGATTAGCCTACCCGTGATAACTTTGTTTGGGTTCTTCGCTTTTTGGGAAGTCAAGAAAAACACTCTTTCTTGAACCACCGACTTTGACTTGTCTAGGACAACCTTTGGTGTCATCATTACCTCTGGACTTGACTTCGCTATAGGGCACATTCCACTATCAACTGCTTCATCGTACTCCTGATCCATGATCTGAATCATTAATCTTCGGTCCATATTGAATTGGGGTTGACCACTCTTTAAAGGGTAATTCAAAACTAGATGTTGGGTTCTCCCAATTGCTGTGTAAAAAGAGAAATACATATCATCTATTTTAGCTTTTTTGGATCGGACGTCTCTTTCTACAATATCAACGCGTCATGTGATGAGTGGGATTTATACCCACGAATCGGGTCCTTTATTGCTTAAGAAGTTGCATGCTCTTCGTAGTTTATACATAGCTCTTATATTATTTTACTACACTGGCGCTGCAGCGCCTATGCCAGGCTTAAACCTGGCACTACAGCGCCTCAACCAAGTTAACGGTGACGTCAGCATGGCACTGCAGAGCCCCAATTCCTTTATTAAACTGGCAATGCAGTGCGAGCTCTGGTCTTTTTGTGCTGACGTGGTGCTGCAGCGCCGTTCCAAGCCTTACTTTTCGCGTCGCAGCGCCACCTCTGATTCCTAGACAGTAAAGAGCTGGATTTGACCTAGCTTCAAGGGAGGACATGGATATATATGTAAGAGGGGAGCCTTCTTAATGGAGATAATCTAATTCCACTCTGGGATATAGTTTTCTCTTTCTCCTTTGTAATTTCTTTCCCATTTTCTCTTAGGTAATGCTTGTAAATATAGTTTAGCATAGATTAGGGAGATGCTTGGGAATCCTTGGAGTTCAAGAGCAATTAATAATATGGATTGGAAAGCTTGAATGGAATGGAATTCTTGGAGACTGAAGAGCTTTGACAGAGTTTATTCTTATCCATTTGTTTCCTTTGATTTTGTAATCAATAAATGTTATCTTTATTGCTACTAATGTTTAGTTCAAGAGTATGAACTAATTATTGGCTCTAAAGTTATAATGGAACCCTTTGTTATTTTGAATTGAATGTCCTATCTCTTTGGTTCGCACCATATGGTTTGGTTTTATATATTCATGCTAAATGATTCTTGCTAAGAAATTAGTGATGATTTTGGTAATCTATATGATGTTGAAAGAGGGATTGTAGATTTACAGCTTAATATATTGGCATGTGATTATGAGTTGTCGACTTGTTTCGACTGCATAAGTTGTGTATAGAATAGACATATATCTGTGCACCACGTGTGACCTAATTGAGAACTTAAGCTTGAAATCCTTGTTATGGTTAATTCACATAGACATGTATAGGATTATAACCTAGCTTGGATGTTCTTCTCTATTTTATTCCTTATCGAGTGGATCTAGAGAGAATATGTTTGTACATACCTCGGAAGAGGTGTATGAGCACTTGTGTGTTCTTGGTTGACAAACTGTCGTGACCACTAAGACCAAAGAGAGAAGGGTAGGAAGTTTGATGAAGCATAGCACACCAAGTGTTTGACAAAATGCAAGTGTGGGGTGAAGTTATGACCTTAGCTTGTAGCACTTTCGATACCATTCATTATCCCTTTACTTGCTTTGATAATTAGATATAACTAGATTAATCACACTTCTATTATTCTGTTGTTCGAAGAAGACTTAAGCGATACAAAGTCGGTGTTTGGTAAATATTAGTGATAAATCCTCGTGGGTACGACACTTTCCTTATCATTGTATTACTTGTTAAACCGCGTATACTTGTGCGTGTTTAGTGATCAATAATCTGAGTGGGATTTATACCCACGAATTGGGTCCTTTATTGCTCAAGAAGTTGCGTGTTCTTCGTAGTTTATACATAGCTTTTATATTATTTTGGTTAACCTATATGTTGTAGGGCTTATTAGGTTTTTTCCAGCTTACAAGGGCAAAACTATCAATTTTACTACACTGGCGCTGCAGCGCCTATGCCAGGCTTAAACCTGGCGCTACAGCGCCTCAACCAGGTCAACGTTGACGTCAGCATGGCATTGCAGTGCCCTAGTTCCCTTATTATACTGGCGCTGCAGCGCGAGCTCCGGTCTTTTTGTGCTGACGTGGCACTGCAGCGCCGTTCCAAGCCTTACTTTCTGCGCTGCAGCGCCACCTTCGGTTCCCAGACAGTAAAGAGCTGGATTTGACCTAACTTCAAGGAAGGACATGGATATATATGTAAGAGGGGAGCCTCCTTAATGGATATAATCTAATCCCCCTCTAGGACATAGTCTCTCTCCCTTCTCTTATAATTTCTTCTCCATTCTCTTAGGTAATGCTTGTAAATATAGTTTAGCTAGATTAGGGAGATGCTTGGGATTTCTTGGAGCTCAAGAGAAATAAGCAACATGGATTGGAATGCTTGAATGGAATGGAATTCTTGGAGACTGAAGAGCTTTGACAGAGTTTATTCTTATTCATTTGTTTCCTTTGATTTTGTAATCCATAAATGTTGTCTTTATTGCTACTAATGTTTAGTTCAAGAGCTATGAACTAATTATTGGCTCTAAGGTTATAATGGAACCCTTTGTTATTTTGAATTGAATGTCTTATCTCTTTGGTTGGCACCATATGGTTTGGTTTAATATATTCATGCTTAATGATTCTTACTAAGAAATTATTGATTATATTGGTAATCTATATGATGTTGAAAGAGGGATTGTAGATTTACACCATAATATATTGGCATATGATTATGAGTTGTCAACTTGTTTTGACTGCATAAGTTGTGTATAGAATAAACATATATCTGTGCACCACGTGTGACCTAATTGAGAACTTAAGCTTTAAATCCTTGTTATAGTTAATTCACATAGACATATGTAGGATTATCACCTAGCTTGGATGTTCTTCTCTGTTCTATTCCCTATCGGGTGGATCTAGAGAGGATATGCTTGTACATACTTCGGAAGAGGTGTATGAACACTTGTGTGTTCTCGGTCGACAAACTGTTGTGACCACTAAGACCAAAGAGAGAAGGGTAGGAAGTTTAATGAAGTATAGCACACCAGGTGTTTGATAAAATGCAAGTGTGGGGTGAAGTTATGACCTTATCTTGTAGCACCTTCGATACCATTCATTATCCATTTACTTGCTTTGATAATTAGATACAACTAGAATAATCACACTTCTGTTATTCTGCTGTTCGAATAAGACTTAAGCGATACAAAGTCGGTATTTGGTAAATATTAGTGATAGTTTCTCGTGGGTACGATACTTTCATTTATATTGTATTACTTGTTAGATCGCGTATACTTACGCGTATTTAGTGATCGGTAATCCGACCAATAAGTTTTTGGCACCGTTGTCGGGAAACTATTATTATAATATTGTCCAATAACGATTTTAATCAATTTAGTCTTAATTTGAACGTATATATATATATATATATATATATATATATATATATTTATTTACTTGATCTTCCTTTTTGTTTTTAAGTTTTCAGGTTATGGACGATCAATGACCTTTTGAGAGGACGGCACAACCAAGATACGAAGAAGGACTTGAGCGATTGCAAAATCAAATTTCAAATCTCTTGAGGTTTTCTGACAATCTTGAGTGTCAGTCCACTCAGACTGTCTACAGTCAGGAACGAGCTGACATTGAACTGATTTACTATCATCCAAACAGTCAGGGTTAACCAAACTCTTGGGACTATAGTCAAGAGCAGTATCATGATCCGAAGTATTCCTATCCGAATCAATTTGGATATCAGTCTCCGCCGTAATATAAGGGGACATCTCAAACCAATGAGAACTTTTCTGTATACTCAACACGAGAAGAAGAGAAAAGGCTTGAAGAGCTCCTCACCAACTTTATAGAGAGAAATGAGGTTTGAATGGCGAACCAAGACGTCTCATTAAAGAGCCTCGAAAGTCAATTGGGATAACTCGTTAATGCCATCACAAATTCACCGCAAGGCAATCTACCAGTCATAATTAATCTCAACGATGAAGAAGTAGAGCATTACATGGTGGATACGCAAGGAGAAGGCGATGAGTCTCACAAAGTTATTGAGGGAGATGTCAAAGTGCCAATTGACTAACCTGTGGAGTTTGAAGAATGAAAAGAGAGGATCAAGAGTGGTTGTATTGTCAAGACTAATGAAAAGTTGGAAATCATGCTCACGATTGTGGAAACCCTAGAGGGCCCACTAGCGCACAAAGAATGCTTTCAGATTGATGAAAAAGGCGAATTACTGGATAATTCTAGTGGTGAAAGATTCTTCGTGCCGATGGGTGAAGAAAAGGGGGATGACCAATCATCCATGCCTGCCATAAATTTAAAGGAGTTGACTAACATGCAGCATGAAATGGTCATTTTTGCATATGAGCCGGATTGAACGGCAATGGTATAGTCAATCCGACGACTTTAAAACAAGCACTTGATGGGGAGGCAACCCCATCTTAGTATTAATTTCTCTATTTTTCTTTACTTATGTCTAGTTTACATTGTGTCTTTTCTCTTTAGTTGTTAACATAGCTGCCAGTATGATTATTACTGAAGTGTCTTATCTCTTATGCATGTTTTTGTGGCTAGAGTATGCAGGCAACATGTTTATCTTATGTGTAGCTATTATATATATAGTAGTTATAGTTAAGCTAGTTATCCTGTGGGTTGTTTTAGGTATATGTGTTGATTAGTATGATGGCTAATACATGGCTTGGCTTTTGCAAAAAAAACTCAGATATAAGGCCGGCGCTGCAGCGCTAGCAGTTGCACTAAAGGTCGCGCCGTAGTGCCAGGTTCATTATCCATATTCAGCATCTCACGCTGTATCGCCAAGAAGCAAAGGACACATCGCGCTACAGCTTCACCATATAGCCCAACCTACTGCATTTATGCTCTACAGCACCATCAATTTGCCTATGACTCATCGCCTCACTTCCTAGAACCCTAGCCTTCGATCAATTCATACATCCTACCCACAAGACCCCAATTCAGTTGCGCACAGCAAGAGTCAAGGTCAGAAATCAAGCTAGGGTTCTCCACTAAGGTATTTGGGGATTTCAGTCATTCATAAATAGTTTTTGATTTCATTGTTTGGGTTTGGTTTTCTTTGTTGATCTGGGGTGATTTCCACTGACAGAAATCAAGATAAAACATTTTCAAGCAAGGGCTGTCAAAGTGGGTTTTCAGAATTTGCACTCTAGATGTTTGATAGATTTCTTGAACCAGAATTTAAGTTGATTGGGCTGCTTTGATATTGAAATTTTTTGGGGATTATCTGGCCTAAGTTTGGGGGTTGTGGGATTGAGCCTTCTTTCTTTTGTTCAAACCAATTACTGAATTCTGAAATGGCTACAAAGAGGTAACGACTTAGCGTCGGTAGCTCCTCGTCTGCAGCACCACAAGGTTGGGACAATGCCAAATTCATTAGCGAAGAAGCATGGAAACGGTATAAGCACTCCTTTGCCAAACGCAACTTAGTTCTTGAATGGGGTTTGTGGCCTGATCAAACAAAGGATGGCGAGCTGGCGACCATGATCCTGGGACGCAAGTGGGTGCACTTCACAAAACCACCTGATTCAACTATCGTATAAGTGGTCCGTGAGTTCTATGCAAATGCCAGTGTCGACGGTCCTGCTGTTGTTCAAGTTAGGGGGTGATCAGTGGCGTTTGACAGCCAAGCCATCAATGCACTTTTTGCGACGCCTAGCTATGATGGCAAGGACTATTTGGAGCAGGGGCTTCGCATCTATAACTTGGATGATATTGTTAGGAGGCTATGCAAGCCCGAGACAACATGGAAAACCAATGACACAACGGTTGAGAAGACCAGTTTCCCGTATCATGCACTCAGTCTCTATGGGAAGGCATGGTACAATTTTGTATGTGCCAACATGATCCCCACTCATCACCTTAGCGACGTGACTAAGGATAGAGCGATCCTATTATTTGCCATTATCACAGGTCTGGACGTGGATATCGGAGTTCTCATTCAGGGGTCCATCCTGAAGGCGATCAAGAGTACCACTTCTAGGGGACTTCCACATCCATCCTTGATCACCCAATTGTGCAAGTGGGCAGGTATTCATTGGGTACCAGAAGAGATAGCTTTGCCGCCCATGTCAGTCATCGACCATCTAGTTATCTCACGCTTCAGTGTATGGGACGGGGCGGCCTCACATGTCAGATGGGGTTCGGGCCACCTACTGAGCTGCCTCCCACATCAGAGGCCAGACACTCGCAACCAGCAGAGTCAGGCTCATCTTCACAAGGGCTATTGGCAGAGATTATGGCATCCCTCACCCTACTACATCAGAATCAAAACACAAATGCTCAGAGGCAGTAGAGGCACATAGCAGCGGTTGCCCAAAGGCAGGACAAAGTGATGCAGTATCAAGCTGAGCTGGTCAACACTATGCAGAGTATCTACACAGCCTATAGTGGCGAGGGTGCTGATTTCATGCCATTCTAGTTCCCAGAGCCTCCTATTTTCCCACCATACCTTCCACCATCACCGCCCGTAGAAGCTGACGAGGATGATGCTGATACCGAGTGACCAGACATCAGGGAAGCCCTCTTGCATTGATTTATATATGCTTAACAATGAGGGCATTGCTCATCTTTAGTTTGGGGGTATTATGTGTTGTCTATTTTATTCTGTCTACTTCCATAATAGATTGCCATCTTAGTATTTTGCTTATGTTTATCAGTATTGTAGTGCAGTCATGTATGAACTGCGTTTTTGACATCATTTTGGGCTTTATTAGCCTTATGGTTTATTAAGTTTTAATATTATTATGGATGGATGCCATGAACAGTTTTTGTTATTATTTATGAATGCTTGGATGATTATCAGCATGTATGTTTGGTTTATAGCCATCTTTTGGGACTTATACAGATTAGTATGCTTGTGCCATGTTAATGGCTTTATTACCCTATTTGAGCTGTTATTATGCGAGGGTTTTATATTATTTATAAATTTTTTATTGTGGCTAATGATGAGCGCTAGGCGATTATGTCTATTTCTTAGAGTTTGTGTCAAGTATGGATGGATGAGGGATTAGTTTAGTTGATAAGTTGAGACTGTTATTGATCCGTCCTTGTTAGCAAGCACTGACCAACTGTTTTAACTAGTTATATTTTGAATTTAGTTTGCGTGTTTATTACTTTCAGAATATGTTCACTCTTTTAAACCTTCATGATTACAAGGTAATATAAGACTTATACGCTTGTATAGTTTTGGATCTTGGATTCTGGCATATTTTCATATAAATAAATATATATATATATAAATAAAAAAATAAAAATAAAATTGAAAGTCTTGCGGTGGGTCGAGATGGAGCGTGAAATGCACTCTCCCATAAACGAGAACTTATGTTGAGATGGAGCATAAAATGAACTCACCTATTAATCTTCGGATTTCGTAAAGTCTATTTTGGTTTAAGTTGATTACGTGGTCTTTGCTGCTCGAGTTATTAGATTCATAGGGGTGTTCTACACCTAGTGCTCTAAAGTCATCTGGATTGGGAGTCATTGATCAAAAGCTCATTAATGGGTAGCTCTGAATAGCCTAAGGTAATTAAGTACTGTCCGAGTCAGATTTTACTGTCTTCATGCTAGAGCCTTATGATCTTTTCTTGCATTTGCATCTTGTTCTTAATGCTTGTTGAATGTTTAAGTTTCTGAGTTTTCATATTGGTTTCTGCAATAAATTGTATGAGCTTATTTTGAGCTATGATTAGTTAGGATGGTTTGTCTTCACACACACACACATATAGAATGGATCGAATACAGTCTTATGCTTGAAATTGATTGAACCCTTATTCATATCTGTGTTTGTCCTGTTCTCTAGGAATAGCTATGATTGAGCTTAGAAGCCATGATGCTAGTATATAGTTTTATACTTCATTCGCGTGTTATTTTACTGTTGTTATTTTTACGTTAGATAGTTTGCTTGAGGACAAGTAAAGACTTAAGTTTGGGGGTATTTGATGAGTGGGATTTATACCCACGAATCGGGTCCTTTATTGTAAGACCTCGAATTTTATGAAATAAAATTATTCAAATTTTTTATTTAGTAAATAGTTAAATTGATAAAAGTTTAAAGTTAAGGGTGATATATGTAAAAATTTTCAAAATAAGCAAGTGGTTATAAAATATTCATTGTTGTCGGGGAATATTCATTTGGTCATGAAATATTCTTATTGTCGGGGAATATTCATACGACTGCGCAACCATTTGTGGGCCCCATAACGAAAAACTGTCGGATGAAGAAAATGACATGGAGGAGTTTTTTTTATTAATAACGGCGTAACGGCTACTGTTAAAACTGTTAGAATACCCGGCGGGTAAAGTAAAGTAATACGCGTTGTTGCACAGTAGCACATAGTCTTAGATAATATTTTTATATTATTGTTAATTCAATAATTGTCACTGTACAGTATTTCCCATTATCAGATCAATAATTCATATTATTTGAATAATATTATTAGATAGCATCATTGGCAATGTCTAAGAAAGTTCTCTCTAGAAAAGGGGTTTGGTCACCTAATTGCGCGCCAGTAAGGAGAAATCCTTATCGGAAAGCCCCCTCTTTCCTGGGAACGACCTGGTTGTCAATATTGTAGTTCTGTAATATTATTTGTGAATAATTAATTATTGATTTATATGATAAGGAAATATTTATTCAATGTGGATATAAATGAAGGAATTAGTAATGATGTTTTTATCAGTATTTTGGTATGGAAAATCATCCGTATGTGGATTTCAGTGATGTTTAGTTCGGAATTTGGAAAAACTTTTTTCTATAAAGTTGTAGAGAATTAAATTTCCTATGGAATGGACATAAGATTCGTATTTTTCTGATAGAAGGACTATTTATTATGAATTATTGAAGTTTCAGAATAATTGATTTTTGGGGTTATAAATATTTTTTTCACAAAAAATGTTTTTAATGTGGGTGGGACCCACTGGTGTGTGCTGATGAGAGTGATGTGATGTGCGTAGGAATTTTTTTTAATAAATAATAATATTTTATTAAATTTTCTACTTTGGTGTTCTAAGTATTTTTTTATAAATAGGGTGCTTAGGTTAGAATTGAAAATCACACTAGAATTATAAGTTTCTCTCTATATAATATCGAGCGTATTTTTGTGAGTATTTAGATATCTTGAGTGTTGCTATACAGTGCAAATTTCTTTCAGTATTATATCCGATATTCCAGTCAGAAGTGTTATTCTTTTGATGTAAGGGATGGTAAGAGATGTTATTTTTTTTAAGTAAATGATGTTATTTCTTTTAATATCATTATACCGAAATATTGATATGAATTTTATTGTGAAACTTTATCTTTTTCATGTCGAGATTACTATTCACGTATACGACACTATTCACATATACGACACTATTCATGTATATGACATTATTTACGTATTCAGTACTATTTACGAATACGGGGTACTATGCACGGGGTACTGTCGACGTCGGGATTTTTATTTGTCCCTTTTCTATTTTTGTCTTTTGGTGTTCTCATGTTAGGTGAGATTTGTTTTAAAAAATAAGTTGTAAAAAGGTCCGACTTGTATATGTCGACGATTGGACTGTAAGAGTCGCCGGTTGGTATTTTTAAATGGTTGCACCAACTCAACCGAGAAAAAGTTTGCACATAGACCTGGTGATGTGACACTGCTTAACTGGTCTATGAAACTGAGATTCGTTAGGGTCTGAGAGCTTGATTATGCGGAGGGAAGTTGTTAGGCACCCTTCGACATCTGTGGTAACACGGTGACCGCCACTTTTCATTTTAAACTTTTATCTAAATGTGTGTATGTGTGTGATGGTCTACGTGCAGTTGTCTGGAAGTAGTGCTATGCCTCGTTTGCACCTATATACAAAAGGTTTGAATTTTGTACAAAAGTTTAATTTTAACAAGATATGGCAGTGATATTTTGTAAAACAGGTTTTTCAAGCCCTTGTACTCAATAGTAAATGAGGCCTTTGATACTTTCATTTTATTATGTGTTCGCCTTGATTGCTTTTATGTTTGAGATGCGAAACATCTTCGAAAAAATAAGATACACAGCAGTGCCGAGCTCCTTGTGGGCATGAGAGCCGTCTAAGAAAATTCACACACCGTGAATAATTTACAAGCTGGTTGCAGCTGAAAATGTCCATCACGGGAACCGAATCTAGATTCAAGAAATGAATCTGTGATCACATGATTCCTAGGCTCACATGATGATGCAATATGTACAAAAACTGTAAACAGTTATATATATATAGGAACGATTAACTATCACGAAGTAAACTCCAGGCAGGACTGAAAATGTAAATATATATATGAACGATCAACTGCCACGAAGTAAACTCCAGGCAGGACGTAAAATGTAAATATATATATGTATATATATAAACGATCAACTACCACGAAGTAAACTCCAGGAAGGACTGAAATGTATATATATATATATATATATATATATATATATATATATATATATATATATATATATATATATATATATATAAGCAGTAAACGCACCGGATATGTCGATCCAGGCTCAATCTATCCGGTGTGCTGTCTTGTGTAGTAGTCACTCGGGATTGAAGCTATGGTTCTTGTAGGATAGTTCTGTGTAGAATGTGGGTTGAAATGTTGTTGAGATGGCGTGAATGTGGGATCGAGGTGGCAAAATGATAATTTTTCCCCTCACCAGGGTTATCTCCGGTTCTGGGCTGATTTAGCAGACGTTGCTCATAATTATCTCTAAGATTGGTCTGCTGTGAGTACTGAATGTCCTCAGGGTTGTCTCTGAGGTGTGCTTGACCTCCCGAGGTTATCTCTGGGGCTAGAACTGAGTGCCTCGGGGTTATCTCAGAGGTTGAAGCTGACTTCTGGGGATGAAAATGAGCTTTTTCAGGGTTATCTCCGGAACTGCAACTGCATTCCTCGGGGTTGTCTCTGAGGTTGAAAATAAATCTCCCAGGGTTGTCTCCGGGATTGGAACTGAGTATCTTGGGGTTATCTCTGAGATAGAAAACTGAGTATCCCGGGGTTGTCTTTGGGTTTGTGCTGATTTTACTTCCAGGGTTATCTATGGAAGACGATTTTGCCTTCCTGCAAGGTTAGTAACAGGAATGCAAAATTTTGAGTGTCTACAAATACCCCTCTTTATCATATTTATGCAGTGTAATGGCATGGATAGGATAAAGAATACTAGACACTTGAAATATGACAAGATAATCATGATGCAATGTACTGCAGCATGATGCAAATGTATGCTGAATGTGGTTTGTTGGACCGTTTTCCAATGTGCTGTGATGACTATTTACTCCCACGACTTCAGATGAGGACTGGAGTTATCACTGATGATCTTGATGAACTGCTTGGATGTCTACTCCAAAGCTTTCAGGAACCTCTAGAATGTTGACATTGGGGTTATCACCAAAGTCCTTAATCCTTGGTACAGTCTTTCCGCCATAGATGTTCCTCTCATGTGCAAGAGATTATGGGGGAATGAGTTTAGTCTGATATCATTGGTCCTCCCCGATGAGGATGGCTTTCCCTGGTTTGTATCGCCAGATCTTTCCAGTGTTTTGTTAGAGTTACTACCAATAGTTTGTGTTATCAGGGCGGCCTGACCTTCATTGAAATGTATTTCAATGGATACCATCATCGGACCATCCCTGATGCTTCGTTGGGTTTAATTGCCAACAGCTGATAATGTCAAGGCTACTTGACCTTCGTTGAAATGTGCATCAATGACTGAGATCATCGGATTGCTTCTGACGCTTCGTTGGATTTACTTGCCAACGGCTAAAAAACATCAAGGTTGCTTGACCTTCATTGAAATGTGCTTCAACGGCTGAGATCATCGGATTGCTTCCGACGCTTCATTGGATTTACCTGCCAATGGCTGAAGAATGTCAAGGTTGCTTTACCTTTGTTGAAATGTGCTTCAACGGTTGAGATCATAGGATTACTTTCGACGCTTCGCTGGATTTACTTGCCAACGGCTGAAGAACGTCAAGGTTGCTTGACCTTCGTTGAAGTGTGCTTCAACTGCTGAGATCATCGGATTACTTCCGACGCTTCACTGGATTTACTTGCCAATGGCTGAAGAACATCAAGGTTGCTTGACCTTCGTTGAAATGTGCTTCAACGGCTGATGATGTATGAAGTTCCCACTGGGGATAGGTTTTTTTTAAGTTATGACCCCGAACTGACGGCATCGAACCTTTATAAGGTATTGTCGAGTGTAGTTTGCAACAACTGTGATCATTGGTGTTGTGAACCCTGTGTCTGGGTGAATACCAATGAGTGATATGTAGACCCGCAGTTTGGTCTATGAAAACCAGGATTTCAGGCTTTTCCGCTCAATCGCGTAACATCTTTTTACCTGATTTAAAATTTTCAACTTGTGAGACCTCCTTTGTAACTCAAATTGGACCGAGCCGGAGGGGTGGGACCCACCTAGGACAACCATAGGTACACCTGCAGCAGCCGCAGATACACCTGCAACTATCCGTGGGTGTACTTGAAGCTCCCATGGCTTTAACAAGTTATTTTTAAGTCGCGTCACACAGAGAATCCGAGAGTTCTTCTTCAGATCTACCGAGTTCAGGCTACTTTTTGCAAAATCCATCACCGTACAAGTGTTCTGCACTATCCTGGTAACGTATGCATGTCTCTTTTTCCATTTTTTATCCGTTGGAAAATGAGTTATCACATGAAATGCTTCTAAACACATAGTAGTGAATATGCATGCTCATATGACTTGATAAAAAATATTCAACATAGTAAATGTTAGTATTTAACCATGCTAAACATAATGATGTAAAATTTTTTGACTTTTGAAATAGTCAAATTGACACCTTTTTCTGCTATTTCTTATCCTATTTGAGGACAAATGAGCAAAGGTTGTAAAACAAAGTAATCCTGGTAATTAGGCTACCCTTACGGATTATGACTTTGATATTTTTATGCATATAGGATGTTTATGATTGTGGGTCACTGAATGGCCACTTAGTCATGCCTACGCGCAAGTGGATAGTCCTTTTTACAAATCAGACTTTGGCGAAATTTTTCCAAGAGTCTAGGCATTGAGTAGTCATGCATTTTTAACTCTACTATAAGAGTATGTTAAAGTAATGCATACATGCATATAGTCATAAAATGCATTTGAAAAGCTCCAAGTTAGAATTTACCACACCCTTTTGGAGGTGATTTGGAGACTTGTGTCCAGATATTATGGATCCGGATCAGCCTCGTAGTTCCCGCAGGACCACTTCAGGTGTGCGGAGGAGGGCTTCTAATGTGCCTCAACCCTGTTCAGTCAAATGGCCTCATTGTTTGGCGGAGGCGGTGATTTATCCTATCCGGGTTGAGGTACCGGATGTTGAGGACGAGGAGGAGGATGTCCCGGTTGCGGCTCCAGCTCTTGCTACTCATGCTCCCCGCAGGGATTTCCTAGGCATTAATGTGACGATTCCAAAGCTTCTGGATGATTTGAGTAGCCACCCCTCGGTTTACTTACAGACAAATGAGGTAAATGCTGGATTTGATCTTCCTTTTTCCTATTGATGAGGAGGAAGGATTCTGATGTTGACTTGATTTTGTGATGTAGGTTCCCGGCTTTATGCGGCCTCGAGGGAACTGGTTCAGCATACACTCTCTATATCAGGTGTTGGTTGTTTTACCGATCATTATTTGCGTGCAAGTATACACGGTCAACAAGTAATAAAGAGTAAGTAAAGTATCGTTCCCACGGAGAATTAACTAATAAAGTTCACCAAGCACTAGCTCATAACCATTTTAGTCTTATTTAAACGAATGACTTAATATTTTATATTTAAACTATGAAATTAAATAATACTAACTACCCCTAGAATGAAACTAGATAATGAAAACTTGATATAACAATTTCATCTATTAACTCATTTGAATCAACACACTTCATGTTAAGCCAAAGTAATTGTATCGGATTGTTAGTCGAGAACTCAAAAGTAAAGTATAGCCATCTCTCGATGTACCATGTCCATATCACATATAATGTGACAACCCGAGAAATTAGGAAATTATTTAAATCTTAAATGATGGATTAAAGGTTGAATAATAAACCTAGACAGAAAATAAGTGAATGGATTTGAGATTTTTGGGAAGGAATTTTTTGAATTTAAAATTTTTATGGTGAATTATTCAGGATTAAGGGTATAAGTGTATATGTTATGTACAATATATGGTTAAGGGTCAAGGGTTGACCAGATAACCTATATTAGTGGCAAACCCTAGCATTATATTAAGAGCGTCAACGTTCAATTCGAAAATTCTATCGATTTATAAGAAACCCTAGAAACCGTTTCTGGAAACTCTAATTTCAGTTTCTGAAATCCCTAATTCCAAATTTGAAAATCCTAAATTGGGAAGTTTAAAGGTACGTATTTATGATTATAGACTTAATTAGGAAAACTCTAATAATTAATTAGAAAACCCTAATTTTAAAGTTTGAAACCCTAATTATTCCGTTAAAAACCCTAATGTACAATTATGACCCAAATTGCTAAATTAACAATTTTAATTAGGAAATATTAATCCTAATTAGACAGATTGAATTTATGATTAGGAAATTTTAATATAATTATAGAATCCTAATTATAATTCAGAAATATTAATTTTCTATTTTGAAAACCTAAATTGGAAATCCTAGAAATTTAATTTGTAAAACCTTAAGGGTTAAACCCTAAACCCTAAGGGTTTGGACAATTGATAAGTATGCCATTAAAATTGGAAATCAAATGAAAATTTTGCCCTTTTAACATTCTTTATTAGTTAGCTTGCAAATCTTGCCAAGATCTTGAGTTGGTGACCAACTCTATCTACCCATGTGCTCAAATTTCAGCAATCTCAGCCAACGTATGCCACATTACAAGATGTAGATGCATTGAATCAAAATATAAGATTTTAAGTTAAGTAAAATACTTACTTTATCTGTCATTCTTGCAAAAGCTTTTCTCTCTCTAAAATCCAAAATTTTAGAGTGAGAGAGAGATAGAGAATCAAAGCCAATATCAGGTCTTAGCAAACCTTGATCAACAACCAAAGATCAGATTTAAGATCAAAGCTAGAAAATGTATAAAAACTCTAAACTTAGAAATCATATGATTTGATGTTAGATGTTGTTGTTTAATGTTTAAAGTTGTGTAATAAGATGTCATTTAGTGATCTGGGTTGTTAAATCCCAGATCCATAACATCAAAGTGCTCGAAATTGAAGTTTTTAGAAATCTGGAAAACTAGAAAATTGTTGTCTGACAGCCTAATGTCAGTGGCTCTAGATCTTTCTGTGTTTATGAATTTTCTTGTTTTAAGTGTTAAATCCATAGTCTGACATAAGGTCTTTGATCTGGAAGTGGAATCACAGCCATTCCATGTCTAGATTGTAAGATATTCTTGGTCAAAACCCGTTGACCAAGCATGACCGGATGATTTCTAGGTAACCTAGAAATCATATAACCGGGTCTGACAAGTTTTTTTTAATGCCTTGATCTGTCAGATGATAAGCGATATGATGATGTTGTTGTAACCTATTTGTAGCCTGTAATATGGAGTCCAGATCCATGGCTTTAGATCCTTTAAACCATCAGCTGATCAAATGTAGTGGACGGTCAAACTAGACCATTTGGTCACGATTGCAGTTTTTGGAATTTCCAGAAACCGGAAGAACAAATCTTTTGACAGAATTTGACCGAGCTTAATCTGGCGAATGAGTTGTTGTTGAACTAAGATCATGACATGTAAATGTTCTTTGACACGAGTACTATAGATTTGAACCTTAAGAACACTGATTCGATGACCAGAACACTAAGTTAATTGAACCACAAAGTGGTACCTCGCCACTGTCTGGGTTTCTGGGTACCCAAAAAACCCAGATGATGTCTGACAGTATGTTTGGAGGCTCAGATCTCCTTATTGGTTTGTAGTATGACCAAGATGATGGTTGCATATTGTAGTGTTACATTTCTACTGCAAGATCAAAGTCTAAGATAGACCAAATCGTTAACAGGATGAGAATCATAAGCGGTCAAACGTGACCCCTTGAGCACTGCCTTGTCAGTGTTCTTGAACACCATGAACACCAATAGCGACGGATTTGTCGCCTAAAGTCCATTTAGCGACAGTTAATTTCAGAAATTATTATTTTTATTAAATAAATAGAAAAAAATAGTTTTTAATTATTAAAAATACAAAATAAATTCTTAAAAATTATTTTAAAATCCAAAATAGGTTTTTAATTATTCTGAATATATTTCATAAATATTTAATATTTTTAGAATATTAATGGTATTTAATTTATTTAATTATAATACTAAATAAATTATTTCAAAATATTTTTAATACTTGGAAAATCATGAAAAATTATATTATGGCATAAGAAAATATTTTAGTTATTTTTAATGACTTTTAATATTTTGTGATGAATTTCATTAATTAATTAATATTAATGATAATTAGTTTATTTAATAAATATATTAAATAAATTATGAAAAAATAGAATTAATGATTTAAAAATCATATAAAAATGATTTAAGTGTTATAAAAATATTTTAAGTTATAAAATATAACTTTAGATATTTTGTCATGGAAATATTAATATTTTAATATTAATAACAATTATCGAATAATGGATTTAACTATTTAAAAATTATATAAATATAATTTTAAAGTATTAAAAAAACTTTGTGATATTATAAATATATTATAATATTATGGTATGATTTTCATTAATATTTAATATTAAATAAATATTAATGATAAGGGAATAATGTGGTATTTCAATTAGATAAATACGATATTAATGATTAAAAAATTATGACAAATGGTAATAATTATTTGAAAATTTTTATGAGACTTAAAAAATTATTTTGATTGATAATATAATTATCTAAGATAATTGTTAAGTGTTTAGGCAGAGTTTAATTGAATTTAAACTCGATATTCATCCGATTAGGCAATCGGGATGTTGGAATTGTACCGAACTCGACTCAGACTGTAAAGGTTTGACTTGAGATTAAGTTTTATGTGTGTTATAGACTGGTAGAGTTATGTGTTAATGTGTTTAGGTTATTGTAAATACTGTGATGATATTATTCTAATTTGTAGATCGATATTATTTATATTAGGTTTTCAGTCAAAGCTAAATAGAATGTGTAATGGTAAACATCGGAACATGCAAGTTTTTCTTAACTCGACCTCGAGTTGTTTATTCAAATATACTTGTGGTTAATCATTGCTGATTGCTATGTCTATGAATTATTTATTCACACTTTGTGCACCTTGCATGTATTCATCAGGTATGAAAGGCTGATCACCTTCATTACCATTCGGTCCAGATATATTTGTTTATATTCAATGTTCGTTCAGCTATGAAATTTGACCATGCTAGTTCATAATTATATTGTTGAATGTTAGCCAGCTATTATTCAAAATTCTTTCAATCATGATATATTCTTAATTTATTGAACTTAAACTTACTAGGAAAACTTATTGCTCACCCTTGCTATATCATGATAAACAATGTAGATAAGGCGAATACGTTCGGGTACAGGAAAGGATAAGTTAAGTTCAACTTGGGATAATATGTGCAGCTAAATTGTAATAGTATAGTATGATAATAATGTTATATGTTAGATAGGTTATGAATTGTGTATAAGTTAAGGTTACTCGACCTTGGGGAATAGTGTGTAAAGTTTATTGTATAAATAATTTATGTTTATATCTTTTGCAATAGTTATAGAAATGATTGTACCAGATCCGCGGTGATTTGGGACCCTGATTTGGGGACGTCACAGTTGGTATCAAAGTTGTAGGTTTTATACCTTAGGTAGGGTTACTTGAGACTAATAACATAGTGATTAGGATAATGTCTAACTCAAATAGAGTTAGTGAGTCGATAAGATTCAAAGACGAAACTCGGCGAGTTATAAAGATACAGAGTTTTCTAACTCTGATAATAAAGTTGAATAGTAGTGATGAATAGGTAGAGTCTAAAAGACTAAAAGTACCAGGACAGGAGATAGTAAAACAAAACGATCAAGATATAGAAACGAATCATAATATATACGATGAGATCACCCCGTGATCTGATAAGGCTATAGTATGAAGAAGGATAAAGCGAATGATTAAAAAGTTTACAACAAGATTGCTATGTGTCAGTTGTACTATGAATTGGTACGAGGCAGATTCAGGAAATGATTATGAATACGGATTAAATGAAATTCGTATGGAGAATGGAGTTAGGAATAAGTGGGATTTTAGATGTACTATAATTATGTCGCGCTATTTGCTATATACCTGTTGAGAAGGTGATTCTTTTCTCAGGTGTATAACAGATAGGTAGGGAATAGGTATAGAATAAAAGGTTAAGTACGAGTTCTTAAAATTCATACTTATGGTATGTTTGTGACTCATAATTATATGAAATGTTTATGAACCCCTCAGCGAATGGACGCCAAAGGTCTGACTAGGACAAGTTCTTAAACTCATATGATTGTGGAAAGTTTCTGAACTCACGAGTGTGGTTTGACGAACTGGGAATAGATATATGTGAATGGAGAATTGATGATAATAGGAATAAATAGACTATTTAAGAAATGGATCATTAGTGGAGACATAAGTTTTCCAAATCTTCTAGCTATGCTAGATTCGAAATTTTTGACGTCAAGCTAAATACGCACTATGTGTTTTTAAAAATAATTTTTTATTCTCAACTCCTGGTGATCATTGTGTATGCGTGGACTTCGGGCTACCGACGCCTCGTTACATGTTGAGATGCTAAAACAGATTTGTAATAATTTTTGATCGGTTTAAAGAATAGTCTATGCTACTTGTTTCGGCTAGACGATAATGATTTGAAATATCAAAATATATTTTTATTTATCACTTATGTACCATGTAACCTGATGCAGAGATGATAAAAAGTTGATGGAGTTGTAAATACATGAATACTTTGTGTTGAATTTGATCTAAAATCGTTGTTCCACTATTGTATGATGTGTTATGACAAAGTCACTCGATGACGGCATCCTCAAATGGGCTGTTAATACAGTACGACATCATGACGTCATTTTCAAACTATTTTCAAAATTTTAATTTGCCAACGACATTTGGTTATACACATTCGTATATCGATTGAAATTGATTATTGATATGAGTCTAAGCTATTTGATTCAGTTAGACCAACTTTTATGAAAATTCTTTGTATTCTTTGAAAATTTTCCTAAACCAAATTGTTTTGGTGCGGATTCCGATAAGACTGAGGTAAAATTTTGTGCCTATGGTAGTGACGAGAAATAGATCAGACCAGCATTATTTAATAAGTACAGGGCATATCGAGCTAGCTACCCACTATGTCTGTAAGATAAGACGGTTTGCGGATGAATTTTCATAAAACCTTTGCGCAAATGAAAATTTATAGTCTATATGACTCCTCAGCACTATTTGAAATTTTTTACTCTTATGAGGTGTATGATGGATTAAAGGTTGAATAATAAACCTAAACAGAAAATAAATGAATGTATTTGAGATTTTTGGGAAGGAATTTTGTGAATTTAAAATTTTTATGGTAAATTATTTAGGATTAAGGGTATAAGTTTATATGTTCTGTGAATATGGTTGTATATGTGTACAGTATGTGGTTAAGGGTCAAGGGTTGACCAAATAACCTATATTAGTGGCAAACCCTAGCATTATATTAAGAATGTCAACGTTCAATTCAAAAATTCTATTGATTTATAAGAAACCCTAGAAATCGTTTCTGGAAATCCTAATTTCAGTTTCGGGAATTCGAAACCCTAATTCAAAATTTGAAAACCCTAAATTGGAAAATTTATATGTGCGTATTTATGATTATAGACTCAATTAGGGAAACTCTAAAAATTAATTAGAAAACCCTAATTTTAAAGTTCGAAACCTTAATTGTTCCGTTAGAAATCCTAATGTACAATTATAACCCAAATTGCTAAATTAGCAATTTTAATTATGAAATATTAATCCTAATTAGCAAGAATGAATTTATGATTAGGAAATTTTAATATAATTATAGAATCCTAATTATAATTTAGAAATATTAATTTTCTATTTTGAAAACCTAAAGTGAAAATCTTAGAAATTTAATTTGTAAAACCTTAAGGGTTAAACCCTAAACCCTAAGGGTTAAACCTTAAGGGTTTGGACAATTGACAAGTATGCCATTAAAATTAGAAATTAAATGACCATTTTGCCCTTTTAGCATTCTTTATTAGTTAGCTTGCAAATCTCGTCAAGATCTTGAGTTGGTGACCAACTCTATCTACCCATGTGCTCAAATCTTAGCAATCTCAGCCAATGTATGCCATATTACAAGATGTAGATGCATTGAATCAAAATATAATATTTTAAGTTAAGTAAAATACTTACTTTATCTGTCATTCTTGCAAAAGCTTTTCTCTCTCTAAAATCTGAAATTTTAGAGTGAGAGAGAGAGAGAGAATCAAAGCCAATATCAAGTCTTAGCAAGCCTTGATCAGCAAGCAAAGATCAGATTTAAGATCAAAGCTAGAAAAGGTATAAAAACCCTAAACTTTGAAATTATATGATTTGATGTTAGATGTTATTGTTTATTGTTTAAAGTTGTGTAATAAGATGTCATTTAGTGATCTGGGTTGTTAAATTTCAGATCCATAATATCAAAGTGCTCGAAATTAAAGTTTTTAGAAATCTTGAAAACTGGAAAATTGTTGTCTGACAGCATAATGGCAGTGGCTCTAGATCTTTCCGTGTTTATGAATTTTCTTATTTTAAGTGTTAAATCCACAGTCTGACATGAGGTCTTTGATTTGGAAGTGGAATCACAACCATTCCATGTTCAGATTGTAAGATATTCTTGGTCAAAACCCGTTGACCAAACATGACTGAATGATTTCTAGGTAACCCAGAAATCATATAACCGGGTTTGATAAGTTTTTTTAAATGCCTTAATCTGTCAGATGATAAGCGATATGATGATATTGTTGTAACCTATTTATAGCATGTAATATGGAGTCCAGATCCATGGCTTTAGATCCTTTAGACCATCAGCTGATCAAATGCAGTGGACAGTCAAACTAGACCATTTGGTCACGATTGTAGTTGCTGGAGTTTCCAGAAACCGGAAGAACAAATCTTCTGATAGGATTTGACCGAGCTTAATCTGGCGAATGTGTTGTTGTTGAACTGAGATCATGACATGTAAATGTTCCTTGACACGGGTACTATAGATTTGAACCTTAAGAACACTGATTCGATGACCAGAACACTAAGTTAATTGAACCACAAAGTGGTACCTCGCCACTGTCTGGGTTTCTGGGTAACCAAAAAACCCAGATGATGTCTGACAGTATGTTTGGAGGCTCAGATCTCCTTATTGGTTTGTAGTATGACCAAGATGATGGTTGCATATTATAGTGTTACATTTCTACTGCAAGATCAAAGTCTAAGATAGACCAAATCGTTAATAGGATGAGAATCATAAGCGGTCAAACGTGACCCCTTGAGCACTGCCTTGTCAGTGTTCTTGAACACCATGAACACCAATAGCGACGGATTTGTCGCCTAAAGTCCATTTAGCGACAGTTAATTTCAGAAATTATTATTTTTATTAAATAAATAGAAAAAAATGATTTTTAATTATTAAAAATATAAAATAAATTCTTAAAAATTATTTTAAAATCCAAAAATGGGTTTTTAATTATTCTGAATATATTTCATAAATTTTTAATATTTTTAGAATATTAATGGTATTTAATTTATTTAATTATAATACTAAATAAATTATTTAAAAATGATTTTAATACTTAGAAAATCATGAAAAATTATATTATGGTATAAGAAAATATTTAAATTTATTTTTAATGACTTTTAATATTTTGTGATGAATTTTATTAATTAATTAATATTAATGATAATTAGTTTATTTAATAAATATATTAAATAAACTATGAAAAAATAAAATTAATGATTTAAAAATCATATAAAAATGATTTAAGTATTACAAAAATATTTTAAGTTATAAAATATAACTTTTGATATTTTGTCATAAAAATATTAATATTTTAATATTAATAGCAATTATCGGATAATGGATTTAACTGTTTAAAAATCATATAAATATAATTTTAAAGTATTAAAAATACTTTTTGATATTATAAATATATTATAATATTATGGTATGATTTTTATTAATATTTAATATTAAATAAATATTAACAATAATGGAATAATTTGGTATTTAAATTAGAAAAATACGATATTAATGATTGAAAAATTATGACAAATGGTAATAATTATATGAAAATTTTTATGAGACTTGGAAAATTATTTTGATTGATGATATAATTATCTAAGATAATTGTTAAGTGTTTAGGCAGAGTTTAATTAAATTTAAACTCGATATTTGTCCGATTAGGCAATCGGGATGTTGGAATTGTACCGAACTCGACTCAGACTGTAAAGGTTTGACTTGAGATTAAGTTTTATGTGTGTTATAGACTGGTAGAGTTATGTGTTAATATGTTTAGATTATTTTAAATGCTATGATGATATTATTTTAATTTGTAGATCAATATTATTTATATTAGGTTTTCAGTCAAAGCTAAATAAAATGCGTAACGGTAAACATCGGAACATGCAAGTTTTTCTTAACTCGACCTCGAGTTGTTTATTCAAATATACTTGTGGTTAATTATTGCTGATTGCTATGTCTATGAATTGTTTATTCGCACTCTTTGCACCTTGCATGTATTCATCAGGTATGAAAGGCTGATCACCTTCATTACCATTCGGTCAAGATATATTTATTCATGTTTAATGTTCGTTCAGCTATGAAATTTGACCATGCTAGTTCACAATTATATTGTTGAATGTTAGCCTGCTATTATTCAAAATTCTTTCAATCACGATATATTCTTAATTTATTGAACTTAAACTTGCTGGGCAAACTTATTGCTCACCCTTGCTATATCATGATAAACATTGCAGATAAGGCGAATACGTTCGGGTACAGGAAAGGATAAGCCAAGTTCAACTTGGGATAATATGTGCAGCTAAATTGTAATAGTATATTATGATAATAATGTTATATGTTAGACAAGTTATGAATTGTGTATAAGTTAAGATTACTCGACCTTGGGGAATAGTGTGTAAAGTTTATTGTATAAATAATTTATGTTTATATCTTCCACAATAGTTATAGAAATAATTGTACCAGATCCGCGGTGATTCAGGACCCGAATTCGTGGACGTCACATATAATCCAAAATTAATAGAATACACATGAACACCCACATTACCTAAACCACTATATGTCTATGTGATTTACAAATAAATAGGGTTTAAGCCCAAGTTCTCAGTTGATGATGAGCGGTGCTTCGGTATATGTCTATCCTAAGTACAAATCATACATCCCATTATAATGTAGAATATACAATCAAAAGCTATTAAGATCAGATCCAAATCCATAATTCGTCTCTCAAGTTCATATGGATTATCACAGTAATTGATGGCCAATCAACTATGCAAATAAGTATGAATCTTAATAGACAATCCCATAATAATCAATAAGGCTGACAATGAAATATATCAGAATAAACTAATCCGTAGAATCCATTACAATCTCAGAATAGAGTTTAGATTATAGTTGAATCAAACCCACCATCCACATATTGAATAAACATCATAAAATTACAAATAGGAATAAAAGAGAGGTTAAGAGTAGAGACTTGAAATGCAAATATGTTCTCCAGCTCCAAGATGGAATCTCTGATGCTTTCCAATTGTTTCAAGTCTTCAACCTAATCAAATCTAGAAAATAACTACTCTAATCTACCCTATTCTACTTATTCAAATTAAAGAAATAAAATAACAGTAGCTAAGTGATTTCCCCAAGGGGTGGTGTCCTCTGCATACTCATAATACGTTTTTATATAAGCCCTAATTGAACCCCCCTCCAAGTTACGCTTCAATTCCACTGTTTAGTGAAAAAGTCAGCTCTAGTCAACTTCCAAAGTGGCGCGGCCACACTGGGAATGGCCTGGAGTTAGGCGCGCCCGCGTTCAAGTAGCAGATGGCATTTTTTTGGTCCAGGGACTTGCGCGGCCGTGCTAAGAATGCACTACAAATTCGCGCGCCCGCGCCGTTGGTTTTTTGCTGTGGTGTCCTATGGTAAAATGGCCCTAACTTTTGGTTCGGAAGGAGTTACGGGATCTGCCACCTATCAAATTGAAGCAGTCGACGAGCTCTACAACTTTCATTCTTTGAGAATTGAGAAATAATGGACGGATGAAGGTCAAAATTGGGTTGGAAATGACTGCTATGCAAATGGCCAACCAAAACATTGAAGCTTAATGTCCGTTGGTATAAATGACATAACTCTTGCATCCGAACTCCGATTGGAATAATTCAAGATGTTCCGAAAAGCTAAGAAGAAGCTCTATAATATAATCCAAGTTCCAAACCAAGAACATGAAATGAACATGAAAGCCCAAACGATGTCCGGATTGCTTTTCCTTGCATTTTCATACCAATAGTCGCTCACACCGTTCCCAAGCATAAGATCTACAAAATGAACACAAAATGCATGAAAAGTAACTAAGAAACATGAGTATAAGTAACTAATTCAAGTAATAGATACTGGATAAGTAAGTATAAAACTTACTTATCAAATACACCTAAACTTAAACCGTTTCTTGTCCCCAAGCAACACAACATAATGCAATCTACATGCTATGCAAGCTACGCTACTATGACAATGAATCCCACATTCTCAGCCAAATATGAATTCCAATAAGATATGCCTCAAAGAAATATCCGGATTCAAGAACAAAGTATCAAACCAAGCTACAGGCATAACCCCATACAATCAAATAATCCAAACCTGCTATGAAGATGTTGTGTGTGTGGGATGTGTTCACAAATAAACTTAACAAAGGTAAAGACTACACATGTTATACTGCTTAAGAAAGAAAATTAAAGTTCAAATCAAGAACTATGCATACAAATGAAACAACAACTACTCCAACACATCAATACAAACTAAGGTTCAATAATGGGTTTATTCTATTTTATTTTTACAAATGAGGGCGATTTTCGCACTTTCTCGCGGTGTTTATTGATTTCTTTTCTATTTCCCATGACTGTGCAATGCCTCATTCTATTAGGCTAACCCCTTAGCGAGCTTTCAACCAACGACTCCCAGACCATAAAAGACCTTAGGGCGCTAGGTGTAAAAATAATCCCCTCGGGCGTACTTGCTCAAGTAACAAAGGCCCCGAAACAAGACTAGCCACGGTAATTTTTTATATTTTTCTCTTTTTCTTTTCTTTTATTTTTTTTATAGCAAGCATACCCATGTGTTTTCAAAGTTTGAGTATCAGTGTTTTCATAGTCAATGTTCACTTTCTACATAATTTTATCATTAAAAATAATATTTTCTTTTCAACAGCCAAACAAGTTAATCTTTTACCAACAAGCACACATGAACACTTATGTGCTAACCGGTAGCATCTAAACAACAAGCATGGATCAAATTATATATAACATTATAACTAAACTCAAGCTATCAACCACATTCAAGAATCCATCAAATTTCTAAATTCCTCATTGGCCAAACTAGAATTCCACTAACTAGATACTTAGGATTATGCAACTAAACAAATAAACTAAAACAGATATTAAGCAAACAAAAAGAAAAAAAAATTACTGCAAAATTAAACTAATAACTACTAACATGCAATTAACTATATGTAACATGAAATTACTCTATATGATACAATTACACTACATGCTCTAAACTACTAACTAAACCCAATACCCCCAAACTTAAAACGAACAATGCCCTCATCATAATTAAAAGTGAAAGTATACTCCCCTAAGTGGCAATGTCATCTCTGTTCGCGTCCTCAAGATCCGATGGTATATCAAGCGATGGATAAGTTTGAGATAATCTAAAGTTAGAAACTGAGTGTGGACTTCTAACTATTCGAATGCTTGAGTCAGAAATTCTAAAAATTGAGCAGTGTTTATTTTCTTTGACTGAGATATGGCGCGACGACGCTGTGATTGGCTTGTAGTTAGGTGCGACCGCGCTACCTTGTACCATGGCAGCTTCAATATTTTTAACTTCTGTTTGATCTTGAATTCTTATAGCAATTGGATTAAACCTGAGAGGAGAAACAATCAAACTATTATTAAGACTTACAACTATCAAACATCTAAGAAATATGGAAAGTTTGAAGAATTAAACATAGCTTAAGAAGTAAATGGAAATATAAATAAGAATTAAATAAGGAGGGAGAAAGATTAGATGGGGTGCCTCCCATCGAGCGCTCGGTTTATAGTCCGTTAGCTGGACTCTTTTCTTGACACCGTTATCCAATTCCTCTACGATAAGCTAAGAACCCTCCATCCATTAGAACTGCAATGTGCGTAGGTAGGTTCCCCATCACGAGAGTCTGTGAATTGAAGTAACCTAGCATATTTCCTGTACACGATGCCCCCAGTTCTATTGCATAGCTAGGTGCTTCATCCTTTCTATTTGTGAATAAATTATTGCATTGAGGCATGAAAAATACAACAGACTTTACCTCTTCTATTTTTACTTCCTCAGCCCACCATGGTGTATAAGAGGCCTCATAATCATAGAGATCTTTGCTTTGGATGTGACTACCAAGGGGACATGGGTGTGCAAAGTTCACTGAATTTTTCAACTCTGACTGAGAAGGCACTTGAGGTATTATACAAGTCAGCTCGTGTTCTGCATTTTCCATTTCCCTAATTGTCTCCTCGATGACAACTTCTTTAAGCTTATCCAGTGGCATGTACACTTCTGGTTCTTCATTAGTTTCATCATCCATGTCATAGCACCGATTGTTTTGAGGGTGATTATTCAAGGCTTCAAACATTTGATCCATCTGAGTTTGAAGATTTCGAATTGACCTCTCTTACTCAATCATCTCCTCCTCAGTTGACGCTATAAATTTGAACCACAATTCCCGCAGTCTTGAATTATATTTCTCAGTTTCGAATTCCATGTATTGAGGACCATTCATTGAGGGATTAACGATTTGTTCCATCTGTTTGTTAAGATTTTGGGTTGATAACTCCTAACTCATTATCATCTCTTCTTGGTCTGCTATGATCTTTGACATGTATTCCTTCAACTTTGAATTTTTTTCTTGTTGCATTGGAGGTGGATATGGGAAATCTGATGGATATGTTGGACTTGGGACACAATATTGGTCTTGATAGTTATAACTCCATTCAGAATCTGGGTGATACCCCCAACCTTGATGATAATTGGGATAATCATAGTTGTTGCGGTAATCACTCCCAAACTGTACTTGTCTAACACTGTTCTTGCACTGATAACTTGGATGCTCGCTAGCACAATATTCATATGTAACTACTATCTCTCGAGTACGTTGGGCTGCAAGAACATCCAACCTCTTTGAAAGTGTTGCAATTTGTGCGGATAATGTAGAAAATACATTAAGTCCTTCAATTTTCGTGTCCCTTGATTGAGTCATATTTGCATATGGCCATTGATAAGCTAAATTATCCATGGTACTTGAAAAGAGAAAAATATAGGAAGATAATTAAAATAAAATAAAATGTTTAAATTAAAACTAATTTGATTGAAATTAATGTTGGCAAAAATTATTAAAATAATTTCCCGGCAACGGCGCCAAAAACTTGTTGGTCGTTTTACCGATCAATATATGCGTGCAAGTATACACGGTCAACAAGTAATAAAGAGTAAGTAAAATATCGTTCCCACGGAGAATTAACTAATAAAGTTCACCAATCACTAGCTCATAACCATTTTAGTCTTATTTAAACGAATGACTTAATATTATATATTTAAACTATTAAATTAAATAATACTAACTACCCCTAGAATGAAACTAGATAATGAAGACCTGAGATAACAATTTCATCTATTAAGTCATTTGAATCAACACACTTCATGTTAAGCTAAAGTAATTGTACCGGATTGTTAGTCGAGAACTCAAAAAGTAAAGTATAACCATCTCTCGATGTACCATACCCATATCACATATAATCCACAATTGATAGAATACATATTAACACCCTCATTACCTAAACCACTATATGTCTATGTGATTTACAAATAAATATGGTTTAAGCCCAAGTTCTCAGTTGACGACGAGCGGTGCTTCGGTATATGTCTATCCTAAGCACAAATCATACATCTCATTGCAATGTAGAATATACAATCACAAGCTATTAAGATCAAATCTAAACCCATACTTCGTCTCTCAAGTCCATATAGATTATCACAGTAATTGATGACCAATCAACTAAGCAAATAAGCATGAATCTTAATAGACAATCCCATAACAATCAATAAGGCTGCCAATGAAATATATCAGAATAAACTAATCCGTAGAATCCATTGCAATCTCAGAATAGAGTTTAGATCATAGTTGAATCAAACCCACCATCCACATATTGAATAAACATCATAAAATTACAAATAGGAATCAAAGAGAGGTTAAGAGTAGAGAATTGAAACGCAAATCTATTCTCCTGCTCCAAGATGAAATCTCTGATGCTTTCCAATTACTTCAAGTCTTTAATCTAATCAAATCCAGAAAATAACTACTATAATCTACTCTATTCTACTTATTCAAATTAAAGAAAGAAAATAACAGTAGCTAAGTGATTTCCCTAAGGGGTGGTGTCCTCTGCATACTCATAATACGTCTCCATATAAGCCCTAATTGAACCCCCCTCCAAGTTACGCTCTAATTCCACTATTTAGTGAAAAAGTCAACTCTAGTCAACTTCCAAAGTGGTGCGGCCGCGTTGGGAATGGCTTGGAGTTAGGCACACCCGTGCTCAAGTAGCAGATGGCATTTTTTTTGGTCCAGGGACTTGTGCGGCCGTGCTAAAAATGCACTACAAATTCGCGCCGTTGGTTTTTTACTGCAGTATCCTCTGGTAAAACGGCCATAACTTTTGATCTGGAACAAGTTACGGGGCTTGCCACCTATAAAATTGAAGCTGTCGACGAGCTTTACAACTTTCATTCTTTGAGAATTGAGAAATAATGGACAGATGAAGGTCAAAATTGGGTTGGAAATGACAGCTATGCAAATGGCCAACCCAAACATTGAAGTTTAATGTTCGTTGGTACAAAGGTCATAACTCTTGCATCCGAATTCCGATTGGAATGATTCAAGATGTTCCGAAAATCTAAGAAGAAGCTCTATAACATAATCCAAGTTCCAAGCCAAGAACATGAAATGAACATAAAAGTCAAAATGATGTTCGGATTGCTTTTCCTTGTGTTTTCATACCAATAGTCGCTCACACCGTTCCCAAGCATAAGATCTACAAAATGAACACAAAATGCAGGAAAAGTAACTAAGAAACTTGAGTATAAGCAACTAATTCAAGAAATAGATACTGGATAAGTAAGTATAAAACCTACTTATCATCAGGCTCTTCATCTAGAGTATCGAGAGATTGTGCATGGTTGGGGCTTTGAGGGGTTCTTTTCAATCCTCCCCTACCACTGTCCCTGGACCAAATGTGACTCATGTCCCAACCGTGGACAGCACCTCACTATGACACCTTACATAAAGGTATAGTCAAAAACTGTTTTAGAAATTAGAATCTTTGGGAAGTGCTCAAGGAAACCTTCGTACATGTGAGGCCATGCTTCTAGGTTATGATAGATATTGTAACGCCCCCAAAATAGGTCCATTCCATCCAACCCATTTTGAGTCGTCAAATACATGGTACAGAAACAACTACAACTTTATTAATACAACATAAAAACTGTGAGTGTAAATACAAATATTGTCATATAGACAATATCCACACTCAAATAAGTCCTCATTACAATTATTGGAACAATATTTTACAAAAAAAATGGTGAGGACTACTAAAACAACTTCCTAGAACCTTCATTCCATACCCCGACTAGTACCTGCTACATTCTCGCCTCCTGAGAAGAAATGGAACAACAAGGAAAAGGGTGAGCTCAACTAGCCCAGTAAAGAATATTATGACTAATATAATATACAACAAATTATCGTTAGTCTTCAACAGGGAAAAATTTAATAGAATACAATAGACAACAAGTTTTAATTCATTATTCGCAGCGGAAAATAATAATTCATAGAGAAGTTACGTAGAGAATGAAATCTACGATTATCTATGAATTTAAAAGCCCATCATCAACATTTTATCCCTGTAACATCAATCAATAAATATCTTGAATCAAATAGTCATCTTTGCACTATAGGCCAAAGATATCCATCAGTTGGTCATGTTCACCTCAACACCTGTTCATCTTTGCACTACGGGCCAAAGATATTCATCAGAAATTATTCATCTTTGCACTACAGGCCAAAGATAGTTATATCATCATTTAAGACTGAGGATGATGAAAAATATTTTAAAAAAAACGAATCCAGTGAAACAAAATAACAAATATTAAGGATTCATATTTCGATTTATCCATGTCCAAAAATACCTTATCATAGTGAAGTAAAATTCAAGAATGATCAAAACATGGATACAATCAAAGCTAGTATCCAGAATAGATATTTGGACGAAAAGAAGGAAGTTTTATTTTTCGGTGAATAGTAACTCGTGAATAGTAACTCGTGAATAGTAACTCATGAATAGTAACTCATGAATAGTAACCCCGACATGAAAAGTTCCAAATTTGATAAAAATTCAGATCAATACTTCGGCATAATGATATTGAAGAAAATAATATCATTTAAGAAGAAATAATATCCCTTACCTCGGAAAGACGGTACTTCTGACTGGAATACTAGATATAGTGCTGAAGGAAACTTGCACCGTAAAGCAACACTTAAAGTATCAAATACTTACAAGAATACGCTCGTTATAGAGAGAGAAACTTGTGTTTCTGGTGTGATTTCAATTCTAACCTAAGCACCCTATTTATAGGAAAATGCTTAGAACACCAAAGCAGAAAATTTAATATAATAATAATATATTTATTAAATTTTCCTTAGCCCACCTCTAGACATCTGATCTCAGCCCATTTATATCACATGTTAGCCCACTTAAATGCCAAAAAACGTTTTTCTTCAAAATAATAAATAAAACATCCAAAAATCAATTATTTCGGAACTTCAGAACTTCAATAATTCATAATAAATAGTCCTTTTATCAGAAAATTGGAATCTCGCGAGTTTTTATAGGAAATTCAATTCTCTACAACTTTGCAGAAGAAAGTTTTTCCAAATTCCAAACAGAAATTGACCGAAATTCACAAACGGGCGATTTTATAGTCAATAATAAATTTTCGGTCAAGAATTATGTCCACCAACACACAAAACATGTGTTAATCATTTAATGCCACAAAAATACTCTTCCTCCTCATATACTCATATATCCCACATTAATTATAAAAATACCACCATCAATATATTATTAAAATAATATATTTAAATGAATTATTTTATCAGAAAAAGATAAAATATTAATTTTCAACAATTGTCACATTAAAATTTTTCTCTATCTATATCCACATAAAATCACTATTTTTCTCGTCATATAAATCAATAATTAATTATACACAAATAATATTATAGAATCACAGTACTAGCAACCAGGCCGTTCCCAGGAAAGAGGGGGCTTTCCAATAAGGATCTCTCCTTACTGGCACGCAATTAGATGACCAAACCTCTCCTTAGACAGAACTTTCTAGACATTGCCAATAATGTTATCTAATAATATTATTCAGATAATATGAATTATTGCTCCGATAATAAAAAATACTGCGTAGTGACAATTATTGAAACAACAGTAATATAAAATATCAACGCAGCAATTATTGAATCAATAAAATACAATATTGAACAGTAATTACTGTAACAATTATTGAGTAGTGCCTTCTTACGTAAGAATCAATAATTGGTGCAATACCGTGTGCTACGCGTATTACCGTGTTTTAACCACCGGGTATTCCAATAGTATTAACGGTAACAACTATGCCGTTATTTATAAACAACTTATTTTTGTCGTTTTCTTCATCCAATCGCTTTCTGTTATGGGGCCCACACACGGCTGCGCCGTCGTACGAATATTCCCCGATAACAAGAATATTCCACGACCAAATAAATATTCCCCGATAATAATGAATATTTTAGGACCACTTGCTTATTTAAAATATTTGCACATTTTACCCATAACTAACCACATTAATCAAATCAACCCTTACTATTTCAAAATAATAAATAGAGGAATTAAATTTCATTTATTAATAATTTGGGGTCTTACAACCTTCCCTCCTTATGAAATTTCGTCCTCGAAATTGACATACGTACCTGGTGTTTCGAAAAGATGAGGATACCTCGCTTTCATTTCCGTTTCTAACTCCCAGGTCATTTCCTCAATAGCATGGTTTCTCCACAAAACTTTAACTTGTGGTATGACCTTCGTGCGTAGGACATGCTCCTTCTTATCCATGATCTTGACAGGTACCTCCTCGTACGTTAAGTCTTCAGCTATCTCGTCCGGTTCTAACTCAATAACATGGTTCGGGTCTTTCACATATTTACGAAGCACAGATATATGAAAAATATTATGAGCACGAGACATATTTGGAGGTAACGCAAGTCTATAGGCCACATTTCCTACTCGATCAAGAATCTGAAATGGACCAATAAATCGTGGATTGAGCTTTCCTCTCTTCCCAAATCTTGTAACTCCTTTCCATGGAGCTACACGTAATAATACATGATCCCCAATGTCAAATTCCACGTCCTTTCGATGAAGATCCACATAACTCTTTTGTCGATCCTGTGCCGTTTGTATACGTTGTCGAATCGTTTGGATCTTCTCTGTAGTCATTCGTACCAACTCTGGTCCCAACAACGTTGCTTCTCCCACCTCATCCCAACATACTGGAGAGCGACACTTTCGTCAATACAATGCTTCAAAGGGAGCCACACCTATACTTGCCTGATAACTGTTGTTGTAGGAGAATTCCACCAATGGTAGGTACTTATCCCAACTTCCTTTGAAATCTAGGACACAAAGTCTTAATAAATCTTCAAGAGTTTGGATAGTCCTTTCTGATTGCCCGTCCGTTTGAGGATGGTATGCCGAACTGAACCGTAAATCCGTGCCCATAGCTTTTTGCAAGCTAACCCAAAATCTTGAAGTGAATCTTGGGTCACGATCCGAAACTATGGATACTGGCATGCCATGCAACCTTACAATCTCATTCACGTACATACTAGCAAGACGTTCAAGGGAATAAGTCTCCCGTATCGGCAAGAAATGAGCAGACTTGGTTAATCTATCAACTATAACCCAACTAGCATTTATACCTTGAGAAACCGTGGGAAGACCCGTAACGAAATCCATGGTAATGTGTTCCCACTTCCATTTCGGAATCTCAAGTGGTTGCAATGGACCCTTTGGTACTTGATGCTCCGCCTTTACACGTTGACAAGTTAAACACCTCGAGATAAACTTTGCAATCTCTCTCTTCATATTGTTCCACCAAAATGTATGTCGAAGATCACGATACATTTTAGTACTTCCAGGATGGATTGCAAATGGTGTATTGTGTGCCTCCATCATGATCTTGTACTTTAAATCAGAATTGTTAGGAACACAAAGTCTGGAGTGGACTCGAAGTATTCCTTCTTCATCGATTCTTGCTTCTGGAATAGCACCTTCTTGCACTTTCTTCTTCATACGCATCAGCTCCGGGTCTGTAGCTTGAGCAACTTTAACTTTATCGATTAAAGTTGGTTCTACACGTATACTTAACATCATCGCACTCGTTCCTGCATATTATCTTCTACTCAACGCGTCAGCTACCACGTTTGCTTTTCCAGGATGGTATTGAATAGTGTGGTCGTAATCTTTTAACAGCTCGAGCCAACGTCGTTGCCGCATGTTGAGTTCTTTCTGAGTGAAGAAATATTTGAGGCTTTTATGGTCTGAATATATCTCCACCTTCTCCCCATATAGATAGTGCCTCCAGATCTTTAGCGCGAAAATGACTGCTGCCAACTCTAGATCATGAGTAGGATAATTCCTCTCATATTCTTTAAGTTGTCGCGAGGCATAGGCTATGACTTTCCCACGTTGTATGAGAACACATCCTAACCCTTTACCTGAAGCATCGCTGTAGATAACAAATCCATCCGAACCAGATGGTATTGTCAGAACAGGTGCCGAAATGAGTCTCCTCTTAAGCTCCTGGAAACTCTTCTCGCATTCTTCGCTCCATACGAATTTGATATCCTTCCGAGTCAGCTGAGTTAACGGGGTAGCGATTCGAGAAAACCCTTCTACGAATCTCCGATAATAACCAGCTAAGCCCAGAAAGCTACGTACATCGGTCACCGTCTTCGGTTGCTCCCAGCTTTGTATTGCTTCAATCTTCGCCGGGTCCACAGATACTCCATGTTTTGACACCACGTGCCCTAGGAATGCTACTTCCTCAAGCCAGAACTCGCATTTCTTCAACTTAGCATATAACTTGTTTTCACGCAGCCTTTGGAGTACCAGCTTCAAATGGTGCTCATGATCTTCACGGCTTTTTGAATATATGAGGATGTCATCAATAAAGACAACAACGAACTGATCCAAATAATCCTTGAATACTCGGTTCATCATATCCATGAAAGCCGCAGGAGCATTAGTCAATCCAAAAGACATGACTAAGAATTCATAATGCCCGTACCGAGTTCTAAAGGCAGTTATCGGAATATCCTCAGTTTTAACCTTCAGCTGATGATATCCAGAACGAAGATCGATTTTTGAAAAGAATTGTGCTCCTTGTAACTGGTCAAACAGGTCATCAATACGAGGTAGCGGGTACCTATTCTTGATGGTGACATGGTTTAATTCTCGGTAATCGATACAAAGTCGCATACTCCCGTCTTTCTTCTTTACAAATAAAACAGGAGCACCCCAAGGAGATGTACTAGGACGAATGACGCCGATGTCCAACAACTCTTGTAGTTGGACTTTTAACTCCTGAAGTTCAATAAGAGCCATTCGATATGGGGTTTTAGAAATGGGCTTTGTACCAGGTTCAAGATCAATAAAGAATTCAACTTCACGTTCTGGGGGTAGACCGGGAAGTTCTTCAGGAAATACGTCAGGAAAGTTACTAACAACAGGAATATTATTCAAATTTGACGTGTCTTTATTCAAATCCATAACATGGGCTAAAAAAGCTTGACATCCGTTTTTCAATAAACGAATGGCTTTATGACTTGATATGACAGTGATTGATTTTAATGGCTTTGTTGCTTGAATTCGAACAACAGGTTGATTAAGAATATGAAAACTAACCACCTTACGAAAACAATCAATTTTGGCATGATGAGTAGTTAACCAATCAATTCCTAAAATCACGTCAAATGCAAGTATCTTTAAAGAGATAAGGTCAACAGGTAAGGTGATGGTGCCAACTTGGATCAAACAAGATTTATAAATAGTGGATGTGATGAAAGTTTTCCCTAACGGAGTCTCCACAGATAAATCAAAGTCTAATTTCTCCGGAGTCAAGTTTAAATGCTGAGCACAAGCAGGAGAAATAAATGAATGGGTAGCACCGGTATCTAGTAAGGTATAAACTTCACATGAATTTATGATTAGCTTACCCGTGATCACCTCGTTTGGGTTCCTCGCATGTTGACCAGTCACGACAAACGCTCTTTCAGGAACCGTTGACTTTGACTTTTCTGGGGCAGCCTTTTGAGTCACCGTCCCCGCTGAACTTGGTTTCGTTATCGTACAATCTCGAGCGATATGTCCTTCCTTTCCACAATTATAGCATACCTTGAACTGTTGTGGACAGTTTGGGCTGATATGTCCCTCTTTTCCACATTTATAGCATATGACCGGTGGTCGTTCTCCTCCCTTGGAACCAGTTGCTGCTGGTGCTGACATCTTCGTATTATCATTGTTGAATCTCCTCTTTTTAAAATCTCCTCCCGACTCGCTTCTTCTATTTTCATAGCCACGATTACCACCAGAGTGGTTGCCGTTCTTGTCTGTACTTTTCTTTCTACGCTGGTTATCATTGTTCTGATGACTGTTGTCACCGATATGATCCTGGTTGTGGTCCCTCGGTTGACCGTACTCGTTATCTCGCTCCAACAATTGAGCCCTGTTGACAACATTTGAATAAAGAGAAAATTTATGAGAAATGAGATATTGACGTATGCCGGGTTTCAAACCTCTCAGAAACATCCGTGTCATACGTTCCTCATTCTCCACCAAATGAGGTGCAAACCTGGACAACTCTGCAAACTTCGCCTCGTACTGGGACACCGTCATGTTATTCTGCTCTAGTCTAATAAACTCTACCTCCTTCATATGACGAATACTTTCAGGAAAGTACTTGTCATTGAATAGTTTCTGAAATGTCTCCCAAGACATGCTGAGTGCGGCTGGATGGGTACGCTTCACAGATTCCCACCAGTAGTCTGCCTCGCCACGAAACATAAAGGTGGCGAATGGAACCTTCTGTTCCTCCGTGCATCCCAAGACATCAAATATCTTGGTAATTTGCTTGACCCATGTCTCCGCCTTAATCGGATCTGGCTTTCCCCAGAATTCTGGTGGTCCAAACTCTTTGAACTGCTTGGCTGTGACCAGCTGTGCGTTGCCATTGTTTCTTCCTATATTTTGAACAGGAATCTCCTTCGTCTGGTTTTGCATGAATCGCAAAAAGCTTCTAAACATCTCATCGTTCATCGTCTGCTCAGTGGTGTTGTTCACAGGAGGAAAATTGCCAGCCTGTTGCACATTCTCCTCGTTGGTGAGTATATATGTCTCCACGGTTTCATTTACTCCACTGTTAACATTCTCAGTCGACATTCTCAAATACTGCCATAAAACAAGGGTTAATTTAACAAATTAACAAATCACATAATATCCCTATATTATGACCGACCAACAAATAAGCTTAGGTAGGACACACTAGCGAAGGATTTACTCGTCTCTCCCCTCCTAGTTCTATTCCCCGATCTCCGCCAGAGATCATATCCCTAAGCTCTGATACCAACTGTAACGCCCCCAAAATAGGTCCATTCCATCCAACCCATTTTGAGTCGTCAAATACATGGTACAGAAACAACTACAACTTTATTAATACAACATAAAAACTGTGAGTGTAAATACAAATATTGTCATATAGACAATATCCACACTCAAATAAGCCCTCATTACAATTATTGGAACAATATTTTACAAAAAAAATGGTGAGGACTACTAAAACAACTTCCTAGAACCTTCATTCCATACCCCAACTAGTACCTGCTACATTCTCGCCTCCTGAGAAGAAATGGAACAACAAGGAAAAGGGTGAGCTCAACTAGCCCAGTAAAGAATATTATGACTAAGATAATATACAACAAATTATCGTTAGTCTTCAACAGGGAAAAATTTAATAGAATACAATAGACAACAAGTTTTAATTCATTATTCGCAGCGGAAAATAATAATTCATAGAGAAGTTACGTAGAGAATGAAATCTACGATTATCTATGAATTTAAAAGCCCATCATCAACATTTTATCCCTGTAACATCAATCAATAAATATCTTGAATCAAATAGTCATCTTTACACTACAGGCCAAAGATATCCATCAGTTGGTCATGTTCACCTCAACACCTGCTCATCTTTGCACTACGGGCCAAAGATATTCATCAAAAATTATTCATCTTTGCACTACAGGCCAAAGATAGTTATATCATCATTTAAGACTGAGGATGATGAAAAATATTTTAAAAAAAACGAATCCAGTGAAACAAAATAACAAATATTAAGGATTCATATTTCGATTTATCCATGTCCAAAAATACCTTATCATAGTGAAGTAAAATTCAAGAATGATCAAAACATGGATACAATCAAAGCTAGTATCCAGAATAGATATTTGGACGAAAAGAAGGAAGTTTTATTTTTCGGTGAATAGTAACTCGTGAATAGTAACTCGTGAATAGTAACTCATGAATAGTAACTCATGAATAGTAACCCCGACATGAAAAGTTCCAAATTTGATAAAAATTCAGATCAATACTTCGGCATAATGATATTGAAGAAAATAATATCATTTAAGAAGAAATAATATCCCTTACCTCGGAAAGACGGTACTTCTGACTGGAATACTAGATATAGTGCTGAAGGAAACTTGCACCGTAAAGCAACACTTAAAGTATCAAATACTTACAAGAATACGCTCGTTATAGAGAGAGAAACTTGTGTTTCTGGTGTGATTTCAATTCTAACCTAAGCACCCTATTTATAGGAAAATGCTTAGAACACCAAAGCAGAAAATTTAATATAATAATAATATATTTATTAAATTTTCCTTAGCCCACCTCTAGACATCTGATCTCAGCCCATTTATATCACATGTTAGCCCACTTAAATGCCAAAAAACGTTTTTCTTCAAAATAATAAATAAAACATCCAAAAATCAATTATTTCGGAACTTCAGAACTTCAATAATTCATAATAAATAGTCCTTTTATCAGAAAATTGGAATCTCGCGAGTTTTTATAGGAAATTCAATTCTCTACAACTTTGCAGAAGAAAGTTTTTCCAAATTCCAAACAGAAATTGACCGAAATTCATAAACGGACGATTTTATAGTCAATAATAAATTTTCGGTCAAGAATTATGTCCACCAACACACAAAACATGTGTTAATCATTTAATGCCACAAAAATACTCTTCCTCCTCATATACTCATATATCTCACATTCATTGTAAAAATACCACCATCAATATATTATTAAAATAATATATTTAAATGAATTATTTTATCAGAAAAAGATAAAATATTAATTTTCAACAATTGTCACATTAAAATTTTTCTCTATCTATATCCACATAAAATCACTATTTTTCTCGTCATATAAATCAATAATTAATTATACACAAATAATATTATAGAATCACAGTACTAGCAACCAGGCCGTTCCCAGGAAAGAGGGGGCTTTCCAATAAGGATCTCTCCTTACTGGCGCGCAATTAGATGACCAAACCTCTCCTTAGACAGAACTTTCTAGACATTGCCAATAATGTTATCTAATAATATTATTCAGATAATATGAATTATTGCTCCGATAATAAAAAATACTGCGTAGTGACAATTATTGAAACAACAGTAATATAAAATATCAACGCAGCAATTATTGAATCAATAAAATATAATATTGAACAGTAATTACTGTAACAATTATTGAGTAGTGCCTTCTTACGTAAGAATCAATAATTGGTGCAATACCGTGTGCTACGCGTATTACCGTGTTTTAACCACCGGGTATTCCAACAGTATTAACGGTAACAACTATGCCGTTATTTATAAACAACTTATTTTTGTCGTTTTCTTCATCCAATCACTTTCCGTTATGGGGCCCACACAAGGCTGCGCCGTCGTACGAATATTCCCCGACAACAAGAATATTCCACGACCAAACAAATATTCCCCGATAATAATGAATATTTTAGGACCACTTGCTTATTTAAAATATTTGCGCATTTTACCCATAACTAACCACATTAATCAAATCAACCCTTACTATTTCAAAATAATAAATAGAGGAATTAAATTTCATTTATTAATAATTTGGGGTCTTACAGATATCATATGGCCACAGAATTATCCTTGGTTGACCCAATATATCCCAAAAAAAATGAGAATATTACTATTATATTCTTCACAATGGCGAGTCTTCTCTTGACTTATCATTATCTCCACTGTCTCTAATTGAGAATTATACTTCAAACAAACACCAAGATTATATAGGTAGTGCTCGTAAATATACTCAGCAAGTGGATGAGCACAATCTTGTCTTATGATGACACGAGGTTGTATGTCATTAGACATCTTGTATGATAGTGGCAAAACACCCTTCCAACGTTGGGTTCACTTCACCCTAGATGATTCACCAAATATAACTACTAAATGATGACCACCGTTCTATTCCCCTGTTACCCCCGCTCGACCCAGCTACACTCTTATTACCTGAAAGGAATTGTGAAACAGAAGGGTGAGCACAACTAGCCTAGTAAAGAATATCATGACTAAAGATAAATAAGTTATCAATAGCCTTCAACAGAATTAAATCAGAGATTTAGAACATATGGTAGATGATAAAAATTTTCAACCATAGTTGCAGCGGAACGAGCAATCCATTAGAAGAGTCAAATAGACCATAAAGTCTATTATCTTCTCCATATTAAAAGTCCAACAACAATATTTTATCCCTGTAACATCAATCAACAGTTCATTTTCACAATTATATGAATAACTCATAATCATAATTGTGATTCTAAATTCCTCTTCACATCCAGAACGAATATAATTTTCATCGCATGTCTTTACCTGAAACATCAAAGATCATGGTTATACCAAATCACAGTTCATGTTTATAATCATACAAACAATTTTATCTTTGCACTACGGGCCAACGATATTCGTCAACAGTTCATCTTTGCACTACTGGCCAAAGATATTCAACAACAGGTCATCTTTGCACTACGGGCCAAAGATATTCATCAATAATTCATCTTTGCACTACAGGCCAAAGATAGTTCTCAACAGTTCATCTTTGCACTACAGGCCAAATATATTCATATCTCAAAGAAATATATAATCATTTCAGAATTTATATACACCATAATTATAACCATGTTAATCAATTCATCTTTACACTTAAGCTAAAGATATTCAATTATAAATTCAATGGTCATGATCATACCAGTTAACAATTCATCTTTGTACTACAGGCCAAAGACATTCCTCAGTCACGATCATACCAATAATTTACCCATCTTTACACTCAAGTGAAAGAGAAATTCAACATCAGGGTTATAAAAATGTTATATATGATAATAAAAACAATATGATCAACAACTGCATTTATTTTCGAGAGCAACAATCATAAATCAACGATAATTTGGTCAGAAAAAGAAACCAATTTTTGTCGTGAATAGTACCCGTGAATAGTAACTCGTGAATAGTAACTCGTGAATAGTAACTCATGAATAGTACTCATGAATAGTACTCCGTATTCGTACATAGTACCGTATACGTAAATAATGTCATATACGTAAATAGTGCCATATACATGAATAGTGCCGTATACGTGAATAGTGCCGTATACGTGAATAGTAATGTATACGTGAATAGTAACTCCGACACAAAAAGTTTTAAATTTGATAAAAAGTTCATATCAATATTTCGGCATAATGATACTGAAGAAAATATCATTTAAGAAGAAGATAATATCCCTTACCTCAAAAGTGCAGTATTTCTGACTGGAATGCAAAGTCGAAGGAAACTTGCACTGAATAGCAACTCTAAAAGTATCTAAATACTCACAAAATATACTTCATAATATAGAGAGAGAAAGAGAGAAAGCTTATGTTTCTGGTGTGATTTTCAATTCTAACTTAGCCATCTATTTATAGGAAAATGTTAGCACGCCGAAGTAGACTTAACCTGTAACCTGATGGCTTTACCTGCTACTATTCCCACCCACCACATTTGAATAAAAATCTCAGCACATTTCTTCACTAACCAAGAGTGGGGTCCACTAATTCTAGAATTTTCCACCAAAATGATTAACTCTAAAAATTCAACAATTTTTGAACTAGTCATCTCGTAAAATTCATAACAAATCATACGTTCATTTTTAACGGTTCAAAATTTGTGGACATATATTCAACTTATATATGTATAACATATCCAATATTACCACGATCTAACGGTCGGATTAAAAATTATAACCCTTACAAAATATCTCAAAAACCCTAATTTAATTTTCAATACCTCCGTTCCAACAAAAATACAGATAAAACACCTCAACATTAACTCCTTCATTTTTAACCACAAAAATATATCCCATATTTATATCCACATAAAATAAATATTTCCTTATCATATGAATCAATAATTAATTATTCACAAATAATATTACAGAATCAAATTTATGACAACCAGGCCGTTCCCAGGAAAGAGGGGGCTTTCCAATAAGAATTTCTCCTTACTAGCGCGTAATTAGATGACCAAACCTCTCCTTAGACAAAACTTTCTAGACATTGTTAAAAATGTTATCTAATAATATTATTCAAATAATATAAATTATTGATCTGATAATGGAAAATACTGTACAACAACAATTATTGAAACAACAATAATATAAAATATCAACGTAGCAATTATTGAATCAATAATATAAAATATTGAACAGTAATTAATGTAACAATTATTGAGTAGTGCTTTCTCACGTAAGAATCAATAATTAAAAAATAATTTGTAATACCGTGTGCTACTGTGCAACTACGCGAATTACTGTATTTTAACCACCAGGTATTCAAACAGTGTTAACAGTAACAACTACGCCGTTAATTATAAAAACTCAATTTTTGTCGTTATCTTCATCCGACAGTTATTCGTTATGGGCCCACAAATAGCTGCGCCGTCATACGAATATTCTCCAACAGAAAGAATATTCCACGACCAAACGAATATTCCCCGACAACAATGACTATAACCACTTGCATATTTTGAAAAAAAATTTATATATCACCCTTAACTTTAACATTTATCAATTTAACCATTTACTGAATAGTAATTATTGAATACTTTTATTTCATAAAATTCGGGGTCTTACAATCTCCCCTCCTTATGAATTTTCATCCCCGAAATTTACGTACCTGATAATTCAAAAAGTTGAGAATACCTTGCTTTAATTTTAGATTCCATCTTCCCTGTCATCATGATTTCTCTATTTCTCATCTCCTGTATTTCAGATATCATTCTAGAATACAGTTTCAAAACAAGGGTTAATTGAACAAATTAACATATCACATAATATTCCGATATTATGACTGACCAACAAATAAGCTTAGGTAGGACACACTAGCGAAAGATATTATTCGTCTCTCCCTTCCTAGTTCTATTCCCCGATCTCCGCCAGAGACCATATCCCTAAGCTCTGATACCAACTGTGACCACCCCAAAATAGGTCCATTCCATCGAACCTACTCTGAGTCGCCAAATACATGGTTCAGAAAACAACTACAACTTTATTACAACAATTGTCGTGCAAAATACAACAACACATAAGCTGTGAGTTTGGATACAAATATATACCAAATGTGACTCATGTCCCAACCGTGGACAACACCTCACAATGACACCTTACATAAAGATATAGTCAAATACTGTTTTAGAAATTAGAATCTTTGGAAAGTGCTCAAGGAAACCTTCGTACATGGGAGGCCATGCTTTTAGGTTATGATAGATATCATATGGCTACAGAATTATCCTTGGTTGACCCAATATACCCCAAAGAAACACGAGAAGATTACTATCATATTATTCCCAATGGTGAGTCTTCACTTGACTTATCATTATCTCCACTGTCTCTAATTGAGAATTATACTTCAATCAAACACCAAGATTATATAGGTAGTGCTCGTAAATATACTCAGTAAGTGGATGAACACAATCCTGTCTTATGATGACACGAGGTTGTATGTCATTAGACATCTTGTATGATAGTGGCAAAACACCCTTCCAACGTTGGGTTCGCTTCACCCTAGATGATTCACCAAATATAACTACTAAATGATGACCACCGTTCTATTCCCCTGTTACCCCCGCTCAACCCAGCTACACTCTTATTACCTGAAAGGAATTGTGAAACAGAAGGGTGAGCACAACTAGCCCAGTAAATAATATCATGACTAAAGATAAATAAGTTATCAATAGCCTTCAACAGAATTAAATCAGAGATTTAGAACATATGGTAGATGATAAAAATTTTCAACCATAGTTGCAGCGGAACGAGCAATCCATTAAAAGAGTCAAATAGACCATAAAGTCTATTATCTTCTCCATATTAAAAGTCCAACAACAATATTTTATCCCTGTAACATCAATCAACAGTTCATTTTCACAATTATATGAATAACTCATAATCATAATTGTGATTCTAAATTCCTCTTCACATCCAGAACGAATATAATTTTCATCGCATGTCTTTACCTGAAACATCAAAGATCATGGTTATACCAAATCACAGTTCATGTTTATAATCATACAAACAATTTTATCTTTGCACTACGGGCCAACGATATTCGTCAACAGTTCATCTTTGCACTACTGGCCAAAGATATTCAACAACAGGTCATCTTTGCACTACGGGCCAAAGATATTCATCAATAATTCATCTTTGCACTACAGGCCAAAGATAGTTCTCAACAGTTCATCTTTGCACTACAGGCCAAATATATTCATATCTCAAAGAAATATATAATCATTTCAGAATTTATATACACCATAATTATAACCATGTTAATCAATTCATCTTTACACTTAAGCTAAAGATATTCAATTATAAATTCAATGGTCATGATCATACCAGTTAACAATTCATCTTTGTACTACAGGCCAAAGACATTCCTCAGTCACGATCATACCAATAATTTACCCATCTTTACACTCAAGTGAAAGAGAAATTCAACATCAGGGTTATAAAAATGTTATATATGATAATAAAAACAATATGATCAACAACTGCATTTATTTTCGAGAGCAACAATCATAAATCAACGATAATTTGGTCAGAAAAAGAAACCAATTTTTGTCGTGAATAGTACCCGTGAATAGTAACTCGTGAATAGTAACTCGTGAATAGTAACTCATGAATAGTAACTCATGAATAGTACTCCGTATTCGTACATAGTACCGTATACGTAAATAATGTCATATACGTAAATAGTGCCATATACATGAATAGTGCCGTATACGTGAATAGTGCCGTATACGTGAATAGTAATGTATACGTGAATAGTAACTCCGACACAAAAAGTTTTAAATTTGATAAAAAGTTCATATCAATATTTCGGCATAATGATACTGAAGAAAATATCATTTAAGAAGAAGATAATATCCCTTACCTCAAAAGTGCAGTATTTCTGACTGGAATGCAAAGTCGAAGGAAACTTGCACTGAATAGCAACTCTAAAAGTATCTAAATACTCACAAAATATACTTCATAATATAGAGAGAGAAAGAGAGAAAGCTTATGTTTCTGGTGTGATTTTCAATTCTAACTTAGCCATCTATTTATAGGAAAATGTTAGCACGCCGAAGTAGACTTAACCTGTAACCTGATGGCTTTACCTGCTACTATTCCCACCCACCACATTTGAATAAAAATCTCAGCACATTTCTTCACTAACCAAGAGTGGGGTCCACTAATTCTAGAATTTTCCACCAAAATGATTAACTCTAAAAATTCAACAATTTTTGAACTAGTCATCTCGTAAAATTCATAACAAATCATACGTTCATTTTTAACGGTTCAAAATTTGTGGACATATATTCAACTTATATATGTATAACATATCCAATATTACCACGATCTAACGGTCGGATTAAAAATTATAACCCTTACAAAATATCTCAAAAACCCTAATTTAATTTTCAATACCTCCGTTCCAACAAAAATACAGATAAAACACCTCAACATTAACTCCTTCATTTTTAACCACAAAAATATATCCCATATTTATATCCACATAAAATAAATATTTCCTTATCATATGAATCAATAATTAATTATTCACAAATAATATTACAGAATCAAATTTATGACAACCAGGCCGTTCCCAGGAAAGAGGGGGCTTTCCAATAAGAATTTCTCCTTACTAGCGCGTAATTAGATGACCAAACCTCTCCTTAGACAAAACTTTCTAGACATTGTTAAAAATGTTATCTAATAATATTATTCAAATAATATAAATTATTGATCTGATAATGGGAAATACTGTACAACAACAATTATTGAAACAACAATAATATAAAATATCAACGTAGCAATTATTGAATCAATAATATAAAATATTGAACAGTAATTAATGTAACAATTATTGAGTAGTGCTTTCTCACGTAAGAATCAATAATTAAAAAATAATTTGTAATACCGTGTGCTACTGTGCAACTACGCGAATTACTGTATTTTAACCACCAGGTATTCAAACAGTGTTAACAGTAACAACTACGCCGTTAATTATAAAAACTCAATTTTTGTCGTTATCTTCATCCGACAGTTATTCGTTATGGGCCCACAAATAGCTGCGCCGTCATACGAATATTCTCCAACAGAAAGAATATTCCACGACCAAACGAATATTCCCCGACAACAATGACTATAACCACTTGCATATTTTGAAAAAAAATTTATATATCACCCTTAACTTTAACATTTATCAATTTAACCATTTACTGAATAGTAATTATTGAATACTTTTATTTCATAAAATTCGGGGTCTTACAATCTCCCCTCCTTATGAAATTTCATCCCCGAAATTTACGTACCTGATAATTCAAAAAGTTGAGAATACCTTGCTTTAATTTTAGATTCCATCTTCCCTGTCATCATGATTTCTCTATTTCTCATCTCCTGTATTTCAGATATCATTCTAGAATACAGTTTCAAAACAAGGGTTAATTGAACAAATTAACATATCACATAATATTCCGATGTTATGACTGACCAACAAATAAGCTTAGGTAGGACACACTAGCGAAAGATATTATTCGTCTCTCCCTTCCTAGTTCTATTCCCCGATCTCCGCCAGAGACCATATCCCTAAGCTCTGATACCAACTGTGACCACCCCAAAATAGGTCCATTCCATCGAACCTACTCTGAGTCGCCAAATACATGGTTCAGAAAACAACTACAACTTTATTACAACAATTGTCGTGCAAAATACAACAACACATAAGCTGTGAGTTTGGATACAAATATATACCAAATGTGACTCATGTCCCAACCGTGGACAACACCTCACAATGACACCTTACATAAAGATATAGTCAAATACTGTTTTAGAAATTAGAATCTTTGGAAAGTGCTCAAGGAAACCTTCGTACATGGGAGGCCATGCTTTTAGGTTATGATAGATATCATATGGCTACAGAATTATCCTTGGTTGACCCAATATACCCCAAAGAAACACGAGAAGATTACTATCATATTATTCCCAATGGTGAGTCTTCACTTGACTTATCATTATCTCCACTGTCTCTAATTGAGAATTATACTTCAATCAAACACCAAGATTATATAGGTAGTGCTCGTAAATATACTCAGTAAGTGGATGAACACAATCCTGTCTTATGATGACACGAGGTTGTATGTCATTAGACATCTTGTATGATAGTGGCAAAACACCCTTCCAACGTTGGGTTCGCTTCACCCTAGATGATTCACCAAATATAACTACTAAATGATGACCACCGTTCTATTCCCCTGTTACCCCCGCTCAACCCAGCTACACTCTTATTACCTGAAAGGAATTGTGAAACAGAAGGGTGAGCACAACTAGCCCAGTAAATAATATCATGACTAAAGATAAATAAGTTATCAATAGCCTTCAACAGAATTAAATCAGAGATTTAGAACATATGGTAGATGATAAAAATTTTCAACCATAGTTGCAGCGGAACGAGCAATCCATTAAAAGAGTCAAATAGACCATAAAGTCTATTATCTTCTCCATATTAAAAGTCCAACAACAATATTTTATCCCTGTAACATCAATCAACAGTTCATTTTCACAATTATATGAATAACTCATAATCATAATTGTGATTCTAAATTCCTCTTCACATCCAGAACGAATATAATTTTCATCGCATGTCTTTACCTGAAACATCAAAGATCATGGTTATACCAAATCACAGTTCATGTTTATAATCATACAAACAATTTTATCTTTGCACTACGGGCCAACGATATTCGTCAACAGTTCATCTTTGCACTACTGGCCAAAGATATTCAACAACAGGTCATCTTTGCACTACGGGCCAAAGATATTCATCAATAATTCATCTTTGCACTACAGGCCAAAGATAGTTCTCAACAGTTCATCTTTGCACTACAGGCCAAATATATTCATATCTCAAAGAAATATATAATCATTTCAGAATTTATATACACCATAATTATAACCATGTTAATCAATTCATCTTTACACTTAAGCTAAAGATATTCAATTATAAATTCAATGGTCATGATCATACCAGTTAACAATTCATCTTTGTACTACAGGCCAAAGACATTCCTCAGTCACGATCATACCAATAATTTACCCATCTTTACACTCAAGTGAAAGAGAAATTCAACATCAGGGTTATAAAAATGTTATATATGATAATAAAAACAATATGATCAACAACTGCATTTATTTTCGAGAGCAACAATCATAAATCAACGATAATTTGGTCAGAAAAAGAAACCAATTTTTGTAGTGAATAGTACCCGTGAATAGTAACTCGTGAATAGTAACTCGTGAATAGTAACTCATGAATAGTACTCATGAATAGTACTCCGTATTCGTACATAGTACCGTATACGTAAATAATGTCATATACGTAAATAGTGCCATATACATGAATAGTGCCGTATACGTGAATAGTGCCGTATACGTGAATAGTAATGTATACGTGAATAGTAACTCCGACACAAAAAGTTTTAAATTTGATAAAAAGTTCATATCAATATTTCGGCATAATGATACTGAAGAAAATATCATTTAAGAAGAAGATAATATCCCTTACCTCAAAAGTGCAGTATTTCTGACTGGAATGCAAAGTCGAAGGAAACTTGCACTGAATAGCAACTCTAAAAGTATCTAAATACTCACAAAATATACTTCATAATATAGAGAGAGAAAGAGAGAAAGCTTATGTTTCTGGTGTGATTTTCAATTCTAACTTAGCCATCTATTTATAGGAAAATGTTAGCACGCCGAAGTAGACTTAACCTGTAACCTGATGGCTTTACCTGCTACTATTCCCACCCACCACATTTGAATAAAAATCTCAGCACATTTCTTCACTAACCAAGAGTGGGGTCCACTAATTCTAGAATTTTCCACCAAAATGATTAACTCTAAAAATTCAACAATTTTTGAACTAGTCATCTCGTAAAATTCATAACAAATCATACGTTCATTTTTAACGGTTCAAAATTTGTGGACATATATTCAACTTATATATGTATAACATATCCAATATTACCACGATCTAACGGTCGGATTAAAAATTATAACCCTTACAAAATATCTCAAAAACCCTAATTTAATTTTCAATACCTCCGTTCCAACAAAAATACAGATAAAACACCTCAACATTAACTCCTTCATTTTTAACCACAAAAATATATCCCATATTTATATCCACATAAAATAAATATTTCCTTATCATATGAATCAATAATTAATTATTCACAAATAATATTACAGAATCAAATTTATGACAACCAGGCCGTTCCCAGGAAAGAGGGGGCTTTCCAATAAGAATTTCTCCTTACTAGCGCGTAATTAGATGACCAAACCTCTCCTTAGACAAAACTTTCTAGACATTGTTAAAAATGTTATCTAATAATATTATTCAAATAATATAAATTATTGATCTGATAATGGGAAATACTGTACAACAACAATTATTGAAACAACAATAATATAAAATATCAACGTAGCAATTATTGAATCAATAATATAAAATATTGAACAGTAATTAATGTAACAATTATTGAGTAGTGCTTTCTCACGTAAGAATCAATAATTAAAAAATAATTTGTAATACCGTGTGCTACTGTGCAACTACGCGAATTACTGTATTTTAACCACCAGGTATTCAAACAGTGTTAACAGTAACAACTACGCCGTTAATTATAAAAACTCAATTTTTGTCGTTATCTTCATCTGACAGTTATTCGTTATGGGCCCACAAATAGCTGCGCCGTCATACGAATATTCTCCAACAGAAAGAATATTCCACGACCAAACGAATATTCCCCGACAACAATGACTATAACCACTTGCATATTTTGAAAAAAAATTTATATATCACCCTTAACTTTAACATTTATCAATTTAACCATTTACTGAATAGTAATTATTGAATACTTTTATTTCATAAAATTCGGGGTCTTACAATCTCCCCTCCTTATGAAATTTCATCCCCGAAATTTACGTACCTGATAATTCAAAAAGTTGAGAATACCTTGCTTTAATTTTAGATTCCATCTTCCCTGTCATCATGATTTCTCTATTTCTCATCTCCTGTATTTCAGATATCATTCTAGAATACAGTTTCAAAACAAGGGTTAATTGAACAAATTAACATATCACATAATATTCCGATGTTATGACTGACCAACAAATAAGCTTAGGTAGGACACACTAGCGAAAGATATTATTCGTCTCTCCCTTCCTAGTTCTATTCCCCGATCTCCGCCAGAGACCATATCCCTAAGCTCTGATACCAACTGTGACCACCCCAAAATAGGTCCATTCCATCGAACCTACTCTGAGTCGCCAAATACATGGTTCAGAAAACAACTACAACTTTATTACAACAATTGTCGTGCAAAATACAACAACACATAAGCTGTGAGTTTGGATACAAATATATACCAAATGTGACTCATGTCCCAACCGTGGACAACACCTCACAATGACACCTTACATAAAGATATAGTCAAATACTGTTTTAGAAATTAGAATCTTTGGAAAGTGCTCAAGGAAACCTTCGTACATGGGAGGCCATGCTTTTAGGTTATGATAGATATCATATGGCTACAGAATTATCCTTGGTTGACCCAATATACCCCAAAGAAACACGAGAAGATTACTATCATATTATTCCCAATGGTGAGTCTTCACTTGACTTATCATTATCTCCACTGTCTCTAATTGAGAATTATACTTCAATCAAACACCAAGATTATATAGGTAGTGCTCGTAAATATACTCAGTAAGTGGATGAACACAATCCTGTCTTATGATGACACGAGGTTGTATGTCATTAGACATCTTGTATGATAGTGGCAAAACACCCTTCCAACGTTGGGTTCGCTTCACCCTAGATGATTCACCAAATATAACTACTAAATGATGACCACCGTTCTATTCCCCTGTTACCCCCGCTCAACCCAGCTACACTCTTATTACCTGAAAGGAATTGTGAAACAGAAGGGTGAGCACAACTAGCCCAGTAAATAATATCATGACTAAAGATAAATAAGTTATCAATAGCCTTCAACAGAATTAAATCAGAGATTTAGAACATATGGTAGATGATAAAAATTTTCAACCATAGTTGCAGCGGAACGAGCAATCCATTAAAAGAGTCAAATAGACCATAAAGTCTATTATCTTCTCCATATTAAAAGTCCAACAACAATATTTTATCCCTGTAACATCAATCAACAGTTCATTTTCACAATTATATGAATAACTCATAATCATAATTGTGATTCTAAATTCCTCTTCACATCCAGAACGAATATAATTTTCATCGCATGTCTTTACCTGAAACATCAAAGATCATGGTTATACCAAATCACAGTTCATGTTTATAATCATACAAACAATTTTATCTTTGCACTACGGGCCAACGATATTCGTCAACAGTTCATCTTTGCACTACTGGCCAAAGATATTCAACAACAGGTCATCTTTGCACTACGGGCCAAAGATATTCATCAATAATTCATCTTTGCACTACAGGCCAAAGATAGTTCTCAACAGTTCATCTTTGCACTACAGGCCAAATATATTCATATCTCAAAGAAATATATAATCATTTCAGAACTTATATACACCATAATTATAACCATGTTAATCAATTCATCTTTACACTTAAGCTAAAGATATTCAATTATAAATTCAATGGTCATGATCATACCAGTTAACAATTCATCTTTGTACTACAGGCCAAAGACATTCCTCAGTCACGATCATACCAATAATTTACCCATCTTTACACTCAAGTGAAAGAGAAATTCAACATCAGGGTTATAAAAATGTTATATATGATAATAAAAACAATATGATCAACAACTGCATTTATTTTCGAGAGCAACAATCATAAATCAACGATAATTTGGTCAGAAAAAGAAACCAATTTTTGTAGTGAATAGTACCCGTGAATAGTAACTCGTGAATAGTAACTCGTGAATAGTAACTCATGAATAGTACTCATGAATAGTACTCCGTATTCGTACATAGTACCGTATACGTAAATAATGTCATATACGTAAATAGTGCCATATACATGAATAGTGCCGTATACGTGAATAGTGCCGTATACGTGAATAGTAATGTATACGTGAATAGTAACTCCGACACAAAAAGTTTTAAATTTGATAAAAAGTTCATATCAATATTTCGGCATAATGATACTGAAGAAAATATCATTTAAGAAGAAGATAATATCCCTTACCTCAAAAGTGCAGTATTTCTGACTGGAATGCAAAGTCGAAGGAAACTTGCACTGAATAGCAACTCTAAAAGTATCTAAATACTCACAAAATATACTTCATAATATAGAGAGAGAAAGAGAGAAAGCTTATGTTTCTGGTGTGATTTTCAATTCTAACTTAGCCATCTATTTATAGGAAAATGTTAGCACGCCGAAGTAGACTTAACCTGTAACCTGATGGCTTTACCTGCTACTATTCCCACCCACCACATTTGAATAAAAATCTCAGCACATTTCTTCACTAACCAAGAGTGGGGTCCACTAATTCTAGAATTTTCCACCAAAATGATTAACTCTAAAAATTCAACAATTTTTGAACTAGTCATCTCGTAAAATTCATAACAAATCATACGTTCATTTTTAACGGTTCAAAATTTGTGGACATATACTCAACTTATATATGTATAACATATCCAATATTACCACGATCCAACGGTCGAATTAAAAATTATTACCCTCGCAAAATATCTCAAAAACTCTAATTTGATTTTCAATACCTCCGTTCCGACAAAAATACAGATAAAACACCTTAACATTAACTCCTTCATTTTTAACCACAAAAATATATCCCTCATTTATATCCACATAAAATAAATATTTTCTTATTATATGAATCAATAATTAATTATTCACAAATAATATTACAGAATCACATTTATGACAACCAGACCGTTTGTGACGCCCCTAAAATTAGGTATACATCACCCATCTTGGGTCGTCAGATACATAGTACAGAATACAAATACAACTTACTAATACAACTGTCGTGTACAATACGACAAAACATAAACTGTGAGTTTGAATACAAATATTATCTTCTAGAGAGTATTCATACTCAAAAGGAGTCCTCATTACATTTATTAACACACTATTACATAGAATAGTGAGGACTACTAACTAATACTATCATTCGAACCATCACTCCGTTTCGCGATTTGCCCCAGCTACGTTCTCATTTCCTGAAGAGAACAGTGAAAGAAAGGGTGAGCTCAACTAGCCCAGTAAGAAATATTATGACTAAGATAATGCAGAATAAATTATCATTAGCCTTCAACAATGTTAAACTGATAAAATATAATAGACATCAAGTTTAACTGCAGCGGAACAAGCAATCCATTAAAAGAGTCAAGTAGAAAATAAACTCTACTATCTTTTATGATTTAAAAGGTTTTTCAACACTTTTATCGCTGAGACTCGGCTTAATAAAATAATCCACATCATCGAATCACCCCTACACTACGGCCAAGGATATTCGTGTATTCATTAATGGTTATGATCATGCCAACAACTGTCCATCAATGCACTACGGGCCAATGATGACTTTTACCACATCATTTGTAACATTACCACATCATTCATATGTTAAGGAAGGAGAACGACCACCTATCATATGGCAAATGGATGAATATATATATATATATATATATATATATATATATATTATGTGAATGAATGAATGAATCCCAAACTACTCATGTAACCTAAACATGCAAACACACATAAATTATCTTCTCCAAGATCTTCTAATTCGACCTGTAAGTGACAAGCTTTGTGATGAGTGGGTTTTATACTTACGAATTGGTTACTTTTCAAGCTTGATTCATTGCTACTTTGAGTATGTTTAGGATCATTTTATATGTTTTCTTGTTTTTGTGTTGTATAAGCAGGTTGAGATGATGGAATAGTGCAAAGGGATAATTTTCAGCTAATGGGCCAGAGTACCCGCCAGGCGCAGGCTTCTATAGAATAAAAACGTCCGCCGGGGCGGGGTGTGCGGCAGATGACTTAAAGTTTTCTTACTCAAGCAAGATTCTGGAAGATTCTGGAGGGCTGTTGGTGATGGATTTGGTACGCGATTGGAAGAGTCTAAGAGACTAATTGAGGGGCAAAGAAGACATTATCATTATAATTAATCAAACCCTAGTTTACATCGAGTTGGGTGATTTGAAGTGAGAAGGCTAGCACGAGGTATTCAAGGCGAAAGTGGAGAAGGTCAGTAGATTACTTCACAGTTTCTATTCTCTTTATTTATCTTTATTCTTGTATTAAGAATATTATTCTATATATGGATTTTGGTTTCTTATTCAATGATGTTGAACTACTTTACTATTTAAGTCTGTAATGGAACTTTTTGTGTAACGAAGATTGACATACTTCTGTATTAATTCATTGAAATTATTCTCACGGTTGTCTATTATGATTTGTGCTTAATTATTTAAATTACTTGTTCAACAATTATTTTGATAATCTATATGAAATTGAGAGATGGAATATAGATTAAGACCTAGTCATAATAGCGTGTGATTGTGATTTCTACATGATGATGTGATTCATAATTTATGCTTAGGATAGAGATATACCTACGCATCATATGTAATCTAATGAAGAACTTGTGTTTAAACCTTTTTTAATTGTAATTCACGTAGAGATATAGTGAATTCGTTAATTAGGGTGTTCATCTTAATTCTTTTGTTCGTGGATTTAAGTTGATATGGGTATAATGAATCGAGAGATGATTATATTTACTTTGGTGTTCTTGGTTAATAATCGAGAATAGTTAATGTGATTTAGCAAGAAGTGTGTCGCTCTAAGTGAAACATTAAGTGAAGTTGTAGGCTTAAATCTCCAAATTCTAATTAAAACTTGTGGTAGTTAATTGGTCTTTAATTAAATAGTAATTTTCATAAATTTTACAAACTTGATTATTTGTTTAATAAAATTGTGATAATATAAAATTGGTAGTTATTAGGATAAATTTCAGTTATTTTCTTTATGGGAACGATACTCGACTTATCACTTTATTACTTTTTGATCACGTATAGTTATGTGTCGTGCGTAACTAGATTTTACCCAACACTTTGTTGAACGCCAATTGATAACGGGACATCCCGATTGGAGTTTTGTATGTAGTAAGATATGCCCACAGAGCTTCATCAAGTTTGCTTACCCAATCTTTCCGTGATGGATTAACTATCTTCTCCAAGATCTTCTTAACTTCTCGATTGGATGTCTCAGCATGACCATTTTTTTGGGGATGATAGGCCATGGCAACCTTATGTCAAACTCCATATTTTTCCAGGACAGCCGCGAAGGACTTAATAAAGAAATGTGTCCTTTCATCACTGATTATGGATTTCGGTGTTCCAAATCTTGTAAAGATACTCTTCTGAAGGAAATTCAAGACGACCTTGGCATCATTGGTGGGAAGAGCCAATGCCTCCACCCATTTAGAGGCGTAGTCCACATCGACTAGGTTGTATTTATTATTGAAGGATGACGGGAATGGTCCCATGAAGTCGATACCCCATACATCAAATAACTCAACTTCCAGCATTATATTAAGTGGCATCTCATGGCGACTTGTGATGTTCCCCTCTCGTTGGCACCTGTCACATCTTTTGACGAACTCATGAGAGTATTTATATAAAGTTGGCCAAAAGAAACCAGATTGGAGTACCATTGCAGCTGTCCTATCTCCTCCATAATGTCCCCCATACAAAGAAGAATGGTAGTGTTGTAAAATTCCTTCGATTTCTTCCCTAGCCACGCATCTCCGAATCATTTGGTCGGCACATTGTTTGAAAAGGAAAGGATCATCCCACATGTACTATTTTAACTCAAACAAGAATCTTTTCTTCTGCTGAAAACTAATATCATATGGCAGCATCCCACTAATGATGTAATTTACATAATCCGCTTACCAAGGGGTTTCTATTGCCACAAAAAATAGTTTTTAATCCGAAAAAGATTAGTTGATTGTGGTTTTATCTGTCACATGTTCTTGCTCATTCTTTAACCTTGATAAGTGATTGGCGACTTGATTTTTTGTTCCCTTCCTATCCCTAATCTCCAAATCAAATTCTTGAAGTAGAAGGACCCAACGAATGAGCCATGATTTGGCATCCTTCTTCGAGATAAGATATTTAATAGTCAATTAATCGGTGAATACAAACACCTTTGTACAGATTAAGTTGGCCCAAAATTTATCAAACGCTAACACTACTGCAAGGAGCTCTTTCTCTATTGTTATGTAGTTTACATGCGCGTCAGTCAAAGTTTTGCTTGCGTATTAAATCGCATGAAATACTTTATCATTCCTTTGACCCAAAACTGCTCCCATTACATAGTCCCTGGCATCACACATGAGTTTGAACGAAAAATTCCAATCCGGTGCAATGATGACTGGTAGGGTGACAAGCTTCTTCTTTAACAAATCAAATGCTTTTAAACAATCAGAATCAAATTTGTATGGAACATCTTTTTCAAGTAAAGCACACAATGGCTTAGTGATTTTGAAAAAATCCTTAATGAAATGTTGGTAGAACCCTGCGTGGCCTAAGAAACTCTGGATCCCTTTTACCGATGTTGGAGGAGGTAGATGCTCAATTATCTTAATTTGCGCTAGGTCAACCTCTAAGCCCTCTGCTGAAACTCAGTGGCCTAATATTATCCCCTCTCTTACCATAAAGTGACATATTTCCCAGTTACGGATCAAGTTAGTTTCCACACACCGCTGAGGCACTAATGTCATATTTTCCAAACATAGATCAAAATTGTCTCCAAATACTGAGAAGTCATCTATAAATACCTTTACATTTTTCTCCACTATATCAGAAAAGATTGCTATCATGCAACATTGAAAAGTAGCTAGTGCATTACATAATTCGAAAGACATCCATCGAATCGCGAATGTTCCATATGGACAAGTGAATGTTATTTTTTCTTGATCTTCCGGTGCTATAAAAATTTGGTTGTACCCCGAGTAGCCATCTAACAAGCAATAAAACTGATGTACTACCAATCTATCAAGCATTTGATCAATAAATGGCAAAGGAAAGTGATCCTTATGAGTTTCTTTATTCAACTTCCTATAATCCATACAAATCCATCATCCAGTTACCGTTCTTGTTGGTATCAACTCATTGTTCTCGTTAGTGACCACTGTCATGCCCCCTTTCTTTGGTACATATTGGACAAGACTAACCCACACATTATCAAATATGGGGTATATGATTCCAGTGTCTAACCATTTAATGATTTCCTTCTTGACGACCTCTTTCATTTTTGAATTCAATCTGCGCTGCTGTTCCACGACTGGTAGAGCATCTTCTTCTAAAAAAATCTTGTGCATACAAAACGAGGGACTGATTCCCTTAATGTTAGCTATTGACCACCCAATTACAGTTTTAAACCCACGCAACACTCTCAATAGTTTCTCCTCCTGTGATTCACTAAATGATGCCGAGATGATAACTGGTAAGGTCGAAGAATCTCCTCAGTAAGCATACCTGAGATGACTCGGTAATTATTTTAACTCCAACACAGGTGGTTCCTTAATAGATATCTTCGCTCAAGAATTTGGTTTCTCAGCTCTATCCAATGCCTCAAATCGCTTTCCATATGGCACAAATGAGGGAGATGCGTTCAACATGTTCAAATACTCCAATGAAGTCAGAACATTTGCTGCATGCGAACTAACCAAAGTTGTCTCAAGCGGATCCCCATCTATATTAATCCCTGAAAACTTGTTCACTATTGATTATACCTAGTCAACTATAAACAAATCCTTAGCCTCTTTTGGAAAATGCATTGCCTTAAACACATTAAAGGTCACCTCTTGATCTTGAACCCTTTTCATAAGTTCCCCCTTTTATACATCAATTAAGGTTCTTTCCGTGGCTAAGAATGGTCACCCAAGTATGAGTGGAATTTCTTTATCTTCCTCAAAGTCAAACACTATAAAATCTACTAGGAAAATAAACTTGTCGACTTTTACCAATATATCCTCCATTATCCCCCGTGGGTAAGTTAGAGACCGATCTGCTAGCTGAAGAGTTATATTGGTAGGTTGCATTTCCGGTAGACCCAACTGAGAGTAAATGGATAATGGCATCAAGTTGATACTAGGCCTCAAATTGCAAAGTGCTTTCCCAAAAAACTTATCTCTAATGGTACAAGGTATAGTGAAACTACCTGGGTCCTTGAGCTTTGGTGGTAATTTTTTTTACAATATTGCACTACACACCTATGTGAGTGCAAAATTCTCAAAATCTTCCAACTTTCTTTTTCTCGACAAGATCTCCTTCACGAACTTCGCGTAAATTGGCATCTGTTCTATAGCCTCTACAAACGGGATATTGATGTGTAGCTTCTTGAACACCTCCAGAAATTTTGAAAATTGCTTGTCTTCTTTAGCCTTGCGGAGTCTCTATATGAAGGGGATCGGTGGCACATATGGGCTTGGTTTATTTCCATTAGATTTTTCAAGTGATTTTCCCTTATCCTCTACTTTTCCTGATTTAACTTCCTCTTATGCTAGCTATTTCACATTGCTCTCATCACTAGGCGGTAGCTTTGACTTATCCTTGAAAGTCTCCTCTAATTCTTTCCCATTTCTCAAATTAATTGACCTACAGTGTTCTTTTCCATCCCTCGGATTCATTTCTATGTCACTTGGCAATGTACCTTGAGGTCGTGTGACACCCTCAAATCTGGGTACTTCAATCCCACAGATCTGGTGTTCACTGTCACACAAAATTACATTTATCTACCCATAAACAAAGGGTATAAATAAATCTCATAAGCATAATAGATAATCCTCCGATTAAAGAGTTACATAATCTCAAATAAATCACAGGTCATCTAACCTTTATTATTACAATCATCAGCGAAATATTAAAACATAATCATGAAAGTAGTATGCATACAAGCCAATCATGTATGATGACAAAGCATATACTTTGTAATCAATCTTATTTATTTATTAATAAAAAAATTATTTATTAAAGGCATTTAATTAGCTACATGGTGCTGTTTTAATAATATGTGATAAACTCATAGTTTTAAGCAATGCTTTTAGAATCATGATGAGATCATGCTAATGAGATCTAAATTCTTAGATAGCTTAAAACTAAAATGTTATTAATCAATGGATTACTAGAAAGGGGATTAGTGAATCCGGATAGATTGATACATACGTTGCTTGCTCATTGGATGAGAATGATTGATCTCATGATCATTTGTGTGGAGACACTAAAGCAAGTATGTAGGTGCTTATTGGAGAATAAGTTAACTGAACGTGACTCGCTAAGAAATACCTAATGGAGTTTTACTTGCCTGTTAATAGGAATTCCTGTAGTGATAGTAGTACAAATGATCCTTAGACTTGAGATCATCATAGTATTTTGTGTATAATGAATTACATTTTGACTTATTCCTTAAGACCCTTAGGGTATATCAAAGGGTATTGTGACACCCCCAAATCCGGGTACTTCATTCCCATAGAATTTGGTGCTCACTATCAAAATAATTACATCTAACTACCCATAATAAAGGATAAAACATCAATTAATTTAAACAATAATCTTTCCCATTTAAGGGTTACATCATCTCATAAACAATTCCAAGTAATCTAACCTTTAATTATTACATAAGTTTGCGAAATACGTCATAAAAGAAAATAAGTCTTATAACATAATGCATTTAGATAAATTCTAATAATTCTTTAACACTTGGACATCTTGCCCTTTTCTTTGCTAGTAGATGGCTCATCGACTCTTTCAACTTTAGCTGCGGTGTTAATTGTAAGAGTGAGCAAACAATAGCTCACTGATGTAAAGAGTAGTAATCATAACAACATGAGGATGAGCAACGAATGCTGAACAATAATGAACTTGTTCTACGGATCAAAAATAGAAAACAAGTTCGAACTTTAATATCTGAGGGTCTTAAGACCATAAACTATGTCCCCGGTGATTAGGTATTACTACCCCAACCTTAACAGTCATTTAGACTATACAGACCCTGCTTAACGTACTTAGGGGGATCAGCCCTTTGTACCATGTATTGTGCACAAATATCTAAATGTTACACATACAAAATCCCCTATGTTAGGGTTGTTCGTCTTAGGTTGAATTTAGAATTTCCGCACTAAAGAAAGTTTAGCTTGGAACTAACTTATCAGTGGTTCTAGAATTTAGAACACTATTCATAATAGACTAGTTCAATCAATAAGAGTTTGCTTACTACTTGGAGGTTTAATATAATCAATATAGAATTGAACAAGGTTATCAAAGTCAAAGACCGAATAACAACAATGTATAATTAAATAACCATGATATACATGCAAAGTGCTATATCCAAAAGAGTTAGAACAATCTCATTTGAATTGATGTATTAGAACAATATATGCTTTGAATAATAATATCAAGATTTAGAAAAGTAAAACTCGCTCGAGGTAACGAATTAGGTTACAAGAGCTTGTACAAACATACGCAAGATAGATATGTTTGCTCAACCTCAACATAGAACTTAGAAACTTATACAATGAAAACTTAGAAATATAAAATTTGCATAAGTATAGCATAACAACGATAAGTAACCCTTGCTGAATAATTAAGTAGCATAGGTTAAGGATACTTGCTCAATAAAAGTTTAGGATAAGAAACTTGCCTTGTATGGAAGCTATACAAGCATAATAATGTTCTCTAATTACCCTACACATATCATTGGAATCGCAATAATAATTAGTTGTAATAATATTAGCTTTATGGGTTTAACCCATCATTTAGGTCATAACCTTAACTTAACATCTAACCATGTTGATTAACACCTTTAACGAATATGAAATTACATTATAAACTAACATAAATCTTGCCATTTATCTTTAACTTTCATAAACATCACTTTTTGATTCATTACATAACTTAATTAACAAACATTTAAAATCTTCACACTTTGTATTACAACACAAAACAATCTATTGTTGTAGTCTACGTTATGTCTTAATCTACGTTATGTCTTAACATCACTAACATGCTTGCCAAACTAGATTAAGTCCAAAAATCACGACCGTCAAATAGGCAGAAGTCACTGCCTAAACTCAGGGCACGGCGCAGCTGCGCTGTCCACCGGCGCAGCTGCACTGCTGCAAATTCGCAAAAGGCCTACAGCGCAGCTGCGCCATTTCTACCTGTGGTAACAGTGCAGCTGCGCCATGCACAGATAGAAACTCGCAACAGCAGCTCTACTACATAGTAGACACCCAATTCAACCCAAAACCACAGAAATTCACAAACCAAAACATCTAAAACTCTGTAATAACATAGTTAGCCATGCTATACACCATTTTAACCACATAAACATCACATATACACGAATTTGGAGAATCAAAACCACAAATTTCCAAATTTCTTCAATTTTGACACTTTTAGCGAATTCGATCGCCACGAATTCGTTTCTTAACCAATTGACATGATTCGAACTACGCTGCTTTTGTTTCTTAACATACTAACATAATCCAACATCAATTTACAGATTATCATACATATTAAATATGAAATTTTGTACTTTCTAAAGCCATTTTTCATAAACATACATTGTTATTTACTTTTCTCCCTACAAACCCAAATTCACGTGTTTTAATCATCAAACAACACTCACATACAATGATTAACAGATTCTAACACCTTACTTATATATATACATATCAATTCAACGTGATTTCCAAATCATATAGAATATATAGTACCAAAATTAAGAGTTAAAATCAAGAATAGTTTATGCCTTGATTTAGCAAAATGATAAGCAAACTCTTCTCTTCCACTTGACAATCACAGCAAATTCTCTCAAGCTCTCACTCTCAATCTCTTCTGTATTTTTCTCTTTGTAACTCTATGTTATTTAGCCTTAGGGAAACTCACGCAATATACACTGACTCCCTTTTCCCAACGTACGTCAGGTGAAAAACCAAAAAGGTGTCAGTTACAATAAGCCAAAGGCCACAAGACCTTGTTTTGCTACTACCTATTCCCCCAAACTAAATTATTTTAATAATATTATATTATATGATTTCATGTGTCACACCTTAGTTAATTTAAATAACTTTAGTTTAGTTCATTTAAATGACTTAAAATAGTAATTATAATAATTTCTATTATAATTATATTTATGATTAATAAATAATTATATATCTAATTTAATTAATAAATTAGACTAAAACCTTACTTTATTTAATTTACTTATTTTCTTAAATATTAAACACTTCATTTAATTTAATTATTTTCATTAAATTAAATCCTCAAATAATAAAATTACTATTTATTAATTTAGTTATCATACATACTTAACTAAATTATTACATCACCATTCATCAAATATTTATTTTTCCCAATAAATAAATTAATTAAAATATTTATTTAATCAATAAATATTTAAATTAAATTACAAATTTCTCGATCGTCACAGGTATGCTTGGGTGTAAAAAGTTATATATGGAGATAATGAATGATCAATATAGAATCTACCACTTCTAATAAAAGAAGAGAAATATCCTACATGATTCGATAAATGACAACCCAAGAATCCTTGGCCAAGGTGGAATAAAATTAGAAAGTAGTTTCTAATTTGTATTCATTAGGAGTTGTGCATTTAGGAATCGAAATACATATAATTAAATAAAATAAGACTTGACAGTAATTTCATGTCTTATATTTAATTGGAACATTGCATGGTGGAAGGATTGAATTGCACGGTAACTATTTACTCAAAGGTTCTTTAATGATTAATGCTGAAATCTATATTATCTGAAAAGTCGTTGATCACTAGGGAGGCATATCCCTATTGTAGAATAAATATTATTTATTTAAATAAATTAATAGTTTAATTTATTTATTTAAATATGATTAGAATTGTTCTAATTGATTTATTCACAACCGGTTTAATATGAAGAACCTAAAGGGTCACACCACAAAAGGAAGAATAATTATTTAAGAAGTTAATAGCATAATCGTAACAATATGTTAAGTATATTTAATTTAATCTATGGTGATAGAATAAATTAAATAGCTTAATATTTATTATTTAATATTTCGGAAATATTAAATATAAATTAATAAGAGGAGTCTTATTAATATTTTTACAATTATTATTATTTTTAATTTCTAAAAGAGTTTAGAAATTAATTTAATACAAGTACTCTCATTTATTCCTAATAGTATTAGGAGGCAAAATTAGTTAAAGGAGTTTAATTAATTATCCCTAATAAGATTAGGGAGCCCATTTAATTAAAGAAGTTTAATTAAATAAATAATACCTTATTTTAATAGGGTTACCTGATATCTTTATAAGAGGAGTCTTATATCAAATATCAGATATATGTGATTCCAATAGTTGGAGAGTACGCCCCCCTTTTCTATAGAGATAGAAAAAACTAGGGTTTGAGCCAATACACATTTCTTCTTGAAAATTATTCTTCCTTGGTGGATCACCTCTAGAGGTCATACACTTGGGTGGCTAACATTGATCAAAGGAAGGAATCTATCCGGAGATTCAAGGAGATCGAGGAGAAGTAAAAGTTGAACTCGTACCCGTAGAAGCTCATATCTACAAGGGTATGATTTCATAACTTCTTGTTCTTCGTTTTAATTGATAATATGCATAAAGGATGATCCGGGTAATTGGTTTGTGAAAAATTTTAAAATCTTATTTTATTTTGCTTCCGCTAATTTTGCAATTTGATTGCTACTTTAATTTTCACAAAACCTAATAGTGGTTTCAGAGCTAAACTTTATACAAATTATTAATTATTTTGATTCCATATATGTATGAGCATGTATTTAGAATAATTTATTGGGCATAATTTGTGGTATAAAATTAAATTTTTATGAAAAATAAAATCAGTTTGAGGTATATAAGGGTTTCGCGAACTAACAGATTACTTTGTTTCTCGAATTGACGAATTACTTTGATATATATATATATATATATATATATATATATATATATATATATATATATATACGGTCTGGATCTTAAGCTCACCCTTATCTAACCTACCTTGCTCACCTCCCTTTAGCGACGGACCGGGCGACGATTCGGTCCGTCGTTATATATAGAACTGTCGTCTTAGTTTTTAACGACAGAAAACATATAGCGACGGACAACATATAGCGACGGACCGAAGATATAGCGACGGACCGAATCGTCGCCGGTCCATCGCTAAAAGAGGGTGAACAAGGTATGTTAGATAAAGGGTGAGCTTAAGATCCGGACCGTATATATATATATATATATATATATATATATATATATATAAATCTTAATAATTTTATAATTAAAATAAAGAGTTTATTTTAATCTTGAAATTGAATTTCATGCAACTTAAAATTGCCCATTAAATGATATTCATATATATATGGAATGATTTTATTTATTGATACATATGATGATATATATGTTAATAAATGAGATTGATTATGGACTATTGACCAATGTGATTGAATTTATTTTGGTTACATGTTTGAATGAATGGGTTTTATTAAATGGGGTCTGCGTATCTCGTCTTTTCTGGTTTTTTTCTTGAAATAAATTCTATCTCTCTCTTATGTACTTCCCCTTGTCTGCTGATCAAAGTTTTTATTTAAATTAAATAGTTTAATTGTAATAGGATTAGTTAGAATTTTTTTTTGAAGAACTGGAGATCAAAGTGCAAGGAGCACTTGAAAACCTGTTTAGAATGGTGCCCGGGTTTAAATGTAACATTTATATTTAAATGTTAATTCTTGCACCCCTAGGGTTTAACCTTTTGGTTCACTTGGTGGCTCTAGTGAACCAAACTAGAATAAAAAAACATAATCAATCCGGGTAGAATATAGTATTCTATATATGAATGCTAATTATGTATATATATATATATATATATATATATATATATATATATATATATATGTGTGTGTGTGTGTGTGTGTGTGTGTGTGTGTGTGTGTGTGTGTGTGTGTGTGCATGCGCGCTAAACAAGATGAGGCTAATAATAACAAATCCCTCAAAGATATTATATTAAGTTGTAACGTTCAAAGATATTTAGAATATCGAACGTCGCCTTCAAGCATGATAAAAATAATAGAGCATTAAATATTTAATATGAGTTTGTTGTGCACACACAAGACAAGTATTAAATATTTAAGATGTTATTTTTATTACATTTGATATTTATAGGGAATTAAACATTACCGCTTTGTTGTGCACACACAAGGGCTGTAGTTTTCTCTTCACTTATATGGAAATGCTGGGTATAACTTAACTTAAATCATTTTAGTTCAGATGTGCACACACTTGACCATTATGATTTAAGCGGAAAAATATAAGGAGTTACATGATGATGTAATTGACAAGAGTTGTCTACCTATTTATTTATATATAGTTTGTTGTGCACACACAAGGCTATATACATTTGAAATGGGATCCTAATTCTCACTAGCAAATCTTTAATTAGATATTATCGAACTATATAATGAGGGTAATATAGTTTGAAAAAAATAGTGGGAGATACCGATTTAAAATGAGACCTAATTTATTTTGGTAATTAATAAAATGAATGTATGCTAAAATATTATCTTTTTACATGCAGAATTTAAAAATGCCACATTCACTAATTTCACTGCGTAGCATACTCGTTGCTAACAAACTGATCGGACTGAATTACACGGACTAGTTAAGGAATCTGAGAATTGTTCTCACTACTAAAAACATTTCTTATGTTCTAAATTCGCCCGTACCTACAAATATTGTAGAGACATCCTCTGAGGAAGAGAATGCTACTTTTAAAAAGTGGCAAGATGATGCATCTGTGGCTCAATGCATCATATTCGCATCCAAGAGTAATGAGCTTGAGCGTCAGCATGAAACCATGGATGCTCCTACTATGCTACTGCACATCCAAAAGCTATATGGTGAGCAAAGTAGGGCTGCTAGATATGAAATATCTAAAGAGCTCTTCTGATCTCGAATAACCGAGGGTACTACCGTTGAGACTCATGTCTTAAATATGGTTAATATGATTGAACATCTTGGACAGCTTGGGTTCGTCATAGATGGGGAGTTGAGTCAAGATTTAGTCTTGCAGTCACTCCCGGACACCTTCTCACAATTTGTTGTGAATTTTCACATGAATAAGTTAGATGTCAGCTTGCCTGAATTACTTTAAATATTGAAAACTGCTGAAGGTCACTTCCCATCCAAGAAGGACCAGGTCTTAATGATGGATGATTCTTCCAAGAAAAGGAAGAGGCCCAAGGTATCTTCTCAAAAGAAGAAATCCAACAAGGTTAAGCGTAAGGAAAAAGTGAAAGATCAAAAGAAACCTAATCTAGCTAGAAAAGGAATTTGCTTCCATTGCAACAAGCCGGGTCACTAGAAGTGGAACTGCAAGGATTATCTTGCGGAGAAAAAGTATAAGAAGATTGGAGAAGCTTCGAATGTAAGACCCCAACTTATTAATAAATAAAATTAAATTTTCTCTATTTATTATTTTGAAATAGAAAGGGTTGATTTGAATAATGTGGTTAGTTATGGGTAAAATGCGCAAATATTTTAAATAAGCAAGTGGTTATAAAATATTCATTTTTGGTCGGTGAATATTCGTTTGGTCGTGGAATATTCTTGCTGTCGGGGAATATTCGTACGACGGCGCAGCATTGTGTGGGCTCCATAACGAAAAGCGATTGAATGAAGAAAACGACAAGTATAAGTTGTTTATAATTAACGGCGTAGTTGTTACCGTTAATACTGTTGAAATACCTAGTGGTTAAAATACAGTAGCACACGGTATTGCACCAATTATTGATTCTTACGAAGGAATGCACTACTCAATAATTGTTACAGTAGTTACTGTTCAATATTTTATTTTATTGATTCAATAATTGCTGCATTGATATCTTATATTATTGTTGTTTCAATAATTGTCACTGCACAGTATTTCTCATTATCAGATCAATAATTCATATTTTTGAATAATATTATTAGATAACATTATTGGCAATGTCTAGAAAGTTCTGTCTAAGGAGAGGTTTGGTCATCTAATTACGCGCCAGTAAGGAGAAATTCTTATTGGAAAGCCCCCTCTTTCTTGGGAACGTCCTGGTTGTCATAAATGTGATTCTGTAATATTATTTGTGAATAATTAATTATTGATTCATATGATAAGGAAATATTTATATATTTTTGTGGTTAAAAATGAAGGAGTTAATGTTGAGGTTTTTATCAGTATTTTTGTCGGAATGGAGGTATTAAAAATCAGGGTTTTTGAGATATTTTACGGGGGTTATAATTTTTAATCTGACCGTTGGATCGTGGTAATTTTTGGATATGTTATACATATATAAGTTGAGTATATGTCCACAAATTTTGAACCGTTAAAAATGAACGTATGATTTATTATGAATTTTACGAGATGACTGGTTCAGAAATTGTTGAATTTTCGGAGTTTATCATTTTAGTAGAAAATTGTAGAATTGGTGGGCCCCACTCTTGGTTGGTGAAAAAATGTGCTAAGATTTTTATTCAAATGTGGTAGGCTTGAATAGTAGCAGGTAAAGCCATCAGGTTGCAGGTTAAGTATGCTTCGACGTGCTAACATTTTTCTATAAATAGAGGGCTAAGTTAGAATTGAAAATCACACCAAAAATAAGTTTTTTCTCTTTCTCTCTCTAGATTATTGAGTGTATTTTGTGAGTATTTAGATACTTTGAGAGTTTCTATTCATCAGAGCAAGTTTCTTTCAGCCTTATACCGGTATTCCGGCCAGAAGTACTGATATCTTGAGGTAAGGGATATTATTTTCTTTTTAAATGATATTATTTTCTTCAATATCATTATGCTGAAATATTGATATAAGTTTTTATCAAATTTGGAACTTTTTGTGCCGGGGTTACTATTCACGTATACGGTACTATTCACGGATACGGCACTATTCACCGAAAAATAAAATTTTCCCTTTTTGTCCAAGATGTCTATTATGGTTACTATCTTTGATTGTATCCATGTTTTGATCTTTATTTTTGAATTCTGCTTCACAATTGATTATTATGAAGTATTATTGATCTTGGATAAACTGTTATACGAATCCCTACTATTTGTCCTTCTGTCTCACTGGATTCGTTTTTTTTAAGATATTTTTCATCATCCTCAGTCCTAAATGATGATATTACTGAATATCTTTGGCCTGTATTGCAATGATGTATGATTACCTGATGAATATCTTTGGCCTGTAGTGCAAAGATGAACAGGTGTTGAGATGAACATGACCGACTGGTGATACAAATGAATATCTTTGGCCTGTAGTGCAAAGATGAATATTTGGTTAAAGATGATTATTAATTGATGTTACAGGGATAAAATATTGATAATGGACTTTTAAATCTTATAAGATAGTAAAATTCATTCTCTACTTGACTCTTCTAATGGTTTGCTGTTTCCGCTGCAGTTGTTGATCTAAAACTTGTTGTCGATTATATTCTATTAGATTTTTCCCTGTTAAATAATAATGATAATTTGTTGTATATTATCTTAGTCATAATATTCTTTACTGAGCTAGTTGAGCTCACCCTTTTTCCTTTTTGTTTTATTTTTCTTCTCAGGAGGTGAGAACATAGTAGGATCTAGTCGGGGTATGGAGTGATGGTTCTAGAAAGATGTTTTAGCAGTCCTCACTATTTCTGTAAAATAGTGTTTGAATAATTGTAATGAGGACTTATTTGAGTGTGGATATTGTCTAGAAGACAATATTTGTATTTAAACTCACAGTATGTGTTGTCGTATTTTGCACGACAATTGTATTATTGAAGTTGTAGTTTGCTTTTTGTACCATGTATTTGGCGACTCAGAATGGGTGTTGTATACCTATTTTGGGGGCGTCACATCGAATCCTAATCAAGGTTTGTTTATGATTGAAATTAATTTTTCTGAAAGTCAATCTTCTACTTGGGTATTGGATACCGGCTGTGGTTCTCATATATGTAATAATATCCAGGGACTGGTCAGAAGTAGAAAGCTAAGCAAGGATGAGGTCGTCCTACAAGTGAGAAACAGAGCAAAGGTTGTTGCATTAGCTGTAGGGACTTATTATTTAGCATTGCCTACGGGCAAGTCCATTAGATTAAATAATTGTTATTTTGTTCAGTCACTTATTAAAAACATTATTTCAATTTCTGTATTAGATATGGATGGTTTTGACATTATAATAAAGAACAATAGTTGTTCTATATATAATAATAATATTTTATATGGTGTTGGTAATTTGCGAAATGGACTTTATATACTTAACTTGCATGAAAATATACTTCAAATTGAACAAATTAATAAAAGGAAAAGAGATGATGTAAAATATACCTTTATGTGGCACTGTAGACTCGGTCATATTAATGAAACAAGATTATCCAAGTTTCATAAAGATGGACTCTTAGGCTATCTGATTATGAATCATATCCAACTTGTGAATCTTGTCTCATGGGCAAAATGACTAAATCTCCTTTTAGTGGAAAAGGAGAAAGAGTTATAGAGTTGTTAGCGTTGGTTCACACAGATGTATGTGGACCAATGACAACGAATGCAAGAGGAGGGTATTCTTATTTTATTACTTTCACTGATGATCACTCAAGGTCTGGATATATGTATTTAATAAAATACAAATCTGAATCAAAAGTCCATATAACAAGCTACAACAAGCTAGAGGCATGGATCTAAAGTCCATATAACAAGCTACAACATGGTTACAACAACATCATCAGATCTCTTAACACCTGACAGATCTTGACCTTGCAAATTCTTGTCAGACGTTGTTAATGAGTTTCTGGTTTACCCAGAAACTCTTGGCCATGCTCGGTCAACTAAGTTTGACCAATAACAACATGAAATCTGTACATGGAATAGCCATGATTCCACTTCCAGATCACAGTCCTCATGTCATACTACAAATCTAAAACATAAAACACCACAAATCATTAACAAGGAAAGATCTATGGCCACTGACATATGCGCTTGTCAGACAACTTTTTAGGATTCATGGATAGTTTTGAAAACCTTGATTTTTACCCACTTTGATGCTATGGATCTATGATAGATCATCATAGATCATCATAAAACATCATCTAGCATGATTCTAAACACATAAACATGTACTTGGTATTAGCATGCAAGATCAAGAGTCAAGTTAGGGCTTATACCTTCTAGTTCCAAGTTTTGATCTTTGATCTACTATACTGATCTTGATGTTTGAGAGGCTCCACTAGTGACTAAAACACTTAGGATTTTCGTGGGTTTGGCTGAGAGAAAGAGTTGGTTGGTGTTTGGTAACAAATGAGCAAAGTTAGTAACCTTTCTCTCTTTTTAATCATTAATTTAGATACATTACATGTAAGTAATGTTAGATGACACTCTAGGTCAGATTTTGTATTGATTTTCCAGCACAAAGTCATACCTAACATGGTGACTCACAAACTTATAGAAAAACTTTAAGCTTACAAGTAAAGTAAGGATATTTTGGACATTAAACATGAAATTTTAATGGCATTCTAGTCATTTAATCCAATCCTTAGGGTTTAACCCTAAGGTTATAACCCTTAGGTTCTACACATTTAATTTCTAGGATTTTCTAATTAGGATTTTAAATAAAAAAATTAAGCTTTCTAAATTATAATTAGGGTTTTCTAATTATATTAAAGTTTACTAATCACATTAGGCTTGCCAATTAGGATTAAGGTTTTCTAATTAAGGTTTAGGGTTCCAGAATTTAAAATTAGGGTTTACAGGCATTCGATTAGGGTTTCTCAATCATAGATTAGGATTTTTAATCCTTCATTAGGGTCTACTAATTTTATACCTTATCCGATCAATCATTGATCACAAATTATATATAACACAAACACATACTCATAGTTACTTTTATTATAACTGTGATTTCTATCGAATCCATATCCGGACTTAGGGTTAGTGTTTCTATTTTCTGTTAAGCATAACTCTACTCTTATTTTCTCAGTCAATGCACAAATTGACCACATCTCTAGACTCATATCACAGATACTCAGCACAATATTGATAGTTAATATCAATATTAAAAAAAATTTATTCGAAAAATTCAAATTATTCGAAATCCCGGGTTATCACATTCTCCCCTCCTTATAAGGATTCCGTCCTTAGAATCAATTCATTCTTATGCGGGTACGGGTGCGATATTGTCAACACAAAGGCCCATTCGGTATGACTTGCAAAGGATGGAGATAGAGTTAAAGACTCTAGGGACCCATGTGATGATGTCAAATATATGAGTAGAACCGACTTTAATCGATAAAGTTAAAGCTGCTCAAGCTACGGACCTGGAGCTAATGCGTATGAACAAGAAAGTGCAAGAAGGTACTATTCTAGAAGTATGAATTTATGAAGAAGGAATACTTCGAGTCAACTCCAGACTTTATGTTCCTAACGATTCTAACTTGAAGCATATAATCATGATGGAGGCACACAACACACGGTTTTTAATCCATCCTTGGAGTACCAAAATGTATCATGATCTTCGACATACATTTTGGTGGAGCAATATGAAGAAAGAGATCGCAGAGTTTATCTGTGACGCCCCCAAATTTGAACCTCCACTTGGTCACTCAAATTCGGTTCATCACATTCGCATGGTAAAACCATAATAACTAAAATCATACATTCACAATGGAAAATCTAAATTAGAATAATATACAATGATTTATTACAATTATTCTCCCAAGTCTCGCAACCTACAATACTTAATAGATTACATAATAGTATCGAATAAAGACCTATTACATAATCCTACTAAAGTTTAAACATAGCCTTAATACAAAATAATAATTTTAAAGATAAAAAGGGACAAGCTAGTCGGTAGCCTTGCCCTTGCCCTTGTCTGCTCCAAAGACACCTCTCAGTTCTTCCTTAACTGAAAGGTTTTAAATAAGCAAGGATGAGCACAAATTGCTCAGCAAGTAATATACAACAAGGGTGTAGGATATATTATCACAAGGTTTGAATTATCAAAGTGCCATTTCTAGGATAGTTCAAAGTTTAAGAATAACATCACGGATAAGGAATATCAACAATTCTTGGAATAAGAATGACAATTCAATATAGATCAACAGATATATACGAATTCAACGACTAACAATGTATCCAACTGGATAAGCAATTTATACTGAGCAGTCACTAAGGACTATTGAACTTCCACTAGAGTTATCAATATTAAACTGATAGCCCAAAAATATCAAGTACTATAGATGATCAGTCTACAATACTTTACGTTATGCATAACACCACAATAATAAACCATTCATGTGTTGGGGTTTCCAACAACATACACTCCCCTTACCGTAAGGGTTGTCCAACTCAGTTTTCAAGATTTCTGCACCAATCAAGTGGTTTGGACAGTTTTATAAATATGCATATAGTCTAGCCGAATCAAATGACATCGACTCTTTCACAATATTCAAGAACAATACTAAGTTCATTATGAATAATAATTTTCAAAAGGGTTTAAGAATAATGGTTCATTTGAACGAGAAAGCAATATAACTTGTATTCAAAGAGATAAGCTTACGGTATTCGTCGAATATAGTAATGCCAAGGTTTAGGATACTTGCTCAATAATGAGATAGGTTTAGAAACTTGCTCAATATAAATTTGAGTAAGGTTAGAGAACTTGCCTTACGCGTAGTTTATCCTCGTTTAAGGATTCAACACTTTCGAATCCTTTTTATAACGTATTATATGTTCAAGATGTTCATTAGCTAACATAGTCTTTAATCAAGCTTGACATGATACAAGTAGGCATGTAAGGTACAAAATCAGTTTATACGTCTTCATAAATCAAATACTTAGTTACTTCATAAGCAAATCAAGAATGCTCAAGGTTAAGACCTCCTTACTTATGAACTTTTCATTTCAATGCAACACCAACTTATCGACTAAGCATCACACGTATATATACACATCAGTAGGTTTTAGATCACATTTAGCATTATAGGCATCATAAAAGTTACTGTCCAAAAGTCAGAACTCACTAACTGTGATTCCAGACTGGCGCGACCGCGCCTGATTTGTACTAAGAAGACGCGCGGTCACGCGACTCCCAGTTCAAATCAGGGCTGAGCAGTTATTTACTTGGCCTAACTTGTCCATCCTTACATACATAACATATATTAACATGTCAAGGGTCCTTTCGTATCTTTCAAGTTCAATCTAGGTCCCGTCTTGCACAATACAGTTCTAAGTTGGATATCTCAACAATTTAAGACTATTTAAGGTTATAAAATCACAAAGTCCAACATGCTTAATTCTTAAACATATAAAGTAGTCATATAAATCATATTAGACATGCTTGTGAGTATTCATATCACATACGTGTTATCAACATCGTTTTGTTTCGAAATATGCTTCGTTTATGATTTCCATGAATTTCAATACCTAAGTATGAATATATATAATGAGTGAGTCTAAGAGTATTATCCGACATGATCATAATTATCAGATTTCAACACTCAAGGTAGTATATAAACATTCACGTTCAAAGTTCATATTTTCCTTTAGTAAAACTTACTAATAAGTCTAACATATTCATGCTTCAATATGAAATTCATATACTTAAGTTAGTATGTCCGACATGCATTTCAAAACCATACTAGCATGCTTGCAAGATAAGAATATGCATTATTCAAGTTTACCATTTCTAGCTTTTCCAAAACTTGAAGTTTTCTTAAAAACTTAGCTCAAATCAAGCTAAAACAACATAACATGTTCAAAATAATATCTAACCACATGATAGGGTCATTTATAGGCTTAACCTAACTACCATAGCATGCTCAAAACAAATCAGAAACCTCAAATCAACATCTAATAAAAGTACCACGCGCGGCCGCGCGGTATTAGCCTATGGAAGTGGCGCGGCCGCGCCACTTCGAACAAATTGAAAAAAAATGGCCCTACAGAAGCAGAGCCTTAACACAAGAGATACTACACCTGCAACCAGACTAGCTACCATGTTCCAAAACATGTGAACCAACTCAGATAACACAATAGCATGCTATTCTACATCAATTAACAGAGATTTCATATAATTGCAAGAATTTGAAATTTTAAGACTAGAACTCCATTTTTACAGAGAATGAAAATGGTAACAAGGAAAAAGGAGTTATACCTCTGTAATGTGCTAAAAACACTTGCTCCAAATGAACTTCGAAGCTCTAGATTACTTGTATGCTCTCAACTATTTCTTAGCAATTTCTCAGACAAATCTCAGCAATAAGAATGAAGAAACACAACTACTATTTATAGAGGAGCACAATTCCAGACATTGCATTTTCCCATTGAATCAAACTCATGTGTTAAAGGATTGCATGAAGGTTATGGAGGAGTTGTTAGATTGGTTGTTGGAACTCTCATGCTCACCACTCCCCCATAATCATGAGCTAGAGAGTTGGAAGATGGAGTAGACTTAGCCTTTTTCTATTACACGTGAATGAGAAATGAGAGGTAATTGGGACAATCATTTTGGGACTAACTCAGCCATCATGTATACTTATACAAATTCCCACTCTTGCTATTTTTCTTAATGTCACAACATGTTTTAACATTTCGAGGTAGTAGATGTGATATGGAAATGTATCTTACATATAATCCATGTACATTTTATCACACTGGTTCACTTTATTAAAATACTAGTTTACAATATGCTCATGGTATTTTAATACCTACCCACATACATATTGTCACATAGATAATGTATTTACAACATATAGTTCCAATAGTTTTAATCATAATGCCCATACAATATAGTTTTATAAGACTTAATATATATATATATATATATATATATATATATATATATATATATATATATATATATAGCCACATAAATGTCACACTACACTATATGGTATAGTTGTATTATTACTCATGTGCACATAACTGTCAATATAATATTATTATATTACTAACTTACTTATTTATGTTAAATAAATAAATTATGCACTTCCTTACTTTATTAACACCAATATTAATTACTCCAACCATTAATTAATATATTTATGGGTTTTTATAATCATTATTCATCTTTATAATATATTGCAATTAATAGTAATCGCACATTATTAGTTAATTACTAAAAATTCAATATTCTACCACAACCATCACCACTTAATTAATATGATCATTAATTAATCCTCGTTATTAAATAATTAATATACCCCACATCAATTATCAACTAATAGTATACTACAACAACAATTAACAATTGATATTACTTAATTGTTTACTTTATAATTCCTTCATTAATTAATATTACTATTAATATCTCCCATCACCATGCCACACAAGGCTTCAATTAGTTCATCGCAAAACTCCACATATTCTCAATTATAATTGAGGTAACTCATCTCGTAACACAAAAATCGTTTATACCCAAATAAATATTCATTTCCATAAATATTTCCATTTATTAATACGTGGAAATTCTCGGGTATTACATTATCTTGATGTGTTTAATTTGTCAACGTGTAAAGGCGGAGCATCAAGTGCCAAATGGTCCATTGCAACTACTTGAGATTCTGAAATGGAAGTGGGAACACATTACCATGGATTTCATTATGGGTATTCCCAAGGTTTCTCAAGGGATAGATGCGGTTTGGGTTATTGTTGATAGATTAAACAAATCTACTCATTTCTTGCCGATACGGGAGACTTATTCCCTTAATCGTCTTGTTCGTATGTACGTGAATGAGATTGTGAGATTGCATGGCATGCCAGTATCCATTATTTCAGATCGTGACCCAAGATTCACTTCACGATTTTGGGTTAGTTTACAGAAAGCTATGAGCATGGATTTACTATTCAGTTTGTCATACCATCCTCAAACGGACGGGAAATCAGAAAGGACTATTCAAACTCTTGAAGATCTATTAAGACTTTGTGTCCTAGATTTCAAAGGGAGTTGGGATAAGTACCTACCATTGGTAGAATTCTCTTACAACAACAGTTATCAGGCAAGTACATGTGTGGCTCTATTTAAAGCATTGTATGGATGAAAATGTTGCTCTCCAGTATGTTGGGATGAGGTGGGAGAAGCAACGTTGTTGGGACCAGAGTTGGTACATATGACTACAAAGAAGATCCAAATGATCCGACAATGTATACATACGACATAAGATCGACAAAAGAGTTATGCTGATTTTCATCGAAAGGACGTGTAATTTAATATTGGGGATCATGTATTATTACGTGTTGCTCCATAGAAGGGAGTTACAAGATTTGAAAAGAGAGAAAAGCTTAATCCACTATTTGTTGGTCCATTTGAGATTCTTGACCGAATAGGAAATGTGACCTATAGACTCGTATTACCTCTAAGCATGTCTCGTGTTCATAATGTGTTTCACATATTTGTGCTTCGTAAATATGTGAAAGACCCAAACCACATTATTGAGTTAGAACCAGACGAGATAACCGAAGATTTAACGTACGAGGAGCTACCTGTCAAGATCTTAGATAGGAAGGAACATGTCCTACGTACAAAGGTTATACCACAAGTCAAAGTTTTGTGGCGGAACCATTCTATTGAGCAAATGACCTGGGAGTTAGAATCGGAAATGAAAGTGAGGTACCCTCACCTTTTCAAAACACCAGGTACGTGCGTAAATTTCGAGGATGAAATTTCATAAGGAGGGGAGGTTGTAAGACCCCAACTTTTTATTAATAAAATTGAATTTCCTCTAATTATTATTGTGAATAATAAGGTGTTAATTTGATATAATACTTTGGTTATGGGTGAAATGTGCAAATTTTTCAAAATAAGCAAGTGGTTATAAAATATTCATTGTTGTCGAGGAATATTCATTTGGTCGTGGAATATTCTTGCTATCGGAGAATATTCGTACAATGGCGCAACCATTTGTGGGCCTCATAATAGAAAACTGTCGGATGAAAAAAACGACAAGAATGAGTTTTCTAAAAATAACGGCGTAGTTGTTACCGTTAACACTATTGAAATACTCAGTGGTTAAAATACAATAATACGCGTGGTTTCATAGTAGCATACGGTATTGCACAATATTTTTTGGATTATTGATTCTTACGTAAGAAGGCACTACTCAATAATTGTTACAGTAATTACTGTTCAATATTTTATTTTATTGATTCAATAATTGCTACGTTGATATTTTGTATTATTGTTGTTTCAATAATTGTCACTACGTTAGTTCCCAGAAGCACAATAGTTATCTAGAAGAGGGGTTGAACAGATATTTTAAATTCTTTTTTGAAATACTTGTTAGTTTTGATAATGACTCAAACACAGCGGGATTGTGAGTTATTTTTTCCCCCTTTAAGATATAATGAGTTAATGATCAGTGTTAAGCAGTTATAACAGTTATAGCAGTTATAGATAGACACAGTATTTTTAAGTGGTTCAGAGCACTTAAAGCTCCTAGTCCACTCTTTTACTCCTCGAGTAAGAAATCTAATAAGGATATCTTTATACTTTCTGAATTTCACAAATTCCTTCAAGACCAGCAGTCTTGAAACTTCTTAGTTCACTTTTGAACTCTTCAAGTCCAGCAGACTTGGTACTTCACAGTTCACTTAGAACTCTTCAAGTCCTTCTTGAAAGTAGTATGCACACAAGCCAATCATGTTTGATGATAAAGCATATACTTTGTAACAATCTTATTCATTTATTAATAAAAAATATTAATTTATTAAAGGCTTTTAATTATCTACATGATGTTATTTTATAAAATGTGATAAATCCATAGTTTTAAGCAATGCTTTAAGAATAATGATGATGATCATTCTAATGAGATCTAAATTCTTAGAAAGCTTAAAACTAAAATAGTTCTCAATCATTGGATTACTAAATTGGAGATTAGTGAATCCGAATAGATTGGTACATACGTTACTTGCTCATTGGATGAGAATGATTGATCTCATAATTATTTGTGTGGAGACACTAAAGTAAGTATGTAGGTGCTTATTAGAGAATAAGTTCACTGAACGTGGCTCGCTAAGGAATACCTAATGGAGTTTTACTTGCCTGTCAATAGGAATTCCTGTAGTGATAGTAGTACAAGTGATCCTTGGACTTGAGATCATCATAGTATCTTGTGTATGATGAGTTGTACTTTAACTTTTTCCTTAAGACGCATAGGGTATATCAAAGGGTATGCTTGAGTATAATAAATTGTACATGGAGATAATGTATGATCAATAAAGAATCTACCGCTTCTAGTAAAAGAAGATAAATGTCCTATGCGATTTTATAAATGACATAGGACACTATACTAGTCCTTGGCCAAGACAGAATAAAATTAGAAAGGAGTTTCTAATTTGTATTATTTAGAGTTGTGTATTTAAGAATCGAAATACATATAATTAAATAAAATAAGACTTGACAGTAATTCCATGTCTTATATTTAATTGGGACATTGTATAGTGGAAGGATTGAATTGCACGATAATTATTTACTCAAAAGTTCTTTTATGATTAATGTTGAAATCTATATTATCTAGAAAGTCGTTAATCGCTAGGGAGGCTTATCCCTATTGTAGAATAAATATTATTTATTTAAATAAATTAATATTTTAATTTATTTATTTAAATAAGATTAGAATTGTCCTAATTGATTTATTCACAATCGGTTTAATATGGAGAACCTAAAGGGTCACACCTTAAAAGGAAGAATAATTATTTAAGAAGTTAATGGCATAATCGTAATAATAAGTTAAGTATATTTAATTTAATCTATGGTGATAGAATAAATTAATTAGCTTAATATTTCTTATTTAATATTTTAAAAATATTAAATATAAATTAATAAGAGGAGTCTTATTATTATTATTACTATTATTATTATTTAATTTCTAAAGGAGTTTGGAAATTAATTAATGAAGTACTCTCAAATATCCTAATAAGATTAGGAGGCTAATTAATTAAAAGAGTTTAATTAATTATTCTTAATAAGATTGGGAGCCTAATTAATTAAAGGAATTTAATTAATTAAAATAAAACCCAATTTCTTAATTGTTAAGGAGGGTTGTCCACATCTATAAATAAGAGGAGTCTTATTTTGGGTATGAGGTTAACACTTTTCATAACACACGTAAATACATAATTCCAATAGTTAGGAGAGTATACCTCTATGAGAGATATAAAAACTAGGATTTTGCCTAATACCCATCTTCTTGAATCTTTCTTCTTCCTTGGTGGATCACCTCTAGAGGCCAAACACTTGGGTGGCTAATGTTGATCAAAGGAAGGAACCCAACCCGGTGGATTCAAGTTGAACACGAAAAGGATTTGGAGGTAAACTTGTACTTGGGGAAGCTCGGATCTTCAAGGATATGATTCTCGTTCTTTATCTTTTCGTTTAATAAATAATTGTGCATAAAGGTTGATCCGAGTATATGGTTTGTAAAATTTTAAAACTCTGATTTTTCATGTTTTCGCTTAATTTGTGCAATTTGATTGCATTCATGAATATTACAAACCTAACAGTGGTATCAGAGCCAAACCTTTATGCGAATTATTAATTATTTTAATTTGATATGTATATTGATATGTGTTTAGAACAATTTAATTGGGCATAATTTTGTTGTATAATTTTTTTTTAAAAAAAAGGGCCAAAATCTTTTTTTTCGAAAGCTTGTTTTTTTTGATCCTGCGTCATCCACGTGATTCTCATGAATCACAGTTAAATGAATTACGTTATATACATAATCTTTCATGTTACTTTTGTAACAACCCGATATTTTCTATATAATTAAATCAGAAATTTTGCGTATAATTTTTTATTTTTTATTTTAAGGATGAGGATTTGTACAAGATATTGTGTATATGTATTTATGTGATAAATAAAAATATATTTATTACATGAATATTTACAAATAATTTTATTTTAGAATTATTGATTATTATAAAGTATATTCTTATAATAATTAATTTTATGGTAGAAAGGTTTTTATTAATTATTTTCCATGAAAATATAGTTATATATTATTTAAATAATATATGAAATGATTTTCTTAGAATAATTATAATAATTATTTTATTATATGAATTTTTGTACAAATTATTAAGTTAATTATTTTACCTTAATTATTAAGGTTAAATATGGAAGAATAAATTAGATATGGAATCCAAAACCCTAATTTTAAATTTTTATCAAGGAATAAGAATAATTATATAATATTAATTATATTTTGATTATTCAGTGCTATAAGTATGTACTGTATATGTGTGAACTGTTAATGGTTGTTCTATTATGTTGTATCATGACCAAACCCTAACATTAATTTGTTTCACCCTATTGTGAAATTCAAATAGAAAATTCGAGACTGTGTTGTAACTGTGTTATGTGGTATATGATATGTATTATAAGTTTTAACGTTAATTATGGAAAACCCAAATTAGTAATTTAAAACCATAGTTTTAAAAAAAAAATTAGAAACCTTAAATAATAATTAGCTAATTGCTAAATGAAAACCCAAATTTGAAACTCAAGTTAGAGTTCGAGATTGTTTGTAATTGTGATAAGGTGATTAATTTACATGTATTAGAATTATAATTATTAATCATGAAAACCCTAATTACTAAACTAGAAACCCTAATTTCTATATTTAGTAACCCTAATTAGTAATTTTAAAACCTAATTACAAATTGTAAACCCTAATTGCTAATTTAGCAAAGTTAATTATAGTTAGAGATATTAAACCCTAATTACTAATTAAGAAAAACCCTAACTACAATTTTTAGAAACTGTAATTTGAAAAATTTTAGAAACTAAAATTTTTATTTTGTGCAAACTTTAATTAGAAATCCTTCAATTTCATTGTGTTAAACCTTAGGGTTAAACCCTAAGGGTTTGCCATATGACAAGAATGCCCTTAAAATCACAATTTAATTGTCCAATTTAGCCTTTTTGGCATTTCTTTAGTTATGTAAATTGCAAAGCTTGACAAGGGTTGGAGTTGTTCACCAACTCTACTAACCCTATGTGCCAAAATCCTTGCAAATCAGCTAACACACCATCCCAATTCAATGCATCTAAGTTATATAAATAGATTTGGAGAGAGAATGTAGCATTGGTTAAATTATTTTGCACAAACACTTGTACTAGAGCTTCTCTCACTAAAACCAACGAAATATAGAAGTATTTCAGTCACATTTATAGCCCCGTGATCAACCACATCAAACTCAGAAGCTAGAAACAAGAATTGATCAAAGAATGTATAAACTAAACCTAGAAAATCTGATCATTGATCTGTTTTTAGATGTTATTTTTTTGTGTTAAATATGTTGTTTATAGTGTCTAAGGATGATATGGGTCGCTAGATGTTAGATCCATAACATCTAGAGGCTCGGATGTGAAGATTTACAAAATCTGGAAATTTCTTTTTTGATCTCTGACAACCAAATGTCAGGCCTTGTAGATCGTTCTCTGTTATGTATTTTTGTGCTTTAAGTGTTGGATATTGTAGTATGATGTGAGATCTTTACACTGGAAGTTGAATCAAGGTCATAGCTTTAACATATTGCAAGTTATTCTTGGTCAAAGGTCGTTGACCGACCATGACCGGACCATTTCTGGGTAACCCAGAAATGGGTTTTCAGTGTCTGACAGTTTATTGAAGTCACTAGATCTGTCAATGTGTTGATGTTTTGATGTTATTCTTGTATCTAAGTTATAGTTTGGTATAAGTACTACAAGTTTATGCCTTAAAATTTCCTCAAAAGTAAACGAATCGAAAGTAGTGGATGGTCAAAGTAGACCATCTGGTCATACTTACTGTTTCTGAGAATTTCTAGAAACTGATAGGAGCTTATTTCTGATAGTGGTTGGCCGGTTTGTATCTGCTTAATTGATTGTTGTTATGTTGATGTTATGAAATAGATATGTACACTTGTATGTGGTCCACAACCTGGAAGCATTATATCACAAAAATATCAACAGAATTGCAAGTTGTGGAAGCCCAAAGTGGACAGGTCGAACTGTTCTGTATTTCTAGGTAACCCAGAAAATGAAGAACAGGTCTGGCAGTCCCTTTGAAGGCTTAGATCTCATTGGTTATGTGATAAATGATCATGTTTGTTACTGGATATTGTAGTCTTGCATCAGCACTACACGATCTGATCAACAACATGCCCAGAAACACAATACACATTATTTTAATCTTGGTCAAACTAAGCCCCTCGAAACTGTGTATGATTTTCTGGGTTTGCATGAAGAACGCGAAGAACACCTATAGCGACGGTTCTGTCGCTATAGGTGGTCTTTAGCGATAGTTTCTATATAAAAATTATATTTTTATTAAATAATTATAGAAAATTAGTTTTTAATTATTAAAAATACAAAATAAATTATTAAAAATTATTTTAAATTTCAAAAATTAGTTTTTAATTATTTTGAATATATTTCATAAATATTTCATATTTTTGGAATATTAAAGGTATTTAATTTATTTAATTCTAATATTAAATAAATTATTTAAAAATGATTTTAATACTTTAAAAATCTTTTAAAATTATATTATGATATAAGAAAATATTTTAAGTTACTTTTAATGAATTTTAATATTTTGTGATAAAATTCATTAATAAATTAATATTAATGATAATTAAGTTATTTACTAAATGAATTAAATAAATTAATTAAAAATTATTTTATTATATTAAAAATTATTTTAAATAAAAATAAAGTGTTTAAAAATATTTTAAGTTATAAAATATAACTTTTAATATCTAAAGAATAATTTCATTAATAATTTAATATTAATGATATTAATTTAATATTAAATGATATTACATTTATTTAATAATTATATTAAATAAATATTTTAAAAATTATTTTAATTAATTTAAAAATCATTTAAAAAGGATATAAATGAATTAAAAATATTTTAAGTTATAATTAATGATTTTTAATATTTTGATAAATAGTACATTAATATTTAAATAATGATAATTATTTTAAAATGATTTTAATTATTTTAAAAATTATTTAAGGGTAATATTAATACTTTAAAAATATTTTAAGTTGTTATAAATAACTTTAATATTTTGGCAATAATTTCATTAATATTTTAATATTAATTAAATATTAATTATAATATAATTGTTTAGTATTTAAATCATTTAATAATTATTCCGGTGTTTGAAAATTCATGATAAATTATAATTAATTTTTTAAAATGCTTATAAGTCATTTAAAAATAATATGACTGATACTTACGGATATTGAGTTACAGAATAGAGTCTTAGACTCGATAATTACCCGATAAAGTCGTCGGTAGACCGACATGTTTCAGAAATTGATCTGGACTTAGATAATTTAATTCGATATGTGTTTATTTGTGATTCAATGGTTGTTAAACATATGTGATAATGTGATTAAGTTATGTGCTAACTGCAATAAGCAGTGTTATGTGTTGAGATATGTTATTCTAATCACTAAAATGATCTTATTACTGATATGTTATTATACAAAAGATAAAACTAGATTGCGAACTGTAAGAAGCGTATCAGGCAAGTATCTTACCTTTGCATTTTGTTTATGCAATGGACATGAGTAATGTTTCTAAATTATATTATTACTGTATAGATTATTAACCCTATATTATATACGCTCATTGATTATCAACATGATAGTATATGGTAATTCAGATATATATTATGTTCGTTAATTTCTATAAATGGTTATACAAGTATCCCCACTTGGTTATACAAGTATCCCCACTTGTACCATGTATCTGGCGACCACAATTAACTATGAGTTTTCATACAAATGTATGTAACTCTCATGGTGCCTCGACCACAACCTTACAATGATACTTTACATAAAAGTATAGTCAAAAACTGTTTTAGAAATTAAAATATTTGGGAAGTGCTCAAGAAAACCTTCGTACATGGGAGGCCATGCGTCTAGGTTATGATATATACCATATGTCCACAGAATTATCCTTGGTTGACCCAAAAGTCTCCAAATAAAAATAAGAAGATTACTATCATCTTTTTTCCAATGGTGAGTCTTCTCTTGACATATAAATATTTTCGTTGTCTCCAAGTGAAAATTATACTTCAAATAAACTCCAAGATCATATAGATAGTGCTCGTAGATATATTCAGCAAGTGGATGTGCACAACCATGTCTTATGAAAACATGAGATTGTATGTCAGTAGACATCTTGTATGATAGTGGTAAAACACCCTTCCAAAGTTGGGTTCGCCTCACCCTATTTGATTCACCAAATATAACTACTAAATGATGTATAAAATATAACACACTTTTCTATACTGTTTAGGGAGAACCTCCACAGCTATCACACTATTTCATAGAATAGTGGGGACTACTAATGATATCATCTGGACAGTCACTCCGTTCCCCGACTAGTCCCTACCGCGTTCTCACTTCCTGAATAGAACAATAAAAGCAAAATGGTGAGCTCAACTAGCCCAGTAAAGAATATCATAATTAAAGCTAATTTACATCATCAATAGCCTTCATCATTAATAAATCAGAGATTTAGAACATATGGTAGCTGATAAAACTTTTCAACCATAGTTGCAGCGGAACGAGCAATCCATTAGAAGAGTCAAATAGACCATTAGGTCTATTATCTTCTCAATGTTAAAAGTCCACCAATAATGTTTTATCCCTGTAACATCAATCAACAATTCCTGTCCACAATCATATGAATAACTCATAATCATAATTGTGATTCTAAATTCCTCTTCGCACCCAGGACGAAGATAATTTTCATCACCTATATTCACCTGAAACATAAAAAATCATGGTTATACCAAATCACAATTCTTGTTCATAATCATACTAATAAATTCATCTTTGCACTACGGCCAAAGACATACAACTGTATTTTAGAAGAGTCAAGTAGAGCATGATATCTACTATCTTCTACAAATTAAAAGTGTATAACCAATATTTCATCGCTGAGACTCAGCTTAATAAATAATCCACACCTTCGAATTATCCATGCACTACGGCCAAGGAGATTCGTTAGTATCACATCCATGAATTATTCATGCACTACGGCCAAAGATATTCATTATTATCACATCCATGAATTAATATTTCATCGCTGAGACTCAGCTCAATAATTAATCCACATCATCGAATCATCCCTGCACTACAGGCCAATGATATTCATTAGTATCACGACCACGAATTATCCATGCACTACGGGCTAAAGATAATCGTGTTTTCATCAACGGTCCTGATTATGCCATAAAACAATTCATCTTTACACCCTTGGCCGAAGAGAATCCATAATCATAATCCTACCAAAAACTGTCCATCATTGCACTACGGGCCAATAAGGACTTTTCCACATCATTTGTAACATTACGGTCATGATTATACTGAATAATCCCTAGTCATAATCATACCAAGTCCATCTATGCACTACAGGCCGCAGATGACTTTCAACATAATATAAACATGAGGATGATGACAATGACATAATAATTCAATAAAACAAGTTCAAGAATTAATTTATCCAGGAATCAATAACGTCCAAATTGTCTACATGATACTGCTTTGTGGAGTAAAATTCAAAAATACTCAGAAGAATACTTCCATGAAAAGATACTGGATGAAGCGCAAATATCAAGGATATTCCACTAATTTCATGGAGTATAAAAGCCAAAACTTTAACCAACTGAGTATAATAAAGAATGGAATAACAAAAGAAATCACCAGGCATGCGATAGACCGCACAGACAGGTTATTCTAACAGAAAAATAAATATTAGAACCAGGTCATGCGTAAATACACCGACATGATATTCCGACATAATAATAACTAATGAAACCAGGTTCGGCGTAAACGCACAGACAGGATATTTCGACAGAATAATAAATAATAGAACCAAGTCTGGCGTAAAGCACAGACACAATATTCCGATAGAATAATAAATAATGGAACCAGATCCGGCGTAAAGCACAGACAGGATATTCTGACAGAATAATAAATAATAGAACTAGGTCCGGCATAAAGCACAGACAGGATATTCCAACAGAATAATAAATAATGTAATAACAGAAGAATTTCACCAAGTATAGGGTAATCCGCATATACAGGTTATTCCAACAGAATAATAAAGAATGAAATAATAGAAGTTCTCTTCATGAATACAAAAGAAATAATATCCCTTACGAGTACAACAAATAATATCCCTTACCCTAAAAAAAACTTGATATCAGAGTAGTGAAGTAGCAGAATACTTTTCTTCTTTCTCTCTATAGTTTCTCTCTCTAGAGTTTCAGTGAATTCGTAAGAAAATAATGAAGGAATGAGCTTCTATTTATAGAAAAATGGACTGCATAGTAACTAACTCATGAACGGTCTGGATTGATTTACTTTAATTTGACGGTCTATATTTAAAGCAAAATCTTTTAAATAAAATATAATATATTCTATTTATAATCTAATAAAACGAATAATTTTATAAAAGATTTTACTATGCAAATACTATGCAGGTACTATGCAAACACTATGCATAATAAAATATAATATATTCTAATTATTGTCTAATAAAATAGATAACTTTATAAAAGTATTCTGTTTTATATAAAAAGATTTTACTATTAGCCTAATAAAATGAATAACTTTATAAAAGTATTATGTTTTATATAAAAAGCTTTTCTGTTTTATTACATTAATAATACTAATAAAATAAAACTGAGTGACTTCTCACGTAAGCATCAATAATCAATACCGTGTGCTACTATGCAACCACGCGTATTACTGTACTTTTAACACCGGGTGTTTCAACAGTTAACAGTAAAACTTCCGCCGTTATTTTCATAAAAATATTTTTGTCGTTTTCTCAATTAGACAATAATTCCGTTGTGGGGTCCACCAATGATTGTACCGTCGTACGAATATTTCTCGAGAAAAAAAATATTTCCCGACTAATCGAATATTCCCCAACACAACGAATATTTTATATCAACTTGCTTACTTTGCAAAAAAAAAAAATTCACATATTAACCTTAACTTTAAACTTTTATCAATTTAACTATTTACCAAAATAAAAAAATTGAATACTTTTATTTCATAAAATTCGGGGTCTCACAATACACCTCTGTCAATTACCCGTATATATATATATATATATATATATATATATATATATATATATATATATATATATTGAATTATAGATTATTGTTTAACAGATAAAACCTTGTTATTATCCAACTAAATTGATTTGGTTTGGAACCCAGACAAGTATGAACATCTCTTACACGGGAAAATCTTTTTATGCACCCAAGGTGGATAAAGTGAACGATACCCTCGTTCTTGCATGTAGTATTGATCAATACAGGGTGCAACGGGCTGATCACCCCCGTGGTCGTAAGTTATGACGGTTTACAGATGAAGTTCTGTTTAACCTTTTCGAAAATAAAAACAATGTTTATAGTATGTCACCTTAACCCTAATTATAGTCATTACGTAGTTTCAAAAATTTGAAAGAGGGTCGTTTTTTTATTATTATCTGTCCAGATTACTTTACAACTATCGATTTGTTGTAGAAGGGTAGTATAAAGAAAATATTTAAATTCTTTCAGCTTATATATATATATATATATATATATATATATTGCTATTACTTGCTGGGCACTCAAATGCTCATCCTTGCTTAATTTAAATATTTTCTGCTAAGTGTGAAGAACCAGAAAGCTTATGCAGAAAAAAAGAAAAAGGAAAGCTAACCAAATAAGATTTGTGGTAGTTTAGGTATTAGTTTGATATTATTAAGACAAGTATGATATATATTATCTTTCATGTATTGTAATGAATGTTTAAAGGTCTCGTACCTGGGTATTTGACTTTGATGATATGTAATTAAGTTGATCTTTATATTATTGTTATTATTATTAGTATTATTCCGCTCATAGAAATGGTATAGTGAAGCACCGAGTTCGGGTTTCAAGTACCTGGATTTTGGGGCTTTACAGGTTGGTATCAGAGCTTAGGGTTAAAAACTTTAGGTGGGCTAGACCTTAGGCTATAACCTTAGAACAGAGGAAAACGTTGAAAATATAAATAACTCATATAAAGTTTAGAAAAAAGATGAATTGAATAAATTCATCGTCAAACAAGATAAAAGATAACTTTTAAAAAACTATTAAATTGCTATGTGTATATATTATATGCTAATCAGGATAATATATGTGTGTACATGTCTGGTAAAAAAGGCTTGTTATATGTTTATAGCATGATGAAGGATCAAATTCATACACCCGAGCTGATATCGAAGTCAATAGGTGAAATATAGGCTCACAATGAAAACAACTCGGACGAGGTGATTATTATAGAAAACGTAGTACTAGATCCGGAGATGGTGCAGCTCGCAGATAGTGATTCGGACACTAAAGTTGAAGCTGACCAAGCATCAACGGAGGTGCAGGATCTGATGAATAAGGTTTCTTCTTTGGAAAAGCTGTGGGAGATAGAAAAGCTGCTAAATAGTCAATTATGACATGCATTAATAGAAATAATGGAAGAACATGATAAGCTTAAAATCCAAATTAATCAGATGGGAGCCATAAGCAACACATCGTGTTCAGCTCTGAGCAATAAGGGAAAAAGAAAGATAGAAGACCAGGACTTAGGAAAATTCGACAAGAAGAAAGGGAAAAGAATATATTATCTTTGCGGTTATGAAGGACATACTACTCTGTATTGTCCCGACTATAAACTAGGTGCATGTTTTATCTGTGGGATAGAAGGTCATCAGGCGAAAGGTTGTCCAAGGAAAAAGGCGTAGCGAATAAGTAGTATAGGTTCTGTGGTGTAGGTGTGTTTAATGTAATATATAGGATAAGTATATCTATGTAAGTTATGTTCTCAACTTTTGTAATGATCAAGGTTGTAAATCCCAACTTTTGTAGTCATAAAGAGATAGCTAATGTTTAAAACAGTATGTGTTATGCTATGTAAAATATTCATTAAATGAATATGAATCTAAGTTTGAGTAATGAAACAAGTTTAATATATTAAACTTATGCGATAAGGTTTAGAATGTAAGTTAAATTTATGGTTTTATTTAATCAGATAATACCGCCAAGACGTCGAACTCGCAATCAAAGGGCAAAAGAATCTGTCAATAACGTTGAGGGACAACAATAAGCAGACCCGATGCAGAACTTCGCGAATATGGTAGTACAAGCTATGCAACAGGGAATACCAGTCGTAGGGAACCAGCCGGACAACTGCTTAGCTAACTTCAAAGATTTTAAGGCTGTAGGACCGTCAAAATTCAAAGGTATAACTGACCC